>CM060411.1:24252647-25555751 GCA_030545235.1 Helianthus tuberosus
CACTTGGGTTCAATGAATCCACCAGTACCTTCTGGGTCTGAAAGACCAAGTGGGTCAAATCCATAGTCACCTGGGAGACTGTAAACATCAAAGTTTTAGGTGAAGAAAAACAAAGTACAAAGGCTTTGAATTTTAACTTCAAATCCTGATCTTTTTAAATGGAAATCTTAATTTTAAATTAAATCCTGATCTTTAAAAATTGAATTTTCTTCTTAACTAACGTTTAGATTTTATGTCAATCTTTAAGATGGAAAACACTTAGCTTTGAGTATAATAGTTAAACTTTTATCTTTCTTTTGTTTTTGTTGTACTAGATCATTATCTTCACAACTGATAGCTAGTTAATATTTATAATAAATATCACATAGTTCTGATTTCAATAATAATCAATCTATATCTTTCTTCTTATAGAACTGATGCAAATAATCAAGTTTTTTAGCAAAAAAATTACCTTCCATCCAGGTAAGAAAGAGATTGCTTGGATGCAAACCAAAGTTGTCTGTTTGCTCCTTGCTGACACACATAAAATAAACTATCAATTATTGATCTAACTCACACATAACATACACAGATATACATATATATCTAACAGTTTACCTTAACAGGAGGGGTGGATGCAGCTTTGACAAGAAAAGAGACCTTTCTAGAAGATGTGTGAACTGGCCTAGCTCCAAGGATTTGCCTTGCAGACTCCACTGAGGAGGTGAGTGATGACGATGAAGCCAATGCTTGTGTTGCCATTTTCTTGAAGCAATTAGAAGAAGGATGTTTGTGCCACCGTTAGTGAACGATAGGTGGGAAACATAAGGGAGAGGGTGGAGGGTGGTGGGCCTGGTGAGGTTGTGGTTGTGGTTGGTGTTGAGCCAGCCTAAATTTGCAGATTAGGTTTGGGATCTTTTGTACCAATGAGGTTATCACATGTGGCAGATCACTTGCTTGGATAAGAGATTTTTGTTATCTCCCTTGGTGGTGGCCTTGAGATCTTGATTTTATATATAGAGTTAATTGTCATTTTAGTCCCTGTGGTTTGGCCCATTTTGCCAGTATAGTCCAAAGGTTTCATTTTTAACATCTGGATCCAAAAAGGTTTCATCGTTGCCATTTTGGTCCAACTGACTTAACTCCATCCATATATGTTAAAGCTGCCAAGGGCATTTTTGTCATTTCAGTTTTCCTTTTATTAACCTTTTTTTCATTTAACATATTAAAACTATAAAAAAGACAAATCGCTCTCTCTCTCTGGTGCTGTTTGTTTTTTCTTCTTGAAAACCTCTTCTGCTGTAGGCCACATCTGCAGGCATCTGCAGGAGAAGAGGTGGACCAAATGTCTTCAGTCTGCAAGGAGAAGAGGGTTTGTTTTTTTTTTTATATAAAACCTCTTCTTCTAAAAACACACACCACACATCTGCACCTCCACTCTCTCTCTACTCTCTCTCTACCACTTCACCACCGCCACCACCACCGCCACCATCACAACCACCGTCACCATCACACCTCCACCGCCTTCACACCTCCACCGCCATCATCACACCTCCACCGCCATCATCACAACCACCGTACCTGAACATGAGGTCGACCGGTGGTGGTGGCGGTCGATTTAGGGTTTCGTTTGGGGTTTGTTTGCCATCGATTTAGGGTTTGGGGTGTTTTGGTGGTGGCGGAATTAGGGGTGGTGGTCGATTTAGGGTTTCGTTTGGAGTAGGAGCAGGAGCAGAGGTGGTGGTGGCGGCGGAGCAGGAGCAGAGGTGGTGGTGGCGGCGGAGCAGGAGCAGGAGCAGAGGTGGGGTGTTTTGTCGCTGAACTTTGATCGATTTTGGGGTGTTTTGGTGGTGGCGGAGCAGGAGCAGAGGTGGTGGTGGCGGAGCAGGGGTGGCGGTGGCGGAGCAGAGGTGGTGGTGGCGGAGCAGGGGTGGTGGTGGGTGGCGGAGCAGGGGTGGAGGTGGAGGTGGTGCCAAGAAGAGGTAAAGCTCTTCTTGGAGAAGCTTTGTTTTATCACTTCCTCATGAAGAGGCTGGGGAGAGGCAGGAAGCACTTCTCAAAAAAAAAAAAACAAACACTCTTTTGAGGCTCCACCTCTTCCCGCGTCTGCACGGTGCAGACAGAAGAGGCAGGAAGCTCTTTTTGATAAAAAACAAACACCTTTCTCTTTCTCTCTCTTTAACTCTCTCCCACTCTGGTTCTTTGTTCATACCACCAGACCAAAAACAACCGCCACTACCATCCACCTACCCCCACCGCCCACCGCCCACCACCATCTTCCCCCACAACCACCAGCACCTTCCCCCACCACCACCACCACGACTACCACCCACCTGTCGCCACCACCTACCCACCATAGCCTGCCACCATCCAGTAGTAGGTGTACAATGAAAATAACCACAATTTAACAATATTACAATTAAACTTTAACATCCTTTACCCTTCTGAAAACAAAGCAGCACCACCTCTTTAAAAGCATCATACATCCCCACTGTGCTCCAGTAAGTTTTCTAATTATCAAAATAAGGAAGACATAAAGCAATCAAACCATGACTGAAACTTAATTAGCATATAAACATTTGTGTTGTTAACCAATAGAAAACCCTCTTAATACTTTTGATATTGGATGAAATTCAGTACAATTCACATTAATAATGATTTTAATTTTAAACCCCCTGCTACACCCTAATTCCATATAACCAAGCATATAACAATCAAAACATGAACTGCTAATAATAAAAGCAATTTCTCACGCTTCAAAGACATTAAAACACTAAACTCGAAGTGAAATAAATACTAATTGAATTGACGGAGAAACATTTTATGTACCTTGAAGATGTGAAATTCTCAAATTGCACTGCCCTGCTACAAGATCACCAAGCTCCGCTGGAAAAAAAAAAGCAACACCTTTTGCATTCTAACCCATCTCCCAATACATCAACGTTTGTGTTATTATTTTCATTCTAACCTAAAACCCCATTTACTTAAATCAGAGTCCCCATTTTCAACTGGAAACACTCCGTACCTTTCATCGTCGGTCAACCTAATTCTCCGGTAACATACCTCCGATCAACTGCAGCATCTTCGTCACACTCCCATCCATGCCGTCATGATTTGGTGAGGGTGGTGGCGGCAGATGGGTGGTAGGGGAGGTGCTCGTGGTTTTGGGGGAAAGTAGTGATGGCCGGTGGGGGAAGGTGTGGTTGTGGGGGAAGGTGGTGATGGTCGGTGGGGGTAGGTGGATGGTAGTGGTGGTGGTGGTTTATGGTGCAGGTAGTGTGAACAAATAGCCAAAAAAGAGAGTTAAAAGAGAGAGAGAGTTGAGAGTAGGGCTGTAAACGAACCGAACGTTCAACGAAAAGTTCACGAACCGTTCGGCGGGAAGTTCGTTCGTGTTCGTTCGTTTAGCTTAGCGGACGAACATGAACAAAAATTTTCGTCCGATAAGCTTAGCGGACGAACATGAACAAAGGTCTCGTTCGTTCATTTATGTTCGTGAACGTTCGATAATGTGTCCGCGAACGTTCGTTTGATTACGTTCGTTTATGTTCGTTCGTTTACGTTCGTCCATGTTTGTTTGTTTATATTATTCATTAAACAATAATTTTTTTTATATATTCTATTTAAATTATATTATCTTTTCTTTTTATATTTGTCATATTCATATATATATGTATTAAAAGACAATAATTTTTTTTTATATATTCTATTTAAATTATATTATCTTTTCTTTTTATATTTGTCATATTCATATATATGTATTAAAAGACAATATATAATATATAATTACATTAATATTTGTTTGTTTTGTGTTCATGAACCGTTCGTTTATGTTCATAAACTGTTCATTTATGTTCATGAACAATTCGTTTGTTAACGTCCGTGAACTAGTTCGTTTGTGTCCGTTAAGGATCTTAACGAACGAACACAAACGGACATGAACAAATTCATATCCTTAATGAACGAACACGAACAAGAAAACTCGTTCGGTCCTCTGTCCGCGAACCGTCCGTTTGTCCGGTAAAACCTTAGCGGACGAACATGAACATAGTCCCGTCCGGTCCGGTCCGGTCCGTTTACAGCCCTAGTTGAGAGCATTCTCATCCAAACCATCAAAATATGTGAGGGGTAGTTTTTATATTATAAAGGGTATAAAAAATGGTTGTGAGTGGAGGAGAGAGAAAATGTTACTGTTCATCTGTATATTTGGGGGGACACTGTTCACCCAGTATAATTTTTTTAATATATATTGAAAGTGGTTGTGAGTGAAGGAGAGAGAAAAATGTAATGATAATATTATTTAATTGAAAAGAAGAGAGAAAAAATATTTGTTTTTAGTGAAAATATATTGATATAGGAGTTGTTTTTTAGTGGAATGTATATATAATTTGATGGATTGGATGAGAATGCTCTGAGAGAGACAGATTTGATTTATCTTTTTATATAGTTTTAATATTTTAAAATTTTGTTTTTGTTTTATTTAGAGTTAATTGCTTTTAAAAGAAAAAGAAATAAGAAAAGAAATAAGAAAAAAGGGTTAATAAAAGAAAACTGAAATGACAAAAATGCCCTTGGCAGCTTTAACATATATGGATGGAGTTAAGTTAGTTGGACCAAAATAGCAACGATGAAACCTTTTTGGATCCAGATGTTAAAAATGAAACCTTTGGACTATACTGGCAAAATGGGCCAAACCACAGGGACTAAAATGGCAATTAACTCTTATATATATTTTGTTGGAATATTAAACGAAAGAAGTTGAAAGCTATTCAAAATTATATTTTTACCCTATCTTTTGTTTAACAAAATTTTCAAAATAAGTACAAATTTATTAAACAGAATTTTGATTTTTTTATAAAAATTATATACACATATGGGGTCCAGGATATCATTTTTTCCCTATATGTATGATCTTATAACACAGAATCAATAACCATTTTTTCCACAAATATCAGTACCTAAGTGCATTAAGTTCATTTGAATTTGAAACAAATCACCTAGTTTTTTAAATACATCTATAGTAAACAGTTAAATGTAGTAAATGAAATGATGACTATAAAACCACTTTAGTATTTTTATGTGAATTTATATATTTAATTACTAAACTTTCTAAGTGTATCTAAAATATAAACAACACTACTAGAAAACTGGGTATTTGCGACTGCATTTACAATCGCAAAATGGTCGCAATTGCCTTGTTGCAACCGTTTTGTGACCAAACATGCGATCGGAAAACCACACGTCGCAATTACCCTATTGCAACCAAGCTGCGACCGCTGCAATATTTTTGCGATCGGATTTTGCGAGCGAAAAAGTGGTCGCAAATTTTGCGACTGTTTTCTTTGGTTCTGTGAGACGGTCCAGTTGCGACCGTTTTGCAACCACTTACCTTTTATAAACTTGCGACCGTTTTGCAACCACCTACCTTTTATAAACTTGTGACCGTTTAGCGACCTCTTGCTTTTTACAAACTTCCAATTGCTTTGCGGTCGCAAATTGTTTTTTTATGTTTTTATTTTTGCAGCCATATAGTATTTTAAACCTGCTAACAATGTTTATATTTTTAGAATCTATGCATTTATCGAACTTTCAAAATTATATAAAACATTTCATTTTAAATTTACAAATCGGAACATCAAAGACCCAAGTTATCGTGATTCCTAACATAATACATTTGCAAAATAAAGAGTTTATAGCCTGACTCGAGGATTAGACGTTTTGAGACCTAGCTATACGATCTTGAGTTTATGTAGCTCTTTCCAAGCAACTTTTCCCCTCCATGCACATTGTAAAGAAATCGTGCCCTTCTTTGTGTTGATAAAGTGCAAGCAGACCAAGAACTTGCGGCAATGGCTCTACAATCAATAACTAACTAGAGTGAATCAATTATACATATAAACTGGAATTTGAGCAACAGGTAAAAAAATGCCACCCTTAGCTTACAATTCTCTTGCTCTAAGATGTTTGCAGAATAGAAATTTTCACAGAGAGTACTGCCGTATTTATATTTTTAACATAAAGTTTAACAAAGAAAACGGAGGTGATAAAATGAGGTCATGCGGGTCGAGTAAATGATTAAAATATGTACTATTTCAGTATGGGTCAAAGAGAGTTGGGGTGACCCTTGTAAGTTTTATAATCAAGTATTTGTATTAAAATGATTTTACTTATTTATTCATTGAAAAACACTTGGGGAAAAATTCAACCCATCTACGCCATATAACTTCAAACTAATGTGATGTATTTGACCTGAATAAGGATTATTGCTTTTGTCTTCCTTCTAAATCGAAGCTCATCACGTGCAGCCATTCCCTGTAAACCTGTTTGGATTGAAACAACTGAGAATTAAAGCTCTTTATAACCTTCCCTTGCAAGATGCATTCGTGAATTCCTTTAAATCTGTATACTAGAAGTCGCTCTGCCATGTGTCTGGCCCTTAGAAACTCCTTTGTTTTACCAATCTGCATGTGACATATAAACAAACAAGAAAACATAAATAACTAAAAAAGTAATCTTAACTGAAACATCGGATGTAGGAAAGCTTTCAATAGATGGCATTGCATCCCAATCTTTTCTTACCTGATAGACTTCAAGTCCAGCTTTCTTTAGAAGCCTCTTGCACGCATGAATTTCATCACTACTATCATAAGTCAGTCACAAAGATGAACACAGGGTCAGTTCATTTATCTCATCATACACTCATGTTTTACAAATCGTCCAAAGTTTTATTAACTTTCTAGTTTCTATAACTAGTTAGTGTCAAAAGTGATTTTAATAGTAATATGTTTCCTGGAGTGGAGAAAAAAACGAATTAGTAGGCTTACGCATTAAAAATATACTACGGGAATCAATCCAAAAACCCTAATCTCACCAAAAACTCACAATAAACTCCAAAATTAACCTAATCAATCCAAAATTCATCATATCAAAACGCAGCAGCATTAATAATAACATGATTCCGAACTAAATTAGCACTAAAATCAATCCAAAATTCATCATATCACCTAATCGGAGTCGCCGGAATCTGATCGGTGAGAAGATTTCTACATGCAGCAGATCTCTTCAGAATCAGATCGGTGAGAGGATTTCTTCAATCACGTATTCGCAATTAATCGTCGAATTTAACACACGGTTTCAAACCGGAATCAATCAGATTATTAACGATGAGGCGGATTATTAAAGGAAATGAAGAGAGAAACATACCAGATCTACCGTGAGTCGCAGATCTGTTTTGATGAACAATGATCGCCGGAATCAGACCGATGAACGATGAGGATGATGAACAATGATCGTCGGAGTCGCAAATCTATTTTGATTAACTTTCAGAGTTGCAGATCTATTTTGATTGAAGTTGGAGATGAGGAACAACGAATGCACATTCGCATTTTGATTGAACTTATGGCTACTGACAGTTTTCACCCAGAACTTATGACTGTTGCCAGTTTTTTACCCTAAACAACGATGAGTAACTTTTCCTTATGATAGACTTAATATTTAATAGGGAATTAATTAAATCAATTCTTATTTTAGAATCGAGAGAGATAGTTCATTTACGAGTTTGGCTGCTACAAATTAATTCTTATTTTGGTAGCAAGAAAAGTAAAAGCTAAGTCAAAATACAAGAATTAATAACAAATGCTCATTTAAATTTGTTTTCAAACAATAATTTTTTTTTTTGAACGGCAAATTTTGGATCACTGACGGACCACTGGAGTATCATCGTGCCACCAGCAGAACCACCCGATCATATCCATCTCCACTAGGCAATAATGCCTATACACCAATTCAGGAGGAAACCCAATAAATATGGGAAAAACCCCCTTTGTGGGAATTGAACCCATGACCTAATGGTCATAAGTCTTATCACACCCCCAAGATACCACTAGGCTATAATGCCATGGGTTTTTTTGGTGGATAAGATTAATTGTTTTGAAATTTTGAAATAATTGTTACGAACCGTTTAGATTAATAATATTTGCAAACAAATTAAAAGGATCAAATTTTAGTTTGTTCTATAAGTTTGTAGTTCACATAATTAATTTGGATTAGTGGTTTTTTTTTAATTACAATTTTTTTTTTAAATTACTGTTTTCATTCCAATCATCAGGGCAAATTACATAAGAATAGCGGGTAGACGAGCAACAAACTGCGCCGCCATCCCTTTCTGAATAGAAAACCCTAATCTACTAAAAACAAAGCCTCGCCCCTGAGGGGTCGAAAAGTTGTTGTTGACTACACGCTGAACTCTGGACAAGAACCGAACTGCCTCTGGCGCCAAAGAAATGGAAATATATTTTCCTAAAAAAATCCTCATTGTATACATGTGTTATTATCTTATATTATAAAATAAGATAATAAAATAACGGGTTATTTTATATATTTCTTGTATTTGTGACCGCTTTAAATGTTCGCATCTTTTGCTTTTTCTATTTTTCACATATGAGCGACCGCTTTAAACTGTCGCAGCTTTTTTTCTTTTATATATTTCTTGTATTTGCGACCGCTTAAACGGTCGCAACTTTTTCTTTTTTTATTATTCTCGTATTTGAGACCGTTTTTCTACCACTATTCAACTAATTTGCGACTGGAAAATGCGGTCACAAAATTTGTGACTGTTTTGCGACCAAATTTTGGTTGGTCTTAAATCTTGCCACTGTTTAGGTTTTGGTCGCAATTCGGTCACTAATTTTGCGACAGTCTTATGTTGGTCGCAAATTTTGGTCGCAATTGCCTACTTTTCTAGTAGTGCAAGATACATAACTAAAACCGAATAGCAATGGCAGGAATATATGTATCAAGATCATAAAATAATATGGTTACGGTTTCTTGTTCACTATGGATATTACTATAGATTTAGGAGTAGCTTTAGAGTCTATGTTGATTAGATCCCTCCTCTAACTCCTTTCAATGTAGAGTTAATTACACCGTTAGTCACTGTGGTTTATGAAAAGTAACAATCTCATGTACTAATAGTTTGATTTTATAACATCCTAGCAGGGCCTTCAGGCTAATGGCCGTTAAAAACTAACCGAGAACTTAGTACCCATCCTTGAACTTTGAAGAAACCATAGGGAATAACCACAAAATTAACTCTTGTAATATATAAAACACAATTTTTCTTCTCTCTTGTTATTTAATTAAACCTTTTTAATTATGTATGTAAACCATTTTTTTAAATAACTATACGTAATTGACGTATTAAAGCTAATTTGAAGCCACTTCAGTAATTAGTTTACAAGTAAATTAATGAGAATATTTCACAAAATGATAACCAAGTTTTAGGAGTGTTTCAATTAGGTCACTTATAAAAAAATTGTTCTAATTAACTCATTAAATTTCATTTTATTTGCTAATCCTATACAATTAACCTGAATGGGAGGTAAACTATCGTAGGTAACATTTATTTTTTATTTTTATTAAATATGTTGACATAATTTATTTAATAAAAGAGAAAAATAAAGTTAATCAAATAAAAAATAGATACACATTAGTACTGTCGCTGTCATACCCCAACCGATGGCGGAAACATCGGGGTGCGACACTAAGCGTTCAGATTGCTCATCAGTTTCCATAACACTATAGTTTCAATATAAATTAATTCATTTCATGCAAGAATTGTCTAGGCATCGATCACCAATCAAGATCATGAAGTATCAAATACAAATCATCAAACATTGTTCAAAAGTTTCTAAATTTACTAAGATGTGTTTCTAAGCAGCATCCTAGCATGTTTCTTGATTCCTCAGCTACTATCAATCCTGCAACATGTATTAAAATATATCAACAAGAATGTTGGCGAGTATAAAAGTTTGAGTACGTAGTAGTATAATAGTTTAAAACGTTCCAAAAACTTATATCCAGCAAAAACACATGTAATTCACCATGCTATTAAACGCAGTCCGAGTGATAGCCCAAGTTTCCAATGCGTTAACAGCTTCCCCAAGACTCTAGGGAAGCTAAAAATGTCTTCTCCTAACAATACCCCAAAGACTAACGGGGAAGTGCATTACCCCTATATCGCTACCATTGTTAAGGCGGAACTACACACAAGGATTAAACGTTCACATAGCATAAAAGTCTCAAGTTTCACAAGTATCAAGTTTCCATGTTTACAACGGATAGAGTATGTTTCAAATAATTTTCAAGTGTCATGTTTATAGAATACATGTTGCATCCCAAAAGTGTTTAAAACAAAAAGGGATCGAGTATACTCACAGTGGGTGGTAAGTATCAACACCAACTATTTGGATCGAAGGGAGCGTCGGAGTTAGCCTGATTATAGTTAACAGTGTAAGCGTCGAACAGAATATCGAATCGAATGAAAGTGTTTGTTTCCTGTTTGGATGGTCATCCGGTCGGATGACCATTCGGCCTAGATGTAACCCGTTCGATCGGACGGTCGTCCGGACAGTTGATCAGTAGTGTGTTGCAAAGTGTCTCAAACTTTTGAAGTTTTCGTTGTAGTATAAGCTCAAGTCGTTCGATCGGATGGTCATCTGGTCGGATGACCGTTCGATCGGGTGATGGTTCGAGTGAAAGTTTCATAGTTCAAAATCCTGATTCAAATAGTTTAAGTATTGAAAGTTACAAAGGACAGTCACTTGGCCGGATGATCATTCGTCCGGACGGTCATCCGTTCAGACGATCGTTCGACTGTCGTGATCATTTTCCTTTGAACCTTTTGTAAAAGTATCTAAGTTCGAGTTCAACGGAGATAACATGGTAACATATCAGGGCAACAGGGACACAAAAGTTTCCATGTTTCAAGTCTACATAAGCTAGCTAATAAGTGTCATGTTTCAAGTTTCCTGTTTAACAAAGTCTCAAAGTTTCTCGTTCCATAAGTATCAAGAGTCTCGTTCAATAAGTAACAAGAGTCTCGTTCAATAAGTATCAAGAGTCAAGAATCAAGTATCTAGTATTAAGTTTCCCCAAGAATCAAGATTCATAAGTATCAAGCATCAAGAGTCGAGTTTCAAAGTATTAAAGTGTCAAGATTCAAGGTTTCATAAGATTCAAGTATCATAAAGTTTCACAAATAGTCTAACATAGTTAAGTCTCAAATAGTATAGGGGCTAGACTTGCCAAAAGTTGAAAGTTTAGGACGGAGGGCGTTACAGTCTCCCCTCCTTCAGGAGATTTCGTCCCCAAAATCTAAGAGGAAGACTGCTCGAAGAGCTGCGCGTACTTGGCCTTCATCTCACTCTCGAGTTCCCAAGTGAATTTGGCGCCACACCTTCCTTCCTATCGAACCTTAACTATGAGAATATTGTTGTGCCTCAATCGCTTGATACCTCGGTCCATGATTTCGACTGGTTTCTCCACAAAATGTAAATTTTCGTTTACTTGCAAGTATTCGAGGGAACCTGCAGCTCCTCATCGGCTAAGCATTTCTGAAGATTAGATACGTGGAATACCGGATGTACGCTGTTAAGTTCCTGTGGCAGGTCGAGTTGGTACGCCACCTTGCCTATCCTTTCAAGTACCGTGAAAGAACCCGCATAGCGAGGGGTGAGCTTTCCCTTCTTACCAAAATGAACTACTCCCTTCCAGGGAGATACCTTGAGCAGCACTCGATCTCCAACATCAAATTCCAGAGGCTTACGCCTTTTATCAACATAACTCTTTTGTCTGCTCCTAGCCTTGATCAAGTTATCACGGATCTGAAGACTCTTATCTGTCGTCTCTTGAATGATCTCAGGGCCCGTAAGTTGCTTATCACCAATCTCATGCCAACTGAGAGGAGATCGGCACTTGCGACCATATAAAGCTTCGAAAGGAGCCATCTGAATACGGGAATGATAGATGTTGTTGTACGAGAACTTGATCAATGGTAAATGTACATCCTAGTTACCACCAAAGTCGATGACACAAGAACAGAGCATATCCTTTAGGGTCTGGATAATGCATTCGTTCTGTCCATCCGTTTGAGGATGAAAGGCCGTACTAAGATTCAAATGAGAACCCATAGCGGACTGAAACGTTTGCCAAAGACGGGAAGTGAAACAACCATCACGGTCAGAGATTATGTCAAGAGGTTTGCCATGACGGCATATGATCTCATCAGTATAAATTCGAGCTTGTTTCTCCACTTTATAATCTTTGCGAATAGGAAGAAAGTGGGCAGATTTAGTCAAACGGTCAATGATTACCCAAATACTATCATGACCAGCGGGTGTACGTGGTAGTTTAGTTATAAAATCCATAGCAATACTATCCCATTTCCACATAGGGATTTCGGGTTGTTCAAGAAGACCTGAAGAACGTTGATGTCCAGCCTTTACCTTCGTGCAAGTAAGGCATTTCGAGACGTACGCAACAATGTCCTTTTTCATTCCAGGCCACCAATAAGTCATACGCAAATCATGGTACATCTTATCAGCACCTGGATGGATTGAGTATCGAGATTTGTGAGCCTCATTCATAATGAGCTCACGAAGATTGTCGTAATCTGGCACCCAGATGCGATTGAGATAGTATTGAAGTCCATCAGACTTAGTTTCAAGTTGGTCAACAGAAGCACCTCGTACTTCAACAATTCGGCTACCTTCATTGGCTGACGAATATTGAGCTTCATGGATACAAGCATGCAAATTGCTAGAGATATGGGAACAATGGATAGTATTAACATGAGCCTTACGACTAAGAGCATCGACCACGACATTCGCCTTGCCAGGGTGATAATGAATCTGGCAGTCGTAGTCGTTAAGAAATTCCACCCATCGTCGCAGACGCATATTTAGTTCCTTTTGGTTAAAGATGTGCTACAGGCTCTTATGGTCGGTGAAAACCACACACTTAGTACCATATAGGTAGTTCGCAAGATCTTTAATGCAAAAACAACTGTGCCAAGCTCAAGGTCGTGGGTAGTATAGTTTTTCTCATGTATTTTGAGTTGGCGGTAGGTATAAGCGATAACCTTGTCCCGCTGCATGAGCACACAACCCAAGCCACGGTTCGAGGCATCACAATATACCACGAAATCATCGTTCCCATCAGGGAGAGCGAGGACAGGAGCATTACAAAGAAGATTCTTCAGAGTTTGAAAGGATTCCTCTTGCCCGGGACCCCAAGCAAAAGGTTTCTCTTTCTAAGTCAAAGAAGTAAGAGGGACGACTGATGTGCGGTAAAGTGTCGTATATATTAGGTGTATATTTTAAGCCCTTTTTAACACTTATGTTAGCCAAGTTTTAAATTTATAAAACACGATATTTCACTAACACTAAACACACATATGGGCAAGTGCACCCATCGTTGAGTGTAGTATAGCGTTGGTAAGATACCGAGGTCGTCCAAGGACACAAGAGCTTTTAGTCCCGGTTTATCCTCAACGTCTAACCAAAATAAAAGTTTAGAAAAATGTTTTAAACTAAGAAAAATAAAACTAACTAAAATGCTGAAAATAAAAATAAAAGAAAAACAGATAGACAAGATGAATCACTTGGTTCCGACTCGTATCTAGTATAACCTTTGATTATTTCCGCACTTTTGCACATAATTAAGAGATTATCTTAGTTATTGTAGTAGGCCCCTCTTTTGAAGGCGACGTTACCCTCACCCCAGTAGTTTGAGTCAGCAGGGATACAATCCTAAAAAGGGTGGATTATTAGAAGATAATGAATTAAGTTATTAATGCAGTATTGTGGTAGGCCCCGCTTTTGGCGGTGACGTTACCCTCGGCTAAGTAGTCTGAGTCAGCAGAGATACAGTCCTAAATAGCCGGGTTATAGTATTAATAGTAGTTAACTTATGAGGGGATCAAAGAGTTTGGACCCCCGCCATCCAATACCGTGAAGTATTGAAGGAGGTCCTACTAAATTTGACCCAGGTCCATTGCAGGACCTCTAAACGCTGAACAATGGCAAGACCTTTACCAAACCGTTCCCTTAACCCCCTACCAGGTAGCCAACATACCTCCATATAGACCGTGGAGATATGAATGGTGAAAATCCTTTATTTTATATAGACAGTAAAATAATGCCAAGACACCACGGACAAACGATAAGGAAAGATCACCTTCAACATAAGTAACTAGTTATTAAAGTCATTAATACAAAACCAAATAAAAAGTGCAAAAGATTAGAAATAAAAAGTATTATACTAGACACTTTGTCTTCACCAAGTGATGTAAGAGACTTAGGCAAACATGGCCTTGATTGTCAAGAACTCTTACGATCAATCTTGGATCCCGAGACGACTCACACACTCTACGATGGACAATGGATGATGGATGATGGTGGTGGATGATGGTGTTGTGATGGTGGTGGGTGGTGGATGAAGTGTGAGAGAGGTGGTGTGCCAAGGGATGAGATGAAATGAATCCAAGCACTCCTATTTATAGGCTGAACAGAGAGCTGGACACGGCCCCGTGTCCGTTGGGCACGGCCCAGTGTCCGTCTGACAATCTCTCTCCTCATTATTTGTAATTCGCAATTACAATAAATGCGCCTGCTGTACTTTCGACACGCCCCCATGTCCGCTGAGCACGGCCCCGTGATGGGCAATAGAAGCTTCTATGGATTTGTCTTTTCTGCTGCTTCTTGGGCACGGCCCCGTGCTGGCTGAGCACGGGGCGTGTTCAGCCTTCTGTCTTCTCCTTTTTGCTTTGGAAGGTGCCGTTGAGGGGTCGGGCAGTCCACTAATGTTCCTTTCCTTGTATTTATGTTGGATTTAGCTGTCTTTTTGCTTCTTTTGCGTTTTTGAGCTCATTTAATCCTGAAAATACAAAAGGAAGACAAAAACACTCTTTTTCCAATATTAGTACTTAAAAAGGGTTAGTTTTATGCCTCATTTGATGTAATTTATATGTTGCATTTTACACACATCAAATACCCCCACACTTGAACTTTTGCTTGTCCTCAAGCAAAACTCTTTAATATGTGGCTTACACTCCCAAATGGAATAGGTAGAAGAGAAGGTTTTGGGCTTGTCGTAGAGTGTCGGGACTTCCAAGATCTTTTTGGGTTTTATTTTTATTTATTTACACTCCTATTCGTAATGATTTATTTAGAACTTTTCATAAAAGAAATTACTTATTTGGGCATAACATGCCTTTTTAAAATTCTATTTATATACAAGTTCACATACCTCACGGGGAAATCACTCACACTCGGCCGAAGATGTATTTTTAGTGAATCATTCGAGAGCGGCATGGAACTTATTTCTACCATAGGCTTGCCAAGAAACAATCCTCTTCCTTTTTAACTTTTATACCTTTGTAGATATCAAGAGGACTTTGTGGGTTAAGAGTTAGGCTAGGGTTAAAGGTAGGTGGTTGGGTTAGTGGTTAGTAGAAAAAAAAAGGCTAAAAGCGTAACAAGTATCGGTTTTCGTATTTTTGCAACTTTTTATTTTGATGAAGCTTTTACTCAAACTAAGTTATTTTTGATTAACTTGTTTGTTTATTTTCTTTTTGCTTCATCATTCATTTTTTTTTTCGAAGAACCGAACTTGTTACTAAAATAAAGGGTTAAAAATGAAAAAGGGTTTGGTGGGTAAAAGGGTTTTTGTTTGGGTGATGAAACGAAAAGGTTTAGGCTCAAAGGGGCTAACTAGGGGGATTTTTGGGTAGGTGGTAAAAGAAAAAGAAAAATAATGGTGTAGAAATAAAAAAGGGTTAGTCCTAATGCCTCCATCATTTACTTACTTGGGTTTAAGTTGATAAGGACCGGGAATGTATTGTCATGGCAAGTTCTAGAGTCGTAAGAACCAAGCGGCTATTCACACAAGAAACGAAAAATGAGCATTTAGTCAAAAGATATGTAATTGTGTGCTCAATAAAGGCTCAAAACTCACTTGTGTGGGAATGGGTTTTTATGTGATCAAGTATATATAATCAAATTTTAAATAAGTTTGTCATGCCTTTTCATAATTTTCTTATGTTGGTTCTTTTTATCACTACGCTATCGGTTGTAAATTTGTAAAAATATAGCCTTTTTGAGAACTTGAATTTCCCGAGTTAAACCTAGACAAGTAAAAAAAAATGAAATTTTTGAAAAAATTTGGGGTGATTAGCGGTTCCAATAGAGTTTTGTGTAAGGCTTGTATTTAGGACTTGTAAAATTCAAGGTTTTAGCATCCCCCCCCCCCCCCCACACTTAAATTACACCTTGTCCTCAATGTGTCCCAAAAATAAATTTTTAGGTTGATTAAATGTGTAAAATAGTGTTTAAAAAAACAAAAATTTGTGTTACTGGGCACTGAACACGGCCCCGTTTTATCCGGGCACGGCCCCGTGTTCAAGTGCCAGTAACAAAATTAAAATAAGAGAAACAGAAGTCTGGACACGGGGGCGTGTTGGGTGAACACGGCCCGTGTCCAGGTACCTGGACTGGGCGTTTTTCTGCAGGTGGTTCGGCACGGGGCCGTGTTGGTTGAGCACGGCCCGTGTTGAACTTTCTGAAGTGGAGAAAATTGTCGGGTTGCCTTGTTCTTGTGCATGGGTTCATTTTTCTCGTTCCCCTTTTCATCCTTTACCACCATGAGTGTGTTTTATTTCTGAAAATTAAAACTAACTAGAAAGCATAAAAATTAATCTAAATTAAACTAAGGATAGTTCCGCGGAATGCCTCCATGGTGCGCCACGTTTATAAGGGTCCTTGGCTAGACCCAAAGCCGGTCATATGTTACCCAAGTGGGATGTGTTGCGTCCCATGTTACACCGTCGGAGAGCGTCATCCAAGCTTGAGTCTATGACCTTCATGTAGTTGACCGGATCTTCTTCCTCTACTCGCTTTCCACATTCAAATTTCACTTCCTCATCCCCAAACTTCAATGTTAGAGTTCCGTCATTCATATCCACCAATGCTTGGGCGGTGGCTAGGAATGGCCTCCCGAGGATGAGAGGGACCTCGGTGTCTTCTTCCATGTCTAGGATGACAAAGTCGGTTGGAAAGACGAATTTGTCAACCTTGACTAGCAGATTTTCAGCGACACCTTGTGGGAATTTGACGGATCTGTCGGCGAGTTGTATGCTCATCTTTGTAGGGCTTGTTGTTCCTAGGCCGAGTCGCTTAAACATTGATGTGGGCATGAGGTTGATGCTAGCCCCAAGATCGGCTAAAGCATTTCGGACGGGGGACTTCCCAATCGAACAAGGGATTGTGAAGCTCCCGGGGTCGATTTTCTTTTGTGGAAGTTTGTTGAGTACTAGAGCAGAGCATTCTTCGCCTAAGTTAACTAATTGCAATGATTCAATTTTCCTTTTGTGAGTGAGGAAATCCCTCATGAATTTTGCATATTTAGGCATTTGGGTTAGGACCTCAATAAAAGGAATATTAACATGCAATTGTTTTAGTAAACTTTCGAACTTTGCGAATTGCTCATCGGTCTTTTGACGATTTAACCTACCGGGGTACGGGATTGGAGGAGTCTTGGTGGGCTCTTGATTTGGTGTGGAAGCCTTTTCTGGCACAGGAGGAGTCACAGGCTGGCTAGAATGGCTTCTTTCATTTGGCGGCAATGGAGCATCCTCGGGACCCACAGTTCGATTTCTTAATGTGATGAGATGTACTTGTGCCTTCGGGTTCGTTTCGGTATTACTAGGTAATGCGCCTTGTGGTCTCTCGGAGAAATTTTTAGCTAGTTGATTTAATTGTTTTTCAACGTTTTGAATGCTAGCTTGTTGATTTCTGAAATTCGATTCCAATTGTTGAAATCGATCCGAGTTTTTCTTTTCAGTGTCAGAGATGAGGCGAGATACAGTATCTTCAAGCCTTTCTCTTCCACCTTGTTGTTGAGGAAAACTTTGCGGTTGTTGAAAATTAGTTCGTTGGTTTTGTTGGTTACTACTATTGTCGGGATCTCTCCAACCAAGATTTGGGTGGTTACGCCATCCTTGGTTGTAGGTACCCGTTGGAGGACCCGACGGCCTAGGTCTATTATCCATGTAGTTTACCGTTTCAGTTTGTTCATCTAATTCTTTCATACAACTCCAATTTTCATGTGACCCACCACACCCTTCACAAGCCATAACCGAGGCCGTTTTTGTCATTTCTAGCCTTTTGATTTTTGAAGAGAGGGCCTCGATTTGGGCTTGTAAAGAGGTGCTTTCATCAACCTTATGGGCGCCCGGGGCAAAAGATTTATTACCTCGGGGAGTGTGCCATTGAAAATTGGTTTGAGCAATTTCCTCAATTTGGTTATATATTTCATTTGGGCGACGATTACCTAAGAGTCCCCCGGAGCTTGAATCAAGTGTTTGTCTTGTGTGTGGCAACAATCCATTGTAGAAAGTGGATACTTGTTGCCATACCGCTAGGCCATGGTGAGGACACTTTCTTAGAAGCTCCTTGAACCTTTCCCAAGTTTCATATAAGGATTCCCCATCCTCTTGTGAGTATGTATTAATTTCAGTCATTAATTTAGCCGTTTTAACAGGAGGGAAATACTTATACAAAAACTTTTGGGCGAGTTCATCCCAGGTGTTTACCGATCCAACTGGGAGGGTGTTAAGCCAAGCCTTAGCTCGGTCTTTTAGTGAAAAAGGAAACATTCGAAGGCGGATGGCGTCATTGGATGCTCCATTGATCCGAAAGGTATCACATATTTCTAAGAAGTTAGTAATATGTAGATGGGGATCCTCGTCCGCAAGCCCGTGGAAGGTTGCGGAGTTTTGGAGCATTTGTATCAAATGCGGCCGAAGTTCGAAGTTGTTGGCCTCGACATTCGGTGCATTGATAGCGGCGCCAAGATTGCCTACGGTAGGCCGTAGGTAATCCATGAGGGTACGTTGGTCCGCCATTGGAAGTGGGTCCCCCGAAGCTTTCTCTTGATTTTTAGCTTTTAGTCTTTTTCTGAGAAAGCGCTCGGGTTCTTCTAGGGGTTCTTTTATGTCTCTACTAGAACTGGAGCTCATGCACTACGTAGGAGGTTCAAATGTGGCGCCTGGGTTCCAAATCCTGCAATAAAAAACAGAAAAGAACGCTGGTCAGAATGTTCACCACGGCCCCGTGCTCAATGAACACGGCCCGTGTTCAGAGGCGCAGTAATTGATTTCTGGATCCCTGTTACTGAGAGTTGGACACGACCCCGTGTTGCACCGACACGGCCCCGTGTTCAGCTCTCTGTAACTCAGAAAATAAAAACTGCCAGTGATGATGCTGGGCACGGCCCGTGTCTGACCGGGCACGGCCCGTGCTGAGCGCTGCAGAAGCTGAAAAACTAAGAAAATCCTAAAATAAAAAGAAAAAAATAAAAGATGATTAGGCCGTTGATTCCTAACTTTCTTAAAATCATTGTGTCCCCGGCAGCGGCGCCAAAAACTTGATGTGCGGTAAAGTGTCGTATATATTAGGTGTATATTTTAAGCCCTTTTTAACACTTATGTTAGCCAAGTTTTAAATTTATAAAACACGATATTTCACTAACACTAAACACACATATGGGCAAGTGCACCCATCGTTGAGTGTAGTATAGCGTTGGTAAGATACCGAGGTCGTCCAAGGACACAAGAGCTTTTAGTACCGGTTTATCCTCAACGTCTAACCAAAATAAAAGTTTAGAAAAATGTTTTAAACTAAGAAAAATAAAACTAACTAAAATGCTGAAAATAAAAATAAAAGAAAAACAGATAGACAAGATGAATCACTTGGTTCCGACTCGTATCTAGTATAACCTTTGATTATTTCCGCACTTTTGCACATAATTAAGAGATTATCTTAGTTATTGTAGTAGGCCCCTCTTTTGAAGGCGACGTTACCCTCACCCCAGTAGTTTGAGTCAGCAGGGATACAATCCTAAAAGGGTGGATTATTGGAAGATAATGAATTAAGTTTTTAATGCAGTATTGTGGTAGGCCCCGCTTTTGGCGGTGACGTTACCCTCGGCTAAGTAGTCTGAGTCAGCAGGGATACAGTCCTAAGTAGCCGGGTTATAGTATTAATAGTAGTTAACTTATGAGGGGATCAAAGAGTTTGGACTCCCGCCATCCAATACCGTGAAGTATTGAAGGAGGTCCTACTAAATTTGACCCAGGTCCATTGCAGGACCTCTAAACGCTGAACAATGGCAAGACCTTTACCAAACCGTTCCCTTAACCCCCTACCAGGTAGCCAACATACCTCCATATAGACCGTGGAGATATGAATGGTGAAAATCCTTTATTTTATATAGACAATAAAATAATGCCAAGACACCACGGACAAACGATAAGGAAAGATCACCTTCAACATAAGTAACTAGTTATTAAAGTCATTAATACAAAACCAAATAAAAAGTGCAAAAGATTAGAAATAAAAAGTATTATACTAGACACTTTGTCTTCACCAAGTGATGTAAGAGACTTAGGCAAACATGGCCTTGATTGTCAAGAACTCTTACGATCAATCTTGGATCCCGAGACGACTCACACACTCTACGATGGACAATGGATGATGGTGGTGGATGATGGTGTTGTGATGGTGGTGGGTGGTGGATGAAGTGTGAGAGAGGTGGTGTGCCAAGGGATGAGATGAAATGAATCCAAGCACTCCTATTTATAGGCTGAACAGAGAGCTGGACACGGCCCCGTGTCCGTCTGACAATCTCTCTCCTCATTAATTGTAATTCGCAATTACAATAAATGCGCCTGCTGTACTTTCGACACGCCCCCGTGTCCGCTGAGCACGGCCCCGTGATGGGCAATAGAAGCTTCTATGGATTTGTCTTTTCTGCTGCTTCTTGGGCACGGCCCCGTGCTGGCTGAGCACGGGGCGTGTTCAGCCTTCTGTCTTCTCCTTTTTGCTTTGGAAGGTGCCGTTGAGGGGTCGGGCAATCCACTAATGTTCCTTTCCTTGTATTTATGTTGGATTTAGCTGTCTTTTTGCTTCTTTTGCGTTTTTGAGCTCATTTAATCCTGAAAATACAAAAGGAAGACAAAAATACTCTTTTTCCAATATTAGTACTTAAAAAGGGTTAGTTTTATGCCTCATTTGATGTAATTTATATGTTGCATTTTACACACATCAACGACGATCTCTGAAAAGTCCGAGATGAATCGACGGTAATAACCCGCCAATCCTAGGATGGAACGAATCTCAAATGCAGATTTAGGTGTACTCCAATTCTCCACAGTCTTGATTTTAGAAGGGTCAACATGAATACCTTATTTACTAACAACATGTCCGAGAAATTGTACTTCATCAATCCAAAACTCACACTTAGAAAATTTAGCGTATAAGCGTTCACCACGTAAAAGTTCTAGCATCAAGCGTAAATAACGTTCATGATCAGCCCTAGTTTTCGAAAAAATAAGAATATTATCAATCAAAACTATCACAAAATGATCCAAGTAAGGTTTACAAACACGGTTCATGAGATCCATGAACACGGCAGGTGCGTTGGTCAAGCCAAAAGGCATAACCATGAACTCGTAGTGCCCATAACGAGTGCGAAACGCGGTTTAGGGGATATCTTCTTCGAGAACACGGAGCTGATGATAACCAGATTGAAGGTAAATTCTCGAGAAACAAGACATGCCATGTAGTTGGTTAAATAGATCATCAATTCGAGGGAGAGGATAACGATTCTTAATGGTGAGTTTATTAAGTTCACGGTAGTCGATACACAAACGAAACGAACCATCCTTCTTCTTGACGAATAGCACGGGAGCACCCCATGGAGAGGTACTTGGACGTATAAAACCCTTGTCGAGCAGTTCCTGAAGTTGACTGGATTGTTCTTGCATCTCGGAAGGTGCAAGTCGGTAAGGAACCTTGGCGACATGAGTCGAACCAGGTATGAGATCATTGCGAAAATCAACAGATCGAGGAGGAGGAAGACCAGGAAGATCTTCAGGAAACACGTCAGGGAAATCACACACTACTGGAACATCGCTTATGTTCTTTCCCTTGCCTTTTTGTTCCACGACGTGGGCCAAGAAGGCAAAGTACTGTTTACGTAAGAACCTGTTCGCTTGAGTGCATGCCATCAACTTCAGCCCTCTAGAAGGTCGGTCTCCATAAACGTGCGAAGTATCACCAGATGGGAGAGGTAAACGAACGTACTTCTCATGACAAGTGATCTCGGCATGATTCTTACGCAACCAATCCATGTCGATTATGACATCAAAGCTACCTAATTGCATGGGTATAAGATCAATAGTAAAAACGTGGTCGTTAAGGGTCAGAGAACAACCACTGAGAATAGAATCAACTAGAATAGACTTACCATCGGCAATCTCAACCGAAAACGACTTAGGTAGTTTAGAGCGTGCACAGTTTAACAAAGATTCAAATTCTACGGACACAAAGCTTTTGTCGGAACCAGTTCCAAATAGTATCGAAGCGTAGGGATTATTGACGAGAAACGTACCATTCACGACGTCATTGTCGTTACGAGCCTGATTTGCATTGATGTTGAACGCTCGTCCTCGAGCGGCTGGCTGTTGCTCCTGGTTTAGCTGGAGATATTGATTACGAAGACGAGTAGTGTCTCCACACTTGTAGCATGCACGAACATTGTTGACTGGCCTGGGATTCTACGGAGGAGCTGGTAGAGCTGTCTGAGCTGGTGGTGCTTGCTGGGCTTGGTTAGCTTGACGACAGTAGGGAGTTGTGTGACCATAGCGATTGCAGTTGGTACATAGGCGGCAAGCAGAAGTAATAGGATGATGAAAGTTACAAGTGACACACTTGGGATGAATCCCAGTGTACGACTTCTTGTTTTCCGGAGCCGGAGGGTTAGCAGCAAGCACAATAGCATTGCCTGTAGGGTTCGCATTTGCAGCAGGGACAATGGCGTTACAGCCAGAACCCTGAGACTTTTGTTTCCTGTTTCGGTTGCCACTGGGCTGCTGGGTAACTTGGTTTGCTGATTTCGAGGGAGCAGGAGTAGCGAACTGTTTGTCACGGACGCGGTTTTTGTTCAAACTTGCTGCAAGATGATAAACTTCCTCAATAGTGTCAGGCTGAGCTGCTTCAATCGAGTCACGCATGGTATGAGGTAACCCGTTGATATACTTGGTTATCATGTGCTTCGAAGTAGAAACCAAGTGAGGCACGATTATGCTGAGTTGCTTAAAATGGGTAGTGTAAGCCAAGTTGTCATCTCCAGCCTGCTTGAGATGCCAGAACTCTTCCTCAAACTTCAGTTGTTCATGGGGAGGGCAGAATTCGAGCATCATCAATTCTCGCACCTCAGGCCATGGAAGAGCATAAGCTTCTTCGTTGGAGCGAATGTTTCTCTCATTGGACCACCACTCAAGGGCTCTGCCTTGAAACATGCCAGTTGCACTCCTAGTCTTTAAGTGTTCTGGGCACTCGCTGTTGATGAACGTAACCTCAATGTTGTCGAACCACTCTAGCATTGCGGTCACCCTATCAATGCCCGTGAAAGGCTTAGCGTTACAAGAGATAATGTGTTTGTAGCTGAACTTTGTAGGCTTTGGCTTCACTGTCTTAGAGTCAACAGAGGAGGGAGGAGTGTTTGAACCCTGGATCTCAGTGATGATCTTTGGCACGATGCGAGTAATCTGATTGGCCATGAAAGACATCATTTTCTTCTGAGAGTTGGCTCTGACTTTCTTGAGAGAGTCGGATAGTTTATGGGAAGACATCTAAAGATCCAAGAAAGGATCGTATAAGTCTAGATCATAAAGTCTCGTAGTATATAGTTTCACACACTTTCGCATAAAGACTCAAGTTTCACACATCACCAAAACGTTCAACAAGTTTCACATAGTTCAAAAGATTCAACATTCTCACCACAAGTCCGTAAAAACCACAACTTTCACATGGCACGTGGTACGTGGTACGAAAGTTCGGTAACATGTCAGAAACACTTATATATAGGAAGTACCAGCGGCGTATCCACCATGTTTTAGACATGTCACGTCTGTCTCGTCTTTCGGTGTCATGTTACGTGTCGCGTTTTACCAACCATAACAGTACACTCCATCATTTTCATGCGCTTCAACCGGTTACATACACATAGACCAAGCAAATAGTTTCACATAGCTCCACGTTCAACATTCTCATCACCGGTCTGCAAAACACCAAATTGCGCATGGCACGTGGTACGAAAGTTGGTAACATGTTGGAAACACTTATATATAGGAAGTACCAGCGGCGTATCCACCAAGTTTCGTCCATGTTACTTTCGTCTTGTCATTCAGTGCCATGTTACGTATAGTGTTTTGCTACCCACAACAGCACATTCCACATAGATTAAGTAATTTCACATAGCATCACATTCAATCATGTTTCCCATAGTTAAACCAAGATTCCACATAGCATAACGCGATGAATAAAGCTTCGTAAATTTAGTTCGATCCTAAGAGATTATGATTATTAATGTTTTAGATTGCGGAGGTACGTGCGATTTGTGTAAAAGTCTCGAAATGAACAAAGAATCAAGTTTAAAACCACATATAAAACCGAGATAACATAAAAGATAGGCTCATAAAACATAGGATTGTTCCGGGTAGAGGAACGTTGACTAACCAAAGTGGATCAAACCCTTCTCGAATTGAGGCAACGTGCCTTGACTTTCTTAGACAAATACGTCATCGATGTTAGGCCTACGATATTTGTCCTTTCGATCATTTCACGTCCTTCATTGATTAGGAATTTCAAGACTCTGGCAAGACAGAAAATCAAAGAGTGAGACTAGTTATCAAGATGCGAGTTTCACCTCTAACTTGATGACTTCGTACCCTAATTGTGTCGGTACTTATCAAAAGATAAGATCTACTAGAATATGATATGGGAAATTTCCCGTCAAGGTTCGGATGTCACTCCTGACTTGAGGGCAAATTTCATGCACTATACAAACACTGCTCAGCGGTCTTTTCAAAGCGTCCAATTGTATATTGTGTCAGCCTTAGGAAAGGCATGTAAGTTTAACAGGAAATGTGTTGTTGGGGAAGCAAGTACGGTAGAATTCATAAGTCTTAAACAACAGATAAGAGTCAAGATTCCTAGAACTATAGACTAGGTAAAGCATTCCTACTTTTCCTAATTCCCTATAGTTATGGCTCTGATACCAATCTGTCAAACCCCAACCGATGGCAGAAACATCGGGGTGCAACACTAAGCTTTCAGATTGCTCATGAGTTTCCATAACACTATAGTTTAAATATAAATTAATTCATTTCATTCAAAATTATCTAGGCATCGATCACCAATCAAGATCACGAAGTATCAAATACAAATCATCAAACATTGTTCAAAAGTTTCTAAATTTACTAAGATGTGTTTCTAAGCAGCATCCTAGCATGTTTCTTGATTCCTTGGCTACTATCAATCCTGCAATATGTATAAAAATATATCAACAAGAATGTTGGCGAGTATACAAGTTTGAGTACGTAGTAGTATAATAGTTTAAAACGTTCCAAAAACTCATATCCAGCAAAAACACAGATAACAAGTTTCACCATGCTATTACACGCAGTCCGAGTGATAGCCCAAGTTTCGAATGCATTAACAGCTTCTCCAAGACTCAAGGGAAGCTAAAAATGTCTCCTCCTAACAATACCCCAAAGACTAACGAGGAGGTGCATTACCCCTATAGCGCTACCATTGTTAAGGCGGAACTACACACAAGGAATAAACGTTTACATAGCATAAAAGTCTCAAGTTTCACAAGTATCAAGTTTCCTTGTTTACAGCAGATAAAGTATGTTTCAAATAAGTTTCAAGTGTCAAGTGTCATGTTTATAGAATACATGTTGCATCCCAAAAGTGTTTAAAACAAAAATGGATCGAGTATACTCACAGTGGGTGCTAAGTATCAACACCAACTATTTGGATTGAAGGGAGCGCTGGAGTTAGCCTGATTATAGTTAACAGTGTAAGCGTCGAACAGAATATCGAATCAAATGAAATTGTCTGTTTCCTGTTCGGATGGTCATCCGGTCGGATGACCATTTATTCCAGATGTAACCCGTTCGATCGGACGACTGCCCGGATAGTTGATCAGTAGTGTGTTGCAAAGTGTCTCAAACTTTTGAAGTTTTCGTTGTAGTATAAGCTCAAGTCGTTCGATCGGATGGTCATCCGGTCGGATGACCGTTCGATCGGGTGACTGTTCGAGTGAAAGTTTCATAGTTCAAAATCATGATTCAAATAGTTTAAGTATTGAAAGTTACAAAGGAAAGTCACTTGGCCGGATGATCATTCGTCCGGATGGTCATCCGTTCGGACGATCGTTCGACTGTCGTGATCTTTTTCCTTTGAACCTTTTGTAAAAGTATCTAAGTTAGAGTTTAACGGAGATGACATGGTAACGTATCAAGGCAACGGGAACCCATTAAGTTTCAGCTCGTCTGATCGGATGGGAATCACCTCGTTCGATCAGATGACTGTTCTTGACGGAGTTTCATGCATGATCCGTAATTTGGTCATCTCTCCAGTGGAAATCCGTTATCGAGCCGACTCTAGACTAAGGAACAAGTCCTAGGCCTATTTTGGATCTAGATTCCACCGTGTTTGGGTAGATAGTTAAGAAAGCATGTAATCAACCGAAAAATGTTTAGATTTATGTAAAGATTCGTAGTAAACGCGTAGAAATCTCTTAGATCTGGACTAGATCTTGACGGAATGACATCACATAGCTGATTGTACAAACAGCCATGATGATGTCATCCTCAAGGAGCCCAAATCTTAGTGATTTCACGGTGAAAAGTAAGATTATGATGAAGAATCTAGTGAGAATGTGTGTAAAGAGGAAAGTTGCACAAGAATTACGGAGAAAACTTACAAGAATCGCTTGAAAATCGAAAGAAAGTGCCCTAGAACGAGAGAGGGTGCGTCTGGTCGGAGGAGGCTGTCACATCAATGAGTAATGATGTGACAGCGAGTATTTATAGTGCAAGAAGGTGAGTAAGGAGGTGGAGCATGGATCGAATGGCTGCTGATCGAATGGCTATTCGATCGGATGTCCATTCGGACATCCAATACCCGTTTGCTAGTTTTCTGATTTCGATTTTATTGCGAGCTAGATTAAGCGTTGCGTTGCGTATTATTGTGTAATATCATCACATGACAAGATTGTATAACTAACACAAAAGTTTCCATATTTCAAGTCTACATAAGCTAGCTAATAAGTGTCAAGTTTCAAGTTTCTCGTTTAACAAAGTCTCAAAGTTTCTCGTTCCATAAGTATCAAGAGTCTCGTTCAATAAGTATCAAGAGTCTCGTTCAATAAGTATCAAGAGTCAAGAATCAAGTATCTAGTATTTAGTTTCCCCAAGAATCAAGATTCATAAGTATCAAGCATCAAGAGTCGAGTTTCAAAGTATCAAAGTGTCAAGATTCAAGGTTTCATAAGATTCAAGTATCATAAAGTTTCACAAATAGTCTAACATAGTTAAGTCTCAAATAGTATATGGGCTAGACTTGCCAAAAGTTGAAAGTTTAGGGACGCAGGGTGTTACAGTTGCACTACCACCTAACCGTTGAATCACCACCATGCCATCGAACCATTGCACCACCCAATCGTCATCCAACTTACCATCCAACCGTCGCACCATAAATTGTTGCACCACCCAACACCGTCGCATAATCATGTGGTACCACCACCGATACCGTGTTGTGGAACCACCATCGGCATCGTACCGTGGAACCATCCAACCATTTTTTGTGACCATCATGCACATGAGAATTTAGTTTTTTTATAGATATAAAGTGATAAATAGATGGGAATAAAGGTATGCTAAACTTTATAAAAATTTAGTTCAAACTAAATTGTGACGAATGGATCACTACAAGAAAATTGGGTTTTTAGTACGCGTAAAAGCGTCCTAAAATGTTATTTTATAGGACCTTTCATTAATAGGACCAACAGTAAAAGCGTTTCATGTAAAGGGGTCATAATAAGTCCCGGAACTAAAAAAGCGTCCTAACATCTCAAATAAGATTATGAAACCAATTTTTTGGTCACGTAATATGTCTTTGAACAACCAAAATAATGCCCTAATAAAAACATATTAGGACGCTTTTACGATGTTCTAACATGTACTTACATACTTTTAATCTTTTGATACACTTACAAGCGTCCTTAGAAATTAATTGATAAGACCCTTATGATGTAACATTATAGCTAATTTAGTAACAAGAAAAGGGTCCTAATATACCAAATAAAATTATGAAACCAGTTTTATGGTCGCATAATGTGTCTATAGACAACTTAAATAGCGTCCTAAAAAGAACATATTAGAACACTTTTACATTGTTCTAATATGTGATTACCTACTTTTAATCTTTTGATACACATACAAATGTCCTTAAAAATTAATTTATAAAACCAATTTTATAAACAGACAATCAACACATAACATCCTAATAGTTATTGTATAACATCAACTAATGAAAGAATCATTATATTTCAAATAAGCATGTTCATAACAAAAACACTAACCATAAATAAGTTATAACATTAGCTAACATAAAGTCTTAACATTTAACAAAGAAATTAAAAGCAATTAAAGAAATAAGAAGCATAAAATAAGTTTAACAAAGAATCATTATATTTCAAAGGGTTATTAGATTTTATCACCCTCAACTATTGGCTATTGGCCGCTGCCACCCCCAACTATCGCTTTGACGCTCGTCACCCCCAACTTAACACTTAGTGTGTTCTGTCACTACGTCGTTAACTAATCACTAACTTTTAATCATGTTACTCCACTTTTTGGTGTGTCATAGGGATCTTGGGAAGATTTTAGTGATCTCAGGACACCCCCAAAAGTATAGTAACAGGATCAAAAGTTAGTGATGTGGTGACAGAACACACTAAGTGTCAACTTGGGGGTGGCGGGCGTCAAAGTGATAGTTGGGGGTGGCAGCGGCCAATGATCAATAGTTAAGGGTGATAAAATCCAATAACCCTATTTCAAATAAGCATGTTCATAACAAAAACACTAACCACAAATAAGTTATAACATTAGCTAACATAAAGTCTTAACATTTAACAAAGAAATTAAAAGCAATTAAAGAAATAAGAAGCATAAAATCTTGAGTCATCATGCGTCCTCAATCCTCATGGACTACCTACAGATAAACCATCCATGTATAAGCATTAAAATTCCATGGTATTAAAATTATTTGTATCACAAGTTTAACAAATACATACCGAGATGAATGGATATGGCCATGCGATGGATGCACCAATACAATCTTGAATTGTAGAAAATAAACCATATGGTCTTACCAAGTTTTCATCTTTTTTTATTGGTACTTGAACGTTTACCTCACACCATCCTGGTCCAATCTTTGTACCACCAACTAGATCATTTGGATCCAAGCTCTGGACTCTTCCTCTTGCTACAGTCTTGGTAGAGTTTAGAATGCTTTTGAGGAAAACTTCATCTCCGACCTAGATTTTAGTTTTTAACAAATATTTATTAAACTCTAGTCATAATAGTGCAAAAAAATCATTTTACAAAAAAAAAATTAATAAAGTTTTACACTAGCAGGCTAACATTTTTATAGCAAAACTAAGGAAAATTGGTTTCTAAAGATTTATATAGAAAAATACCCGTAAACGTTGATGTCCATTGGTTACATTAGGGAAATGTTGTGTTTATAATACACGCATCTACGTTTATGAAAAAAAAAAATTGGTCCACCTCGGCCCGGATCAAAAAGTTCTCACGGTTCTTACAACTCGATGTGGTTCTTATTTTAGCGCAATTATATATATATATATATATATATATAGGGGATCGCTAGAATGAGAACCACCACGAGTTATGAGAACCACGAGAACCGCGCCCCGCGGGTGGCCGTCGGCGACGGAATTTTTTTTACACCTAGATCCGTATATTTTAGTGGGGGGTTTAAATTTTCGGTTCAAACGGCGCGCCCGAGGGGGTAGTTTTTTACGCCCAAAGTTTGGGTTTTTTTAATTTTTTTAATTTTTCTTTTTTTTTTTACCAAACTTTGGGCGTAAAAAACTACCCCCTCGGGCGCGCCGTTTGAACCGAAAATTTAAACCCCCCACTAAAATATACGGATCTAGGTGTAAAAAAAATTTCGTCGCCGACGGCCACCCACGGGGCGCGGTTCTCGTGGTTCTCATAACTCGTGGTGGTTCTCATTCTAGCGGCTCCCTATATATATATATATATATATATATATATATATATATATATTTAGTATCGTATTATCAAATTTAAGTTTTTTTGTTTAGTTTATCATTGCATTTTGGGGGGGGGGGGGGGGTAGGTTTTTTTAGCTATTTTAGGTTGTTTTGACATTGGTTCTCGCGGTTCTCGCAATAAAGGTGGTTCTCGCATGAATATATATATAGGGTAAGGTTCAAGAGTGAACACTAGTATAACTTGCGAACTGAGTGAACTAATCCTTGCCATACACGTGTGTAGATTAATGGCTAGGATTTGATGTTGAAATACAGTAGTGTATTTTACGATTTGATGATAAGATCCTGACCATACACGTGTATAGATCAATGGCCAGGATTTATTCACTCAGTTCGCAAATACACTAGTGTTCACTCTAGAACCCCACCCTATATATATAAAATTTATTTTATATGATTAATTTGGGTAAAAAAATAGTTTTTTCATATATTTTAATAGACTAGAAAAAAATCAATAATTTCACCCAAAATTAATTTATTCCTTATAGTTTTCCTCTAATTAGTACTTCTCTTTTAAACGGTCAAACTTTCCCTCTCACGCATTTTCACCCAAAATTAATTTTGAAGGGAACTAGAGGAGTTTCGAAGGGAACTAAGAGGGAAAAGTAAATACATAAAAAAAAAGTTTAGAGGGAAAAGTAATTAAGTACAAAAAAGCTTTAGAGGGAAAAGTAATCAAATAAAAAAATAAAAAAAAAACTTTAGAGGGAAAACAGAAGAACGAAAAAATTGGGTTTTATTATGATATTAACGAAATTAGAAAATAAATTTATACAATAATTATATAATAAATTTATATCATGTTTGGGAAATAAAAAAATATGCTACGACTACAATTCAGCCCTGGCTAGTTTGGACTTTTAGTTTTATAAAACTGTAAAGTATTTTTTAATAACAATTTATATAAAAAATAAAAATAAACCTTTTGAATCTGATTATGATATTTATGGGATAATATCAAAAGTTTATTAAGTTTTTAAAATTTCTACTCACAGCTAAGGGTAGCAACAAAAAAGATACCCCTTTCATTTTAGAAATCAAGACATCCAAACCAATTTTTGTTTTTATTAATTATTCAGCCTAAACTTTTTTGGTTGTGAGAGTTTATGGGCAAATAAGCAAATTCGTATGACACGATACTACGTGTATTTGAATGCAACCTTTTATAGTAAAAGTTGCGTTTAAATTTTGTTAATGCAACATTTCCGACAATGTCGCAAGCTTAAATAAAATTACAACATTTCAATTAAAAGGTTATAAATTTTAGTAAAATTCACAACTTTTTAATTGAAATGTTGCAAATTTAATCTAATTTTGTAACTTTTTATAAAAAAAAGTTGCATTAGATCTTTTAATGCAACATTTATTTTCAACGAAGTTGCACTAGAGTCAAATGCAACTCATTTGAAAAATGTTACTTCTAAAAAGTTATATTAGGCCTGTTTTCTAGTAATGATAATAATACCACAATGATTAAGCGTCCTATAAAGTTTAAATTTATAAGACCCAAGTGTCAAGTGTCCTGTTAAGTTAAGTTCTAATATTACTTCGACTAGAAAGGGTCCTATAACACTTAACATTTATGACTTAACTACAACGTGTTCTATTAAGTTATGTTATAATATGACCCTAGATGATCAACTGTCCTAATACAGTACCACATAATATGACATTAACAATTAAATGTCTTATAAAGTACTTTATTAGGATCTACACTTTAAGTGTCCTATTAAATTATATGACAACAGGACCCCAAAAAACCATTCATCATATTAAATAGTTTTTTAGGACACCGGTTTAGCAGAGTATATTATAATAGGACCCCAAAAATTCATTAGTCATACTAAATAGTTTTTTAGGACCCTCTTTTACAAGCGTCCCACAGAAAACGTCCTAAAAAGCCATTTTTGGTGTAGTGGATATAGATATATGATGGATATAAACTTCATATTTGCTTTATTGTTTGATTACCACCTTCAAACTGAACTTCATATTGATCAACCATGTGTAACTTTTTTAATAAAGTTGAATTTAGTTTTTAATGGATATAAACTTTATTTTTTTTACTAAAACTGAATTACGTGTAAAAAGTCTTAAAATTAAAAGTGACTTATTCCATGGTTTCGAGAAGTTTTTTATAACTCACATTGACCATTTTGGATTTTATAAATTAGAGTGCTTTGGTTTGTCCTCATTTTTTATATACTTTGTTAATTAATAATAAAAAAAACTTAGTTACAGAAAATGAGAAAAAAATAAAATTTGTGTTTTAAATACTATTAGAGTTAGTTGTGGGGTTAGTCCTTGTGGTTTCTCCAAAGTAACAAGGTTGGTTACTAAGTTCTTAATTGACAAAAATACCCTACTTTTTCAGTTAGTATTTAACACCTGTTAACCTTAATTATCATTAGGATGTTACAAAATCAAAAGTTAAAATCATATATTATTGCTTTAAACTATTAGTAACTAAGGTTGTTACATTCCATAAACGACAAGTACAATCAGTCTAATTAACTATTAAATATTCTTACGCTATGTTTGGTTCTCTTTTCCTAGTTATGTTTGCTATTCAAAACAGTAAATTCACAAGATTGAATTGAAAAGTTGAAATTATGTATATTTTAAATTTTTTCTAAGTTTATTTAACAGGTAATTTAGTTTTTCTCTAATATTATATAACTTTTAATTTTAATATGAAGAAAGATCTTAAAGCCCTTTTTTATTAATTTTTTTTATTTTTATTTTTGTATACGTTTCATTGAAAATTGCTTTTTAATTATCTGAATATAGTGTTATTTGAGTTTTTAGTACTTACAACTTTATAACTAAAAAAAAAAGCTAGGTTTTACTTCATAATATATGAATTTCTTAATGTTAATTATGATCTTTCAAGTTTTAAGTTGATTTGAAAAAAAAAAAAAATTATCTGAATATAGTGTTATTTGATTTCGTGATGTAAAAATTATTTTATTTTAAATTTATCTCGGCTTTTAATAGAATTTACATGGAAATATAGACTAGAAGATTTTTTGTTTTGAACGACAAATTAGGATCACTGACGGACCACTGAAGTATTATCGTACAATAGAAGAACCACCCGATCATATCCATCTCCACTAGACTATAATGCCTATACAACAATTCAGGAGGAAACCCAATAAATTTTGGAAAAAACCCCCTTTGTGAGAATCGAACCCATGATCTAATGGTCCTAAAGCCTTATCTCACCCTCAATATACCACTAGGCTATAATTCCATTGGCTAGACTAAAAGATATTAAACAAAACATTCTTTTCCTAATTTTTTAATTTATATGTTATTACAGATATGTTAAATTAATTATTTGTTTGAGAAACAATTTACAAAAAAATAAAATTAGTTATAAATTCAACTTTTTTATCTTGAATGAATTGAATTTGCTACTTTAATATATATATATATATATATATATATATATATATATATAGGGTGGGGTTCTAGAGTGAACACTAATGTATTTGCGAACTGGGTGAACAAATTTTGGCCATTGATTTACACACGTGGATGGCTAGGGTTTCATCATCAAATCGTACTGTATTTCATCATCAAATCCTGTCCATTGATCTACACACATGTATGGCCAGGATTAGTTCGCTCAGTTCGCAAACTACACGAGTGTTCACTCTTGAACCTAATCCTATATATATATATATATATATATATATATATATATATATATATATATATATATATATATATATATATATATACTAGTTTAAGATCCCGCGAGTTTCGCGGGTGGCTTAACAGAAACATATAATATCTACTGGCATTGAAGCCTATGTAGATCATCGTTTTTGTTCTAGGCCTTTCCAAAGTTAGGCTTCACATCTAAGGGTTTAAACTACATGATTAATTTAAATTAAGGTCCAAAATCTTTTAGTATTTTCTAAAATGCTTTCAATATAAGATATAAAGCAAATGAGAACTTATAAGCATTTCCCGGTGTTCATATTATAATAAGCAACAACCAATTTGATAAATAACCTAAAACGTAAAATCCTAATGCATTAGTCGTATGTATACAATATATTTAATAATAAAAGCCCACGGTAACAACATTTCTTTAATTCATAACTAACAAAGTAAAGTATTGTTTTTTAAACAAATCTATAAAGATGCAACTTATTGGATACAACCAATTGATGTCCTTTGAGGACTCGTATTAGCTATATAAAACAACAAATGATAATAAAAGTGTGTGCATAATCGTATAAGAAACACCATTGTGTGTCAGTGCTTGATACAAAATGGCATAAACTAATGGTTCTTAGTACCAAGAAATGGTTCATAGTAAGTTCTTCACATTAAGAGTTATCACTACTAGAAAACTAGGCAATTGTCACCAGAATTTGTCACGGGAAAAAAATGATCACAAAATTAGTGACCGTTTTCTCACCAAAATCTTATTGGTAGAAAATTATATGACGCAGTCACAAAACGGTCACAGATTTTGTGACCGTTTATTTTTTATGACAATAAGGTGATAAATAAATGACAAATATAAACTTTGGTGAAGTTGTGACCGCTTTGACACCATTTAATATAGAATCGCATCTTAGATTTTAACAATATAATAAAATAATATACTTATCTCTCTCCCAAAATTGAGCTTCTTCCCCCCAAAATTTTCAGCCAAAATACATCGATCTCTTCCTTACCGTCACTTTTACTCTGTCCTTCATTACTCAATACACATCTTTCTCCTCTCCCCTAGAACCCTAACCAACCGACGGAAACCTCTACCCCAAGCGAAAACCCTAATTACTAACCTGCGGCTACAAACCCTAATCGGAGTGTCAGAAGAGGAGGATGTTGTTCTACCTTTTCAGTTGAGCTTGAACCGCCGGTCCACCTCTTCAGCGCCGCCGCACCACCAGGTAATCTATAATTCTGTACTTTGTATATGCATATTTGTATAGGACGTTTATCTGGTTATATGTAGCGTTGCTTGAATACCTTGTTTCACTATATCTGGTTATATATGAAGTGTTGCTTGAATAAATCCAGACAATTCTTTTATGCTAGTTTTATAAAAACTAATGTAGGCTGTTAAATAGGTCAAACTTGGCATGATTCGGTATCTTAAACTGTTGTTTTGTAGTCTGATGGTAGTGAAAATGGATGGTATGATATTTGATTTGATCATTATTGTTTTCCAAGTGAATGTATATTATAATGTGCAGTAAGTGGTTTGTCTCTTCACTTGACCCGTTTGATCAAGGTGAAAATTTCATCATAAACGGAAGTGAAAAAGAGACAACCGAGCAAATACGCTTATGTGGCGGAAGTTCGTTCAATGGAAGAATCTCAGAACAGGCCACCTAGTACCATGTTTGTCCGAATGCTTGCTCGGACCAGTGCCAAAGGGGTATGATATATACTATATTAATCATGTATTACTATCTTTGATTAGTTTTTATATTCTCGTTTGTAGTATCTTTACTGAGATTCCTATCATTAGTTTTTATATTCTCGTTTCAGGGCAATATATTCGGGCTACACTTCCATACATTCGAACTGAGATTCCTATCAGGCTGCACTGGAGAGAGATGAAGCTCTCAAGCAACTTGATGAGCAAAAAGCCGTAAACGATGATTTTAAACAAACGATTACAGGAATGGAAGAGGAACTGGAAGATTTGTACAAAAAGTTAGCAGCGACACTTTTAGCAGCAGCTGCTTCACTGGCGCATGTTGCTCGAACCCGCTGAAGCGATCCAAATTTTGAGGTCAATTTTACCAATCTTGATTGCTGTTACTGAAAGGGTTTCTGGTAAACTTGCTTTTGTGGTTATGTAATAAAAGTTATTCTTTTGCAATGGTTCTATTGCAGTTGGGTTTTGACCCATAACCAAAAGTTTTATACAAGAGTGAAGGTCCCTCAGTTTGTTATTTTCACTTTTACCCTCTTATTTATTTAATGGAACTAGCTTGAACATTCACATGATATTAAATGGAACTAACGTTTTGCTTTATTTCAGGTTGTTGACTTTGAAAATTAGTGTAGCAGTTTTCATTTCTAATCCTTTGGTTGTTTAAGCAAGGTGATGAATGTGGTAACCTGGCAGAATTAGGTGCTTCGAATCTCAATGTGAATTACTCATTCAGTAATTTCTCGGTTAAGGTAACAGTTTTTTATACCGCGTCCAAAATGCATTTTAACGCATCAAGCCTTATAATGCATCGACGGAGATTTCGGATGAGTCAAAATAGTGGGTAGTTAAGATTGTAAATGAAAGAAAGAGAAAAAAATTAATAAAAAAAACATAAAGATAAATATAAAGGATAGGATGTGGAGGGGTTTTTAAAATGGGAGATAAATTTTAAAAAGTAGTGATTTTTTGTTAAATTATAGGGTTAAAGATAATGGAGTGGATGTGAATGCTCTTAGACTATGAGGTATGGGGCGTGGGTTGGGTACAAACGCCCAAGTCACCACCCCGGGTGGGCTTGGGTTTCGGCGTGGCCCCTTGGGCGGGGGTTTCAGCCCGGGCGTTGGGCGGGCCTAGCGGTCTTCCATGGCTGGCTCTCATTGGCTGGGTTGGCTAGGCTATAGGTGGCTATAACAATTTTAGGCTTTTTTTGTGTATTTTTATAATAATTGAAAAAAAAAATTATAACACGTGGCCAACCCACGCGGGCTAGCCGCGCCCCGCCATACCGACCCAACATGCAACTGACCAGCGGTGCCCCTCGAAGTCCACGTGTCAACCCATGCCCCAAACCCCCGCCCCACCATACCCCACGGTCTTATGGTGTGCAACATATAGATATATAGTTAAGATCCACTGGTATTTTACTTTTCAAAAACTTTCATGATGGACTTAAACAGAAGATCTTATTTGTTAAACAAAATACCTATTTTTTATGAAGGACAGTTGACCTTGGATGGATGTATCATTGTATCTTGAACTTATTGGTTCAGTATCGCGTGTCTTATAAATATTGTAAGCAAATCTTAGTTAATAAGTTAAAATACAGTGAACTCTAGTCCGGGAAGAAAAGTTTTTCCAAGAGTTAAAAAATTGTGTTATTATGAGAGTAATAGAGTATATGATCATGCTTTCTTCAACATAAGAAACTTCATTTCAGTATTTCACATTTTGTAAAAGTAACACAGGGAACACCTTTGTACAAGTAGAAGCATGATGGTTAGTTTTTACCTACTTTTATGACATGTATATAAGTAAATTGTGGAATTAGAGAATTCAGAATAGCTGGACTTATAACTGTGGCCAATGTGATGGAGTCAGCTTTCTCAGTATACTTTTAGTCACCTTGATGTTAATTTATAAGAGAAGCTTATAGAACCCTGTTACTTAATTCATTTTTTCGAACCGAGCTCAAGCTTGACTCAGCTCAAAAAAATAGTCGAGCCAAGCTGGCTCATTTAAGTTCATGCTCGAGCTCAAGCCCAGCCTCTACAGTATCCACTAGCATCTGATCATTACAACTTCGGAGTTTTGAGACACTGGGTCTCATCGGTTGTCGGTAAATTTCCCCTTTATTTCTTTTGCCGAATTTTTTTTCAGGTCCTATTGCTCCATCATTCTTCTTTTTGTTGGTCTGGTAGAACTGAAAGTTCATTTGTATATGGTTACTTCTTTTCGGAAATTTCTTTGCTTTAACTTTGAATGACGTGAGTTAAACTAATTATTTTGACGTGTATTACTGTGATTTTTAGATTATATACTTTGAATGACGTGAATGAAACTAATTATTTCTTTCATTTTAATCACAGATTTATGGGCAATGGGCGCCATCATGACTGAACTATTTACTCTCCGTCCCCTTTTCCCAGGTTCAAGGTATAGTATGATCCTTGTAATCGTATTTGACATACTAATTACTTGTAAAATAGATTAACAAGAATCGCTTTAACAATACAAAATTACCTGTTAACTTACTTGCCTGATCACTCGATCAGCAATTTTATTTTTACTTCTCGGCAAAGCTTTGCCAGTTTCAGGTCGCTTGTAGTTTTATTTCAATGCTTTGTGCTGCAGATAACTGTTATACCCAAATAGATCTGCAGTGAAGCGGATGAAATATACAAAATCTGCAGTGAGATTGGAAGCCCGACAGAGAGCACATGGTGTGATGGACTTGAACTGGTGTAAATCTTTCTTCACTGATACCATCTGCAAGAAATGAGGCAGTCAGTTTAATCACTGTAATAACTCGGTTCTCTCTTTTACACCTGAAAACCTTTTAATAATCTTTATTTTTATATCAGCCGTTAAATTGCTTTGTCTGAATCATTATGTTCTCTTTGCAATATAGGCACTTTGTTCTTGGGAATTGGGATCCATGCAAGAGACCGACAGCTGTGGAGGCGCTTTGGCATCCTTTCTTCCCGGTAGCCATTGCTATTAAACAAGAAAACGTTAAAAAATAGTAGTTTAGATGACTAAAACAGTTAATTTTGAATCTGCAGAATTGTTATCATATTCCTCCATCTCTTCGCCCCAAGCATGCTACTGCTAGGATTCTCCATCTGGTTTGCTTATGCTCTTCTACAATCATAATTTTTTTTTGTTAAATTTATAATGTTTATTAACTCGTTGGATGAGTTTTGATTGGTGGTCAATTTTTTCAGTTGGATGAAATGGTAGCAGAGCTATTGTGCAGAACAATGTGAATCTGGCATTCAATGTTACATTATCTGCAAGAGTACATGATTTTTTTTAAAAAATCAGGTAACATATAAATAAGATAATTTTTGTACAAATAATTCTAGGGAAGTAGACTGTGGGTGCTGCAAGATGGGCAAGTAGGGTAACGGGTCCATCAGATTGTACTTGAAATGGGTTCTTTTATGATACAGGTTGAAGTGGGTCAGGTTGATCGACAAACACTTTTTAGTCAAGAATTTGGATTTATCTACTAAAATTGCTTTGTGTCAGGAAGCCGACTTGAAGTATTACACCAAGACTCGGATTATACCGATATTGAAGTAGTAAATGGTCACATTGTAAGTTTGAGCCTAAATTATCCTATAAATAAAATAGCATTAATACTTATCCAAATCCTAAACCCATCCTAACCTAAACCCATCTTGACCCATTACCCAAATCTACCCACTTTGCCAGGACTAGCCGGGGGTGATCCGTTAGGTGCAGCCACTAAGATTTGGTCATGTGAAGATGGTACTAATTCTTTACCCATGGCTAAACGAAAAGGTAAGATTGATTGGTTTTTAATTCTTGAACACTGGAGTTCGGAAAAGCATGGTTTCCTAATTTCAAGTTGGATTCTGTAGCAAAACTTGAATAAGTTGCATGATATTTGTTTGTACATAGTTATTTCCAAAAGTATTTTATTTTCTTTCAACCAACTTGACCAATTATTACTTTTCGTTAATTCTGATTTCTTGATTCTGTTTATTGATTGTTTTGTAGATTGAAAAGTTGAACTTAGTTATCAAGGAGCTCGTTAAGAAAAAAGATGGAGAAAAAGAAATGTTCAATGGAGTTATTACGGGGTTGTTGGCTGAAAAAGATGTCATGCTTGATAGGATGTCACAAAGTGAAGTTATGTTAACAGCTAAGACTCGGATTATACCGATATTGAAGTAGTAAATGGTCACATTGTAAGTTTGAGCCTAAATTATCCTATAAATAAAATAGCATTAATACTTATCCAAATCCTAAACCCATCCTAACCTAAACCCATCTTGACCCATTACCCAAATCTACCCACTTTGCCAGGACTAGCCGGGGGTGATCCGTTAGGTGCAGCCACTAAGATTTGGTCATGTGAAGATGGTACTAATTCTTTACCCATGGCTAAACGAAAAGGTAAGATTGATTGGTTTTTAATTCTTGAACACTGGAGTTCGGAAAAGCATGGTTTCCTAATTTCAAGTTGGATTCTGTAGCAAAACTTGAATAAGTTGCATGATATTTGTTTGTACATAGTTATTTCCAAAAGTATTTTATTTTCTTTCAACCAACTTGACCAATTATTACTTTTCGTTAATTCTGATTTCTTGATTCTGTTTATTGATTGTTTTGTAGATTGAAAAGTTGAACTTAGTTATCAAGGAGCTCGTTAAGAAAAAAGATGGAGAAAAAGAAATGTTCAATGGAGTTATTACGGGGTTGTTGGCTGAAAAAAATGTCGTGCTTGATAGGATGTCACAAAGTGAAGTTATGTTAACAGCTACAGTCCGAAGATAGCCTATAAACACTTGATTTTGAATGTTTAGATGTTTATCTTATTAGGATAATTTTAGTTATTTTATGTTTTAGTTGGTATTTTGTATATGCTTTTGAAAACGAGATGTTTTATATAATTTTGAGATTTTATTTGACGTTTTTTTTGTATTATTTGTAGTTTTATTGATATGTAATTTTGATGAAAATAGCAGGGAGAAAGAAATTCTGAATTAAAAACCATTATTCCAGTAATTATTAAATGGTAGCAAATAAATGGTAGCAAATGGTTCGGTCGCAACTGTGTAAAAAATGGTGGCTAAAGGGTGGCAATATCGGTGGCTAAATGGTATCAAAAGTACCAAATTGTGTAAAAAATTGTGACTAAATGGTGGCAATATCGGTGGCTAAATGGTATCAAAACATGCAAAAACCGATGGCTAAATGGTGGCAATATCAGTGGCTAAATGGTGGCAATATCAGTGGCTAAATGGTATGAAAACGCATCACAACTTGGTGGCAAACTCGGTGGCAAACAAGGCGGAGCGTAGCAAACATGAAGCGGTGGCAAATAATTTTGACCAATTTTATGGTGGTAAAAATAAGGTAGCAAAATATAAAATGGTGGCTATTTGGTGGCATTAGGGCAATTGACACGGGTGTTTTTGTCACCGTACTTTTGGTGGCAAACTGGTGACAACAAGGAAATTGCTACCATTTTGTAACCAAAAATTACATGACAAATACCATGTTTTCTAGTAGTGTACCCTTTAATTTAAGCTTCTCGACTGCAATTTGAAAGATATAAAAATGTTAAACAACAGTTTTACTATATTGGTGATACAAAATGGCATAAACTAATGGTTGGGACATGATTCGCCACGTAGGAACATGATTTGAAGGCTACACCACCCCCTTGCATGATCCACCATGGTTTGTATGGATTAAACCATGCAAACCATGGCCCACCTTTCCATTTTTCAAGAAATCATTTCCTTTTTCTTTAGACAAAAATAAATTAAAAAAAATAAGGAGATAGTGGTTTGGGTCATGACCACACCCTTAGGGTAGTGGTTTTGGATGGTGGATTAGAGGTGGGTGACATGACGATGACGTGGAGAGTCATGATGGTCATGACCACACCCTATAGCCTTAAAAAGGATAAATAATCAATGTTTCTAAAAATGGTATTATATTCTCAACATGGTCATATTTTTTATTTAGAGTTTAAGATGCTGAATAATGTTTATCCATGAAGATCTCTGTTTGCTTTAGAAAGATCTTTTTTATTACAGAAAACATTCAGATGTTACATGGTAATACTTCCCAATTTTGGCGAAGCATCTATCTTCAAATCACATTAATATTCTATAGATATATGTTCCTTGTGCTATTAAAGCTGTATATCTCTGCAGATATTAGCGGTGTAATTGTGTTACGACAGACATATTAAAATGAAGGCGTCTAAATGTACCTGACTAATAACTAATTATAGGATGCTCAGTTTCAATCACTTCATTTCACTGGCGCCTTTCCTGCAAAAAGATGATACCATAAAAAAGTTAATGGTTCCAACACATTAGTAATAACATACACCAACTGAAATTATAACTAATATCTCTATATACATTGTAGAAGCAAAGATCAAACTATTTTAGTGATCCAACAATACTCTCCACAAAAATCAAAGAATATAACATTAAAGAACATAATAACATCATTTAGATAAATTTGCATAAAGAGGTCAAACCGGGCCAAAATAGATCAAATATATATATCCTAATTTGCCCTTAAAATATTATTTTTCTCAATTACCTTCCTTTACTCGACTAAACATGCAATGATATTTACAACCAAATATAAAGATTAACCTATTAGATCAGCATCATGCAACAAACTTATTAGATGGCAATTTCAACCAGTTGATGAATAGAATGATTTGGGTCAAGTTTTATCTTTTAACGGGTCAAACAGGCTAAATCAATATTTAGCTTAAAACGAAGTGGTCAATAGATATAGATTAGTTCAGCGATATAGTTTTTATAAACTAATGGTTCTTAAACTAATGTATATATGACAAACCCTCATGTTGGACAGTTATAAAAATGGCATAAACTTGTAAACTTACCTTGTTAAGTGCTTCAGCAATTTCCTCTTGATCCAAAACCAAATCATCAGGTATGTATGTCCCCTATGTGGCAGATTGTTTCTCTTCCGTTGGAGTTGTTTACATTTGATGATACAAAATCAATTTGTGCAAGTGTTTTTACTACTTGCATGTTTGAATTTGTAAGAGTTTAATGTTACTGTGAGTGACACTAAATCTGTAATTGCCTTTTGCATATCTAGGTGATATGCAAGTATGAAGAATTATCTTTTATTCGGACAAACAGTGTTGCCATTGCTGGCCTATTATAATAGTTGCGTGTGGTTACCACTCTGTGTGGGTATCACGAATGAAGATTTTGCTAATCTGTTTTTGTGTATACCTCAGAGTGGAACACGCATTTATAATAGAAATAAATAAACAATATTGCATTGAATCGTCTATTTATTTATTTGCAAATGGCCCGTGGCCTGATAGGTTACATGGTGAATGTAAAAAACATGGCTTACATATAACAGCGTCAAAGCTGTTGTGCATTCCATGTGCGTGCGATAGTTTCGCCTTCAAGTGTTTGAAGTTTATACGCGCCTTTGCCCAGGACCTCTTGGATGAGGTAGGGTCCTTCCCACTTGGGGGCAAGTTTCCCTGGGCGTTCCACGTTAGATGCTTCATTGTCGCGAAGGACGTAGTCTCCCGGGTTGAAAGTACAAATGCGAACGCGTGCATTGTAGTACTTTTCAAGTTTAGTTTTGTATTTGGCCTCGTTGATGGCAGCGTTTTCGCGCCTTTCTTCCAAGAGGTCCAAGTCAACCCTGCGTTCCTCATTGTTGTCTATCTTGTTGATAGCCAACATTCTAGGTGAGGGGAGGCCTACTTCCGCGGGGATCATCGCTTCAGTGCCATAGACCAGGCTGAAGGGTGTCTCACCGTTGCTTGTTTTTGGGCTTGTCCTGTGAGCCTATAAAATCCTTGGGAGTTCATCAACCCAGCCGCGTCTGGCTGTTCCCAACCGTGCTTTGATGCCTTCCACTAAGCTTTTATTGATACTCTCGACTTGGCCGTTCCCTTGCGGATGCGCCACTGAGGAGAATATGTGTTCAATGTTTAGCTCTTTTAGCCATTTTTGAAAGTCATCGGCGGCGAAGTTGGTGCCGTTATCGGTGACGATGCACATTGGTAGACCGAAACGGCAGATGATATGTTCCCACACGAATTTTCTTGTTATCATAGCGGTGGTTGATGCAAGTGGCTTTGCCTCTACCCATTTTGTAAAGTAATCAACAACCACTATGATAAATTTCACTGCACCTGGTGTGTCTGGAAATGGTCCCACCACATCGATTGCCCATTTTTGGAATGGCCATGCGGTGGTGACAGGAATCAGGTTGTTCTTGGGACGCAAGGTCTTGGGAGCATGTCGCTGACAATTGAAACACTTGCGTTAGACTTTGACTGCGTCCAGGTGCATGCCGGGCCAATAGTACCCGGCGTTCATGATTTTGGCCACGACCATGCGTGGGCCTGCGTGTATGCCACATATTCCCTCGTGAATTTCTTTGATAAAGTATATGGCATCTTCGGGGTTGACGCATCGTAGGAGTGGCCCCAGGTATGATTTACGGTATAAGATACCGTCTCCCATTTGGTAATGACACACTTTGTATTGTAGCTTGCGTGCTTCTGCCTTGCTTTCGGGAGTAACACCTGATTGTAAGTATGCAATTATCGGTGTCATCCAGGATGTTGTACCGTACTGGATGACATTAACCTGGCGCAGGGGTACCGAAGGATTTTGCAGAATCTCGATGCGTACCTCTTTTGCCAGGTGTTGGAAGCTTGTGGATGCAAGTTTTGATAATGCATCCGCAGGTTTGTTATCACTCCTGTTGATATGGCGGATATTGGAGGAGGTGAACCTTGACTTCAGTTGCAATGCTTGTTCGAGGTAGAGGATCATGATATCCCTTTTGCGGCATAGTCACCGCGTATCTGCCCTACAACCAGTAGTGAGTCGACATGTGCTTCCAAATGTTTGACGTCGAGTTTGACTGCCAACCTCAGCCCTTCCAGTAGAGCCTCATACTCCGCCTCGTTGTTCGTGCTTTTGAAATCGAGGCGGATCGCGTAGGTTAGCTCTTGGCCATCGGGGCTAACAAGTCGAAGACCTACGCCAGCACCATCTTCATTGGATGCACCATCTGTATATAGTGCCCAGGTTTCTGCGGAGGATGGTGGAGATGCGGGATTTTGTTCTTCTTCGCATTCTTGAATGCGGTTTGCTGGTACTTCAGCAACGAAATCAGCCAAGACCTCGCCTTTGATTGCGGGGCGCGGTTATAGTTCAGTGAAAGTGCGCCCAGCTCGATTGCCCATTTTGCTAACCTCCCAGAGATGTCGGGTTTGGATAGGATCGGGCCGATCCTGTAGTTAGTTAACACTGTGATGACGTGGTTTGCGAAGTAACGTCGTAAACGTCTCGATGCGTGCACTAGTGCCAGTACCAATTTCTCCATGATGGAGTACCTTGTCTCCCGCTCCACTATGAGTACTGCGCCTACCGCGTTGTCCGCGACAGACAGGTATAGAATAAGTGGCTCATCTTTTCGTGGTGCGGTTAAAGTTGGGAGTTGGATCAAACACTCTTTCATCTCCCGGAAAGCTTTTTCGGCCTCCGCGGTCCATTGGAATTGTTCCTTTTTTAGGCAGCTCCGCAGGGTCTTGATAAAAGGGTATGACTTAGCTGCGTGGTTGGCTAAGAATCTATTTAGTGCGGCTAGCCTGCCGGCTAGTCGTTGCATTTCTTTCATCGTAGAGGGCGATGTCATGCGTTCGATCGCCTGAACTTTTTCCGGGTTTACCTTGAATCCATCTTTGGTTACGATGAATCCGAGGAATTTGCCTTCTTCCATTCCAAACGAGCATTTCCCTGGATTAAGCTTCATGTTGATGCTTCGCAGAGTTTGGAATGTTCTTTCGATATCGTTGAGCATGGTGTCCTCCTCCATGCTCATGACGACCAGGTCGTCCATATAGATTTCGACACTTTTGCTGATTTGACCGCGAAAAGTGTCATTCATCAACTTTTGATAGGTTGCGCCAGCGTTTCGCAACCCGAACGGCATTTTGGTGTAGCAGTAGTTCCCGGTAGGAGTGCGGAATGCCGTTTTGTCTTCATCTTCGATTGCCATCTGTACTTGGTGGTAGCCTTTGTAACAATCGAGGAAGCACTTCCATTGAAATGGTGCAAGGTTATCGAATTTTTCGTCGATCTCCGGAAGTGCGTAACAATCCTTTGGGCAGGCTTTGTTGAGGTCTTTGTAATCGACACACATGCGCCAGCCCCCGCTTGGTTTTTCTACCATGACTGGGTTGGATAACCAAGTCTGGTATTTGACTTCCCGCAAGATGCCTGCGGAGAGCAGCTCCTGCACCTGCTCTTCCATCGCCGCGTTTTTTGCTGATCCAAGGTGGTGTTAGCCTTGGATCACTGGCTTGATACCTGGCATGGTATTCAAGAAGTGTTGCGCTATGTCGCGTGGTACCCCTGTCATGTCTGCGGGTGTCCACGCAAAAATGTCTTGGTTCCTGAAGAGGAGTTGCTTCAGGCGCGCTCTGATGGTAGGTGTTAAGGCATGGCCCAACGTGACCGTTTGCTCTGGGTGCCTTGCGTTAAGCACCCATTTTTCTGGTTGCGTGTTGGGGGTGGGCCTTGCTACCTTGGCTGGACGCAGGTCGTCCGTAGACAAAACTTCCCGTCTGGCGTATATTATCGCGACCCCCGTCTCGGTTGGGAAACCGATAGCAGAGTGAGGGACGGATGTGATCATGTTGAAATCGCCCTGGGATTCTCTCCCGAGAAGTACGTCATATTTGGAGGTGTGCGGTAAAACTATGAAGTTTACCTCCTCTGTTCTTGTGTGCCTCCCGTTGGTGAGGCGCACAGGAAAAGTAATCTGGCCCAGGGGGAATACGGTTTCCCCTGCAAACCCAGCCAACGGGTAGTCCGCTGGCTGCAGCCGATCTTTGTCTTCTTGATCGAACTGGTTGAAACATTGCTCGTATATAATATCGGATGTACTGCCCGGGTCGATGAACAATCGCTCGGTGCAGTAGTGAGCCAGGTGGCCTGTGATAACCACGGCGCGTCTATCGCGCGGGCCGCCTCGGACTTTTGGAAAGACGACAGTCATTGTCCGGTCTTCTTGCCGCCTTGTGCGGCCTTCCTTTTCCTCCGTTAATCATGTGGGTAGAGGCTACGTACATGGTCCTCTTTCCCGTGGAGGTGCCCTCATTGTGGGGAGTGATGCGCTTGGTAGCTTTTTGTGCGCCTGTCAACAGGTGTTGCAGTTTTCCCTCTTTTAGGGCTCGCTCAATCTCCAGTCGGAGACTGATGCAGCTGTTTGTTGTGTGGCCATGGTCCTTGTGATAGTCGCAGTAAAGTGCGAGATCCTGGTTCTTTTTTGACTTCATCGGTTGGGTCCGTCGCAGGAATTGTGCATCCGTGAGAAGGACGTCGCTTGGCGACTGGTTAATCTCGGTCCAGCTGCGGTCCCGAGATTCCTTTTTTGACGCCCGATTTTCACGCTGGGCGTTGATTGTAGCCCTTGCGTCGGGCTGGTTGCTTCGTGGGACATATGGTCTGGAATCGCTGCCACTATTCCATTTGTCCCGGTTGCACTTATTGCTGCGCTTGGGCTCTTGGCGGGAAGACTGGCCTTCCGCCTGGGGTTGTGCCTTTGACATGTGCGGTCTTAGGGACCGCTGAGTCTGGGCGTATGTCTTGACCGCAGCCATGACATCCTCCCACTTCTTAGGCAAACCATCTTTGCCAGAGATATTCATAACCATTTGCTCGTCTTTAACGGCAACAATGAAATGGTTACGTGCCATTTGGTCGGCTACATCGCCTATCTCTAGGCATTATTTATTGTAACGGACAACGAACGCTTCAAGCGATTCGTTATCCCTGCGCCAGATGTTCATGACGTCCATGGAATCACGTTCATGGCGTCGCTGCTGGCTAAAGTGTGCGAGGAATTTTTCTTGTAAGTCCTCGAATGAGGTCAGTGACCCTGGTGGTTGAGAATCGAACCATGCCCTGGCCAGACCTGTTAGGGTCTGTGGGAAAAAATGGCACCAGGTGGGTTCGTCCCATCTACCGTTGCACCCGGCGCCGACGAAGATGTTGTTGTGATCATCTGGGTCGGTCGAACCGTTGTATTTCCCAATGTTTAATGGGAATTTTGTGGTGGTGACATCGGCGTGGGCGATTTCTGGAATGAACTTGGAGTTTTCGGCCGCAGATTTCGGCCTGTAGGGTTGGCCGCGGTGATTCTTTGCAGCGCAGAGGTACGTAGTGCGGGGGTGAGTGGGAGGAATGTAGTTGCGTCCTCCCGGTCTGCTGCTGGTGGCATGGGATTCCGCACGGTATGTACCATCGTCCGGATCGGTATAGCCTTGCCCTTCACGGTGGGACTGGGGTCCCAGTCGGCTGTGAATGCCTAGGCCGCGGTGGGCTGTAGACTGTCGCCTAGTTTCGCCATGTGGGCCTAGGCGGCTCTGTATATGGCTCCTGTGGCGGGACCCATATGTGGAGTCGTCCTCATCAAGTGTGCGGACATCGCAGTAAGAGGAACCGCGATCTTCGTGCCTGCTTCTGGAGGCCGGATGTGTTGGGGCCCTGCCTTCGTACTGTAAAGTACGACCCGCAGGGGTGTGTGGTGCTGGGGTGGGACCCACAGATACTTGTGCTTCTGCTCAAGCTCTGTTGTATGTTGCAGCCAGCATAGCTGCTTGTTGGTCGTACCAGGCATGAAGGTTCATGCCTGCAGGTATCACAGGAGCGTACTGTGATAAATCATGTCCAAACGTAAGGGATGCGCCCCCTTGCGTTGATGTGCCAATGTGTTCGGCATTTGGGGCTAGGGGAATGGTTCCCGCTGGCCCTTGGTTTACAGGGTTTAGGTTATCCCCGGTAGTGTTGTTTTGACGATCAGACATGATCTTTGAAGAGAGGGATGGTCGGAAAAAAGTGCTAAGAGTAGCGGTGGGCGCCAATGATGAAACAATGGTTAACCGGGTGGGTTAACTCACTGGTCTCGTCAAGAGGGTTAATCCCTTCTTTCCGAGGATCGCCGGCTGGATCGTCTGGTGGTGGGTTTCCTGCACAAGGAAACAAACCGTGACTCGCAACAAGGAGGATGGGGTGGGGGGTGCTCCTTGTTACCACTCTCCGGCGTGAGAATCAGTAATTTGCTTGGGAAGCAAGTGTGATAGTAGTAGTATTGAGAGAGTTGAGAAGTGATACCTCAAACCTGGTTTGGGGTTAGTATTTATAGCCGAGGAGTGGAGGAGGGTAGTTGAGTAGCTAGCCTGACATCGCACAGCTATTTGCAGGTGTGTCAGACCTGTCGGTTACTGTGGTGATGCCACGTCCTGCTGTGGTGTCAGACTGTTGTATACACGTGGGCCGGTAGGCGACTGTTCCCAGTGCCACTTGCACTGTGGTGTCAGACCCACTTACCTTGTAGGCATGATGCGGTGCCAAGCCGCATCGCTGCTTGCGATCATTGATGTTGTTCCCGCGTTGGTTGTTCCATCCATGATTTACGCGGGATGCGGTGTTTATGCCGCATTGCCTGCTGAGTGACTGTTACTGTTTTCCAGATCCCTTGTCGTGACGAAAATGTTCATAGGATGCGGTGCGGGGCCGCATCGCTATGCGTAACATTAGTTTCCGTCCTTAAGGTAAGTCTTCTCATCACTGGACAGATTGGACCGCTGTGTTCGCGTGTGCCCACGCGGACACAGGTGAGTTTATTGCTGTTGGAGGTTTTTGATGAGGGTAATGGTCATTCGCGGTCATGCTGACGCGAGATCTGGGACCATACCCCTTCAATAATTAAAGCGACCGTGCGGTGTAAACCGGAGTGAGTCGTGTAGATGAGATGGCAATAAGCTTCGTCTCGCTAATATAATCGGTCATTTAGACCAAACGGGTCAAAAGGTGAAAATATCACTCTTTGACAATATCGACTAATGGTTTGTTGAGTTGTATGATTTCAAGGATAATTATCGAGTGGATATTTACATCGCTATTACTTAGCGGCTATTGAGGCAAAGTATTTAAATGGGTCAATATAATGGTCCGAGCCAGGTACGCATAATAGAATAACTCTCATTTAAACGTAAGGTTAAATGAGAGTTAATCGGAGTCTAAAATAGATTTTGGTTACTTTAATAGGTAAACCGAAAGTTACAAACGATGGTCATTACGTTTGAAAGGCCTAATGACTTCTCAAACAAAATCGTAGTTAAAAGAGGACTTATGGGTCAAACATGTTTACAAAAATCGCTCATCGTCAATGAAGGGCCAAAAATGGACCAAAACGTCCTTATAAGTTAAAACTGAGCAAACAACCCTTAAAGGTTGTTTGGAAACGAGTTATATGATTCGATAAATACTTAGGACAAGTATAGAAGTTAAAGATGTAATACGCTAGTCAAATGGCTCCATTTGAGCCTTTGCCGTAAATTAATGAGTTGAGGGGTAAAACCCAGTTTATATAGATTACCTTAGTAAACCCACCATAAATACAGTCGTGGTGGAAAATTTTATGGTAAGAAATGTGGTAATGTAATGCTAGAAGCAATCGAAAACGATTTTAAGCTAGAAAGTGCTTAAATGCCCTTAACGGGTCAAAATAAGCACTTGAGCGTAAACGAGTTCTAATTACGTAAGAAACTCGTGACTTGAACCTAATATGATAGGAGATATTGAAATTATGAAATTCATGAGTTTATGGAGCATACAAACCTGTTTTTGTTTTATTTATACATGAACGGGTCAAAACAGCAAATGTGAAGAACATGCAGTAGCTACCGTAAGTTACGGTAGCTACCGTAGCTTACGTTAGCAATGAAAGTTGTTACGGTGGTATTCTACTGCCTTACGGCAGCCCCTTAGAGCCCAGTGGCCACCGTAACTTACGGTGGATACCGTAAGTTACGATGGCGCCCAGTTATTTTTGTTAAGTTTTGTTTCGCGAATTCGTTTAAACACGTTTTAAACCACGTATGACTAAAATCATTTAATGTTTATGGAATATAGTTTGCCTAGTAGTACCAGATGACGACCGAGCCCGATGAGGAACCGAACACGATCGAGATTAAAGCTTCCGCGAATAGTTTCGTCGTCACACTTTAAAACGACGAATTAAATTACAAAATGTTGGAATGTTTTATTTAATAAAATGTTTAAACAAACTCGTATTTTTAAGTGTATATTAAATCTTAATACACTATTATAATCGCAATTTATTGGTTAACCGATTAAAATGGATTTAGGGTCTTACACTTGTCGAAGAACGAGTCAAAAGGTTGGAAGATAGTGTCAACCTTATGAAAGAGAAATCGGGAGAACGTAAGGGATGTTCGTACAAAGAGTTTATGGCGTGTAAACCGCCAATCTACAACGGGGAGGTTGACCCGATAATATGCCAGAGATGGTTAAGCGATGTTGAAGGAGTGTTTGAAAGGACCCATTGTGACGAAAGTGACTTTGTTGCTTACGGAACGGGTCAGTTGAGGGGTCAAGCCAAAGATTGGTGGGACAATAAAAAGAAGGAAATAAGAGCCGAAGCGGCGAGGGCAATGACATGGGAGGAGTTTAAGACGCCGTTTCTTAAACATCATAGTCCCAAGGCGGTCATTAATAGAATCAAGGAAGAGTTTATGCAACTTAGGCACAAGGGCGAGACCATAGACAAGATTACGGCAACGTTTATGGATAAAATGAAGTTTTGCAATGAATTGGTGACGAATGAGGAACAAAAGATATACTACTACTATAACATGTTGAGCGCCGAGTATAGGGAGTTCATGACTCCTTCAAAATACGAGACCCTTACCGAGATCATAAATGTTTGCTCGGGAACGGGAAATCGAGCTGAAGAAACAAGTTGAAAGGGGTGAGCGAAGGGCACAGGATGTGAATCCAAGCCCTACAAAGAAATCTCGAACTGGAGAATCAGGAAAGAAGGTTGATGCTAAAGGTGGGTCGCCAAGTTGTAAAGTGTATGGGAAAGGGCAGAAGGGAGAGTGTCGGTTCAAAGACAAACCGTGCCCCATATGTAGTAAAACGGGGCACACGGCGTCTCTATACCCGGGTAAAGTCTCGGTTTGCTACAAATGTTATCAGCCCGGCCACAAAAAGTCCGAATGCCAAGACTTAGTTGGAAGGAGACGTTAAAGAATCTCCAGCAGAAACCCCTAAGGCGAAGGCTAGGTCCTTCCAACTTACTGCGGCCGAAGCAAAGATAGAACCCAATGTGGTCTCAGGTATATTCACAATTAACTCAATTCCTGCACGTGTATTGTTTGATACGGGTGCGAATAAATCCTTCATTTCGCATGGATTTATTCGACATCCTTCATTTGTATTGATGAAATTATATGTGCCCTTAGAAGTCGAAATAGGGGACAATAAAAGTTTTATAGTTTGTGATATTTGTAGAGGCTGCAAATTTAGCATCGATGATGAAGAATACCTGATAGACCTAATCCCAATGTCAATGGGGGAATTTCAAGTAATCGTTGGGATGGATTGGCTATCTCAGCACCACGCAAAGGTCGTGTGTTTTCGTAAGGAGATAAAGCTAACATCTCCGAGCGGGAAACACGTTACTATCTATGGCGAAAAAGGAGGTAACCCCATAATATGCTCAATGTTGAAAGCTCACCAGCTTATGAAGCAAGGATGCAAGGCATTTATGATATACGCAAATGAGCCCGAGAAAGAATCACTGAAGATTGAAGATGTACCGGTAGTACGGAACTATGAAGATGTGTTTCCGGAGGATTTACCGGGGATACCGCCCTAATGGGAAATAGAGTTCGGAATCGAATTGATTCCGGGCGCAAAACCCATAGCTAGAGCACCGTACCGACTCACGCCGTCGGAATTACAAGAGTTGATGTCCCAGATTCAAGACCTGCTCGACAAAGGATTCATAAGGCCGAGTGTGTCTCCTTGGGGCGCACCGGTACTGTTCGTGAAAAAGAAAGACGGAAGCATGCGCATGTGTATCGATTACGTGGAGTTAAACAAACTCACGGTAAAGAACCGATACCCGCTTCCGAGGATAGATGATCTATTCGACCAATTACAAGGTGCGAACTGGTTTTCAAAGATTGACCTTAGATCGGGGTATGACCAACTAAAGGTCAAGGAGGAAGATGTGCCGAAGACGGCTTTCCGCACGCGATACGGACATTACGAGTTCCTCGTGATGTCATTTGGGCTAACAAATGCACCCGCGGCTTTCATGGACCTCATGAACCGGGTTTGCAAGCCAATGCATACCACTTCGGCACTAAGCTGAGCATGCATACCACTTACAAGAGGTGTTAGAGACACTTAGACGAGAAATGTTGTATGTGAAGTTCTCTAAGTGTGCCTTTTGGTAGACGAGAAAGGTTGTATGTGAAGTTCTCTAAGTGTGCCTTTTGGTTACGAGAGGTGCAATTTCTCGGCCACGTCATAAGTGCCGATGCAGTATTGGTGGATCCGTCAAAGATCGAGGTCCTGTCGAAATGGAATTCCCCGAAGAACCCTTCGGAAATTAGAAGCTTCTTAGGGCTTGCGGGATACTATAGGAGATTCATTCAAGATTTCTCCAAGATTGTGTCGCCACTAACAAAGTTAACCCGGAAGGAGGAGAAGTTCATTTGGGGTGTTGAACAAGAAAGGGCGTTTCAAACGCTAAAAGAGAAGCTAACTCAAGCTCCGGTATTAACATTGCCGGACGGAGTCGAGGACTTGGTGGTTTACTCAGATGCCTCATTATCTGGTCTTGGATGTGTTCTGATGCAACGGGGCAAGGTTATAGCTTATGCCTCGAGGCAATTGAAGATACATGAGAAGAAATATCCCACGCACGATCTTGAATTGGCTGCGGTGGTATTTGCATTAAAAATATGGAGGCACTATTTATATGGGGTAAAGTGCACCATATTCACCGATCACAAAAGCTTAAAATACTTCTTCGATCAGAAGGAGTTAAATATGCGCCAGAGACGATGGTTGGAAACGGTGAAGGATTTCGACTCCGAAATACACTACCACCCCGGAAAGACAAATGTGGTGGCGGATGCTCTGAGCAGAAAAGCGGACTATGCCCCAATACGAGTAAGGTCAATACAGCCTGTGGTGACCTCGGGTATACTTGAACGTATCCGAGAGGCGCAAGTAGAAGCAGTAAAAGAGGAGAACTGGAAGAAGGAAAGAATAATCGGCTAGTTAAAAGACTTGTCGGATGGAAAGAACGAGTTGAAGACTCGATCCAGAAGAATATGGGTTCCAAATACTTGTGGAGTGAAGGCGCTACTACTTGATGAAGCCCATAAATCCTGATATTCTATTCATCCGGGTGCGACCAAGATGTATAACGATCTGAAACAAAATTATTGGTGGCCCGGAATGAAGAGGGATGTGGTGAAATATGTAGAGAAGTGCTTGACTTGTTTACAAGTCAAGGCGGAACACCAGAAACCTTATGGGAAACTGCAACCTTTGGAGATCTCGGTTTGGAAATGGGAACATATCACTATGGGCCTATTGACCAAACTACCTAAAACGATTCGGGGATTCGACGCCATATGGGTGATTGTGGATAGATTGACGAAGAGTGCACACTTTATTCCTATACGCGAAACATATACTTCGGAAAAGATGTCCGAGGTGTATACAAACGAAATAGTGGCACGTCACGGAGTACCGGTATCTATTGTGTCGGATAGAGATACCCGGTTTACTTCAAATTTTTGGCGAGATTTCCAGGAACATATGGGAACGAAACTCTTCATTAGCACCGCCTACCATCCTCAGACGGATGGGCAGAGTGAAAGAACAATACAGACACTAGAGGATATGTTACGAGCATGTATCATCGACTTCGGTGGAAGTTGGGATGTTTATCTACCCTTGGCCGAATTTTCATATAACAATAGTTACCATTCGAGTATCGGCATGGCACCTTATGAGATGCTATATGGTAGAAAGTGTAGAACCCCGGTGTGTTGGGGTGAAGTGGGACCACGTGAATTGGCACATAAAGACGTAATCCAAGCCACTAATGAGAAAGTTGAAGTGGTGCGGGCCCATTTGAAAGCAGCCCAAGATAGACAAAAGTCTTATGCCGACAAAAGACGAAGACCGATTGAATTTCAGATAGGCGATATGGTTATGCTAAAAGTTTCCCCATGGAAGGGCATTATCAGATTCAGAAAAAGGGGGAAACTAAGCCCGAGGTTTATCGGGCCATTTAAAATCATCGAACGGGTTGGCAAGGTGGCTTATCGCCTCGAGCTACCGGAAGAGTTGAGTGGGATACATGGCACGTTTCATGTGTCGCAATTGCGGAAATGTCTAGTGGAGGAAACAGCTTATATCCATTACGATGATATCGAGGTGGATGAAAGCCTGAATTATGAGATGAGGCCATTGGAGATTTTAGATCGAAAGGTTAAGCACTTGCGAAATAAACAAATCGATCAAGTCAAGATCAAGTGGGAGCATAGGAAGGGTTCGGACACTACGTGGGAGTCCGAAGAGGAGATGCGACGTCTCTACCCTACACTATTCGGTACGTACTCTGGTTTCGGGATGAAACCCTTTTAAGGGGGATGGACTTGTAACACCCCGAAAATACACATTTTTAAATTTGTATTTAGTTGCAAATAAAATTAGTAAAAATAAACTAACTAGAAATGGCATTAACCTAGTTAGATGACAACTTATGAGTAGTTAAAACAAAAGAAAAATGAAAATTTAGGGACTAAAGGTGTTTAAGTGAAAACCAATAATAATAAAACAAAAATTAAAAACTCACAACACACTTGTTTGTGTTGTTGAGATCGATCAGAAGGCAGGGGGCGACCTGCAGCTCCCCAAAACCCTAGTTCATATCAAACACCTCTAATTGAAGGATCAAATCAAGTCCAAAACGAAATCCGAGTTGAGATTAGTGATCCCCATTGCAAGGGGGTTGTAAGGTATGTAAAATTTGATGAAAATTCCCTGTTCGAAATTGTCATGAATTTGGGAAATCCGAAATTTGATGATGCATGTTTGTTATATGGTGTCTAGGAGTAAAACCTAGACAACAACATGTGAAATCATGTCTAAATTCAGGAAATTTCATGAACACATTGAAGGTGGTTTATGGGTTTTGTGAAAAAAAAATGATGAACACTAGGGTTTAGAAGGCTATTCTAGTGTAAATTGATTCATAGAAACTGATTTCTGAAAAATATGATGTTTAACTTTATATGTGATAGCTCAATTAATGTTAATCGAGGCTAAGTGACAAGCCAAGGATTAGGATATAAAAGATATAAATTCTGCCCTTTATGTGTTCGTAGAAATGCCTCAAAGAAGGCTTGAAACTGAAAAATTAAAGTTAAAAACGCATAATTGTGATGTTTAGGCAAATTATGCGTTATATGATTAAAAAGGGAGTTCTAAACGTATCATGATTGAACTCTATAGGAAAAGATACCGGAGCGTCGAGTGGACAAGCCGGTGGCGACTTGCGTTTGAAGGGCGTGCATTGAAGGTATGTAACTTGATTCGTTACATTGGGTAAATTTTGATAATTAGCATATTTGTAGTTGAATTGTAGAATAAAAGTTGTGTTGATTTAAAGCGATAATGTTCGCTATATTGAATAATAGGTCAAGAATTGGTTAGATCTCGTTGGTAGTCATCATAATGGAGGATTCCGTAGATGAGCCAAACGGGTCGAATAATCAATTAATGAGTGGCTAATGCTTCGTAATATGGTTAATTGGTCTTTTGTTATTGTTAATAAATGACATATTAGCATACGAGAATTTAGCATGTTGGTTTGTTAGAATGATGAAGTCCATAAGGGTAAACTAAACGGGTCATTAAGAGAAGGTATGAATCGAATAACGGTAGTACCTTAATCGTAGATTTCGAACCCTAGTGATGGGTAGTGAATTACTAAACACGCAAACCGATGATGGGAGCGTGGGTGTTGAAAATAAAGAACCCATGATTGGGATCTTCTTATTTAGAAGTGATATCCCGTTCATGGAAGTTTGGGTGAAATGAATAAATGGGTCAAACAACAAAGTTACAGGATCTACCGTAAGTTACGGTCTCTACCGTAACTTACGGTAGAGAACAAAATGTTACTGTGGTTCACTACTGTTTTACGGTAGACTAGTGTCACTTAGCGACTACCGTAACTTACGGTAGATACCGTAAGTTACGGTAGAGTCCATAAATTTTTGTTAAACTTCTGCATATTTGGTTAATCGTATCCGTTTCTGAGCGTAGTTTCGATTATGCAAACTTTCTAAGAACTCTAACACTAATATTTGTCAAAATTTCAGTTTCTAGGTATTGCAAGTATGTGGACGATGATCAAGTAGAAGCTTCAAGAACCGAACACAAAATTTTGGATGCTTCCGCATTAAATAAATCTAGTTAAACTACGTAGTTTTGTAATCACTACTGAATGACTTATGTTTGAAACTAGTTATTTGACTACGTTAATCACTATGATGAAGTATAACTTAGTTTACCAACTAAGTTTTTGTTAGTTAAATTTCTTTTGTTTACAAATCCCGCAATTCTTATGAAATTAATAGACGGGTGTTACAAGTTGGTAATCAGAGCCTAAGGTTGTCAACGCGTGTTACAAATCCCGCAATTCTTAGTTTACCATCATTAGCTTCATAGATAATAACATACATAAGCGATTTTGGGGTATTGACCATAATATTTTTTCAGTTAAAAATCGTTAATTCAAGTAGGTTGTTTTTATTATTATTATTATTAATTTTTTTTAGCTTACATAAAGTACCTGGCAGTGTTTATATTTCTTCATGTGCAATCAATGAAATATTGGCCACCGATGTCTGGCTATTTAAACCTATTTATACATCTGAATAGTTTCTAATACTTGGACTTGTCAAGTGGAAATGTCGGATTGTGTACACATTTTCACCAAATGAATGAATAAATGCAATATTCCGTAACTTTGGCATCTCTCTCTTATACAAGAGGGTATGGAGAGCCACATCCTCAAGAGGATAGGCCACCACGTCACCGCCACGTAGGAAGAGCTTAAGGGTGATGGACCTAGGGGGTGGAGGACGGGCCGCCACGTCATCACCACGTCACCGCCATGTATGTATGTATAGGTATATGTGAGAGAAGGAGAGAGGAGAGAGGCCCGGCGACTTCGGCTGTGGGGAGCCGGGGACGACGGGACGGAAGGGAGGGGGCGATGTGGGGGACCGGCGCCGGGCCTCGCCAGGCCTAAGCCGGCCCCCATACCGCTTAGTCTTAATATGTTCATCACCATAACATTCTACCAATTAATTACAACTAATATCTAGGATCTGCGTTTTACGGCGTGATTGTTAAACAAAACGAAAAGTAGAAGTAAAAACAATGATGCACGCACACCCGTTGCGGCGTATTAATGAGAAAAAATAGACCGAAATGTAGAACATAAAACATAATAACTATGCCGACTTAGGACCCGCGCTTTGCGACGGGCCGTTACACGTGAAAAATAGACATAAAAACGTTAAATCACACACGCGAGTTGCAATGTGTTAACTCGCAATATTTAGACCGAAACGTTAAAAGGAAAATTTATAAATATGAAAAGTATATGGGAACAAAGTTGAAAGTTGAAAAGTGTTGAAGTTCGAAATGAAAAAAGGTTTGTAAAAAAATTGTAAAAGTTTAATAATGGAGGGGTTTAAAAAATAGAAAAAAGATCGATCAAGCACAAAGTACAACCTCTAATGCATAGAAAACTAGGTATTTAATATATATATATATATATAAGGGAAGGTTCAAATCAAAACTCCTTTTATAGTGAAAACTCGAAAACTAACTAAAAAAATATAAAAACATACCAATTTTTTTTACAATTTTTTATTAAAAATCGCTATTTTTTATATATAAAAACAACTATTTTTCAAAAAAAAAATTAATGCACATGTGTAATAAGGCAAATTGGCCTGTAATAATCCCACCTACACCTTTTTGGCCAATAATAATCCCACCTCAGAATATTCCCCACACCAGTCCCATTTTTCAGATTTTTGGCCCACACTGGTCCCAGTTAAAAATCCCTAACTCAGTTAGTAAAATGGCTGATGTGGGATTATTATTGGCCAAAAAGGTGTAGGTGGGATTATTATTGGCCAAAAAGGTGTAGGTGGGATTATTACAGGTAATCAGTTTTTAACACATCATCTGCCACATATCTGCCACATAATCAGTTTTTAACACATCATCTGCCACATCAGCCATTTTACTAACTGAGTTGGGGATTTTTAACTGGGGACCAGTGTGGGCCAAAAATCTGAAAAATGGGACTGGTGTGGGGAATATTCTGAGGTGGGATTATTATTGGCCAAAAAGGTGTAGGTGAGATTATTACAGGCCAATAAGCCGTGTAATAATACACATGTGTAGTACACATACACATGTGTAGTACACATACACATGTGCACTACAAATTTTTTTTTTTTTGAAAAAAAGTTTTTTTATATACAAAAACTAACGCAAATTGGTAAAAAAAATTTGGTATGTTTTTTAGGTTTGTTTAGTTAGTTTTCGGGTTTTCACTTTAACTAGTGGTTTTCATTTGAACATTCCCTATATATATATACACACACACATAGTTGTAAAACAAGGTTTCCAAGGCTGAGTAGTCACTACAAGGTAGGTTGCCGATGCGACTTTCTCTAACTCCGGCTAATTACTCGGAATCGATCAAACGCGGTCAACATCGGCCAAAATCGGATCTAGTAAGTCAATTTGGGCCGAGTTTGAGTTAAAAAAATAATAAAATACAATTTATATGACTATTATATTAAATAATGAATATTATTTTCACGTATTTTGTTATAAATATTAGTAAATTTATGTTATTAAGATATATTTAATTTCCGACAACTAATTTCTTTATAATTTAACATGTCCGAGTACTCCCCGAGTACTCTCCGCCTATGCAGAGTACTCTCAACTCCCCGGTCGACCGACTAGGGAGCGCCTAACGACTTTTGCAACCATACACACACACACACACACGTTTAGGATCGTATAAAAACATGAAATTTGTGAGAATGATAAGAAAGAACATGATGAGGACACATGTTAGTTTATTATGATAAGGGCAATTAAGTAATTTAATAAAAAAACCTAATTAAAGCTAAAATTCAAAAACTAACATGCAATGCATATGCAAGTTTCCCCCGTCTTTTTTAAACCTTAATAACTTTTTATACGTAATATATTTTAAAAAAAAATTACACCAAAATAACGAGTGTTTTTTTATCTTTAATATGAGTACCAGATTGCTATACTTATATACAGAAAAAAATTACGTTTCGGTCAGATGTTTTAGTCCATGGTGTTTTGTCTTTGTTGTTTTAATTGTATAGTGATTCAAGACATTGAGTTTTACATTAAAACAACATGAACGTATATAAGACACCATAACATTGCAAATACCATTTACATTCAATCTTGTTTTCTATGGTGTTTTTATTATTTTAGGAATTCAAAACAGACTATAGTGTCTTGTAAAAGGAAAACTTAGCTCGTTGAATATATTGATACTTTTTTATTGCTAATAGAATGGTGTCTTTTTTCTATGGTGTTTTATTTTAGTTTCATGGTGTTTCTGTATAAGAAAATGGTAGTTTGCTGAATTCAATGGTATTTGCAATGTTATTACCAAGTAAAATCATTAAACATCAACAAAAAACAACAAAAGATGAGATATGCAAGGCGGGAGGGGGGAGATTTCGCCTTTAGTTGCCTCTTTACGGGCAATATTAGGTTTCATAAGATCTGTTGCTGCCTCGGTAGCCTTGATTCCAGCAACTCATGTACAGTAACTATTTCTTACAAACTTCTTGCAGCATCTATAACCCCATTGATGATCTTTCTACCATGAACCCCAAACACCTGTGTGGTTATTAATGTGAACATCATCTTCATATTTGCTCTTGCGAAGGGCCATTTCTTGTCTCTTAATAAATCTACCAGCACGATCATGCTCAACTTCTCTCCCACTTTGACCCGATAATAGCTCTCTTGGAAGTGGGTCTTCACGACTGCATTCCCATATTCCTCCAAAAGCGTCTCCTTAACTTTAGATTTCAACTTTTCTTTGTTATCTTGTAATTTTTGAAAAATATTTCAGCCTGTGAAGGAGCAGCTTGCATGTACACATCATTATGCTTCGCAAGCTGCTTAAACTCCAAGCTTGATCACTTACTCTATGTTGATAAGCCCCAGCGTATAACTTCTCATTCGGATCCATATCTAGAAGAGGATCCTCATGCTAAATCGAGTTTTCGGGTCATACTGAGCTGAATTAACATCAAGATTAGGATGATATTTTGTTGTATCTTCTCGAATACAGAGGTTCCTCACAGTTCTTGTGGACCCACCACTAATAGGACGCACATGTTTCTTGACTTTAGCAAAATCCATTTGCTTGCTTTCATCAACTTTGGCTTCATCGTCACTGCCTTATTCAACAGTTTCAGTATTGTTCTTTTCTTCAAGCCTTTTCAACTGCTGCTCTTCAAAATACCTTTTCTGGGCTTCATCTCAAGCTTTAAATCGATCACTCACATGAGCATATGGCGCTGCATCATATCCATTCGAAGGCAAAAACAACTTACCTCACCCCATGTACCGTTTGTAGTTGGATTGTAAATCGATTACCGACCATTCATCGTTTGGGTTCTTTTGTTGGAATCCAGCAACAACTACATCTTTCAAGGTACTGTTATTTATGCATAAAGTACAATCCCATTGTGCAAATATGTTACTAAGCTAAAGTATACTTTCTTGTATAAAACAAAGATTAGAAAGGTTAGCTACGGATAGGCTGAACGGTCTTGTGTACGAAACCCTGGGCTTGCTCGGTTTGCTAAACTCCATTGCAGCAGCTGCCATAATATAATTAAAGAAATTAGAATGGCCATACCTTTAAATATATGGTAGTAGCATCAACATCAGCCAAATAAATAAATCGCTCCAACTTGAGTCAATTTCATACTCAACACTCATAAAGCCAGCCCCATGTTCCTACCAATCGGTTGCTGATCCCTTCTCTAACTCCCAGCAAAATAATATTATATAATTTGAAATGTAATTCATTAACCATTAAAAAAACACAATTTAATACCTTTAATTTCAACATCCATCTTCATCAGCATCAACATCAGCAAAATAAATCGCTCCAACTTGAGTCAATTTCATACTCACCGCTCATAAAGCCAGCCCCATGTTTCTACCAATCGGTTGAGGATCCCTTCTCATACTCCCAGCAAGATAATATTATATAATTTGAAATGTAATTCATTAACCATGTACTAAAAACGTAGGAAAAAAACACAATATTAACCTTTAATTTCAACATCGATCATCATCTCCCTTATGTATTAGAATAATCTTGGAGCCTTGAACCCTCTCATCAACATTTGGTCCCAACTCATTTTTCCTGTTGATCTACAAAAACAACCAGGCATAAAAGTATAGTAGAAGAAAAAAAAAGCATCAAATGAAGCTCAACTGGAACTTACCCAAAGATGTACAATGGGTATGCATGGTTTACAGTTGCAATTACGGTGGTGAAAAGGATAACGTTCAACAAACATATCTTTTGTCATGTTAAGGTACCTGTATAACAATATAGGAACATATCATACAGTTGAAAAACTCCATGAACTGGCCAAACGTAAACCAAACCGACTGTTTAGCCATTTCGAATTAAGATTTTCACATTTATTGAATATGTTATGTTCATGAATCTTCTAATGACATTATAAATTGTAAAACAAACCTCACTAATACCCGGCTGGTTACATACTAATTACAATAATTAAAACAAAAATATTACCTTCAAACGCCTAATAAGTACTTAGGCATCTTTTTGTGTAATTTTATGCTTTTCCAGGAACAACTATAAAATTTACCGAACACTTTATCATGAAACCTACAACTCAAAGCTCCAAGATGCCAAACATACCCAAGTCCTCTCTTAACCTACAAAAATGAATTGAGTTTAGAAATATATATTTCATTAAAGTACATATTTGGTTAGATATAAAATTCAAATCAAAAAACGTTTACCATGAAAGGTAAAGAAAATAGTCCTGGTTTAGGCATGTCAAGCCTATCTATGACGGACTAATACAAACTTAGAGATAGGTCGCCTACAATAAACACCATCAGATTGGAGATTTCAACCTATTAATTATACATAAAAAAGAGCCATAGCATTTTACAAACTAAATAAAAGATCAATTCTGAGATATATGTTGTTACTGCTGGTTTTCGAACCTGATTTCCGCCTCAAAACGGATTAATAATCAGCAACCAAAACACCAAGGCTAAACAAAGAAATAAACGCAAAATTAACACAGTGACTAAGAATAAAAGGAGAGAGATTGATTCTTACAGATGTTGAAGACAACATTAAAGAGACTGGGAATGCATTAATGAAGTAGATTTAGGATTAATTTGATTTGTTGCGATGAAGCAAGAAGCATGTCTCGATCCTTCAATTTCTAAAAAGACCTGCTTCACCACCAACGACTTATATTCAGGGTTTTTGATTTACAAAGTAAGATACAAAGGAAAGATTATCTTTATCATGGAAACTCCAATCTCATAGAAAGTTGAGAGAGGAATGAGAAGCGTTTCAAGCCTATAATAATCAAAATAAGATCATTATATTTGGGTTAATAAAAAACCCTAATCGATGAACAAATATATGTTAAATCAACATTCGGGTTTCAAGGATAATCGATTAGGATTCCCGAATATAAAGTAATTTTCATGAAAGAAAGCATATGCAGATTATAGATAGAAAAAAACAAATAAAAAAAGGGAGAATCTAACCTTCTTGCGATGGAACATGAAGAGTTTTAGGGTTTGTGTATAAGGGGAGGATGAAATCAAAGTAAAACATCTACAAATACCAGATTAATATGATGGTTTCAGAAAAAAAAAATACCTGCTTGAAGAACAAATCGATAGTAAGAGATGAATGCGGCACAGAACAGGCAACTTCAGTCTTCCTTTGAAACCTCCGATTAAAAGCGAGAATTGGAAACGGTTCCATAGTTTCCTAAAAGATCTTCCTGTAATTGATTAATTATTCAACCTTCCATATATAATCAAAGGAGACATTGAATGAAGAATGAGGCGGTAAGGAGAATTGATGGAAAATAGAGAGAAAGAGAGAATGGCGCCAAAACAGATAATTCTCGGGCCAAAGAGCATTGCCACATCAAGGTCAAATAGTCAACATTATTTTGCTTTAATATAAGATATATATATATATATATATATATATATATATATATATATATATATATATATATAGGGCAATGCTAGACAGAAAACCCTTATTTTCTTAGAAAACTCTGGAAACCCAAATCTCCGCCCATTTTTACCCAACCTCCCGACAATTTTTTTTTTGAAAAAAATAACACATGTAATATACATGTTTTAGAGCGTTTTGGGCGAAAAAAAACAAAAAAGCGCCGAAGGGATTTTTTAAAAAAAAATAAACAAATTACAGCAATGTCCGGTTGCCTAACATATGTTAGGCACAAAAGACAGAAATTGCTCATTTTTTTTTAAATTATCCCTTCGGCGCTTTTTTGATTTTTTTGGCCCAAAACTCTTAAAAACATGTATATTACATGTGTTATTTTTTTCAAAAAAAAAAAAGTGTCGGGAGGTTGGGTTTTCTAGGGTTTTTTATATAGATAGGGTTTTCTATATAGCCCTACCCTATATATATATATATATATATATATATATATATATATATATATATTAGTAACCAAAGTTTCTTTAGACCATGCGTAGTCGTTGGGGTGAATAATGCCCCACCCTAGGGCGTTTTACGCCATGTGACAGCTCAGTCAGCAATGGGGCATTATTGGGCGTTTTTACAAAAGGGGTGTAGTGGGGATGTAGGGCATTATGTTAAATGAGATGTAATATAATTAAATAAAACAAAAACCATCAAAAAATCTTATTGGGTAAAGAAAAGGAAGATGGAGGATGATTGGACAAACAAATGGGGGGCAAGGCGTGTTTTATATCACACTGGAGAGATTTTTTTTTGAAAATCACGCCCAAAAACAACCCTGGTGGTGAGGGTCAGGTGTGTTTGGGGCAAAATTTTGAAAAAATCACGCCCATTACAGGTGGTCTTAGTGTTAATTACTAGAGAAACTTAATACTGTTTGGTAACAACACAAAGCACTCAAATTTCTAAATATATTTTTTTTCATTCTTTTGATTATTCTTACTTTTTTAAATATCAAGTTTTTTTTTTTTTTTTTTTTTTTTTTTTTTTTTTTTTTGCAATTATCAAGTTTTTCTTAACAATTATAAATATCAAGTGACCTAAGTTAAACAAATATGAATTTTGATTACTATTTAATGATTTTTCTTCAAGTTAACATGTAGTAAGGGGTGGTCATGGAAAGAAGATTCCAATTAAGAACCATGTTTTATATTAATTCACTCAATTAAACTAATAATGAAAAATTTCACAAGAATATATAAAATAGTGAAACTCGAGTGATTTTTATGATTAAAAACAAAAATGAGTCTAGAACAACATTTGACACTTGGTTATCAATCATAGAATCATTGATTATAAGTACATTTCAATGATTGGAGAAGCATCATTGCAACTTGCGTAACTTTTTCTGACAAAAGATTTTGTAGACCACTTCTGGTAGCGTTGCAACTAGAATTTGCACAGATGCCACCACGCAAATGGCAAATATGCTTCCATATATAACAATACAGTTTTGCGACCGGAAACGTAGTCACAGATGGTTAGTTTTCTATTAGTAGTTATTTGATCCATAAACCAAAGAACCTTTGTTATTTTATTGTTTTACAAATCCAATCTAGAATGGCTATGATCCTCTAACACTCTCAACAGATTTTCAATATTTTATGACACGGTTTTAATCTTTTTTTTTTAATTTTTAAGAATATGCCTGTAGGAACCGTTCACGTAATTAAATAAAATAAAAACAAATTTTATTAAATGATTACAATACAAGAAAAGAAAGCCTAAACAACTAGTACAATTACAATTGAAAATAACCAAAGTACAAGAAATGTAGAAGAAGAAATAGGCTGAGTCACGTGTTCCACACGCTTCCCTTAAAATAAATTCCGAGTCTCCCAGGAGTACTCGTTTTGTTTCCCAGGGTACAACAGCCGGAGCAGTAGTACTGCCGGAGTTCGCCTACAACCCGAAGGTTACCTTGAAAACTTGCTGGAAGAAGATTAGAACTGTAGAGAGAAAGTTTTAGTTGCAGTTGCGTAGCTCGTGTTTTCTGCAGTGGTGGAGATGCAGTATTTATACTGCATCTGAATTGAAACAGTCAAAACGGAATTAAACATAGGTTTAAATTGCATTAAACGTCTTCAATGCAATTTAATACCTCATTTAATTCTCATTCAAAGACCGTTAAATCGTCAGTTACGAAGCTGAACTGAAATTGTACTGCCATTCAATGCTGGAAGCTTCTGCGCGCGCGTGCAAGCCACACTGGTGCGCGCGCGCCCAGGTCTGCACGCCCATGCGCGGTGCATCCTCTTGGCTCACTACAAGAAAGTCGACCAATAGCGGCGACAAATGTCGCCGCTAATAGTCCATATTGTCGCCGCTAAAGCTAATAGCGGCGACATATCACCGCTATTGAGTCGCCGCTAAATCTTGGACGCTAAAGGTCTATATGTCGTCGCTAATGGTATGTGTCGCCGCTAATGATTAGGACTTTTAGCGGCGACATATGTCTTCGCTAATAGTTTCACTCAATAGCGGCGACATATGTCGCCGCTAAAAGTCAAATTTTTTGTATTTTTTTGTTGCATTTGCAGTGTTTCCCGTTATGAACAAACCTGCCAATTTTCAAGTTTTACGCAACACAAACAGACTAAACAAACATAATGCTTTACATACTAAAATCGCATAAAACATTTCCGTACAATAAACATCCTAAAAAATCCGAAAAATAACATCCTAAAAAAATCCGAAAAATAACATTCTAAAATATTCGTACAAAATAGCCGCAAGAAAGGATTCAAGTTAGGTCGTCATCGTCATACTCATCGTCATACTCATCGTCGGGTGCGACTTGCTTTCCCCTCGCCGCAAGAAAGGATTCAAGTTGGTTTACGAATGCCGGACTTTGGAACAAAGTCTAAACGTATTCCTACATTAACACATATCAAACCCAATATTATTAGCAAAAACATATAGTTGGTTTACTATATTTTTGAAGTCAAATTGTATAGTTTACCCCCGAAAAGGGTTGTGCGGTTTGAGGTCGCGCACTACAAGGGTTCGATGGCGTATTCGAAGGTTTAGGCCCAAGCCCCCGGAACCATCCTCGTCGATCACCCAAAACGTTTTGAAACACGGCAGCCTCATTCGGCAGGTTAGAACCGCTGCTTTCTCCGCCCATAATCTCGCGTTCTATATTAAGTTGTATTTTACGAAGATGATTAAATATAAATACAAATAGAGTAAATTACAACCGGTGTCCTTTACGTTTCTACCATATTACAACCGGTGTCCTTTAACTAAAGATATTACAGGCTCTGTCCTTTATATTATTAGTTTTTAACACCCTATGTCCTTTAGTGCTAAACTAGTTTAATTTTGACAACAAAATGACCCATTTTTAACTGCATTTAACAGCAATTCAAACCCCCCCTTTTTTACAGCTTTTAGGCAGCATTTGCAGCCTATATAACAACAATTAAACATATTTTGTAACAGCAATTAAACCTATTTTTAACAGCCTATATAAACCCCCCTTTTTTTATAGCTTTTAGGCAGCATTTGCAGCCTATATAACAGCAATTAAACCTATTTTGTAACAGCAATTAAACCTATTTTTAACAGCCTATATAAAGCCCCCTTTTTAACAGCAATTCAAACCCATTTTTTACAGCTTTGACTCTGTAATATCTTTAGTTAAAAGGGTACAAACGTAAAGGACACCAGTTGTAATTTACACATATAAATATAAATATATATATATTTAGATATATACTTACATAATTCTGCTCGGCTACCGGGTCAACAAAATTCCCATCTTTATCGGTGTGAGTTTTGCGGTACGTATCAAGACGTTTCAAACCCTGTTTAACATTAAAACTTAGATTAGGTGTTAAATAAACATAAACATATAAACACACACATATAAAACATTACATGTTTGTAGGCGGTGCTACTGTATGACGATGTACCGCCACGGTTTGGGAATTTTTGAAGTTGGCGGACTCTTGAGTTTGCCTCACATCTTGAAATATATTTGGGGTCCAAGAAGTGATTAATGGTTCTCTGCCAGTTTTCATAAGGCATATCCTTGGGGTGGTATGCCCTTGCTCTTTCGACATCGTCATAACCTCCATTAGTAAGAAATTCATCCTTAGCCCAACTTATTTACCTTTAGGTGGTTCATGACGGCATCCTTATAAGGAGTCCGAACTTTCCCCCAACCCATTCTATCGAAAGGGATGGTCCGCCACATGTACAAACCGGCCTCGCGTGAAAATAAGTCGCTCGGTTCACCAACAGGGGTATACATTACATCCCTATCGAATGTAAGAGATACGCGCCCCCCGCTTTGACCATCCTACGAAGCTTTTGATTTTTGGCCTTCCCCCTAACTCTCCTTGGGGGAACTGCTGCAATTAAAATAAAATTAAATATAATTAGTGACAACATTTATAATAAATGTAATAAAAGTACTAAATAATATTTGATAACTTACCGTCGGTCTCATGCGTCCCTCTCCGAAAAGGATCCGGATTTGGTGGGTCCCCAGCTCCGTCTCCCCCATGTCCTCGGGACATCACATCCGCCATCAGGTAAACAAATACAAACCACAAAGAAAACATATTTCCTAAAAAGTTACAAATGTTAAAACAAGTGTATCAAATAGAAATTAGTAGAAAGTGCAACAAGTTTAACTAATATGCAATGTTCCTAAGCTTGAAACATCCTACATTTGTTCCTAAGTTTAACTAATATGCAATATGCAACAAGTTTAACTAATATGCAATATGCAACAAGTTTAACTAATATGCAATGTTCCTAAGCTTGTTTTAACATTTGTAACTTTTTAACATCTAGAAATCAATGTTCGTAAGCTTGAAACATCCTACATTTGTAACTTTTTAACATCTAGAAAGAAGTTCCAGTTAACTACACTCTTTTTTTACATATTTTCTAAAAACAAGTTCCATTTAACTACACAAAGGCCTTTGTACTTAAGTTTTGCTAAAATAATAGTTTAACACTTGTAGTTTTAACTTCAAACCTTAACTTGTTTACTAAAAAAAAACAAAAAAAAAATATGTACTGATTTACTGCTTCAACTGATAATCCTGTTACAAACTAAAAAAAATTCCATTAAAAGCACCAAACTATGGTTTTAACAGTTTATGTACCTTAACCCCTATACATGATTTTGGCAATAATTTCTTCGGAAAATCAGATATCAACATGATTTTGAATGCTTTTAAGATCTAACCCCTATGAATTTAACTCATTATTATATACACTAATTTAACTCACTAAAACTAGGGTTTCAACAGTTTCACTTATTTAACCGATAACTGTGTCACAAACTCGCAACTTTTGCCATTACAAACACTAAACTAGAGTTCTAACAGTTTATGCACGAGCAGATTTAAAAAACAAAAACAAAAAAAAAATGTATAAACAGATTTAAAAGTTAATTTAAACATAAACTAACCTTATTTTGCACGAGCAGAAGAGGTGGTGACGGTGGTGGCCGTGGAGACAAGTTGGTGCCAGTGGTGGTCGTGGAGACGAGAAGGTGCCGGTGGAGAACCTACATTCACCAAGAACCAATAAATTAACAACCTATATAACAAAATAAACAAAAAATTCAACATAAAACTAACCGATTTGAAGTAGAATTGAAGAGATTCGCCGGATTTTGGAGAGAAACCGATTGGAGCTGCAAAAAAATTGGGGAAAAGTAGGTGGAGGGAAGGAAAAAGGGCGCTGATTTCAGATCTTATTCGGCAGGCCAATAGGGGCGACATAATGTCGCCGCTATTGATATAATCGCTCCGCAGCCGTTGGATTATGATGATAATCGTGTGGCTATGGTTGAACACAGGACACCGGATTGCGGATTGGAGCAATAGCGGCGACATGTTGGATGTCGCCGCTATTACCCTAATTTCTTGTAGTGGCTCACTGCCATGCGCGCGTGCGCCACACTGCCTTAGATCCATGCGTGCGTGTGCCACGTCACATGTGAGCCTCTACGAGCACGCCACACAGTCGCGCCGTTTTGGCTCACTCTGGTGAGCCGCGCACGTCACATCAGGGCCCATGCACCATGCGCAACCGTGCGCCACTTGTACATGCGCGCGGCGATGCGAGCGTGCGAAGTGGAAAGTGCGCCATCAAAGCGCCACATTGCGCCTCATCGCCCACGCCACGCGCGCGCGAGTGCGAGTTAGGGTTTCGCAAGTACACTAGTGAGTGCTCCCATGAAACAATAATGATGGAGAGTTCCCACTTAAATACCCCTTTAAGTTCCATCTCTCATCCGATGTGGGACAAGGTGCTACTTTCCCTTTTGTTTCAGCATTGAATGTTCCAAACACCCAACTTTGAGCATCGATATATGATTCATCTTAGCTCCGTTTTGGACGTGGTTTAGTTCGTTGCGAAGATCTTCCAACATAGAACACAAACCCATAAATAAATATATAAAACCCGCTCATTTTATTATATTTATTTTTAGTCCAAAATATGAAAAAAAATCATTTTTCTATATTTGTGAAAAATGTTATTTTCACCAATTTTTCCAAATCTCAACAAGTTCATGAAGTTCTCCTTTTTGAGATTAATACAATCTTTTGTTTGCGTATACATGCGTTTTTACATCTCGGTCTAACTATGATCACCTCTAAGACCATTAAACCCACCCTGTAATTTGAATCCAACAAAAAACAAACGGGCAATGCCACCAACCCCACAAACGTTAGATTGCTAATCGTAAGACACGATACACAAAAACTCAAATATGCAATGTCGCAAACTCAAGGAAAAAAAAAAATCATGTAAAAGAAAACTTCAAATGTATCGTCATCGATCATAATTCTCTTGGCCAGTTACCTCAAATTCCTGTCAGTCTTGAAAGAAATGTACATCTATAACGAACTTATCTTCTTTGTTTTAACATCAACTCTGGATTATATCTGATAAATTCATCGTAACCTACATCTTGTTCAAACATATCATCTTTTAGAGAGAATGTAGACATCTTACTACAACAATACTTGTCGGAAATTTTGATGAACTGTTAATAATAAACAAAAATTGTAAAATTATTATAAAACACGGTTATTATTTTAGTAAAATAATTTATTGCAACTTTTGTTATATCTTTTTAGGTCAAACCAATTCTTTTTTGTCGGCCATAATTGCCATTATTTAACAATCTTTTTTATTTTTATTTTGAACGGCTTAAAATCAATAGTATCATTAAAATCGTTTATTATTAGAGAAATATAATTATAATAAATATATATTTTGCGATTAATAGTATATAATTAAATCCCTTCTCTGATCAAGTACCTTCTTATTTCTTCGATAACATTTACCGTAAGAGCTGGAAGTTTATAATTATAACTGAAAATTGATTTATTTGACCACTATATATCTTTTTTTAAATGGTATAATAATTAATTAAAATCGAATGACATGGCAATATATTTCTATTCAAGAGAAATCAAGAAACAGACAAATTGTCTAAGTAATTTAACATTAAAATCAGTACTAGATCGACAGCCATGTAACAAGAAAAAGGGAAAACGATAATTAAAAAAAACTAAAAGAGATGTGAAATTACTACATCGATCTTTCTTAAGTTTTCATAACCATGAGATTTTTGAGTCTCTTAGCCAATCTATCTTTGTTCTCCTCAGTCTCGTCCATCCTATAGTGAGCCCTCATATGGCTAGCAAGACGCTGCGATGTTTCAAAGACAAAACCACATCTCACACATGGTCCATAGTAATCAAGTTTTTTAGTTTTTGCCCCGTCAGAGCTAGCAAGCTCTTGGGTCTTAGTGGGCTGGACTAGAATTCGAGTTGGTGGTCCTTCGGTTATAGAAAGACCACCTCTCATTTCGGGGTCATGTCCCAAAGTAAACATAAGATCCTTGGGAACCTGAGGGGTTTGATTATTTTCGGTGACTCTTCTTGTCCCCCGTATCTCATTGACACTGGTACCTGGTTGACCTAGTCGAAGTTTAAGATCAATGTTGGTGTCCACGGTGGTCGAGGGATTCGGCCCACTCAGAATGGTAGGGTAAACCGGTTGTGGCATTTGTGGGATAAAGATTTCCGGAGGTATAGAACACCCATTTGTGGGTGAGGTAAAAGGACTATGCATAGCATATGTAGTGCTAAGCCTAGCCCTAGCATGACCGCGTTTATTAGAGATAGTAAACATGGCTGAAAGAACAATGGCAAATTATAACAAGAAACAAGAAATTATTGGGGTGAATTTTGTGGGTGTCTTTGGGTGTTTATATACTACTCATACACGGTGGTAGCATTTATGTTCGTGAATAATTAATGCAACATTTGAACGAAATGTTCAGCAAGAAATATATAATCGAAAAAAATAAGTTTTAATATATACGTTATTTATTGATTGTGGACATTTAGTGTATGTTTGATAAAATTTATAAATCTTTATATGCATACATATCATTTTAGCTTGAATTCGAGTTTCAATCTAGAGTGAGAAAAAAAATTGTGTATATGTCACCAAGAACTAATCTTGGTAATTGATCTTACAACAAGTTTGAATTCTGTTTATTGCGGCAGATGAAAACTTAGTCAGTTTTGGTACACTCGCTATGACAAACTGACAAACGAACAAAAGAATACAAAAAAAAATATATCAAAAAAGGTAACTTTTATGCAACATCAACTTTATTTTACGAAAGTTATAAAATGAATTTAATAATACAAAACATATCTAAAACACGGTAGCCTATACACAATTACACACACATTCCTTAACGAAAAGAAATCCTATGTTGATTAAAACGAAACAATTTCACCACCACATTTACCATTTAAATGCGTTGAGAACCATACAATTTAGTTTTTTTTTTTTCTTTTTTTAAGGGCAAAACACACTTTATATATATATATATATATATATATATATATATATATATATATATATATATATATATAGTGTAAGTATATGGAGAAAACCACTTTTATTGAGAAAACCCGGGAAACTTTAAGCTCCTGACATTTTTTTTTGAAAAAAATAACACATTTAATATACATGTTTTTAAGACTTTTGGGCAAAAAAAAAAACAAAAATGCGCCGAAGAGTTTTTTTTTTTAAAAAAAATAAACAAATTTCAGCAACGTTGATGTGTAACACGTGTTAGGCAAAAAATGCTGAAATTAGTTTATTTTTAAAAAAAAATCCCTTCGGCGCTTTTTTGTTTTTTTGGCCCAAAAGTCTTAAAAACATGTATATTACATGTGTTATTTTTTTTCAAAAAAAAAAAAATGTCGGGAGCTTTGAGTTTCCCGGGTTTTCTCAATAAAAACAAAACAGCGCTGAAGGGATTTAAAAAAAAAACAAGTTTCAGCATTTTTTGCCTAACACGTGTTACACAGCAAAGTTGCTGAAATTTGTTTATTTTTTTTTTAAATAATCCTTCGGCGCTTTTTCGATTTTTTTTGCCCAAAAAGTCTTAAAAACATGTATATTACGTGTGGTAATTTTTTCAAAAAAAAAAAAAAATTCGGGAGCTTAGAGTTTCTCGGGTTTTCTCAATAAAAGTGGTTTTCTATTTATCTTTAGCCCTATATATATATATATAGAGAGAGAGAGAGAGAGAGAGAGATAGAGAGATAGAAAAAGTATATCGTACATTACGACTTAACGTACTTCACGTACAACAACGTGCGTGATTTGTTATATAACATGCGTGATTATTGTTTTCAATATGCGTGATTATTGTGTTTCAACATACGTGATTTTGGATTTTGGAGTTATAACGTGCGTGATTTTAAAATGAACGTGCGTAATTACCTGTCGTACGTGATGTACGTTAAGCCGTAATGTACGTTAACCTTTCTCTCTCTCTCTTTCTCTTTCTCCCTCTATATATATATATATATATATATAAACGGGTTCAGGAGAAAACGCTCAAAAGGGTGAGAACGGTGAGAACGCTTCCTGGCCCAACACTTTTCACGCCGCTTAAAAAAGGGCGGAGGTGTCACACCCTAACCGATGGCGGAATCATCGGGGCGCGGCACTAGGCGAATCAGATTGCTCAAGAGAATCCATAACAACTATATTACGATAATATTTAATATATTCGTTATCCCATACTAACAAACAATACAATCACATAAGTTATCACAGATTTCTTGTCCTCTCGAACAATACAAATCCGACAACCTAGATTTTAGTTGAGTTTCTAGACTTCCAAGCTTGATTTGATATAGCCTGCGATCTAACCTGCAACATACATTAAAATATTTGTTAATACAGAAGTATTGGCGAGTATACAGGTTTGATAAGTATAGCGTAATAGATAAAACATGTAGCGAATTTCCATATGCATAAACGTAACACACAACATATATACTCACAAAGCTGATACTACCAACTAAGTCCTCGATGCTCGAATATGCGATGGCAAACTAGACCCCGTCGGGCGCAATAGTACTATACTAGTCGTGGTGGGACGTCGCGAGTATAAGCCCTAGCACATATGCAACTAGCATCACGTATATCTATGCATAACAATTATTCGCAAGTGATAATTCGATTGATTGAAAATTTCATTCGATAAGTTCGATTTGTTAGAAACGTATGTTACACCCAAAATGCGATAAAAAGGGGTTCAAGTATACTCACAGTGCGTATTTAGCGAGGATACAACTTGATTGGATCGATTGCAAGTGCGTATGCGTTGAATCATTTGAAGGATATAGTAAACGATGTACGGTTAAGCGAGAATAACATCGAACAGTTAGTTATCTGGTCGGATGGTGCTCATCCGATCGGATGACATATGGATCTGGGTCGGATGGCTATTCGATCGAATGGGAGTGGACTGAGTCGAATTGCCATTCGATCGAATGGGGGGGGGGGGACTGAGTCAAATTGCTATTCGATCGAATGGGAGTGGACTGGGTCGAATTGCTATTCGATTGAATGGGAGTGGACTGGGTCGAATTGCTATTCGATTGAATGGGAGTGGACTGAGTCGAATTGCTATTCGATCGAATGGGAGTGGACTGGGTCGAATGATAGTCATTCGATCGGATGACATGCTATTCGATCGGATGACATGCTATCCGATCGGATGACATGCTATCCGATCGTATGGCATGTGGTCCGTTCGGATGACATGTTGTCCAGTCGGATAACACGTCTGTTTCAACGTCCCGATCAACTGTTTTTGAGTGTTTACGGAAGAAATACGTGTGGTTTTACTGGAATAGTGAAACTCCGTGTTTAGCAATTGAAATTCCATCAGTTTCGACGGCCGGGAATCACCCCGTTCCATCAGATCCGGCCGTTCTTGACGGGTTCTCATGCTTAACTCGAAATCGCACGGTTCCTTGATTAAATACACAGATTTAGGTGAGATTTGTTATCAAAACATGTGGAAATCACCCAGATCTGAGTCGTTTATGGTGGGATGAGGTCACAACTTGAAGTTCATAAGAACTCTTGGTGACATCACCTTAAAACACCTCAAATAAGCAGATTCCACGGTTAGAAATTGAGTTTTAAAAGATAGAATGATGTAGAGTTGAGTGTAGATCATAGAAGTACGAGTTTTAGGTTGAAATCTTACCGGAATCGCGAGGAATCGAGAGAAAAGGGTCCTGGAGCGTGCTTGGTCGAGTGGGAGCTGTCACATCACTTGAACAATGATGTGACATGCTATTTATAGGCAAAAATGGAGAAGGGAGTTACTGGGTCGAATGGCCATTCGTTCGGATGGCCCATCCGTTCGGATCGCCCATCCGTTCGGTTGGCAATCCGTTCGGATGGCTCATCCGTCCGGATGGCCACTCCGGCGCGGTGAGTTTCTCCGTTTTCGATCGTTTTGATAGTTTTGGAGTACGTGCTCTCTATATTTAGTTTATATCATTATTATATATATAAATATATCACTAGGGGTCGTATTTACGTATTCATTTTTCTAAGTTTCGATTTAACAACCGGTTTTCGATTCGAGTATGCGATTATAAGCGACGTTTCACGGCCATCAAGGAGGGTAGTATAGGTCCTTTCTTGATGTTATCGTGAACGTTATTGTGTGTTGTGCCACAATGACTGACGGGGTACCACTCACTCGTATTGTCATCATCGTCACGACGACTGGAGCTATAGCACTCACCCGAGAGTCCTTGTTAGCGTTAGTTGTTTTACGTTCGACACATCACGGCCACTGAGGAGGGTAGAATAGGTCCTCACTCAATGCCTCCGTGAGTGTTAGTGTTTGTGATGTGATATAGTGATAATATATTGCGAAAATGTGCGATTATTCTTCGAATAGCGTAGTATGCGATATAGTTACATTATGATCCGAATCTCTGGTGCTAGGCGTAACGAGTATATCGAGTAGTAACAACGCACGAAAGTGCGGGTTGTTACAGTCTCCCCTGCTTTAGGAAATTTCGTCCCGAAATTAATCTAACAGGTAGACTTTTGAGGGTTGATCCTGCATAAAATAGCGATTTAGCGAGTGATTTGACTGTGAGTTGACCGGCGAGAGTGCTTTGAATAAGTGAGATCGATTGCGATAGCGAGAAGGCGACGTAAAGACAAAAGTAATATCCCACGAGTTGGCGTTCCGAAGTACCTCGAGTCGTGGAGAAGTCGTTAGCTCGATGCGATTGAAATCTTGAAATGTTTCTCATGACGTAGAATTAACTGAGTCGATCGTTAACCAACATTACAAGAAGCGTTCATTTTTAGATAATCAAAAGGAATCTTGGATGGAGATCTCGGGAAGTTTTCCTTTTAACGTATGGTCAACTTAGTTGGTGTTAACCAACGTTGCAAGGAAGTTTAGGTCTTACACATTCTAAGGAATTTGAAGATGAAAACTAAGGTTACGAAAACTCTCCTACGACATGGGTCCAGCTGAACCAACGTCTCAAGAAAGTCTTGTTTTTGATATTGAAAAAGGTTTTAAGGAAAAATTGGACTCATGAAAGTTCCTCTTGGACATGGAGTTAAGCTGGTTCGATGTTACCTCCATGTTGTGAGGAGTTTCACTTGTCCCATGGTTTTAATAAAAGTTTTATAAAAAAATCAGTTTTAACCATTTGAAGAGGACATTTTAGCATCGAGCCCCACTTGGCACCTTCCCACGGAAGTTCGTTAATATGATTAAAACATTTATATATAGGAAATACCAGCAACGTATCCACCATGTCTTTCCCATATTACTTCCGTTCCGTGAGGCGGTGTCATGTGCGTCGATACGACACGGATAGAATTGTGCTCACTCGGTCCAATCGATAGAAGGTCAGACCGAGTATAAGATAGAATCGAATAGGTTAAGCCGGCGAGCTAAATTGCGAACATAGCTACAACAGCGTGCGCGAGTAGCCTGATGACGCAAAACATTTATGTGTCGTGTCTGGGTAGGCGTCGAGCGATAAGCGATAAGCGAATAACGTGTTTTCGATTAGATTCCATACTAAACCCACATGGCACGTTTCCGCGAGAGTTTCCTAACATGGTGAAACACTACGTTTGACCAGGTTAGTTTTGCCTCGTGAAGCGATGTCATGTGTATTAATACCACACAGACTGCAATGAACACCAAGCGAGCGATAAGCGGTAGACTATACACGATAAGCGATAAGCGATTAGGTGATTAAGCGATTAACACAACATAACACCAGTAATGACGGCGGCGATAAACGAATTACGATAAGCGGCAGTTGTTGCGTTGCAAGCGATGGAGGTATGCGGCTCGATTTAGGCGGTTCGATTTGATTGATTAATGCCACAAAATTTTAACTAACATCAGAACCCTCATGGCCTTTTTCCACGAAAGGTCGCTGATATGGCTAAAACACCCTGCTTTAACCATATGAGCTTTATCTCGTGAAGCGAGGTCATGCGTGCTAACTTAACACGAATATCACAGCTAACGGTAGGCGATAGCGATAGATTGATACACAGCAAGCGATATAGATTCACACAATAAGCGATAGAGGTATACGAGCTACACATGATAAGCGATTGCGATTAGCCGAGTCTTGTTTCGAATAAGCTTTACGTTACGATGCGATGCATCACAGTTATCGAGGAGGGTAGAATAGGTCCTCCCTCTGACAACATCGTGAGCGTTAATGTGCTTGATGAGATTTGTTGCGACAGACTTACAACCAGTCTTGCGTTGATGCAATTGCCCTACGAGGTAGACTCCCAGAGTCCATCGATGAGGCGATTGCACTGCGTTTGCAGACTTGCGACAAGTCTCGCGATGATGCGATTCAGTTGTTACGCCTTGCGATTGAGTGTAGTGTGTTGAAAGTAATCACAATAGTATAATAGGTCTAATAACGTTCAACTCCACATGGCACTTTCTTCACGGAACTTCGGTAGTATGATAAAGCACACCTTGCTTGACCCTTACTACTTTCATCCCGTGGTTTGGTGTCACCTTTTGTTAAAACGCTTATGGCACCTTAGAATTCACTACGATCTCCGTGCACTGACCCAAATAATCCCGTGTGCACCCGTGATTAATCGTTCCTTGCACGTTTATCGTACCTCGTTCTAAGAGTGTAGTGAGGGTAAAACACATTATTTCATGATATAGTATATAGTATGCGTGTGAATCTAGTCTAAGTGCGATGATTAGAGAGTGGGAGAGAAAACAAAGAGGAGAGTTAACGTTATACATAGTGGCAACGTCGAGTAATAGAGTAGGTTCAAAACTTAGAAATTAACGTCGAAAATCGTATCATTACAACTTTATCCTACGCTTGCTAGATGTCTGATGCTGAAGACTTTGCTGGAGCTGTTGTTGTTGTACTCAAGTTCACGGTTCGATGCGGCAGTTGTGGGTGAAGTGACCGTAATGGTTGTAGTTACTGCAATAGCGACAGCCAGCCCCCAAATGGATGATGATAGGTGCATGAGTAACACTGGGGATGAGTTCCAGTGTAGGCTCGTTTTGGAAACATCGGAACTGTTCGAAGAGGTTTCGGTTGCAGCAATTCGGCTGTTGATGAGCTCGGGCATGAAGTCTTTCGTTTGCGGATGGGTTTGTCGGTGTCTTGCGAAGAGATGTCGTCGTTGGAGGATTCGTCTGAGGACTCACTTGCAGAGTCTTTGGCTGATTTGTCGGAAGATCCGTCGGCAGATTTGTCAGAAGAATCGGCAGCAGATTCGTCCGAAGAATCGTTAGCAGATTCGTTAGAAGAATCGTTAGCAGATTCATTAGAAGAATCGTTAGCAGATTCGTTAGAAGAATCGTCAATAGATTCATCAGAAGATTCGTCAACATGTTCACCTGAAGGATTAATGGCGATTGCTTGATGAGCTTGCTTGGCAGGATTCCTTGAGAATAACCCTTCCATGAGTCGTTTGTTGTTGATTTCTGCGGCTAAGCGGTAGGTTTCTTCGATAGTAGCAGGTCTTGCAGCTTCGACAAAATCACCCACACACACAGGCAAGCCGTGAATATACTTCGAAATGGCTTTTTCTGAAGTGTTGATTTGGCTCGGGCAGATTATGCTAAGCTGTTTGATCCTTGCGGTGTAGCCAGCGTTGTCACCTTTGGTTTGCTTGATTTCCCAAAATTCGTTTTCTAGTTTCTGGATTTCGTGGGGAGGGCAATATTCCCTCTTCATGAGCTCTTTCAGCTCATCCCAAGAGAGAGCGTAAGCTGCAGAGATCCCACGTTTGTTGCGTTCGGCGGTCCACCAGTCGAGTGCTCGCGATTGAAATACTCCGGTAGCGCAAGTAGTACGGAAACTATCGGGACACCCACTTTGACGAAGGGTAACTTCGATAGAATCGAACCACTGGAGTAGTTGAGTCACACCTCCTTCACCTGTGAATTCCATCGGGTCACAGGCTTTGAAGTGTTTGTAGAGAAAAGCAGATTGCGGCGCTTTCGTCTTGGAGTCTTCCGAGGCTCGAGAGTGGCTGAGAGAGTGCACTCGAGCGGCAATTTGAGGAATAAGCTTAACCACTTCCTTAGTCACAAGTGATGCAATCCTCTTATCGGCTCTTCATTTGGCTCTTCTCCTGGCTACTCGTCTCGAGGTAGAGTTGTTGGAAGGCATCTAGACAGGAAGAGACTTGGAATGAGATTCGATCATAATGATTTTTGTGTTTCGCGATGCGATTGAGCGCGTTCAAAACTTGATGCGATAGTATATTAGTAATGCGAATCACATAGGAGACACAAGGTTCCTAAGTTCTCACACAATGACTTGTTGTTTATACGTATATATAGGTATTTATATAACTGTAATTTGTATTCATACCATACAGGTCGGTTTAGAATATACGAGGACGCGCTGAGGTGAGAAAACGATAGCGAAGGCGATAGATTATGCATTAGTTTTGTTGCGAACATTCGGGTTTCGTTTTAGATTGCGATGGCGGTGCGAGTTGTGCGTTTATAAAGCAGGGAGTGAAAATCGTTAAATCGAGAAATCGAATAAGCGTAAAGTTTCAAAACGTAAATAGGTTCCAACCAGTTGTAAAATTGACGGGTGGTACGATAGAGTGCCTTGGGTGTTTAGGCGTCGACTACCCAAGGTAACCCAACTATGTTCAACAAGTTCGTGCACGTGCTTTGACCTAGAAGACTCCATGCTTCCACTGGGATGCAGCTCATGGCATTCGTCTTCCTAGTCATCGCGTGGCTCGAGTTATTGAGATATTCGAGTCCTTGGTGAGAGCTTTTTGAAAACCAATTTATAGAGAGTGGAACGACTTATTAAGGTACGGGTTTCACCCCTGACTTAACAGCTTCGTTCCTAATGGTGGTTATGCTCTTCGAATAAATTCGTGAGTTCCACTAGATTTCGAAATGGAGACTTTCGTCGAGATGTGGATGTCACTCCTAACTCGATGAAGGGTTCTCGTGCTAGAAAAATGCGCTGAGTGAGCGATCTCATCGAGAGTTTTTGGTTTTCACACCTGGTCTCGACTGGATCACTCAGTTTTGTTATGCGAGTATTTTCGAAAACACGCGTATTGTGTCAGCCTTAGGAAAGGCTAAGTAGTATTCCAGCCTTAGGGAAGGCTTCTTCGTGTGAAGTTGTAGTTCGCGATGTTCACACAAAGTTGTAGCTTTTAGCAACTTTGATCGAGAGTATCAAGTAGGCCCGATACAAACCCTACTGGTTCGTACGAGTCGGCCTGTTGGTACTTAGACTATAGACTAAGTCAATTTCTAAGACGTCGACCCGGACTAGGTCGTGTCTGGCCTAATTCTCTATAGTTATGGCTCTGATACCAATCTGTCACACCCCAACCGATGGCGGAATCATCGGGGCGCGGCACTAGGCGAATCAGATTGCTCAAGAGAATCCATAACAACTATATTGCGATAATATTTAATACATTCGTTATCCCGTACTAACAAACAATACAATCACATAAGTTATCACAGATTTCTTGTCCTCTCGAACAATACAAATCCGACAACCTAGATTTTAGTTGAGTTTCTAGACTTCCTAGCTTGATTTGATATAGCCTGCGATCTAACCTGCAACATACGTTAAAATATTTGTCAATACAGAAGTATTGGCGAGTATACATGTTTGATAAGTATAGCGTAATAGATAAAAAGTGTAGCGAATTTCCATATGCATAAACGTAACACACAACATATATACTCACAAAGCTGATACTACCAACTAAGTCCTCGATGCTCGAATATGCGATGGCAAACTAGACCCCGTCGGGCGCAATAGTACTATACTAGTCGTGGTGGGACGTTGCGAGTATAAGCCCTAGCACATATGCAACTAGCATCACGTATATCTATGCATAACAGTTATTCGCAAGTGATAATTCGATTGATTGAATATTTCATTCGATAAGTTCGATTTGTTAGAAACGTATGTTACACCCAAAATGCGATAAAAAGGGGTTCAAGTATACTCACAGTGCGTATTTAGCGAGGATACAACTTGATTGGATCGATTACAAGTGCGTCTGCGTTGAATCATTTGAAGGATATAGTAAACGATATACGGTTAAGCGAGAATAACATCGAACAGTTAGTTATCTGGTCGGATGGTGCTCATCCGCTCGGATGGGCTCATCCGATCGGATGACATATGGATCTGGGTCAGATGGTTATTCGATCGAATGGGAGTGGACTGGGTTGAATTGCCATTCGATCGAATGGGGGTGGACTGAGTCGAATTGCTATTCGATTGAATGGGAGTGGACTGGGTCGAATTGCTATTCGATCGAATGGGAGTGGACTGGGTCGAATTGCTATTCGATCGAATGGGAGTGGACTGGGTCGAATTGCTATTCGATCGAATGGGAGTGGACTGGGTCGAATGATAGTCATTCGATCGGATGACATGCTATTCGATCGGATGACATGCTATCCGATCAGATGACATGCTATCCGATCGGATGGCATGTGGTCCGTTCGGATGACATGTTGTCCAGTCGGATAACACGTCTGTTTCAACGTCCCAATCAACTGTTTTCGAGTGTTTTCGGAAGAAATACGTGCGGTTTTACTGGAATAGTGAAACTCTGTGTTTAGCAATTGAAATTCCATCAGTTCCGACCCGTTCTAACGGCCGGGAATCACCCCGTTCCATCAGATCCGGCCGTTCTTGACGGTTTCTCATGCTTAACTCGAAATCGCACGGTTCCTTGATTAAATACACAGATTTAGGTGAGATTTGTTATCAAAACATGTGGAAATCACCCAGATCTGAGTCGTTTATGGTGGGATGAGGTCACAACTTGAAGTTCATAAGAACTCTTGGTGACATCACCTTAAAACACCTCAAATCAGCAGATTCCACGGTTAGAAATTGAGTTTTAAAAGATAGAATGATGTAGAGTTGAGTGTAGATCATAGAAGTACGAGTTTTAGGTTGAAATCTTACCGGAATTGCGAGGAATCGAGAGAAAAGGGTCCTGGAGCGTGCTTGGTCGAGTGGGAGCTGTCACATCACTTGAACAGTGATGTGACATGCTATTTATAGGCAAAAATGGAGAAGGGAGTTACTGGGTCGAATGGCCATTCGTTCGGATGGCCCATCCATTCGGATGGCCCATCCGTTCGGATAGCCCATCCGTTCTGATGGCAATCCGTTCGGATGGCTCATACGTCCGGATGGCCACTCCGGCGCGGTGAGTTTCTCCGTTTTCGATCGTTTTGATAGTTTTGGAGTACGTGCTCTCTATATTTAGTTTATATCATTATTATATATATAAATATATCACTAGGGGTCGTATTTACGTATTCATTTTTCTAAGTTTCGATTTAACAACCGGTTTTCGATTCGAGTATGCGATTATAAGCGACGTTTCACGACCATCAAGGAGGGTAGTATAGGTCCTTTCTTGATGTTATCGTGAACGTTATTGTGTGTTGTGCCACAATGACTGACGGGGTACCACTCACTCGTATTGTCATCATCGTCACGACGACTGGAGCTATAGCACTCACCCGAGAGTCCTTGTAAGCGTTAGTTGTTTTACGTTCGACACATCACGGCCACTGAGGAGGGTAGAAATGCCTCCGTGAGTGTTTGTGTTTGTGATGTGATATAGTGATAATATATTGCGAAAATGTGCGATTATCCTTCGAATAGCGTAGTATGCGATATAGTTACATTATGATCCGAATCTCTGGTGGTAGGCGTAACGAGTATATCGAGTAGTAACAACGCACGAAAGTGCGGGTTGTTACAGGAGGGGCTTTTTTGTCCTTTCATCTTCTGCTTTTCTAGTTCCGCTTTTCCCGATATTGTTTTAATTTTTGGTTTTTAAGAATTTTGGCGTTAACCAAATTCAATAATTAATGGCGTTTTAATGGTTTCATTGTATTAACATTTTGGCGTTTATGGCGTTTTGGCGTTTGTTCAAATCGTATGCCATTGGAACCCAGGGGGTCAGGGAAATCTATTTGAATGGCGTTTTTCAAGGCGTTTTAAACAAGATGGCCCATTGTTGCTATTTTTTTTATAAACATTTTGGCGTTTCTTGTATCTTGGCGTTTTACAATTGTTAGATTATATTTCGCCACAGTAAAAAAAATACAAGCTAAGAAATTAAATTAAAAATCCTTATCGGATCTTTCTTCACAATGTTCACTGTCATCAGTCTCTCTGTTCTTTAATAGTACAAGAACTGTCACAAAAATATGGCGTTATATGTAAAACTTAACAAACTCATCGGTTTGATTATTTTGCATGCGCGTCTGTTGAAGTGACTTTTTTGTGGATGTTTGGGAACATAGATCTATGACGTGTGGGTGGGTTTTTCATTTTTTTTTTCTTCATGTTGATCTTCATCTTTATATTCATCCCACTCTTCAGTGTCATTGATCTCTTCTACTCATCCAAGCCTTCTTCAAGAACAAAAAATACAAAATGCCATATGACTGGCATCAGTATCTTTTTCTTGAATTTTTGTCCATCTCATGTAGCAAAATCTTACTGAGTTACTCGCCTCCGCTAACAATTCATTCAGTGAAACTTCACGAATAACAATACTGAATATCCAACAAAGCATATTAGCCATGTTTGATTTTTTTTGGCGTTTTACAGTGAGTGGTATTTAGTAGTATTGCCGTTTTTTTGTTGTTGTTTGATCAAATGGAAGTTGCTCAGACGTATCATTTTATAGGAACTCTTTTTGGCGCCTAGGTTAGGTGGTGCGTTATTATAATAAAGTATTAGTCTTTTCAGTTACTGTTTGTAATTATTGTTTTTGACAAGCTTTATCTCTGAGGTCTGTAACACGTCTCATCTTTCAAGTTTGGCGTTTTAGATTCTAATATAATAAATTTTCCCTATCTTCAGTATTACTGATTTGCAGTTACTGTTTCTAGTTACATTTTAATGTTTGTTTTTTTATTTTTTATTATTATTATTTTTTTTGGTTTTTTATAATACTTTTTCAAACTAATTTTATTATAGTTGGGAGTTTTTGGGGGAGTTTAACGGGATGATATCGTTTAAACAAGCATTTTGGCTTTTTTGGCGTTTTTATTATATATGGCGTTTTTATTATACAACAATCAACTGAAAATGAAAATAAAAAAAATACATAAAAAAAGTTTTTTTATAATACTTGTCCAAAGTAATTTTATGATGGTTTGATAAATGCCAAATGTGTAAGACATTTGCCTTTTTGGCGTTTTTATTAGATATGGCGTTGTTTATTAAATAACAATCAACTGAAAAAGAAAATTAAACAAAATAAATATTGATCTTCCTTCACTGGCTGTTTCGACTTTCGTATGAAGTCAGCCTCTTTTTCTATAATTTTTGTCCATCTCATGCAGCAAAATGCTATTGATTTTACACCCTTTCAGCCAAAAAGTTATCTTTTTGGTGTTTTACCGAGATAAAGAACGCCACAAAATAAACCATCTTAAAACTGTAAATTTCATCATGCTAAAATCAATAAAGTGTTGCTGTATGGTGAAGGATAACATTGTTAATCCTTAGTTAAGAAAGATAACTGACAATGCTGTCCACACCATACAGCTACACTTTATTGACATCAATATATTTGATGTTTGGGTTTTCTGGCGTTTATCAGTCGAATAGTATATATTAAATATGGTGTTTTGGGGTTTTTTTGTGTGTTTTTTAATTGAATGTCTGAGTTGCTGTATATATAGGATTTTTTGGCGGTTTTTTAGGCGAGATTTTACTATAATTACGTTTGGCGTTTTATATCTAATGACGTTTTTAGCAGCATGCTGTGTGATTTTTGTTTTGGCGTTTTATTTTCATGAGATGGCGTTTTGTTTGGAGTAGTCAAAAGACGCTTTTACCCTTAATGAAACGCGTCCACGTAATAAAATTGATGTTATTTACGAAAACGCCACCGCGCCAATCTAGTCCATAGATTGTTTTGATCGGACGATCGATAAGCGTTCTCACCGTTCTCACACTTTCTACCGTTTTCTCTAAATCCTGACCCTATATATATATAAAGGGTCAGCAAGAAGCTGAGAACAAACAAAAAACCGACGAAACAAAAAAACAGATTACAATAAATCTACAATATCAAAAACTTTCCAGTTTTCCCAGTTAGGCGCCTTAAGATTTGAGCGGTTGCAAACCCAAAGGAAAGCATCCTCTTTGATCTGATTCACTGACATGTTGACCAGAATGAAAAAGTCTTCAAAAGCTTTCTTGTTTCTATCGCTCTAGATCCTCCAAACAGTTGCGATGGCTATAGTGTAAACGATCCTTCTCCAAATTCTTCCACCCGGGCTATTCTTAATGTAAGCAATAAGGCCATTTAGATTTGAGATCTCCGCAGGAAACCCGATTCTAACCCAAGACATAATATTCCACCAAATGCACTTCGACCACAAGCGGTTGACGAAAATATGATCAGTATCCTCGTCTACCAAACCACACCAAGGACATAGACTATCCGCGAGCGAGACACCCCTATAATACAATTTAGTTAATTGATGTAATCTCTTACTAATCATATTTATGTTAAACATGAAACTAAGGAAAGTAAGTGGGCTAGCCCATTAGATTGGCCAACCACATTAGAGTACTACTATTGTTAACAAAGTTGACAATTGATATTAACTAGTATTAAGTCTTCCGCATTGCGGTTGGTGCATAAAACCGTGACAAATAGCACCAAGGTCACAACACCGTTAGCGATCACCAATACTGAAGTTACGACATGTTAATGTGGAGAAATTAGACCGAAACATAAAACTTAGAAAATAATAACTAAGTCGACCCGTACATCACGATGAACCTATCAAACGGGAAAAAATGGACGACCATAAAAACGTTGAACCACACACGCACGTTGCATAATGTTAAATCACAAAATTTAGAACGAAGCGTAAAACAAAACGTAAAAACGTTGAACCACACATGAACGTTGCGTTATGTTAACTCGCAAAATTTAGAACAAAACGTAAAACAATTTTTTGCGAAATATGAAAGGTATAGGGTACCAAAGTTGAAAGTAAAAAAGTTCTTAGGTTAAATTGACATAGATAAAAAGCTTTGGGATTAAAAGTAAAAAAGCCAAAATAGTTTTAGGTTAAAGTGTAATGATATCATTTTTTTTGTTTTTGAAATCTCCCTAAGCATAGAGTACAACTACTCTATGCATCAACATGTTGATAATTAGTTGAACGGTTGTGATTAGGGTTGGGGGTGCCACATCATCATACGTCACTTAAGTCACATGCATATTCTTATATTTGCTGACTTTTGCGAGGGGCATAAAAGGAATAGTCTACATTTGCTGACTTTTAATATGCACATGTAAGTCACATGCATATTCCTTGGTATTTTTCAAACGTTCATAACATTTTCATAAGTTATTCTTTTTTTAAGTTAGACCATAATAAGGAGACGTATTAACTGGGCATTCTATAAATGGTGTTATTAGTTCTGTCCATTTTGTTTATAGTTTGCACGTGTCTGTGTTACGTCGGTACATTTTGTTTTTTAGTCTACACATGTTTTAACTTTGCCAATGATGTTTTTATTTGTTGTTCATTGTGTTTTTAGTCTGCACATATGTGTGTTTAGTATGCTAGTGGTGTTTTTAGAAAGATAGATGCGTCTAGAGAGAAAAAGAAAGTTGCATATGCTTCTCGTATGTGAAGAAACATGCACGTGCAAGAAACATACAAATTCCTCCAGTTTTAAACGTCTTTAGCATTTTTATATGTTAAAAAAAACTTACAATAAAATCAGACGTTTTTCTATCTTTAATAAGAGTATAATAATATTATAATTCTAGAAAAAAAAACGTTACCAACTATAAACACAATGGAGAGCAAACTAAAAAACACCATAGACATCAGACAAATCCACTATGTATATAACAGATTAAAACCACAATTGATAAAAGACTAAAACACTAGGAACATAGTTAAAAGTTGTGCAAACTAAAAACACAATGGACAAGCTTATAGCACACATATGCAAACTAAAAACATAATTAACATAACTAATAAAACCATGTTCAGACTAACAAATGATGTATAAACCAATAACACAATAGACCAACCAAAAAATCAATGAACTAATAAAACCAACGTCAGACTAACATGTGCATGAGCATTTTTATAAAAAAAAATGTAAAAAGCGTCGACTAGTTTGTTTTCAAAAAAATGTTCAAAATTTGTATGTTACATTTTTTTTGGACATATATATTATTTAACATGAAATTTTTATCATTTATAAAAAACTACTCGACTTTTTTTTTGTTTTGCAAAAATGTTCAAAAATTTTATATGTAACATTCCACATTGTTTTTAGAAGAAAAAAAATGTTACACGTGGTTTTTACAAAGGTTTCTTAAGTTTTTTCAACTTAAATTGGTTTTCTTCGTATACTTCACATACATACATACATATATATATATATATTCTTACAACTCGAGGTGGTTCTCATTTTAACTTATTCCTATAGATATATATATATATATATATATATATATATATATATATGTGTGTGTGTGTGTGTGTGTGTGTGTGTGAAGGTTCATTTAAGAAGAAAATTAAATTAAGAAGAAAAAGAACGAAGAGTACAAATGTAAAACATTAAATAGTTTTTCTCTCAACTCATTTATTATTATCTTTGATTAATTTTTTTTTAAAGGTAAACTTCATTAAAACGAACCGCTGCCTCAAACCGAGGCAGCCCCAAACAGAAAAACCTGTTACATATTTACAAATCTACACCAATCCTTCCATAGGATTTGTTCTCTTTTTGATCTCGTATTATACCACAAAAATCCTAAGTTTTTAACCTCCCTAATAATGAGCTCTAAACTAACAGATTTGTCATTGATTAATTAATGAGTCATAAACACTACAATCTTCTACACTTAAATTTTTGCTTACACACATCAAAATTCATCCTACACGTTTTGAAATTTATCCTAGACATATTGAAATTTATCATCCTACACAACTCGTAATTCATCCTACGCACCTCGTAATTTATGCTACACTTTAAATTATATAATTTTTCTTTTTATGAAAAAAAATATGTTTTTTGAAAAGAAGTTACAAATTTAATGTAGTTAGCTATTAAAAAGGAAAACGACCAATTATTGATCCATCTAAGTTTACCAATATATCTTTACACTAATATTAAATGCAAATATTAAATAAAGTAAAATGAAGCATTCTTATTGGTTTAAACTTCTTTAGTTTTCTTCTTACAATTTTTTTTTTCATTTGAACCCTTCACTATATATATATATATACCAATTTATAATAAATGAAATTGAGTTTATAAGAGTTTTTTTTTGAACGGCCAACAAAATATTATTATTCAATTAGCAAGATGCTAAGCACCAAATTTACAATACAGTCATTACACCACCAACAAAAAACCAGCACCAAGTTTATAAGAGTTTTTAAATATAATGATAAATACAATGAATTCAATGATAGAACTTAACTGATAAAGATTTTCTCTTAATAACCTGGATAAATTGTAAAGATATGAACTATATGATGATTTTAAATGCTAAAGGTATAAAAGGGAAATATAATTAATAACTTTGATAATTGTAAAGATAATGAACTATATGATGATTTTAAATGCTAAAGGTAAAAAAAGAAAATATAATTAATACGCGATTTTAATTTCGAGTTGAAGTTTGAATTGACTTGTCAAATTAAAATTCTTTACCGTTACAATGCATTATACATCATCAAAGTAATTGGTGCCATAGTACTAGTATATCCATGCTTAATTTTATAAATTTATTTCCGGAAAAAGCCATGACATCATAATCAATCAAAAAGTTCAAAAATATATGTAAAAGTTTTAAAAGGGTCTTGAAAATGCATATTTGAATAAATTCAAACATAATATATTTTTTACAAGGGTCTAGAAAATGTATTTTTGAATAAATTCAAACATAATATATTTTTACAAGCAAATTCAAGCATAAATAGTTCATAGAATAACAACTTTAAATGTAATAATTAGTTCTAGTAATCTAAAATCAAGTCAAGACCATAAAACCAAAAACATAGTAGTCCTTTTGGTTAATTACCTGTTTTTAATTTTTTTAATTGGTAAATTTATTTTAATTCGTGTCGTGTCGTCTATAGGACTTAAATCCAAGATCTTCCACTTACAAACTTAGATGTTTAAAGATTTTATTTTTATGAATGAACCACACACCACTAATTGATTGATCTATAGCAAATTCAAGCATTTTAACATGATTATAAGAGCAATAAAGATGTAAGATGATCACAATATATCAATCTTTTATTTCTTTAGATTATTAGTAATGGGTTGAGTTATACTACAAAGGTTTTAAAAATAAGAAGGATAAGAAGACACGATAAAATGATAAGTGTCCAAAGAGGAATCAAATGGGAATGGTAGTTTTGTCTAAGAGAATAAAAAGAATATGCACATTAGGGCTGTTCATGAGCCGAGTCGAACCGAGTGGACCTTTGCTCGTGCTTGGCTCATTTACAAACAAACCAAACCGAGTGGAGCGGCTCATTTAAAACTGAGCCTCAAATCAAGCGAGCATTTTTCTAGCAGTAAATATTCCGAGCGGGCGTCGAGCGAAGTTCGAGCGATTCGGACAACCGTATCGCCCGATTTAAGTTTGCTGAGAGAGATAGTGACAATGTTGGGTCTCAAGTTTTGGTATCTTTAAAAACAGGCACATTTCATGACATAATAATATTCTTATGAATAACAATTATGTGGCCGACGAGGCGATGATCATATTGCAAGAACAATGACATCGAGAGTAGGAGACGATCGACTTACGGTAACGACATGAAACGTTGAGGCGATGAGCATACTGGCGTTTATCGATTTAGGTTTTAACTTTTAGATTCAATACTAATTTTTTATTGGCGTAATTGGGTTAGTACGTATAGATATAGTTGTAAATTTGTATATAGTGGACCAAAATCTAATAGAGCTGTGTATATAAAACTATAAATTTAATTTACATTTAAGTATATATGTATGTGTGTGTGTATATAGGTGTTTGTGTGTGTATATATGTATAATTTATATTTGTGTGTATATGTGTATATGTGTATATGTATATATATACTAATTAAAAATAATAATTCGAGCCAAACCTAGCCGAGCGGACCTTTACTCATGCTTGGCTCGTTTACAAACCGAACCGAGCAGAGCGGCTCGTTTACAACCCAACGTTAAACCGAACGAGCATTTTTTCGAGCAATTTCTGAACGAGCGGAGAGCGGTTTGAATGTATGTAATGCACATGCAAGTCACATGCTATTTCCTCCTCATTTTATAAACGTCCGTAACTTTTTAATACGCCAATTGTTTAAAACATAAAATCAAGCGTTTTTATCTTTAATATGAGTACCCTATTGCTATAGTTTAAAAAAAAAATCAAAAACTCAGTTATGTATTACAAAATTGACATAATGTAAAACACAATGAGTATTAAACTAACCACACAATGAAAGGTAAACCAAAAACACAATCGATGATAACAGATAAAAGACACAATGGACAACAGACTAAAACACAACGGACATAACGTAAAACACAATGAGTATCAAACTAAACAAACAATGGAAAGTAGACTGATATGCACCAAATGCAACATATAAATTATGTCAAACAACGTATAAAAACAACCATTTTGGTATTAATGTTGGAAAAAGTGTGTTTCTTTGTATACTTTTGATTTTCAGGATTACAAGAGCTTCAATGTACAAAAGGAACAAACTAATGGCAAAAACCAGCATTAATACAAAGGAAGGGTGAGATTCCTGGATCCGGCGAGTTTGACGGAGTTTTGGCCCCGATATAACCGATTCGGTAGAATATTATTACTAAGAAAGGAGTAGAAGCAGAATAGACACCGAACAGGTTAATTTAAACTGGTTTATATTGACGATTTGAAGTTACAATACCACGAAACCAATTGGACAGAGTTCCACTCCGGGAACCAAAACTTGTCCAAATGAGGAGACCTCATCCCTATGTATAGGCATAGTCCATTCGCAAGGATCAACATGTGCGAATGGACTTTATCACGAATGCACCTTGGACAGATCTGCTCATTCGTGCGGACCTGCCTGTGATGTCCATTCGTGCGAATCGGCCATCCGCACGAATGTGACATTCACATTGCAAAACCTTGGTCCGTTTTCATACTAATCTATACAATATTCAACACACGCTTTATCTAGCCTATTCGCACAGTGGCGGACATAAAAAATATGCACCAACAAAGGAAAGTTGATACAATATACCAGCCCTTCGAACTTCACCCCAAGACCAAGAACAACATACCAGAAGCCAAGCATGGCCCGTGCCCCCACCAAAGATCATGAAGAAGAAGACAAACAGAAGCAGACAAGGGACACAGGGCCGAGTCTCATGGACATGGGACGTGGTCAACTTTTTGATTAGCAAATCTTGGATCGTACAACAAATACAAGGGCCACGAGGCTGTGCTGTTGACACACGGGGCCGTGTGAGCATCTAGACTGACAAGCTTATTAAATGAAAACGTAGAAGGAGAAGGGCACGGGGCCATGCCTACTAGGCACATGGCCATGTAAACCTTTTGTTTCTACTATAAATATAGGTGTTTGATTCACCTGCAACTCATCCCTTGCAAACCATTTCTCTCACACATGCCACCACTCCACCACCACAATACATCCATCATCGACCACATTCATCCATCATCCATCCTTAGAGTGTGTGTAGTGGTCTCGGGATCCAAGATTGATCGTAAGAGTTTTTATCTAACAAAGGCCATGCTTGGCTAATCTCTTACATCACTTGGTGATGACAAATAATTTATGTATTACTTTTGATTTCCAAGCTTGGGTAAATGTTTTAATTGGGTATGTATTAATGACTTTAGTAACTAGTTTTTTTATATTGAAAATGAACTTTACTGTATCATCTCTTCATGTTTTGTTGATTCACTCATTCGTGTCTTTACGGTCTATATAAAGCGCGTTAACTGCATGGAAGGGGGTTAGAATGGGTGGTTTGGGTAAAGTTCTTACTTCGTTCAGTGTATAGATCCTGCGAGGACCTGATTCGAGTTTATTAGGACTTTCTTTGAGGCAGATAACATCAAATCGAGGGAAGTAAGAACAACTTGAATCCCTTATAATTAAACTACTATTAAAACTTTAAACCGGCCTTTCGGGACTGTATCCCTGCTGACTCAGACCAATATGGCCGAGGGTAGCGTTGCCTCTAAAAGAGGGACATGCCACATTTTGCATTAATAACTTACTTAATTATCTTTCAATAATCCGGCCTTGCGGGACTGTATCCCGGCTGACTCAAACCAATATGACCGAGGGTAGCGTTGCCTCCAAAAGAGGGACATGCCACTATAACTAAGATAATCTCATAAAAAATCTAAAGTGCGGAATCAGAGGATCCATATATGATAAGTCAGAACCAGGTGATTCTATCTTCTCTATTTGGTTCTTATTTAATTAGTTTCTTTATTTTACTTATTAAAAAAATCTTTGCTAAAAATTTGATTAGATTAGACGTCGACGTTATTCCGGTATTAAAAGCTCTTGTGTCCTTGGACGATCTAGGTATCTTAACCTCACTATACTATGATTGTTCCGGTATTAAAAGCTCTTGTGTCCTTGGATGACCTAGGTATCTTAACCTCACTATACTATCCCAACAATGGGTGCACTTGTACTAGCGTGTTGTAGAGAATGAAGTGTTATATCGTGTTTTATAAATTTAAAACTTGATAAAAGAGTAAAAAGGGTACTTAAAAATATAGTAAAAATTCGTACACGCTCGCATCACGTCATAGACAAAAAGACAAATGATAACAACAGATAAAGACACAATGAACTAGATATATAAGACACAATGAACAGCAGACTAAAACACAGTAGACAAATCAAAAAACATAATAAATAACAGACTAAAACACAATGGATAACAGACTAAAATCACAATGAGCAACATAATAAAACACAATGAACAACATATTAAAACACAATGGATAACATATTAAACCACAATAATCAGTTCTAACAAGCACAATGTATAGAAAACTTAAATATAACACCATCTTCATTCTGTCATAAATTATGTTGTAGGTTTTAATAAAAACGCAGTGGTCAGAACTTAAGTAAACATTGTGTTATAAGTTTTGATAATAACACAATGTATAGAAACCCTAGTAAACGTAATGACCAAAACCCAGTTAAAAGACACAATGACCTGAACCTTTAACACAATACAAAGAAAACCTTGTAAAAGTGAATTATGTATTTTATTTTTATATAGTAATATCATACTCATATGGAGAGAGAAAGTCAATAAATGTAGGATTCCTTATATACCCTTTCACTATTTTATTTTCTCTAAATTAATCTCAACCATCCAAATCTAAGATCAATGGACTAAAATTCTTCTTACCCTTCTTATTTAGTTTCCCTTTGTACTTGATCCTTATCCTATAACCTCCACCACTTTCATCTAACATTTATGATTTAATATTTCTAGCTACTTACCGCTGAGTTTTACTTAGTAGCGGGGAGTTGACGGAGTTTCATGAGTTTTCCAATAAGGGACTCTCAAAGTTACAAAAAAGGTAACTTCGCTCCCAATGTTGTCAAGTAAGACCTTACTGGCCTATCCATGTAATATAGCTATTAATAGACCATGAGTAGTGGTAGAGCATGTACTTTGTTCTTTTTCATCTTGTGTCCGCCACATCACCTAAGCTATTTTACTTGGTGAAATGGTGTAGTGGTTCACTCACCTCTTCAATAATTATGTATTAATTACCTAATGATTATTATTTATGTTTTTTATTTATAATCATTGGAACATTATATAAAAAAGTATCAAAACAATATAAAAATAAAATGTTTCATTAAACTAGAATTAAAAAGATTACAACCAACTAAATTAAAAACACTACATAAAAGGTTAATTAGAATAAATGACCTAATTGGTAAAATGTGCATGCAAAATTCTACAAGCCGCAAGATGACGGAAGTTTGTGTAACTTATGTATTCAGTACTCAATACGTACCGCCTCAATCGCTTGATCTTTAGTCATGCCCTCTTCACAGTTGAGGGAATTGATAAAGAGCATCTAAAAGAACCCACAACTTGCATCATAATAAACCTTCCAATAATGTGATTCAAAAATTACGATTGTTTGCACCCACTTGATCACGAAAGTGCGTGAAAATTGGGTTCCAAATAGTAGCTTTATTTAGAGGGTGCCCTAACTCCGCAACATGCACCCAACTTGTAGCCAAAGCGATGTCCTTTTCATCGGTCCATCGGTTCGCCACAAAAATAGATGAAAACATGAAAGAGATAATATTTTGGAGAGTGTTTAAAATAAATGAAATTGAATTTTTTTTATTAATGGGTAGTTACCGTTGCAAACAGTAACTTGACTTGAAGTACTCACCAACATCCTGTGGTCTAAAGCACGAGCCACAACCATTTTTGCTAACCACGAGTAAGGGGACGGTGTTCCCTCGTGGTTGGTGTGTGGAATGCCTAACAACAAGACCATTACGAATGGTCTTACGGATGTTCTTACTCTTTGTCACCTTAAATGAATATTTATAATGAAACCCCCCCCCCACTCGCGCCAAGTTGACGAAAATACAAGGCAGTAACTAATTTTCTTACCCTTAAGAGAGCCCTACGTTGCCAAAACCCATATGCTCAAAAACTCACAGCAATGCGATTTCATTAGTTTAAGGACTAGCCCATGAAGGAGAAAAACTATTATGTGGGTGAAGTGGAATCTTTAAAAAACCATGTACATTTTTTTGAGCTGAAGCGATCTTATTAGCAGTAACAGATTAACAATCTTACTCACTCTCTTATATGATCGCTCAATATTGATACATAGCAATCTCAACAAGAATTTGATTATAAAAGGAATGTAACCACACAATCGAATGGATAATTGAATCAAATGTTAGATTGTAATTATCTTGGTGATTATCACCAATAAATAATGATCCATATATTTACACAGGATAAAAAGAGTGAATGGTGGTTGTTGGTAATTTGTTGTGGCGCCTTGAATAAGAGTTTGAAGCGATATGAGTATGTCAGGCCTAACCACTGGATTACATCTTTAATCCATCAATAAGAATAATTAATTACATTGTATAAGTTTTGAATAATAATCTGATTAATCTAAACATAATAAAGTTTAATATCTTTAATGTTAGATATTGAGCTGGATTAATCAATATTCTATGTTGTTAGGTAGTTAAAGGTAGTTAATAATGGTCAATGAAGATCAACAGTGTTAAAGGATAAAATTGTGCAACTGGGAAACTTTGGGCAATATTTTACAATTTGGTGAAAGTTGAAATGTAGTACAGAATGTTTAATACTTTAAACATGGAGGACTAAAGATGTCAACTCTACTACAAGATTGGTTAGAGTATGTTAGTAACCGTTAGACAATTGGGGGTATAATTAGGGCTTCTAATTCTTGTTGTATTCATTCACTCAATTTAGTTATGTTTTGTAATTGTTCTTGAATTCATTTTGGTGTTCAATCATAATCAATTCCTTTGATCATTGTTCTTTCGATTTCATTCTAATTTCGTATTTAAAGTTAACAATCGGTATCAGAGCCACTGTTAGCAAGATCGCGAAAGAAGGTTTTGTAATCAGATTGAGGAATAAAGATGGTGACCGGAACAATGTTCGAAATTGAGAAGTTCGACGATAAAAACAATTTCGGTCTTTGGGGATTGAAGATGAAGGCACTACTAGTTCATCAAGGTATTTTCGACGCTCTGAAAGATGAAGACAATTTACCAGAAGGGTTAGACGAAAGACAAAAGAAAGAGATGATGGAAAAATCTCATAATGCGATTATTCTCAGTCTTGGTGATAGAGGTCTAAAAGAAATCTCAAAAGAGGCGACGACTGCTGGTGTTTGGACTAAACTTGAAAGTTTGTACATAACCAAATCTCTAGCCAACAGATTGTATCTCAAGAAACAGTTATTCAAGTTCCAGATGTCTATAGGATAATCATTGGAAGATCACATTGATGAGTTTAACATCTTGATCTTGAGAACATAGAGGTGGAAATTGATGATGAGGATAGGGCTATTATATTCTTATTATCATTACCGGTGATGTATAAACATTTTGTGGACACTATGATGTTTGGAAGAGAAAGTTTGACCATGGAAGAAGTGGTATCAGCAATGAACTCTAAAGCATTGTAGAAAAGAAGTGATGTAAAAGATGAAAGGTCTTGATGGGTTAATAGTCAGAGGAAGACAAGATCAAAGATCAATCATGAACAAGAATGGTGGTATAAGATCTAAGTCTAAAAGTAAACGAAGATGTTTTGTTTGTAATTCAGAAAAACACTTCAAAAGAGACCGTCCTGAATGGAAGAAAAAGAAATATGAATATACTCAATCAAAGAAGTATAATGGATCTCCTGAAAGTTCTAATGATGGATATGAAAGTGCTGATGTTCTGATGTTGACAAGTATTGAATCCAAACAGTCTTGGGTGATGGATTCAAGGTGTTCTTTTCACATGACACCACACAGAAGGTATTTCAGTAAAATAAAGTTGGAGTCACATGGAGTTGTTCAGTTGGGAGATGATCATCTTTGTCAAATAAAAGGTATTGGTACTGTAACTCAAAAGTTATGTCACACCCCCAATTTCCACCTGCGGAGTACCGTCCGCTTGAGGGCGCGACCGACCAGGATCCAGCCACCAATTATACTGAGCATTGGATAATAGTAAGGATGATCACCAACCATAATGGTTAGTAAACACCATAGTTTAAAGTTCAAATGTTTAGGTTCAAATAACAGTTAAGTAAGTAGCGGAAGCATAGTTAAAATAGTTTAAACAAAGTTCATAGTTCAAATTATTTAGAACCCAACATGCGGGTTTGGGCGACCACTACACTTCCCAAGCAGCAGCTCCTCAGTCACTGGTTACCTGCAAAGCATGCAGTAAGGGGTCAACAATAATGCTGAGTGAGTTCACTAGTTGTCCAGTTTTAATTACCAAAAACTTGTTTCACCAGTTAATTTATCCGTTTATACATGCCATGGGGAGCTACCCCAAAAGTTAGCAACTAAACTGTTTTTTTTCCAATACCGAACACTAGATGACCGTTGCGTATCCGCAAGAGTGCCCCGATGTCAATGTTCTATCATCATTGACGGATGCCTGAGTACATTAGTTCACGACCGATCCCATACCTTGGCACGGTGTGAGGTTGGTAAGACCTAAATAGCGCTATCAACTAATAACCCGTTCGCCTGGCCCCGGCGACTAATCGGTATTAAGTAGTAGGGACTTTAAGTGATAGAGTTTCGTTTAGTGCCGTTTGTTGCAATCCGTATAAACAGTAATTAACTAAAAGGTTCCCAATAACAAGGGAAGAAAAGTAAGTTGTATCCCTTATAAGGGGATAGTGTTGTTTTTAGTTCCGTTTCCCAAACCACCGGGAATACATGCTTTAGGTTGTGAACTCACCTTGGGTTGCTCGGTAGATTAATTACCCGGTCGATCACGTTGGTCACCACGTCCTAGCATGGTTACCAATATAGGTCAAGTTGGGGTACAAGTAAACACGTATAATCTACACATAACTAACACATAGCATGCACAACATATAATTACCCAATAAGTCATTGGGCCCGTCTAAGTTCTTTAACAGCAACAGTTAACAGTTAACACGTAGCCCACCTAAACAGTAACAAGCCTGTACAGTTAATACACTTGGGCCCAATAACTAACAGCCCAGTCGAGACCAGGTGGTCTTGACTCGAGAACACACAGTTGCGAGTCGCAACCGGAGGTTGCGGCTTGTCATGCCTTGGTTGCGAGTCGCAACCGGTGTTTCGACTTGTCATGATTTGGTTGCGAGTCGCAACCGCCGTGGTCTCGAGGTGTCACGTTTTGGTTACGAGTCGCAACCGTTGTAGTCTCGAGTTGTTATGTTTTGGTTGCGAGTCGCAACCTTGGATACGTGCACAAGAATCCTTCTAGAACCTCTGATGTACTAGCCAATGAGATTGCAATTTCATGTAAATTGTGTACTATCTCCACTAACATGTTTTATTGTCTAATATCCCACTAAATCAGATCAAACAAGGCATATTTCAAATATTTTCATGACATTCAAATTGTTCTTCATATGTTCATACTATATTCATGCATATTCAACATGTATAATCATCATATCCTCATCCTACATAACTTTGTATTTTTCGGGCAAAAATCATAGCACATAGACTAGATACCAAAGCAACATTTCCCTTCATTTTTCTAGCATGAATCATTTATTCAAACACACTAGCTTATCCATATCATATAGTTATTCCAAGTCATTTATTTGGCTCATAAGCAACACACATTGTTCATTTGCATTTGATGACAATTCTATTACCTAACAAGCACATAATCAATCAAACATCCAACTAATCAAATAGTTTGTGCATCATGAACCATCATTTTAAGTCAAACAACTATGGTACACTAACCGGTTGGATGGAGGGGTACAAAAGATCGATGAACCAAGTTCCAAGTGATGACCACAAGCTTGAACCGAGATGATCCGAGATGATCCGAGAGCTCCCTTTGTTGTTGCCGGTTTGATCCGAGAGAGGGAGAGGAGAGGGGGTGAGTTTGATGTTAGAACCTTAGGGTTTTAGGGTTTTTAGAGAGAGAGAGGGAGAGTGTGTGAGATGAGAGAGTGTGAGGGTGATGTTGCAAAAATGGTGAAAGTTGTGAGGGTTGGTCATATATATGTCGAGTGGGTTAGGGGGTTTCCGGGTGGGCTAAGGTTACGGCCCAACCAGCCCAAGTGTTTACGGTTCACTCGAGACCGAGGGTGGTCTCGAGTCGGGTCCTTTGGGGTCTCGGCCCACTCATATAACACACATACATATCTAATATACACATATTCATCACACTTAGCACAAGGATCACATAAAGTCATCGAGATAACACAAGTCATCGAGATAACACGCACTAACTTTTAATAACGTATATACACATAATGTTAATACAAGATATTTGCTCGGGGAAAACCTAGAGTTGTCACATTATCCCCAAGTTTTAAGAACTTTCGTCCCGAAAGTTAAAGCAGCCACTGACAAGCTAGTAAAAGTGAGAGCGTTTTAACAGGGTGTCACATCATCCCCCCGTTAGTTCGGAATTTCGTCCCGAAATTCAGTTGTAGCTTCAGTGCTGGGGGTTTCATTTGGGAACAGTTGGGGATACTTGCGCTTCATCTGGTCTTCCCGCTCCCAGGTAAACTCTGGGCCACGGCGTGAGTTCCAACGAACTCGCACGAGAGGTATCTGGCTACGTTTGAGGGTTTTGATCTCACGATCCGTGATCTCAACCGGTTCCTCAGTAAAGTGTAGCTGTTCGTCAATAGTAAGTTCCTTGTAAGGAATGACGAGTGTTTCATCTGACAGGCACTTTTTCAAATTAGACACGTGGAAGACGTTGTGCACAGCACTCAGTTCTTCCGGCAGATTCAATCTGTAAGCGGCCGTGCCGATCTTTTCGGTAACTTCAAAGGGTCCGACATATCTTGGATTAAGCTTGCCCCGTTTTCCAAAACGAACCACACCCTTCCAGGGTGAGACCTTAAGTAGAGCCCGTTCACCAACCTGGAACTCTTGTGGTTTCCTATCTTTATCGGCGTAGTACTTTTGACGGTCACGAGCTGCCGCCATGCGTTGCCTAATCTGGGCAATCTTTTCTGTGGTGTCGACTACATGTTCCGGGCCTGTGATTTGGCTGTCACCAACCTCAGCCCAGCAGAGAGGCGATCGACATTTACGGCCGTACAATGCCTCAAAGGGTGCTGCCTGAATGCTGGTGTGGTAGCTGTTGTTGTAGGAGAATTCCACCAACGGTAGGTGCTTCTCCCAATTCTTGCCAAAATCGATCACACATGCCCTGAGCATGTCTTCGAGGGTTTGGATGGTGCGTTCAGACTGCCCATCTGTTTGCGGGTGATAAGCGGTGCTCATGTCTAAACGTGAGCCAAAAGATTTGTGCATAGCTTGCCACAATTCAGAAGTAAAACGCGCATCTCGATCAGAAATAATAGAGGTAGGCACTCCGTGCTTCGAGACCACTTCTTTTAGGTATACCTCTGCTAGGGTAGAGAACTTGTCTGTTTCTTTAATAGCCAAGAAGTGTGCAGACTTAGTTAAGCGATCCACTATTACCCAAATGGTGTCATTTCCGCGCTGAGACCTAGGCAGGCCAGTAACAAAATCCATGGAAATCTGCTCCCATTTCCATTGCGGGATCTCTGGCTGTTGGAGTAGGCCTGATGGTTTCTGATACTCAGCCTTGACCCTTGCACAAGTCAAACATTTCCTGACATAGGTTGCTATGTGGGCTTTCATGCCAGGCCACCAATAGGTAGCCCTCAAGTCGTGGTACATCTTATCTGACCCTGGATGTACTGAGTAACGGGACTTGTGAGCTTCATCCATCACAAGGTCACGTAAATTTCCATAAAGCGGAACCCATATGCGTCCGGCCACGTAGTAGGCGCCGTCTTCTTTTTGTTCCATTCGTTGTCTCGATCCCCGCAGGGACTCAGCCCTGATGTTCTCGGCTTTCAATGCTTCTACCTGAGCATCCCGAATTTGATTAGGGAGGTTCGAGTGGATAGTGAGCTGTAAGGCACGAACACGCTTGGGTTTGGTCTCCTTTCTGCTGAGAGCATCGGCTACCACATTAGCCTTGCCTGGGTGATATCTGATTGCACACTCGTAGTCATTTAGGAGTTCGACCCATCGGCGTTGCCGCATATTCAACTCCTTTTGTCCCATTATGTGCTGGAGACTCTTGTGATCAGTGTAAATCGTGCACTTGGTTCCGTACAAGTAGTGTCTCCAAAGCTTGAGCGCGAAGACCACAGCTCCAAATTCCAAGTCATGCGTCGTATAGTTCCGTTCGTGGACCTTGAGTTGTCGCGAGGCGTAAGCGATAACTTTCTCGCGTTGCATCAATACGCAGCCAAGTCCTTGAATAGAAGCGTCGCAGTAAACGACGAAGTCGTCGGTACCTTCGGGTAAGGAGAGGATAGGAGCACTACAAAGGTTCCTCTTTAGTTCCTGGAAGGCAGACTCCTGAGCATCACTCCATTTGTAAGCAACACCCTTCTGAGTGAGTGTCGTAAGTGGTTGAGCGATCTTAGAGAATCCCTTGATAAACCTTCGATAGTATCCCGCCAATCCCAAGAATTGGCGAACTTCGGTCGGAGTCTTAGGTACAGGCCAATTCTTAATGGACTCAATCTTAGCAGGATCAACATGAATCCCTTCCTGATTGACGATGTGTCCAAGGAAATGGACTTCTCTAAGCCAGAAATCACATTTCGAGAATTTGGCGTACAGTTGCTCATTGCGAAGAAGTTCGAGAATAAGACGTAGGTGTTGTTCATGCTCCTCTTGGCTCTTCGAGTAGATTAGGATGTCGTCGATGAATACGATTACGAATTTATCGAGGTAGGGTTTGCATACTCGGTTCATGAGATCCATGAAGATTGCAGGTGCGTTGGTCATTCCGAAAGGCATAACAAGGAATTCGTAGTGACCATAGCGGGTTCTGAAAGCAGTCTTAGAGATGTCCTCATCGCGGACTCTCAGCTGGTGATAACCTGATCGCAGATCGATCTTGGAATAATAGCTCGACCCCTGCAGCTGGTCGAACAGGTCGTCGATACGGGGAAGTGGATAGCGGTTCTTGATGGTAACCTTGTTAAGTTCGCGGTAGTCAATGCACATTCGGAAGGAGCCATCTTTCTTTTTGACGAAGAGCACTGGGGCTCCCCAGGGTGATGAACTAGGACGGATAAAACCTTTGTCCAAAAGTTCTTGTAGCTGAGTAGAAAGCTCCTTGAGCTCCGCGGGGGCTAATCGATAAGGTGCACGAGCTATAGGCGCTGCTCCGGGAGCTAGCTCGATTTGAAATTCGACCTGACGGTGAGGAGGGAGTCCAGGTAGTTCCTCCGGGAATACCTCAGGATAGTCGCGTACAACTGGAAAATCTTCAATCCTGTTTTCCCTTTTCTGTGTGTCGGTAATGAGTGCTAAGATAGCGGTGTGCCCTTTTCGTAGGTACTTCTGGGCCTTTAAGAACGAAATGATGCCTGTGACTTCTCCGCTCTTGTCGCCTTGAACTATAAGAGGTTTGCCAGGGGGACGGGGAATACGAATAGCTTTCTCCTGGCAGAGGATTTCAGCTCGATGTTTGGATAACCAATCCATACCAATAATGACGTCGAAGCTTCCAAGAATGATGGGGAAAAGATCGATACAGAAGGTCTGACCAGACAACTCTATTTTGCAGTTACGAATTATGTGTGAGGCCTCGAGGTTTCTACCATTAGCTATTTCAACGGTGTGCTTAGAGCTCAGCGGCGTAAGAGTGAGTTTAAGTTTCTTACTAATACGTAGGGATACATAACTAGCATCTGCTCCGGAATCAAATAGCATGGAAACATAACGATCATTAAGTAGGAACTTACCCGCTACAACGTTGGGGTCATTCCTTGCTTCCCCAGCTCCAATCACAAAAGCTTTTCCTCTAGCACCATTTCCAGCATTATTGTTATTGTTCCCGGCACCCTGATTGTTGTTGTTTTGATTCAGTTCAGGGCAATCCTTTCGCATGTGCCCCATTGCTCCACACTTGAAGCATCCACGGTTGTTTCCTTGTTGCTGCTGTTGCTGTGGTTGTTGCTGATTCTGCCTAGCGGGGAACTGGCTTCGGCAGTCTTTGGCTTCATGCCCCATCTTGTTGCATCGCTGACATTGACCTTTTCCACATGGCCCACTGTGATGTCGGTTACATTTGTTACACTTAGGGTGGTTTCCTCGATAGCCACCCTGTTGCTGAGGACCCTTGTTGCTTTCAGTCTTCCTTTGTTGAACTGGGGCCTGAGTGGGGTTAGCATCCTTTCCCTGACTTCCATCCCACTTTCGCTTGTTATCGCCAGAAGTCCCAGCAGTAGCACCGATCCTCTGGGGCAGCTTGCCCTCTTCCACAGCCTGATTGGTGAGTTTGTGAGCAAGACGAACCACGGGCTGTATGGTGTTGAGGTTGGCTGAGGTCACATGACTTCTGATTTCTGGGACCAAGCCTTTGATGTACAATTCGACCCTTCGATACATAGGTTGGGACATGTTTGGGCAAAGTGCAGCATAGTCATTGGACTGCTTGGTGTAGGTCTCAATCTCTGACCCAACCATCTTGAGTGCATAGTATTCGTTCTCGAGTTTGTGGATGTCATCCCTGTGACAGTACTCTTCCTTGATCATGTCCTTGAAATCTTCCCATGCAGTAGCATTAGCAGTTTCCAGACCAAGCATCTGAATCTGTGCTTTCCACCATGAAAGCGCGTTTCCTTCAAGCGTACCAGTTGCGTACTTAACCCAGTTAGCAGGGGGACACTCGCAGACAGCAAAGACAGCTTCGGCCTTTTCAATCCAGTGGAGAAGGCCTATGGCACCCTCAGTGCCGTTGAAAGGGAGAGGCTTGCCATCCATGAAGGTTTTGAAAGTACAAACACGTGGTTGCGCGGGCGCAGGCTGACCTGTTGTGAGAAATGGAGCGAATAGGTTTAGAGGTGAATAGACGATGTGGAGGTAGGATCTAAACATCCTATAGCAACGAGTTTACCTCCAGGGTGAGCTGCGAAAGCTGCAGCCACCGTGTTGAGCAAATTGGCGAATTGAGCCTGAGTCATGTTAACGCTTCCTCTTCCGCGTCCACTCATTGTCTTCATAACCAGAAAACACAGTATGAGTGTGATGTCGTAACGTAGCGAGAATGAGGTAGGAGAGAAATGTGTATCTATCTAATCAGGCACACTAGTATGTATAGTGGAGTAGTCAACATAAGATAAACAAGCAAGTAAGCACAAGTTCGAGCTATGAGGTCTAGTATGTCGAGTCTTGCCCTTGGAGTGTAGTGTCGTCACGAGTCACGGGTTATAGTCTGGTTTTTCTCAAAAAGACTCTTCTTTTTAAAACCAAGTTCACTATAACCAATGGCTCTGATACCAATCTGTCACACCCCCAATTTCCACCTGCGGAGTACCGTCCGCTTGAGGGCGCGACCGACCAGGATCCAGCCACCAATTATACTGAGCATTGGATAATAGTAAGGATGATCACCAACCATAATGGTTAGTAAACACCATAGTTTAAAGTTCAAATGTTTAGGTTCAAATAACAGTTAAGTAAGTAGCGGAAGCATAGTTAAAATAGTTTAAACAAAGTTCATAGTTCAAATTATTTAGAACCCAACATGCGGGTTTGGGCGACCACTACACTTCCCAAGCAGCAGCTCCTCAGTCACTGGTTACCTGCAAAGCATGCAGTAAGGGGTCAACAATAATGCTGAGTGAGTTCACTAGTTGTCCAGTTTTAATTACCACAAACTTGTTTCACCAGTTAATTTATCCGTTTATACATGCCATGGGGAGCTACCCCAAAAGTTAGCAACTAAACTGTTTTTTTTCCAATACCGAACACTAGATGACCGTTGCATATCCGCAAGAGTGCCCCGATGTCAATGTTCTATCATCATTGACGGATGCCTGAGTACATTAGTTCACGACCGATCCCATACCTTGGCACGGTGTGAGGTTGGTAAGACCTAAATAGCGCTATCAACTAATAACCCGTTCGCCTGGCCCCGGCGACTAATCGGTATTAAGTAGTAGGGACTTTAAGTGATAGAGTTTCGTTTAGTGCCGTTTGTTGCAATCCGTATAAACAGTAATTAACTAAAAGGTTCCCAATAACAAGGGAAGAAAAGTAAGTTGTATCCCTTATAAGGGGATAGTGTTGTTTTTAGTTCCGTTTCCCAAACCACCGGGAATACATGCTTTAGGTTGTGAACTCACCTTGGGTTGCTCGGTAGATTAATTACCCGGTCGATCACGTTGGTCACCACGTCCTAGCATGGTTACCAATATAGGTCAAGTTGGGGTACAAGTAAACACGTATAATCTACACATAACTAACACATAGCATGCACAACATATAATTACCCAATAAGTCATTGGGCCCGTCTAAGTTCTTTAACAGCAACAGTTAACAGTTAACACGTAGCCCACCTAAACAGTAACAAGCCTGTACAGTTAATACACTTGGGCCCAATAACTAACAGCCCAGTCGAGACCAGGTGGTCTTGACTCGAGAACACACAGTTGCGAGTCGCAACTGGAGGTTGCGGCTTGTCATGCCTTGGTTGCGAGTCGCAACCGGTGTTTCGACTTGTCATGATTTGGTTGCGAGTCGCAACCGCCGTGGTCTCGAGGTGTCACGTTTTGGTTACGAGTCGCAACCGTTGTAGTCTCGAGTTGTTATGTTTTGGTTGCGAGTCGCAACCTTGGATACGTGCACAAGAATCCTTCTAGAACCTCTGATGTACTAGCCAATGAGATTGCAATTTCATGTAAATTGTGTACTATCTCCACTAACATGTTTTATTGTCTAATATCCCACTAAATCAGATCAAACAAGGCATATTTCAAATATTTTCATGACATTCAAATTGTTCTTCATATGTTCATACTATATTCATGCATATTCAACATGTATAATCATCATATCCTCATCCTACATAACTTTGTATTTTTCGGGCAAAAATCATAGCACATAGACTAGATACCAAAGCAACATTTCCCTTCATTTTTCTAGCATGAATCATTTATTCAAACACACTAGCTTATCCATATCATATAGTTATTCCAAGTCATTTATTTGGCTCATAAGCAACACACATTGTTCATTTGCATTTGATGACAATTCTATTACCTAACAAGCACATAATCAATCAAACATCCAACTAATCAAATAGTTTGTGCATCATGAACCATCATTTTAAGTCAAACAACTATGGTACACTAACCGGTTGGATGGAGGGGTACAAAAGATCGATGAACCAAGTTCCGAGTGATGACCACAAGCTTGAACCGAGATGATCCGAGATGATCCGAGAGCTCCCTTTGTTGTTGCCGGTTTGATCCGAGAGAGGGAGAGGAGAGGGGGTGAGTTTGATGTTAGAACCTTAGGGTTTTAGGGTTTTTAGAGAGAGAGAGGGAGAGTGTGTGAGATGAGAGAGTGTGAGGGTGATGTTGCAAAAATGGTGAAAGTTGTGAGGGTTGGTCATATATATGTCGAGTGGGTTAGGGGGTTTCCGGGTGGGCTAAGGTTACGGCCCAACCAGCCCAAGTGTTTACGGTTCACTCGAGACCGAGGGTGGTCTCGAGTCGGGTCCTTTGGGGTCTCGGCCCACTCATATAACACACATACATATCTAATATACACATATTCATCACACTTAGCACAAGGATCACATAAAGTCATCGAGATAACACAAGTCATCGAGATAACACGCACTAACTTTTAATAACGTATATACACATAATGTTAATACAAGATATTTGCTCGGGGAAAACCTAGAGTTGTCACAAGTTAGATAATGAAACCTTGGTTGAATTGCATGATGTAAGTTATATTCCTGATTTGAAAAGAAACTTGATATCAGTGGGTACATTTAAAAAGAATGGTTATCATGTTAGTTTATGGAATGGGAAAGCAAAGATTATAAAGGTTCATTGGTAGTTCTAACTGGTACTAAAAGGATAACAATGCATATTTGTTGGATGGGAGTATTGTAGAAGGGTATGTTTCTGTAGCAGATGATAATTCAGGGAATAATGCCTTAATATGGCATAAAAGGCTGGGTCATATGAGTCATCAAGGGTTAATGGAGTTGAAAAGGCAGGGTGTTATAAAAGGGTTGATAAACTATGATTATCGAAAGTGTGAAAACTGTATCTTGGGTAAATCAAATAGGGTAAAGTTTTCAAAAGGTATTCACAAGACTAAGGCAGTGTTGGATTACATTCATGCAGATTTGTGGGGTCCAACGAAGAACCTTTCACTTGGTGGTGCATCATATTTCTTTTCTATTATAGATGATTACTCCAGAAGTGTATGGGTATACATATTGAAGCATAAGTATGACGCCTTTGATAGATTTAAAGAATGGAAGATTCTTGTAGAAACATAGGCAGAAAGAAAGGTCAAGAAGCTGAGAACATAAAATCGATTGGAGTTTTGCAGTAAAGAATTCAATGATTTTTTCAAGAAGTATGGTATTGCTAGACATTTGACAGTTCCAGGAACTCCTCAACAAAATGGTTTAGTTGAGAGGATGAACAGGACATTACTTGAAAAGGTATGGTGTATATTGTTTGAAGCTAGTATGCCAAAGAGTTTCTTGGCTAAGTCATTGAAGACTGCGCCCTATATTGTTAATGTTTCACCCTCTTTAGCAATTAATATGAAGGTTCAATGGAGATGTGGTATGGAATCAAGACAAAATATGAAGACCCAAAAATCTTTGGTTCTGTCATGTATTCACACATTAGTCAAGAAGTTGGATCCCAGGGCTCAGAAATGTGTTATGGTGGGTTATCCTGAAGGTGTTAAAGGTTTTAGGTTGTGGAAACTTAATAATGGAAGTCCTAGGATTATAGTGAGTAGAAATGTTACATGTCGTGAACATATCTTGTATAAGGATATGGTTGGCAAGACTGAAAAAGAACATAATTCAGATAAGGGAGTTTAAATTGAGGTGGAGGTGCCATTAAGTGAACAAAATGAGTCTGAAATTCCTGAAGAACAATCTGAGAGTTTTCATATATCAAGTAGCAGGCAACATTGCATTGCCACTGATAAACCTAGAACAGAAACTGTGAAGCTTATAAAATGTATAAAGAAGATCTGTCTGCAATAGTGTTAAATGTTTTGCAGAAGAAGAAAGTACATGTGAGTCTCTAACTTACTATGAAGCTATGCAATCCTTTGAAAGAGATAAGTGGGAATACGCAATGCCGGAAGAAATGAGTTCTTTATATAAGAATGAGACTTGGAAGTTAGTTGAAAAGTCTGAGGGTCAAAATCTTGTAGATTGTAAATGGATTTTCAATATCAAAGAGGGATTAGCAGGGGAAAAACCTAGATATAAAGCAAGACTAGTGGCCAAAGGTTTTACTCAAAGGGCTGGGCTTGATTACAATGAGATATTTTCACATGTGGTCAAGCATACATCCATAAGGGTAATATTATCATTAACTGCAAAATTGAATCTAGAACTTGAACAATTAAATGTCAAGACTGCTTTTTTACATGGGTATCTTGAAGAGAAGATTTACATGAAGCAGCCACTTGGATTCTAGGGTAAAAGATACAAGGATATGGTTTGTTTGTTGAAAAGATCCTTGTGTGGGCTAAAGCAATCAACTAGGCAGTGGTATTTGAGGGTTTGACAGTTATATGGTTTCACATGGTTTTAAAAGATGCTCCTATTATACATATGTGTATTATAAAGAGTATAGCAGCAAAGAGTTTGTATATTTTCTGTTATATGTAGATTATATGCTCATAGCATGCAGATATAAGAACCTGATTCAAGAGACAAAGTTATTATTGATGTCTGACTTTGATATGAAAGAATTAGGAGAAGCAAGGAAGATTCTTGGAATGGAAATATTTAGAGACAGAAGTTCTAGAGTTATAAAATTGCATCAAAGATCATATTTGAGGAAAGTGCTGGCCAATTATTTCATGGAAGATTGTAAGTCAGTTGTTACTCCTCTAGCTTTACATTTTAAACTGTCTGGTTTAGACTCACCAACAACTGATGAAGAAAAGGGCAAAATGGTAAAAATACCATATGCAAATGTAGTTGGTAGTATTATGTATCTAATGTTGTGTACAAGGCCAGACATTGGTTTTGTTGTTAGTGTTGTGAGTAGACATTTGAGTAATCCAGGGAAAAGGCATTGGGAAGGTGTAAAGTAGATTTTGAGATATCTAAGTGGAACCAGTGAATTTGGTTTAGTTTTTGGTAAATCAGATCATAATGAGTGTGTTTTAAAGGGGTATGTTGATTCAGATTTTGCCAAAGATTTGGATAGGGGGAGATCAATTGCAGGCTATGTGCTTCAAGTGTTTGGTGGAACTGCCAGCTGGAAAGCATCTTTACAACATGTAGTTACCTTATCTACCACAGAAGTAGAGTTCATGGCTCTAACAGAAGCTATTAAGGAGGCAATTTGGTTGAAAGGGTTTTTATCTGAAATGGTAATGGTACTTGATGATGTTGTTGATATGCGTTAGTGTGATATGTTTTTATGTATATTTTAAGCCCTTTTTAACACTTTAGTCAAGTTTTAAATTTATAAAGCACTATATTTTACTAACACTAAACACACATATGGGCAAGTGCACCCATCGTGAGCGTTGTATAGCGTTGGTAAGATACCAAGGTCGTCCAAGAACACAAGAGCTTTTAGTACCGGTTTATCCTCAACGTCTAATCAAATCAAAATTTCAGAAAAAGTTTTAAACATGAAAATAAAAACTAAAAATGCTGAAAATAAAAATAAAATAAAAATAAAAAGATAGACAAGATGAATCACTTGGATCCGACTCGCCTTTAGTGTAAGCTTTGATGATTTCCGCACTTTTGCACTTTTTAAGAGATTATCTTAGTTATAGTAGTAGGCACCTCTTTTGAAGGTGACGTTACCCTCAACCCAGTAGTTTGAGTCAGCAAGGATATAATCCTAAAGGGTCGGAATATTGAAAGATAATTAATTAAGTTATTAATGCGTAATGTGATAGGCCCCTCTTTTGAAGGTGACATTACCCTCGGCTAAGTGGTTTGAGTCAGCAGAGATACAATCCTAAGTAGCCGGGTTAATGTATTAATAGTAGTTTACATATGAGGGGATCAAGCCATTCGCACCCCTGCCATCCAATACCAGTGGGTATTGAAGGAGATCCTAGTAAGCTTGACCCAGGTCCTTGCAGGATCTATACACTAAAGAAGGCAAGAACCTTACCAAACCATTCCCTTACCCCCGACCAGGTAGCCAACATATCTCTATATAGACCGTAGAGATATGAATTGTGGAAATCTTTTATTTTATATAGACAGTAAAATAACGCCAAGACACCACAGACAAATGATAAGGAAGGTTCACCTTCAACATAAGAAACTAGTTATTAAAGTCATTAATACAAAACCAAATAAAAAGTGCGAAAAGATTAAAAATCAAAAGTATTACACTAAATTCTTGTCTTCACCAAGTGGTGTAAGAGACTTAGGCAAACATGGCCTTTGATTGTCAAGAACTCTTACTATCAATCTTGGATCCCGAGACTACTACATACACTCTATGATGGATGATGGATGATGGTGGTGGATGTGGGTTTTTTAATGGTAGTGGAGTGTGGGTGAAGTGGGAGAGAGGTGGTTTACCAAGGTATACCTTTGAAGTGAACCAAACACCTCTATTTATAGCCTGTACAGAAGCCCGGTGATGTGTGTAAAATGCAACATATAAATTACATCAAATGAGGCATAAAACTAACCCTTTTTAGTACTAATATTGGAAAAAGAGTGTTTTTGTCTTCCTTTTGTATTTTCAGGATTAAATGAGCTCAAAAACGCAAAAGAAGCAAAAAGACAGCTAAATCCAACATAAATACAAGAAAAGGAACATTAGTGGACTGCCCGAACCCTCAACGGCACCTTCCAAAGCAAAATAGAGAAAACAGAAGGCTGAACACGCCCCGTGCTCAGCCAGCACGGGCCGTGCCCAAGAAGCAGCAGAAAAGACAAACCTATAGAAGCTTCTATTGCCCACCACGGGCCGTGCTCAGCGGACACGGGGGCGTGCCGAAAGTACTGCAGGCGCATTAATTGTAATTGCGAATTACAATTAATGAAGAGAGAGAGTGTCAGATGGGCACGGGGCCGTGCCCAGCGAACACGGGGCCGTGCCCAGGCTTCTGTTCAGCCTATAAATAGGAGTGCTTGGTTTCATTGCAACTCATCCCTTGGCACACCACCTCTCTCACACTTCATCCACCACCCACCACCATCACAACACCATCATCCACCACCATCATCCATTGTCCATCATAGAGTGTGTGGGTCGTCTCGGGATCCAAGATTGATCGTAAGAGTTCTTGACAATCAAGGCCATGTTTGCCTAAGTCTCTTACATCACTTGGTGAAGACAAAGTGTCTAGTATAATACTTTTTATGTCTAATCTTTTGCACTTTTTATTTGGTTTTGTATTAATGACTTTAATAACTAGTTACTTATGTTGAAGGTGATCTTTCCTTATCGTTTGTCCGTGGTGTCTTGGCATTATTTTACTGTCTATATAAAATAAAGGATTTTCACCATTCATATCTCCACGGTCTATATGGAGGTATGTTGGCTACCTGGTAGGGGGTTAAGGGAACGGTTTGGTAAAGGTCTTGCCATTGTTCAGCGTTTAGAGGTCCTGCAATGGACCTGGGTCAATTTAGTAGGACCTCCTTCAATACTTCACGGTATTGGATGGCGGGGGTCCAAACTCTTTGATCCCCTCATAAGTTAACTACTATTAATACTATAACCCGGCTATTTAGGACTGTATCCCTGCTGACTCAGACTACTTAGCCGAGGGTAACGTCACCGCCAAAAGCGGGGCCTACCACAATACTGCATTAATAACTTAATTCATTATCTTCCAATAATCCACCCTTTTAGGATTGTATCCCTGCTGACTCAAACTACTGGGGCGAGGGTAACGTCGCCTTCAAAAGAGGGGCCTACTACAATAACTAAGATAATCTCTTAATTATGTGCAAAAGTGCGGAAATAATCAAAGGTTATACTAGATACGAGTCGGAACCAAGTGATTCATCTTGTCTATCTGTTTTTCTTTTATTTTTATTTTCAGCATTTTAGTTAGTTTTATTTTTCTTAGTTTAAAACATTTTTCTAAACTTTTGTTTTGGTTAGACGTTGAGGATAAACCGGTACTAAAAGCTCTTGTGTCCTTGGACGACCTCGGTATCTTACCAACGCTATACTACACTCAACGATGGGTGCACTTGCCCATATGTGTGTTTAGTGTTAGTGAAATATTGTGTTTTATAAATTTAAAACTTGGCTAAAATAAGTGTTAAAAAGGGCTTAAAATATACACCTAATATATACGACACTTAAACGTGCATCAAGTTTTTGGCGCCGTTGCCGGGGACACAAGGATTTTAAGAAAGTTAGGAATCAACGGCCTAACCATCTTTTATTTTTCTTTTTATTTTTTAGGATTTTTCTTAGTTTTTCAGCTTCTGCAGAGCTCAGCACGGGCCGTGCCCGCTGAACACGCCCCCGTGCTCAATCATTGGAACTGGCAATCCTGTTTTACATCAGACAGTAAGCTGAACACGGGGCCGTGTCCACTAAACATGCCCCCGTGCCCAAGTTTCAGTTACTGAAAACAGAACCGTTAGATCCCGACGGTTGGTAATTTCTGACATAAACATGAGTAATAGTAATTATTTTTACTTTCGGCACTCTTATGGTACGTGGTGTCAATTATGTGGTGGCGAACATGAAGAAGTAAAATGCTACTTCCTAAATTATAGGCCCCACTACATGGACCCACGATCTTCTCACAACCTTAAGAGGGGCGAAAGTAAAAATAAGCACTATTTCTCCCTCGAATGCGCCCAGCCAGATATTCTAGGGGAAATGCTCCTTAGCGAGTTATTTCAACTAGAAGAGCTAATTCTGAAATGGATAGAAGAGCTTGGGAAGGATTTTATTGATCCGCCCCAAGACGATACCCATGAAGAAATGTTGGAACCGCATTCCGACAACCTCGTTGCTCCCGAAAATGCCTTCGTACCTAGCAAAGACTTGGACGATAGTCGTCCCTGTGTCGATTGTGCCGTGAAGGACTCTCCATCGACTTCGTTCGGTGCATACATAGACCTGAGCGATTCGGCATATACCTTCTTTAACAAGAGCCCGGAAAAGGGTTGGACTTGTCCACCTAGAATGAAAATAGGAATTACCCTCACCGACAACCTCTTGCGTTCTCGCCTTAGTCTAGGACAATTAAGGTATATTAGGCACTTTGGGGTTGTTCCAACCAGTCAGGAGCCACCCGATACTAACAAGTTCCTTAAAAAACTAGACAACTTCATAAAACAGTCCCTAGACACGGGGCCGTGCCCAGCCAACACGCCCCCGTGTCCATCGAAAGATTCCTTTCTGATCAGTACGTCAGAATACGGACAAACTGTGTCAGAACTCCACCTGCACACGGGGCCGTGTCCACTGAACACGGGGCCGTGTCCAGGTTGCTGTCATTTTCTATAAACGCAGCCAAGAATTCTGCACATTTGGACCAACTTGGGGCAGAGATTTGCAGGAATCTTCTCTCAAACTATCCTAGGTAAGTCTAAAAGAAGGTTCCAACAACCCATCTTGTCCCTTCCTCTTTTAGTAATTTCCTTCTTCTTCATCTTTCTCCAAGAGCTACCATTAAAAGTTTGGAATTCCTCCAACTCTATGGTAGGGATAAATGAGTTTTGTTCAAAGAATCTTGGTAAAAACATGTTATGAAACATTGTTTTAAGTTATTTGTAGCCAAAAAGGGCCCACAACATTCAGAAAATAACTTAAAAATACAAGTTTCCTTGTTCCAAAACTCTGCAGAAAGATGGACACGGGGCCGTGCTCAGTGAGCACGGGGCCGTGTCCGGTTACTGTTTCATTAAATAAGCTATTTTTAGTTTATTTTTCGTAGGATGTCGAGTGAAAACAGCGATACATCTTCTGTGCATTCGTCAAACAACCGAAGAGGAAGAAGACCCTCCATTGAAGCTACACTTGTGCACTATGTGATAGCATTAAGGGAGGCTCTCGACGAAATGACTTCAGTAGAGGAGGTCCTTATAGACCGTATTAACGATCTTACGATGGGACTTGAAAGCAGCTTCCAAGAAATTAACCTCTTGCACCAGAGGTTAAATATTCTTGTAGCACCTCCAATGGAACCAGTCCTTCCTCAACAGGATTGGAACCTGGCTCTCGGAATTAACAACCCTACCTGGTGGGAAGACTTTCCGGCGGAACCTCCCATGGAACACCAACAAGAGATCCCGGTGGAAGTTGAAACTCCTCAAACTAATGCCAATGAGCCTTCTTTTCTCCTTCCAAGGGAGATAGAAGAATGGCTCGCCGACATTTGAGGAGAACCACACTCGGAAGAAGGAATTCACTAAGGCCTTGTTTAACCAAGTTTAATTATTTCTTGGAAATTTTGCTATATTAAAATAAAGTAAAGGCTAGGACTCCATGGTTTGTTATTTCCTCGTTTTATCTAGTTTAATTTAGGATTATGTAAGTTCTCTCTATGATGAAATGAAATGATGGTTTTAATGTTTGGATGGTTTGTAATGAATGAAACACACTCATGGTGGTAAAGGATGAAAAGGGGAACGAGAAAAATGATCCCATGCACAAGAACGAGGCAACCCGACAATTTTCTCCATTTCAGAAGGTTCTACACGGGCCGTGCCCAACCAACACGGCCCCGTGTCGAACCACCTGCAGAAAACGCCCAGTACAGGTAACTGGACACGGGCCGTGTTCACCCAACACGCCCCCGTGTCCAGACTTCTGTTTCTCTATTTATATTTTGTTACTGGCACTTGAACACGGGGCCGTGCCCGGATAACACGAGGCCGTGTTCAGTGCCCAGTAACACAAATTTTTGCTTTTTAAACACTATTTTACACATCTAATCAACCTAAAAATTTATTTTTGGGACACATTGAGGACAATGTGTAATTTAAGTGTGGGGGGGATGCTAAAACCTTGAATTTTGCAAGTCCTAAATACAAGCCTTACACAAAACTCTATTGGAACCGCTAATCACCCCAATTTTTTTCAAAAATTTCGTTTTTTTTCTTGTCTAGGTTTAACTCGGGAAATTCAAGTTCTCAAAAAGGTTATATTTTTACAAATTTACAACCGATAGCGTAGTGATAAAAAAGAACCAACATAAGAAAATTATGAAAAGGCATGACAAACTTATTTAAAATTTGATTATATATACTTGATCACATAAAAACCCATTCCCACAAAAGTGAGTTTTGAGCCTTTATTGAGCACACAATTTCATATCATTTGACTAAATGCTCATTTTTCGTTTCTTGTGTGAATAGCCGCTTGGTTCTTACGACTCTAGAACTTGCCATGACAATACATTCCCGGTCCTTATCAACTTAAACCCGAGTAAGTACATGATGGAGGCATTAGGACTAACCTTTTTCACTTCTACACCATTATTTTTCTTTTTCTTTTACCACCTACCAAAAAATCCCCTTAGTTAGCCCCTTTGAGCCTAAACCTTTTCGTTTCATCACCCAAACAAAAACCCTTTTCACCCACCAAAACCTTTTTCATTTTTAACCTTTTATTTTAGTAACAAGTTCGGTTCTTCGTAAAAAAAAAAAAAAAAAAAAATGAAGCAAAAAGAAAATAAACAAACAAAGTAATAAAAAATAACCTTGTTTGAATAAAAGCTTCATTAAAAATAAAAAGTTGCAAAAATACGAAAACCGACACTTGTTACGCTTTTAGCCCTTTTTCTACTAACCACTAACCCAACCACCTACCTTTAACCCTAGCCAACCCTTAACCCACAAAGTCCTCTTGATATCTACAAAGGTATAAAAGTTAAAAAGGAGGAGGATTGATTTCTTGGCAAGCCTATGGTAGGAATAAGTTCCGTGCTGCTCTCGAGTGATTCACTAAAAATACACCTTCGGCCGAGTGTGAGTGATTTCCCCGCGAGATATGTGAACTTGTATATAAATAGAATTTTAAAAAGGCATGTTATGCCCAAATAAGTAATTTCTTTTATGAACAGTTCTAAATAAATCATTACGAATAGGAGTGTAAATAAATAAAAATAAAACCCAAAAAGATCTTGGAAATCCCGACACTCTATGACAAGCCCAAAACCTTCTCTTCTACCTATTCCATTTGGGAGTGTAAGCCACATATTAAAGAGTTTTGCTTGAGGACAAGCAAAAGTTCAAGTGTGGGGGTATTTGATGTGTGTAAAATGCAACATATAAATTACATCAAATGAGGCATAAAACTAACCCTTTTTTAGTACTAATATTGGAAAAAGAGTGTTTTTGTCTTCCTTTTGTATTTTCAGGATTAAATGAGCTCAAAAACGCAAAAGAAGCAAAAAGACAGCTAAATCCAACATAAATACAAGAAAAGGAACATTAGTGGACTGCCCGAACCCTCAACGGCACCTTCCAAAGTAAAATAGAGAAAACAGAAGGCTGAACACGCCCCGTGCTCAGCCAGCACGGGCCGTGCCCAAGAAGCAGCAGAAAAGACAAACCTATAGAAGCTTCTATTGCCCACCACGGGCCGTGCTCAGCGGACACGGGGGCGTGCCGAAAGTACTGCAGGCGCATTAATTGTAATTGCGAATTACAATTAATGAAGAGAGAGAGTGTCAGACGGGCACGGGGCCGTGCCCAGCGAACACGGGGCCGTGCCCAGGCTTCTGTTCAGCCTATAAATAGGAGTGCTTGGTTTCATTGCAACTGATCCCTTGGCACACCACCTCTCTCACACTTCATCCACCACCCACCACCATCACAACACCATCATCCACCACCATCATCCATTGTCCATCATAGAGTGTGTGGGTCGTCTCGGGATCCAAGATTGATCGTAAGAGTTCTTGACAATCAAGGCCATGTTTGCCTAAGTCTCTTACATCACTTGGTGAAGACAAAGTGTCTAGTATAATACTTTTTATTTCTAATCTTTTGCACTTTTTATTTGGTTTTGTATTAATGACTTTAATAACTAGTTACTTATGTTGAAGGTGATCTTTCCTTATCGTTTGTCCGTGGTGTCTTGGCATTATTTTACTGTCTATATAAAATAAAGGATTTTCACCATTCATATCTCCACGGTCTATATGGAGGTATGTTGGCTACCTGGTAGGGGGTTAAGGGAACGGTTTGGTAAAGGTCTTGCCATTGTTCAGCGTTTAGAGGTCCTGCAATGGACCTGGGTCAAATTTAGTAGGACCTCCTTCAATACTTCACGGTATTGGATGGCGGGGGTCCAAACTCTTTGATCCCCTCATAAGTTAACTACTATTAATACTATAACCCGGCTATTTAGGACTGTATCCCTGCTGACTCAGACTACTTAGCCGAGGGTAACGTCACCGCCAAAAGCGGGGCCTACCACAATACTGCATTAATAACTTAATTCATTATCTTCCAATAATCCACCCTTTTAGGATTGTATCCCTGCTGACTCAAACTACTGGGGTGAGGGTAACGTCGCCTTCAAAAGAGGGGCCTACTACAATAACTAAGATAATCTCTTAATTATGTGCAAAAGTGCGGAAATAATCAAAGGTTATACTAGATACGAGTCGGAACCAAGTGATTCATCTTGTCTATCTGTTTTTCTTTTATTTTTATTTTCAGCATTTTAGTTAGTTTTATTTTTCTTAGTTTAAAACATTTTTCTAAACTTTTGTTTTGGTTAGACGTTGAGGATAAACCGGTACTAAAAGCTCTTGTGTCCTTGGACGACCTCGGTATCTTACCAACGCTATACTACACTCAACGATGGGTGCACTTGCCCATATGTGTGTTTAGTGTTAGTGAAATATCGTGTTTTATAAATTTAAAACTTGGCTAAAATAAGTGTTAAAAAGGGCTTAAAATATACCCCTAATATATACGACACTTAAACGCGCATCACCCGGGCACGGCCCCGTGTCCATTGGGCACAGCCACGTGTCCCTCCTCTTTCTCTTTCTTCATTAATTGCAATTTGTCTACATTAGCTCGACACGCCCCCGTGTCCGCTGGCACGGCCCCGTGTGCAGAAGCGTATCTGTACTATCAAGATTTGCTTGGATTCTGTGAATCTTAGCGTTGACCACGACCCGTGTTGAGCTGGGCATGCCCCCATGTTGGGAATAGAAGCTTCTATAGCTTTGTCCTTTCTGCAGACACCTGGCCACGCCCACTGGGCACGGGGCCGTGGTCAGCCTTCTGTTTTCTTGTTTTTGCTTGGGAAGATGCTGTCGAGGGGTCAAGCATGCCACGTTTGTTCCTTTTCTTGTATTTATGTTAGATTTTACTGCATATTTGTTCCTTTTGTTCATTTACGCTCATTTAATCCTGAAAATTCAAAAGGAAGACAAAAGCACACTTTTTCCAACATTAGTACTAAAAAGGGGTTAGTTTTATGCCTCATTTGATGTAATTTATATGTTGCATTTTACACGCATCATTGTTGTCAGCTGTGATAATGAAGGGGCAATATAGTCGAGTAAACATAAAATATTTCATGAAAGGTGAAAGCATATAAATGTCAAGCTGCATTGGATTAGAGATGTGTTAATTTCTAAGGAGGCGAAGGTTGTGTATGTTGATACACAAGATAATGCAGCTGATGTTCTTACTAAAGTCACCTTTGGTTCTAAGTTTGTGCATTGTTTAAGGATTACGCATATTTCTTAGGATCAGGGGTAGGTTGGGGATTATTGAAAAGAGTTTGATTAAGTACAGCTCAAAGGTGGAGATTGTTAGATATTGAGATGGATTAATCAATATTCTATGTTGTTAGTTAGTTAAAGGTAGTTAATAATGGTCAATGATGGTCAACAGTGTTAAAGGATAAAATTGTGCAGCTGGGAAACTTTGGGCAATATTTGACAATTTGGTGAAAGTTAAAGTGTAGTATAGAATGTTTAATACTTTAAACATGGAGGACTAAAGATGTCAAGTCTGCTGCAAATTTGGTTAGAGTCTATTAGTAATCGTTGGACAATTGGGGGTATAATTAGGGCTTCTAATTCTTGTTGTATTCATTCACCCAGTTTAGTTCTTTTCTCTAATTGTTCTTGAATTTGTTTTGGTGTTCAGTCATAATCAATTCGATCATTGTTCTTTCGATTTCATTCTAATTCCACCTTTAATAACATTTAACACATTACCTAAACTAGATTATCTGGGCTGACCCTTTGAGACCCTTTGATTTGCTTTGTCTGTGGCATTCGCAACTTATTTGAAACTGAACTTGCGTCTCTTTGTCAACTTTTTTTACAGCATTCAATTCGCTTTCCAAATATAATGCATAATCCTTTGTATTCCTTTCTATGTGAACTTCCTTTGCTTTGGCTCTTCGACAATGGCCACTCTACACTCGTCTGATGTTCTTCATTTTCCTTCAAGGTTGCCCTCTCTTTGATGATGTGATCCCTATAACTGTATTCTAATACGCCCGAACACTAAGCATACATCACCTTCATTAAATAACCTTCCTCATAACCAAAATCCATATCCTTTGCAATGACGACCCATGCATTCTCATTTGTAACCAACTTTTGGCCCCTTCTTTCATCACAACAACATAAAGATCAAGTAGTTAGATCTTTACATTGTTATCAAAGTAGGTATCGGTCTAATTGAATTATTTCCTAGATATTAATATAGAAACCTAGATATCATATCTTCAAACATAGTCGTTAATAGTTCTTATTACTTAAACACATAGGAGTGTAAAATATGCATGATCATCTAAATTCTTTACTATCTAAACACCTTTTATCATCTAAATTTGAAGCAAAATCTATATCTTTAAACATTGAATTAATTATGCATGCGTGGCCTTCAATCTTATCAACAAACCCCCTGCATTGCTAATTGATTCAAACTTAATACATTTCTAATCAATTAATGAGTGTAAAATACGCTTGATATATAGAGAGGTTCATTCCCTGTTAATATTTCTATGATTCCCAAACCTCTACTAAAGAGGAAGTCGCATTCCTTAATTCTTGTTCCAATTCCAAATGAGTTATTGATTAGTTTGAATATGAAAAGGTTTCTGGCGTAGTGATGTTTAAAAGCAGTACTTACCTACCAAACATTCGACCAAGGGTCGTTGTCGGTGCCTGAGGCAAGAACTTCTTCGAAAAATCATACCTAGTTGTTTGTTCTTGGATTCCCATGTTTATAGCCTACCTGATTAGTTGTGTTGCCTTGTCATCTTGTTTTAAGTTGCATGAAACAATCATATGACAAGGTTCACTATAGTAGTAACAACGTTTTTTATTGGAACTTTCCAACCTTTGTTTTCGTTTTATCTTTTCATCTGATCAATGTTGGCAAGGAATCATTTGCTACTTTGATCTTTGATGTGACTGTACGTCTTCTCTGTGATGTGTGGTGTTCTTTGATGGTCCGGAATTGCCTGGTATTCGCTTTGATACCTCAAACAACATTAACAATGATCTAAGTGTATATTGCTATGTTCTTTGCCCTTCATAAAAGTGGTATGAGTCGATCAAAACAATGCAAGTGCAAGGTTCTTAGATTAGAAAACATTGTTATTTTCTAAAAGGACACATACATGCAAATCGTTGACCGAATTAAAACTACAATCCACAGAGTATCCTTAGATTTTTTTATAAATAAAATGATCTATATTCAACACTTTATTATTTATTTCTCGAATATGGATTTGCCGAGTTGGATATGCACATGTTTTCAGTCTTCCGCTCTTAAATTTGTGGATACATAAATCTTCAATGACTCATATAGGTTGCGTTATATACATACTGATTTCCACATAATCAAACTCCTTACATTCATTATTCGTTTCTTATTAAAATCACGGCGGAAGCATTCTTTTCCTAAGGCTGTTTAACTAATGTTTTTTTATTAACTCGGTCTAACCATCCATAAATCTCTAACCATCCATGAATTCTTTTGAAGAACACAAATAGATTTGCCTAAATAGAGTTGCCTATCTCTGGAGACTTTGGATAGATAACTTCACGTCTTATAAAAGCTTATTGAAAACAAAATCCAGTCTCTTAATTGTCAAGAGTCCCTCCGACCATCAACAATTAACATCATGATTTTAAACATGATTAAAAGTCAATTATTATTTTAACTCTCTTCTGAAGTCATTAGTTCTTTAGGAAGACTTTCTTTTATACGTTAATTGTCACTACTAGAAAAGGGGACAATTTTCAATAGAAATTTCCTATACAATTTTTATCGTCAAAGATTCCAACACTTTTATGACGAATTTCCTACAAAAAATTTTTTCAAGATTTTATGACAATTTTTTTACGCATACACGACGAAAGATAAGAAAACCCTAATTAATTGTCAGTTGCGTCACAAATCTGTCAGAAATAATCTACAAAAGGTTAATTATTATTGTTTACCGAATAAATATTTATATAAGCAAAAAAAAATAAGGGAAAATAATATCGTTTCCTACACATTTATGACGAACTATTTTATTAATTAACTGAAATCATCCGTTGGAATTGCGTCACAAATTGTGACACATTTCCAACAAAAAATAAGAAAACCCTAATAAATTAACAGTTGCGTCACAAATCTGTCAGAAATAATCTACAAAAAGGTTAATTATTATTGTTTACCAGAACAACCATTGTTGAACACATCAACAGTCCTTCTAGGTCATCCTACACACACTCAACAACTTAGTTAGACTTGAGAACCCAAATCTTTTATTTAACATATTAGGCTGTTGGAAATGTGTCACAACCAAAATAATGAAGTTATTTCTTATACGTCGACAATGTGTCACGACATAAAAAGCTTTTGTCGGAAATCGGTCAAAAAACAGTAGACCTGTACTTTTGCGTTTTCTTTATTTTGTCAGAAATTTGTCACAAAAAATACTGAGTTTTCTCCGAAAATTGTCACATGAAATACTCAGTTTTCTCGGAAAACTGTCACAAAAAATACTCAGTTTCCTCGGAAAACTGTTACAAAATTATGTGATTTTTATTTTTAATTTTTGTTTTTTTTGTCGGCAATTCGTAGAAACACTTCTTATTTATTTGTCGTAATTGAGTCACAAATAATGTTGTATTAAAATTTGTTATTTTTTTGTTAGAAATATGTAGTTAAAAAAATAAATCCTAAAAGATAATAATTAAATATATTGTAGGAGATTCGTAGCAATTTGCGACGTAGTAGTTTTGTAGAAAATGTGTAGGAAGTTGCGTACGGAATGCATTGAAAACGAGTTTCCTACGATGTGTTTTCCTACATCAGGTGTTTGTCAATGCGCAGGAAAGCCAGTTTTATAATGCATTTTCTACGAAAACTAGTGTAAAAAGTTTAAAATTTTCTAGTAGTGCATTCTTTAGCTTAATTTATCATTGGGTTCTTGTTAGAGTTACCAAATTTATCTTAAAGAAATTTTTGCAAAATGGAGTATTTATTGCCTTTTTCCAAGTTATGTTTGCTATTCAAAACAAAAAATTTAAAAGTTTTAAATGAATAAAAAAAATCGAAATTATGCATATAATAATAATTTCTTGTTCTTTTTAAGTTTTGGGTTGAGAAGTAATATAGTTTTTCTCTAATATTATGTAAATTTTAATATTTGGAAAATCTCAATACACATTTTTAAATATTTTGTCTAATTTATATAAATTTTATTAAAATTTGAGTTTGATCCGAATATAGTGTTGTTTGGTCTCGTAATTTTAAAAATACTTTATTTAAAATATATCTCAGCTTAAAAAAAATGTAAATTAAACAAAACTTTGTTTTCTAATTGTTTTTAATGTTAAAATAATAATTTTCAAAATATTATTTAAAAATATTGTTGTTATTGTAGCGATATTTTTGTTTTTAACAACAATTTTGGATCACTGACAGACTGCTGGATTATTATTGTGCTACCAGCGAAATCACCCGATCCTATCTATCTCCGCTAGGTATATTGTAGCAATATTTATTTAATTTATTACTTGTCATGTCTTTTTGAGTCGTGATACTTTTTTTCTCGGCCATAATTGCATTCAATTTAAGTAGAACAATTTAATCCGTTCAAAGAAAAGTAGAATAATTAATGTGTAACTAATATCAATATTCTTAATACAAGGCAAAAAAAGTAGAACAATTAATGTGTAACTAATATCAATATTCTTAGTACAAGGAGTATGTGGAGTACCAAACAAAGTATTTGTAATTTTATTTTACACTGCGCAGTTGGTCAATAGCGCGGATCTGTTATTTGCGATTAAGAGCATATCTATTCCAAGCGATGTTGGAATCGATCAAACATTAATGAAATCCCTTCTCTGAAATACTTTCTTCTTACATATATCATAAAAGCTAGCAGATTATATACTGAAAAAAATTGATTTGTTTGACCACAAAATACATTTCTCTTAAATTGTTTGGTAAATTAAAACAAATGATAGCAAGAACAAAATTGAAGCCAAGAACAGACAAATTATCTAACACATTTAACATTAAAATCAACTTTAGATCCACAACTTTGAAACAAGAAAAAAGGGAAAATGAAACTTAAAAATACTGAAAGAGATATGAAATTAAACAAGGTACATCGATCTTTCATAACCATTCATAAACATGAGATATTGGAATCTCTTAGCCAAGCTAGCTTTCTTCTTCTTCTTCTCGGCCTCGTCCTTGCTATAGTGACCCCTCATATGGCCTGCGTAACGTTGAGAAGTTTCAAACACAGTACCGCACCTCACACAAGGTCCATAGTAATCACGTTTTTTAGGTTTCACTTTGCCAGAGCGAGCAAAACCTTTGGTCTTAGTGGGCTGGACTTGGAAACGGGTTGGTGGCCCTTCGGTTATAGAAAGACCACCTCTCCTTCCAGAGTCTTGTCCCCGATTTTTCAAACCCAAAGTCAATTTAAGATCTTCAGGAACCTCAAGCTTACGGGTCTTAGTGGGCTGGACTTGGATACAGGTTGGTGGTCCTTCCGTTATAGAAAGACCACCTCTCCTTCTAGAGTCTTGTCCCCGGTTTTTCAGACCCAAAGTCAATTTTAGTTCTTCAGGAACCTCAAGGGATGGATTTGTTTTGGAGACACTAGTACCCGGTTGACCTAGTCGAAGTTTAAGGTCGATATTGGCGACCGTGGATAAGGGATTTGGCTTACTCATATTGGTCGGGTAAACGGGTTGTGGCATTTGCGGGAGAAAGATTTCCGGAGGAATAGAACATCCATTTGTGGGAGAGGTAAAAGAACTATTGATAGCATATGTAGTGCTAATCCTAGCCCTGGCATGACCGCGTTTATTAGAGATGGTAAACATGTTCGAAAGAACAAGAAACAAGAAATTTTTGGGGTGAGTTTTTGTGGGTGTCTTTGGGTGTTTTTATACTACTCATGCATGGTGGTAGCATTTAAGTTCAGGGTATTATTAATGAAATTTTTGTTCGCTATGTTCAACAAGAAATATATAATCCGCAAATAACTTTTAATGCATACGTTATTTATTCCTTATGAACATTTAATGTATGTTTGATAAGTTTATTTATACTTTTCACTAGCCTAAGATCCCGTGTATTACACGGGTTGATTAAAGATAATATCGCTTCATCATCGTTGTTTACATAAAATGTTATGAATATATACACGTCTTGAAACGGATAATGTAAAAACTTTTTATTAACCATCAATATGCAGATATCACAATTCGTTGAAAATCTCTTTATACACCACATTAGTTGTTTTATCTGTAGGTTTTCCGTTGTTGTCAAGTATGAGTATTTTGACCCCATTTCTTGTTTTCACCATTGATAAGGGAATATACAATTGACCATGAGAGAAGACAGGTTGTTTGAGGTACAAACCAACTCTTGAAAGAGACTAACCTTGACTTTTGTTGATCGTCATTGCAAAACATACGGCCAGTGAAAATTGCCTCCTTTGAAAAGCAAAAGGAATCTTTTTTATCAGAAGGTATCAAGTTTAATCGAGGTATATATGTGCAACTACCAATATTTGCACCAGATATTATCTCGGCTTCTATTACACGGTTGTGCAGCTTTTTTACTTTTACCCTTGTACCGTTGCACAATCCATTCCGTTGATCAATATTTCGTAATAACATTACTGGAACACCAACTTTCAGGACTAACCTATGATTTGGTAAGCATGATATTTTAAGACCATTGAGCACATCTTGGCACGTTGCTGTGAAAACACACGGAAACACAACTTGGCAAACCGTTTTAGTGGGTGTTTGGTGTTGCGTTTTCAAAATAGCATGTAAGTACATGCTTCTCCAAAACCGCGTTTTGGAGGCAGATAATCACTTTTTCATCCAAACACTTTTTTAGATTATTTATGTTTTACAAACGCAATAATCAAATAATCAGTTCAAAACGTAATCTCAAACACCCTCTTAGACTAACAGTTTGATAATTGAGTTTAGGTGCTATATTTGCCCATTTGTATATATAGTATGGTATACACCTTAGAAAAAAGAAACAACAATCCCAACTATACATACCATCCCAAACTTTGGCTGCTATTTGATCTAGTATAAATATAATAAATATTATAAGAACTCATAAATTTTATTATACTTTATTATTGGATAAATATGATACTGTATCAAGTTTAAAAAAAAATTAAGTCATCAATAATAAGTCATCATATATCCTCGTATGCATAAACATGAACCCTAAGATATAAAACAATATATTTAAAAACAAACTATGCTTAAAATCAAACTTTGAACACACTAAAATAAAATTAAACACAAACTATGGAAAATCCTAAATATATACATTATTTAGAGTTATGATCGATTGTTATTATTCTAGACTTCAAAAATATGTCTTATAATAATTAGCTCGTAACTGAGGCATCAACCTAGTGTGAAACCGCTAGAAATGAAAGACATTGTATACAAAAAAAAAAGATGTTTTTGGTTGGGAGGGCGGGAAACATGTTAGCTTAAGAACCCGCGAGCTTCGCGGTTTGATAAAAGAAAATTTCTTCATTAATATCGCTGACATTAAATATTATGATTTTATACATGGTAAAAGACAACAGAATATATTAGATTACGACGACAGATCTGAATATTTTTCCAACAAAAACGGCACTAAATAAGCCAGATCATCGATGTGCAGGAACTCACGCATCGGTGACCCTGGACCCCACACCATCACTTCCTTATCTCCTGAACTCTGGCATCATGAAACCTCCTCATCAATGTTGGCAAAACACATGCATTCTCGGGGTGGAAATAATTGTAGTTAAAATGCCTCTTAACAAAATCCTATCGAAAGAAAACAAATGATAAAATAATTAACAAATATCATTATATAGGCAGAGACAACTCAAAGGACTATAGATGGAACTTCATATATATGAAAACGTAAGTTAATCATTATTAATTCAACACCAAAAACAAACTGCATAAATAGGGGCGAGCATGATACAGGTCGACCCGAAAAGACCCGAGAACCGGACCAAGAATTAATCGAAACCGATAACATTCATAATCCATATAAGCAGGTCCTTGGTTCTGAAAGTACCCTTTTCGATTTCGGGTCCGTTCTCGGTCTAGTCCTGAAAATAACCGAATAATATAAACCAAGCCGAAAATTAAAAAAAATAATAAGGTCCAGGCCAATGTGTGTATAAAGAGTAGTGACAGATCTTAGTCACATGAGTCTGGTGTCTAGCTTACCTGAACCAATGGTCATGTGTGCCAACTTCCCTGCAGTGTTGGAAACGCCTCCACTATTTCCCATCAATCCTGCTGCTCCACCAAAAATAGGTTTCTCAGTCCAAAAGATATCATAGACCCAACCATGAAATTATAGAGGTTGCAAATTAGGAGTGACGGGAACCCTAAATCTAAACATAAAACGTGTCATCTCAGGTTGACCTGAACACCTTTTGTCCAACATTTTTATGCTATTTTACAAACAGATAATTTGTTGTATATGTTGAGTAAAGTTATATTATTTTAACAAAAACTTTTATAAGGTTTTATGTATTAGAAAAGTCACTTTGGAAGTTTCAACCTCTTTAACCGAAAATTTGCAATTGTGGTTTGTAAAAGTAGGTCCAAATTGATCATCCGATGAGCTTCATCTTACTTGTATTGTATAAGTAGTGTGAAATTCACCTGTTATCTCGGTGTTTTCTTGAGTTCTACGACAACCTCAACCATGGCAGAGCAGCTTTTCAGGGGTTCTCATCACACATCGACACACGATTCTGCCATAAGTTTCCAAGGATTCAGTTGTCCTAGAATCCCACCCAAAACAACCAATTAAGTACCCGCTTTGTTTATCAAAACATCCTTCAAGGCTCAGATATGTAATCGAGGTTGTAATAACCATATTTGAAGTCCAAGGCTCTATATGTGTGTATAAAATTTTGATAGTGACTAAAAATCATCATGATGATCATATTTTCATTTTTTGATCTTAAAAGTTTCAATCATATTTAACTGGTCTTCCATATATCTATAATAAACATATAGATGTATGTATACATGTCTGCTGTGGCTTCCATACTTGTTATGTAATCCATATAAACTTGAAACAAATAAATTAAATGTTTTATGCTGAAATATAGTTAAGTGTATGTATAAGCGATATTGGCGAGTGCACAACAACAATTCAAATATCATCAAAACAAACCCTAATCCCCATCAAATACAAAATTTAAGTCTTTAAAACAGTAATCAGAATAATCGGTTTCAAAGTCCACTAATTTATATCTTATAATTGCAAAAAAAAAAAAAAATCAAATACCTCTGATGTATACTAATGTTAATGTGGGAACGAAGGTTGTGGTCATGGCAGTGGAACTGTGGAAGTGAACCAGCGTTCGGCGAGACAGTGGGTGACTGCACCTTGTGACTCTTAGTCGTCTACATCAACACCATCTCAACTCTCTCTTCTGCCGATGGTTTTCCAACGTCCATTTATCATAGGAATTGGAACGGATCTTCAATACATTTGCTTAGTTTCTCGAATGAAGATTTTTAAAAACCTTTAACGACAGAAGATAGGCACACTTATTGTTTTGCCGAAGATGGTGGCTGTAAGTCGATAGCTGCAATAAGGCGTATGATAGTATAAGAAAACACTTTTGACCACCTGTTAGCATCCAATTTTTAAAAAAATTCACCAGTTCCTATTGTTAAAAAAGTCACCAGGTCACTGTCAAATTTTATATTTTGTAGCCATAAAATAAAAATAAAGAAAACACTTTTGACCACCTATTAGTATCCAATTTTTTATTCACCAAGAGCAGTTATTTAAGAAGTCACCAGGTCACTAAGTTATGTGTTAGTCTAAATCAAATAATTTTTCATTGTTCAGCCCCGACGAATAGCTGATCACAGATAAGCTGCTACTGCTGGTGGTGGTTTTGGGGCGTAGTCGGGCCAGTTTGATGTAATCCTTGCTCTGTTCCAACCACCATCAATGATTTCTTGTCTACTTAGCCATGCCCTTGATTCAAAACAACCTTTTGCAAACCCATATTACAAACTGGATCAACCGTACAAATGCATATCCTCCAACAAAAATTGAGCACCAAAACCACAAGTCAAAGCTAAAATTACAGATCAAAAACCCCAAAAGTCATAAATTACCTGCAAGAAATTTATATAAGTTAAAGTGTCGTACAAAATTAAACATGGTGTAAAAAGTTACATAAATTATTTTTTTTTAAATAAACACTCAAACACAAAACTGAATATTAGGAGTAGCGACTTACAAAATGTAGCTCCGTTGCCGATGAAAAACATGAACTTTGGATTCTTCCAGATTTTCAATCTCAACTAAGAAGAATGGTGTTTTTTAACATACCAGACAACATTTTCACTCTAGATTCCACTTTTCCAGTTAATGTATCAATGGACGATGGATTTATTTTTATTTGTTAAACAGTAGGCGTTGGTCGGTAAGACAAACAACTTCACAAAAGCTATGCTCCTCTGCACGCTTATCACATCTTTTGAACTATGGTAATGATTTTCCAGTCATGCTTTGCCCAGTTACTATAAAAAAGTTTGAAAACATTATATTTGGTTGTTCATTTATTTAGAAACCCAACCCTCTGCGGTAAACTAAGTCATTTGTGGGTCAATACTCAATAATGTTTGGTTATTGGTGACATATATACGTGTTTTTAATTTGTTACCTGGTACATGTTTTTCGTAACGTAAAAAGTATTGATAAGAAAAATCATGAAAATAGACACTTCATCAGTGAAATTACCAAAATAAAGAATGGCCATTGCCCATCGATACATACATACTGTTATCTATGTGGGTCTGGTTATTGCACCATCGAAGGACCTAAACAACACTATGCATAGGTCACACCAATATAGAACCAAACTGTAGAATAAATAAAGCAACTAAACAAATGAGAAGTTACCTCTATGCTGGACGACAGAGAGTCGCCTAAGTGCGCCAGTGTGTGGGAAGAATAGCAGATTAGGTATCGCAGATTCACGGGAGTAAACGGAAACCGACCACTGTGAATGCAAAAACATTAGGCATTAAAGATAATGGTTTGAAACAGTACATCCGCAATAGTTTTGCGGAACATATACAAAATGAATTAACAAAGATACCATACAACAAACCCGCATGTATCGCTCAGCCTTTGTATCAACTATTCTTGCACCCTAGTATATAACACAAATGTAAGAAACTTAAATAAAGTTATGAAACCTTGAAATTTGGTAGTAAACTATTTGAAACTGGCCAATCAGGTTGAAAGTTGCTAAGAGCCGATGTCAAAGATTTGCATTGTCGTAATAATATTGTACATGCTAACTATAACTAACGCATTAACTATTTATTAACATAGTTTCAACAAATTAGAAAGAAAGAGTGTTTTAAAGGTCAACTGGACCTGACCAGGCCCATTATAGAATGACCCGATTGACATATCGCCCAGCCAACCTATCTTGACAATAACTTTTACATATTTCTTCCCGTTACCTTCATTCGTCCCTCGTTCATGGATCTCACCAGCGATAACATGAGTTACACCTTGCAAGCTCCTATCTAGAAGTAATCTTCTAAGCAAAATGCTAGTACTGCAAAATAGAATTCAAGCAGAACTTTATATCTAACCTTTGGAAAATAATAGATACATAAAAATAAAAGCATGTTACCATCTATTACAATATTATTTAAAGCTACAAATTAGAGAAAATCGAAACATAAGTTAGAGAATCTCCATGCTTCTCCCCTCGCTCTTCTGAGCAAAATGCCAGTAGTGCAAAATAGAAGAAGGTTAATATACTGAACGAACTTTGAGATCTTTTATCTCACTAACACAAAACTATAATAATAACAATAATAATAATAATAACAATAATAATAATAACAATAATAATAAAAACAATAATAATAATAACTCTCCTTGCCAATGTATTACCTCCTCTTAAAACCTATGAATCATGAGATGCTTATGTTCAAGATCAGCAGCATACGGGTCAAGTTGACCTTGACCCTCAATCGGAGACAACAAAGTGCTTGAACCTGTTCTTTGGAGATCCAATACATGTGTCTGAGGACAAATTATTCAATAGATTGTAATATTAGCCACTATAAGACACACTGAAACATGAAAAAAAATTCTAGAAAATAACCAGAGGAGTCAAACATGAATGGGTTGGGTGACATCAAAATGGGATTGGCTCAGACATGTATATTGCACAGGTCCCCAATTTTAACTATACATTAATAAAGCTCAAGTTATAATATATTTAGTCAAATTAACAAAACCCCATGTCAAAGAAAATAATAACACATAACAAAAGTATATCCGATCAAATGTAAAACCTGTTATCAACGAACACATCAATGTTAAATATCAAAAACCAACCCATATCAGTGTAGCACAATGGTAAATATTAAAAATGTTCTTCAGGCATTTCATCGAACAACACGTATGAACATTCCTAGTCACAAGATTTACCAAAACCCTCTGTCCCCATCGCATTCATGTCACTTTAAAAAAACCCTAATCTGAACAAAAAAAAACGATGGAGAAGATAATTGACCAAAAAATGGGAACACACCATACAATAATTGACATACCTTGATTTCATGAGCCAAGAGAGCGATGGCCTTCAAATCGACAACTTTGATGGTGCGATGACATCAGTGCTTCAACTTTCAGAGAGGTAACTATTCCATATAAGCAGCATGCTGAAATGCAATAGAAGTCATGAGAAAAAATGATGACCATAAAAATTAACCTATCATCACCCGCGTTCCCACGCTTGAATCAGTCGATTGTTTGCTGTAGAAATCTTGGAATAACAGTTCAATGAACAGCAAACACAAAGTTAGAAATCAGATACTAAATGCGATTTAAAAGAAACTGAACCCTATACCTCAATATGAACTCGTAAAGAAATAAAATATAATCCAGGTTTGTATCTATACAATAAATATCAAGAATTGGATTTTTGAAAGATAAGACAAATAAATTATTGTAATCTATAACATCATATTAGTAATCCACAAAACAATAATATGAGATACATAATTCACTCAAAATCAAATCTTGACTTTGTTTACCAAGACTTAATAGTTACAGCATGTTCACGTAATTGCCATGAAATTGATGCCCTAATATCATTCTTCACAAATTGAATAAATGAAAAAACATAACTTAACACTAATTTCAGAACCGTAATTTCAGAAGGTGTGCAAGCTTGTCCAGCAATATCAAATACAAATCAAAGAACAAAAGTTACACGTGCCCTATTTTGAATCAACAAATTTGCTGCATCACAAAAGCCCAATAGGAACCACAAGAACCCTAAAGAAAACAAACAAAGAAGTTCAACTACCTATTGTAAATTTAGAAACTGAATACCTATTGTATCGAAAATTAGGGTTTCTGATAACAGAACTAAATTAAAATAGCAGACGAAAACATAATCAAATAAGAAGAATACATGGTTAATCAAAACGGGATAAACTCAATTCAGATTGAGCACAGGGTTAATCAAATCGGGATAAACTCAAAGATGGTTGAACACATGGTAAATCAAATCGGGATAAACTCAAACGGGTTGAACACATGGTTAATCAAATTGAATACCCGAATCATAATCACGTCTTCAATGATTGAGTATAATCAGGAAAAAGATGAAATTGATTTTTTTTTCTTGAATCTGGGTTTTTGAAAAACCCTAATTGATAAAGAAAGCATACAGATTAGAGATGAAAAATCACGAATACAAAAGGGGCAGATCTGACCTTCTTGTTTGCGATGAAGATATTGAAGATGAAAGCGGTAGAAGATGAATCGTCAAAGTGCAAGGATTGTCTTAGATTTAGGGTTTGTGATATGCAATAAGATTGAAAAGAAAGAGTTTAAACATAATGGAAAGTCTGGTGAATTTATTGATGATGAAACGTATCAATCACTCTTAGATAAAAAAGAGCGGACGAATGAGATAAAGGAGAATAGAGGTTTGGCGCTCAAAGAGAATTCTCTACACAAAGAGAGTGTCTACATCATCAAAATGATTGGCTAAGAATAGCCCTTCTGGCCTAAGAGAATTCATTTAGTATAATAGATAGATATTTGGTTTTCTATTCAGGAAAAGTTAGCAACATTAGCTTGAATTTGAGTTTCAATATAGAGTGAGAAAAGGTAGATATTTTTTATACATCAGTGTTTGACACTGAAATTTTATAGGGTCGTAATGATAACACATGGAAAAAACTTATTTACACATGGTGTATACGGGCCGTATACTGTTATACGACCCATATAGAATAAAAAAAACAACAAAATCTGTGCCAGCAGACTTTGTCAGTTTTTTTTATTCCATACCCGTTCACACCATGTGTAAATAAGTTTGCCGGGTCGTATACAATGTATACGAACGTGTATACGGGCCGTATAATTTTATACAGCCCGTATGGAACGAAAATTTGATTTTTCTCAAAGTATTTAAGGGATTTAAGGTGTAAATCACACTAGATATTTTACAGTCGTGAGGTGCTCAAACCTTTCTAAAAGTAGAAAAAACTAAAACATTAACAAGTAACAAAGATTGAAGAACAAGAAAACGTATCGTATGACTGTAATAAAACGGAATCTATCAACGCGGGATTACGGGCATGGTGTTATTCTTTATTTAATATTTATATAATAAAAGGAAGGGTGAGGCATTTGATGAGAGTTGTAAAGGAGTCTGAATCTTCGATTTCATTAGCCTGTACCGAAGAAACCAAATTCGCAACAATGAGTGTGAGTCCATTGTTGTTCGTGAATGTTTCGAATCATCATAGAAGACGTGTCGGGTTCTTCTGCTAGTGGTCGGGCTTACAATGCTCACACAGGGTGATAAACAACGCTGATATGAACACAACCCAACTGCTTTATCTTGAGTCGTCGGGAAAACCTTTCCTCAGGGGAGGGTGAGTAGTATGAGTTTGAGTCCATTGTGGTTCGTGAATGTTTCGAATCATCATAGAAGACGTGTCGGGTTATTCTGGTAGCTATCCGGAATGTTTCGAATCATCATTAAAATTAACAATGCGGTCTTGATTGAAGACGTAATTGAAAGACTGTTTGTCGGGTTTCCAATGCTCACACAGGGTGAAAAACAACCCTTGATGTTGAAACCGGTTTTACCTCATGAAAAGGAAAGGAACAAATTTTTTTAGAAAAGCGTTGGGATTTAAGGGTTTATGAGTCAAAGTTAACATTCAGATTCAGATTCAGAAAGCAGATGATTTTTACTTGGTTTATTCTCTTTAATCTATTAGATCGATCCTTGTTTTGTCACGTACATGCGTTTAATTCCCAACAAACTTGTTTTGTCACGTATATTTCGTAAGAAACTTTTCGTGCACTGAACCTTCACCTCCAATCATTTCCTGGTCAAATCACACACTATAAAGTTTAAACTTATCGTGTGTTGCAGTTTGGAAAGATGACCGAATAGAGATCTGAATAACAAACTGTGGAGAACTTGTTTGCGTTATCCACCAACAATCCGTTCATTATCTGTTGTTGTCTAAACAATATCAATTAACGTTCAGTTGTGTACACAAATTCATCACCGGTTTCTACAGCACAAGCACATACACAGGGAGAATGTTCTTGAAATTGAAGGAAAAGAAAAAATGGTTGCTGATGTTTTTCACTATCAGGATTTTGTTGGTTTGTTTGAGAACCTGATTCCAATGTCCTACTACTACAATCCTTCCTACATTATTGAAAATTACTATATCACCCCCACCAGATACATCAAATTGTCACTTTCAAAATTCAAATCAAAACTAACACGAAGTATCCCGAAGGTATCTTATTCATATTAATCCACCACGAAGGAGGAGACTCAACTGTCGATATATACCAACGGTTCTGCGAAAAGAACATCATCTGTTCATCATTGTTCTTGAAGATGAAGATGAAGAAACGAGGGTTTATTCTCTTTAATCTATTAGAACGATCCTTGTCTTGAGAACCTGATTCTGTATACGTTGAAAGACAAGAATACAACGTTCATGTATCACAAGGAATGACCGATCTAAGGCAGAGAACCTGATTCAGATACACAAATCTTCGATTTCAACAAATCTTTCAAGGTCTTAAGTGATGGGCAATTGGTTTAAAGATGTAGAAGAGTTTGTGTAGAGATCTTTACGTACAAATTTGCATCATCCTTGCATTAGACACAATTTGATGGAAATTGTGGATCAACAGAAATAACTGAAATAACTCGCCATTCTCTTGCACCTGTATACATTGATTGTGGATTTAACTTGCAAGAATTGTGGATTTCGGTTGGTTCAGAGATCTATATCTAGTTATATTCCTACATCTATATCTTTTGTTCACTGACAAACTATGTGACATGTGTCTGGTCCATACTCTTATACGGATCGTATATACGGATCGTTCTAATAGATTAACAAGAATAAACCATTTTTTTTACCAAATTTTAACCATAGTATACGGGCCGTATAGATTGTATACGGCCCGTATACAAGCTATCGTATACATTGTATACGATCAGTTAAATTTTTTCACCTGCTGTATACGGCCGTATAATAGTATACGACCCGTATTAACATGGTAAAAAAATGAACTGGTAATTTTTTTTCACATGGTGTATACGGGCCGTATAATAGTATACGGCCCGTATTCTTAGGGTAAAAAATGGTTTATTCTCTTTAATCTATTAGAACGATCTAAAAAACGAAGAACAAAGTCAAATGTGATCAAACTTGGACATCAGACGTCAATTGGTTACAGAAACCACTAACAGACATGTCGTGCATTGTTTAAATCAGAATCAGCTTCTCAAAACAAGGATCGCTCTAATAGATTAAAAGAATAAACCCTCGTTCGGTCATCTTTCCAAACTACAACACACGATAAGTTTACACTTTATAGTGTGTGATTTGACCAGTGGATGATTTTTTATCCATACTATTCTTCATAGCCATATTACCACTCACAAGTTGTTGATCTTTGGGTGGTGATTTACTCCCCGAACAAACCATGCCCACCTTGACCAGAATAGATAAGCGTATCACTCGATCCACTTACATTCGAATAACTTGATTCAGATACACAACGGTCTCTTTGCTTCTTCCACTAGAACTATTTGTGTATGCATTTTTAACTTTGAGTGAAAGAGTCTATTTAGCTACAGCACAAGCACATACACCGGTTTCCAGGTAGGGGTTAGATTATTTCATTCTGCTGTGAACTTGTTCTCTATGAAATGTCTCACTTAACAAGAGACTCAACTAAAAGTTAACTAGACCCCTCAAGTTGTCATTCATAGGAGAGTTGATGCAATTTTCCAAGCATTTTAGAGAGACCTTTAATTACGGATCCTACTGCTGCATTTGGAACAAGAAGTAAACTTATCGTGTGTTGTAATTTTAATGAAGCAATGAAGATTGAATATGCAAACCGCATCCGTTTTTTATACGGAAACAGTGGCTATGGGAAATACAAACCCGACACGTCTTCTGTGATGATTCGAAACATTCCGAATAACTAGCAGAAGAACCCGACATGTCTTCTGCTAGTTACTCTTTTCTTCGATTTCAACAAATCTTTCAAGGTCTTAAGTGATGGACAATTGGTTAAAAGATGTAGAAGATTTTGTGTAGAGATCTTTACATAACTTGGTGTAAATCATTCATGTCCATTCCTTAGAGAGAATACTTGTCCTTGCTGCATCTTCGGTTGGTAAAAGACATAGGATGGTTTCTAATATAGGCTCTTTTACGTCGACGTCGTCGCTGGGGTTTTTTCTCTTCCGGTTACCAGGCCTTTCATCTCCGTCTACGTTTGGCTTCCTCAACGAAGAACCGAAGGCTCAACTGAGATAACGGACATCAATCAAGCTAAAAAAGAAAACTTGTGTTTCCCATAGTCACAAAAGATTGCGGTTTGTATTTCACATAGCCACCGTTTCCGTAGTAAAAAACGGTTGCGGTTTGCACATTCATTCTTCAATACTTCATTAAAATACCACTAGTAGAAGAACCCGATACGACTTCATGTTACGGAGAATGTTCTAGAAATTGAAGGAAAATGAAAAGATTTGTTGAAATCGAATTTGACAACTATGACAATTTATTAAAAGTAGCAATCACCTCCAATCATTTCTTGGTCAAATCACACAATATAAAGTTTAAAGTTATCGTGTGTTGTAGTTTGGAAAGATGACCGAATAGAGATCTGAATAACAAACTGTTGAGAACTTGTTTGTGTCGTGCACTGAACCTTCAGTTGTGTACGCAAATTCACCACCGGTTTCTACAGCACAAGCCCATACACCAGTTTCCAAGTAGGGTTTAGAATGTTTGAAGGAAATGTTGGTTAACTTGCATGATAGAAGATACATATCGTCCGTTCAAGTTGAGCTTCCTGATGCAATTTGTTGGAATTTGTGGATTTCGGTTGGTTCAGATCTTGGAAGTACTGAACAACAGAAATACAGCTTCGGTTTCATCAACCGGCTTTGAAAACCCGACGGAATCTACGAAGAAACTGTTGGAATTTGTGGATTTCGGTTGGTTCAGAAACTTAACAAGAGAAGCAACTAAAAAAATACAACTGATTACTCGGTCGAATAATGGCCAATAATATGTTCATTATTTTCACAGTGGTGCCAATGTCCTACTACTACAATCCTTCCAACTGCGTGTTCCGATCTGAATAAATTTAAGCGGCGTGTTCCGATCAATGTTGTTAAAGATGATGAAGAGTTTAGAAACCCTAGAATGATGGTGTTTTTACTGGAAAAAACGTGATACTTGAAAAAACATCCTTATATACGGGGCCGTATACAGTTATACGGCCCGTATACATTTGGTAACATCAAAAACCTACCAAAATAATTCCATTGAGCCGTATACGTTTTACAAATCGTATAAACATGTATACGGCTCGTATAACTATATACGGGCCGAATATAGTAAAATCAAAAAAAAACATTCTCTGCGCATTTTCCTATTAAAAAACATTCTATACGGGCCGTATATTTTGTATACGGGTCGTATACACTAGGGATGTGAAAATAAGATATAGGGGGTGTGGGAACAAGGGGAGCCAAATTTATATATACATACATGGAGAGAGAGAAAGAGTAACGAGTTAGTGTACAAAGGCATTTTCACCTACAAATAATGCATAGCGTCACGTGACCTTGGGCAAAGGTTAATTTTGTCCACCATAGTTATGCATAGGTATTATTACATAATTGCGCAACTTATATGATAATTACGCAATCTATGCTTATAAATTAATCACATACGTAATTCGGCAACTTATAAAAATAATTACGCGGGCCATATCAAAACTACGCAAATTATTTCATAATTAAACATATGCATAATTATGCACGTCATACGTGCAACACGTCGACTTTCTAAAAAAATGCTTTTCTTTGTTAAAGTATATCAAGACTATACTCAAATTTTAAAGAGAATAAAATGATCGATTTAAATTATTGATGGACTTTAAAAAGAATAATATTTTTTTAAAAGTTATGGATTTAAAATAAACATGGTGAATTTGAAAGAAAAGGTCTTCCAACAGTTGTAGGATATACTAGTTTTACCCCTACAGTTTAGTTTGAAAAGTTGACTATGTAACACCCTACGTGATCAAAACCATTTATTTAATATTTATCGGATCAAATTTTTTCCTACACAAAACCTTTGAAAACATTTGTATTTTACTTTTTAATACGTTAATTTTTAAAACTATAAAAACGAAGCTTTTATTCAGATATTAGTATGGTATTTAATTTATTTCTTTAATATTAGTATGGTATTATTGTATGACAACTACATTATATATTTAAATTTAAAAGAAATGAAATTGAAGTTTATAAGAGCTTTTAAATATGATAATAAATATAGCGAATTCAATGATGGTACTTAATTCACAAAGATATTATCTTAATAAACTTGATAAATCAAAGATATTTTCTTAATAAACTTGATAAATCCCACTGGAAGATAAGAACTATATAATATTTATTAAATACCAGGTTTAAAGGAAACCATCAATTGTCGCTTCAATAATTTTCAAGACGAGGTTTGAATTCACTTATCAAAATAAATTTATCGTTACACTACATAATACGTCATCAAAATAACTGGTGCCATAGTACCATTTTAATTTTATAAATTAATTCCAACATCCATTGTGTTGAAAAGGTCATGAAATCAATCTTAAATTCAAAGTATATATAAAATATTAAAAAAACTATCTTAAATAGAACAAATACAATTATCACATGTCGCCTCTAGTTTAATAACATTTTGTCTTTAACTAATATATGTTTACTGAAATTTATTAGAGTTATCACACGACCCTTAAAGTTTAACTAGTGGTATTCTCCCACGCTACGCGGAGGGAATTTGGTCAGTATCGGTTCGCTTAGTTATGTTACCGACATTCGCTATAATAACCGAAAGAGGAAAATAAACAAATAAAGTTGTGATATGCTAAAAACAATAAAAATGAATACCAACACCGGTCTGATAATAATGATACTGATCCAGATGTTGTTCTGTCCGAAATAGTTCGGTTCGTTGTCATGGTATTGATATTCGTATAGCTTACGATACAAAGAAATGGAGATTGCTATATTTCAAATATAAATTTATACCACAATATCATGGGGGAAGGTTAAACACGATTGCACATTCATTTTTTAAAATTCACAAACGCAAGATATTAAAAAAAATCAAATTAAATAAAATTAAATGAGTCAAAAGCGTATATAACAAATGTAGGTACCAGTTTCGATAATACCAATATCGATACCGATACCGAAGTTGTTCATTTAAAATTGTTTCGATTCTTTAGTGTGACGATAGAATTTCGACACCTGTATTACCTACGATATCAATGAAATAATCTCTGTGAAACATCTTATTTTCAAGAAAAATTATAATGGATGATTGAGAAAAAATAAAACATAACGATGCATTAATTTTTTTTTTTAAATCGAGGAACACAGAATATCATAGTTAAAACAAATTAGTAAAAAGTTAATGATTAAAAAGTAAATTACAAAAATCGTCCTTTATGTAGGTCACTTATTGGAGCCGACATGAAAAACATTACTCTCTGACCGGCCGGAACCCTATTTGCTCGACGATGATGAAGCAGTCTAACTAGTAAGCGAGGTTATCGATTCACACTTCGTTTGTATCTCTGAATCTACCTTCCTTCCTAGTTGGTTTTCGGAATCATCCATTCGCGGTGGGGTGGACGGCAACGGTCGCTTCGTTTTCTTTTCCCCTTCTTTTGGTCTATGGCAGCAAGAATTATCAAGTTCTACGTGGCAAACATCCCAGATGGGTGTAGGCTATGGGATTTGGCAACCTTTCTTGGAAATTTTGGTGAAATAGCCGGTTCCTTTATTGCCAGAAAGAGATCCAAAGATGGCCTAAAGTTTGGATTTGTTACTTTTAAGGGGATTAAGGACTGGAAAGAGTTGGAACGGAACTTGCAGGGCCTCAACCTGGGGGGCTCTAAACTTAAGATTAATCGTGCAAGATTTGCTAAGGAGAATGATTTGATGGAAGAACCTAGGGCTCTACCCCCGAAGTCACAGTTTGATCCACAGAAAGAAAATAAGGAACATGAGCATCATAAGAAGGAGGCGTTTGTTAGAAATGGCTGTTCGTTCTCGTCGGCTCTGATGAAGAACTTAGATAAGCCATCGAATCCGGAAGTGCAGGAACTGGGTAGTGATATGTTGGTGGATGTTCATGGCGAGACCAGCGCGCTTCTCGATTTCCAGGGTAGAGCGGTGGTGGGGAGAGCGAAGGATTTTGACAGTCTGATCAATATGAAAGTTAACTTAATCGAGGCAGATATTTTGGGATTTAAGCTTCACTATCTTGGGGGTTTAAACATGATGATCTCCTTCGAGGACGATATTGACGCTTCTGTGTTCGTCCTTAACGTTAATCTGTGGAAAGAATGGTTCGTGTCCCTTGATATATGGTCTGGCCAGACCTTGGCTTATGAAAGATTGGCTTGGCTGAAGTTTCAGGGCGTTCCTCTTCACCTGGCTGAGAACAAAGTTTTCAATGACATTGCGGCGCTATTCGGGAAGGTTGTGAAAGGTTCTCAACTGTATTTCGACGATTGGGACCTGTCCTCCTCCTATGTTGGAGAGTTGGTGGATCATGGTTTTAGTATCTGTGGTTCGGCAACGCTTAATTGGATAAATAAGAAATTTAAGGTATGGGTTTTAGAAGAACAAGAGATCTGGGTTCCTGACTGCATGTTAGAAGAGGTTCGGAAGATGAAGAACCCTGGTTCTAATAATGAAGTAAGAATCAGCGAAGAGGAAAACGAGTCTTCTAGTGAAGATGATGAAGATTCTGTGATCAGGTCGGATAATGACATGGATGATTCTGCCGGTGAGCATGGTCATGTGCTACTGGATCCCTTCCCTCCGGCGAGAGACAGTGAACAGTCGAAGGAATTTAATGTTGGCGGCCGTTCAAATTCTGTCAACCTTGGAACCTCTCGTGTCTTTGATGCCGTGCCAACTTCCGAGGTTGGTGGGGATTCGGATAGACCTAGTGGGGACCACAGACATTCTAGAACGGTTAGTGGTTTGGACCCTTTAGGTAACAATTTCAATTTGGGTAGGCCCAACTTGCCTTCCAGAAAAGCAAGGCCCAGAAATAAAAAAACTCCTTGTGGTGCTAACGTCAGCCCAATCTCGGATCCTAGGCCCAAGAAACGACTTAAGGAAGATTCGGAGTTCTCTTTTGATCTTAATAAACAAGCTGCAAAAGGTGTTCTGTTCTCGAATTCGAGGAAATCTCTGGTTGAGGATAAGTCTATATCGGTGCACGAGGATGTCGTTAACCAGGTTCCACATGTTGTCTCTGGTATTATTTCTCAAAATCTCCCAGCTGATGTTCCAGGTGTGGAAGAAAGGGAGGATCGTCAGAAGAGGTTAGTGTTTCTTTTGTTTCGGAATTAAACAACGAAGTTAGGGACACGATCAATTTGGGGAAAGCTGTGGGGGTGGATTTAAGTAACCACGTGGAGCTGGTCAACGAGACAATCATGTAACGCCCCAAAATCTGAATGTTAATATTTGTCGTGTGATCTTAGGTGACACGTCATGAAATAAATAACTAGGCTATTTAACCTAGTTAAAGGTATGGTCAAAAGTATTAAATGATGAAGGTAGTGTTAGTTATGTTTTAAAAACAAACCCGAGGGGCTAAAGTGGGAAAGATGAAAGTTAAGTTATTAAATAACTTATCACACACAAACACACACACACATGCGTGTGTTCGAGAAGGAGCAGGAGGCTCCCATGGAGCCTCAAACCCTAATTTCATCCTTTCACTCAAATTGAAAGGCAAGATGAAGCGTAAATCCATAACCGAGCATGGATTAATGATCACCATCACGGGGGGATCATAAGGTATGTCTTAAATCTAAGATTTGTGACCATGGGTGAAGTGGGTTATGTTCAAATCCATGAGTTATTATGAAATTAATCATGTACAAGGGTTAAAATCATCGTGTAGAACACAGGGTATGAATGGTTTGTGTTAATTTGATGTTTAGAGGTGAAACCCGTTAAGTTGGGTAAAGATAATGACTAGAATCACCACCTATGTCAAAGTTTTGTTAAAGATTGATGTATTATTGTGGGCGTGATGGATTCTTGTTAGTTAAAATGGAAGAAATGTGGTGATGATATGTTTAATGCTTATGTGTGAATGATATGTGTTGATTAGGAGTAGGATTTGTTGAGTTATGTATGAGCTTAGAAGATTTATGCATGAACTAGTTGTACATTATGCTTAAAAGATGGTACACACATCAAGCGTATGACAAAATGTATATAGTATTGTCCGTATGGTCAATTATGATGTTACGAGTATATGATGATAAGTCGATAGTTAAAAATGGTTAATAGTTGACTTCTGAAAGTCAACTAAGTATAAGTAACATGATTTGACTCGTTGTCGTAAAGGTAGGATTGTAGAAAGTCGTATGGTACATGTTATGTTGATATGTGTTATCCGTGATTATATGATGAATTACATGAATTAAATGTGAAATATGTGGTTGATATGATCGTTAACGTGTACAATTGTGTATACTAACGAGAATGTGATGGGTGACATGAAAGTATAGGAATCGTGTCAAGACGGATTCAAGCGTGAACGGCTAACGGATCAAGAGGTGGCAAAGGATCGGATACGAGCACGGACGCATAAGGTAAGTGATTTCCGTAATCACTTCTTAGTTCAAGTAAGTAGTAAAGTGTTGGAATTAATTAAACATGATGTTTGGGGTCAAATATGTGTTAAAGACTCTCGTCGTAAATGAGGGGATTAAAGTTGACCAAAATGCCCTTGATGGGTATTTTGGGGTAAACGATCATAAAAGTAGTTTAGAAACAAGTTAATCGATAAGTGTAATGTTTTGGACAAGTATGGAAGTGAGGATGAGGGTTTGGTTAGTCATAGACCATTTAATGCGCGGATACCCTTAACGGGTCAAAAATAAGCATATGAACGAAAAGGTGTTAAGAGGATGCAAGACATCCAAGAATTTAGTAATTTATAATAGACGACACTAATGTTATTATGTTTATAAGGGGTTATGGTAAAATGAACGAGGTATGTTGATGTATGCATGAACGGGTCAAAAATGGTAAAGGGATAATAAGTCGAATAGTTAAAAGACTGAAATTTTGCCAAGTCGGATGTCTGATCTTAACTCCATAAGATGGAAAATTAAATTACGGACGTGTAGGAAAAAGAATCGGGTAAAACGGACCAATAACGAAGAAGTTATGACCGTTTCCGTGAAATGTGGTCGTGCTGAAAATCTGCAACACAGCAGCAGCAACATTCTGCTTATTTGAGGGCGTCGCGTGGCGCGACGGCCCGTCGCGTCGCGCGACGAGGTGTCTGTTCGGCGAAAAATGTTCGGTTGCTCTGTTTTGGCTTGGGAACCCGTTTAAACGCGTTTTAAGTTGTGTATGACTGATTTAACTTATGTTTTATGACCATTAGGGTAAACACACATGTAGATAGGTATGTATGCATGTTTGTATATCTCCATATACGTATGTAGAAATGTATGAAGGCCCGTATGTACCTACGTGAGTATGTTTATAAGTATGTGAGCAAGAATAAGCGGATATGTGATGGTATGTATGAGAGTAGGCATGAATGAGTTTGGTTTGATGCACGTAGGGTTGTATGTATGTAAATGTGTATAATGTCATGTGTGTACTTAATCATGTTGGTATGTGTGCATATAGATACGTATATAATGATGTAGATGTGTGTGTATATGTAAGTATGTATGTAGAATGTCATGTACACGTGTGAGCATGTAAGTAAGCAGGTATGTATGCATGTAGATACGTATATATATATATATATATATATATATATATAGAGATAATATGTATCACGTAGGGTATGTATGTAAGTCTTTCGGTATTATTAAGTGTTTACGATGTTTGTTCGTGTACCTGGAGTTATAAGTGTGATGTAGAAATGGCAAGGAAGTCTCACCACAGATGGTAAGACAGGATGAAAAGCTGGGATGTAAAGAGTATAACGAAACGAGAAGTAATGAGAATAAACTTTGTATGATTCTAATGCGTACTAATGTTATGAATTCTATATGTGGTGAATGCAGGTAGTACCAGTTATGAGGATATCCAAGGATTGGAGATCGAGGATCGAGTCACAGGATAGATTGTATGGGAGTGTCGAGCACGTAATTAAGTGAAGCCAGTTTATGATTTCTTGTTGAAAATAAGTATAATAAATGTATTTATTGAGAAAAATTAACCCTAGAAATGAGATTAAGTGTTACAAAGTGTTTGTAACTAAAGAAATTTTTATGGTACGAAATTCCGCTGCGACTTTAGTCAAATACGAATAAGAGTGTTACAAGTTGGTATCAGAGCCCTGGTTTGAGGTAATCAAGTACGAGAAGGTAAGTACTTGAACTCAAACTTGTGTGCTCTTGAGGTAAGAAACCCGTACAATCTAAAGACTCGATCAAGATCCAAAGGTAAAGGTTGATGAAAGTATGTATTTATGTATAGTATAAAGAAACTGACGGTTTTGTATGTGCAAGGTAAGCATAAGTGTTGGAAGAGGATGATCCGTGAATGCAGTCTAGGATGAATACTAAGGCAGGCAAGGAGGTAATAAGGCAAATAGGCAAATGAGCCCAGGTACGTGAATTTAATATGTGGATGTAGGTAATGCTAAAGTTCATTAAGGGAAGGAAAAAAATAAATTTTAAGATGAAAGACAATGATAGTATAGTAATGAAGTATTGGAAGCAATACACGCGCCGAAACCTAAGTCTACGGACATAAGGTGACAATTATATGAAGGCACGAAACTACTATGTGGATTGTGTACCTGGCCAGTACACGAGAAACGTATGACGTTCGTGAGATCATGATAATTGTTACAGGTATGTCCGGAAGAGATGGGTAGCAGGCGGGCGTGTGGGTGAAATGGGAAGTAAGACTCTCGGGAAATTGAGAGTACTATGTAAGAATGAAAAACATGCCTGATAAGAATTAAGAATGTTGAATCCGTGATTAAGTACGGATCAACAAGATAAGAATGCAATGTTTGAATCCGCGAGACGGATTCAAGGATGAAAAGTATGAATGAAATGTTTGAATCCGTGAGACGGATTCAAGGAGAAAAGGTATGAATGTAATGTTTGAATCCGCGAGACGGATTCAAGGATGAAAGGCATGGATGATATGTTTGAATCCGTAAGACGGATTCAAGGATGAAAGGCATGGATAAGGTGTTTGAATCCACGAGAAGGGTTCAAAATGCAGAAGTAATGAAAGGCATGAATGTAACGTTTGAATATGTAAGGCGGATTCAATGAATAAGAAAGCATGAGTGATGCATCTGCATACGTGAGATAGATTTAAAAATATAAAAAGATGAAATTAATCCGTACAAGAAGATGCCGACAGTTTGACCATGATTGAGTCGAACGGGTCAAAGAAATAAGTATAAAGTAAAAGATGATAGTATAATAGATGAAGTTTGGTATGAGCTACGTGTTAGACGTGTTAGTAAATGACTCTTAGAAGTCAGAATGATGACGGGCTGTGACCCGAACCATAACTTAAGTAAGGGCTGGAATGGTAAGTTTGGTAAGAAATACCGAAATGATGTAATGAATGTTTTTGTATGTAAGCATGAATGGAAAGAAGTACGGACGTGTGCCTCAGTACTTATACAATGATTAAGAAATGTCAGTTAAGCTTTGAAGAGTCAAATGAAGGTTGACGAAATAAGTAGCTAGAATGAAAGAATTACATGTAAGAAAGGGAATGCGTGATATGTTATAACCTGGATGTAGGAAATTGTAGAATGATTATAAGTGGGTAATCCCCTAGTATAATGAATGTTTAAATGAAATATGCTAATCGCTAATTTTGTTGATAAAAAAAATGTTAGAATTATTGATGTGATGGACCCAATCGTATTGGTGAAAGAATGTACACGAGCGGAAGCTCATTATAAGGATGAATGAAACCTGGTTTGTTAAGGCTGGTACTCGAGAAGAAGATGTTCGATCGGGGTTACGGATCGTCGCTTTGTGAAATGAAAGAGGTTAGTAAGATGTTTAACTTATGCTGGATAGATATAAACTAGTATGACACACATGTATATATGTAAATTAAGAAATGCATGAAGTGAAAGCAATAGTGATGTAAAATGGACAAAATGATTTAAAGGTAACGTAAAGGTATGTAGGGTACAAGTAGCTGTAGAAAAGTAGAAGGATGTTCACACTAAAGTTAAAATACGTATATATGACCATGAAATGGTAGTTTTGTGTGGTAACAAAACAAGAACTAAATGTTAAATAATATATGAATAGAATGAAATCTTAAGAGATAAGATGAATCTGGTAGATCCGTTATGAACAGATCATATTAATGGATGAATGATTACAGATTGAGGAAGTATGTGTATTGACCGTAGTTGACAGGTTAAGGAAATGAAAATGATATGCGAAAGTATGTTAAGGAAGGTATGGGATGGTTATGAAGAAGTCAATTATATGAATAGTTTATGAATTGAGAATGTATAGCTACTCATTACTATGATATATTAGTTAAAGTTAAACATATCTGAGTATATACAATTTCGATGCAAGATCGTATAGTTGATAAAAACATAATGAATGAGAAATAAACAAATGAGAATGTTAGTAATGGAATGTTGGAACGGTTGCAAGTAAGTAAGAAGGTATATGATGTATATGATATACGAATGTTAGAATGATGAATGAACATTTAGCTATGAAGGCTGTTAGGAATTTGCGTATTAGTGAAAGCGACACTAATAAGAACTCCGGAGCGGGTTCTTTAAGAAAGAAGATAGTCGTTGTGATGGGCTAGCCATAGAGAAGAATTAATTAGTGTTAAATAAGAGGTAAGAAAGGTTTCGGGGACGAAACCTCATTTAAGGGTGGTAGACTTGTAACGCCCCAAAATCTGAATGTTAATATTTGTCGTGTGATCTTAGGTGACACGTCATGAAATAAATAACTAGGCTATTTAACCTAGTTAAAGGTATGGTCAAAAGTATTAAATGATGAAGGTAGTGTTAGTTATGTTTTAAAAAAAAACCGAGGGGCTAAAGTGGGAAAGATGAAAGTTAAGTTATTAAATAACTTATCACACACAAACACACACACATGCGTGTGTTCGAGAAGGAGCAGGAGGCTCCCATGGAGCCTCAAACCCTAATTTCATCCATTCACTCAAATTGAAAGGCAAGATGAAGCGTAAATCCATAACCGAGCATGGATTAATGATCACCAACACGAGGGGATCATAAGGTATGTCTTAAATCTAAGATTTGTGACCATGGGTGAAGTGGGTTATGTTCAAATCCGTGAGTTATTATGAAATTAATCATGTACAAGGGTTAGAATCATCGTGTAGAACACGGGGTATGAATGGTTTGTGTTAATTTGATGTTTAGAGGTGAAACCCGTTAAGTTGGGTAAAGATAATGACTAGAATCACCACCTATGTCAAAGTTTTGTTAAAGATTGATGTATTATTGTGGGCGTGATGGATTCTTGTTAGTTAAATTGGAAGAAATGTGGTGATGATATGTTTAATGCTTATGTGTGAATGATATGTGTTGATTAGGAGTAGGATTTATTGAGTTATGTATGAGCTTAGAAGATTTATGCATGAACTAGTTGTACATTATGCTTAAAAGATGGTACACACATCAAGTGTATGACAAAATGTATATAGTATTGTCCGTATGGTCAATTATGATGTTACGAGTATATGATGATAAGTCGATAGTTAAAAATGGTTAATAGTTGACTTCTGAAAGTCAACTAAGTATAAGTAACATGATTTGACTCGTTGTCGTAAAGGTAGGATTGTAGGAAGTCGTATGGTACATGTTATGTTGATATGTGTTATCCGTGATTATATGATGAATTACATGAATTAAATGTGAAATATGTGGTTGATATGATCGTTAACGTGTACAATTGTGTATACTAACGAGAATGTGATGGGTGACATGAAAGTATAGGAATCGTGTCAAGACGGATTCAAGCGTGAATGGCTAACGGATCAAGAGGTGGCAAATGATCGGATACGAGCACGGACGCATAAGGTAAGTGATTTCCGTAATCACTTCTTAGTTCAAGTAAGTAGTAAAGTGTTGGAATTAATTAAACATGATGTTTGGGGTCAAATATGTGTTAAAGACTCTCGTCGTAAATGAAGGGATTAAAGTTGCCCAAAATGCCCTTGATGGGTATTTTGGGGTAAACGATCATAAAAGTAGTTTAGAAACAAGTTAATCGATAAGTGTAATGTTTTGGACAAGTATGGAAGTGAGGATGAGGGTTTGGTTAGTCATAGACCATTTAATGCGCGAATACCCTTAACGGGTCAAAAATAAGCATATAAACGAAAAGGTGTTAAGAGGATGCAAGACGTCCAAGAATTTAGTAATTTATAATAGACGACACTAATGTTATTATGTTTATAAGGGGTTATGGTAAAATGAACGAGTTATGTTGATGTATGCATGAACGGGTCAAAAATGGTAAAGGGATAATAAGTCGAATAGTTAAAAGACTGAAATTTTGCCAAGTCGGATGTCGGATCTTAACTCCATAAGATGGAAAATTAAATTACGGACGCGTAGGAAAAAGAATCGGGTAAAACGGACCAATAACGAAGAAGTTATGACCGTTTCCGTGAAATGTGGTCGTGCTGAAAATCTGGAGCACAGCAGCAGCAACATTCTGCTTATTTGAGGGCGTCGCCTGGCGCGACGGCCCGTCGCGTCGCGCGACGGGGTGTCTATTCGGAGAAAAATGTTCGGTTGCTCTGTTTTGGCTTGGGAACCCGTTTAAACGTGTTTTAAGTTATGTATGACTGATTTAACTTATGTTTTATGACCATTAGGGTAAACACACATGTAGATAGGTATGTATGCATGTTTGTATATCTCCATATACGTATGTAGAAATGTATGAAGGCCCGTATGTACCTACGTGAGTATGTTTATAAGTATGTGAGCAAGAATAAGCGGATATGTGATGGTATGTATGAGAGTAGGCATGAATGAGTTTGGTTTGATGCACGTAGGGTTGTATGTATGTAAATGTGTATAGTGTCATGTGTGTACTTAATGATGTTGGTATGTGTACATATAGATACGTATATAATGATGTAGATGTGTGTGTGTATATGTAAGTATGTATGTAGAATGTCATGTACGCGTGTGAGCATGTAAGTAAGCAGGTATGTATGCATGTAGATACGTATATATATATATAGAGATAATATGTATCACGTAGGGTATGTATGTAAGTCTTTCGGTATTATTAAGTGTTTACGATGTTTGTTCGTGTACCTGGAGTTATAAGTGTGATGTAGAAATGGCAAGGAAGTCTCACCATAGATGGTAAGACAGGATGAAAAGCTGGGATGTAAAGAGTATAACGAAACGAGAAGTAATGAGAATAAACTTTGTATGTTTCTAATGCGTACTAATGTTATGAATTCTATATGTGGTGAATGCAGGTAGTACCAGTTATGAGGATATCCAAGGATTGGAGATCGAGGATCGAGTCACAGGATAGATTGTACGGGAGTGTCGAGCACGTAATTAAGTGAAGCCAGTTTATGATTTCTTGTTGAAAATAAGTATAATAAATGTATTTATTGAGAAAAATTAACCCTAGAAATGAGATTAAGTGTGACAAAGTGTTTGTAACTAAAGAAATTTTTATGGTACGAAATTCCGCTGCGACTTTAGTCAAATACGAATTAGAGTGTTACAAATCAGGAAAGAAGGAATGAATGTGGTGAACCCATGAATTTTTTGTCTTTAAATTTAAGGGGTATCGCAGGGGAGGCGAAAGCTAATTGGGTTAAAAATATTCGGATCTCTAATAAAATCAGTTTGATTGCTTTTCAAGAGTCTATGGTTTCTTCCATTCCCAGACCTACGATTGCGAGGTTTTGGGGAAACAATAACTTTGATTATGTTTGTTCGGCTTCGGAAGGGTTATCGGGAGGTTTAGTCTGTGTCTGGGACCCCAAGGTTATTAAAATTGATTCTAGTGTTCAGGAGAGATATTACCTTTTGCTTAAGGGATCTGTGGTAGGTAGCGGTGTTTCAATTAACCTTTTAAATGTCTATGCCCCCCAAAACACGGCGTCGAAACTTCAGCTATGGGGAGAGCTATCTAATATTATCGACACTACATTGGGTATGTGGATCGTGGTGGGAGATTTTAACGCGGTTAGATCTAATGTAGAAAGGAAGAATTCCAATTTCAAACCTGTTTGTGCCGAAAATTTTAACAACTTTATTTATGACAACGGGTTGTTGGAGTACCCGATGCAGGGGATAAATTTTACTTGTGTTAGAGATAATGGTAAAAAATTAAGCAAGTTAGATCGCTTCCTGGTTTGTTCGGAATTTTTCAACAAGTGGCCTTCGGCGTGCGTTAGAGCTTTATCTAACCGGTATTCTGATCATTGCCCAATAATTCTCGAGTTGGTTGATCTCAACTTTGGCCCCCGCCCTTTTAGAGTTTACAATTCATGGATTGGGAAGCAGGGTTTTGAGGAGACTGCCATGGCGGCTGTGGATGGTTTGCAGGTTTGTGATCCTCTTGACACTTTCCTTAAATCCAAATTTGCTCGGATAAGGGATTTCCTCAAAATATGGAGAGATGAATTTTTGATTAAGGAAATCGAAAGTGAATCTTTGGCCATTTCGGAGTTGGAAAAGTTGGAAGAAGAAATGGAATTGAGGGATTTATCGAAAGAGGAAGAATGGGTTATGTCGGAAAATAGGAAAATTATTCAAGATATCGATGATAGAAAGAGAGCGGATATTAAACAAAGAGCGAGAATAAGGTGGGCCGTTGACGGAGACGAGAATTCTAAGTTCTTCCATGCTATGGTTAATAACAGGAAAGCCTCGAACAACATTCACGGCCTCTCAATTGGTGGAGAATGGTGTACTAAACCGGTTAAAATTAAAAAGGAGATTTTTTCGTACTTCCGTGAAAAATTCAAAGAGAGTATCAAGAATAGGCCGGTTCTGCAGTGCTTCAACATTAAAAAGATATCCGAGGATGACGGTAATCTATTAATTGAGCCTTTTTCAGAGTTAGAGATTAGAAATGCGGTTTTTGAATGTGGAGAGGATCAGGCCCCTGGTCCTGATGGCTTCAACTTTAAATTCATCGAACATTTTTGGGAAATTTTCAAAGACGATTTCTCTAGAATTTTCTCTTGGTTCCACAATCACGGTGTGATTAATGACGGGTGCGGTGCGTCGTTTATTGCGCTTATAGCGAAAATATCGGACCCGGTTTCACTCAATAATTTCAGACCTATTAATTTGGTCGGTGTTATAAGTAAGTTGATTTCCAAAGTTATGGCGAATAGGATGAGATTGGTTTTGGACGGGGTTATCTCGGACTCCCAATCGGCTTTCCTTAAAGGGAGATTCATTTTAGACGGTCCTCTTATTGTTAATAAGCTCATTTCTTGGATTAAAAAGAACAAAAAGAAAGTGTTTTTTTCTTAAGATTGACTTTGAAAAGGCCTACGACAACGTTAATTGGCACTTTGTTATCAGTATCCTATCCCAAATGGGTTTCCCAGAGTTGTGGTGCAAATGGACTTTGGGCATTCTGAAGTCGGCCTCTTCGTCGGTGCTTCTTAATGGGGCTCCTACGTTCCTATTCAGATGCGAAAAAGGAATGAGACCGGGAGACCCTCTCTCGCCGTTTCTATTCCTTATTGTAATGGAGGCTTTGTCGTGCATGATTAATAGTGCCAAAAACGCTAATCTTATGGGAGTTGTTATTCCACATGATGGGCCAAACATATCACACCTCCTCTACGCGGATGACTCTATCGTTATGGGGGAGTGGGATAAGCAGGAAGTGGTTAATATAGTGACAGTGCTCCGGGTCTTCTTTTTATGTTCTGGTCTTAAAATTAATATAGATAAATCCAGCTTGTACGGTATTGGTGTGGGAACGGAAGACATCATTGGTATGGCTAGTGTGGTGTGGTGTAAACCGGATTATTTTCCTTTCATATATCTTGGTCTTTCGGTTGGGGCGAATATGAATAGGATTATTAACTGGCAACCTGTTTATGACATCTTTCGTAACCAGTTGGCTAGGTGGAAATCTCAATTACTTTCGATTGGTGGAAGGGTCGTTATTATAAAGTCAGTATTGGAAAGCCTTCCGTGCTACTATTTCTCGCTATACAAGGCCCCTAAGAAGGTAATTTCGGATCTTGAAGCTATGATTAAGAAATTTTTATGGGGAGGCTCGTTAGAGGAAAAGAAGATGCATTAGGTTAATTGGGACCGGGTCTCGTGTCCTAAAAAAGCAGGATGTTTGGGTCTTAATAAACTCTCGGATGTTAATATTTCTCTCTTAACTAAACGGGGATGGCGTTCTAAAACGGAGAATAACTGTCTTTGGAAAAAAGTTATTGTTGCGCTTCATTCAAGTCGGGTTGGGTGGGAAGGATATCCGAATAAAAAATCGCTGAACGGAGTGTGGAATAATATTGTTAAGGTCCTAATTAACGTCAAGGTGGGTGGCTTACTTATTAAGAATTATATAAAAGGTGTCATTGGGAACGGTAATGACATTTCGTTTTGGTTGGATACTTGGATCACCGATGAACCTCTCAAGATTAAATTTCCAGAGCTGTTTCGTATAGAGGCCGAAAAAAGTGTTATGTTGCAGATCGTCTGATATGCTCTGGTTCGAGAGTCTAATTTTCGTGGAAATGGAAAGACGACTTGGATGATTCGGGGTTGTCTGTGTTTTATACGCATCTGTGCGATATTCTGGTCTCGGTTCAGCTTTCGGACAGAGCCGATAAATGGATTTGGTCTCCTCAAAAAGAAGGTTTGTTCTCTGTTAAGGCTGTTAAATCTTTAATCAGCATGGATAGGGATCTGGGTTCCAATTTTGTGTTGGATTGGTGCGGTTGGGTTCCAGACAAATGTAATATACACATATGGAGAGCGGAAATGGAAAAAATTCTGACAAAGCTTGCTTTGAGGAATAGGAACGTAATGATCGATGATCCGAGCTGCCCGTTTTGCTGTTTTACAGATGAATCTGCTGAGCACATTCTTACTACCTGTTCGGTGTCGTCGGTTGTTTGGAACGGCATCAGCTTATGGTGCAAGATCCCACCCATTTATGCGTTCTCGGTCAAGGATATTCTCGGTATTCATTCGTCTCTTCCTGTCTCGGTTAAGAAGAAGGAGGCGATTTACGGAATTTTCATCATTGTGTGCTGGAGCCTTTGGCGTGCAAGGAACTAGCTGGTCTTTTCGAATATACCGGTTAGGATTGATAGGATTTTGAGCTAAGTTAAAGCTTTAAGTTTCCTTTGGTTCTCTAATAGATCTAAGTATAAAGGGGTTAGTTGGGAGGAATGGATTTCCTTTGTAAATATGTAATTTGTTAGTAGTGTTTTGGGTTGGCCCGGTTTGGGTCGGCTTGTTGTGAATGAATTTTAAGTTTCAAAAAAAAATGTAGGTCACTTATTGCAAACTATGTCATTTATCTTCAATAATTACAGAAAACGTACTCGATATTTGCAAACCCTTGCAAGTTATGTCCTTTAGCCCTAACTCAGTTAATTTTTTGTGGTTAAAGCTGATCAAATGGACCCCATATGAGGGTATTTTGGTCATTTTACTCTCATGTGGGGTCCATTTGGTCAAATTTAACCACAAAAATTAACTGAGTTACGGCTAAAGGACATAACTTGCAAGGGTTTGCAAACATCGAGTACGTTTTCTGTAATTATTGAAGACAAATGACAGTTTGCAACAAGTGACATACATAAAGGACAATTTTTGTAATTTACACAAAGTCTGCATTGTAAATAGTATAGGGGTGAAAAGGAAATATAAATTCAAGGCCGGCTAAAAGGAGGTGCAGGGTGGGCATGCAATCAGGGCCTAAATTAATATAGGGCCCAAATTTTTTTTAACATTATATATATATAATGAAAATATTTGAAGAAAACCCTTATAATTGATAACTTTGGGAAATTCTAACCTCTCTAATTTTTTTTAAAAAGAAAAATTTACAAATGTTATATACATGTTTTTAAAAGTTTTGGGCAAAAAAAAAATAAAAAAAGCACCGGTTGGATATTTTATAAAAAAAATAACAAGTTTCTGGGGTAACATATGTCAGACGAATGTAATATATGTTACACCAAAACTTGTTTATTTTTTTTAATATCCACTTGGCGTTTTTTTTGATTTTTTTTTTGCCAAAAACTCTTAAAAATGTATATAACATGTGTACATTTTTTTGAAAAAAAAAATCGGAAGCTTTGAGTTTCCCGAGTTTTCTCGCAACAAGTGGGTTTTCTATACATCCTTTCCATATATATATATATATATATATATATATATATATATATATATATATATATATATATATATATATGAGAAGGTTCATTTGAGAAAAAATATAATGTGAGAAGAAAAAAAAGAAAGGGCATATTAGTAAAATACTATTTCAGTTATAACTCATATCATTAATTTTTCTCTCTTTAATTAATTAGTCAGCTAATCATTAATTATAATCTACAAAACCTACACATATCAAAATTTTCCTACGTATACCCTACACATTATAGAATTTTATCCTACATATTCGAAATTTATCCTACACAGTCGAAATTTATTCTACACACCTCGAAATATATCCTACACAACTCATAATTTATCCTACACAGCTAGTAATTTATTCAACACTTTAAATTAAGTTGTTTTTTTTTTAATTTGGAAAAAATATATATTTTGAAAATGAGTTACAAATTTAATTGAGTTAGTTATTAAATGGGAGGAATAAAAATTAATGATTTATGTAAGTTTACCAATATACCCTTATATTAAAATTAAATGAAAATATTAAATGAAGTAAAATAAAACATTCTTATTGTTTGAAACTTTTTTTTTCTTCTTATAAAAAATATCTTCTCATTTGAACCCTCCACTATATATATATACCCATCTTTATTGCGAGAACCGCGAGAACCAATGTAAACACAACCAAAAATATCTAAAAAAACCTAACCCCCACCCCCTCCCCCCCCCCCCCCAAAAAAAATAAAAAATAAAAACCTAACCGCGATTCTTTTATAAAAAAATACTAAAAAAATTGCATGCTTTTTAGGTATTTTGGTTGTGTTCACATTGGTTCTCGCGGTTCTCGCAATAAAGGGTGGTTCCCAACGGATCCTTCTCCTATATATATATATATATGTGTGTGTATATATATAATCTGGATGACTTTATAAATAAGGGTCTTTGTATAATAAGTTTAAAACATAACTAAAAGTTTTTATAAATAAGGATCTGCGTAAAAAAAATTAAAACCCAATTAAAAGTTTTATAAATAAAGGTCTGCTTAAAAGACCCAAAGTTTTATAAACCCAATTAATAAGACCAGCCCCATGACCCCTTTAGTCTTATTGTGTGATTCTGATTTCATATGTTTAGGGCCGTAAATGCTAATGTTTAGTAACTTTGTTTGATGTTTAATACTTTAAATGTATTATGTATGTTTAGACTTCGTGCGATTGAATGAATGTTTTTGTTTAATATTTAGAAATCATGCCTCTCGTTCCTATATACAAACACCTATCCGACCATATCTATTGAAAGTGAAATATTAGATACTATGGATTACAAGGAGTAGATTGAGAGCTTTGCTTCAAAAACCGTTAGGAGAACCACACTGTTCGCTTAGTAAGTAGGTTCGATACTTTGATCATTTTTGCTACACTATTTTTGTTAATTTGTTTTATCAATTTCATAACAATTATCGTTGTATTTATGTATTTGATTGAATGATTGATGAGTTTATATTATATGATTGATGAGTTTATATTATATGAAGATTTGCGAATAGAGCCCAAATTTTTTATCTCGAACAGGGTCAAAAAAAATTTGTGATTTTCGGAGACGACCCTGTCTAAAATAGTAAGTTTTCCCCTAGAAGTTGATTTAAAAATAAATAACAACTAAAAGTAAAAAAAAATCTCATTCACTTTTCACAACAACTTTCAAAAGAAAAAAAAATTGTTCACTCTTCGTAACATCTTTCTACATTTGCTATATATAAAATAAAACTAGGAAAGACCATTAGGTCATGGACAAGTTAATTGAAAATAAAAACTTATTGTGCATCGAAAGTCTTTGAAAATATAAAAGTTAACACTTTCCTACTGATCAAAAACCGGGGATGGGCTTAGATTCTTGATTAGTCGCATTGGTGTAACAATAAATACTAAGTTTTGTTCTCTATAATTGATCGTGCATCCTTGAAGGATTTAAAGTGTCCATCTGGTCTGATAGAGGAAAGACACCTTACCATCACACCATGTTTTTTGAGGACTCCCTAATAAATTCCTCTTTCGTTCTTATTCTTTTTTTTTCGCTCATTAATATACCGTTCAAACTCAATAGTAGTTTCTAATTCATTTTAATATGTGGTCTACTCTTGTATCCTATAGAATAATTAATGGGTCCAAAAAGATCAGGCTCGATGGGCTACTAACATCCATTACATATCTAGTTCATCTAATTCTTTTTAAAACTAAGTAGATGGAAGCACCCCCGCGTTGCAGCGGGGTACAACCGTACCAACAACATTAATAACACACCATCGTCAACGACACGCAACACTGAAAAAAAAAGACGTAAAAACGTTAGACCACGCACGTCCGTAACATGTAGGAAATGAAGTATTAATAAAAGTTGTTACACCATAATCATGCATATACCTTAAGTATAAGAGAAGTTACAACAATTTTGAGAAAAGTTAGAAACATTTTGTAGTAGATTTTGTTAGTACATATATGATTATATACTAAGCCCCCGCGTTGCGGTGGGAACACAAAACCATGTCAAGTTGCACCAATGCTATACTACCACCAACGACCACCAACACCGGAAAAACTTGTAAACAAAATAAATAAAAATGGAAAAAGTTACATTGGGCGGAACGTAGACGTAAAATCATCGAACCACATACACTCATTGCGACGTGTTAATACGAAGAAATTAGAACGAAACGTAAAACATAGAAAAGAATAACTAAATTGATATATGACCTGGGAGTTGCGACGAACCTATCATGTGAGAAAAATAGACGTAAAAACATCGAACCACATACGCACATTACGTCGTGTATGGACACAAATAAAATTAAAAAAAAATAAATTAATGTGTATTACAAAAATAAATACATGATTTAAATAAGTAATAAAACTAAAACAAAGAAATCATAAAATAAGTACTAATAATAAAAATAAAGGTAATAATAAAATATAACGTACCATGGAATCATAAAAAAATAATAATAAAAATAAAGATAATAATAATAATAAAATATAACGTACCATGAACCTACAACAAAACTTTTTTGAAAAACTCATAAAACATAAGTTACAATACATTTATACTCCCAGAACTTGCTAATTGATAGTATGAAAATTACATTATTTCTTTTTCTTTTTAACCAATATTTTTTCTTTATCTTTTTTATAGGTTTAGTTCTCTTATTATATAAACAAGGTTGTATAACCCGCGCGCGTTGCGGCGCGGTAAACCGTGATATGGTAACGGCAGTTAGGGCTGTTCAAAAAGCTCGCGGCTCGTAGCTCGCTCGAAGCTCGCTCGGATTTAGCTCGGAAAAAGCTCGCTCGATTTGGCTCGGTTTAAAAGTGAGCCGAGCCGGCTCGGCTCGGTTAGAAAGTGAGCCTAGCTCGGCTCGGCTCGCTTTGTAGCTCGGCTCGGTTTAGCTCGAATTATTTTACTTATAATAAGTTTTAATTTTATAAACATTATAATATATTACAAAAACACTAATTATTATTTACATGTATATAGGTTTGTAATTTGATATTTATGGCATATTTGAAGATTGATTAACATACTAATGAACTAATATTGTATTTTATTGAAATTAAAACTTATTTTGCGCTGTTAAACTTGATTTTGGTTTGAATTGTATTAGGTTGAACTTATTTTGAATATATTCTTTTAAATTATTGAATAATATTTTAGGCTATTAAATTTTAAGAGGTATATATTAGTTTTTTTTTTATAAAATCGAGTCAAACCAAGCCGAGCCGAGCTAGCTCGGTTTAAAACCAAACCGAGCCCGAGCTTAGATTTTCAGCTCGGTTTCAAATCCGAGCCGAGCCAGCTCGGTTTATAATCGAGCCGAGCCCGAGCTTGGCCTGGCTCGGCTCGGCTCGGCTCATGAACAGCCCTAACGGCAGTTGACCAACAGCGGCATTCATATTGAAGTCGTGATATAGTAGCGCTAGGGGTGTGAATTTCTGACACGACCCGAAAGCACGACACGAACCTAACACGAAATTCGCAGGTTTAGGTTTAGTCTAAACGGGTTCGGGTCAGTTTCAGGTTGAATGGGTCGGGTTCGGGTCAACCCATTCGGGTTAACGGATTGACCAGTTTAACCCATTTATATTATATTATATTTTTTATAATATGTTTTATGTTATAAATCAATTTAGGTGTGTATTTTATGCATAATTATAACTTAAAAAGAGATATTAACATAATGTTTTATAATTAAATGCAATTATATATATATATATATATATATATATATATATATATATATATATATATATATATATATATATATATATATATATATATATATATGTGTGTGTGTGTGTGTGTGTGTGTTTGTAGTAAAATTATAATTTTAACATATTAATTTGTGAAAAAAAAGTTTAAAAATTCAAAATTCTGGTTGAACGGGTCAGGTTCGGGTCAACCCATTAATATTCGGGTCGTGTTCGGTTCATATGTATGACAAGATTTTCGGGTTCGGGTTCGTCTAAAATTTTCAGGTTCGGGTCGAGTTGAACCCGCGAACCCGACCCGTTTAGCACCCCTAAGTAGCGCGGTGAACCGTGATATGGTAACGACAGTTGACTGACAACAACATTCATATTAAAGTCGTGACATAGTATCAGCACCCGTATTATAGACGTGAATACTTTTATAAAGTGATCTAAAACAATGGGTGACTACACGCCATCTCTGAAAACTTGTTTGTTATTATACGTGATTTCCCCTATAGAAAGTTAATTGGAAAGTAAATAACAGCTTCATGTGGTTTGTGGTTGACCTTTTTGGTAAAAGTCTAAAACTTTATTTTTGTCATTTGTATGTAAAACCAGTGCTACAACTAAGCTACATATGTTTTCATGTTGACTTTGTAACAAAAGTCAAATTTTTCTATTTTTTTCCCAGGCAAAGGGGAACCTCATTATATGAAAAAAAAAACATACAAACTCTTATCTTAGCCAGCAGCTAAGACAGAGGATATACCCCAACATAAAGAACCAAAAAGAGGACACACAAGCATAACACATACAACAAAGCCAATGACTAAAACTGGAAATTGTTCCAGCTTTCCAAAGAGAGACCCGCGCTTTTGTTTCGTCTCTCCATCCACTCGTGACGCAGTGTCCACAACTTCCAAATTGTCACCGAGAAGACTTCATAAATGATACGTTTCTCCTTGCTGGTTTATTCACTTGAAGAGCATGCTCGAGCATCATTTTTACTGAATCAAAACTGGATGGCACCAGAGCTGTAATCCAAACACACACCCGCCACCAAACCGCTTACGCTGTAATAGATTGGGAAATTAAATTGCAGTGTCTATTTGAATCAGACTCACAAACAACCTGACCCGATCCTTCAATTGCAACATTTTATTATAATCAAAGTCACAACAACCTGACCGGATGCAAGTTCTTAAAATTGCAGCAATGTTAGTGTAGTTAGACATGTGGACAACCACCCGAACCGATCGAAGTTCTCAAATAAACCAGTTACAACAAATTACGTTACCTGGGAGAGCTATAAATCGTCTCTTGCGCCAATCGCTTGGACCAACATCGATAATGTTGAGTCAGCACCACCTATATCGCTAATGATACAAAATGAATTAATGTGATAAAAATGTGGATTTCCATGGTTTTTCTTATGTGAAACGATGAAAGAAAATAAAAAGGAAGAGCAGTCCAGGATACTAAGACACATACCTTGTAGGGTTTACGTGGACCAACACATGTAGCAAGTTCATCGTCCATCAAAGCCTGCGTGGGAACCGTCCACATTCACCAATCATATAGTTTTAAGATCACAACTTTACCAAACGAAAGAAAAAAGTTGAGTCCAATAGGTTGCAGCTGCTCAGAGCTTTGAAATCATAAGCTAAAGCAATCACATAATTTTATTAGCAAATAACATAAAAAAGGTGCGTTAAAGTGATAAAATCAGTTAATTTGATTTGTTGTTGTCTCAAATTCCAATAAGCCAACATATAATCATTGTTGTTTAGTGTCTGCCTAATATAATAAGATGTTTTATATTCTTATGTGTGTTGCGGCCAGCGTTAATAACAACTACAACATTCAGTGAAGGTATACAACCTTTTTCCCTACAATGGAAACTCACCAAAACCCGAAGTGTCATTGTGCACATCTTCAACAACATACATAGGGTACTGGATTCTGAAAAATCACACTCACCTTGGTCCTAGGAAGCTTGGGTACTCGCTTTGACAAAACCAAACATTATGAGGCTATCCATGATAACTTTTCTCTGGTCATCCGAAATGCCCGCATCATCAAACTCTTCATCAATATCCAGAATGTCATCCTCATTAGCATCACTAAAAGCACTTGATGATCGTGTATATGTCTATTTCAAGCTGCTCATTGATCTTTTCAACATATATATTGCCACTTTACTTTGCATATCTATGTTTTAACACATGAATGTATAATGACAGTACTATAGTTGTATGCATACCTAGCATAATGGCCTAATAGGCGAGTCAGGTCAGTGGAGTAACAGGCCAGTACTGGCCGTTTCAAGAAATTATCAGTTTGGCAGCTAGACAATATCGGCTTACTCTTGGTTGAGAGTATTCTGAGGGTGACTCCTTAATAAAGAAAAAAAATTGATTCATATTAAATATCGAGTTGATAAATATTTTATAGAGGTAGAAAGATGACACTTACTTCTAAACCACTTTTAACCATCCACCAGCCAATCAACCCTTGTCCACCACGAAGAGCAAACAGACCCGCGAGTCTAACTCTAAGTAGATTAATATAACCTTTTCGAATAAAATACGAAAATGGGACTGCAAACATGACCCCGAGTGCCCTTCCCCACATACGATGCGTGTATTCCATCCAATAAATGAACTTAAAATCGTCAATATTCATTCCCCTGTTCACACTGAAAGTGGCCAATATTGTGTAGGATCAGTATAATCTATCGTTAGCTGCTTTCAACTGAATATTAGCACTTGTTATGTTGTCTACCAAAGAATGTAGCAAAGTAATTGAGTACTCGTTAATTTCACTCTCAATTAGAGCAACATCAAATTTGCAATTTTACTGTAGCATTAATATAGTGATCTTTGTGGAATGACGATCCAAAAAGATGTATCGGCAATGCTAATATATGTGGTATAAACTCAAAAAGGGATGTTACATCTGCGTGCATGGGTCGGTCTGTAGGTCCCTCGGAGGTTGAGGTTTAACCTATTCCTTGTTATGTCTAACACGCTAGCGAGTGCGGAATCCAAGCTAGCATGCAAACCGAGATAGAACAAGCACAAAACACAACACACAATCTTCAACGATTAACACCACTTGTATTAATGCGTATGAAAGGTTCGGTTACAAGCACAAGGTTTACAAATCTATTTTGCAAACTCTCTCTAACTATCGTGTGTGTGTTCTAAACAGAATGCTCTCACTTTTGCCTATCTTTCGAACTCTGTCTATCTGATGTCTAACCTCTAAGTGAACACACAACATGGGTATATATACCCGAACACAGCATGTCTGGTCGAAGGATCAGACAAACTGATCGTAAGATCATCTGTCGACCAGGAACCCATCGAAGGATCACATTTACCACGAAGGATGATATCCTTCGTGGTCTATCCTTCGAAGGTTATCTTTCGAGCTCATCGAAGGATCTAAGCCATCCTTCGATGACACATCCTTTGACCCAAACATCTATCAACCATAGTCTAACTGTTTGGCCAAGTCAAACCGGAGGATGGTTGACTTGGTCAAACTTACATCAATCTTACATCAAAGACATCGTTTTGTATCAAGACTAAATACAGACAAAGTACAGACACAAGTGCACCAACAAACTCCCCCTTGGCTGTAGCTTTGTCTCGATCTCGATCTTAATTCTTGTAAGTCCTTTGTGTCTTCAAGTCTTTGACGTCCTTTCAAGTTCTTCAATGTCGGAGGATCTTTAAAGTGTGCACGTCTTGAAAGCAGAAAGTGTACCAACAAACTCCCCGTTTTATGTAGGAAGTGTGTTGACAAACTCCCCCTTAACATAAGCTCCCCCTTGAGTTATGCTCGTGAATATCTTGTTCTTTATGAAGTGAGATCCTTGTGGTGTTGATGATGGTCAGCGGCAACTCGATCATCTTCATCTTTTGAGCGCCTTCACGTCGTGTCTTCATTCCGAAGCTTGTCATCGACCATGTTCTCCTTGCCTTTAGAATCTGCACATGCAAGAAATCTAAACGCGTAATGAGAACAACTGCCTGGAATATCATAAGTAAGCGACACACATGTGACCATTGTTTAAATAAACACCGTCCGACAGTTTGAAAGTTTTAACAAATTTTATCAATTTCAAATTTTAACTTTCAACACTTGCAAATTTCGACCGTTTATGAAGATTTAGTCGTTTCGGTTTTCAATCAGGTTTCAGGTAACGAAGACTCGAGATCCAACATCGTACGATCGAAAATAAGATAGAAATATAATCTTTTTGGCTTTTATAAAGTTTATATTAAAACACACCTAAAATCTTTTTGGTATTTTTTTTGAATATTTCAAATGTAAAGACTGAAAGCAGTAAATAAATATATACAACGATGCGAAAAATGAAAGCATTAAATAAATATTTACAGACATTCTTTTTACGAGTTTCGAGGGTAAGAGAATCATATCAGTGTACGGTCATGTCAAAACACTCTCTTTGTTCAATTAGTTAACATTAAGATAAGCATCCTATAACAATTATCGGTATTGTTGTCCACTTAAGCTCAACTTATCAGATGTAATCATGGCGAGGGGATACGTTAAGGTATGTTTTATACTTACCGACCGGTGTTCATCCACATCACGACACATTCCCGTATCAAGGTATGCACGAGGGTTCATCTTACCGGTGAGTATACCGATTATCATCTGTTTGACCGTATATGATGTGAGATTCTCACTTATTTAGATTTGAAAACAAGCCCTATGTGATAGAATCACTTATTGATGAGGAACTTGATTTTCGATGCATGAGGGCACAGGAGCAAGTCCGTGAACAGGTCAGTACTTTCGTACAGCAGAGAGACGAACTTGAATCCCGGAAAGAATTTGTGATATATTATCACTTATTTGTTTGGACATGTGATTGTTGATCACTTATTGAGGTCGTATGCAGTATGTACACGTATGTATGGTATCATGGAAGATCTAGACTTGCGTCCCCGTTATATTTCGGTAAAAGATACAACCATGATACCCAGATGATAAGCAGCATAAAGACCGAATATCTCAGAACCTCGGCAATCTCTCAAACGAAATTTCGGTACTAAGACCATATACCAATGAATGGTTCCCACCTGGTCTTCAGTCGATTTAGATTTATATCACCCTGCACACTTTAAAATGATTGTGAGCCTACCGATACATCTTATATAGAGTTGCTTATCGTTTTTCAGTTTAGGTTTAAAGAGGTTTAGACAGACCACCGATGTACTATCATTTTCTCTTTTGCTCGCCAGGAAACTCATTTTTGTTTTTCTATTGTTTTTGTGTTTTTGAAATTTTTCGATGTTTTTGGATTTTCAAATTTGGATTTACTCCCCCTAAAATCAATAAACTAAGACAAATTTAAAACACAAAGGTATTTACAAAAATGATTTTCCGATGTTGGTTTTACTCTTGCTTGACCTTAATGCCGTTTACCAATAATAAATAGTCAAATCTTGATTTGTCAAATGCTTTGGTAAAAAGGTCGGCACGTTGGTCATCGGTGTGGACGTAAGCAACATCGATTAGCCTTTTCTCAAAGCAATCACGTATGAAGTGATACTTAATTTCGATGTGCTTAGTCTTTGAGTGCTGCACAGGATTTTTAGTGATCTGTAATGCAGCAGAATTATCAACGTAAATAGGAGTAGTTAGGAATTCAAAACCGTAGTCTCGCATTTGTTGTTGGATCCATAGGACTTGGGAGCAACAACTTGAGGCAGCAATGTATTCAGCTTCGCATGTTGATGTAGCGACGCACGTCTGCTTCTTGCACTGCCATGTGACTAGGCGATTTCCTAAAAACTGACATCCAGCCGTTGTGGATTTGCCGTCGATTTTGCATCCGCCAAAATCAGAATCACTGAATGCGATCAAGTCAAAGTTATTATCCCTAGGGTACCATAGACCGGTGTCAGGGTAACCCTTCAAATAACGAAAAATCCTTTTTACAGCTGCAAGATGTGAGGCCTTCGGGTTGACTTGATATCTGGCAAGCAGGCACGTTGGGTACATTATATCTGGTCTTGATGCTGTGAGGTACATAAGGGATCCGATCATCGCGCGGTAGTATGAGGGGCTAGTAGCTTCACCCTTCAAGTCTGGAGTAATTCCGTGATTTTGCGGCAATGGGGTACCGATGGGCGTTGCATCAGACATCTGGAACCGGCTCAAGATGTCACCAACATATTTAGTCTGATGGATGAATATCCCAGACTCAGTTTGTTGTACTTGTAGGCCCAAAAAGAAGGTCATTTCCCCCATAGCACTCATCTCGAATTTATCCTGCATTACACGCTCAAAATCCCTACACAAAACATCATTAGTAGAACCAAAAATAATATCATCAACGTATACCTGTACCAGTAGAAGATCTCCATCTTGTTCTTTGATGAAAAGAGTACAATCGATAAGACCTCTGCGAAATCCATTCTCCAGCAGATAATTAGATAAGGTTGCGTACCAAGCTCGCGGTGCTTGATGTAGACCATAGAGAGCTTTGTTGAGCAACCAAACCCGATCGGGATGGATAGGATCTTCAAAACCTGGAGGCTGTTCGACGTACACCTCTTCTTCCACCACACCATGTAAGAATGCACTTTTCACGTCCATCTGGTATATCTTGAAACCTTTGAATGAGGCATAAGCCAGAAAAATCCGAATTGCTTCTAGACGTGCAACAGGTGCATACACTTCGTTGTAGTCGATCCCTTCTATCTGACGAAAACCTTGAACGACTAGCCTTGCTTTGTTTCGAATAACGACTCCACGGTCATCCTTTTTGCATTTAAACACCCAACGGGTACCAATCTTCTTGTAACCAGCAGGTTTCTCTACGAGTTTCCAGACACCAAGCTTCTGGAATTGTTGCAGTTCTTCCTGCATTGCTTCAACCCAAGAGCTATCTTTCAAAGCATCTTTCCAAGTTCTTGGCTCTTCCTGTGAGACATAACACGCGAAAGACCAATCATTTTGTTGACCAGATTCTCGGATAGTTGCATACAAGCCTGCATTGTTGTTATTCCGCAACATGTTTCTTGTTTGAACGCCACTTTGTACATTTCCGAGGATATTTCGTTGAGGATGGGTATTGTGAATCCTTGTTTCTGGATTATCTTGAACTGGAATATTTGTACCCAGATTGTTGAGATTGAGATCAACAATCAATTCAAGGCCCGGAATTGACGAAGAGGATGATGCAGTAGCTTCAGCTGTTCTAGGGACATCCACTGGAGGTGTACCTTCTGAAGTACCATGTACTGCTGTTGTTGGAGCTACTTGATCTGCATCGAGAAATTCATCATCCTCTGAAGATTCGTTCAATTCGGTAGCATCATGAAAATCCTCATTGTCGAGAGCATTATTGTTCACCGAAGATGGTTCTTGATTGACAATAATTGGACGAACCAGCGGTGAATCTGTTGCATTGTCACTCTCGAAAAACATCCTTGCCGCAGCATTTTCTTCAACTGCTTCTACATTGATCGAATTGAAAAAGTCATCGTACTCAAACATCCAAGGCTAACCAGGACATTTGACTGGTAAAGTGTGCCTTTGTACTCTGACTTCAGACCATTCCTCGACCCTTTTAGTCTCTAGATTCCAGACTCTTAAGTTCGGGGTGGAATACCCAAGAAAGTATCCCTCAATTGCTCTTGCCCCAAACTTTCCATTAGGATCGATTATTGTGCACGGAGCTCCAAACGGTTCAAGATATGACAAGTCTGGTTTCCGTTTGTTAATAAGCTCAAAACAGGTCTTGTTGTGCCTTTTTACTGTAAGGACTCGATTCAACGTGTAGCATGCAGAGGCCACAGCTTCAGTCCAGAATGGAATCGGCAATTGTGACTCTACCAACAGAGTCCTAGCAGTCTCGATCAATGTGCGGTTCTTACGTTCAGCGACGCCATTCTGTTGAGGAGTGTAAGCTGCACTAAATTCGTGAAGAATACCTTTTGAAGTGCAAAACTCCGCCATGGCATGATTTTTGAATTCAGTACCATTGTCGCTACGTATCCGCCTAACCTTCAAATTATAGAGATTCTCAATCTGAATGATCAAATTTTTGATAATACCGAAGGTTTCACTCTTATGTGCCATGAACGCCACCCAAGAAAATCTTGAATAATCATCAGTTATCACGAGGCAATATTGATCATTCCTAATGCTTTTGTGCTTGACAGGACCGAACAAATCCATGTGCAAACGTTTAAGAGGAACAGCCACCGTGTTGATCTTCTTTGTAGGGTGTCGCTTCTTCGTTTGTTTTCCTTTCTGGCACGAGACACAGACGTCTTGAAGATGGAAGTTTTTAAGAGGAACACCATTCACCAATTCATTTGATACCAAATGATTCATTTTGCGTAAGTGAATGTGACCCATTCGTCTGTGCCAAGAGATTGTGTCTTTTTCTGTGGCTTTGGAAACGAAACAAGTTGCTTGTGCAGACGTTGTGATAGCTTGGCTCATATCAAGGACATACAAATCATTTATCCTTGGAGCCGACAAGAGAATCCATTCTTTTGGAATTTTGAATCCGGGTTTCAGCACATAACATCCATTTGCATCAAAGTGTACTGAGAACTGCTTATCACAAATTTGAGAAACACTAAGAAGATTGTGATCAAGTTGTTGTACGAAGTTGATCTTATCAAAACTAACAACCCCGTTGGAAATCATTCCTTCACCCGTAATATATCCGCCTTTATCTCCAGCAAAAGCAACATAACCTCCTCTAATAGATTTGACGTCGTAGAGAAGCTTCATGTCGCCTGTCATGTGCCTGGATGCCCCACTATCAACAATCCAATGACTACTGACAGTTCCTCCTGGAACACCCTGCACATGAACTCACATAATTAGTTGGAGATGGGGACCCAAGCCATTGTGGTCTTGGGTCTTCCATTTTCATCAACAACAATAACTTCTATTCTTTGATGATTCGAAAATTGTGATGGTCCCCCTGAATTTGTGGTTATTTTAGGTTTCCACGTCTGTTGAAATTTACCAGTTTGATTGTTTGAAAGTTTAACTTCGTGATTGTTTGAAGTTTTTGAAAATTTTGAACTTTCTGGTTTAACTGGAACCGATTGTTTTTGAACCACATCAGTTTTAAGTGCTTTTTCAACCACCTTGACTTGTTGGCGTTTCTGTTTCTTTTCCCTTTCTCTTACAAGTCGGGGATCTTGTTTTACAGAAACAGATCGCTTTTGGTGATTGCGTTCACGGGGATCATCTTCTTTGGCTTTTAATTTATGAAGATACGGGCAATTTCTGACAATGTACCCAATTGTTCCACATTCAAAACATGATCTTCGTTCAACAAACCCCGAAGAATCATGTGATCGTCTTACCGATGATGAACTTTGTGATCCCGAGGTACTAGGTTTTGAACTACTTGGTTCATTCCTTTTCATCACTGTTGCTTTCTTGACAAAATCTAAGTTAGATTGATTTTCAAACTTTGCAATTTTGTCCGTTCCCTTAGATTTCACAAAGTTCACATTCTTGTTCTTCTTCTTATTCGGCTTCCTTTGACCTTGAGCCGGTAATTTTCCTTTTGGCTTGGTATGGTTTTGCTGTTTTTGCACTGTTGGTAATTTCTGATTGCCAAATTGTTTTCTAACTTCAGCCTTTGGGATAGGAGGGCACTGAGTTACTGTAACACGTGATCCTGTCTTTCCCAAAAACTTACTTGTTGAATTTTCAAAGACTTTACTGATTAATGATTGATTAACATTCTTAATGGGAAAATCTTTGTCTGAATAAATTTTATTATCACCAACAAGAGTGTACAGCAAATCCACACTCTCCGATCCTTTTTCAGACGAGGACTCGATTGCAACAGTCTTAGCGGGTTTTGCAGGAGGATCACACAGAATATGATTCTCAAGAGGTATGTCCTCTTCTTTTATCACCGCATCAGACTTTGCTGAATCAGTATCATCGGATTCATCATCAGAAGAATCAGCATCCTCAATCACAACTGGAGGATCCTGATTCTGTTCAGCAGTTACAAAAGTATCTGCTGACACATCCGAATCTGACGATACTTCTTTCTTGTATCCGAGTCCTGTTGCAAATTCCTCAACGTCCAAAGGAACAGATGGTTCAAAATGAGTTCTATACTCCTCATCTGGCAGTGCATCAAAATTGTTTCTCACGGGTGGTGGACATTTCTTGTAACCTATGCATGTGACATCCCGTTTCTCTTTCTGAACATCAATGATGTGATCCAACACATAGCTAGAACTCAAATAACTGTCTAACTTGAGTCGGATCGCCTCACTTTCTATTTTAACACACGCCATTTCCTTTTGCATTACCTCAAGACGAGTTATATAAAGGTTAATGTCAGTTTGTTTTCTGGAAACCATTTTTGTCAACTCTGTTTTATCTTTCTTTAACGTTTCAATCATTGACTTAAATTCCTTTTCATGGTTTTCATAAAACATGTTGGCTTCAGTGCACTTCGAAAGATCCACGGTTAACTTCTGATTGTGGATGAATGTCACATCATATTTCTCTTGCAAAGCCTCGTGTTTGCTTTGCAATTCACACCACTTATCACTCAAAGACACATGTTTGTCTTGCAAGTCAAACAAACTAGCTTGTAAAGCATCATGTTTGCCTTGCAACTCAGACATGTTTGCATCCAAATCAGCACATCTAACATGCAATCTATCACAATTATCACAAATAGCAGCAGTGGGTTCATCGACACATACCTGACTTGATGAACTGTCGACATTAGCCATAAAGGCTGAATGGAGAGAAGACGAAGAATAAGCAGCTTGATCCACCAAAATAGATCTTCTTTGAATTCCTGCTGCAGTTTCTTCCAAAAGTTCATCAATATCTGCATTAACTGACGCAGTCGATGTCTCATCCACATGATCATCACCTGAGCTCGAGGATTCTTCATCCGAACTTCTGCTGTAACCAGAAGAGTCTTCATCCTCAGAAGAGTCACCACCATTGGCGGAAGATTCTCCACCACTGGCGTGATTAAGATCCTTGACAATCTCAGCAAAACACGCTGTTCCATCCGGACCATCATTTCCCAACTGGATTGACCAATCACAGCCTTCATCTACTTGAACCACAAGTGCCTGGTTGGCATTTGATGGTCCTGCTTGGCTCTGGTTGTTGACAGGCACCAACGTACGAACATTGTTCCTGTTCTGGTTCTGCTGGTTGCCTTGACCTCTGAAAGGATTTTGGTTCCCATGTTGAGATGGCCTTGTACATTCACGCTTGAAATGACCACGTTCACCACAATTGAAACACTTGACAGCCTACTTATCAAACCCATACTTGGTGTCTTTCTTGCTTTCCAAGCTGGTTCTGCCAGTTCTTTCCATGAAATCCTTTGCTGGCCTAACAGCACTTGCAAAGGCCCACTTGATATCCATCATCTCCATCTCCTCTTTATCAATCTGCTGATAGTCTTCTTGTGTCAGATTAATGTTCCTTATCTGACCTTCCACTAATCCACAGTATGCGCTCACCAAGGTGTTTAGCAGCTCCATGTGTTCCTTTGCTACTTCCACACTGACTTTAGAAAAACTTGAGGTGTCGAGCCGTACTGTATTTGGCGTTGATTGCTGACCAGCAGATGATGTGCCTCCATAACATGCTTGCTGTTGTGGTACTGGTTGTGGTACCGGTTGAGGGACTGGATTAAGCGGATTTCCATACATGTCTGTTGTTGGAGGAGGAGTGCCATACAAGCTAGTGCTAGACACAAATGCTGTTTGAATTGGAGCGTGTGAAGAAGGTTTTGTAGAAGTGCTAGAAGTTCCATAATAAATTTCAGGATTTTGTGGCACTGGAACTCTTTTTGCCTTAAGAGTTTCTTCCTGATTCTTGTTTTCCAGGAGTTGAGCAAAGTCACTGAAGCTTGTTGTATCCAAGGTGCCATTGTACTTCATAATTTCTAAGAAATTATTCCATTGAGGTGGCAGTGCATCTGCAAACTTCTTCACTATCTCTGCTGAAGTTGTTACAACCCCAATATTTGCCAATTCAGTCAGCAAATGATTAAATCGACTTGTCAAATCTCCTAAAGATTCATTCTGCATACAAATAAAACCATCAAACTCTTTCCTTAGAAGATCTTTTCTTAATTGGCGTGTCGCTTCATTTCCTACGCCCCTTATCTTCAATGCGTCCCACAACTTCTTCGTTGTCTTGAAACTGACAAATTGATGATAAATGTCTTTGCTTAACGCCTGAGTAAGAATGGCATATGCTTTCTTTTCTAAGTCATAGACCTTCTTCTGATCTTCCGTAAGATCAGCAAACGTAGCAGCAGATGAAGCGGCAACCTCTATCGTTTGATCAAAATCTGTGATGAACCGCAACCACAATTCTGTATTTTGACCAAGGACGTATGTATGAAATCTATCAAACCATCCCGGATATTCACTTAGGTGCATCAACTTTGGAGGCCTATTCAAACTTCCCGTTTCACTTTCGCTTAGCAAAATGCTTTGAACACTTGGAGCTTGATTTGATACAAATGCCCATTGACCGGTAGATGTAGCATTAGCTTGCGAACCCGAATCCGGAGCCGGAGTACCAAAATACATCTCTGCATTTACCGGAACACCCCACATCGAATTCATTTTTGATCAAGAATAATAATACCTGAAAATCACAAACTTGTTAAACATAAACAACCTGGGATCGAAGGATCAACACTTGTTCGAAGGATCAACAGTGTTCGAAAGATCACTGTTGAGTTTCGAACAATGATTTCGAAAGACTCCCCTATCGAAGGATCCTGGTCTTTCGAATAAAAGCAATAAACCGAAAGATGTATCCTTCGAAATGATTCCTTGGTTCGAAGGATGATTATCTATCGAACCTCCACTGATCGAAAGATGATCTTTCGACTTCGAAGGATATCTTTCGAACTGCTCTGACACAGTTGACAAAGAGTGACAGGTTGGTGAAAAAGGTGATGGGTTGGTGAAATCTTTCGGCAGAGGTATGGTCAGACCATGATTTTCTGCCAAAATCAGATTTTGAACAATAAAATATAATAAACTTATCCAGAAAAACCGGTTACCGGAGAAGCCGGAATTTTGGCCGGAAATTACCAAACACCTCAAAAACAAGTTTTCAAGTTACCCAACCCGTCTTTTAGCACACCCGGTAAGTTTAGAACCGTTTTAACGTCAAGAAAAGCGAGAAAATCAGTAAACACGGCTGCTAAAACAGTGAGTTTTATCCAAACACTCCAAAGACTTGTATAAACCCGGTTTTTAACAAGGAAAAGAGCCACGGCTCTGATACCACTTGTAGGTCCCTCGGAGGTTGAGGTTTAACCTATTCCTTGTTATGTCTAACACGCTAGCGAGTGCGGAATCCAAGCTAGCATGTAAACCGAGATAGAACAATCACAAAACACAACACACAATCTTCAACGATTAACACCACTTGTATTAATGCGTATGAAAGGTTCGGTTACAAGCACAAGGTTTACAAATCTGTTTTGCAAACTCTCTCTAACTATCGTGTGTGTGTTCTAAACAGAATGCTCTCACTTTTGCCTATCTTTCGAACTCTGTCTATCTGATGTCTAACCTCTAAGTGAACACACAACATGGGTATATATACCCGAACACAGCATGTCTGGTCGAAAGATCAGACAGACTGATCGTAAGATCATCTGTCGACCAGGAACCCATCGAAGGATCACATTTACCACGAAGGATGATATCCTTCGTGGTCTATCCTTCGAAGGTTATCTTTCGAGCTCATCGAAGGATCTAAGCTATCCTTCGATGACACATCCTTCGACCCAAACATCTATCAACCATAGTCTAACTGTTTGGCCAAGTCAAACCGGAGGATGGTTGACTTGGTCAAACTTACATCAAAGACATCGTTTTGTATCAAGACTAAATACAGACAAAGTACAGACACAAGTGCACCAACACGGTCTTCGCCCAAAACCATAACCATAACCGAGATGTCGGTTAATGGATAACTATTTTATATGTTAATGGATAACTCAAAAAGGGATGTTTCATCTATGTGCATGGACTTGAAATTTTTTATCATGGAATAAACTGTTATTACATTTTTTTATGTTTGTATATTACATAGTATTAAAAAATACACATAATCTATAATATTAATTCCGATTATTGCCGAACATTTAAACAAAACGATATGATATAATTCTATAAATTCAAACAAACGTTCAACCAAAACCAGATTATATAACCCACAAATTCAAACAGACGTTCAACAAAAAATATCAAATATTTAAAAATGGTTAAACATCGATGTTAATATTGGGGAACAATGATGCGGTTAAAACCAAAACCATATTATATATTTTGAAGCCAGGATTACATGATGATACCTGGTGCAATATACCCATAAGAACCAGCAATGGAAGACATGCATTATGAGGTTAAAACAAAATCTTCAGAAAACCGTAGAAAATCACAAACATTTCACAAATTAATGATGAAACAGAGGATTTCATTTCGAAGCAAAGAATGACATACACATTGCATATTAATGCGTATCATCTATATAAAGCTTCAAAATCAACCAATCAAACAAACATATACAGCTTCAAAATCAACCAAACAATCAAACAGAACACAATTTTAAACTATATAAATCGATAGTTTACCTCTGTGAAACCCAAGAGACATTATTCTGTTGCCTGTAAAATTCAGAGCACCACACCACCATTGACAACCGAAGCCGCCGGTGCAGCGGCGGTACCAACACCTACAGCGCCACCGCCGAAAGCGGCACTCAATCCATCCATGGTTCGAAGACATCTTCTCCCTTTGGTGGCAACCAGTACTAACCCTAGTTTTTCGGCCAATCACCGCAATCGTGGTCTCCTCAATCGTGTTCTTAAACATCAGAACCCTAACGTTGATTCATCGGATCTCCCTCTATCTCGCAACCTCAGTCTCTCCTCCAGTTCTCTCTATTCTCTGAAAAGTAAGCAACTAAGCACTGAGTGGGGACGTGGGTTATGTGGTATTGTGTAGAGGGGGAGACGCGTGGTGCTATACGTAATAGGTGGGCATCTCCACGGAGAACCGGCGGCCCAATGAATACGTGCCATGATGTGTCTGGTACTGTTCATTAGGTTTCTCTATTATCATATTTAGATTGTTATAACTGAAGCTATCTTTTCAGTTTACAAGTGTTTACTTAATTGTGTGGTTTGCATATTATTACCGTTGTTTCAACATTAATTTTTTAAATTCTAATGTAAAAGTTACTGAATCTAACCTTACGTTTATTCCACCAGATCTACACACTCGGCACAACACATTGCTAAATTCATTATTATGGTATTCAGACAACTTAAAACACGTGTCCAAATCCTTTTGGGTGACTTTATTTTTTTAGTTTTATTTTTATTTTTCCTGCTTCGCGCTCTAAACTTTCGGCATTTACACTTACACTCTCTCAACTTACTAAACCCTTTAATCCCCTCGAGTTTCTAAGTTTCAAGCTTACGCTCTTTTAACTTTAAAAACACTATTTTGTTATGTAGTTATTTTTGTGTACGTGTCGGCATAAATTCAAGTTGGTTTATGTTTTAACGTTTTTTTTTTTTTGAAAATGAGTCAGGTCAAATATTCTAGTATTCTACGTTTCCGTGCCTGTTTTTATTTAAGTTTTCTGTTGGTGTATGCTTTGATGTAAATTTTTTCGGAAACAAGTCGGAATAAATGTAGGTCCCTGTTTCGTGATCGAAACCGTGATTCTTGTGAGATCGGTTCAAGACGGGAGAGATTAGATATAAACAAACAACTTCTTTGTATTAATCCGGTAGTATAACATTACAAATCGGCCCGATTACAAGATAACCGAACTAATACCAAAGGAGTACACATCCGGGGAGAGACCAAGTGGTGATCTCTCCCGGTGAGGTCTCAAACCTCCTAAACTCTCCTAGTCTTGCAAATGACAAAGTGTTGGTATTTATACCCAACACAGGTTGTATGGTCGAAGGATCTAACTGATTGATCGATAGATCATCTGTCGATCATCCAGCTATCGAAAGATACACATATACCTCGAAGGATGACATATCCTTCGAGGTCCATCTTCATCTATCGATGGATATCTTTCGAGCTCATCGACGGATATACACAATCCTTCGATGCCTTATCCTTCGACACCAAACATTATACAACCATAATCTAACTGTTTGTCTAGCAAAACCCACACGGTCAACCGAATAACCCTCTCGTTTGACCACTTCAAACGAGCGGGTCTATACACGTTCGATAGACCGTTTCACTAACTATTACAAATTCAGCGTAAAATAAAACTAATCCTATTCGACAAGCATCGGACACAAATCTGCATCAACAAATTCCCCCTTGTCCGTTGCTGTCGAATGCTGAAAATGCAACTGCAATCGATCTTCAGTCAAGTATTCATCTTCTCTGTGTTAACAAATTCCCCCTTGACCGATGATCCAGGTAAGTAGTATCTTGACGCTCCTTGTAAAATATTTCCCCCTTAAAGTACGCGTATCCGTGTTGGGTGTTGTGCAATTTCCTCAATTGACCGATCTTCCGCTGATCTTCCAATACTCCAACCGGCATTTGATAAGGGTTCCAATCTTTAAGAACTGCATCAAGTCTTGATCTTGTCATAAGAACTCTATTTCATACAAGCATACTACATCGATAAAGATTTCTGGTGAACTGTCTTCTGTAAACCGTCTTTGTGGAATCGACCAAGTAATGCACTTTAATCTTCAGCATCAACACTCAGGAAAGTCAGCTAGACCAAGTGCATCCCTTGCAAGCTCAACCAGCATGCTTAGTTGAACTACATCCAGATCTCATTGTCTCGCCTTTGTGAAGTTGACCACGTAATGCACTACGGATCTTCAGCATCAGTACTCAGGAAGTCAGCTAGACCAAGTACATCGTTTGCAAACTCAACGAATTGAGTTACCCCCAGATCCCTGTAAAATCCCAAAGAAACATCAAACCCAAAACCGAATCCTGCAGGTCTTCAGCCTTGAACTATCAGCTTTCATTAAGATTCCCCAGGTCTTCAGTGAACAGCGCTTTTGTAACTACTGTAGACTTTAGAAACCTGTATTTTTCCGTGCAAAACCCTTCACGCTGGCTGGAGAATTAATTAAAATCCTCAAATATGTGTATGTGCAAAACATTCCACGCCGAACCGTTTGTATCACCAGAAAATCACAAACTCTACCACCTGTGATTGCGTTTAGAAATTTTACCGAAGAAATTCAACATACGAAATTTTTATTCCCCCTATTTCTTTGGTAAGATCTCTAAACCTTAACAGATTCTCTCCACTTCAAAGAAACTGTCGTCAAATGTTCACCAGTTCCCTCCACTAAGCGGAACTGTCATCAATCTCCGTTGAATGTTCTTGGTTTTTCGAAAAATCACGAAAACGAATTTCTTCTTTGCATATGCTAGTTGAATAAGAACGTCCCCTAGTACCCCGTAGGATCCGACTTGTATCCCTCCAAAGACTTTGTGAACTCGTTAGGACCGGTGTTGACATTCTAGGTTCATTCATTCGTTACCAAATGCGAGAATATGACAATAAACAAAAAGGATTTCTTCGTTGCATATTCTAGTTGATAAAGCAATATCGCCTAGTACCCCATCGGATCCGACTTGTATCCCTCCAAAGACTTTGTGAACTCGTTAGGACCGGTGTTGGTGTTCAAGGTTCATACGTTCGTCTTCAAATGCGAGAATATGACAAATAACAAAATGCTTTCGAACATTTTCGAATAACCGATAACAATCATAAACAATCGACGTGCGGAAGTGAACATACCGTTCTCGTTTTTGGCCCATAATAGTCGCGTCACCATTTTTGACATTTGCATCGGTAACCGTGACTACCCCACATTTTTTCAACCATCAAGTATCATCATTTTTTTTTTTTAACATACCGCATCATCCCGCACGCGCTCCCGAACCCGTACTAATTTGACGTTGACATTTAGAAGCGCGGTTCAAATCAACTTCGCGAAAACCCGACCCCACTTTGCAACTCACAAATAGAAGCGGGTCATCCATGTTTCATCCTAGAAACTTAGATATGTTGGCCCAAAAAAAAATCCAAGTATATTCAGCTGATTAAGTGATGGCCCAATTAAAAACATTGTTATATCCTTTTTGGCATCTATGTGTTACCCATATTCTGATTTGTTAGAGAAGGCCCAATATGAACTGAAGTCCATGATGCGAAAAATGGAGAGTACACCAGGCCCAATCCTCAAATCAAAAACCTAGATGTCAAATAACAATTTCAGCCGACACTTTTGTTGTACAGCACACCCATCATCAACCTCAGCTAAACAAAAATCAAACATCCTGCTCTTCTTCTTCTTCGATAAACACTAGCAGCCTTCAAAACCCAAAAAAAAATAACAAACATCATCTTTCAACTCGGAACTGAACTTCGATTAACAATATTCAGCCGACATCATCATCTAATTAGGTCTCTCTCCTCTCAACATCGATGAACAAGCAGCAAAACAGCAGCCTCTATCTTCATCTTTCTTCGATAATCAAAAATTGCAGACATCCAGGTCGAAAGATATCAGGTCGAAAGATGTATCCTTCGATGATGTTGGGACTGATCATCTTTCGAAGTTGTTGAGGATGAGGGTGATCCTTCGAAATCTGATCTTTCGATTCTGGATCCTTCGAAACTGTCTGGATCCTTCGAAACTGTCTGATCTTTCGAAATATGCTGGATCTTTCGAAGTTGTTGAGGGTAAAGATGATCCTTCGAAATCTGTTTGATCTTTCGAGCACCCTTACATCTTTCGAAATATGAAGCTGCCAAGAACATCAAGAACACATCCTCTGTTTAATTTTTGCAGATTTGACGAAAACTTGTATTTTTTTTTTATTTTTTTTATTTTTGATGATGATAACTTGATTATATAGGTGAAAGACATAAAACCGAACACTTGTTTCAGCACAGATCTGAATATTCGGGTCCAGATCTGAGTTTTTCTCATTTTCACCATTTTTAGATCTTGAACAAAACTCACGAAAATCACAGATCTAGAGCACATGTGACTTAGTAAACGGTTAGATTTACTAAATCGGGCACCATGGCTCTGATACCAATTGTAGGTCCCTGTTTCGTGACCGAAACCGTGATTCTTGTGAGATCGGTTCAAGACGGGAGAGATTAGATATAAACAAACAACTTCTTTGTATTAATCCGGTAGTATAACATTACAAATCGGCCCGATTACAAGATAACCGAACTAATACCAAAGGAGTACACATCCGGGGAGAGACCAAGTGGTGATCTCTCCCGGTGAGGTCTCAAACCTCCTAAACTCTCCTAGTCTTGCAAATGACAAAGTGTTGGTATTTATACCCAACACAGGTTGTATGGTCGAAGGATCTAACTGATTGATCGATAGATCATCTGTCGATCATCCAGCTATCGAAAGATACACATATACCTCGAAGGATGACATATCCTTCGAGGTCCATCTTCATCTATCGATGGATATCTTTCGAGCTCATCGACGGATATACACAATCCTTCGATGCCTTATCCTTCGACACCAAACATTATACAACCATAATCTAACTGTTTGTCTAGCAAAACCCACACGGTCAACCGAATAACCCTCTCGTTTGACCACTTCAAACGAGCGGGTCTATACACGTTCGATAGACCGTTTCACTAACTATTACAAATTCAGCGTAAAATAAAACTAATCCTATTCGACAAGCATCGGACACAAATCTGCATCAACAATAAATATAAAATGTTTTCATTTGACTGTATAAATTTCGAGTTAATATACGTTTCGACGCCGCCACAACACGTTACAGGTAAAAATACTAGTTCGTAAATAAACAACTTTAAGTTTCTATGACTAACTTTTGTAATCGTACAAGTCCACAAATCAAACCGAGAAAACTAAAAACCAAATTATTCAACCGATTCAACCATAAACGGTAGTATGCATACCAAACTATTAATCTAGTTATTAGTTATTTTATTAGTTTACATTTGTGAGTAACTAACTTCGTTATCATTTGATAAGATAATTCTACCTGTAAGTTGTAATATTCATATCACTTAAAAAATGTTTTTTTTTTGTGCCCTTAGTCGATCGACCATGATATGCATGTCAAGAAAGTAAAGTATTACATTATAAAGATAGCGAATTCAAGCATTGCAATAAATATATAAGACGATTATTACGATAATACTAATAAGTATACTCATCTGATCTTCTATTTCTTTGGATTATAGTTAGTAACCTATCTTACTTTATTTTAACTAGAATTACCACCCGTCGCATCGCGGTGTGGTTCGGTACAAACAACAACAATTTAAAAAAAAAACTAATAACAAAATCAACACATTTAAAGACTAATTACTATTATAAACAATACAAAAAACTACAATGTCAACAATTTTTTTCTATACTAAACGATTAAACCTAATACGCCTAAGCTATGCTAATACATCTTCGTGACACTATCGTTTATACCGTCTTGGTTAAGCGTTTGAACCTGTAACTTCAAAAGCTATCTTGCCCTTGTTGATAATAACATTTTACTTTTATATTATTAATGAAAGTAAAAACTTTTTGGAGTCAATCATCCATTTACTTGTAACTTCTTTTAAAAACAAATAAAAAAGTCTCTAAATTATGTAGTATCAGTACGCATATATGTATAGAGCTACTATTTGTAAGCTTATCTGAATATTTTATTTCTTCAAATCTCATTCTTTATCAGTTCAGTTTCAGAATTGGGAAAATACTTTATTTCTTGAAGATGTTATGAAGAAGCCATTATTGTTTGTCCAATGCAGGCTTTCCTTCACTGGCAACAACCTAAATTATAATGGCTCTGGCATTTATTAATTTATATGGCTAATGGAATAAAAAGATAAACACATAAAACAAACTACAACTCCAGCTAAATTGCAGACATATGACGATCGAATCACTCACCGCATCACTCGTAAACTCACGCATAAAATGATAGGCTTTTGTATTGATATTGGGTTAAATCCACTTTAAAATTTGCATCGCAATTGTGGTTATGATTTCGATATGTGTATTAAGTTTCCAATTTTCGCCGGCTTCATCACCCGCAATGGCAATGGACATGAACAAAAGTGACGATTTATTAGAAAAAATTACCAAACCTGAATCAAAAAATGAACCATACACATTAAGCTTAATCCCATTTCAACTTCAAAAATCGAAATATTGTCTACAAAACCATAAAATAAAGAAAGTATATCTTAGGAATCAAGCAAAAACAAAATAGAATCCACGCTCTTCATAGCAATATCTAATGGTTAAAAATCTGGAAGTACCAGACGTTAAAACTTAAAAACATACAAACATAAGAAAAGAATGAAACATACACAATGCTTTCTTTTTTCTTCTTTCACTTAGGTCTCAGTGGGTCCTTAACAAAATTGGGAAAAACTCAGAAAAGAAACAGAAGAATGTGTACAATCACCGGATAACAATGAGCAATACAAATCGTGTTAAATTGGTTCATACACATTTTCTTTCAATAACACACTCTCTCACTTAGGCCTTGTGTGAATGTCAGCGACACAATATCAAGAACAAAAAAAAACACTGAATAACAAGAAACGTGTTCACGGTACAACAAATGAAAAACAACACACTATTGAAGCACAAACAGCCGCTGATGATTGGCGGCTGTAAACGATTAAACAGCAACACAAGTATAAACAGCCGCTGATTATCTTCTTTCTGATGTGAGGCGGCTGCAAACGATCAACAAATATACAGGTTGACTCTCGAACAACAGGAACAATCTTTAATGTTCTAGCACTACAAGAAAGGGACACCTTTAGCGGCGACACCTTTAGCGGCGACAGGTCAAATGTCGCCGCTATTGGTCGATCCGCGTCACAGGATCTCAAACCAAACCCCATCCATTGATCAAAATCATGATCTGACGGTTGGGGATTTATAACTCATTACCGGCGACAGGGACAGGGTAATAGCGGCGACATCTAGTCTCCGCTAAAAGTAAATGTCAGAACTTTAATCCCTAGCCACACAAATCTTATCTCTGGTCAACCTCTGGTCAACCTCATTAAAGGCATTACCGGCGACAACGGGCAATACCGGCGACAACGTGTCGCCGCTAAAGGTTGAACGAACCAAACCCCTATACAGCGCAAATTTCTCCCTCCTCTTTCACTTTTCCCCCAAAAAAACCTCCGAACACCGCTGGTAACTCGCGAAAATCGTCCAAATCGGTTAGTTTCACTTTGTTTTTGTTAGATTTCTTCTCTACATTTGTTATATACATGTTACAGACTTTAATTTTTGCTCTTTTTTGTGTTTGTGGAAGAAATATCGGATCACCACCATCTCGAATCCGGTCACCACCATCTCGAATCCGGCACCACTTCGTCTCCTCGGTCTTCATCTCCATGAAACTTGAAAAATACGGTTAGTTTTTTTTTTTTTTTTTTTTTTTTTAAGTTTAGAAATTGTATAATTTTTTGTTTAGGTATGTAAATGTATAATTTTTGGTTTAGGTGTATGTAAGCATCTCGAATACGGTTAGTTAGTTTTTTTTTTTTTTTTTTTTTTTTAAGTTTAGAAATTGTATAATTTTTGGTTTAGGTGTATGTAAGCATGTATGTGTGTATGTAAGTCTATGAAGTAATGTATGTATGTAGGTGTATGTTAGTATTCCAAATGTATAATGTAGGTGTATTTGATAAAAATGTGTATATGAAAATCTATTGATTTGTGTATTTTGGTGTATGTAAGTTTATGAATGTATGTATGTAGGTGTTTATAAATGATGAACATTTGTGCATGTAAATGTTTGTAATTGGTGAAAATGTGTATGTTATTATGTATGTTTGTATAAAATATGCAAATGTGTATGTAAGTAAGTATATATTTTGTGTTTTTGGTCAAAATGTGTGTTTGTAGGTATGTATGTGTACGTATGTAAATGTGTCTTTATAAGTATGTATGTGTGTTGGTAGTATGTTTATGTGTAGGTTTGAAAAAAAAAGTTTATTAGATAATTAGTATGTTTGTGTTTAGGTTTGAAAACATTTATATTTAACTTTGAAAGATATATATTAGTTAGGAAATACCCTCCTTGAATTAAAATCATCATTTAAAACATAACGAACATAGAAAATACCCGCCAAAATTGAAATCACCATTTAAAACAAAAGGAGCTAACAAGCTTAAAACAATCATTAAGAAAATAACAAGCTTAAAAAACTGTGCCCGTGTTTAAATTAATCATTTTAAACATAACGAGCTTAGAGATACCCGCCCGAAATTGATTTAGAAATTAATTTCGGGTTGTCCCCGTTTATCTTGGGACTGTTTTTTGAATACGTTATCTCATTTAGGATGTGAATGTGTATTACATGATTGTTTGTTTAAGAAGTCTTCGGTTATCATTTTCTCTTTGCTCCTCGGGTATATATATCATTACATATATACTTGGGAGCTAAGAGGAAATGCTGCTGAATTTTTCTTAAACAAACAATCATGTAATACACATTCACATATGGGATAAAGTGTTCAAAAAGTGGGTTTAGCAGCCTACCCTTGTCTTGTTAATCCTAAATTAGATTTTCTTTCAGTTGCATAATGCCTATCGATAAAAGTTGGATTGATTCCCCACGTCATTCACCTCACTACAAGCAAGGACTCGAGTCATTTATCGATATGTGTGAAAGAGTGATAAAAAACCACGATGAAGTTAGATGTCCGTGTACCAAATGTAAAAATCCCGGCTTAAAAACTATGGCAGAAATGAAATACCATTTGCGTATTAACAGTTTTTGGGAGGAATACACGAAGTGGGCCTATCACAGGGACCCGACTCCAATTGCAGAAGTAAACAATGTTGCGCCACAAGACGGTATGGTAAACGTTATTGAAGACATTAGGGGGGAGCGTATGGAAGAAGATACATACCTTAACCAAGAGAACTCGAATGGAGATAGTAGCGGTGTTGTTGATGATTTTGAAGACCTGGTAAAGGAAGTTGAGACAGAATTATATCCTGGTTGTACCAAGTTTTCTTCTATCGACTTTTTAGGAAAGCTTTTGAATATAAAGGATACGTACCATTTTCAAAATGAAGGAGTAGATCGACTCCTCTCGTTGTTGCGAGAGTCAATGCCAGAAGGCAACAAGATTCCCCCTTCGTATTATGTAGCTAAGAAGACATTTAAGAAGATTGGTTTGGCATATGAGATGATAGATGTGTGCACAAATGATTGTGCTCTCTTTTGGAAAGAAAACGAGTCCTTGCAAAATTGTCCCGTTTGTTATGAGAGTCGATGGGTCGATAAAGACACAAAAGGCACGAAGGTGGCTCGTAAGGTGTTACGATACTTTCCTTTGACGCCTAGACTACGACGTTTGTATTGTTCAAGGCACACAGCGAAAGATATGATATGGCATAGTACCGGACGATCGGAAGATGGGACTATGCGTCATCCAGTTGATGGATCTGCATGGCAAGACTTTGATAAAAAGTACCCAAACTTCGCGATGGAGCCACGAAATGTTCGCTTAGGGCTTGCAGCTGGCGGTTTTAATCCCTTTAACAACGGTAGTGGATCCTCGACTCATAGCACGTGGCCGGTTATACTCACCACATATAATCTGCCTCCCTGGCTATGCATGCGAGAGTCCACATTCATGTTGACCTTGTTGATTCCTGGCCCTAAATCACCGGGGAAAGACATGGACGTTTTCCTTAGACCGTTAGTGGATGAGCTTAAGCAATTGTGGCAGACAGGTGTACGTACTAAAGACGCAACAACAAACACATACTTCACAATGAAGGCGGCGTTGTTATGGACCATAAATGACTTTCCAACCCGTAGTAGCCTATCAGGTTGGAGCGGACAAGGCTACATGGCATGCCCAACTTGTAACCAAGACACTCCTTTAATACGTGTAACTGGTAAATGTGCTTATGTTGGTCATCGCCGGTTCTTAGATGCCAACCATCCTTGGAGAACAAGTCTCGACTTTAACGGGAGACCCGAGACACGAGACCCTCCGAGACAGTTTAGCCCAGCTAACATAGAAGCTCAACTCGGTCGTTTAATTAATCGTCTACCAGGCAAGCATCCAGATTTTGGAGGTGGGAGGATAACCCGGTCAGATTTCGAGTTGAACTGGTCCAAAAGAAGCATATTTTTTGACCTTGAGTATTGGTCTTCTCTGCAGCTGAAACATAACTTAGATGTAATGCATATAGAGAAAAATGTGTGCGACAGATTGCTCGGTACTCTTCTAATGAACGATAAGAGCAAAGACACGCCAAATGCGCGGTCCGACTTGGAAAAACTAAACATTCGGCCTTCACAATGGCTGAAACAATCGGGTGGCAAGTTCTTAAGTCCCCACCCAAAGTACTCATTCAAGTCCGATGATTGAAAACTTTTTTGTCAGTTTATAAAAAATGTTAAATTACCAGATGGGTTTGGATCTAATATCAGTAAGAGGGTGACAGATAACAATGCTAACATTACCGGGTTGAAATCTCATGACTGTCATATCCTCATGCAACGTTTGATACCGATTGGGGTTAGAAGGCTTTTGACTAAAGATACATCTACACCAATAGTAGACCTTTGTATGTTCTTTAAGCAACTTTGCTTTAGAACACTATCGGTGGATGATATGAAGAAAGCAAAGGATGACATTGTTACCATCTTATGCAAGTTAGAGATGATCTATCCACCTGTGTTTTTTGACATTATGGTTCATTTACTTGTGCATTTACCTGATGAAGCGATTGCGGGAGGTCCAGTAGCTTTTAGATGGATGTATCCGTTTGAAAGGTACATGAAAAAACTAAAGAACTATGTCAAAAACCCGGCAAGGCCTGAAGGTTGTATAGCTGAAGGTTATGTGTTTGAAGAAGCTCTAACATTTTGTTCAATGTACCTTAAAGATGTTCAGACTAAGTTCAATCGCCCAGATAGAAACGATGACGTCGTTGTTGAAAAAAGAAAGTTATGGGTGTTTGAGTCCAAATGTCGTTATGTTGGCGCAAGAAAGGACAAATATCTATCATTCATCGAAAAAAGCAAGATGGAATGGTTTGTCCTCGAAAACTGCGCAGAAGTTAGGGAGTACATGAAGTGAGTGCTTCTATCTTTAACATTTCATAATCTGTTAATTGGTATTTCTCATTCCTTTCTTATATTTGTCATCAATGTAGTGAATTCAAACATACACATCCCCATGATGATCTTAAAACCAAATTTCCGGGATGGTTTCTCCATAAGGTATATTACATATATAACACTCATTACTCTATACTTGCTAGGTAATACATATATAACAAACATTATTACTCTATATTTGTTAGGTCCATTCGATGAAAACACAAAATTCTCCAGAATTCCACCCGGAGTTGTATGCTCTTTCAATTTGTGCGAAAATGACTGCTTACACTTACACTGCTTGCATAGTCAACGGTGTTAGGTTTAAGACACTTGAACGTGATGCAAAATGCGCAACGCAAAACTCTGGGGTGGAAGTGGTTGGAGAGAACGGTGTGAAATTTTATGGCCAATTAGAAGAAATTATTGAGTTGCGTTATACAAATGATTATTCCACTGTCCTATTTCGGTGCAAGTGGTTTGATACTCAAAGGGGTGTAAACCATGATAATAATATCACCAGTATAAGCACTGAACATGAATGGGACAAAGACGATCAACTCATATTTGCTTCGCAAGCCAAACAAGTGTTCTTCATCCAAGAAACGTCTCGAAACCAAAAAAATAAACATAGGTGGGTAGTCGAAAATGTTAATCATCGAAGAATTTGGGATCGGCCAGTAAGTGATGACCGCGTCAATAAGGTTCAAAATGTTGACAAACACTTAGAAGATAGGGACATTGTCGACAACAACTCTTCATCTGACTGTCCACTTGTCATTGACTTGACCCAATAATTTCAAATTGGATCTTCTCATGTTACTGCGGGTGAGCCTTCAATTGAAGTTGATCCCCCAACTGCCACCGTCGATGAAGTGTTTGAAGTCGAGACTGATTGTGATGAGGTCGAGGCTGATTATGATGAGGATGATCCCGATTATGTGGAGTCTGACTAAAAGAAAAGTTATTGTAATTTATATTGATTTGTAATTGATAAACACTTGTTTGAAATATTTATTTGAATTTGAGTTACACTTGTTGTACTTTCCCTTAATTTCTATTAGATACACATGCTGTAACATTTGTAACTTTATAGGGATTATGTTTTCTGTATTGTTGATATTCGCTTATCTGATGGAGGATGTGGCCCCCTTGGGACATGGGGGTGACGGTGCTGGTGATCCACCGCTTCCTCCTGGTGGATTTCGTGGCACACACGAGACAGACGGTAAGTCTTTTACTAAATTATTTTGTAGTCCTTATTTTTTTATATTATAAATGTTGTTACTAATTATTTTTGTTTTAATTGCAGCGGTTCCCCCGAAGAGGGTTAGGGGGAAAGCAAAAAACGAGAAACTAAGGCGTCTGGTAAAAGCGGGGGGGGGGGGGGGGGGGGGCTGTATCGCTTACGTTTGACAGGCAGGTCACGTATACCCCTGTTGGTAAAACAAGAGATATGTTTTCATGGGAGGCCGGCCTGTATATGTGGCGGTCCATCCCGTTCGATAAAATTGGATGGGATAACGTTGAACAACATTACAAGGATGCCCTCATGAACCACTTACGGGTAAATAAGTTATATGCATAAAATTTTATCAAATATTTAAGCACATGCAAATCTAATTTATATATGATATTTTAACTTTTTTATTTAATTTGTAGGAAAAATTCAATTTTGATGAAGTGGAACGTGATATAGAGGCCAAAAACTTGACGGGTGGCATTAGGGCTGTGCTTATGAAGCGGTACTCTGACCGCAAGTACGATGCTAAAAAATTATTTAAGAGCAAGGGAGGTTACAAGGATCTTGAGAGTGCAAGGGCATTCCATCCCCCGGATATGCCCTATGATAACTGGTTGAGAACCATCGAAGGTTTCCGGGAAGATAAATATATTAAAAGAAGCGAGGCCAACACACTAGTACGCGAGAAACAACAATTCCCATACCGTGGGGGGACATCGTCGTACGGTAGCACCGCCTATAAAAATGTAATGTTTTATGTATGTGTGCGTGTGTGTAAGCTTTTGTTTATTTAATGTCTAATCTAAGTTTAATGTTAAACAGGATATGGATTGGGTACCTACGTATGCTAAAACCCACACGGACAATCAAGGGAATTGGGTTGATCCGGTTGCTGAACAAAATTACGTAAGTATTTCTTTTAAGTATTATTTTCTATAACAAATATATATATATATATATATATACACAAATATATATTTAATCATCTTCGTAAAATACCGTGGAACATACAACAGGCCACAAGTGAATGGAGCGGTGAGGGTCCGCCAATTGCCCCGTATCAGGAGGCGTTGGGTGAGCGGCGAGGATGGTACCGCGGGATGGGGCCTAAACCTTCTTCCAACACGTCCTCGCACTCGTCATCTAACATGTCGTCTTCACAAGCTCGGACGCAAGAACCCTTTTCCGAGGTAAACTACGCAATTTATAAAATGACAAACGAACGCATGTTTCCTTGTTAAATATATGTTGGTAGCGTTAATTAATATGCTAATATACGTTTTGCTATCTATTATTGTAGGATTTTGTTAACAGCTTGTTCCAAACCCCGTCATTTTTGAACCAACTTAACAACTATCTTGCTTCACAAGGAAAAGGAAAAGGAAAGTCAAAAGACTACGATTCTGACAACTTATTCGATAATGAATCCGACGATGAACCCAATGATAACGATGAGTGACTTGTTTTTAATGTATGATTTAGATTTAATTAAACGTTGTAGGATTATAATGTACGACTTAAACGTAGTTTTTAACTATATTACCTTTAGTATATGTTGATTATGTTCCTGGCGTATGCTTGCGTTGTTTGAAAATAGGCAGGTTTTGTTTTTTGGTCGTAAAACTGGCTGGGCAGCTGTATATACAGCTGCTGTATTAAAAAAAAGACTTTTAGCGGCGACATATGTCGCCGCTATTGCCTTTCAACCTTTACCTACGAATATTAATACCGGTGACACTTTTAGCGACGACATATGCCGTCGCTAAATCGCTAAAAGTGGAGGATCAATACCGGCGATAGGAGTCTTTAGCGGCGACAACCGGTCAATAGCGTCCGAGCAATACCGGCGACGATTTACCGGCGACAAGTCGCCGCTAAAAGTCAATAGCGGCGACAAAAGTGGTCAATACCGGCGACGCTTGTCGTCGCTAAAGGTGCCCTGTTCTTGTAGTGTAGAGAGTAGTGAGGAGAGGCTGCGATCATCTATACACCAAATGGAGAGAAGCGACTGATATAAAAAAGGGGGCGAACCCTAGAAAAGGAGCCCAAAAATAAGCAGCCGAGCCCAAGACACGAGCCCAAAGAACCTCATAAAAAACATGACAAAAAAAGGAAAGAATATTAGAGATTGAATTGACAAAAAATATATAAGTTTTATATCTTTTAACACGTCCCCCTCTCAATTCAATACTTGAAACAATCAAACATGTTGAGGAGGGAACAAACCTTTTCATACGAGCCTGTAGATAGACCTTTTGTGAGGATATCGGCAGCTTGATCCTCTGATTTGATTCCCACCGTTTGAATAATGCCTTTGGAGATTTTTTTCTCTTAAAAAATAAAGATCTATTTCGAAATGTTTTGTGCGTTCATGAAACACGTGGTTGGCTGCTATTGATATAGCAGCCGTGTTATCACAAAATAATTGAACGGGCAGATTGACATCAACTTTTAATTCCTTTAATAAATTGGAAATCCACATAACTTCACATGTCGCAACACACATCGAACGATACTCTGCTTCGGCAGAGGATCGAGAAACGGTGGACTGCTTTTTACTTTTCCATGAAACTAGATTGTTTCCTAAGAAGACACAAAACCCAGTAATAGACCTTCGAGTCCCCAAACATTTTGCCCAATCTGAGTCAGAGAAGGCCTTCATTCCCAAAGAGTCCCCTTTTGCAAAAAGAATACCTTTGCCAGGGGCACTTTTTAGATATCTTAATAGCCTTATCGCAATTTTAAAGTGAGCTTGAGTGGGAGAATGCATAAACTGACTGAGAAAATGTACAGGATATGCAATATCCGGTCTAGTGTGAGAAAGGTAAATTAATTTTCCAACCAGTTTTTGATAAACAGTTATGTTAGTTAAAGGTTGATTATCCTTTTCACACAAATGGTTTAAAACATGATTGGGTTCCATGGGATAACTAATTGGTTTACAACCAGTCATGCCAAATTCAGCAAGTAAGTCCAAGCAATATTTTCTTTGAGTTAGGCAAACGCCAGCAGTATTTTTAACAACTTCAAGAGCCAAAAAATATTGTAGGTTTCCCAAGTCCTTTATTGAAAATTTGGACTTTAGTAACAATTTTATTTCATTAACCTTTTTATGACAACTACCAGTTATAATAATATCATCTACATAGACAAGAAGAATAATAAAGTTAGAGTCTTTTGTCATAGTAAACATGGAATAATCACACTTAATTTGTTCAAAACCTAGATTAAGGAGAACAGAAACAAGTTTTTCGTTCCACATCCTAGGAGCTTGTTTTAAACCATAAAGGGACTTTTTTAATCTACAGACTTTAGTCCCATTAGATTGATCATAACCATTGGGCAAACATATATAAACTTCGTCATTGAGCTCACCATAAAGGAAAGCATTATTAATATCAAGTTGGAATATTTCCCAGTCAAAGTGGACCGCTATGGACAAAACACATCTAATAGTGACCATTTTTATGACTGGTGAGAAGGTGTCAAAGAAGTCAATGCCTTCCTTTTGACTAAAACCTTTAACAACAAGTTTAGCTTTATATCTTTCTATTTCACCATTAGATTTGTACTTTATTTTATATACCCACTTACATCCAATAGCTTTCCTATTAGGAGGTAAGTCAACAAGTTCCCATGTGTTATTTTTATGTAAAGCTTCTATCTCTAAGTTCATAGCATCAACCCAGTTACTATCCGTTTTAGCTTCAAAATAGTTTTTTGGTTCACAGCTTTTGTTAAGGACAACAGCAAAACAAATCCCTTCAGGTGATAATTTAGCGTAGTTTAGGCCTTTTTCTAGACCATATTTAACCTTCCCGTCTACCACAAAATCATCAAGTTTAGAAGGAAATTTGATATTTCTAGAAGATCTCCTAAGAGTAGTGCTTGGTTGATCCTGAATTTCTCCCTCAGAATTGTTGTTGTCCTCATATTCAGTGTCATGCTCAGCCCTGTCTTGTCCTGATTCTTCACTATCGGGTTGCTGATTATCAGCCATCCCTAAAGTAGCACTTGAATCAGTCGACTGCTCAGACCCATGTCCTGATGAGGTGCTCGATTGAATATTCTCATCATTGGGAGTTTGGTCAACATTAGGGTTTTGGGTGTAGTTTAAATCGGATAAATCAAAAAAGTTTAGAGTATTAGTCTCAGGAATATCAAGATCAATAAACATTTTCTTTTCTTTAAAAGGAAAAACGGTTTCATAGAACCTGACATCCCTATAATAAAACATCAATTTTTGATCAAGACTCCAAAGTTTATACCCTTTTTTTTCATTTGAATATCCAATCATGACACATTTTTCAGCATGTATGTCAAATTTATCAGGGTTATTTAACACAATGCTAAAACAAAGACACCCTACCACCCTAAGTTGACTTAAAACAGGGGCAAAACCAAATACTAGATCATACGGAGACTTCCCATTTAAAACAGATGAAGGGGTCCTGTTAATCAGATAAGCAGCAGTTAGAACACATTCAGACCAGAATTTGAGAGGGAAACCTCCTTGAAAAAGTAATGTTCTAGCAACATTTAATAGATGCCTATGTTTTCTTTCAACAATCCCATTTTGCTGTGGGGTATAAACACATGAGGTTTGATGAAGGATACCATTTTTATAGCAGAAATTATTCATTTGTTTATTAATGAATTCTGTTCCGTTGTCACTCCTGAATATTTTAACAGGTTTACTAAATTGAGTTTTTAGCATATTATAAAAGCCTTTAATATAGTTAAAAACTTCATCTTTTGACTTCATGAGATATACCCACACAGCTCTAGTGAAGTCATCTACAATAGTAAGAAAGTATCTAAAACCATCCCTACTTGGAACTCTATAGGGACCCCAAACGTCTAGATGAGCAAAGATCACCTAAGAATTTTGATTTGTGGTCACTTAAGGGAAATGGTTCTCTATGTTGTTTAGCCCTATGACAAGTTTTACAAGGTGCAAGCTGAGAGTTAGTTTTAATATTTAATTTATTTCTTAAAACATGCAGAACAGGTTGAGCAGGATGTCCTAACCTAGCATGCCAGAGATTAACATCACAATTAGCATTACACACCTTATTCAAAACAGAAGAACTACCACATAAGTAAAGACCATCAAACTGATTACCAGTCACCAGGACTTTCTTTAGATGAGAATCCTGAATATAACAGTTATTTTCATCAAAAGAAAAAGTAAGCTTACAATCTCTAGCAAGTTTATGAACAGAGATTAAGTTAACACTATAATTGGGAACAACGAACACATCATAGAGAATGACCTTGTCACTCAATTTTATATCACCAATTTTAGTTACCAAAGCACTTGTGCCATTAGGGTGTTTAACCTTAATGTTGAATTCAGTGACATCTTTTTTATTAATAAGGCACTCATCAGTCATAACCATATGCTGATTAGCACCAGAGTCAATTATCCACCCAACCTTTTCCCCATTGTTTATAAAGTTTGAAAAAACAATAGATAGGTTTAAAATCACAAGTGGGTTTGGATGTAATAAAGCTATTTAGACATACATAATTTGCACACATACCAGCAAAGTTACTATTCTGAGTGTCACCCTTAGGTTTATCATTCAAAAGACTAAGCAACTGAGCTACCTGGTCATTAGTTAATGAACTCGCAACAGAAGATGAATCAGTAGAATCAGTAGTGACATTATTACTAAACTTGTTACCCTTGTTCCCACCAGGTTTTGACTTCATCCAAGAGGGATACCCAACAAGTTTAAAACACTTCTCAATAGTGTGTCCAGTCTTATTACAATGAGAACATTTGAGATTAGGATTCGGAGTTCTATTATTCTTTTTTCTTGAGTCAATAACTTGACTAGTTTTAACAGAAAAACCAACAGGCTTATTAGGGGTTTTATCAAAAATATTTTTAGAGTGAAGGTGAGATTCTTCTCTAGAGATGACTGAAAATGCATCCTTCACAGAAGGAAGAGTTTCTCTAGTTAATAAATTTGTTCTCACAGACTGGTAGGAACTATCAAGACCCATTAAGAACTGCATAAGTTTAATAAGATGATTAAAGTCATTAAATTGTTTTGATGCATCACAAGAACAAGCAGGCAAAGCAAGTAACTGGTCTAATTGCTTCCACATACAGTTTAACTAATGATAATATTCAGAAACAGGCATGCCATTTTGACTAAAGGAGTTAATTTTTTGATACAAATTAAACACAACAGACCCGTCTATCTTATCAAAAGTATCCTTTAAGTCTTTCCACACATCTGAAGCAATTTTAGAATAAACAAGACCAAGATATAATTCCTCAGATACGAAGTTAAGAATCCAAGTAAGCACAATAGAATTGCACCTATCCCATTGCCTACCCAAAACCTCATCAGTTTTAGACCTAAGGCAAGAACCATCAACAAACCCTATCTTATTTTTTACTTGTAAGGCAAGATACATGGCATTGGACCAGATCCTATAGTTTTCTGACCCTTTGAGTTTTACACTGACTATAGATAAATTGGCAGAGTCACTAGGGTGAAGAAACAGAGGATCACGAGCATCTATTTTGCTAACCAATGTAGCACTAGGAGATGTTATAACATAGTTATCATCACCAGACATATTGATAACACAGACAAAAAACAGTTACCTAAAAAACAAGAAAAGCAAGAACAGATAGAGCAAAACACAGAGGATAGCGAAACCTGAACAGAGGTCCGATCAGAGGTTCATCACTCAAAGGTGCCTCCGCAGACGATATTCAGGGAGCTTTGATACATAGACTAAACAAATGCAACAGATAAGCAAATAAGACTCGATCAAGTGCTGGCCCGACTAGTCCGGTAAACAGTGGATGCCTAGACACACTGACTCAGTGATGTTGGAAACAAAAAAAATAAATAAATAAAGGACAGAGATAGAACAATCTCACAGCGGGTGCGAATAACTGCAGTGAATCAGACCTGTAACCTTCACTTAGGGTTACAAGGATCTGATCAGATGATGAACAAAAGCGTTCTGTTGGTTTGCCCTAAATAGAGACCAACGAGAACCTTCAAGAAGCCGCAACAGAAAACCCTAAGACTTAGGGTTTGATCTTCAAAGAGTCACGATCACTAACCAGCCAAGAATAGCTCTTGTTTTAACCAGATTTGAGAAAAACCCCAAATAACCAAGCAGAGGATCAGGAATCGGTAGATTCAAACTGTACCACCAATATTCCTTAGATCTTCAGCAACACACACAGATCTGTTCTTCAACACGAAGCAGCAGCGGAAGATGATAAACTTCAAAGAGCCGATTGTGGCTCTGATACCATGTCAGCGACACAATATCAAGAACAAAAAAAACACTGAATAACAAGAAACTTGTTCATGGTAGAGCAAATGAAAAACAACACACTATTGAAGCACAAACAACCGCTGATGATTGGCGGCTGTAAACGATTAAACAGCAACACAAGTATAAACAGCCGCTGATTATCTTCTTTCTGATGTGAGGCGGCTGCAAACGATCAACAGCAATACAGGTTGACTCTCGAACAACAGGAACAGTCTTTAATGTTCTAGAGAGTAGTGAGGAGAGGCTGCGATCATCTATACACCAAATGGAGAGAAGCAACTGATATAAAAAGGGGGCGAACCCTAGAAAAGGAGCCCAAAAATAAGCAGCCGAGCCCAAAGAACCTCATAAAAAACAGGACAAAAAAAGGAAAGAATATTAGAGATTGAATTGACAAAAAAATATATAAGTTTTATATCTTTTAACAGTGAAATCAGTTAATAACAAACAACACATTCTCTTTCACCTAGGCCTCAACATGTCCTTCACAAAATTAGCGGAAATGCAAAAAAAATAAATAAATAAAAAAAATTGAACACCAAAGTAACGCCGTAAATTAAAAGAAAGGTAGTCCGATCGTAGAAGTCGGAGGAAGACGACAGACGAAGAATGAACAAGTCCTATCTAAATAAAGAAACAGAAAACAAATTACAAAAATCAAATGCCCAAGTTAACCCAACTTCCCTGTTAATTAAAACACGACCATATGAAAAGCCGCAAAAGAAGAATTGGAGACGGAGATGATGGAAGTTCAACGGTAAAAACAAAAAAGAGTATGAAACAATATTGAGGGTTTTAAAGGGAATTGAGTAAAAGTACTTACATATTAGTCAAGAAAGAAGCGAGGGACACGTAAGGGTGTGGTTCAAGAAGCAAAATACATCTGAAAAGTAAAGCCAGGAGTACAAAGCAGAAACCAACCCCTTGTCTCTTCAAAACCACTGTACAAATAGAAACAACACAACGTACAACACTAACAGCCTATAAATGTTGCTAATTTATAGTTTATAATGTATTTGGCTACCTATTAAGTTTTCTAGTAATTGGCTCTCATGGTTTCCAAAAAAGGTAAGGCTTCAGTCAGTATTGTCTAGTAACACCTTACTAGTCTACGTATATATTTCTACATTATGGATGTTCTCCCTATTGGTCACCGTCATTAGCATGGGAAACTATAACATCGAGTCTTTTTACCAACTAGCGCCTCACTAGGCTACCAAGATCCTTAGTGACTATTCTCACTACACTACCAAAAAGAGCTATCACCTGAATACCCAAAGCGGGCTACTAATATCCCTTAATGCATATAGTGACTATTTATATGGAGACGTCACTTAATTAACGAACACACATGAAAAAAATCACATAATCACGCATAAGCAAAAATCACACAATCACACATGTTGTTCTAATCATGCATGAACAAACTTCAGAAAATCATGCATCAAGAAACCTAATCGTGCATTTTATTTTATACTCGTATACGCTTCGCACGTTAAGCCACTCTTGTATTTTACACTTTCACTTCTCATGTAAACCTCCACCAAACAACAATGCTATTATACGCAGACGACGACATTAGCGAGACAAAGAGCACCCGATTCCTAGATTAAGCAAAGAGTAAATTACGATTTTGGCCCCTATGGTTAATTACTTTTGGCCTTTAAGCGAAAAAGGAATCTTTTAACATTTGTGCTCCCAGCATCATTTTTTATAACTATTCTGACCCTTATCACTAACACCATCTGATTAAATTGTTAAATGTTGGTTAAGTGACCCTCACATAAGAGGCATTTATGTCATTTCACCTATAAATTGATTTTTACACCAAGATTTGCCATTTTGACTAGACATGTGTTCTTTTCTTTTTCTTTGCTAACTTTCTTTTCATAATACTTTTGATAATTGTATATGATTTCACATATAAATCTTATAACTAGAAAACGTAGCCATTTCAATATAAAATTTATTTTTGGGCTACGAAGATATATTTATTTTTAATGGGGTACTATGTCAAACATATATTTTTTTTTGTTTTCATCTTTTTTTTTTTTTTTTTTTTTTTTGTTTTTTTTGTTTTTGTTCAATTGTGTTGTTCTTCACTATTAAAAATGTATTATAAATAGTAAGTAGAATCAACGAATCGATAGTGTTTATAAATATTAGAAAAGACAATTTATCATGATCTGAATATAAGCATTTAAAAGAAGTTCATCTTAAATAACATTAAAACCATCAAAACTTATATTCACCCGTATGTTTTTTTTTTTAAAGGCTAACTGCTTTCCACGTGTAAACCCACCCTTTCGGAGCTATGTCCAAAGACCGACTACTCGACCACCGCTAGAAAGCGTAGCACACCCCCGATGTGCAGAAACCCTGTGGAATAAGTAAAATTGCGCCCCACTTGGACTCGAACCCGGGTAAAACCCCGGGCCAAGCCTTCACCGAGATGAGAACAACCACTACGCTGTAGTGGAGGACCCTATTCACCCATATGTGTTACTATGTTTTTCATTTTCACTTATTATATTTTAGTTTTGTCATTAAATATTTAAAGTTTTAATTAATACCATTGAGTACTTATCAAGTTCTTTAAATATAAAATAATATTTAATTTACATTTTCATATGTTAATACAATGTTTTCGATTAAAATGTATTTCAGAAATAAAGGTTCTTATTTATATAATTTTTTTTAACTTTGTTTTCGTCTTTTTTTTTGTTATATCAAATTGGTAAATATTAATAGACATGATATCTTCATTTATATTAAAAGTTTAACTTTTTTTGTTACAAAACAGTTTTACAAAATACGTTTGTTTGAAATTATTGAACTCCCACCGAACATAAGTTTTACGTCAAAAATTATTTATTTTACTCATTTATATAGTTCTAATTTATAAACATATATTTATAAAAAGGTATATGTTTAGAAAAAGGTATGTTACAGATAAAAAATATAATATTTTATAAGACTCGACTTTTGGTAAAATTTATGTTAAAAAGTAAATAAAAAATCAATCAGAACCGTATATTTGAAATTATATAAATCTATATATATATATAGGGGAATGTTCTATGCAGAACACTAAATATTGCAACAAACGCAGAACACGATGAATCACCCATTTTTTCTATCCTAAAAACCTAAAAAGTAAATGAAAATGTTACAAATATAAGATTTATTGTTTTCTTACACTAGAATTCAAAATAAAATATGGAAAATTTTCACTTTTTGTATAACCTACACATATGTAGGTTATGTGTAGGTTAAATTACCAACATGTATGTAGGCTATGTGTAGGTTAAAATCTTTGGTTTTTTTATGTATGTATAATAAACATATGAATGTAAAAAACATAAGATTTTAAAAATATGTATTTTAAATCACAAAATTTAGTGTTTTAAAGTTGTTCTTTTTGTTCTCGCAATAGTTAGTGTTCTGTAATAATTCTCATCTTATATATATATATATATAGAGGCCGGTTAACGTACAAATGCGCTTATCGTACATTACGTACGCTACAATCTCAGCCGTCAGATCATCTTCCCGCATTGAAAATCGCATGTGAAATTGAATTACCACATGCGAAATTGTTACCAACATTATCACATGCGAAATTGAATTACCACATGCGAAATTGTTACAAAAAACAACATGCTATTTCATCAAAATTATCACATGCGAAATTGAATTACCACATGCGAAATTGTTACAAAAAAACAACCTTCTATTTCATCAAAACTATCACATGCGAAATTGAATTACCACATGCGAAATTGTTACAAAAAAAACAACTTTCTATTTCATCAAAATTATCACATGCGAAATTGAATTACCACATGCGAAATTGTTACAAAAAAACACCTGCTATTTCATCAAAATTATCACATGCGAAATTATTACAAAAAAAAAAACAACATGCGATTTTCATTGCGGGAAGATGATCTGACGGCTGAGATTTGCGCGTACGTAATGTACGATAAGGGCATTTGTACAGTACTCTTTACCTATATATATATATATATATATATATATATATATATATATATGTAACTATCCGCTAAAATTAGAACCACCTCGAGTTGTAAGAACCGCGAGAAATTTTTAATCCGGGGCGAGGTGGACCAAATTTTTTTTTTCAGAAACGTAGATGCATGTATAAAAACAACATTTGTAAAAAAAATGTCGTGGGTGTAGTTTTGAGCACCACAAGTTTGTGTTTACGGGACCCGTAAATTTTCCGGCCAGATTTACGGGTCCCGTAAACACAAACTTGTGGCGCTCAAAACTACACACACGACATTGTTTTTTGATTTTTTTTTTACAAATGTTGTTTTTATACATGCATCTACGTTTATGAAAAAAAAAAATTGTCCACCGCGCCCCCTACGGTGTAGTTCTCACGGTTTTTACAACTTAAGGTGGTTCTCATTTTAGCATTCCCTATATAAGTATATATATATATAAAAGAAAAAATAAAGTTGTACTTTAAATGAAAGTTAGTAAAAAGTGAAATTATATGATGACAGAGGAGTATTTTGTAATGATGTTGAAATTATATGATGAGTTCAATCTTGTTAGACCACCCGTAGTGGTAACAACTTATAATGCCCCCATCATGGGGCATTATCCGACACGTGGCATCCCAGTCATCATGGGGCATTATAGCATAAAGTGGTGTAGTGGGGCATTATTCCAATAACGCCCATGCAATCATTTGACAATTATTTTTTTAATTTAAAACATAATAAACTGCATTAATTTAAAATAAAAATTACACTACTTGAAAAAAAAACCAAAATAAAAAACAGAAAATTAAAAAACCTAAAAAAAATAAAGTTAAAAATTACTTTTTGTTTTTTTCCCCACCAAAAGTCCCACCACTCCCTTCTTCTTCTTCTTCCTTTCTTCTTCCCCCACCTCCCACCTGCAACTTCATTCTCTTCTTCCTCTTTTTTTATTTTTTAGAAAAAAAAAACTAATCATAAACACACACAAATATTAAATACACATGGCAAGGTATCATTGGACAAAGAAATGAAGCTCCGGCGTTTTTTAAATCACGCCAAACCCATTTTTTTCAAAAAAAATGCCCGGAAACGCCGGGTGTAGTGGAGGAGTAGGCGTTTTCCGGCGTTTTTTTTGAATTTTTTTTAAAAAAAACGCCCCACTACGGGGGGTCTTAATCGGAAGACACAGTTCGATACACAAAATCTCAAATATGTATTATCTGAAACTCAAGGCAAAAATTCAAAATGGAAAAAAAAAATTAGAAACTTCACACATATGGCGATTCTCTTGGTCATTTTGTTAGTCTTGGAAAAGATATTAATCTCCAGCGCGCGAACTTGTATCAGGTTTTGAAGAATTGTTAAAAACAAGATTTAATTTTAAAAATATTATAAAAGACCATTGTTATTGTAGTGATATTTATTTAATTTAATACTTGTCATGTCTTTTTAAGTCGTAATATTTTTTTTTTCTCGGGCATAATTGCATTCAATTTAAGTAGAACAATTTCGTCCGTTCAAAAAAGAAAAAGTAGAACAATTAATGTGTAACTAATATTAATAGTATTATTAATATAATGAGTACGTGGATTACCAAACAAAGTATTTTGTAATTTTTTTTATCTGTTATTTGCGATTAATAGTATATCTATTCCAAGCGCGCGATGTTGGAATCGATCAAACATTAATGAAATCCCTTCTCTGAAATACTTTCTTATTTCTTCTCACATATATCATTAAAGGTTAGAAGTTTCTGATAACTGAAAAAAAAAATGATTTATTTGACCGCAAAATATATTTTCTTAAGTTGTATTGTAAATTAAAATCAAACGATGGCGATACAACTTTTTCTTTTATACATCTAGCAATAACATAACTGAAATCAAGAACAGAAAGATTATCTAACACATTTAACATAAAAATCAACTTTAGATCCACTGAAAGAGATGTGAAATTAAACATGGTACATCGATCTTTCATAACCATTCATAAACATGAGATTTTGTTCTCTCCTAGCCAAGTTAGCTATCTTCTCCTCGGTCTCGTCCTTCACATAGTGAGCCCTCATGTGACCGGCATATCGTTGAGAGGTTTCAAAGATAGCACCACACCTCACACAGGGTCCATAGTAATCACGTTTTTTAGGTTTTGCTCTGCCAGAGCTAGCTAAACTTTTGGTCTTAGTGGGCTTGACTTCGATACGGGTTGGTGGCCCTTCCGTTATAGAAAGACCACCTCTCCTTCCAAAGTCCTGGCCCTGATTTTTCAGACCGAAAGTCAATTTAAGATCTTCAGGAACCTCAAGGGATGAATTAGTTTTGGACACTCTTCTTGTTCCTTGTATCTCATTGACACTGGTACCCTGTTGACCTAGTCGAAGTTTAAGGTCAATCTTGGTGACAGTGGTCAAGGGATTTGGCTCACTCAGAATGATCGGGTAAACCAGTTGTGGCATTTGTGGGATAAAGATTTCCTGAGGGATAGAACACCCATTTGTGGGAGAGGTAAAAGAACTATTGATAGCATATGTAGTGCTAATCCTAGCCCTGGCATGACCGCGTTTGTTAGAGATAGTAAACATGGCTGAAAGAACAAGAAACAAGAAATTGTTGGGGTGAGTTTTTGTGGGTGTCTTTGGGTGTTTTTATACTACTCATGCACGGTGGTGGCATTTAAGTTCAAGGTATTTTATTATTAGGAATATTGGATTTTAATAATCCCAACTATTCGTCGTTGCCGTCAACGTTACCAACTTAAAAAATAACCACTAGCAGTTCCAACCATTAATATATTGGCCTCCAATAGACCTTGACTAACAGAACCCTAACGTTGTTAGTCTTTAACCGCTGGAAAAACGTTTTTGGCAAGAAAAAAGTTCCTAACGGTCCAATCTAAAGTTACAAAGAGGTTTGAAACGAAAATGTTGAGTTTTTGGCCAAAAAGTTGAGTTTCCCAAGCAAAAAGAAGTTTTCCAGCGACTTCAATAATTGAGGCTTTCATTAGAAAAATGTTCCTAAAGGTCTATAATAAGGTTACAAAGTGGTTTCAGGCCAAAAACATATATCCGGCGACCGGAGACTAAAGGCGTTTGGGTTCTGTTAGTTAGAGTCCGTTGTAGGCCAATATGTTAATAGTTGGGACTGCGAGTGGTTATTTTTGAAGTTGAGATTTTTGGCGGCCAAAGTCGAATAATGGGGATTATTAAAATTCAATATTCCAAATTATTATTATTATTATTATTATTATTATTATTATTATTATTATTATTATTATTTTAACGATAATTTTTCTTAATTTCCGTCGTCTATGTGATTTAAACCTAAGATGTCCCTCTCACAAACCTAGATATTCATAGGCTTTGGCTTTGACAATTGACCACCAACCACCATGAGAACTACACCGTATCAATTAGTCAACTCCCTCTCTTTAATTAATTAGTCAACTAATTATTAATTATTCTACATATAATCTACAAAACCTACACATATCAAAATTTTCCTACATATACCCTACACATTATAGAATTTTATCCTAAACAGTCGAAATTTATCATACACACCTCGAAATATATCATACACAACTCGTAATTTATCCTACACAACTAGTAATTTATTCTACACTTTAAATTAAGTTTTTTTTTTTTAATTTGGAAAAAGTTTATATTTTGAAAAAGAGTTACAAATTTAATTTAACTAGTTATTAATGAGGAAGAATACATATTAATGATTTATGTAAGTTTACAAATATACCCTTATATTAAAATTAAATACAAATATTAAATGAAGTAAAATGAAGCATTCTTATTGGTTGAAACTTCTTCTTTTTTCTTCTTACAAAAAAATTGTTCTCATTTGAACGCTCCCCTATATATATATATATATATAGGGAGAAGATCATGCGAGAACCACCTCTTATTGCGAGAACCGCGAGAACCAATGTGAACACACCAAAAATGCATAAAAATAGCTAAAAATCACACAAAAATTTTTTTTTTTGATTTTTTTAATATTTTTTAGGTTAAAATCGCTACTTTTCGAACAAAAAAAAAAAAAAAAAAAAAATTTTAATTTAAAAAAAAAAAAAAAAAAAAAAAAAAAAATTCTGGCTTCGAAAAGTAGCGATTTTAACCTAAAAAATATTAAAAAAATAAAAAAAAAAGTTTTGGATTTTTTTTTGATTTTTTTAGATTTTTTGGGGGTTTAGTTTTTAGCATTTTAGCTTGGGGGGGGGGGGGGGGTGGGGGGGGGGTTTAGGTTTTTGGGGGGTGGGGGAGGGGGGTTTAGGCTTTTTTTTTGGGGGGGGGGGGGGGGGGGGGTTAGGTTTTTTTGGGGGTGGGGGGTTTAGGTTTTTGGGTGGGGGGGGGGGGGGGGTGGGGGTTAGGTTTTTTAGGGTTTTTTTAGGTTTTTTTAGCTATTTTAGGTTGTGTTCACATTGGTTCTCATGGTTCTCACAATAAGGGTGGTTCTCGCATGAGCCCCTCCCTATATATATATATATATATATATAATCCGCAAATAACTTTTAATGCATACGTTATTTATTGCTTAACATTTAATGTATGTTAGATAAATTCATAAATGTCTATTTGTATACTTTTCATATTTGGTTTTTTGTTCAGGTAAGGTTAACAAGATTAGCTTGAATTCAAGTTATAGAGTGAGAAAAGGTAGATACATTTGTATATTGGTGTTTTACCTTGAAAATTTACACACATATAGAGAGAGGCGAGTTAGTTTACAAAGGCATCTTAACCTACAACCAATACGAAGCCACTAAGTTAACTTACGTGACCTTGGGCAAAGGTTAACTTTGCCGGCCATAATTATACATAGGTATTACATAATTACACAACTTATATGATAATTACGCAAGATTTGCTTATAAATTACGACCATGCATAATTAGGCAACTTATAAGAATAATTATGCAGCCCATATCAAAATTACGCAACCTATTTCATGATTATGCAAGTCATACGTACAACATGTCGACTTTTCTAAAAAAAACTTTTTTTTTTCTAAAGTGTAGCAAGACTATACTCAAATTTAAAGGAGAATAAGATATTCGATTTAATTTAATGATCCATTTAAAAAAAAATAATGCCGTATAAAAAGTTTGGACTTTTGAGAAACATGCGGTTTAAAAAATTATAATATCGTATAAGAAGTTTGGAATTTTGAAAAACATAGGGAATTTAAAAAAAAGTCAAGAGTTGTAGGACATGCTAGTTTTACCCCTAACCTTTTTTTGTTTGTTTGAAGAGTTGATGAGGTAACACCTTGTATGATCTCAACCTTGATTTAAATATCCAAGGGCTCAAATTTCTTTCTGCATTTTGTAGGATAAAAAACACTTTGTATTTTAACCCTAGATTATATATACACACATTGTTGAACTATAATTAGAAAACCCATTTTCAATGAGAAAATCATAGAAAACTCAGTGTAACAATCATTTTTATAAATATATGTAATATATCTTATTATAATTATTGAAAAATGTGAAAGAAAAAATTTTATGTACTTGTTACAAATGTTTTTTTTTTTTTTTTGTATTTTATTTTCTGTAACATTTAAACAACAAAATTTCGTTAAACATGTTTAAAATTTGCTTATTCATTCTATTTGGTATTTCACTTGGTTTCTCATTGAAAGTGGCTAAAAAGTTAATTTTACATATAATTTTAACAGTTTAAGTAATACAACTTTTAAAACATATACTACAATTATTTAAAACAATTATTAACTTTTAAACCATGTTCTCACAAGATTTATAAACCGACATTACTTTTTAATACGTTAATTTTTTAAAACCCTAAAAACGAAAATTTTATTCTGATTAAAGTAAACTGCAATTTTACCCCCTGGGGTTTAGGCCAATTGGCACTCTGACTCCCCCTAACGAAATAATTGCAATTTTACCCCCCCCCCCCCAACATTTGGTGTTATGTCGCAAATTTACCCCCTGGCGTCAATTTTGTTAACATATCTGTTAACTATAACTTGAAATGACTATAATGCCCTTTCATATTACCCCCTATGTTTTGTTCTACTCTGTAATATTACCCCCTGCTACCACTGCCACCGTCATTCACCACCACAACCACCACTGCCACCTCCAGCCACCATCCTCAACCACCTCCAGCCCACTCTTTCTCTCTCTTCCAGATTTATCTCTCTCTTTCCCTCCCCTCTCTCTCTACTAAATTCAAGATCTTCATCTTCTCCATTTCTCAAAACCTCAACCCTAGAACACCATAGCCCCTTTCTTCTCCAAACCCAAAATCTTCCAAGCACACTTAACCCACACAGTCTCCGTTCACCCCTTTCTTCTCCAAACCCAAAATCTGAAACCCTAACCCTAACTCTACTGAATCGCCAAATTATCATCCGATTTCGGTTCCAAATTAGCAATGCAACGAATCATCCAACAGGTATAAGAAGGAAGTGAAGGTTCCAATGTGATTCGACAGGATTTGGTTTATCGCTGGTAGAACATGTTGATTTTGGTTTTGTTAATAGCAATGTGATTCGACAGGACGAAGTTTCTCTCAGGGAGTATCTAACACGTGCATTAGTACTATTATCATTCGCTACAATACATTCTATAGCTGAAAATTCAATGGAACCGGTACAGAGATTTGTGGCTTCCCAAGTGTGCTGTATGATTGTGTTTGTATTATCTGAAGCATTGAATCTACATCATTCTCTCTAAACAGGCATACTGCACTCGATTCAGTGTTAGTGACCAGTCTCATTTTAGATGATATTGTTGATCTGGCACTGGCTGATGCCATGGCTGTTCATTTTATATTTGTTATCAGAATTTGTGGGCGCATGAATATTGTTTTCCTTCAAGGGACTTTACCTTCTGACACCTGGATTAGTTCATTAGCCTGGAATCAAATTTGATTCTTTTGCAATTAGCCTATGTACTGGTAATGAGCATCTTAAACTAATTCATTTTTTTTCTTGAGCTGTTGAGAAACAAACAAGAAGCCATTGCATCTTACACAGACCTTATCAAGTGAAGCCTGCCTGACGCAGTAGTTATAAAGAATCTGATAGCAGCATTAAAGGGTCCTAATTTCACTAAAATGGAAGGAATCAATCTTTATGTATGAACAAGATGAATTAAACTGATATTTGATAACAAAATTGACGGTGGTGGCTGGAGGTGGTTGAGGGTGGTGGCTGGAGGTGGCAGTGGTGGTTGTGGTGGTGAATGGCGGTGACAATGGTGGCAGGGGGTAATATTACAGAGTAGAACAAAATACATGGGGTAATATGAAAGGTCATTATAGTCATTTCAAGTTATAGTTAACAGATCTGTTATCAAAATTGACGCCGGCGGGTAAACTTGCGACATAACACCAAACGTTGGGGGGTAAAATTGCAATTATTTCATAAGGGGGGTCAGAGTGCCATTTGGCCTAAACCCATGGGGTAAAATTGCAGTTTACTCTTCTGATTATTTTAAGTATGGTATTCTCTTTATTTTTAGTATGGTATTATTGTATGACAATTATCCTAATTATATATTTAAATTAAAAAATTAAATTAAAGTTTATAGGAGTTTTTAAATATGATAATAAATATAGTCGGTTCAATGACAGAGGAAAGATCTGCTAAAAAGTTAGTTTTGTCTAAGTAGCATAAGAAAGATTATAGAAAAGACATGTGACACACTTAGGTGGATGAAAAGATGTTTTGTCTTAAAACACTAAAAACCTCACTATTTTGTTTTCCAAACATACAACACAATAAATCTTGTAAAAAATCTAACACAAGAATTCTAGTACAAAAAAAAATATAAAACAAAACATCTATTACAAAAAATGTAGTACAAAAAATTCAGCACAAAAATATTATACAACATAAAATATAACACATTTTTTTAGATTCTTTTAGTTATCATATTTTATATACCAATAGAGTATTCAAATTAATGATAAAAAGTTTCTAGATTATATGGTGCAATTTAAAAAAAAATGTTGGATAAAAAGTTATGGACGTTAAAAATGGAGGGTATATGCATGTGTCTTGCATGTGCAGAGAGAAAGTCAACAAACAAGCCCATGCACTCCTTTTTTTCCTACATGTGCGTCGAATTTTAAACAAAAAATTGCAATCAAAAGGTTCTACGCTGGATTTGTGCCTGAATATTTGTGATAGAATTTTGTGCGAAAGATTTTGTGTTAGAGTTTCCTTCTAAAATACCTTGCTAAAACTTGTACGTATTATATATCTATATATACATAAACACACACAAACAAGTGTGTGTTCTTTTCTGCTCATTTTTTTATTTATAAACATATCCAAAATCACATCAATGTATCCATGCATACATAAGTCAAACCAAAATTACTATATATTCGCAATACTATATAGATTATCCAAATACAAAATTAGGTCAAGAAATTACTATATATTCACAATACTATATACGTTAGCCAAATACAAAATTAGGTCAAGAAACATTTAATTGTTTAACACATAACCCACCAAGACCCAATATAACCTTGAAAGAAAGATGGCATACTAAACTACAATAGAAGAATTAAAATTTGAGGCAATCGTACTCCTTTAAGCGTAACTCAGGCGTATAGTAACCCAAGAACTTTAACATAATATTGGGCATGTGTAATTTGCGAAGAGAGAATTTAAAATCTTTAGTATGTGAGGGTTTCAAATCTTCATATTTTTTGTTTTGCCAAAAATGCATACAGTTCGTATTGAAGAACTAATCCTACTTTAAATATGTTACAATTAGAATATTAGTAGGTTGTTACCAACATGCCAAATGATATCAGACAAAACAAGACTAAGACCATTAAGATAGAGACTACTAGTTGAGGAAAGCAAATGAAAAGACAAAAAACGCATTACTAGTGATTGATTGATTGATGACTGATGCTAAGAGCAAGAGAGACTCTCGTTGATATAGTGAAAAACCCTAGATAAAGTCAACGAACATGTTTGAAGAGGCAAATGTCTAGGCAGATACCCTTGTAAATATGTTGTATATGAACGATCATATCCCAAGAAATCCGGGTAAAAAAGACTTCAATCAACCAAAACTACCATTGATAAGTGCAACAATTGTTGTTATAGCCCCTTGACTTCAGAAAACCTTCTAATTGCTCCTTGTAAAGGTTTACGATGAATATCTACAAAAATAAACCCTAATGTCGAAAACTACTGATGAAATAATATAAATTTGAACACACTGAAGAAACACTAATAAGTTAAAGTCTCTGTGTGTTAGTCTTCTATTTTCTTCCCTCTAAACTCACATGTATAAAAAAAACGAACTTTCAATACTCTTCTAGGTACTTAGATAAATTAAAGGATATATGTGGTTTAATATGAGTAGATTAAGAGTCGTTCTGAAAAATTATCTTCTAAAGTTGAATTACGAACTAGAATTTGAAGAATCATCTTTGTGAAGATGAGAGCAAACTACATAATTCGGGTTTCAAATTAAAATCATGATTGTGTTTTTATCATAACAGACTAGTAATAATTAACCCTAAATCTTTTCGGGTTATCAACCAAAAAAAGTAAATATTTCAATCATTATTAATATTTGCATTTTAGAGTAAACAAACAATTAGGCAACAAAAATAAGGATAAAACAATTAATAGGAACCGGTAACTACCTTCTTAACCTTTTTCCATCTATATTTCCGCTTTCATTAAGTGAGACTCTTCTCATCATGTCTCTCAAAGATGACATCTTATGATGAACGAGCTCGCCCAATTTATTTATAAAACATTACAGTTAATAAATTTGCTAACTTTTAAGTAAGATATAAGATGTATGTATTTCCCTAATAGATTTTACTTGAAACGCCCCTAACACGGGTCTCAACTTTTGAATTTACTTATCAACATTTAGTTCGTAAACCATAATTCATTTCGAATGAGTGGGAACTTTAAACATAACATCCAGCTGTTATATAGAAGTCATAAAACAATATCTCTATCAAAACATAAACTTAAATATAAATGGGATTATAGTCTTTCATTGGGAGCATTTGCTCGTGTTATAACCAAGAGACTATCTAGCTAACAAACTCTAATTTGATGTGCAGACAAAAAGTCAGGAGTTCTATTTAATAAGGAAACTTTAAACTTTTGCAAGCATTAAACCAAAAGGTAGCATACAAAATAATGCACATTATTACATAATTTTGCATAACTTATCATATCAAAGCATAACACCTTAAAATAAACTTTTGCAAGCATAACTATTACGATACATAGTTGTCAACCACCAGCAAGCCATTGCCCCTTTATCCGGTTCATGGCGTTAACTTTAAACACATGCATCAACTTTAGACACATTTATGGCCACAACATTAACTTCAGAGGATGTTTGAGACTTCGATGCTAACTTTAGACACTATTGATAACTTTAGACACAATAAATCTCCTTTGGCCATTAACAATGCAACATGCATATTTACATTTACATTGTATTAATTTGCAAGTTTTCTTTGCATAATGGTGTTGTATCAGATGCTTAGTGTGTTTTTGAAAAAAAATCTTTTTTTTTTTTACTTTTAACTCAAAAATTTTCATCATTTTCAGTTTAACCTCACTAAATATTTTTTTTTACTTTTAACCCACAACTTTACGTATTTTGTTAACTTCTTTCATACATTTTATCATACATAACGATCACATAAATTAACTAGCATGCATTAAAAAAATAAAAGAAACGTAGGTAAACATCATATTTTGTGGAATATCATCAAACAATCTAAACAATCATAATCAAATGGTAGAGCATAAGATGTCAAACATACTATAACGTTCTTGTAATGGTATCATATACATTTACCAACCAGTCCTCATGAAACTACGTTTGCAATACCACAAGATAGGAAACACATAATGCTTATGAAGTAAGCAACAAATAACCAATGTTCTTAATTCTAGCCATGCTACATGACTTTACAAACACTTGTTAGTAAATTCTTTTGCCCCAAATTGATGTTCATATTGTACCAATGCATATCACATCAATCTAGAGGTCAAGTTTGTAAATTTTTAGATCTTAGTCTATAAATTTTAGTTTTTCACATGCGGAGCTACAAATTTCGCTCCTTAGTTTATAGATGACCTAAGATTTGGAATGCAAATTAACCTTAAACCTCTTATAAGAATCCTGCATAATGTTTGGAAAGCGGTCCAACAATATTACATTTCTAGCAAGTATCAATACTACAAGAACCCCTTATATATTACAATGTTGCTAAAAGGTCGAGCGATTGGAATTTCAGTTTCAAATATATGTGTCGTTAATGAGCTCTTTGACCAATTTTTTACGTTTGCGTCCAATTTTAAAGACAAAATTTGCAATCAAAAGGTACTTCGCTGGATTTGTGCCCGAATATTTGTCATAGAATTTTGTGCGATGGATTTTGTGTCAAAAATTCCTTCTGAAATTCCTTGCTAAAATTTGTACATATCATATATGTATATATACACACACAAACATGTGTTTGTTCTTTCCTGTCCATTTTTTCTATCTATAAATGTATCCAAAATCACATCAATGTATCTAAGCATACATAAATCAAACCAAAATTACTATATATTCACAATACTATATAAGTTATCCAAATACAAAATTAGGTCAAGAAACATGTAATTGTTTAACACATAACCCACCAAGACCTAATATAACCTTAAAAGAAAGGTGGCATATTAAACTACAATAAAAGCATTAAAATTTGAAGCAACCGTACTCCTTTAAGCTTAACTCAGCCATATAGTAACCCAAGAACTCTAACGTAGTATTGGGCATGTGTAATTTGCGAAGAGAGAATGTAAAGATAGAAAAATAACATTTAAAGTTTTAAATGTGGACCCTACAAAATAAATCATGAAAGCAAACACGTAAAAAGGAAATGCATCTTACTTATTAATCCACTTGAGAATCAGTGGTGAATCTTGTGTGAATCAACAAGTCAAAAAGGTCACATCGGTAAATTTTTTTTGAACGACGTATGGTTAGGATATCGCTAACCGGGTTAGTAGTTAGTATGTTAGTATCACCAAGTTAGTATTAAAAGCCCCTTGCCTGGACTTAAACGCAGGATCTCCAAGAGAAGCAAAATTTCCCACCTCCCTCTTAACCACTAGGCCAAGAGATCATTGGTGGTCACACCGGTAATTAGTTAATGACATTTTACATTTCAGAGCTTTAAGAACATTCCATTTTCATAATTCTTCCTTCACATGTATCTATTTTTTGTGTGTTGATAAAGATCTTTAGTATGTGAGGGTTTAATATCTTCATATTTTTTGTTTTGCCAGAAATGCATATAGTTCATATTGAACAACTAAACCCATTTCAAATATATTCCAATTAGAACAGCAATAAGTTATTACGAACAAGCCAAATGAAATCTGACAAAACAAGACTAAGACCATTAAGATCGAGAATACTAGCAGACTATTTTTGAGGAAACCAAATGAAAAGACAAAAAAAACGCATTGCAAAACACATTGCTAGTGATTGATTGACTGATGACTCATGCTAAGAGCAAGAGAGACTCTCGTTGATATAGCCGCAAACCCTAGATAAAGACAACGAACATGTTTGAAGAGGCAAATGTCTAGGCAGATACCCTTGTAAATTTCTTGTATGTGAGTGATCATATTCTAAGAAATCAAGGCAAAAAAGACTTCAATCAACCAAAACTACCATTGATAAGTACAACAATTGTTGTCATAGCCCCTTGACTTCAGAAAACCTTCTAATTGCTCCTTGTAAAGGTTTACGATGAATATCTATCAATATAACCTACCAAAAATAAATCCCAATGCTGAAAAATACTGTTGAATGCCGAAAATTACCGCTGAATTAATATAAATTTGAACACGTCGAGGAAACACTAATAAGTTAAAGTCTGCGTTAGTCTTCTATTTGCCTCCCTCTAAACTCACATATATAAAAATTTAGAATTTCAATACTTCTCCAGTTACTTAGATAAATTAAAGGCTATATGTGGTTAATTATGAGTAGATTATGATTAGATGAGGAGTCGTTCAAAAAAATAATTTCTAAAGCTGAATTACAAACTAGAATGTGAGGAATCATCCATGTGAAGATGAAAGCAAACTACATAATTCAGGTTTTCAAATTATAATAAGGATTGTGTTTTTATCATAACATACTAGCAATAATAAACCCTAAATCTTGTTGGGTTATCAACCAAAAAAGTTAATTTTTCAATCATTATTAACATTTGCATTTTAGAGTAAACCAACAATTAGGCAACAAAAATAAGGAAGGTAATTGTTACTGGAAACCGCAGCTATCTTCTTAACCGTTTTCTCTCTATATTTCCGCTTTCATTAAGTGAGACTGTTCTCACCATGTCTCTCAAGGATGCCGGCCATCTCATTATGAACGAACTCGCCCATTTTATTTATAAAACATTATGGTTCAATTTCGTCTGTTGAATTGTAAATCTACAATTTTTTTTCTTTTTGGAAAATTCAAACGTATCATGATTCTCGTGGCCATTTCGTTAACTGGTCTACAGATATCTACATATATCCATTCCGTTCAATTTGGTCTGATGAATTGTACATCCAGAAAGAACTTGATAAGATGTTGATGAATTGTTAAAAATAAAAATAATAATAATAATAATAAGTAGTCAAAATATTATAAAACATGATTGTTGTTATATTAGCAATATTTATTTAATGTACCCTTTTAAGTCTTTTTAAGCGAACCCAATTTTTCCTCGGCCGTATTTCCAATATTCAAATTGAGTAAAACATTATAACAAAATATGTTAGGTGAGTGTGGATTACAAAATAAAGTATTTATTGTAATAATGACCCTATGCTGATGGTCAATAGTGTGAATCTTTTATTTAATTTGCGATAAACATTAACTTACTTTAATTTTTTATTTCGTCAATAACAGTTGTAAAATTTAAGACTTTATATATTAGTAACTGAAAGTTCATTAAATTTACAACAAAATATCTTTTATGAAATGGTATTTTTAATTAACTCGAATGATAGCAATAGATATCTTTGTTTCAAACATCAAGAAAAGAACAAGAAAACGGAAAAAGATACTGAAAAACACTAAAAGAGAGGTGATGCACATTGATATTTCCTAAGTTTTCACAACTCAAAATTAAGTATCTTAGCCATTTTCTCTACCCTCTCCTTAGTTGCGTCCTTCCTAGCGTGAGACGACATGTGGCTTGCATAATGCTGGCTTGTTTCAAAGACCTTGCCACATCTCACACAAGGTCCATAATAATTACGTTTTTTAGGTTTTGCTCTGCTAGAGCCAGCAAAACCTTGGGTCTTAGTGGGTTGGACTTTGATTCGAGTTGGTGGCACTTCGGTTATAGGACTACCACCTCTCCTGTTGGAGTCCAGTTCCCAAGCTTTGTTACCCAAAGTCAAAGTTAGATCATCCGGAACCTTATTGATTACATTGGTACCAGGTAGATCTAGTCGAAGGTTAAGGTCCACGTCGGTCGAGGGGTTCGGCCCACTCAGAATGTTGGCCGCAACCAATTGAGGAATTTGTGGGATATCGATTTTCATAGAGACTGGCCACTCATTTATGGGTGAGCTAAAAGAACTATGTATAGCATATGCGGTACTATTCCTAGCACTGGCATTACAGCGTTTGTTTGACATGGTAAACCTGGCTTAAAGAACAATGGCAAGTTTTTACAAGACACAAGAGATTAATTATTGGGGTGAAATGTATGGGTGTCTTGGGGTGTTTTTATACTACTCATGCACGGTGGTAGCATTTAAGTTCTATGAATAATTCAATTTTTTTTTTCTAAAGTATATAGTTAATAATGAGACTTTTGTACTGGGTGTTCACTGTTCAATGAGAATATATATAATTCACAAAATAAGATTTGATATATACGTTACTGATTACCTGTGTACATGCATTTAATTTATGTTTGTTAAATTTATGAATATTTTTTGTATACTTTTACATGTATATACTTAATTTTTAATATAGGGTAAGTTGACGAAATTAATTAGCTTGAGTTTGAATTAGAAAAAGTCTCTCTATATATGTATGTATCTATATATGTGTTTGTGAGGGGGTGTTTCAATGGGAATTATAAAAAAATAAAAAAAAATTGTACCCAATTTTTCTCCGTAGCTTTTGTATATGTTTGTTATATAGTGAGATTTGATACAAACTAAATTAATATAAATAACTAAAGTAATTATAAATGCTCTACACTTTTAAACTAAAGTAATTACACTACAAATTACTATATTGTTAGCACAATTACTCTTGTTAATATTTATATGCTTAACACCATAACTTTTATTCTATCCTGTAGGACCGTGTTTCGGGACCGAAACCGTGATTTGTGTGAGATCGGTTCAAGACGGGAGAGATTAGAGATAAACAAACAACTTCTTTGTATTAATCCGGTAGTATAACATTACAAATCGGCCCGATTACAAGATAACCGAACTAATACCAAAGGAGTATACATCCGGGGAGAGATCAAGTGGTGATCTCTCCCCCCACACAATAGAACTCACAGGGAACTCTCACAATGAGCTCTCCTGTCTCACACCCTCTAAGTTTTGCAAATGACAAAGGGTTGGTATTTATACCCACACCCACTTGTCTAGCAAAACCCACACGCTCAAACATATAACCCTCTCGTTTGACCACTTCAAATGAGCGGGTCAATACACATTCGTTTGACCGTTTCACTAACTATTACAAATTCAGCGTAAAATAATAACTAATCTATTCGACAAGCATCGGACACAAAATCTGCATCAACAAATTCCCCCTTGTTCGTTGCTGTCGAATGATGAAAATGCAACTGCAATCGATCTTCAGTCAAGTATTTATCTTCTCTGTGGTAACAAATTCCCCCTTGACCGATGATCCATGTAAGTAGTATCTTGACGCTCCTTGTATAATATATCCCCCTCAAAGTACGCGTATCCGTGTTGGGTGTTGTGAAATTTCCTCACAAGGCTCAATTGACCGATCTTCCGCTGATCTTCCAATACTCCAACCGACATTTGATAAGGGTTCCATTCTTTAAAAATTGCATCAAGTCTTGATCTGTCATAAGACAAACTCTACCACATGTGATTGCGTTTAGAAATTTACCGAAGAAATTTAACATACAAAAATTTTTATCCCCCCATTTCTTTGGTAAGATCTCTAAACCTTAACAGATTCTCTCCACTTCAAAAAAATTGTCGTCAATTTCACAGAACAAATTCTCACCACTGAGTAGAATTTATCTTCAAATGTTCACCAATTCCCTCCACTGAGCGGAACTGTCGTCAAACTTCATTGAATGTTCTCGGTTGTTCAAAAAATCACGAAAACGACTTTCTTCTTTGCATATTCTAGTTGAATAAGAACGTCCCCTAGTACCCCGTAGGATCCGACTTGTATCCCTCCAAAGACTTTGTGAACTCGTTAGGACCGGTATTGACATTCTAGGTTCATTCATTTGTTACCAAATGCGAGAATATGACAATAAACAAAAAGATTTCTTCGTTGCATATTCTAGTTGATAAAGAAATTTCGCCTAGTACCCCGTAGGATCCGACTTGTATCCCTCCAAAGACTTTGTGAACTCGTTAGGACCGGTATTGACATTCCAGGTTCATACGTTCGTTTTCAAATGCGAGAATATGACAATAAACAAAAAGCTTTCGAACATTTGCGAATAACCGATAACAATCATAAACATTGACGTGCGGAAGTGAACATACCATTTTGGTTTTTGACCCATAGTTGTCAAGTCACCAAATTTAACGTTTGCATCGGTAACGAGACTACCCCACAATTTTTTTTTTAAATATCATCATTTGTTTTCATCTTGCCGTATCATCCCGCGCGCTCCTGAACTCGTACAAATTTGACGTTGACATTTAGAAGCGCGGTTCAACTAAACTTCACGAATACCCGACCCCACTTTGCAACTCATGAATAGAAATGGGTCCACTAAAAATTTACCAAGTCTGATTCACTAATAAAAAGATGGAATACCAATCCTTTCATGAATTAAGGCTCAATGCTGTTGACTTTGAGACCCATGAGTAATCAGGTCCAAATGAGAGTTAAGCCCAACACACTTGAAGATCCATCTTATGTAGGACACTCTATTCGATCAGGTGTGGCCCAATATGAATTTGTAACAAGTTTAGTTGATCTTAGATTAAGTTTGGCCCAAGACATAAGAGCCCACCATATGTAAACACAACAAACTTTAACTTTGGCCCAATATAGATAGTCATGTAATCACAGCCCATTTCACAAAATGAAATTAAACGAATGATATATTTTGCAGAATAAAACAAAAAGAGTAGATCTTTGTTGACTTGAGGGGTCTTTTGTTGACTAATACACTTACCAGCTTTTGGTTTTGGTAGATTGATACATTTTCGTGAGAGATGAGCCCAACAACAATCAATATGTAAGCCCAAATAAAAGTTGTCATCACATAAGACCCAATAGTCAACATCCCTAAAATTCTTTATCAGCCGCTATACCATCTGATCTTTCTCTCCCTCTGCGATACTCACCTCAAAACCTTCAAACCCAAAAAAAATTAGTTCCCAAAACATAACAACATCAGTCTGACGTTAAGACATATGTCTTCCTCTTCATAATCTGCGATACATACATCCAAACAACCACTAACTCTCTGTCATCCTCTTCTTTTCTTCGATACCCAGCAGCCATGTCTCCTTCTTCAGTGAACAACCACCTTGTACAAATCGTCAACATCATCTTCTGCCGACATACATCTTGTACAGCTTTCTTTCTCCCTCTGATTGTAACACCTCAAAAATTCACGTCCTATAATGTATTGACACGTGCCATAGGTATGAACGTGTGCAAGAATACTCTAGAGGGACTAAAGTTGACAAACAGGAAAAATATATGAATATACGGGTTCAAAATGTCAACAGTGAATAAATATACTTTACAGTAACCCTACATGATGCTCATACCTTCAAATGAATAAATCATGGATCATACGAAGCTAAATGTGAAAGAAAGTGAGAGATTACGAACAACAGGGGTTAAATGTGTCAACATGTTTAAGTTATACCTCTGAGTGACCTTTTAGCAAACCCGAAGCTTTGTAACGATTAATTATGCTCACTAGAATGCATGATATAAATTTCATAATGTTTCGTAATCGTATGAGAAAGTTATGATCAAATTCGTATACAAGGGGTTAAAGCGTCAACGTTGAAAATTATGACTTTTCGGGTAAACATGAAGTGACCAAGGACTTAACAAAGTGGGTATAAGTCTTAAAGCCCTTATAGGTAAATTGGGAGGGCTCAAATTGCAAGAAATAAGTTGGTTGACCCTTCGAAAGGCCAAGAGACAAATATGCAACAAATAGAAAATGTGAAATCTGAATAGGAGGCTCAGGCGGGCCGCGTAAGACATGTTAAGATCTTACGCGGGCTGCGTTCGACGCCCAGTTGCAAAAACTTTAGACAGCAGCCTATTTTTACGCTATAACCGACTTATAAGGGATATTTTCACTACATGGGCGACCCCTAAACAGTCCTAGGCACTTAGGGACATCTGTAGATGATCCATGGCCATTGCTAGCATGATTTGTCAATGATCTAAGGAGATTAAAGCACTATAAAAGGGCCTTGTGTTGCAACTTTGTAACCACACCTTCCATCTGCATTTCTGATCATTCCTGGAGCTCCAAAGCAGCCTCAAGTGATCACAAATCGTGCATAGGATTTCAGTAAGTATGCTTAACCTTTCTTAGTTAAGTTTTTGCTTAGTTTTAGCTTAAAAGTCAAACCGTCGTAATTACCGTTTGACTTAACGATTAATCATTGTGGTCCAGTGATTAGTCGAATTGAAAGTAGTTATAAGTTGGTAATTATGTGGGCATTAAACCCTTAAAAGGGCACCCTCTGATTCCCACTCTATCTAGACCATTTGTCGGGTCAAAGTTAATTAGAAAAAGTCAACAGGATGCTTAATTTCAAATTAATGCATAATTAGCAATGTAGAACCCATACAACCTATTTGATCATCATTATAACTTAGTAATTAATGTAAGAACATGTCTAAACATGTTCAACCCGACAATTTTCAGTAGAGACCCGGTTCGGAACCGAAAGTCGCATAATTTGACTTTTGCTTTGACTTTCAGTTCTAACCCGTTTAAGCATGTTTTAGAAATTCCTTAGAGCTTTAATTGGACCAGGTTACATGCTAGTATAACCCTCTGTGATTATACACCTTGGTTCAATAGTTATCCAATTAATATGCACGATTCCGTTAATTGCTCATATGTTGACTATTGTGCCCTTTTCACCATAAAACGTGATTTTTGAAAAGGTAAAAGAATAGAAACCTTAGTTACTGATATATAAACTTGTAACCAAAATTTGACATCAGTTTGAGGTGTAGATTGAGACTTATGCTTATTAGCGTAATTAGAAAGCTTTTTAGCGATTTAACAGCGTAATTAGCGTATAGCCTATTTAAACCCACGTTTTGATATCAAACTTGTTACCCACTGATGTAATATATTATTTTGGGATTTTTGAAGATTTTTAATTAATTTTAGGCTGAGCATAACTTAGACTTATAAGCTTGAGTCGGTAATTGTCGGTTTTGCCCTTTCGGGCTATAAAATGAGTTTTACATATCTTTTTGATCCCGAACCTTTTGCTACTGATTTTATATGTTAAATAAATTATTTTAAACCTTCTGGAATGATAAAAATACCAGCTTTCTATATAGAACCCGGAAACGGCTTCTATTCGCCTTTTTAAGCTTTTTTAACGCATAGTATGTACTAAAACCATTTTAAACATACAAGGGTTAATACCTACTGATATTTTAGGTAAATTATAATATTTTAATAGTAAGCAAAAGTTTTTTAACTCGGACTTCAGTTTTGAGCTTTTCGGCTGATGTGAAATTACCAAAATGCCCCTACGGTGCATAGTTTGGTTATAATTGATAAGTTTCACATATATGCAATACCCTACTGTTATAACTTATCAAATTAACTATTTTTGCTGAGTATATCAGACCTGTAACTCAGGTTAATACTTGAACTCTTTTATAACCTTATAAATGACAAAAATACTCCTACGGGGCATAGTTTGTGTAACAACTCTCATCAAAAGTCATAATTATTAAATTAATTAGTCCAAAAGGAAACCCTAATTGAGACACCCAAGTGATTCTGAACAAACCCTAAAATTTTCAGAATTTTCAGAATCAGGATTAGGGCCCCTAAAACTCAAGGGGGGTTAAACCCTATTGACGATTATCCAAATTGTGAGCTGTAGAAATCAAATTTTCGAAATCCACCAACTCAGCAAGCCTACCCATGCACGTAGCTACCCTATGAAAATAGGTTGGCAGTCGCGTAGCGCGACGACTAAGGGGGTAGGCAGTCGCGCTACGCGACGGTGTAAAATTTTCAGTATAAATAGGTGGGTTTGGGACTTGAATTCTGGTACTGAAACGACGGAAAAATTCGAAGTATACTCTAAGTTATAGCAGGAATACTCTAAATAACACACACGGGTATCGAAATTCTGCTACAAAACAGGGTATTAGCACAATCGCTGCTACGATTCATTTATCCGACGATCAATATATCCAATGAATGTTTAAGTGCCGCCCACATTAGGGTTATACTTTATCGTTCGTCATTAATTTGACGGATCATCGTTAATTCGATGGATAAAGTATTATACTTTGTCGTTCGTTGTTAATTCAACGGATCATCGTTAATTCGATGGATGAAGTATTGCATTTTGTCATTCATTGTGAGAATTTGATCTCGTAAATTATCGTAATTGCTGGATTGATTACTAACCCAGTTTTGTGTGCATTGTTATTTATATTAGGTTAACAAGGCTAAATCATAGATTAGACTCTGACCATATTAAATCAGCAATGTGAGTCATTCTCTCTTTTTATCAAATTTGTTTATAAAATCATGTTATTTTCAAAGTTATAATTACGGGGATTAAGTCTTTGTAATCACCAAGTTACAGCCGGTATGTGGGGTTTTGTATACATTACTTGATAATCGTCACCATTGGGGCAGCCAATGGGGGATATGACCATAGTCACAGACACCATTGGACGAATGGGCCAATGGGTCGAGTGACAAATACCGTGGGTAGTTGGCTTGATATCAGAAACATTGTAATCGCTCTTAATACTGTAAATTATAACAAATGTGTCATTTTAGTAAATAGAATGATTCACTCAGTATTTCCCGCTGACAAAACCTTTTTCAAACATGTTTCAGGTGATCTGTTGTAATTCAGGAAAAGTGCTGGGGAGCATTTCAAGCTTAAAATAGTGGCTCATTATAAAATAAAGAAATAAATTTTATAACATAACGATTTCCTAGAAAAATCATACTATTGTAAATTATCGGGGTTTTATCCCGAATTGTGAAATAAAATAATCGGGAAAAATTTTAGCTTTAAACGATCCTGTTTCCGCTGTTAAACTCAATTAAATCAATACCGCAGTATTTCTGTCCCGCGGCTCCTGAAACGGGTCAAACCGGGTCGAGGGCCGTGACAGAAAAAGGTGGTATCAGAGCCACTGGGTTAAGCTAATTAAGTATTTAGAAATACTTAATTTTTCCTGATTACTATTATGTGATTATTTGTATTATTAACTGATTATTTGATTATTTGTTAGTTACAGTATGGGTAAGAAAAAGCTGTCAAGCATCTATCTTAAATTAGATAGATCATCTAATGAAAAGGGAAGTTCATCCCGAACCAAATCCTCGAATCAGGCTGAAATTCCTGAAGAAGGAATATTCGTGCGAAAGGCACAATACGAGGAATCACTTTCTCCTCAAAGGAGGGAAATGATTATTAAGAAAAGTAAAGAGAAAATCCGAGAAAAGAGGATTAAACGGGAAACTCAGGAATTAATTGATAAATCACCTTGGGAAGATAAACTAGATGAGAAATGGGCAAATTTATATATGCTAGCCACAGTAGCAGAAAATATAAATCTTTAAAGTTTAGCACCCTACCCTCACAATCTAGAAACTCTGTGTGATAAATAAAATTTGAAACCTAAGTGTGTTTTTCAGTTATCTTTGTAATCAACTAGTACACAGTATGTAATAAATTACAAAGTTATTTGTAAATTTTAACTTAGTATTTTATGCATTTTGCATATATGCTACATCAGCATGAGTGGGATATCCGAAGCTTTTCAGAACCTTAATCTTTATCCCGTAACTATCGAAGCTTCCAAAGAATATACTAGCTACTACCCCGATGTTGAACAACCAGTAGAATTCAAGGTTCCACCTTTGAACAAGCCAAAACAAAATAAAAGAACTTATGTAGGATGGAGGAAAATACGTAAGAAGAAGCCAGCTAAAAAACTGCCCAAAATAAACAATCCTTTGAAAAAGGGAAAAGAAATTATAACCGGAGAGAGTTCTAAACAACAGAAAATGGAAACTGAAGACAAAGAGGAGGGTAAAGAGATAGAAATACAGATGGAGGAAATTACTAAAGAAGTAGTAATGGAAGTTGGGCAAGGGTCTATACCAGCTCAGAGAGAAATCGGAGAGAGTTCCAATCCAACCCAGGAAAGAACTTTTCAAGATGAGATAGATTTCCTATTGGCAAGCTGTGAAACAATTCAGCCTGTCAATAATAACAATAATAATAATAATAATATTTTTAATTATCCTCTTGGAAACCAACTCCCTATGAATTGGGAACCAGCAATTCCAGATCCAATAGTCCACTCCCAACCCATAGGAATGGACGAATGGTGGACGAACGGTTGGCAATTTCAAAATATTGTCAACGATCCTTACTCTTTTCTTCCACAATTCGATCCAGAACCATTACCTAATCCACCCATGAGTAATGAAAACATGGCTGAACTTCGCCACTTTGGTGAAGAGTTGTTCGATGCTGGAACTAGAATCAGGGAAATAGGGGGACAGATTGCTTGGAAGTACGACGAGAGGGAAATGCGTTTTTAGAACAGCAAGTGATGAGAGATAAAATGGTAGTTGTATAATAGTAATAATAAAGTTAGTCTGTAAATAACCAATAAAACTCTGTATGATATCTGTGAGTAATGATGCATACTATGATAGATATAAAATGAAATCGAGAAATCGATTGTTTTGACTATATCTGTATTATAAAATTTTTCTGATTGTTTGTATATAATTATTATTTGTCCGTTACTAATAAAATTTATATATATACATTATCAGATGGCAAACAGTGATAATGAACCTATTAATGAAGTTAATCATTCTGAACAACATTCAAGAGATCAATATATGACTCGGCAAGATATCGAAAACATTGTTGCTCAAGGGATAGCCAATGCTATTCCAGCATTCGTTGCTGCTATAAAGAATCCGATCGAACCGCAACAGATTGTTCCTAGTAAACAAATTACTGAAGATAACTTCAGTAATAGTGTAAATGGAGGCAATAACCATAATAAGGAACCACATCAAGCTCCATTACCCAAGAAAATGAAAACTGCAACGCCTGGTTGCACTTTCAAAGAATTCCTTGCTTGTAAACCTACTGAATTTGCAGGCAATGAAGGAGCAACTGCATCACTGCGTTGGTTAGAGAAAACCGAAGCAGTCATTGCAATAAGTAAATGTGGTAAAGAAGATCAGGTCATGTATTCATCTAATCTGTTCAAAGAAGGAGCACTCGAGTGGTGGAACACTGTGTTACAATCAAAAGGAAGAATAATAGCTTATGCTATGACTTGGGAAGAATTTAAGGGTTTGGTGGAAAGAAAATTCTGTCCTGAGTATGAGAAAGAACAGATGACGAATAAGTTTCTAAATCATCGGATGATGAGTGTGGATTGTCGCGGTTATACCTCGACATTCTTTGAATATGCAAGAGTTGTACCAACACTGGCTTCGCCAGAACCGGTACTTATTTCTCGCTATATTTGGGGGCTAATTAGCGAAATCCGCAATATTGTTAAAGCTGCGAGACCTCGCACTATTGATGATGCGGTAGAATTAGCTAACACTTTGACCGATGAATTGGTACGCACAAGAGATGAAGATAGGAAAAAGGCACTAGCTCAGAAAATTACCCAAGGATTTCGTGTGGGTAATAATAACAGCTTCAAGAGAAAAGGAACAGGGCAATCTTCAGCTCCGTCATTCTGCAGGAAATGCAAAAAGAAGAATTATGGAAGATGCGATATCACTTGCAATTTTTGCAAAACTGTAGGACATCGTGAAGAGAACTGCAAAAAGAAAACAGTAATCTGTTTTAACTGTGGAGAAGCGGGGCATTATAAAACAGAATGTCCTAAATTGGTCAAACCAGTAGATAACAAACCCAAAGCGACCGAAGGCACTACTAAGAAGAATGCTAGGGCATTTCAGCTGACCACTCAAGAAGCAGAACTCATTCCAGATGTGATAGCGGGTACGTTCTTAGTTCACAACGTATATGCAAAAGTATTATTTGACTCTGGTGCAAACCAAAGTTTTATAAATACTTCATTCTGTCAAGCTCTTAGTTTACCTTTAACCAATATTAGGCAGATTTTTACAGTTGAAACAGCAGACGGAAATTCAGTTAAAATAGATAAAGTTTTGCAAGAAGGAAACATAGAACTTTTAGGACATAAATTCTCTGCAAAACTATTGCCGATGAATTTGGCTGAATTTGATGTTGTCTTAGGAATGGATTGGTTAGTAGCCAACCATGCTAGAATCCTTTGTGATCAGAATTCCATAGAAATTCAATCACCTACCGGAGAAGTGATTAGGATTACAGGAGATAAACCACGTAAGCCCATGAAGTTCATATCAGTAATGAAAGTTGCTAATTATGAACGAAAACAAGGAATAGTGTATATGATTTCAGTGATCATTAGCACTAAGGGAAAAGATCTTAAGGAAATACCAGTAGTATCAGAATATTATGATATATTTCCAGAAGATTTACCAGGATTACCTCCAGATAGGGAAGTAGAATTTAGGATTCATCTAATTCCAGGAACTACACCGATAGCCAAGGCACCTTATCGGTTAGCACCCACAGAAATGTTAGAATTGAAAAAGCAATTAGATGAATTACTAAGTAAAGGATTCATACAACCTAGCTCATCCCCTTGGGGAGCGCCGGTGTTGTTTGTGAAGAAAAAGGATGGTTCAATGAGAATGTGTATCGATTATAGAGAATTGAATAAGGTTACAATTAAGAATCGATATCCATTACCTAGGATTGATGATCTTTTTGATCAACTTCAGGGGGCTAGATATTTTTCTAAAATAGATTTACGCTCTGGATATCATCAATTGAAGGTACAAGAAGAAGACATACCTAAGACTGCTTTCAGAACTAGGTATGGTCATTACGAGTTTACAGTCATGCCCTTCGGATTAACAAATGCGCCTGCAGCATTTATGGACATGATGAATAGGATCTGTAAACCGTACTTGGATAAATTTGTAATTGTTTTCATAGACGATATACTTATTTATTCCAAAAGTCAGACAGAGCATTGTGAACATCTTCATGCACTCTTAACTTTGTTAAGAAAAGAAAAGTTGTACGCTAAATTCTCGAAATGTGAATTTTGGCTAAAGGAAGTGCAATTCTTAGGACACATGGTGAATCATGAAGGTATTCATGTAGATCCTGCTAAGATAGAGGCAATTACCAAGTGGAAGGTTCCACAAACAGCAATGGAAATAAGAAGTTTTATAGGTTTAGCTGGGTATTATAGACGGTTTATTAAGGATTTTTCCAAGATAGTTGTACCATTAACTAAGTTAACCTGTAAAGCCACTAAGTTTGAATGGGGACCCAAACAGGAAGAAGCTTTTAGAATCCTGAAGCAGAAATTAACCCATGCACCAATCTTAGCCTTACCAGAAGGAACTGAAGATTTTGAAGTATATTGTGATGCTTCAAAATTAGGATATGGATGTGTGCTTATGCAACGCAAGAAGGTAATTGCGTATGCATCAAGGCAGTTGAAAAAGCACGAAGAGAACTATACGACTCATGATTTAGAGTTAGGAGCCGTAATTTTTTCCCTTAAGATTTGGAGACATTATCTTTACGGAAGTAAATTTACTGTCTACACAGACCACAAAAGTTTAAGATACATCTTTGGGCAAAAAGAGTTAAACATGAGGCAAAGGAGATGGATGGAAATCTTAAGTGACTACGACTGTGATATTCAGTATCACGAAGGAAAGGCGAATGTAGTTGCAGATGCCTTAAGTCGTAAGTATTATGAGAAACAACGAAGGGTTCGTGCTCTCAGATTAAATCTACAAATAGATTTAATGGAACAATTGAAGAATGTTCAAACCACAGCAATCAAGGATGATGCTGAAGAAATGAAAGGACGGATCAAGGAATTAGAACAAGGAGCAGATGGAATTTGGAGATTCCACAAAAGTAGAATTTGGGTACCTAAGCAGGGAGACTTAAGACCTAAGATTTTAGAAGAAGCTCATAAATCTAGGTACACTATGCACCCAGGAAGCAATAAGATGTACCAAGATTTAAGGAAGAACTTCTGGTGGATAGGAATGAAAAAGGACATAGCCAGCTATGTTTCTAAATGTCTTACTTGTTCACAAGTTAAGGCAGAACATCAGAAACCTTCAGGACTACTACAACAGTTAGAGATGCCAGTATGGAAATGGGAACTTATAACAATGGATTTTGTTACTAAGTTACCCAAAACCAGAAAAGGTAATGATGCGATTTGGCTAATTGTGGATCGATTAACCAAATCAGCTCACTTTCTACCTATGAAAGAAACCTTTAGCATGGAAAGACTGGCTAAATTGTATGTAGATGAAGTTGTATCCTTACATGGAGTTCCACTCTCCATTGTTTCGGATAGAGATAGTCGATTTACTTCCCATTTCTGGAAAAGTTTCCAGCAAGCTATGGGAACTCGACTAAACCTAAGCACTGCATATCATCCACAAACAGATGGGCAAAGTGAAAGGACAATCCAAACTCTAGAAGACATGCTCCGAGCATGTGTGATAGACTTTGGTGGAAGTTGGGATGATCACTTACCATTAATTGAATTCTCCTATAACAATAGTTATCATTCAAGCATTGAAACTGCTCCATTCGAGGCACTGTATGGAAGAAAGTGCAGAACTCCAGTTTGCTGGGCAGAAATCGGAGAAAGTCAATTATCAGGACCTGAAATAGTGCAAGAAACAACTGATAAGATTACTCAAATTAAGGAAAGGCTAAAAACGGCTCGAGATCGCCAGAAGAGTTATGCAGACAATAGATGCAAGCCACTTGAATTCCAAGTTGGAGACAAAGTACTATTGAAAGTTTCTCCTTGGAAAGGAGTAGTCAGATTTGGAAAGAAAGGAAAGCTAAGTCCAAGGTACGTAGGACCATTTCCAGTGATCCAACGTATAGGACCAGTAGCTTATCGTTTACAACTACCAGAAGAACTAGTTGGAGTACATGATGTATTTCATGTATCCAATCTCAAGAAATGTCTAGCAGACGAATCTCTGGTAGTACCTCTTCAAGACATAGAGGTAAACGAAAAGTTAAAATTTGTGGAAAAACCTCTTCAGATAGAAGACAGAAAAGTGAAATTTCTCAAGCACAAACGATTAGTGCTAGTTAAAGTAAAGTGGGATTCAAGGAGAGGACCTGAATACACTTGGGAGCTGGAATCAGAAATGAAGAAAAAGTATCCTCAATTATTCCAGTAAATCTCGAGGACGAGATTTTCTTAAGGTGGGGAGAATGTAACAACTCTCATCAAAAGTCATAATTATTAAATTAATTAGTCCAAAAGGAAACCCTAATTGAGACACCCAAGTGATTCTGAACAAACCCTAAAATTTTCAGAATTTTCAGAATCAGGATTAGGGCCCCTAAAACTCAAGGGGGGTTAAACCCTATTGACGATTATCCAAATTGTGAGCTGTAGAAATCAAATTTTCGAAATCCACCAACTCAGCAAGCCTACCCATGCACGTAGCTACCCTATGAAAATAGGTTGGCAGTCGCGTAGCGCGACGACTAAGGGGGTAGGCAGTCGCGCTACGCGACGGTGTAAAATTTTCAGTATAAATAGGTGGGTTTGGGACTTGAATTCTGGTACTGAAACGACGGAAAAATTCGAAGTATACTCTAAGTTATAGTAGGAATACTCTAAATAACACACACGGGTATCGAAATTCTGCTACAAAACAGGGTATTAGCACAATCGCTGCTACGATTCATTTATCCGACGATCAATATATCCAATGAATGTTTAAGTGCCGCCCACATTAGGGTTATACTTTATCGTTCGTCATTAATTTGACGGATCATCGTTAATTCGATGGATAAAGTATTATACTTTGTCGTTCGTTGTTAATTCAATGGATCATCGTTAATTCGATGGATGAAGTATTGCATTTTGTCATTCATTGTGAGAATTTGATCTCGTAAATTATCGTAATTGCTGGATTGATTACTAACCCAGTTTTGTGTGCATTGTTATTTATATTAGGTTAACAAGGCTAAATCATAGATTAGACTCTGACCATATTAAATCAGCAATGTGAGTCATTCTCTCTTTTTATCAAATTTGTTTATAAAATCATGTTATTTTCAAAGTTATAATTACGGGGATTAAGTCTTTGTAATCACCAAGTTACAGCCGGTATGTGGGGTTTTGTATACATTACTTGATAATCGTCACCATTGGGGCAGCCAATGGGGGATATGACCATAGTCACAGACACCATTGGACGAATGGGCCAATGGGTCGAGTGACAAATACCGTGGGTAGTTGGCTTGATATCAGAAACATTGTAATCGCTCTTAATACTGTAAATTATAACAAATGTGTCATTTTAGTAAATAGAATGATTCACTCAGTATTTCCCGCTGACAAAACCTTTTTCAAACATGTTTCAGGTGATCTGTTGTAATTCAGGAAAAGTGCTGGGGAGCATTTCAAGCTTAAAATAGTGGCTCATTATAAAATAAAGAAATAAATTTTATAACATAACGATTTCCTAGAAAAATCATACTATTGTAAATTATCGGGGTTTTATCCCGAATTGTGAAATAAAATAATCGGGAAAAATTTTAGCTTTAAACGATCCTGTTTCCGCTGTTAAACTCAATTAAATCAATATCGAAGTATTTCTGTCCCGCGGCTCCTGAAACGGGTCAAACCGGGTCGAGGGCCGTGACAGTTTGAGTTTAAACTCGTTTCGGGCATAATAAAAGATATCTTACTGATGTCACAACATATTTGAGGCATATTAACTTAGGAAACCTGTATATGGCTCTTATGGTTACCCGTTACGCCTTTTGCGCGTTCGGTTCGGTTTATGAAACTAGTTTGCATAAACTAGCCGAAACGGGTCAAACCTTATCGTTTTTATCTCAAAATCCAGAACGTGTTTAGATTACCCATATAAGACAAGTCTTCAAACTTGTCGGGTCTAAATCACATTCTATTCCGGTCTTCGCTTAATCACGCGTTCGAACCGTATCGTCCCTTAAAACTAATCGGTCTAAGCTTAAGCTTAACTAAAGACCGTTAGGATTCTAATAGGTTATTATAAACCTTTGTTCCAGAATAGGAGAACCGGTAAAAGCTACCCGCATTTGCTAATTGTGAATTATACTTGCAAAGGTAAATACTTTTAACGTATTTTCTCTTATACGGGCTTGGGGTACGGTATATAAAATACCGCTTGGTCGGGCATTCGACCTTAACCGATTGGTGGTTAAGTATTATCGAGATGACCCGTTTTGAAATGTTTTGTTTGCTTAAAGCCTTTGGGGGGTTAATGACCATGTCCTGGATATTCTTGGCATCATTTTACGAAATGGCCACGACCTAAGCGCGGGGTGTAGGCGTACACCCGTCAGTGCCAAAATAAATAATGTGGTGTGTCTATTGATCTTTAACCCGGCACGATCCGGGCTACTGAACGCATAAGGAACATGTAATTCTTTTACGAGATTATATATTTAAATAATTATCCCAAGTTATAAAATGTTTGTGCCGCGTGCATTCAAATCAATTTTATTAAACTTTTCAAAATGAGTCGGTTGAATGTATTTACCAGTGTAAACTGACGTATTTTCCCAAAAAGATTAAATGCAGGTACTACTCGTAATAGGCTGGATTTCTCCTTAGCATCAAAAGAGTCTCGCAAGCTTAAGATGCCTAAAGTCTGTTGAACTACTGTTTCCTATATTTTCTTTTGATCCACCTGTGGATAAACTTTCGACTGTTGTGATACTTGATATTACAATATTACATTCGGTTGAAATATATCTTTCATTTGCTTCCGCTGTGCATTTAAATATTGTGTTGTTTGACTGTTATGTTGCCAACCACGTCACGATACTCCCCCACCGGGGCCACCGGTCAAACGTGGAAATATCGGGGTGTGACAGGTTGGTATCAGAGCCAACTCTGAGTGAATTAAACACTAGCTTTTTGTGTTTAATCTCAGTTACACAATTGCACATTCCTAAATTTTCGAGTCTAGACAAAGAACATAGGACAAATCCAAATTTGTTTTTATCTTAACTTTGTCCTTTATATTATGTTGTTATTTTATGTTAAATTGACAGGTCTAAATATGCCGCCAAGATTTTTCAGACGAAGAGGACGAGGCAAGAGGCCAATCACCGCCCCCAATGACCACGAAGCCGGGCCTTCGCACAGGCGAGCTCCTTCTGTCACTGCGAGTGCTGATCCTCGAGAGAACTGGAGGACCAATGTGGAGCCCGCTAGACGGTCTGTTTCACACAGTTCAAAGCCTCCCTTTCATAACTCCTATGGGCCATAGTCGGAAAACGAGCCCAATAACCCACAACCTTCTTATATACCTCTACAGCGATCCCTATCGTACCATTCCTTTGGAGACCCCACTCCCGTCTTTCAGGGCCGGTTTAACCCGGCAAACTACATACAAGAACTAGTAGGTTTTAACCCATTGGGGCCAGAGGATCATTTCTCCGGCGATCATGCAGAAGACATGGACGAGGACACAGATCCCGTCGAGCCTGCAACCGGGACCCCCAACCATCCTATCGAGGTCTCAGATGGTTCGTCTTTTCATGGATCACCCTACCGTGGTCCAGACAGTTACCAGGCACGGTTTAACCAGTTCGAGTGGTATTTTACACCCTCGCATCATTCGCCGCCTCACCAGCAGCAGCAGCAGCAGGATCCCTCTGGGGATTCACGTTTCGTGGCTGTCACGCCACCGCCTCTTCCGCCGCCAGTACATCAAGCACCTCCAGAACCGCAAGGCGTAGGAGAACCAGCGCACGTATGTCTGCGCGAGCAGGGGATTTCCACTTTAGCACCCCTCGACACTCAAGTGGCAGTCATTATCCGCCACAACAGGAAGACCCGCAAATGGGTGGACCTTCAAACCCAGTTGCACCACAGCCACCACCGATGGGTTTTGATAACCCGATTCCTGCATACACTGGTTCAATGGCGTATAACCCGTTTGAGCAGCCGGCTCACACCAACTATGATTACGCTGAAGCCGACCCATACTTGGTAGCGGCCAATTACAACGCCCTTCACCCAGAAGGACCGTATGGAGCTCCTTGGGGAGTAGGGTACCCAACTCATGGGTACCAAATACCTGCTAGACCTATAATTAGGCAACAATCGCAGCCGCCACGGTTTTCCCCACCCGAACGGGTAGAAATTCTTCAAAGATTGGACCAAGTCGAGCGAGACTTTCACAGAGATCGCAGGGAGCGACAAAGTTTCTTCCAGGGATTGACAAGTTTAATAAAAGGGAAGAGCAAGAAGGACCATTGAATCCTTCAATTATTGATTGTAGTTTCCTTGTTTCAGTTGAGCCCCTACGTGGGCCTGTCTTGCTGTTTTGACCCCTGCGTGGGTATGGTTGTCTTTTGAGCCCCTGAGTGGGCCTATCTTTCTGTTAACCCCTACGAGGGTATGTTGTTCGTTTAAGTCCCTGCGTGGACTAGTATTTCAGTATGACCCCTGTGTGGGTAAGTTGTTTTGTTAAAAAGTCACGTTTAGGGCGATGTGTAAATTTTTATAATTAATGGAATGTTAAGTTTATAAATTTCATTTTCGCCATTATATGCATAAATAGATTATATATGAAATAAATGAATCAAAATCATTACTTTTAAAAATATATCTGCCCATTTAAATATTAATTAAGAATCTTAACAGTATAACCTAGCCTCCGTGTCATTATAAGACCTGGCCAAGATGGTAAAACCTGTTTAAAAGATTCGGATCCTTGTTAACATCTGAAAACATGTTAACACTCCTGGCAAACGTGATTCGTTAAAAATCACACACGCCTTTCTTATATAAGGAATTCTTTAAAAGATTCCTAACCCAACTTAATGATCTATGAATCATGGGTTTAAATCATCAATTAAGATGATCATATTTTGACCATACATGGTAATATAGTGCCTACGGGCCTTGCTCATTTCTACATGAGCCAAAAGACAGTGATAGCTATGACTCCCTATCCGAAAAAGGTAAAGAACTATGTTCAAACCTTCATGCTTTGATTCTCTGAAATCATGGCTTATGATTTAAAAATGTCTTTATGACTAGGCCTTTTGTGCCACTAATAATACTGTTATTGTTTTATAATTAGGATAAATTATAATAAAAATCCTAAATAAATGTGATTAATAAATTAACCAAATATGGTCTATGTTTACCATGGTTAATGAATTGCCTATTAGACAATTCCTTAATAAACTCCCAAATAAACTATTGTCATTGTCTTATGCAACAGTTCAAATTAAAATGGCTGACTCTGATGAAATTAATAGTCACCCAAGGGAGAATAATGATAATGCCCGAATTAATATAACGGGTGCTGAACTGAAAGCGTTAGTAGACGACGCTGTTACAAAGGCCTTAGAGCGGCAGTATGAAGAATATAGCGGGACCCGAAGTAGGACTTTATCTACACCGCATTCTAAGCCTAAGACTCACTCTGAGGCTCACAGCAAGCCACCCTCCAAGAAGGACGAACCCAAGAAAGAAGATGACGATCGTCACTCTTCAAATCATCACAGTGATCCATCTCAGAAGATAATGCTGAATCAAGGACCCCGTGATAAGGGTTACTCCTACAAATACTTTGTTTCATGTAAACCCAGGGCTTTCACTGGGGAAAAAGGGGCCATAGACTGTATGACATGGCTGGATGAGATGGATACTGTGGTTGATATTAGCGGGTGCGCTGATAGAGATGTGGTAAAGTTTGTGTCTCAATCGTTTAAAGGTGAGGCCTTAGCCTGGTGGAGATCGTTGATTCAAGCTGCCGGGAAGATCCCATTGTACAACATGACATGGGAGCAATTTGTTGCCCTCATCAGGGAGAACTACTGTCCTCAACATGAGGTAGAAAAGATTGAGTCTGATTTCTTATCCTTGGTTATGAAGAACCTGGATTGACAAGCTTACCTCACGAGCTTCAACACGTTATCAAGATTGGTTCCGTATCTGGTAACCCCGGAACCCAAAAGAATAGCTCGTTTCATTGGGGGTTTAGCCCCAGAGATAAAGGCAAGCGTGAAGGCTTCTCGGCCAACTACCTTCAGATCGGTAACTGATATATCCTTGTCCCTCACACTGGACGCGGTCCGACAGAGATCGCTGAGGAACACGGATGCCGAGAAAAGGAAACGTGAAGATGACAATTCACGAAGGTCAAACAAGAAGCACCGAGGAAACAATGACCACAAGAAAGGGTCTGAGTCTAAGAAGGATGGGCATCAGTCTGGTGATAAGTCCAAATGTAAGATCTACAAGAGACAGCACTTCGGGAAGTGCAGGAATGAATCGAACTCGCAGACACAGACGAGAACTTTTGCATGTGGGATATGCAAGTCCAAGGAACACAAGACCTTGGATTGCAAAAAGCTGAAAGACGCAACTTGCTACAATTGCAATGAAAAAGGGCACATTAAGACCAACTGCCCAAAATATGCAAAGAAAGCCGATGAAGGAAAGAAGACCAATGCTAGAGTCTTCAGGATGGATGCGAAAGAAGCTGTGCAGGACGATAACGTGATCACAGGTACTTTCCTCATAAATGATGTATATGCAAGAGTACTTTTTGATTCAGGCGCTGATAAATCGTTTGTAGATAATAAGTTTTGCAAATTACTAAATTTACCTGTTAAAACCTTAAGTGTGAAGTATGAGGTGGAGTTAGCAGATGGCACCATAGAAACCGTCTCAACTGTATTAGATGGATGTGTTATATCCATTAAGAACCACTCCTTTCCTTTATCCCTACTTCCCCTTAAGTTAGCCGGTTTTGACATAGTTTTGGGTATGGACTGGTTATCTCATAACCAGGCCCAAATTGTCTGCAACAAGAAGCAGGTGGTGATTAAGACTCCGTCTGGTGAATCACTTACCATTCGGGGAGATACCCAGTATGGACTGCCTGAGCAAGTGACTATGCTCAAGGCCTCAAAGTGTTTAAAGAAGGGTTGTGTCATCTACATGGCACAAGTGACTATCGATGAGCCGAAGTCTAAGATTGAGGATATTCCTGTCATTTCTGAATACCATGAAGTTTTTCCTGAAGAACTACCTGGTTTACCACCAGATAGGCAAGTGGAATTCAGAATTGACATCATCCCTGGAGCAGCACCTGTTTCTAAAGCACCTTATAGGTTGGCACCAACGGAGATGAAGGAATTAAGAACGCAACTAGATGAATTGCTAGCCAGAGGTTTCATTAGACCTAGTTCGTCCCCTTGGGGAGCACCAATCCTATTTGTCAAGAAGAAGGATGGATCGATGCGCCTGTGCATCGATTACCGTGAGCTTAATAAGGTCACTATCAAGAATAGGTACCCATTGCCCAGAATCGACGATCTGTTCGATCAACTTCAAGGGGCAAGTTACTTCTCCAAGATTGACTTAAGATCAGGCTATCACCAACTGAAGGTTAAAGATGAAGACGTACACAAGACTGCATTTAGGACTCGTTATGGTCATTACGAGTTCCTAGTGATGCCTTTTGGGCTCACTAATGCACCTGCCGCATTCATGGATCTCATGAATCGCGTCTGCAAGCCCTACATGGACAAATTTGTCATCGTCTTCATAGACGACATCCTCATCTACTCGAAGAACAAGGCTGATCATGAGAAGCATCTTCGATGTATTCTTTCATTACTTCAGCAGGAGAAACTCTATGCCAAATTCTCTAAATGTGAATTCTGGCTTCGGGAAGTCCAATTTCTTGGACATGTGGTTAGCGAACGCGGAATCCAAGTAGATCCCGCTAAGGTTGAAGCTGTCATGAACTGGCAAGAGCCAAAGACGCCCACAGAAATTCGCAGTTTCTTGGGATTGGCAGGATACTATAGGCGATTTATCGAAAATTTTTCAAGGATTGCTGCACCCCTAACCTCTTTGACTCGGAAGAAAATAAAGTTCGTTTGGGGCCCTAAGCAGCAAGAATCCTTTGATATCCTTAAACAGAAGTTGAGCAACGCTCCTGTATTGACATTGCCTGATGGAATAGAAGATTTTGTGGTTTACTGCGACGCATCACACACTGGCATGGGATGTGTGCTTATGCAGAAAGGCAAGGTTATTGCCTATGCTTCACGACAATTAAAGGTGCATGAAAAGTATTACACCACCCATGACTTGGAGTTGGGTGCCGTTGTATTTGCACTAAAGCTATGGAGGCACTATTTATATGGTGTCAAGTGTGTGATCTATTCTGATCACAAGATCCTCCAGCACATGTTCAACCAAAAGGATTTGAACATGAGGCAACGAAGATGGATGGAGATGTTGAATGATTATGATTGTGAAATCCGATACCATCCAGGCAAGGCAAATGTGGTTGCTGATGCCTTAAGTCGGAAGGAAAGAGTGAAACCCATCCGAATCAATGCCAAGAGCATTGAGATAAAGAACAGTTTGAATGAAAGGTTGTTAGCTGCACAGAAGGAAGCTGTGTTGGAAGGTAACTATCCTAACGAAAGGCTAAGAGTCACTGAAGGGCAGTTATCTCAGGGAAAGGATGGAATCCTGAGATTAAATGAACGAATATGGGTTCCAATTTATGGGGGACTTTGAGATGTTATCCTCCAGGAAGCCCACAGTTCTAAATATTCTGTTCATCCTGGAGCTGATAAAATGTATCAGGATCTGAAGGCAAATTATTGGTGGATAGGCTTAAAGAAGTCTGTAGCTACCTATGTAGCTAAATGCTTGACATGTTCACAAGTCAAAGCTGAACATCAGAAGCCGTCAGGTCTGCTACAACAACCTAAACTTCCCACATGGAAGTGGGAAATGGTGACAATGGACTTCATCACCAAGTTGCCCAAAACAAGGAAAGGAAATGACACAATATGGGTAATAGTTGATAGACTGACTAAGTCAGCACATTTCCTACCCATTAAGGAGACCTATAGCTCCGACATGTTAGCCCAATTATACGTAGACAAGATTGTATCTCTACATGGTGTACCTGTGGCTATCATCTCTGACAGAGATACCAGGTACACGTCACATTTCTGGAAAAGTTTCCAACAATCTTTGGGCACGCGCTTAAATTTCAGTACGACATTACCATCCTCAGACAGACGGCCAGAGTGAGCGTACAATTCAAACGTTAGAAGACATGCTTCGTGCATGTGTGGTCGATTTAGGTGGTAGTTGGGATAACCACCTGCCATTAATCGAGTTCTCGTATAACAATAGCTACCATACCAGCATTAAGGCTACGCCCTTCGAGGCCCTATACGGTAGAAAATGCAGAACGCCCGTTTGTTGGGCGGAAGTTAGAGATGTCCAACTGTCAGGTCCGGAAATAGTCTTTGAAACGACGGACAAGATTGTCCAGATTCGTGACCGCCTGAAAGCTGCCAAGGATAGGCAGAAGAGCTACGCAGATTTAAAGCGTAAATCTTTTAACTTCGAGGTAGGTGACAAAGTGTTGCTTAAAGTATCACCCTGGAAGGGAGTGATGCGATTTGGTAAGAAAGGCAAGTTAAGCCCGAGATACATAGGACCTTTCGAGGTCATCGAACGTGTCGGATCAGTTGCCTATAAGTTAAACCTACCTGAAGCGCTCAGTGGTATTCATAATGTATTCCACTTCTGCAATCTGAAGAAGTGTTTCGCTGATGAATCACTGGTCATACCACATACAGATGTGCACATAGAAGAGAGCTTGAAGTTTGTTGAAAAACCTGTGTCGATCGAGGATCGACAGGTTAAGAAGCTTCGAAGGAAGCATGTACCTATTGTAAAGGTGAAATGGGATGCCCGTAGAGGTCCCGAGTACACGTGGGAGGTAGAGTCCACAATGAAAGAAAAGTACCCTTATTTGTTTCAATAAATCTCGAGGTCGAGATTTCTTTTAAGGGGTGAGGATGTAACTGTTGGACCGGTTGCGACCCTAAACAGTCAGTTGAGAACGTTCATCTTCAAATACAAAGGCGGAATCAATGCACATGAAGTTACACAACTTTTCCTTTTCAATTCCTTCTCTATTTATGCTTTCTGATTGTAATTTGACAGAGTTTGGTTACACAAAGCATGAGAAGATTTCGCTCCAAGTTACAAATGAAGATCACACATGGAGGTATATATAGACTAACTGATTTCGCTTATATGGCAGTCCATATAAGCGAAACCCCATGTGACCATATAAGCGAAATTACCTGGTTCCCTGGAGCAAAATCCCCCTAGTGACCTATAAGCGAAATCCCAACTAACTTATGTACATATAAGCGAAATCCCCCACAACTATGACCTATGAGCGAAATTACAAGTTCATGATTTCGCTTATAATGACACATATGTCATTATGAGTGAAATTAACATCATTAACCCTAATTTTGACTTTCAAGCTCCAATCTTGACCTAACTTGACCTAAGACTTCACTAAACGTAGTCAACAGACATTCCGTGCACCAACAGACTCCCCCTTGGATGTTGACGAAGTCTTCAGCTCCGAGTCTTCAGTCTTGATCTTTTCTCCAACTCTGTCTTCACATCTTAAGCATTCTATCTTCACATGTTCACAATCTTGTACTATCTTCATCTTCAGACTTCCCTTTGATCGTTGATCTAGACTCCCCCTTTCACAGACTCCCCCTCTCAATATGCTAGAATCTGAGGTCTTAATCTGGTTCAAGCTTTGACAATTAGCTCCCGAGGGAATGATGAATTCCAAAACCTGTTATCCTACGCATCCTCTACCTCAACATAAGTTTCACAAATTTATAACAATTGAATTTAATAAACTTACTGGTAGACATCATTTATTCAACAAACATACTAGTTATATCAAGTTCAAATGAATGACTTTGATTAACTAAGCACACAATCTTTCAAAACATTTGTATATGAAGTTTTCAACATATTCTCCCAAACCTGTTCATCATATTTAGCACTCGAATTTTGAACATCAGCTCTTCAACATCAGTTGTCGAAAATCTTTTTGAATTTTCATAATTTTATGCTAAAACACTCCGAAAATTTGTTTGGATTTTTTTTTTGAATGAAAAGCAATAAACAAATATATACAAACAATATTTTTGTGAGTTTGTGTAATAGGATCATATCAGTTTATGAGACAAATCACTAGCATCGTTAAGCTTTAATCATTTTAAGTTCTAAACGATTCACCTTGATTGTCGATATACTGATCCATCTTAAATCCTCACACAAATTTCAATTTACTCAGGATACGATTTAGATGTCTTATGAACTTAGCTCATTCATGTGTCCCACCTCTTGAATATACTCCCGTATCCAGAATCCCAATATTCAGTCTTACAGGTGAGTATACTACAATGATATCTGTACATAAATTAGGTAATGCGAGGGCCGAGGGATCTCAGGTCGATACTTCCGTATACGCAGAGAGATATCAGCTTCGACTTTACGGTATGTCCCCTTTAGAGGATCTTTTAGCTACAACAGCAGCGACTATCAATTTTATTGTTTCATCAGCATGCTGAGGGTTTATGCTATGTTTCAAGCATTTGTGGAAAGTATTATCCAAGGACTAGGTCAGAACTTCCATTCAGCGGAAGTCCCGGAATAATACCCCAGACATCATTGAGTATAAAAACCTAGTATATCAGAATACGAGACCTTTCAAACGAGATTTCAGGGGTTACCTATATATCCAAGTAGTGTTCCCCATGAATTTCACAAGTTTGAAATTTTAGGTTTATATCCCGAATAAATCTACTAAATGTGTGAAAACCTATCGACACATCATTAGTGAAGCCGTTTATCACATTTGACATTTCATATCTTTAGCATGCTGTGATAGTTCACTGATTTACTATCATTTCCTCTTTTTCACAACAAAACTCATTTTTGCTTTTTCAATGTTTTTGGCAGCATTTTCAAATTTTCTATTTTTTCCAAAATTTTTCTCCCCCTAAAATCAAAACAGGTTTCAATTTTGATTTTCAAGGAAAATTTGAAAACAAACTGACAACCGATATCGAATTACTTCAATTCGCCATCCACTTGGCATAAACAATCAGAACTCCCCCTGACAACAAACTATTTTCCCATTGTGATTTCAAAACACTTAAGTTTGTTTTAATCAAATGTTTCTTTCAGAAAATTAGTTTTGTTGAATTAACAAACCACTTGTTGGTTAGGGGATTACTTCATCACTTTGTTCTCCTTTAACCATTTTGAAAAATTTAACAGTTCAAGATTCTATCAACACAAACACTTGTAGGAAATCAAGTACAACTTAATGTCCCTGATTACCACATGTAAGGCGAAAAATCACCAGAGTGAAATTTCTCAAGAAAGATGCCGATTCATGTTCCACGCTTACCAACCTGGGAACTCCGGCAAGTCAGGTTTTTCTATTTGAAAATATTCACCCAAGCCTGACCAGCCTTGGATATTTTGAATTCTTGTTCAACAATGGCGGAAAATTTGCATCATCCATTGTTAAACCTGAATTCTCAGATTTTACCTCAACTACCGGCTCTTCTGGCTTTAAGGAACCAGAATCATTGCCTGAATGTGGCTTGTCTGACTTTGATGAGCCAGATTCATTGCCGACAACTTTCTTTTTCTCCTTTTTCTCTTTTGTCCTCAGATTTCCATCTGAAGAATTCAATTTACTTGGCTTTGCAGTCGAGTGAGTTGATTCATCAGAACTTTTATTCAATCTGTCCGGTGAACCCGAGAACAAAATCTTCTCCAGATACTCTCTCGCCTTCTTCCTTTTCTTTCGCAGTCTGTCTTTCTGCCCCTGTGAAAGTTTAACTTTCTTTTCTTGAATTGTCTGATCTTGAACTTTAGGTTTTAGAACCTTCTGTTCATGGGGCTTGACGCTCACTGGCTTCTTTGTCAATTTCTGAGAATTAATCCTCAATCTTTCATTTGATCTCCTTGGGCAATCTCTGGCAATATGACCTCTGATTTGACAATTATAGCATCTTCTTGTCTCATAACTCCAATTCTGGCAGTTAACAGCAATGTGTCCTCTCACACCACAGGTGTAGCACACTCTGTTATCGTACCATTCACCACTTTCACACCATATGCTTAGATCATAGCATTGTCTGGCTTTGTGGTAATCATCACTCTTCTTGAAAACTGGTTTTGGCTTTGAAGCACTGTGGTCAAACCTGCACCACTTATTACCAACATTTTGTGAGTTTTCATTTTTAGATTTTTGTAATTTTTGATAATGATTGGATGACTTATCTGATGAACTTTTATTTTCATTTTTAAAGTCTTTTAAATTTCTAACTTTTTGTTTCTGTTCTGCATTCTTCTTAACAGGTTTTTGCTTCGAGCATTCACCTATTTCAGTAGATTGCAAAACAGTATTGTGAAATTTTTCTTGTAAATCTAAAAATTATTTTCTTTTCTTTTTGTGTTTCATCATCAGATATTTCATCACAATCTTCAATTTTGACTTTGTCAAAATTTGTGACATTGTCACTTATTGGAACAGAATTGATCGGTTTTGGACATACAAGATCTGGTGTTGATGAAACATTCACAAAACCTTTCAATTTCTTCTCAAGATCATCAATTTTATTTCTTGCAATTTCAGCTTCATTTTCAAGCCGAATGATTTTCTGAAGATGAGAATTTATATCAATCTGTTTTTCAAGATTATTTTTAAAAATAACAGATTTTTCATCTTCTAAAACCTTCATTTGACTTTGAAAATCTTTTTCAATCTTTAATTTTTCATTTTCAATACCTTTTTCTTTTTCTTTCAACATTTTGTTTTCTAATGTCAGACTCTCAACATTCTTCAAAAATTTGTCATTTTCAGATTTTAGTTTTTCGCAGTTCAAGCGCAAATCCAAAATCTGTTCATTATCAGCTTTCTTCTCGTTTTTCAAAGCTTTGTTTTCCAATGTCAAATTCTCCACATCTTTCAAGAGATTGACATTTTCTACTTCGGATTTTTCGCATTTTGAACACACAACTTCACATTTTGAAGTTTCATCCTTCTTGGATTCTTCAATCTTTGAAATCTCCTTTGTCTCTGTTTTGTATGTGCCTGCACAAAAAATTTTAACAAAATCAAGAGGATTCATATATTCATCAATATAACAACCCCTCTTAATATCATATCTCATATCATTTTTTGCTGCAAGAAACACAGTGATTCGTTTTCTCATTTCAATGATTACATCCAAATCTATCTTTCTTGATTCTTCTTTTATTTCATCCAATAATTTCCTTTTTCTTGAATCTTCATCACTCCTATGATTTGTAATTGTATTGATAAAACTTCTTAAATCATAGTGTGACAAACTAGAATTCCGTTTTTCGTTATTCACGAATTTATCCCATTCCAAAGGTAAAGCATCAACAAATTTTGAAATTCTTTCATCATTTGAATGATATATATTATGTTTTTCTAACTTGATGATTAGCTCATAAAACCTTTCTTTCAACTTCTACACTGATTCATTCTTCATACATAAAAAATTTTTGAATCTTTTAACATAAACATCCTTACCATATCTCATCTCACACCAAGATTCACAAGACCAATTATTTAAATTTTCAAGATTCTTGTTTTCTTGTTCATCAAACATTTTAACCAAGTTTTGTACAGTCAAACAAAATCACCTATGAGCAAAATTACGTTGAACACTCGAGCGAAATCAAATCAATGTCTGATTATGACAAATAAGCGAAATCAGAATATGTCTGTATAAGCGAAATCAGTATATTTCACAAAAGCGAAATCACCCAATTTAGTCCCTAAGAGCGAAATCTGATTTTATGTCCAAATGAGCGAAATCTGATGTTCAGATAAGCGAAATCAAGCAATGTGACATATAAGAGAAATAGCAATGTTCTTATCAGCGAAATTAGACAACTGGAATGTCCTAATCAGCGAAATCAGGCAACTGTGAGCGAAATCACTCGATGTCCATAAAAACGAAACCCATTTTTTAACCAATTTTCACCATTTTTAAGCCGTATTTTAACCTGATTCTTTCTAGGGTTTGTTATTACTATGTTTCACACGTTATATTTGAAATTCAGGCCATTTCAACCGTAGGAACCAATTCAAATCAGAAAAAGTATAAAAGAAAGTGAGTAGAAATAAGAGAATTTGGTCGAATCAGCTGTAGTAGTATGAACTCCTCGTCCTGAAGCTCTGATACCACTTGTTGGACCGGTTGCGACCCTAAACAGTCAGTTGAGAACGTTCATCTTCAAATACAAAGGCGGAATCAATGCACATGAAGTTACACAGCTTTTCCTTTTCAATTACTTCTCTATTTATGCTTTCTGAATGTAATTTGACAGAGTTTGGTTACACAAAGCATGACAAGATTTCGCTCCAAGTTACAAATGAAGATCACACATGGAGGTATATATAGACTAACTGATTTCGCTTATATGGCAGTCCATATAAGCGAAACCCCATGTGACCATATAAGCGAAATTACCTGGTTCCCTAGAGCGAAATCCCCCTAGTGACCTATAAGCGAAATCCCAACTAACTTATGTACATATAAGCGAAATCCCCCACAACTATGACCTATGAGCGAAATTACAAGTTCATGATTTCGCTTATAATGACACATATGTCATTCTGAGCGAAATTAACATCATTAAACCCTAATTTTGACTTTCAAGCTCCAATCTTGACCTAACTTGACCTAAGACTTCACTAAACGTAGTCAACAGACATTCCGTGCACCAACAGAAACACCTCGAAAATTCACGTCCTATAATGTATTGACACGTGTCATAGGTTTGAACGTGTGTAAGAATACTCTAGAGGGACTAAAGTTGACAAACAGGAAAAATATATGAATATACGGGTTCAAAATGTCAACAGTGAATAAATATACTTTACAGTAACCCTACATGATGCTCATACCTTCAAACAAATAAATCATGGATCATACGAAGCTAAATGTGAAAGAAAGTGAGAGATTACGAACAACAGGGGTTAAATGTGTCAACATGTTTAAGTTATACCTCTGAGTGACCTTTTAGCAAACCCAAAGCTTTGTAACGATTAATTATGCTCACTAGAATGCATGATATAAATTTCATAATGTTTCGTAATCGTATGAGAAAGTTATGATCAAATTCGTATACAAGGGGTTAAAGCGTCAACGTTGAAAATTATGACTTTTCGGGTAAACATGAAGTGACCAAGGACTTAACAAAGTGGGTATAAGTCTTAAAGCCCTTATAGGTAAATTGGGAGGGCTCAAATTGCAAGAAATAAGTTGGTTGACCCTTCGAAAGGCCAAGAGACAAATATGCAACAAATAGAAAATGTGAAATCTGAATAGGAGGCTCAGGCGGGCCGCGTAAGACATGTTAAGATCTTACGCGGGCCGCGTTCGACGCCCAGTTGCAGAAACTTTAGACAGCAGCCTATTTTCACGCTATAACCGACTTATAAGGGATATTTTCACTACATGGGCGACCCCTAAACAGTCCTAGGTACTTAGGGACATCTGTGGATGATCCATGGCCATTGCTAGCATGATTTGTCAATGATCTAAGGAGATTAAAGCACTATAAAAAGGCCTTGTGTTGCAACTTTGTAACCACACCTTCCATCTGCATTTCTGATCATTCCTGGAGCTCCAAAGCAGACTCAAGTGATCACAAATCGTGCATAGGATTTCAGTAAGTATGCTTAACCTTTCTTAGTTAAGTTTTTGCTTAGTTTTAGCTTAAAAGTCAAACCGTCGTAATTACCGTTTGACTTAACGATTAATCATTGATGGTCCAGTGATTAGTCGAATTGAAAGTAGCTATAAGTTGGTAATTATGTGGGCATTAAACCCTTAAAAGGGCACCCTCTGATTCCCACTCTATCTAGACCATTTGTCGGGTCAAAGTTAATTCGAAAAAGTCAACAGGATGCTTAATTTCAAATTAATGCATAATTAGAAATGTAGAACCCATACAACCTGTTTGATCATCATTATAACTTAGTAATTAATGTAAGAACATGTCTAAACATGTTCAACCCAACAATTTTCAGTAGAGACCCGGTTCGGAACCGAAAGTCGCATAATTTGACTATTGCCTTGACTTTCAGTTCTGACCCGTTTAAGCATGTTTTAGAAATGCCTTAGAGATTTAATTGGACCAGGTTACATGCTAGTATAACCCTCTATGATTATACACCTTGGTTCAATAGTTATCCAATTAATATGCATGATTCCGTTAATTGCTCATATGTTGACCATTATGCCCTTTTCACCATAAAACGTGATTTTTGAAAAGGTAAAAGAGTAGAAACCTTAGTTACTGATATATAAACTTGTAACCAAAATTTGACATCAGTTTGAGGTGTAGATTGAGAGTTATGCTCATTAGCGTAATTAGAAAGCTTTTTAGCGATTTAACGGCGTAATTAGCGTATAGCCTATTTAAACCCACTTTTTGATATCAAAATTGTTACCCACTGATTTAATATATTATTTTGGGATTTTTGAAGATTTTTAATTAATTTTAGGCTGAGCATAACTTAGAGTTATAAGCTTGAGTCGGTAATTGTCGGTTTTGCCCTTTTGGGTTATAAAATGAGTTTTACATATCTTTTTGATCCTGAACCATTTTCTACTGATTTTATATGTTAAATAAATTATTTTAAACCTTCTGGAATGATAAAAATATCAGCTTTCTATATAGAACCCGGAAACGGCTTCTAATCGCCTTTTTAAGCGTTTTTAACGCATAGTATGTACTAAAACCATTTTAAACATACAAGGGTTGATACCTACTGATATTTTTGGTAAATTATAATATTTTAACAGTAAGCAAAAGTTGTTTAACTCAGACTCCAGTTTTGAGCTTTTTGGCTGATGTGAAATTACCAAAATGCCCCTACGGTGCATAGTTTGGTTATAATTGATAAGTTTCACATATATGCAATACCCTACTGTTATAACTTATCAAATTAAGTATTTTTCCTGAGTATATCAGACCTGTAACTCAGGTTAATACTTGAACTCTTTTATAACCTTATAAATGACAAAAATACCCCTACGGGGCATAGTTTGAGTTTAAACTCTTTTCGGGCATAATAAAAGATATCTTACTGATGTCACAACATATTTGAGGCATATTAACTTAGGAAACCTGTATATGGCTCTTATGGTTACCCGTTACGCCTTTTGCGCGTTCGGTTCGGTTTATGAAACTAGTTCGCATAAACTAGCCGACCGGGTCAAACCTTATTGTTTTTATCTCAAAATCCAGAACGTGTTTAGATTACCCATATAAGACAAGTCTTCAAACTTGTCGGGTCTAAATCACATTCTATTCTGGTCTTCGCTTAATCACGCGTTCGAACCGTATCGTCCCTTAAAACTAATCGGTCTAAGCTTAAGCTTAACTAAAGACCGTTAGGATTCTAATAGGTTATTATAAACCTTTGTTCCAGAATAGGAGAACCGGTAAAAACTACCCGCATTTGCTAATTGTGAATTATACTTGCAAAGGTAAATACTTTTAACTTATTTTCCCTTATATGGGCTTGGGGTACGGTATATAAAATACCGCTTGGTCGGGCATTCGACCTTAACCGATTGGTGGTTAAGTATTATCGAGATGACCCGTTTTGAAATGTTTTGTTTGCTTAAAGCCTTTGGGGGGTTAATGACCATGTCCCGGATATCCTTGGCATCATTTTACGAAATGGCCACGACCTAAGCGCGGGGTGTAGGCGTACACCCGTCAGTGCCAAAATAAATAATGTGGTGTGTCTATTGATCTTTAACCCGACACGATCCGGGCTACTGAACGCATAAGGAACATGTTATTCTTTTACGAGATTATATATTTAAATAATTATCCCAAGTTATAAAAAGTTTGTGCCACGTGCATTCAAATCAATTTTATTAAACTTTTCAAAATGAGTCGGTTGAATCTATTTACCAGTTTAAACTAACGTATTTTCCCAAAATGATTACATGCAGGTACTACTCGTAATAGGCTGGATTTCTCCTTAGCATCAAAAGAGTCTCGCAAGCTTAAGATGCCTAAAGTCTGTTGAACTACTGTTTCCTATATTATATTTTGATCCACCTGTGGAAAAACTTTCGACTGTTGTGATACTTTGATATTACAATATTACATTCGGTTGAAATATATCTTTCATTTGCTTCCGCTGTGCATTTAAATATTGTGTTGTTTGACTGTTATGTTGCCAACCACGTCACGATACTCCCCCACCGGGCCCACCGGTCAAACGTGGAAATATCGGGGTGTGACACTGATTAAGCGTTCAAACAACCAAAACCCCCAAATTACATAAAACAGCCGATAACTTCTCAGATCCCAACCCATTTAACACTCTCATCTCATGGTTTTCGCCACCACCGGTTTCTCTGTTTCCGGTGGTTTTTCTGGTGGTTGGATGTACTGTGGTGAGACAACTGGTTTTGTGGATTTTTTGGGTGATTGATTGAACGAGGGTCGGTGTTCTGGGAGCTTCCATTTGGAGATTGATAAAGTGAAGAGGGTTGTGGATGCAAAATCAATGAAGGGTGTCGTCCAAAGATTCTTCACCAGGGATTTGAAGATGACCCGAATAACCTGCAACACCTGCCCATGACGAAAGACAATGACCAGGTCGCCGAAACCTTGAAGCCGACGAAAGCCCATCAGGTGTTTCGTCATGTCTCTTCAACAGGTGTTTCGTCATGCAAGAAGAGCAGGAGTTTCGTCATCAGGGGGAGTTTCGTGGGGAGGGGGTTTCGTGGGGAGGGGTTTCGTTATGTGCAGGGATTTCATCAACAGGTTATTAAGAAACCCTAGCTTTCTTTAACAGCCGCCGCCCTTTCTCAAGAACACATTTGCAGATCTGACGAAAAATACCTTATTTGTTGATAAAAACTTGATGATTTTGATGTGAAACATAAAAACTAACCCACTGGTGTGTTCCGTCTCAGCACAGACCCGCATATACGGTCCAGATCTGGGTTTTCTTCATGTTTCCCCATTTTTACATCTTGAACAAAAACCACAAAAATCACAGATCTAGAGCACATGTGACTTAGCAAACTGTTAGATTTACTAAATCGGGTACCATGGCTCTGATACCAATTGTAGGACCCATTTTTCTCGGTGGATCCGATACGAAAACCTATCCTTGTTTATCACAAACACGATAATAGGTGCGGAATCCCCATGACGGTGCAAACCAAACACATTGTAAAACACACGCGTAACCAAAGATTCAATATCTATTGATTAGGGATGAGTACAACCACAAACATATACAAACAATGTTTACAGACTCTCACTAAGTCTCACAGCTCTCTCATACTCATCAGTTTCACACAGAAACTTAAATGAATATATATAGGCAACAGACACAGGTATCGACGAAACACAAAGATGGCACGACGAAACATCAAAAGCGACGAAACCAAAGGGGTTTCGTCACTTAATCATGGCCAATTAGAAGGTTTCGTCGATATGTGGTTTGGCCCAAATGAAAGTCAAAAGCCCAATTCAAGAGTTACGGCCCAAACAAAGTTTCGTCCAAGACTTTTCACAAATTCTATGACCATGACATCATCATGACATCACAATGATGATGTCATGGTGATGTGTCATTGGGACTTGGTTTGCGGCGCTCCGTGCTTCGCGTGTCGAACTCTGGGCGCACGACGGAGGAATGTCGTGACGTCGGGCTTGAGCCGGACCTAACCGTGTCGAAACCGAGTCGAACCGAAACGAGTTGAACCGAGCCGAGTCGCGTCCACAAAAAGTGTACCAACAAACTCCCCCTTGGACGCTACTCGTGATGGTTCATCTTCCATGTCTTCCATGTCGGAGGATCTTCAAAATCTTCACTCGTCGTAAGCAGAAAGTGTATCAACAAACTCCCTTTTCATTTAGGAAGTGTGTTAACAAACTCCCCATTAACATAAGCTCTCCTTTGAGTTATGCTCGTGAGTATTTTGATCTTCAATTCTTTAGATCCTTGTGGTGTTGATGAGTGATCAACGGCAACCCGATCATCTTGATCTTCTGATTGCATCAACGTCGTGTCTTCACTTTACGGCTTGTCATCTGACACGTTCTCTTCGCCTTTAGCTGATTCTGATGTCGCATCTGCACATACAAGAAAGCTAAACACGTAATGAGAACAACCGCTTGGAATATAGACAAATTAAAAAAATGACACATATGAGATCAAATCTCAATCAAACACCGACCGACAACAGTTTGAAAGTTTAAAAATGTTCAGATTTAATCCTTTAACTTTCAAAACTTGTTAACTTCGACAGTTTATGAAGATGCAATTGTTTTCCGGCTTACGATCAGGATTTTGGGTAGATTTGATACGGATGAAATACTTACTTGTATAGATTTGTTGTCCATAGACGGGAAGATTAGAGACGGGAAGATTAGAGACGGGAAGATTAGAGACGGATGAAATACTTACTTGTATAGATTTGATAACATAACAAAGCAAACCGGCCCGATTAACAAGCTAACCGAACCATACCAAAGGAGTACACATCCGGGGAGAGATCAAGTGGCAATCTCTCCCTGTGAGGACTCAAACCTCTAAAACTTCCAAGTGTTGGAAATGACAAAGGGTTGCTATTTATAGCTACACCCCTTTGTCTTTCAAACACACACGGTCAAACAAATATCCCTTTCGTTTGACCACTTCAAACGAGCGGGTCTATACATGTTCGTTAGACCGTTTCACTACAGTTTATGAAGATGCAATTGTTTTCCGGCTTACGATCAGGATTTTGGGTAGGATAGACTCGAGCTCTAACATCGGTCAATCAAAAATAAACTAGAAGCAAAGTCTTTTTGGATTTTATAAAATTTAGATTAAAACATACCTAAAATCTTTTTGTAATTTTTCATTTTTCAAATGTAAAGACGGAAAGCAATAAATAAATATATACAAAGATCCAGAAACTGAAAACAGTAAATAAATATTTACGAACAATCTTTTTGCGAGTTTCGAGGGTAAGAGAATCATATTAGTGTACGGTCACGCCAAAACGCTCTGGTTGTTCATTTAGTTAACATTTAGATAAGCATCCTATAACAATTATCGGTATTGTTGTCCACATAAGCTAAATTTATCAGATGTAATCATGTGACATGGGGATACATTAAGGTATGATTTATACTTACCGACCGGTGTTCATCCACACACGACACATTCCCGTATCAAGGTATGCACGAGAGTTCATCTTACCGGTGAGTATACCATTTATCATCTGTTTGACCGTATAAAAGATGTGAGAAACTCACTTATTTTGATTTGAAAACAAGCCCTATGTGATAAAATCACTTATTGAAGAGGAACTTGATTTTCAGATGCATGAGGGCACAGGAGCAAGTCCGTGAACAGGTCAGTACTTTCGTACAGCAAAGAGACGAACTTGACTCCCGCAAGAAAGCTGTGATATATTATCACTTATTTTGTTTGGACATGTGATTGTTGATCACCTATTGAGGTCGAATGCAATATGTACACGTATGTATAGTATCATGGAAGATCTAGACTTCATCTCCGTTATTTTTACGGTTTGATACAACCATGATACCCAGATGATAAGACAGCATAAAGACCGAATATCTCAGAACCTCGGCAATCTCTCAAACGAAATTTCGGTACTAAGACCATATGCCAATGAATGGTTCCCACCTGGTCTTCAGTCGATTTAAGGTTTATATCACCCTGCAAACTTTAAAATGATTGTGAGCCTACCGATACATCTTATATAGAGCTGCTTAACATTTTTCATTTTAAGTTCAGTTTGAAGAGGTTTAGACAGACCACTGATGTACTATCATTTTCTCTTTTTCTCACCAGGAAACTCATTTTTGTTTTTCTATTGTTTTTGGGTTTTGAAATTTTTTGATGTTTTTGAATTTTCAAATTTTGGATTTACTCCCCCTAAAATCAATAAACTAAGATAAAAATTTAAAAACATAAATGTATTTACAAAAACGATTTTCTGATGTCGATTAACTCATGTTTTACCTTAATGCCGTTTACCAAAATTAAGTTAATCAGAAATGATTTATCGAATTTTGGAAAAAAAAGAGTTGGCACGTTGGTAAGTGGTGCGGGCCATGACAACATTGACGAGTTTCATATTAAAAACAATCACGTGTGAGGTGATATTTGGGATCAACGTGTCTGGCCAAAGAGTGTTGTACGAGATGATAATAATTCATCAAGCAGCTTAAATATCGACAAGTATAGGAGAGATTAGAAATTTAAAACCGTATTCTGCAACTTCTTCATGCATTGCAAGGAATCTGAGCGCTCTCCCAAACTGGATATCCATCCGGTGTGGATTTCAAAGTCGATTTTGTAGCTACTGAGAAATCTCTTCACAGTAACAAGATCATAAACCTCTGGGTCTGGCTGGTCTTCCACATTGCACCAGCGAAGGTCTTTGTCTTTCTCTTGAGAAGTAGTGTGCGGTTGTTCAATCCATGCCAAGGCATCCGCACACCCGGTTGGTTTGTTCAACAAACACATTTTCTTCAATCACACCGCGAAGAAATGTACACTGCACGTTCATCTTGTTGATTTTGAACTTCAGACGTGCTGCAGGTGCGTACATTTTGATTGAATCTATCCCGGTGACCCGATTAAAGCCTTTAACAATCAAACTTTGAAATGATTTTCATTTTGTCGAAGCTTTCAAACTCTTTCATCAGACATTCTTTCACCATCATATTCTTCTTTTTCATTTTCTCTCTCCATCAAAGGCAACAACTCCTAGATATAATGATGTTTCGGAGCCGCATGTCGCCAATCTTGTGGATGAACATTCCACTATCAATAATCCGATGACTATCGATAGTTCCCCCTGGAACATCCTGCACACTCACTCAGAGATTAGTTGGAGAGGGGGACCCAAGCCTTCATAGACTTGGGTTGCCCCTGAGAATCAAGAAATGTAATTTCAATTTCTTGAAGGTCCTTAAATTGCAAGCCTCCCCCTGAATCCTCACCTGTTTTCGGTTTCCAAGCTTGTTTCTGTTTACCAGATTGTGTGTTATTTATAGATTTAGAAATCTCCGGTTTTAACGGTTGTGACAAAATTGGTTTCCTTTTAACAATTTCTGGTTTTAAAGCCTTTTCGATCACCTTCACATTTTTACGTCGTTGTTTTGTTTCATGTTCTTTAACAAGGTGTTTGTCAGTTTTTGATGACACAGGACGACGTTGTTGGTGACCTTGTTCAGAAGGGGCTCTTTCAACAAAATTTGGTTTGGGCGAGTTTGTGCAGTCTTTAATGATGTGCCCAAACTTCCCACATTTGAAACAAGTTCTCCTTTCAACAAACTTAGGAGAATCTGATCGACGACCTGACGTAGAAGTTGTAGACCTAGAGGTACTAGCTTCACACCCATTTGTGTGTTGAGTGTAATTGTTATCATTATTACGTTTCAAAATGTTGACTTTTTGAACAAAATCGGTATTTGACTTATTTTCAAAAGTCTCCACTTTATCAGTACCTTTGGAGGCCACAAACTTTACATCTTTTGTTTTCTTCTTGTAATGAGCTCCTTTTGTTTCAGCCTTTGGTTGTGTAACCTTAGGCTTTTGAGCTCGTTGTTATTGTTTACCCTTAAAAGCAACAGGTTGTTGCTTTGTTGGTGATTTTTGATTTCCCAGCTGTTTTCTAACTTCAGCTTTTGGAATAGGATCACACTGAGTTACTGAAACTCTCGGGATTGCTTTTCCCAAAAACTTAGTTGTATTATCTTCAAACACTTTATCAATCAAGGATTGATTGACGTTTTTGATTGGAAAGTCTTTGTCTGAATAAATTTTACTATCACCGACCAAAGTATACAACACGTTATCACTTTTAATGGTAGACATTGTCTCAGTGATAGGATCTATCTCTTGTTTAGCACCAGTTGATTGCACAGTAGGAGTAGGAGGATCACACAGAATGTGATTCTCAAAAGGCACTTCTACTCCTTTTCTATCGTCAAGAGATTTATCCTCATCACTCACATCTAACTCATCATCCAAAGAATCATAGTCCTCAACGGTTGGAGGACTTTGATTTGAAGCACATGATGACTTTTCCTTGCTATCAGATGAGCCCTCCGATGAATTGTCCGTTTTATACCCTAAGCCAGTTGTAACTTCCTCATAATCAAGAGGTACAGTTGGCTCAAAACGCGGCATTTCCTCCTCATCGGGCATCTTGGTATAGTTATGTCTCAAAGGAGGCGGACACGACTTATACCCAACGCCTTTAACATTACCCTTTAGTTGTTGAACGTCAATGATGTGATCAAGCACAAATCGGGAGTTAGAATAACTCCCCAGTTTGAGCTTGATTGCATCATGCTCGCATTTGGCAATGGCTAGTTCCTTTTTTGTTTCCTCAACGATGTTAATGTAATCGTTAATACTAACTTGTTTATGATAAACAATTTTGGTCACTTCAGAAACACTTTTCTTTAAGGTTTCAATCACAGATTTAAAATTCTTTTCGTTTCTAACTAAAGCCATATTTGCCTCTTTGCACTTTGACAGCTCAATAACCAAACTCTGATTGTGACTATGAACCGTTTCAGATTCACGTTTCAATTCAGCACATTCATGTTTCATATCAGCACAAACACTACATATGCTTGGAGTTTCAGATTTTACCTGACTTGTAGAAGCTGTGACATTAGCCATAAAGGCAGTCTGAGAAGAGAAAGATCCATCTTTAGTGAGAACCTTCTCCATTTCTTCTGATGTAGCATCAGCTTTCTTGACTAAGACAGATTTTTGACATTTCATCTCCTTGGCATCATTCGACAAACTATCATTTTCAGAATCCATTCTCTCCTTGATGTCCGATTCTGAACTGTAATCACTCACACATGAGCCATCTTCATCAGTACTATTACTATATCCTGAACTGTCATCATTTCTTGAAGATTTACCATCATTGACAATTTCAGCATAAAACACAGTTCCTCCTTGATCTCCACCTCCAAATTGTACCGACCGGGAGTCATCGGCTTTATTTGAGTTGGACGTGGATGTACTTGTTTGATTTATGAAAGGATTTTGGTTGCCTTGTTGAGGTTTAGCTTGAGGTGTAGCAAATAGAGGTTGAAGTGAAGTAGCCTTTGATTTAATACGGAAATAGTCACTTATAGTGAATATGGGTTGAGGAGCTTGTTGTTGGGTTTGTTGTGGAACAGCTTGTTGTTGTGATGGGATAGGAATATAAGCACTTGGATCGAAAACCGGAGGAGGAGCTGATTGTGGAAACGAAAAGAAGCTTGAATTCGACATTGGATTGAAAACAAGCAACGAAAAATTAAGCTCACTAATATCTTATCACCCACGAAACCGTGATATTTAGAAGCGCGATACAAATCAATTTTGCGAATACCCGACCCACTTTGCAAATCCTAGCTTTTCACCCAAATTCTCTCAAGCTTTCACTGTATCTCTATTTGTTTGCAAATACTCGAACCTAGCTGTTTGTAATGTCGACGAAACTCTGATTGAATTATAATGTCGACGAAAATATCTTGCTGTTAAATGTCGACGAAACTGAATGATGTATTTTTATAAATGACGAAATCTGATATGTATTTTACTGATAAACTTCTGACAAAACAACAATCGATGAAACCTGAATTTAATTAATGATAATGTGACGAAACCTTGGTTGATTTAATTAATGAACGACAGCTTGTATTTAATTGAGCGACGAAACCCTTGTAAAATGGCGACGAAACTTCCTTTTGATTGTGAAATGATCTGACGAAACTTAATGAATTAATGTGACTTTGTCTCTTATGTTTTTTTTTTAGTAAAAAAAAAAGATAATGGCAGAGAGTTGGTGAGGATATGGTGAGATATTTCAAACAATACTTATCCTCACTGACACATGACACTCATTTTTCAACTCTACCATGCTTTTTGAAAACACAATTTTTTTTATTTTAAAATCAACAAACAACTTGAACATACACTTTGTTAAAGATCAAAAAGTGGAAAATGTGAAGAACACTTTGAATTTCTGATGAACAAACGATGAAGGTTTGAAGATTTCGGCCACTGGCAAATTTTCCAAAACCCGAATTCGCTTAAAACTTTCACTAAAAACCCGGTTTAACACGTGAACAACCAACAAACAAGGTTTTTAATAAAAACTCTTTAGCAAAAACAAGCAAAATTAACAGATTTTAAGGGACCTTTTTTAGAAAAATATGAACATTTCAAAAGAACAGTTTTTAAAAAAAATCACTTAAAAACAAGCTTGATAAAACACAACAATGTTTGGTTTTAAACAAGGAAAAGATCCAATGCTCTGATACCAATTGTAGGACTGTTTTCGGGACCGAAAACGTGATTATCATGATTATGTTCATAGACGGGAAGATTAGAGACGGATGAAATACTTACTTGTATAGATTTGATAACATAACAAAGCAAACCGGCCCGATTAACAAGCTAACCGAACCATACCAAAGGAGTACACATCCGGGGAGAGATCAAGTGGTGATCTCTCCCTGTGAGGACTCAAACCTCTAAAACTTCCAAGTGTTTGAAATGACAAAGGGTTGCTATTTATAGCTACACCCCTTTGTCTTTCAAACACACAAGGTCAAACAAATAACCCTTTCGTTTGACCACTTCAAACGAGCGGGTCTATACACGTTCGTTAGACCGTTTCACTAACTATTACAAATTCAGCATAAAATAAATCTAATCTATTCGACATGCATCGGACACAAAATCTGCATCAACAAACTCCCCCTTGTCCGTTGCTGTCGAATGCCGAAAATGCAACTGCAATCGATCTTCAGTCAAGTATTCATCTTCTCTGTGTTAACAAATTCCCCCTTGACCGATGATCCAGGTAAGTAGTATCTTGACGCTTCTTGTATAATAGTTCCCCCTCAAAGTATGTGTATCCGTGTTGGGTGTTGTGCAATTTCCTCAAAGGGCTCAATTGACCGATCTTCCGCTGATCTTCCAATTCTCCAACCGAGCTCATCAGATTTAATAAAGACTTAAGAGAGGCCCATATATGAAAACCCATTTCAGCATTCAGCGTGGCACAAATTAAATATTTGACATAGGTCTCGCTAACAAACTGTGTGCGTGGCCTATATAAAAAAAATGGATCCATAATATGCAAGCATAAACCCAAAACAAATATCTCATACCTCATGACCTCATGTTGTGGGGACCAATTTCAAACATTTGGGGACTGATTTGTGGCCCAGTAATAATGTACTATAGTGCGCCCAACAACCATGCACATTCCAAAACCTATCCACAAACATATTCAGCCGACAACTAGTGGATAAGACATCATCCTCAACATCAGCCAACCTTATATTCTCTTATCTCTTTCTGCCATGAACCAGCTGAAATAACTTTCCTGTCTACAATAACCTGGTATCTTTAAATTTTTTTTTACTTTCTCTCTGTTCGATACATACATACATCCACTGCCCCAAAAGTCAACATCTAACCACATACTCCTTTCTTTACTAAACCTCTCATCTTCCATACACACTCAAACCCCAAACCAAACATACTTCCGTGCTGCTCTTGTGTTCATCCACCACTGAACTCACTCATCAAATAAATCTGTTGACCAAGATTGCGACTAAAAACCTTATCCCCAACATATTTTCATCCGACAATACCATCTATCAGTACCCACTCTCTTTATGCGATACAACATCAGCTGCCAACAAACTTTTTTTTTAAGATGATGAAGTGGCTGAGGAGGTTCGTCGATTGAAGTTCGTCGGAGGTTCCTGTTGAGAGTTCGTCGGAGTGTGGAGGTTCGTCGATTGAAGATGACGAAGTGGCTGAGGAGGTTCGTCGATGTATTTTTTTTAATATAAACAACAGGTGACGAAGATTGAAAGTTCGTCGAAGGTAGAGTTCGTCGATTATAGATGACGAAAATGGGTGATTTCGTCCAGGATATGTTTGACGAAGATGGGTGATTTCATCCAGGATATGTTTGACGAAGATGGGTGATTTCGTCAGCTGGGATATCGTCGTAGGGTATCAACAGGAACCCTAGTGTTTCTTACCAGCCGCCATACTCATCTAAAGAACACAGTTAACTGTTCGTTTCCAGATCTGACGAAAATCATTGTATAGATCATATTTGATGATGAAAACTTGTTTATTTAGGTGTAAAACATAAAACCCAACTCTTGTATATGTTCTGTTTCATCTAGACCCGAATATTTCGGTCCAGATCTGGGTTTCTCACCATTTTTAGATCTTGAACAAAAATCACAGATCTAGAGTACATGTGACTTAGCAAACTGTTAGATTTACTAAATCGGGTACCATGGCTCTGATACCAATTGTAGGACCGTTTTCGGGACCGAAATCGTGATTATCATGATTATGTTCATAGACGGGAAGATTAGAGACGGATGAAATACTTACTTGTATAGATTTGATAACATAACAAAGCAAACCGGCCCGATTAACAAGCTAACCGAACCATACCAAAGGAGTACACATCCGGGGAGAGATCAAGTGGTGATCTCTCCCTGTGAGGACTCAAACCTCTAAAACTTCCAAGTGTTTGAAATGACAAAGGGTTGCTATTTATAGCTACACCCCTTTGTCTTTCAAACACACACGGTCAAACAACTAACCCTTTCGTTTGACCACTTCAAACGAGCGGGTCTATACATGTTCATTAGACCGTTTCACTACAGTTTATGAAGATGCAATTGTTTTCCGGCTTACGATCAGGATTTTGGGTTGGATAGACTCGAGCTCCAACATCGGTCAATCAAAAATAAACTAGAAGCAAAATCTTTTTGGATTTTATAAAATTTAGATTAAAACATACCTAAAATCTTTTTGTAATTTTTCATTTTTCAAATGTAAAGACGGAAAGCAATAAATAAATATATACAAAGATGCAGAAACTGAAAACAGTAAATAAATATTTACAAACAATCTTTTTGCGAGTTTCGAGGGTAAGAGAATCATATCAGTGTACGGTCACGCCAAAACGCTCTGGTTGTTCATTTAGTTAACATTTAGATAAGCATCCTATAACAATTATCGGTATTGTTGTCCACATAAGCTCAACTTATCAGATGTAATCATGTGACATGGGGATACATTAAGGTATGATTTATACTTACCGATCGGTGTTTATCCACACACGACACATTCCCGTATCAAGGTATGCACGAGAGTTCATCTTACCGGTGAGTATACCATTTATCATCTGTTTGACCGTATAAAAGATGTGAGAAACTCACTTATTTTGATTTGAAAACAAGCCCTATGTGATAGAATCACTTATTGAAGAGGAACTTGATTTTCAGATGCATGAGGGCACAGGAGCAATTCCGTGAACAGGTCAGTACTTTCGTACAGCAGAGAGACGAACTTGACTCCCGCAAGAAAGCTGTGATATATTATCACTTATTTTGTTTGGACATGTGATTGTTGATCACCTATTGAGGTCGAATGCAATATGTACACGTATGTATAGTGTCATGGAAGATCTAGACTTCGTCTCCGTTATTTTTACGGTTTGATACAACCATGATACCCAGATGATAAGACAACATAAAGACCGAATATCTCAGAACTTCACTTGGGCCCAAACATTGCCTTGGTGAAACTCCTGCACGACGAAACATGATGAAACAAAGTGTTTCATCACACTACAGGACAAAAGCATGACGAAACTCATTGTTTCGTCGTCTGTTGGGTTTCCTCAGGCCCAAAGTCTGGTCCAATGTTGTTTCGTCGAGCCCTTTTGTGTTTCGTCGTAGTTAAGGCCCAGGCTGCTATATAAACAGCTTTCTGGTTTCACTTTGAAACTAGATGAGAGCATACCCTTGAAAGTTATACTATCAAACTGTGTGTGTATCAGTTGATCTTGGTTCTCATCCCATTTAATCAATAGATTGTGTTTCATTGGTTATTCCGTGTTGTTACTATCTATGTTTGATTTGGCATCGGTCAATCAAAAATACGGTCCAGATCTGGGTTTTCTTCATGTTTCCCCATTTTTACATCTTGAACAAAAACCACAAAAATCACAGATCTAGAGCACATGTGACTTAGCAAACTGTTAGATTTACTAAATCGAGTACCATGGCTCTGATACCAATTGTAGGACCCATTTTTCTCGGTGGATCCGATACGAAAACCTATCCTTGTTTATCACAAACACGATAACGGGTGCGGAATCCCCGTGACGGTGCAAACCAAACACAGTGTAAAACACACGCGTAACCAAAGATTCAATATCTATTGATTAGGGATGAGTACAACCACAAACATATACAAACAATGTTTACAGACTCTCATTAAGTCTCACAGCTCTCTCATACTCATCAGTTTCACACAGAAACTTAAATGAATATATATAAGCAACAGACACAGGTATCGACGAAACACAAAGATGGCATGACGAAACATCAAAAGCGACGAAACCAAAGGGGTTTCGTCACTTAATCATGGCCAATTAGAGGGTTTCGTCGATATGTGGTTTGGCCCAAATGAAAGTCAAAAGCCCAATTCAAGAGTTACGGCCCAAACAAAGTTTCGTCCAAGACTTTTCACAAATTCTATGACCATGACATCATCATGACATCACAATGATGATGTCATGGTGATGTGTCATTGGGACTTGGTTTGCGGCGCTCCGTGCTTCGCGTGTCGAACTCTGGGGCGTACGACGGAGGAATGTCGTGACGTCGGGCTTGAGCCGGACCTAACCGTGTTGAAACCGAGTCGAACTGAAACGAGTTGAACCGAACCGAGTCGCGTCCACAAAAAGTGTACCAACATATCCTAATTAACATTCTCTAAAACTAAATCCTAAACTCTAAACCTTAAATGGTAAAACCCTAGAAAAAAACTCAACACAATTATTAATTATTTGATAGAGTTTTCTCAAAATCCTCATGTATATATATACATGAGAAAACTACATATAAATGAAAAAACTAGAAAATTAACTAAAAAAACCTAAAAAAAGCTAAAAAACATACCAATTTTTTTTTTTATTTTTTTGAAAAAAAAAATCGCTATTTTTATATATATAAAATTCAAAAAAAAAACTTGTACTGCACATGTGCATTATATGTGTATTATACATGTGCATTACATGCTTAAAATTAGTTTTTTTGAGTCTAGTTTTGCTTTTAGGGTTACTTTTTTTTTAGGTTTAGGATTAGGATTAGGTTTTTGGGGGTGGGGGGCTTAGGTTTTTTTTGGTTTATGTTTAAGGTTTAGTTTTAGGTTTTCGGGAGAGTGGGGGTTTAGGTTTTTGGGGGGTTAGGCTTTTGGTGGGAATGTGAATTTAGGTTTTTTTTTTTGGGGGGGGGGGGGGGGGTTTAGGTTTTTGGGGGGTGTCGGTGGGGGTGGGTTAAGTAGTTTAGGTTTTCCGTATTAGTGCTCATGTGCAGTACAAAAAAAATGAAAATTTTTTTATATGTAAAAAATAGTGATTTTTTAATAAAAATTGTAAAAAATAAAATTTAGTATTCTTTTAGGCTTTTTTAGTTAGTTTTTTGGTTTTCTTATTTAAACTAGTTTTTTCATTATCCATCCCCTGGATATAGAAAAAATCCCCTTTGAGTTTAATAAATTCAATCTCCACCATCCATTTGAATGTTACAAAAAGCAACTTCCTTACACGTGTAACTGACCAACTTTTTGTTTTTTCACTTTTATGTCTCACACAAAAAAGGTGTAACTTGTTTGTCTGTTACACTAATTTTTCGTATGAAACATGTAACAGATTTTTTACATGCACTATACGATGAAAACTAATAAAAACTAAGTTTGAAAATGTTACATATCGTAAACCTATAAAAATCTGCTGTTGGAAACAAAAAAAAAGTGTAAGATATACTCTTTCTCTCTCCTGCGAAAAATTGTTACGTGTAAGGACTCCTAAAAAGGTGTAACACGTGGCAACATGTCATACATCCATTGAGTTTCTTAAGTTTTTGAACTTAGGCTATGGGGTATGGGGCTTGGGTTGGGGGAAAACGCCCAAGCCACCACCCCGGGTGGGCTTGGGTTGGGACGTGACCCTTGGGGCTTGGGTTTCAAGCCGGGCTTGGGGCGGGGGAGGCAAGCTGACATGACGGGTTGTGAATGGCCCATTTAAACTAGCCGTTGGGGGCTACTTTAAAAAAAAAATTCCTTTATAAATACCTTACCATGTACACATGTATCATTCTTCACAACATGATTTTGGAGGATGAAGGTACAGCGGTCGTTACCTACTATGATGACGATGACTCCCATCCAGGTAACGTAACAGACGAAGATAAAGCGGCAAATGAATTTATGATAAAGTCAAGGGATATACATCACAACCTTCGAGCTGATTTGGTAGAACATGTTTCAACGATTTCTAGGTTCGAAACTGATGAAGACGACGAAGAATGATAGTTTTTTATTTTGATAATTATTTTGTATGTTTATTTTAATAATTATTTTGTATGTTTATGTAGTTTTTAGTTATAAATATATATATATATATATATATATATATATATATATATATATATATATATATATTACAAAAAAAAGCTGATGTGGCTTGGCCACGCTAGCCAAGCCACGCCCACCATACCCCCTTCAAAGTGGGTTTGAGACTTGAGTTTTGCAATTACACGTGTCAACCGATACCCCAACCCAAGTCCCACCATACCCCACAGCCTTATATGGGTTTTTTTCTCTATAATTACCACACACACATATATATATATATATATAAAGGTGGGTTCATTGGGGAATTATAAAATAGTGTGGAATCGAAGAACTATGTGTTTTACATACAGAACCATCATTTGAACATGTAAAAAAACTAAAATATACATCAATTTTTTAATTTTTTTTTGCATATAAACACATATAGAGGTCATTTTAATAAACAAAATTAAAAAACTGATAAATAGAAGTTCAAAAGAAAGTTCTAAAAAAATTTACAAAAATGGGTTTTTTTATTAGGAAGGCTACTACATGTTATAAGAAAACCTCTGAAACATTATGTAAAAATGAAAATGTTACATGTAAATACAGATTTTTACATATAAAACTAACGATTGCCTGTGTTCTCACTTTGTATGTGATTCTCCAATAAGCCTCCCAATATATATACACATGCATAGAGTGTGTGTGTAAAATACAATAGCGCTTATAATGAGTTGGGAACGCGAGCAGGAGATCATGGAGAGTGTCATTCTTTTTTTTTTTCACACCCAAGAGCAAATCAGACAATTTGCTTCAACACCAAATTATGAGTTTGTTACATAACGATCATGTTATTTATGATTCGAACTAGTTTCAAATATTTCAATATTTTTAAAACTCCTGGTGCGGTTAAATCTCAGCAAATTAGGGTTTCAATTATTTGTGATTACAATGGATCCACAGAGTGGTGCCGGAAGAAATGAAGAAGATGTTGAAATGGAAGACGAACATGTGATATTTAAAGAAATTTGAAATCTGAACTTGAACAATGTCGAAACAGGGGGACCGTCGTGTAGTAAGATTTTAATTAAGAGATTCAGAATTATTCATATTGTAATACATCAATTCATATGATTTTCAGTCATCCTCGTTTACTGTGCCGTAGATTCATTGTAATCCTATTTAATGATTATTGTATTTAACGAGTTGACGCTAACCCGCGCGTTACAATGCTGACAATAATTTTTTATTTGCTAAAATGTAATTTATTAAGTTTTATCCAATTCAATTTAAATTAGAGATCACGATTTCTTGCAAAGCCTACTATTTCGCCCAAAACAAATAAGATCAAGATTTCGGAATCCGGATAATGTTTCGCGCAAAGCCAATCGGTGGATAAAGTTTGTTTCAATCACAAAATGCAACGTTTCTTTGAAGTACTTATATATTTACCCAAAATTTTGGATACATATTTTTTCATCTAACTTTTTTTCCTCCAAGATATTATTACTTTCTTTTAAAATAATTATAATAGTAAGTAAAAATATTAAAACAACAGCATCAATAATAATAAGAGTAAATTACGATTTTGGCACCTGTGGTTATATCACTTTTACCCTTTTAGCCTAATTTTTTTTTTTAACATCCGAGTCCCCAACGTCTTTTTTTCTAACCGTTTTGACCGCTAACGTTTAATGGATGGGTTAGTGTCAGGAGCCAAAAGGATTAGGAAAAAAGACGTTAAGGGCTCAGACGTTAAAAAAATCTTTTTTAGGTTAAAAGGGTAAAAGTGGTATAAACACAGGGGCCAAAATCGTAATTTAACAATATTATTCCACACTAACATAATTTTGGTAATTGAACGTTAGTAAAATAAAATAAATATTACGTAAAGGTTATATAAAAATTGGATTTTCTGTTATAAAAATAAAAGGCTAACAAACAAAAATCTATGTCCCCAACCCTCTATCACCTCTCTTTCTCTATATAGACATAAGAATGTTATATCACCATCCATATTCCTTGTTAAAAAAATTAATTTTCATATATCAAAAAGAAAATTACACGTTGAACTTTAATACTTCATCCTTAATTTTAAATAAAAATTGATCCACAACTTACTTTATTTAAATTAATAATAATAATAATAATAATAATAATAATAATAATTCAAGAGTTACTGATTTTTTTCAAAACCATGTGTAGAAACCATGTGCTTTGTTGGAAACCCTTGTCATCTCTCACACAAACATCTCTCCCTCACACTCTTTAATTTTTTTTCGTGGAACTCCTGAAGATTTATTTCTCAAATCAGTGATGAATCGAAACTAATCACCACCACTCTCCACCACCACTCTTAGATTTGCAAAAATGAACCATTACATACGCTCCTTCGACGGATGAAGATCTGATGCTGGTCGCTAATGGCCTGAGTTTTTTGAATACCGTGGTCGCTAGTGGCCGTCTTGTTCAATATTATTAAAAAGATATTTTCAATTGCTTAGACATGACCGGTGGTTTTTTTTGTAGTGGTGTTGAGGATTATATAGGGTGGTGAAAGGGTGGCTGGAAAACGATGAGCCGATACGTCCCAACCATACTCAATGGTAACAGCGGTTATTTGGTGATGTTTGACCAGATAGGTCATTGATGAGCAGATACAACGGTTGGCCGGAAAGACGTAAGAGTGAATCGAAGAATCGTTTTTGTTTCTAACCGACGCGATGCGTCGGTAATCGTATATGTATTTAACCGACAGGACGCTTAGGTAATTGCATATGCTTTTGTTAACCGGTGTGATGGTGTGTTAAAATCAAACAGTTCGTTGTAATCAAACCGGTGCGGTGCCTTTGATTGAAGCGATGCGAGGGTGTTATGACGCACCCTAAGTTACTTTTTGTAAGATATAGTAATGAGACAATGTTATATCTCTCTGCAAAATATGCGTAATTAGTAATATAACATGTTTGCTATTCGGTGGAGTCATCTTTGTGGCCCTTTTTCAAAATTATGTTTGCTGTCCGGTACAACAATTTCTACATGTTTGAAAATGAAACAACGTTGGAATTTTTGTAATCTTTTTTCTTTTTACGTTTTTATTGAAACCTATAATTTATCTTTTCTCTAATATTATGTATAATAATAAATATGTTATGTTAGTATATGTATTATGTTATATATGTGTATTAGCAATCAAAGTATTTTTGTAATAATGGCACTACGCGGTTGATCAATAGTGTGGATATGTTATATGTGATTATAGTTTTTATTTTTAATTAACCACTCAGTCGAACAAGGTTCGTCCAATTCTTTAACCACGTAACCTTGATTTTTTCAATCCTATGGACCGAGATGGCCAATTGTTAAATGTAATGTCATTCACAGCTTGTAGTATACACCAAATACTAACAAAATAGTGCGGACATTTAACCACATGTGTACCCCGTTGTATGTAATGAATAACTCCTTAATTGAAAAGAAATATATTGTTGGGAATCATGCACTAGGACCAAATGTGAGAACAGATAACTCTTGCAAAATCACAAGAGATTTTAAGATGGCTTTACTGATTCTTACACTTCCCCGCAGATTCCACAAATGCTAGAGTTTGTATTAATACCCTGTTTTGCAAGTACCTCCAGGGTTAGCAGCCTATTCAGCATTGTTATCCATACGAAGAATCCTTGCCCAGTTAGGTTCCCTTCTGAATGAACTTTCTTTGAATTCCCCGAGTCACTACCAAGCCAGATCCATGTATATTCTCTTCGCGATTCATTGTATATCTATTACTAGCGATTATGAAATCGATCCTCAAGATGGTAACAAACTTTAGTTAAATCCCTTCTCTAAATGTTTTTTATATTTCGTCAATCAATTGGTAACACTAATTGAGACCTGATTTATTTGACAACGTAATATCTTTTTGAAATGCTATAGTTTATTAAAATGCTATAAATCAAGTCAAATGATGGCAATTAGGCAATACATGTGTTTCTTTTAACATCAGCAAGAACAAGAAAAACGAAAAAAGACAAGCAAAAAATACTAAAGAGATGTGATATAGGGTAGATCAATCTTTCCAAACTTTTAACAAACTTTAGATTTTGTAAAAGTTATTGAAGAGTTTGAAGACTTTTAACCAATCTCTCTCTTATTTCCTGAGCCTCGTCCTTCTTATAGTGAGCCGCCATATGGCCATCATACAGCTGAGATATATCAAAGGCCATCCCACACCTTACACAAGGTCCATAAAGTTTTTTAGGTTTTGCCTCGCTAGAGCCAGCAAAACCTTGGGTCTTGGTGGGCTGGACTAGCACTCGACTTGGTAGCTCTGCGATTGTAGGAAGACCACCATTGCTTACGGAGTCTTGTCCCCAATTTTTGTAATCCAATGCCAAAGTTAAATCATCAGGGGGGATTTGATTTGTGGGTACCTCATTGACACTCGAACCATGTTGGCCTAGTCGAAGTTTGAGGTCGACCTTGGGGTCCAGAGTGGTCGAGGAATTATGAAACAAGCAACAAATAACCAATGTTCTTAATTCAAGCAAGCAACCAAAAGGTTCTACGCTGGATTTGTACCCGATTATTTGTGATAGACTTTTGTGCGAAGGATTTTGCATCAAAATTTCCTTCTAAAATCCCTTGCTAAAATGTGTACATATTATATATCAGTATATATATACACACAAACATGTGTGTGTTCTTTCCTGTGCATTTTTTCTATTTATAAACATATCCAAAATCACATCAATGTATCTATGCATACATAAATCAAACCAAAATTTCTATATATATTAATAATACTATATAAGTTATCCAAATACAAAAATAGGTCAAGAAACATGTAATTATTTAACACATAACCCCCCAAGACCCAAGATAACCTTGAAAGAATGATGTCATGTTAAACTACAATAGTAGCATTAAAGTTTGAGGCAACTATACTCTTTTAAGCATAACTCAACCATATAATAGCCCAAGAACTATAACAGGATTTTGGGCATGTGTAATTTGCGAAGAGAGAATGTAAAGATAGAAAAATAACATTTAAAGTTTTAAACATGGATACTACAAAATAAATCATGAAAGCAAACACATAAAAAGATGCAGCTTACTTGGTAATCCACTTGTGCAACAGTGGTCATTCTTGTGTGAATCAACAAGTCAAAAAGATCACATTGGTAATTAGTTAATGACATTTGACATTTGAGAGATTTAAGTAAATTCTATTTTCATAATTCTTGCTTCACGTGTATCTACTTTTTGTGTCTTGATAAAAATCTTTAGTATTTGAGGGTTTAAAATCTTCATATTTTTTGTCTTGCCAAAAATGCATACAGTTCATATTGAAGAACTAAAGCCACTTTACATATATATTACAATTAGAATAGCAGTAGGCTGTTACGAACAACCCAAATGAAATCAAACAAAACAAGACTAGACCATTAAGATGGAGACTACTAGTAAACTACTTTTTGTGGAAACCAAATGAAAAGAAAAACAACACCTTACTAGTGATTGATTATGATTGATGCTAAGAGCAAGAGAGACTCTCGTTCATATAGCCACAAACCCTAGATGAAGACACCGACATGTTTGAAGAGGCAAACATCTAGGCAGATACCCTTGTAAATATGTTGTATATGTGTAGGTCCACTAGAGGAGGATCTAGTAACCTAATCCTTGTCACCGAACACACCCGGTTGTGCGGAATCCAACCGGGTAAGCAAACCGAGCAAAGAACACGAAAATACAAGACAATAATTCAACGTTTCAAGCTCAAATGTATTGATTCGGTAGAGTTTGTTACAATAGTAGTACAAGATAATGCTCACAAACCTACTGTGTGTTCTCTCATGTCTCACTGTGTGTCTGACCCTTCTCTAATTCAGCAAGCCGTTTAAATAGGCGAAGTATAACAACACCATCACGAACTGTTAGCTGGCCACGAACTCTTAAGAAAGCCCACGAACTGTAAGCAGGGCCACGAACCCTTAGTGAAGCCCACGAACTATAAGGGTTTGTCATGTTACATTGTTCGTCACATGTGTCTTCGTGCAACATTGGAGAGTTCGTAGAGATGTCAGCCCAATGCAAGCCCAAACAAACTGATTGGCCCAATTATGTATTAAATCAACGTTTAAGTTCATGCAGGTTCATTTACTTCTTTGTAGTCCATGCTATAATGTGACATCATCAGGATGATGTCATGGTGATGTTAGCTTGCGGCGCTTCGTGCTTCGTGTGTCGAACTCTAGGGCGCACGACGGAGGAATGTCGTGACGGTGGGCTTGAGCCAAATCTAACCGAGTCGAACCAAAACGAGTCGAACCGAATCGAGTCGCGTCCACATAATATGCATCAACAAACTCCCCCTAGGACGCTACTCGTGATGTTTCGTTCTTCACATTGTTGTCGGATCTTCAAATATCTTCACTGGGCACAAATAGGGAGTGTATCAACAAACTCCCCCTTGAACGTTGCTCGTGAGACTTTGATCTTCAAATCTTCAGATCTTTGTGGTGTTGATGAGTGGTCAGCAATAACTCGATAATCTTGATCCTTTGATTGCATTCATGTGTGTCTTCATTCCAAAGCTCGTCGTTTAACACGTTCTCTTCGCCTTTAGCTGGCTCGAATGTCGCATCTGCACATACAAGAAAGCTAAACGCGTAATGCGAACAACTGTCACACCCCAATATTTCCATGTATTACCGGTGGGCCCGGGGGGAGTATCGTGACGTAGTTGATATCATCATAGACAATTTATCACAGTTTAATACACAGCGGAAGTCGAAAGATAAAAAATATTACAAACCGAATGAAAGTAATATCATTTATTTCAAAAACGGTTGTAAAGGATCCACATGCGGATCAAAGTAAAAAGGATCATTGTTCAACAGATTTATAAACATCTAAGCTTGCAAGACTCTTTAATGATGCTAGGAGTAGCCAGCCTATTCCGTCTAGTACCTGCACTTAGCCTTTTTGGAAAATACGTCAGTTTACACTGGTAAATACAATTAACCGACTGATTTTGAAAATGTTTAAGAAAATTGATTTGAATGCACGAGGCACAAAATATCTTTATAACTTGGGACAATTATTTAAAAAAATAATCTTGTATACAGTTTTTACAAGTTTGCCGTCCGTCAGGGCCGGTTAGAAGAGCCGGACAAGATTAACTGACACACCACAGGTATAATGCCCACAAGGAGAATTCCTTATTGTGGATTACCATTTATACATATGCAACTGTCAGGTGTATGCCTACACCACGTGCTTAAGTCGTGGCCATTTCAATGAATGATGCCAAGGATATCCGGGACATGGTCATTAACCCCCCAAAGGCCATATACCAAACAAAACAGATTAAAACGGGTTATGTAAATATATTAATCACAATCCGATGTAAATAACTACACACCCGACCAAGCGGTATTATTATAATACCGTATCCCAAGCCCGTATAACGGAAAATAAGTTAAAAGTATTTACCTGAGCAAATTATACAATTTATCCCAGCCGTATACAATTCAGCAAGTGCAAGTATCTTTTACTGGGCTCCTAAATCTGGAACGAAGGTTTTAATAACCTATTATATTCCTAACGGGTCTTAATTAAGCCTAAACTTAGACCCGTTAGTTTTAAAGGAAGATATACGGTTCGAAACGCAAGATTAAGTGAAGACCGGATTAGAATGTGGTTTAGACCTGACAAGTTTAAAGACTTGTATAATATGGGTAAACTAAACACATTCTGAATTTTGAGATCAAAATGATAAGTGTTGGGATTGAACCCTATCAGAGGAACAGATAATTAGAGCCAAAACTGGTTCACAACAGTGGATTCATCATAAGCAGTAGTTTACACCAGGCTTTCCCCTTGAAAGTGTTTATAACATCTGATGTCCTCTATCCACTGTCCGTATACAACAGCTGTTGTCCTTCAAACTACTGATGAAGCCCTAAAGACTCACTGCTGGTTCAATCTACTGAAGACTGTTAAGTACTGCTGATTAAAGGACTGCCCACTCAAGGACTGATCAACTTTGAGGAAAACACTGATGGAAGGAGAAAGCAGTAGTTTAGTGTGCCACGTGTATTGTATAGAGTCAGTGGTTAAGTTAGCAGTGTTTGTATAAGAACAGTGGTTATAGGTTGTTAGGTTGTTAGATGTCACTTTCATGGTGACGTCAGCTTAGATGCTTCAGTGGTTTGATTTGCCTATAAATAGAACAGTACCCATTACTGTTACATTTGATTTATTGACTGAGTGAGTTAATGTCCTCCAATCCTTTCATCTTGTGCAATCAACCAAGAAGCATCAGGCTGAGGGGGAGTTTTGTTGTAAGCATGCATTGTAATCTTTTGATTTGATTTGTAATCTTTCGACCTAATGAAAAGCAAGTGTTTATCAGAACTATTCTCCCTTTTGCTTGTGTTTTTTAAAGTTTGTTTCCATTTCCGCTGCACTTTACATTATTTCATATTCATTCATTGTTCAAATTATACAAACAAACACAATCATGAGAGCCTCCGATCCTAACAATTGGTATCAGAGCCAGGACAGTCAAATTAGATCTAACAATCAATTTGACATAACAGTTCAGCTCAAAATTCATTGATGCTAAGGTTGATCGTATTTAGTTGAAAAACAGAGTAACGAGTGATCAAGTTCAAAGTTGCTATTCAAAAACTCTGTAAAACAACCAAGATGTCATAAGACACACAAACTTCACATAACAAGTGATGTCATACATAAGACACCTATAGTTTTCAGATCCAAAAAAAAATCTCTGATAATTATGGTATAATTATTTTCTTTACAAAATTGATTTCAATTGTTTTTATGAAGTTTTGTGCTGTAACCATCATGTTTGTAGCTAAAGTATGTACCTCAGGTCGACAAAAACCTATGTTCGTAAAAACATTAGTGTTTTTGTTAACATAAAAAGAGGGAAATTAAAAATTTAGTTATTAGATCTTATGTGTTGAAAAACAGGTTGGGAATCCTGTTAAAAAGGATCCAATCAACTTTGTTAAAAATACATTAAGAAAATCAGGTGTTAAAATAGTCCAAATCATATGTAATGTGAGATTTGATATAAGCATGTACAAATATGACCAGATCTCTCGAAACATTGCTTCAAAATGATTTTGGAATAAGTATTCATTCAATAAAACCTCCCAGTGAGTATTTCAGTACTTACGAATGGGAAGGGTAAAAAGGGAAGAAGAAAAATCACAAAAACTCAAAAGTGTGTTTATCTCAAAACTTTTGAAGTCAAAAGAAAAGAGTATAAATAGAAAAACACTTAAGAGTCCAAAATTGGGTTAACAATGGTTATCAAGCAACTGTGTGCATTCATTGGTTCAGGGAAGTTCAGGTAACAATAGTATTCCCAGTAAATAAACTTACAAGAGGACTAGACAAGTTTTTCAGAATCATCACATGGTAACAAAGTTTATAACAGGACTTTCAAAAACACATGTGAACATGTCTCCTCATTTTTTCAATCAATTAAACAAGAAAATGGTCTCAAACAGTGGTTATTACAATGTATTTCAAACCACTGATCATTTTCATAAAACTTGAGAGTGATGTGATTATGAGTTTAATTGGAAAATATACCAGATCCTTTTTTGTGCTGTTTTCAGAAAAACATTTAATTATTTTTTCTTGAAAAGGTTTTTCTTAAATAAATCAGGATATATTATTCCTTATTTTTCCTTAAGAATGATATATTTTGTACCTTTACTTGTTTTTGATAGCAAAAGTTTCAAACTCCTGTCTGGATGAAGAACCTTCATTTTTTTAGGTGATTTTATCCTTGAAAATGGATCGAAAGGAAATGGTACAAGTGTCAAGGTCATGTCAAACTCAAGTTTGCTTTTAACACAGGTCAAAGATTGATTGCTAATAGACCTTAAAATACTTGGGTACTCATGTTCTAATTCAAATATTATGACACAAAATGAGTAGCCTTAGTAAAAAGGGTTTCCATCATCTGGGGTACCAAACCACTGTCAGGAATCTATAAAACCTTCAAAATCTGTAATAGACATTTGGTAAAACCTTGAATGAAAATTCCTGTAAAAACTGTTGACATATTGAACTTGACAATTTGCAACTAAAATGTATTTTGTTGAGGATAGCAATCTTGCAGATATTTCAGAATCACCATCAACAGATATTGGACATGATATTGTGATTTCACAAGATAAAATCATTCCTTTTATCAGAACAGCAGATGCTCAAAATATTTGTCAAAAGCTTATCCACTGGTGCACTAGCAGTTGCTGACATAATAGCCTTTCAAATCCTTACCATTACTTTACCCCTAACCACTGTTTTGTTCAAACATCTGTTTCCTAACCATTGTCCACTGCTGAAAGTCAATCCCTGTTCTTTCATTTTTTGGTAATCACTGTTGTTCAAAATCAGTGTTTTATCCACTGATAAAACTATCCACTGATAGTTAAAATCATCCACTGTCTTCACCTTGACCGTTGCAACCACTGATATTTGCTTCATCAGTGGTTCTCTAAACAACTGTCCTCCATTATTCATCTTTCCATCAGAGGTTGGCACGTGGTCAGTTCTTAGCCACCAGATCTTTGTAACCGCTGCCACGTCAGCATTTACCTTTTCTTTTACAAAACCCTGATCAAAACCCCCAAACAGGGTTTTACACTGTCGAATTGAATTCCAAAATTCTCTTCTCAAAGCAGTTTCCAACCTTCCGTCTCAAATCATTCATCGTTCTTCTTCATCAAAATGACAAAATCAAAATCAAAATTATCCTCATCTTCCAAAAAGGTCGCTCAAAAGGCCGTTGAACCCATTGAAATACCATATAAAGCACCTCACAACTACTTGGGTTTACTCACAAAACCCACCACCACCAAAACCTTCGATTCCATCATTGACACTCTTGCAGCTTCAAAGTACAAAACTTTGTTGACTGCTGATGCTCCTATTTACGAACAAACCCAGAGAGAATTATGGAAAAATGCCACACTTGAGTATCAAGATGAAACAGTTATAGCCATAAATTCTTCTATAAAGGGCAAAGAGATTCAAATCACTCCACAATCAATTTCAGAAGTTTTTGCACTCGATGGTCAGGAAGGTAAAACTTCTTTTTCCAAAAACGAGTTAAAAACTGATTTTCTGGAAAGAGGGTATGGTGCGGAAATGAAAAGGGACACCTTACAAAAAGGCTTCTTCCCTTCTGCACCAAGGTTTTTATTTCATACCCTTTTAATGTGTGTCTCAAATAAAACAACTGCTTTTAATGAAATACCATTAAAGATCCAAAACCTGGGCTTCGCTATTTTACATAATGAAAATTTTAACTATTCCCAGGAGATCTTTGATGATTTAGTAAAAAAATGTTGATAGCAAATCATTTCTACTTTTTCCAAGGTTCTTAAGTTACTATGTTAAACAAAAATTTGGAAAGGAAAATGAAAATTTGCTCATTCAAGGTGAATCTTTTCAAATACATAGTTTAACATCTTAAACATTCACTAGAATGTTAACACCTGCAAAAACACAAGCAGAGATGCCTGAGCAGACTTTAGCAGCTACCACTGCTCCTCAGGTATCTGCTGCTAAGCCCACTGCTCCAGGTGATCATGGCAGCACACCCACTGCTATGAAACCCACACCTGCCATCACCAAAAAGACTAAAAGGAAATCATCCAAAAAGCCCCACAAACCCACTAAAAAGGCAACTCTGGAAGATGAGATCCCAGAGCCACTGCCAGTGACAACACAAATGTCACCAAAATCCACTGCTGCTACTTCCTCACAGCAGATGGAAGAAAGATCTCCACCCTTGCCTCAAACTCCTCCTGCATCCTCACAAAAGGATCAGGTTGTAAGCACAGGGACCCCACATTATGAAGCTCTGGATCCAATTGGATCCATCTTCCTCAGTCCTGATCCCAAGGACATGTCAATTTCAACACCCATATCTTCACCCCTCACATTACCACAATCCATAATACCCTTGTTGCATGCAGTTGCTATAGCTCAGACACAAACCAGTTCCTCTCAATAACCTATCACTAAGAGTACACTCCCACAAGTGACTGGGTCTGATGCTTATACCTCTGCTATCCCAGCAACATTTGAGGAGGTTACACTGCAGGAGTCACAAGTAATTCCTGAAAGTAGTTCAAGTGGAGCAGCAACTACAAGTGTTGGATCAACAGATCTACACTTGGCCAGTTGTTTCATCAATAAGACTCCCTTGAAGGCAATTTCTTCTATAGCACCTCTGGTAACCACTAGTGAGTTTGTTTTGACCACTGGTACCTTCAAAAGGTTATCAAGTGTTGAAGAAAGAAGACCCCAGAACCAAGAACAAGGGGCATCAATGGGTGATTTTTGGGATTCATTTCCTAAGTCACACAATGATACAACCACTGCTGGTGGGGAATCAGATGATCCCATTAACTTGGGTGATGATTTGAAATATCAGGAATTGACGGAGAGGGTAGACAAAATTGACTCATCTGTTACCGACATCAAGAAAATGCTGCAACAGCTGTTAAATTCACAAAAGTCCACACCCACTGCTGCATCACCACATGTTCCATCTACATCCACTGTTCCATCCCCTGATGCTCTTTGGGAGCTGTTTCAACCACTGCTCATCCATCAAAACCAAGTAGCTAATCAGAAACATGAAATACAGGTTCAAAAGATCAGAAATACTATGGAAGCAAGATTTAAGGATACTCAGGCAGATATCAAGGCAATAAAAGCTCATTTGAAAAACACCACCGGTACTGCTCCTCCCACCGTTCTCTTCATTGATAACCCTCCTCCAGATAATGCCAAAAAGGGGGAGAAAATCAAGCAGTGGGAGAAGAAGGGAATAGAAGATGTGTCACACCCTGGCTTTGCGGAAGCGTGGTTAATTTTGGTGTGACTTCTTAATACCATAGCTTAATCATAACCAAGCTATATGAATTAAAATTATGCAAGATCATCCATTAAGTTTTGAAAACAAAATACAGTACCATTGTTTTAACCAACAACCATAACCTTGTCCAACAGACATTGCAAACTTAAACATAACATAAACATGGTTTAAGGGCTGTGTCTTGTCTAGGAAAGAGACACATCCCCTAAACCCCGGATGACCTCGGAAACTAGTGCAGCGGAAAACATGCCATACCGTGCCAGATCTCGTTAATTTCCTGAAATACATGTAAGTTGAAAAATCAACAATAATGTTGAGCGAGTTCATGTGCAAGTGAGTAAGTAAAACACTTGTAAGTATAAAAGTTCCCTGGTATGTAGCAGTGTAAGAGGACTTGTGATCACCAATGGTTTGCAAGGCCATTAGCATGTTGTGAGATGCAAGTAGAAAGATACAAACCTAGCGTATTTGGCGTTGGGGCACAAAGTCACCACCTGGTCCATTATGCGGGCTCAGGGGTTGGGCTCGCTACACCCAGATAGATCTACCGCTTAAGTCCCTCGGTGTTCTAACTACCCATTCACATGATCTAAAACCTCCTTACGTTAATCATACCATGTATAAAGTACTTGTAATCAAAGTAACATGTATTTCACCCCCGCAGTTAAGAAAACTGAAAACAGTTAGAGAAAAGGGGGACATGAACTCACAGTGAATGCGCGTCTCTACCAAGTGTCTCCAATACAGTAAGCTGTGCAACGACCTACAAGTGCTAATTCTATTAGGCGGACGGCCGTGCTTTAGCTTTATAGTTTAAGTCTTTGGGAAATAGTTAGACAACCATTTCGTGTTTATGTTCTGCATACACTTGGTAGTTATACTTCTTCCCAAGGATGGGGGATACAATACATGTGCGTAAGTTACGTTTTAATAATCGAGTGGTAATATAATTACCGGTGTAACTTATATGTTAATGTGGAAGCGTTCGTAGATTTTTGGAGTCGTTAACGCTTGTAAATATTATTTTTACTCTAAAATAATATTTATGTATTTTCACAAAATAATCATAAACAGTGCTGTGACAAAATATATTTATCACGTTAATCCTTGTGAAAATCCCACCTCCGAATATTTAGTAAATACAGTCATGGCGAAATTTATGTTTCGAAATCGTGTCAAAAGTGATTCTAACACTTGTAGCGTAAATAAGTTTAAGTGTTAGGTTTTTAAGAAAATTTCGCCAGAGTTTCCTCTGTAACTGGAGGTGGCCACGCTTTCAAGCGTATCATTTTCTTTTACAAATCAATCAACAATCGTTCTCAACAATTTCCAATTAACTTTTTACCGTTTTAACTAGTCAAAAATGGACATAGTCGTAAGAATACACAAACTTGTGGTTTGTCTAAAATAAGTAGTAAATCTCTTTACTTTTAGTGGATCTTGTGTGTAAATAATCCGCTTTGGTGAAAACCCCGTTTCTAGAGAAAACTTGTCTTTACAACTTCTAGTCATATTTGACAAAACTAGTTTCTTGTCGGATCTTTTCATTTCACAAGTGTTTACATACTTGTGGTTTGTAAAATCATGTTTATTAGTGTAAGATCTATCCTTTAGAAAACATGATTCCTTTAAAGTGTGGTTCTTCAAAAATACCACTTGCAGATACGTAGATCCGCTAGTTTCAAACACCGTTGTACAAGTTAAATTACTTTTACGCAAATATTATGCTTTTACACAGTCCATGTCTCGTGTGTGGTAGAGTTTCACATTTTAACCCTTGTGTTAACTAAAAACGAGCTTATGTGAAGATCCAAGATCTTACAAAGTCGGGTTAAACGGTGATCCGAGCTACCACATCATAGATCGGGTCTCAAAAATCTCATATTCCAATTACTACCTTTTTTACACAAGTTACAAGCTATTAACCACCACTTTTCACATTTTTAGTAGACTTTAAAGCTTCAAAATGTAAGTTAACGATATTTAACCGACAAAATCCTTTTACCCACTTTAGATAAGTTTAAACAAGAGTTTTAAACATTATACCTCTAGCTCAAGGCTAGGGAAGATCTTTGGTGAAAAATGCGTGGATAAAAGCTAACGAAAGAGGTCCTTCGTGTTCCGCTTGCTCCGAGGCTCCTAATACGTGACCTTTATCACTTGTATGATGATGGAATGCAAGGACCAAACTTGAAAGTGTGATGAGGGTGGGAGTGGGGTTCGGCCGAGAGTGAATAAGAGCAAGAGAGGAGAGTTGTGAAATTTTGTTGTGTGGAGATTAGTGGATGAGGATGGACATTTATAATCCCAATCCCACTCCTTTTGTCCTTCGGTTATAATGTTGGGGGGAGTACATACACAAATCTATTCATATCTTTACTCAAGATTGCATGGGGATATGGTGAGTTTTAAAGTGGCCATATGGGGGAGCCGAAGTTTAACCATGGGGGGGTTAAGTGTAAGATTTGGGGGGGGGGGGGGGTAATTGGTGATTATTAGAGGTGCCAAGTGTAAATGTGGATGTCTAGTGGAAGTATAATTATGACTTCACATTTCCAAGATGGTTACATGAGAATTTGCAAACTTTGTAAAAGTCTTTTAGTGGGGTCCTATTTGGGACGGTTACCACACAAAGAAGAAAAAGTTATATGCAAATTTGTGGGTAATAATTTAATTAGTGGGGGGTTTAATGTTATATCTAGTGTTTAGCGGGTACCGGGTATTATGTAAGGTGTTATAGTGTGTTATGAAATATAACGGGTGTTAGGGTATTCGGGGACCCTAACTGGCTCAGAAAAATATAAATAGTGAAAATAATAATATTTTCATGTTCCGGGTAAAGTCCGGGTGTCCGGTTGGATAGTAATCTGTTAAAGCGTTACAAAAGCTTTAAAGTGTCGTTATTGTTATTTTTAGTGACACAATTTGTTTTCCCGACACTTTAGAAAGTGTCTAGTAATATTTTCCCCATGTTTTGGCACTTTACTAGTCAGCTAGAAGCTGGATTAATTATTAAAGTGCTGTGTTTGGTACTTAAAGTACGTTTTTGGCACATCCAATCAGTGTATCTTATTCCTAGAGACGCAGTATCACAACCCTTATATCCCTACACTCACTACCAGTGTAGCCAAAACATTTGAGGCTCTTAACAGGCCTTAGAGGCAGTGTCTGCCTGATGCTGGTTATATCAGCATGTTCACTGTGTATCCGTTTAGTGCTACTGTGCTTTTTGTGCATCATGTTTGTCACTAGGGTTCAGCATATAAATAATGTAGTGACAGCAAGCAAGTATGATGCAAGTAAGTTCGTGTATCAGTATCCAGGTAGCAGTTTATCAGCTGTTTCAAACAAGCACAGTAATTAAGCAGTAATTAATCATTAATTAAGTTGTACGGATACCTGGTTTAGTGCGGGTTGTCACATTCTCCCCCCGTCAAACAAGCACAGTAATTAAGCAGTAATTAATCATTAATTTAAGTTCTGCTTGTAGATGCAGAGTTCTTAGGAAAAAGGTGGGGGTATTTCTCTTTCATCCGGTCCTCACGTTCCCAGGTGAACTCAGGACCATGTCTGGCATTCCAACGAACTTTGACGAGTTTGACACTGCTCCGGCGGGTCTTGTTAACTTTCCAATCCGTGACCTCGACAGGTTCTTCAACGAAGTGGAGCGTGTCGTCAATATGAATCTCGTCGGTGGGAATGGCAACGTCAACTTGAGTTGGACTTTTCTTTAAATTGGATACATGAAATGTATCGTGAACACCATTTAGTTCAGCAGGTAGGTCCAACTTGTATGCTACAGTTCCAATTCTTTCCAGAATTTTGAAGGGACCAATGTAGCGCGGATTTAACTTCCCACGCTTTCCAAAGCGTGCCACCCCCTTCCAGGGTGAAACTTTCAATAACACCATCTCTCCTACTTGGAAGTCCACACGCTTCCGGTTTGGATCCGCGTAGGCCTTTTGCCTGTGGCGAGCAGCTTCGATGCGTTTAAGTATTTGCGCAATCTTGTCTGTCGTCTCTTGGACGATCTCGGGACCAGCAAGCTGCCTATCACCTGCGTCAGACCAACATAGGGGTGATCGGCACTTGCGTCCGTATAGGGCCTCAAATGGCACGACACCAATACTGGTGTGGTAGCTGTTGTTGTATGAAAATTCGACCAAAGGTAAGTGTTTATCCCAGCTACCGCCCAAATCCATAACACATGCCCTCAGCATGTCTTCCAAAGTCTGTATCGTTCGCTCGCTCTGGCCATCAGTTTGCGGATGGAACGCAGTGCTCAGATTTAATTGTGAGCCAAAGGCTTCTTGGAAAGATTGCCATATCCTTGACACAAACCTTCCATTTCTATCAGAGATGATTGAGAGAGGTACTCCATGGCGTGCTACGATCTCTCTCATGTAAATTTCCGCAAATTTACTAGTGTTGTCTTTCTTCTTGATTGGTAGAAAGTGTGCGGACTTTGTTAGGCGGTCGACAATCACCCATATCATATCATGGCCTCTTGGCGTTCTTGGCAGTTTTGTAACAAAATCCATTGAGATTTGTTCCCATTTCCACTTGGGAATCTCAGGTTGTTGCAGAAGTCCCGAAGGCTTCTGGTATTCCGCCTTGACCTCAGCGCACGTTAAACATTTGCTCACGTAAACAGCAACATCGCCTTTCATCCTAGGCCACCAGTAATAATCTTTGAGATCCTGGTACATCTTATCCGATCCAGGGTGGATAGAGTACCGTGACTTGTGCGCTTCGTCGAAAATAACTTCCCTTAATCCACCAAACAGAGGGACCCAAATCCTTTTCTCAAAACATAACGTTCCTTCCTCGTTCGGTACCAAAAGCTTCTCCATTCCACGGAGATATTCTTCCTCAAGGTTTCCCTCCCTGAGAGCTTCCTTTTGTGCGGCACGAATGCGCAAGTAAAGATCGGTTCGTATAATCATTTCCAAAGCTCTAACCCTTATGGGCTTGATCCTTTCTTTACGACTTAGGGCATCGGCGACTACATTCGCCTTCCCTGGATGATATTTTATCTCGCAGTCGTAATCGTTTAGCAACTCAACCCATCGTCTTTGCCTCATATTCAACTCCTTCTGGTTGAATATATGCTGTAGGCTTTTGTGATCTGTGAAGATTGTGCACTTCGTACCATACAGGTAGTGTCTCCAGATCTTTAGTGCAAAAACCACTGCGCCAAGCTCCAAATCATGTGTGGTATAGTTCTTTTCGTGCACTTTCAGTTGACGCGATGCGTAAGCTATGACCTTTTGGCGTTGCATCAACACGCAACCCAATCCTTGACGCGATGCGTCGCAGTATACCACAAAGTCATCAGTACCTTCCGGTAGAGCTAAGATTGGCGCATTGCAGAGCTTATCTTTCAATACCTGAAACGCTTCTTCCTGTTTGATTCCCCAATCAAACTTCTTATCTTTCTGGGTCAGGAGCGTCAACGGTTGAGCGATTTTCGAAAAATCCGCGTTGAACCTTCGATAGTAACCAGCCAAACCCAAGAATTGTCGAATCTCGGTTGGCGTTGTAGGCGTTTTCCCAATTCTTGATTGCCTCGATCTTTGTTGGGTCTACGTGGATTCCATCTCCATTAACCATATGTCCAAGAAACTGGACTTCGCGTAGCCAAAACTCGTACTTAGAGAACTTGGCATACAACTGTTCCTTCTTTAGCAGCTCCAAAATAGCTCTTAGATGCTGTTCGTGCTCAGCCTTTGTCCTTGAATAAATCAAGATGTCGTCGATGAGTACATTCACGAACTTGTCCAAGTATGGCTTGCAAACCCTATTCATCAAGTCCATACAGACTGCAGGTGCGTTTGTCAGACCAATCGGCATAACAAGGAACTCGTAGTGTCCATAACGAGTTCGGAAGGCTGTTTTCGGGATACTTTCCTCCTGTATCCTTAATTGATGGTATCCAGATCGAAGATCGATCTTTGAATAATAGTTCGAGCCTTGCAGTTGATCAAACAGATCATCGATTCTTGGCAGGGGATACCTGTTCTTGATCGTCAGCTTGTTCAATTCTCTGTAGTTGATGTTTATTTGAAAATCATCATCCTTCCTTTTGAAGAGTAGAAATGGGGTTACCCCAAAAGGAAATTTTGGTCTGTTATCTTCCTTCTCTAACCATTTCCAACACTTCTCTGTCAATCCTTGCATCTCCGAAAATGTAAGTTGCTATGATGCATCGACTATGGGTGCAGTGCCCGGAATTAAATCGACGCGGGATTCGACTAATCGTGAGGAGATGATTTCGGCAAGTCTTCGAGGAAGACTTCAGGGTATTCTCCAATCACAAGGATATCTTCGAGTTTTGGTTCTCCGACTTCCTTTTCCATAACATGAGCCAAGAATGCAACACATCCCTTGTGCGAGAATTTTTGGGTCTTCTTAGTCTGATAATCCGTAGGAGCGTATCCTGCTCCATGAGTCATGATCATTTCTTCGTTCGTTGTCGGGGCGCAGATGACAATCTCCGCATGGTTGTTCGTCAACCAGTCCATCCCAATCATCACGTCGAAACTTCCAAACTCAACTGGCAATAGATCTAGCGTAAACTTACGCTCTCCGGGTTCTATCGTGCCGATTCTAGTTACTGCATTGGCTTCCACTAGCTTCCCCTAAGCTAGTTCTAATGGGTACTGGAATAACTACTCACTCACTACGTAAACCAATTATGTCCTTGAATACTAGAATTGTGGATCGTAAAATTTGCAACAGTAGTTGGCAATACAGACGCATAATATTGAGTAATGTGGGACGTACCGCTATCCATGCTTGGATCTCTGGCGTGCCTCCCTAGCTCCGATGGGGAGCTTTCATCCTTGCGCCTGATTGCTTTTCGGGCAATATCTTCTGAAATGCTTTCTGCTTCCACAGTTTAAACATCTTCGAGCACGCTTCTGTTTATCACTCATCCTGCCTTGACAATTATCATTGTCGTTGTCCCGTTCGTGATTCTCACTACCGTCTTGGCCCCCATTACTAAGTTCAGTATTTTGCCAACAAGTTTCCTTGACATGTCCCACCTTGCCACAGTTACCACAATTTCCATATTTGCATCGCCCGGCATGATAACGTAAATAATTGTCGCACTTAGGTAGGATACCCTTGTAATCTTTTCCCTTTTTGGCCTTCTTCTTGTTACTTACCCGAGTAACCATCTTGAAATTTGCAAGCTTCCTCTTGTTATCCCCAGATGCCTTTATAGCGGTCTCCTTTTTCTCCTCCGCAGTGGAAAATTTTCCTTGTCTAACTGCTTCTTCCGTGAGTGCTATGCTTATGTTGATAGCCTCGGTGATCGTTGAGGGTTTTGATGCTGTTACCAGGCTTAGAATCTGAGGTGCCAATCCCCTTATGAACTGTTCAATTCTCTTAAACTCTGGTGTCCCCAGGAGTATGGGAACTTGTGATAATTCGTTAAATCTCTGCACATACTCTGCTATCTTTGGTCCTTTCATTTTCAAGTTCCACAGTTCTGTTTCCAATTTCTGGACTTCTGCCCTCGAGCAATATATTTCACGCATCAAATTTTTCAGTTCGTCCCACGTCATAGCATGCGCAGCAGTCTCGCCCATCGTCCGAACTTGATGGTTCCACCATGACAGAGCCTCATCCATCAATAGCCCAGTTATATACTTGACTTGATGTTCGTTGTCACATTTGCTCAATCGTAAAACAGAATCTGTCTTTTCAACCCAGCGTACGAAGGCTAAGGCACCCCCGGTACCGTCGAACTCTCGAGGTTTGTGGTCTAAGAATTGCTTGTAGGTACAGCCGTTGGGTGGGTTCTTTCCTGAGGTACCTCCGTTGCGCTCGGAGTGGTGGGCCTCGTATTGTGCGATGACTGCAGCAATGATTCCCTGAAGTTCCACCTCGTTGGTGGGTATGCGTACACCCCGTTTTGGAGGCATTTCCTAAAAGATGTTTCACGTAGGTTAGGTCATCGTAACCAAAATGCACGTATGCATTAATATTAACACATAACATCTCATGCTATCAATAAATCATCCACATAACACCTCATGTTATAAATAAATCAGCCTCTGCAATGGTCGAGGGCTTCGAGGTAGTAACCATACCCCTGACCTGGGGTGCAAGTGTCCAAATGAATCGTTCAATCCTTTTGAACTCCGGTTTGACTAAGTAGGGGGGGGACTCTAGATAAGTTGTGCGATCGCTGGACAAGTTCAGGAATTTCTGGTTCGTCCATTTTCAAATTCCTGAACTCCTCCTCAAGCTTCTAAATTCCAGTCTTAAAGCAACATTTCTTCTTAATCGTTTCCTTGAGCTCGTCCCAGCTCAGTGCATAAGTAGCATCTTGTACCAGGGATCTAATCCTGGAGGTTCCATTATGAGAGTGTGCCATCTAGAAATATCCCCGAGATATAGGTAACACTCTGTTGGGGCGAATAGTTGCTCATTCTTAGAATGGAGTTGGTCTCTTCGGACCAACGAACAAATGCATCGGTGCCTCCCGTTCCGTCAAAGTTTAAAGGCTTGCAGTTCAGGAACTGTTTATAGGTGCAGCCAGTTGGAGAGTTATCTCCAGTAATGCCATCGTTGTACTTAGAGTGGAGGGCTTCATGTCGTGCATTTATCTGTGAGATGCGTTCTTGCAGCTCGGCTTCTGTCCTTGGTAACGTACTGGTGTTTGTGTCACGTCTGGGTGACATTCCCTTATGACGAAATAGTGTGAAGCGGGTTGGACAACGTTCAAATTTTCTATGAGGTACATAGCACCATAAGTCATCATGAAATCACCCAATTTTACACGTAAATATGCTCACTGTATGAGTGGGGAAGTAGATTCCCGAGCCTTCACATAGGCTGGCCAATTTGGCTTGTTGCTTGTAATAGAATGAACTCGAGGCTACATCGCCTTGGTCATTCGTGTTTAGGTTATTTCCTGCTGCATGGGTTATCATTAGCTTGACCCGCAGAGTCCACCAGGATTCCTGTGCACTACAAGTCGTTATTACGTGGGCCCCCGTAATAATAAATTGTCTTGCACAGTTACCCCAAATTTTCTCTCGTCCAAGCAGATGATCAATCAAGGAGCAACAGCAGGTGCATCGGCATGAACAGGGTCATGCTCCAATGCGGGGTCAGGAGCAACGCCTGGCTCAGGGGCCACAGCTAGCTCCGAATCAAAAACTCTATCTCAAAATCAGCTGGATCAACAAACACAAGGGTCGACAGGGGCTACAGGATCCCCCAAGGGCTGGTCTAGGTGCATGAACTCAATGTCATGGTCTGGATCAACACCAGATGGAAAAACATAATTGTCCTCATTATCGCGATCAAACTCAAATCTGTGTGCGGGATCCGGTGCAGCTGATGATGCCATATCAGGGTCGGCGTTGTGTAAGTGGTGCTGCATTCCCTGTATGTGCGAAGATGCGGATGTCAGAGACTCAAATGAGTCTGGGATAGGGGAATGGACATGAGTTTCCCCTACAGGAGCGTCCGCATGCAGTAGTCTAATACCAGCAGTAATAAGGCCCTGCCCTCGAATGGGTCCTCCTCCAGTAGATCGTTATCGTCGTCAGAGGCCACGTTGGGAGGGCATATCATCAACAGGATAAGCGGCAAGGGGGCAAATTCCCAACAAGATGGCCATCAGTAGGTTCTGCCACGACTTCAGGCAGCGCACAAGGGCTGAAAGTCGTCATTGTCTGTGCCGGTAGTATCGAAAATGTACACCTCGTGCTTCGATGAAGCTATGTCGTCTGGTACTATGGCCATGGGATTCGTAGTGTCCATCTTTCTAGTACTTGATGTATGCATGACGTTTGTAACACAACGCATATACGTATAATAATAATCAATCATATAATCATATAATCACATAAGTCACCAAGTAAGCATTCAAATCATTCCCCTAGTCTTACTAGCCAATTTCATCCAGTTTACAAGACTGCTCTATCCTTTACCTAAACCAAACCTCGATCCTCCAGACCGATCCTTAGCCCTCCAGGCTGAACCTTTTCTTCCTAGCCTTGCTAGCCCACTACCTTGGTCACCTAGACCAAGCCTCGATCCTCCAGATCGATCCTATAATAAACCAACGTGCTCAACTACCTTGTTCACCTCGATCCTCCAGACCGATCCTCAGCCCTCCAAGCTGAGCCTATAATAAATAAAATGTGCTCAACATTTGTTTGTAAAAAGTTTTGGATCTGGACTTAAGTGGTATGCAGAAAAAATGTTTTCGTGAGAGCCCTAGTGATCATAGTCTAGACTCGAGGAAGAATCCTAGTTCGCTATGATCAGAGCTCTGATACCAAGCTGTCACACCCTGGCTTTGCGGAAGCGTGGTTAATTTTGGTGTGACTTCTTAATACCATAGCTTAATCATAACCAAGCTATATGAATTAAAATTATGCAAGATCATCCATTAAGTTTTGAAAACAAAATACAGTACCATTGTTTTAACCAACAACCATAACCTTGTCCAACAGACATTGCAAACTTAAACATAACATAAACATGGTTTAAGGGCTGTGTCTTGTCCAGGAAAGAGACACATCCCCTAAACCCCGGATGACCTCGGAAACTAGTGCAGCGGAAAACATGCCATACCGTGCCAGATCTCGTTAATTTCCTGAAATACATGTAAGTTGAAAAATCAACAATAATGTTGAGCGAGTTCATGTGCAAGTGAGTAAGTAAAACACTTGTAAGTATAAAAGTTCCCTGGTATGTAGCAGTGTAAGAGGACTTGTGATCACCAATGGTTTGCAAGGCCATTAGCATGTTGTGAGATGCAAGTAGAAAGATACAAACCTAGCGTATTTGGCGTTGGGGCACAAAGTCACCACCTGGTCCATTATGCGGGCTCAGGGGTTGGGCTCGCTACACCCAGATAGATCTACCGCTTAAGTCCCTCGGTGTTCTAACTACCCATTCACATGATCTAAAACCTCCTTACGTTAATCATACCATGTATAAAGTACTTGTAATCAAAGTAACATGTATTTCACCCCCGCAGTTAAGAAAACTGAAAACAGTTAGAGAAAAGGGGGACATGAACTCACAGTGAATGCGCGTCTCTACCAAGTGTCTCCAATACAGTAAGCTGTGCAACGACCTACAAGTGCTAATTCTATTAGGCGGACGGCCGTGCTTTAGCTTTATAGTTTAAGTCTTTGGGAAATAGTTAGACAACCATTTCGTGTTTATGTTCTGCATACACTTGGTAGTTATACTTCTTCCCAAGGATGGGGGATACAATACATGTGCGTAAGTTACGTTTTAATAATCGAGTGGTAATATAATTACCGGTGTAACTTATATGTTAATGTGGAAGCGTTCGTAGATTTTTGGAGTCGTTAACGCTTGTAAATATTATTTTTACTCTAAAATAATATTTATGTATTTTCACAAAATAATCATAAACAGTGCTGTGACAAAATATATTTATCACGTTAATCCTTGTGAAAATCCCACCTCCGAATATTTAGTAAATACAGTCATGGCGAAATTTATGTTTCGAAATCGTGTCAAAAGTGATTCTAACACTTGTAGCGTAAATAAGTTTAAGTGTTAGGTTTTTAAGAAAATTTCGCCAGAGTTTCCTCTGTAACTGGAGGTGGCCACGCTTTCAAGCGTATCATTTTCTTTTACAAATCAATCAACAATCGTTCTCAACAATTTCCAATTAACTTTTTACCGTTTTAACTAGTCAAAAATGGACATAGTCGTAAGAATACACAAACTTGTGGTTTGTCTAAAATAAGTAGTAAATCTCTTTACTTTTAGTGGATCTTGTGTGTAAATAATCCGCTTTGGTGAAAACCCCGTTTCTAGAGAAAACTTGTCTTTACAACTTCTAGTCATATTTGACAAAACTAGTTTCTTGTCGGATCTTTTCATTTCACAAGTGTTTACATACTTGTGGTTTGTAAAATCATGTTTATTAGTGTAAGATCTATCCTTTAGAAAACATGATTCCTTTAAAGTGTGGTTCTTCAAAAATACCACTTGCAGATACGTAGATCCGCTAGTTTCAAACACCGTTGTACAAGTTAAATTACTTTTACGCAAATATTATGCTTTTACACAGTCCATGTCTCGTGTGTGGTAGAGTTTCACATTTTAACCCTTGTGTTAACTAAAAACGAGCTTATGTGAAGATCCAAGATCTTACAAAGTCGGGTTAAACGGTGATCCGAGCTACCACATCATAGATCGGGTCTCAAAAATCTCATATTCCAATTACTACCTTTTTTACACAAGTTACAAGCTATTAACCACCACTTTTCACATTTTTAGTAGACTTTAAAACTTCAAAATGTAAGTTAACGATATTTAACCGACAAAATCCTTTTACCCACTTTAGATAAGTTTAAACAAGAGTTTTAAACATTATACCTCTAGCTCAAGGCTAGGGAAGATCTTTGGTGAAAAATGCGTGGATAAAAGCTAACGAAAGAGGTCCTTCGTGTTCCGCTTGCTCCGAGGCTCCTAATACGTGACCTTTATCACTTGTATGATGATGGAATGCAAGGACCAAACTTGAAAGTGTGATGAGGGTGGGAGTGGGGTTCGGCCGAGAGTGAATAAGAGCAAGAGAGGAGAGTTGTGAAATTTTGTTGTGTGGAGATTAGTGGATGAGGATGGACATTTATAATCCCAATCCCACTCCTTTTGTCCTTCGGTTATAATGTTGGGGGGGAGTACATACACAAATCTATTAATATCTTTACTCAAGATTGCATGGGGATATGGTGAGTTTTAAAGTGGCCATATGGGGGAGCCGAAGTTTAACCATGGGGGGGTTAAGTGTAAGATTTGGGGGGGGGGGGGGGTAATTGGTGATTATTAGAGGTGCCAAGTGTAAATGTGGATGTCTAGTGGAAGTATAATTATGACTTCACATTTCCAAGATGGTTACATGAGAATTTGCAAACTTTGTAAAAGTCTTTTAGTGGGGTCCTATTTGGGACAGTTACCACACAAAGAAGAAAAAGTTATATGCAAATTTGTGGGTAATAATTTAATTAGTGGGGGGTTTAATGTTATATCTAGTGTTTAGCGGGTACCGGGTATTATGTAAGGTGTTATAGTGTGTTATGAAATATAACGGGTGTTAGGGTATTCGGGGACCCTAACTGGCTCAGAAAAATATAAATAGTGAAAATAATAATATTTTCATGTTCCGGGTAAAGTCCGGGTGTCCGGTTGGATAGTAATCCGTTAAAGCGTTACAAAAGCTTTAAAGTGTCGTTATTGTTATTTTTAGTGACACAATTTGTTTTCCCGACACTTTAGAAAGTGTCTAGTAATATTTTCCCCATGTTTTGGCACTTTACTAGTCAGCTAGAAGCTGGATTAATTATTAAAGTGCTGTGTTTGGTACTTAAAGTACGTTTTTGGCACATCCAATCAGTGTATCTTATTCCTAGAGACGCAGTATCACAACCCTTATATCCCTACACTCACTACCAGTGTAGCCAAAACATTTGAGGCTCTTAACAGGCCTTAGAGGCAGTGTCTGCCTGATGCTGGTTATATCAGCATGTTCACTGTGTATCCGTTTAGTGCTACTGTGCTTTTTGTGCATCATGTTTGTCACTAGGGTTCAGCATATAAATAATGTAGTGACAGCAAGCAAGTATGATGCAAGTAAGTTCGTGTATCAGTATCCAGGTAGCAGTTTATCAGCTGTTTCAAACAAGCACAGTAATTAAGCAGTAATTAATCATTAATTAAGTTGTACGGATACCTGGTTTAGTGCGGGTTGTCACAAGATGGCCTCTATATTGAACCACTAAAAGATGCTATGACTAGAGATATCCCTTTGCCAGATGGTAGTAAAAAGATTGATGTTTCCACAAATGCACTTGCCAAAGCTAAAGAAAGTGTAAAAAGGGACAGGGAGGCAAAGGATATGTCCAGGTGGAATGAGGAGAAAAGAGCTTATATGGAGCTGAATGCGCAGGGTTGTTCTGAGCCAAAGGATGTTAAAAATCCTGAGCCCAAAAGAAAGAATCCCACTAGAAAAGTGAAGGAACCCAAATCCACACCATCCAGACTCATAAAGCATACTCCCAAACCACTTTCCAAAAGCCCCCAACATCAATCTTCCACCCAAACAGTTGCTGCAACATCTATTGTATCAACAACTGCTGATGCTTCAGTAAGTTCAGCAGTTGTTAGCCAAACACCTGTCACCACTAAAACACACACCACAACCACTGCCCTACCATCACCACCTAAAATCATTTCACCACCAAAAACCATCACTTTAACTACATCACCATCCACTAAATCACCACCTGCTGAAAAGCAAAAGACATCTACTGACACATCAGTAGTTGTAATGACAACAGAGGTTGAAACACCTGTTGTTTCAACAGCTGTTTGCCAGCCATCTACCACTGCCCTCACCATTTCAACAATCACCATACAACCCATTGTCACATCACAACCAAAACCTCCTTCACCCAAAAAGCTTTACACAAGGAAAAGGAAATTTCAGGAGGATAATGATGATATACCAGCACCTATTCCTTTATCCTCCACACCTTACATAGCCATCAAACCACAACAATCCATTTCATCAACTTTTGTCAAACCAAAAAACCCTGGTAATTTTGTATCCACTGCTGTAAGCTATCCACTGGAATTGGAAGCTGTAAAGGATGAGATGAGACAATTTTATACAGTGGATGATCCTTTACAAAGAAAATTTCCTTCTCTCATGGGCTTCAGAAATCCAGCCAATATGGATGAGTATTTAAAACTCAAAGCCAGGCAAGCAGATATAAGAGCTAGACTTGAATGTAAATATCAAGGTGATAAAGCCATTTCTGAGAGAATGGAATTTTTGCTCACTAAGGTCAAACAAATGGAAGATTATGCAAGAGACCTGAGCAAAGACATGTCAAATATGCCACCAGAAGCTACCCTACTAAAGGAAATGAGAAAGGATTATCTTGCATTCATCATGAAAGAAAAGTTATATCCAGCCAAAGAAGAACAAATCAGTGAATGGCCACTCATTGCACTAAAGCATGAGGTAAACAGAATCGAGAGAATCAAGAATGATCCAAGTAAGAAAAGGATATCTCCAAACTGGAGCAAATACAAAAAGGCCATTGATAAACTTACCTCAGAATATAAGAGGAAGAAACAAGAGCTGGTGGATGCAAAGGTTGGACCTGCCAAAGCTATAGCAAAATGGACAAGGCAATACACAGATGAGGCTTATGAAAGGTTAAAGAAAAGAAGGATGACAGATCCTAGTTTACCACAGAAGCCTGAATACAAAAAGCCAGAACATCAGATCAATACTTCTGAACCACTGTTCACCTCAGCAGATGTCTCAGTCATTGAGCTAGATCAAAGGAAGAGACAAGAGCAGATTGAAAAAGAAGCTGCAGAAGACATAGCTGCAGCAAATGACATCATAAAAATGGCTTTCAAACAAATGTCAGCTGAAAACTCTGACCTAGCAAAAGCTCAGAGCACTGCTGAACAAATTACCACAAGGCCAGCAACACCAAACTCATCTGTAAATAAAACTCTCCCAAGAAACCCATTGGGTTCAAAAATACTAAAATGGATGTCTGATAAAAAGACCCATGTATTGACCCTGATCAGATCCAATGGAGAAGTAAAGCACATATCAAGGGTACAAGCACTGGGCCTGAGTGTTGAAGATCTACAAGATCTCATTGAGCTTATACTGTATAGGGATGAGGATGATATAAGTTCCATGGATTTTGAGTTACAATTTAAAGGACAAGTTAGGGAACTTGTGATGGGACAATAAAGATCCAAAATAAGGAAGAGTTTTGGCATTATCTGTTCCAGGGGGAGATTGTTGGGATTGAACCCTATCAGAGGAACAGATAATTAGAGCCAAAACTGGTTCACAACAGTGGATTCATCATAAGCAGTAGTTTACACCAGGCTTTCCCCTTGAAAGTGTTTATAACATCTGATGTCCTCTATCCACTGTCCGTATACAACAGCTGTTGTCCTTCAAACTGTTGATGAAGCCCTAAAGACTCACTGCTGGTTCAATCTACTAAAGACTGTTAAGTACTGCTGATTAAAGGACTGCCCACTCAAGGACTGATCAACTTTGAGGAAAGCACTGATGGAAGGAGAAAGCAGTAGTTTAGTATGTCACGTGTATTGTATAGAGTCAGTGGTTAAGTTAGCAGTGTTTGTATAAGAACAGTGGTTATAGGTTGTTAGATGTCACTTTCATGGTGACGTCAGCTTAGATGCTTCAGTGTTTTGATTTGCCTATAAATAGAACAGTACCCTGTACTGTTACATTTGATTGACTGAGTGAGTTTATCTCCTCCAATCCTTTCATCTTGTGCAATCAACCAAGAAGCATCAGGCTGAGGGGGAGTTTTGTTGTAAACATGCATTGTAATCTTTTGATTTGATTTGTAATCTTTCGACCTAATGAAAAGCATGTGTTTATCAGAACGATTCTCCCTTTGATTGTGTTTTTAAAGTTTGTTTCCATTTCCGCTGCACTTTACATTATTTCATATTCATTCATTGTTCAAATTATACAAACAAACACAATCATGAGAGCCTCCAATCCTAACAATAAGGTTTAACCCGTTTCGGTCAATTTATGCAAACTAGTCACATAAACCGTACCGAACACGAAAAATGCATAACGGGTAACCAAATGAGTCATGAATAGGTTTCCTATGTTAATATATCTTAAAAATGTTGTGATATCAGTAGGATACCTTCCATTATGCCCAAAATGGATTTAGACTCAAATTATGCCCCGTAGGGGTATTTTGGTCATTTTAAAACTTATAAAAGAGATTAAATATTAATTTGAGGCTTAGGTCTAAAATTATCAGAAAAAATATTTAATTTAATAAGTTATATCAGCAGGGTATTGCATATATGTGAAATTTATCATTTATAACCAAACTATGCACCGAAGGGGCATTTTGGTAATTTCACATAAGCTTTAAAGGTCAAACTTGGAAATCTGAGTTCAAAACTTTTGTTTACTGCTAAAGTATAAAAATTTACTCAAAACATCAGTAGCTATTAAGTCTTACATGTTAAAAATAGTTTTAACCCATACTATGTGCTTAAAACGCGTAAAAGTCGGTTTTAAGCGATTTTCGGGTTATAATAGGAAATCTGAGTTTTTGATCAGTTTATAAAGTTTAAAATATTTTATTTATCATATAAAATCAGTAGAAAAAAGTTTGGTATCAAAATATTATGTAAAACTCATTTTATTAGCAAAAAGGGTATAACCGACAATTACCAAATTAAAGCAAGAACCCTATGTTATGCTCAGTTTAAAAATAAATAAAAATCTTCAAAAATCCCAAAATATTATATTACATCAGTGGGTAAAAAGTTTGGTGTCAAAATTTGGGTTTAGATAGGCTTTATGCTAATAATGTCGTTTAATTAATAAAAAGCTTTCTAATTACGATATTGAGCATAACTCTTAATCTAGACCTCAAACTGTTGTAAAATTTTTAGGACAAGTTTATAAATCAGTAACAAAGGTTTTTGTTCTCTCACATTTTCAAAAATCTCGTTTTAAGGTAAAAAGGGCAGAATGGTCAACATTTAGGCATATAACAGAAACATGCAAATGAATCGGATAAATTAGGATCCAAGTTGTATAACCTCAGAGGGTTATACTAATATGAAACATGGACCTAATGGAAGCCTAAGGAATTTCTAGAACAATCTAAGTCGGGTCAGAACTGAAAGTCAAAGCAAAAGTCTACTTTTGCGACTTTCGGTTCCGAACCGAGCCTAAACTCAGAATTGTCGGGTTAAACATGTCTAAACATGTTCTTACATTAGTTACCAAGTTATTTTGATATTAAAACAGGTTTCATAGCTCCTACATTGTTACTTATGAATTTATTTGCAAAATAGCTTTCTGTTGACTTTTTAATATTAGGTTTGACCCGATATTTGACCAAGTTAGGGTGAAAATCAGTAGGTGCCCTCTTAGGGGTTTATTACCCACATAATTACCAACTTATAGCTACTTTTAATTTAACTAATGAATGGACCATTAGTGTTTAATTACTAAGTCAAACCTTAATTATGATAAGTTTGACTTTTGGTCATTAAATTAATTAAAACTGAAATTAGGAGGTTAAGGACACTTACAATGGTCCTAAGCATGATTTTGGAACTTAAGGAAACTTGTGAGAAGATCAGAAAGCTCCAGAGAAAGCCTTGAAGTGAGTTGAAATGAGCAAATGAAATGTTGCAACAAGAAGCTCTTTATATAGGATTTTTAATCTTCCAAGATCATTCCACATTAGTCTACAAGTGTTCCCTGATGATCCCAGGTGTCCCTTTGCATGAAAACCACTGGCCAAGCTCCTGAATTTCGAAAACCATACATGTAAGTCGGTGTAACCTGCTGTAACAGGCAACTGTCCATTTTTACTGCCAGTGACAGCCTTACGGACCGTAAGCAAAAACTCATACGGACCGCATCCACCTCTTATGGACCGTAAGTCCAACTGTCCATTTCACCCCCTTAAAAGAAATCTCGACCTCGAGATTTACTGGAACAAATGAGGGTACTTCTCTTTCATTGTGGACTCTACCTCCCACGTATACTCAGGACCTCTATGGGCATCCCATTTAACCTTTACAATCGGTACATGCTTCTTTTGAAGCTTCTTAACCTATCGATCCTCGATCAACAAAGGTTTTTCAACAAATTTCAGGCTCTCATCTATGTGCACATCCGTATGGGGTATGACTAGTGATTCATCAGCTAGACATTTCTTCAGATTGCAGATGTGGAATACATTATGAATACCACTGAGCTCTTCAGGAAAATTTAACTTGTAAGCCAATGTTCCGATACATTCGATGATCTCGAATGGTCCTATGTATCGTGGGCTTAACTTGCCTTTCTTGCTGAAACGCATCACCCCCTTCCAGGGTGATACCTTCAGCAACACTTTGTCGCCTACCTCGAATTTTAGAGGTTTACGCCTTTTATCTGTGTAGCTTTTCTGCCTATCTCTGGCAGTTTTGAGATGATCTCTTATCTGTACAATCTTGTCTGTCGTCTCCAGGACTATATCAGGTCCTGTTAGTTGGACATCTCCAACTTCTGTCCAACAAACGGGCGTCCTGCACTTTCTTCCATGCAACGCTTCAAAAGGTGCAGCTTGTATACTGGAATGATAGTTATTACTGTATGAAAATTCTATCAATGGAAGATGATCATCCCAACTTCCTCCTAAGTCAATAACACACGCTCGTAGCATATCTTCGAGTGTTTGAATAGTACGCTCGCTTTGACCATCCGTCTGAGGATGATATGTTGTGCTGAAGTTCAACCTAGTGCCTAGGGATTGTTGAAAACTTTTCCATAAATGCGATGTATACCTCGTATCCCTATCAGAGATGATAGACACTGGTACTCCATGGAGAGATACAATCTCATCCACGTACAGCTGAGCTAACTTTTCTGAACTGTGTGTTTCCTTAATAGGCAGGAAGTGGGCTGACTTAGTCAGTCCATCCACTATAACCCAAATAGTATCATTTCCTCGCTTTTTCTTTGGTAACTTGGTGATAAAATCCATAGTCACCATTTCCCACTTACAGGTGGGAAGTTCAGGCTGTTGCAGCAAACCTGACGGCTTCTGGTGTTTTGCTTTAACTTGAGCACACGTCAGATATTTGGCCACATAAGTGGCTATAGATTTCTTCAAACCTATCCACCAGTAATTTGCCCTCAAATCCTGGTACATTTTATCACAGCCAGGATGAACAGAATACTTGGAACTATGGGCTTCCTGGAGGATCACTTCCCTAAGTCCTCCATAGATTGGAACCCATATCCGTCCATTCAATCTTAGGATTCCATCCTTGCAATATGATAACTATTCTGCAGTGACTCCCAGTTTTTCATTTGGATAGTTAGCTTCTAATACGGCTTCCTTCTGCGCGGCTAACAGTCTTTCATTCAAACTGTTCTTTAATTCAATGCTCTTGGCATTGATTCTTATGGGCTTAACTCTTTCCTTCCTGCTTAAAGCATCGGCGACTACATTCGCCTTGCCTGGATGGTATCGGATTTCACAATCATAGTCATTCAGTGTCTCCATCCATCGACGCTGTCTCATGTTTAGTTCCTTCTGGTTAAACAAATGTTGAAGGCTCTTCTGATCAGAATAGATCACACACTTGGTACCATATAGATAATGCCTCCAAAGTTTTAGTGCAAACACAACGGCACCCAACTCCAAATCGTGGGTGGTGTAATTCTTCTCGTGCACTTTTAGTTGTCGGGAAGCATAGGCAATGACCTTGCCTTTCTGCATGAGCACACACCCTATACCAGTGTGTGATGCGTCGCAGTATACTACAAATTCCTCTATTCCATCAGGCAATGTCAACACAGGTGCATTGCTCAACTTCTGCTTGAGAATGTCAAAGGATTCTTGCTGCTTAGGACCCCAGTCAAACTTGATATTCTTGCGAGTTAGTGAAGTTAGGGGCGCTGCAATCCTTGAGAAGTTTTCAATAAAATGCCTGTAATACCCTGCCAGACCCAAAAAGCTACGAATTTCTGTGGGCGTCTTTGGCTCTTGCCAGTTCATGATAGCTTCAATCTTAGCGGGATCCACCTGGATACCATGTTCACTAACCATATGTCCAAGAAATTGGACTTCACGAAGCCAAAACTCACATTTCGAAAACTTGGCATAGAGTTTTTCATGCTGAAGGAGTTTAAGAATACAACGAATGTGCTTCTCATGGTCAGCTTGATTATTTGAATAAATAAGAATTTCATCAATGAAGACGATAACAAATTTGTCTAAGTATGGCTTGCAGACGCGGTTCATGAGATCCATGAACGCTGCTGGTGCATTAGTGAGCCCAAAAGGCATCACTAAGAACTCGTAGTGACCATAACGAGTTCTAAAGGCAGTTTTGTGCACATCTTTATCCCTAACCTTCAGCTGATGATAACCTGACCTTAAGTCAATCTTGGAGAAGTAACTTTCCCCTTGCAGTTGATCGAACAGATCGTCGATCCTAGGCAATGGATATCTATTCTTGATCGTAACCTTGTTAAGCTCACGATAATCGATGCATAGACGCATCGATCCACCCTTCTTCTTCACGAACAGGATCGGTGCTCACCAAGGAGATGAGCTAAGCCTAATAAATCCTTTTGCCAACAAATCATCCAACTGAGTTCTCAGCTCTTTCATCTTAGTTGGTGCTAACCTGTAAGGTGCTCTTGCAACAGGTGCTGCTCTAGGAATAATGTCGATTCTAAACTCGACTTGCCTATCTGGGGGTAAACCAGGTAGTTCTTCAGGGAATACTTCTGGATATTCAGAGATGACAGGGATGTCTTCAACCTTGGGCTTCGGTTCATCAATAGTCACCTGTGCCATGTAGATGACACAACCTTTCTTCAAACATCTTGACGCCTTAAGCATTGACACTTGCTTAGGCAACCCATACTGAGTGTCTCCCTGTATGGTAAGTGGCACACCATACGGAGTCTTGATCACCACTTGTTTCTTGTCGCAAACGATCTGGGCTTGGTTATGAGATAACCAATCCATGCCTATCACTATGTCGAAACCAGCCAACTCTACTTCATATTTCATGCTTAGGGCTTTAACAGGCAAATTTAATAACTTACAAAACTTATCATCGACAAATGACTTATCCGCACCCGAATCAAATAATACCCTTGCATAAACATCATTTATAAGGAAGGTACCTGTTATCACGTTATCATCCTGAACTGCTTCCCGTGCATTCATCTGGAAGACCCTAGCGTTGGTCTTCTTGCCTTCCTCAGGTTTCTTGGCATACTTTGGGCAGTTCGTCTTAATATGCCCCTTCTCATTACAGTTATAGCACATCGCATCCTTTATCTTCTTGCAGTCTAACGTCTTATACTCCTTGGATTTGCATATCCCACATGCAATCAGCTTTGACTGAGACTTTGACTCAAACCTGCATTTTCCAAAATGACGCTTTTGGCAGGTTTTGCATTTAGGCTTCTCATCCGTTTGCTGGTTACCCTTGTTAAACCCAGAATTCTTCTTGTGGTCGGTGTTCCCCTTATGCTTCTTATCAGAACGACGTGAGTTATCATCCTCACGTTTTCTTTTTCCATCCTCGGAGCTCTTGAGCGATCTCAGCCTGACCGCATCCAGAGTAAGGGACAATGACAAATCAACTGCTGTCCTAAAAGTAGTAGGTCGAGACGCCTTCACACTTGCTTTGATCTCCGGGGCTAAACCCCCAATGAAACGGGCTATTCGCTTTGGTTCCGGGGTCACTAAGTAAGGAACCAATCGAGACATAGTATTGAAGCTCGTAAGGTACGCTTGACAGTCTAGGTTCTTCATAACCAATGACAAAAAGTCAGACTCGATCTTCTTAACTTCATGTTAAGGATAGTAATTCTCCTTGATAAGAGTAACAACCTGATCCCATGTCAGATTGTACAACGGGATCTTTCCTGTAGCTTGGATTATAGACCTCCACCAAGCTAGTGCTTCTCCTTTAAACGACTGAGATACATACTTCACAATATCTTGCTCTGCACACCCGCTAATATCAACTACCGTATCCATCTCGTCTAGCCACGTCATGCAATCGATGGCTCCTTTTTCCCAAGTGAAATCCCTGGGCTTGCAGGAGACAAAATACTTATAAGAACAACCCTTAACACGTGGTTCTTGGTTTAATACAATCTTCTTAGACGGAACACTATGCTGATTTGATGAGTGTCGGTCATCATCCTTCTTCGACTCTTGAGTTTTAGATGGTGGCTTGTTATGAGCCTCAGAATGAGTCTTAGGGTGTGATTTAGAGTGAGGTACCGATAGGGTCTTGCTTCGAGTACCACTTGACTCGTTGTCTCGTCTGTCCAGAGCTCGAGTAACGGCATTGTCTATCAATGCCTGCAGTTCTGCACCAGCTATGTTGATTCTGGTGGTATCATGATTTTCCCTTGGGTGACTGATGATTTCTTCAGATTCAGCCATGTAGCTTGATTGCTACATAAAATGATGACAATGATTTCTTAGAGGTTTATAACAGTACTATCATTCTTGATGATTCATTAACCATGGTATTAATAAACCATATTGGTTAATTTGTTAAATATATTCATTCAGGATTTTCATTATAATAATCCTCAGTTTATAATTAAAATATAATAATAGCACAAAAGGCCAAGTCACAGGGACAATTTTAAATTATAAGCCAAGATCTTATAGGATCGAGGTATTGAGGCTTGAATCATAGTTCATTACCTCTTCTTGACAGTGAGTCGTAGACCACCACTGTCTTTAGTCTCAAAGGGCATTAATTATGGCCCGTAGGCACTTCATCACTAATGGATGATTAAATAAATTAGAGACAGATATTGGAAGAATTCAATAATAGAATGACTTATGCGATTTTATCAAATCACATTTACCAGGAGTGTTAACATGTTTTCAGATGTTAACACAGATCTGAATCTAATTAAGGAACTACCATCATGGCCCTTTCTTATAATGACATATGGGCTAGGTTTTGCCTTTAAGATTTTATTTTATATAAAGTGGCAGAATTTATTTTTTTTAAAGGAATGATATTTTGTGTTATTTTATATGTTATATTTATGCATGTAATGATGATTAAAATTCAACACATTCTAATATTAAATAAAAGAGTACATGAATGCCCTAAACGAGACTTTAACAGAAATGACTTGCCCACACAGGGGCTAAACTGGAAATACAAGTCCTCGTAGGGACTGAGTACATAAATAGATGTCCACGCAGGGACTTAATTAAAATTGAAATTACAAAACAAATAAACAAACAAGGAATTTAGAAATCCCTCTTGCTCTTCCCTTTGATTAAACTTGCCAAACCCTTGAGGAATCCTCGGTGGCTTCTACGCTCTTCTCGAACCTCACGCTCCACCTGACTCAACCTTTGAAGAATCTCCTGCTGTTGTGGTGGCTGGATCTGCGGCGGCTGCGGCTGTTGATGTTGTGGAGGTTGAGGAGGTGGCGGGTATTGGTACCCATAGACTGGGTATCCAGTCCCCCAGGGAGCTCCATAAGGCCCTTCAGGATGGAGAGCATTGTAGTTCGCCGCTACGAGGTATGGGTCAACTTCGGCGTAGTTGTAGTTAGTATGGGCTGGCTGCTCAAAAGGGTTATACGCCGCTGCACCGGCGCATGAAGGAATTGGGTTATCATAACCCATTGGTGGCGGTGCGACTGGCGCAGAGTCCACCTCAGAAATGGGATTTGAAGGCCCACCCATCTGCGGGTCTTCATAAAGTGGCGGGTAGTGACTGCCACTAGAAGGTTGAAGGGTGCTGATACGGATTCCCCCTCGCACGGACATCCGTGCGTTTGATCTTCTCCGCCTCGGTGGCTCCGGAGGCGGCTGCTGCACTGGCGGCGGTTGCGGTGGAGTGACTGCTACAAAACGTGAATCCTCCAAGGGATCCTGCTGCTGCTGAGGCGCTTAGTGGTAGGAGGGAGTAAACACCCAATCGTATTGGGCAAACCTTGCCTCATAGCTGTCTGGACCACGGTATGGTGATCCATGAAAAGACGACCCATCCGAAATCTCGATGGGGTGAGTCGGTGTCCCAGATGGTGGTTCGGCGTGTCACACCCCGACCGCGTATAACATGCAACCGCGGCGGAAACGTCGGGGAGTGTTGTAACAGAATTAATTGTTTCACAACCATGGCATACGAAGTTATATTTTATTTATCAAACAAGAGTGTTACATTGTCTCAAAACAGGAAATAAAGAGTTCAGAACATAATTAAACTAAGTCTATCTTCATTTTATGTCTCTAAGGCACAGGTCCGCCCTAGTGTCACAATCATCATCCTAAGCAACAGCTCCTGAAAACACATGTGAAACTAGGTACGTCAGCATAAAAATGCCTGTGAGATACATAGGTTTTGTGAAAATAGGATTCATGACTTGGGTTTTTAAAAGAAATATTTAATAAAAATTAGTCATGAATCTTGTTAAATGTTTTCTTTTATAAATCATATGAAAACTCGATAAGAAATCAGATTATATAAAAGAAAGGTGTATGGTTAATGAAATAACCAAATAAAATGAGTTTGTATAAGTTAAGTTATTTGTAAAATTATGTTTATGTGAAGATTGTATTGTAGATGTAATATGTATAAACTGAAATGGTTTAAATAACGCTACGATATGTAATACCATAAAAACACTTATATATAGGAAGTACCAGCGGCGTATCCACCATGTTTTTATCGTATTACACGTCGCCTCGTTACTCAAATCATTTACCCAGACCAACCACCAATGTAAATTGTTCATGTATAAATCAATTGTCAAGTGTTATTGTGTAAACCATATCAAAATGTCCATGTCTAATGTAAATCACCAAATGTGTATATCAATGTCAAAATTTTTATGTTTAATGTAAATCATATAATGTGTATCCAAAAATATCATGTATGGCATGTGAAATATATCAACTAAACCATAGGTAAAATGCACAAAAACAGGGCATTGAATTAAACATAGTTTAAGTCAAAGTTATGTTTTGTGGAACAAATGCATGCTATACTGATACAAACATCTATGCGGTATTGTGAAAATGCATACATCCAAACCTTGTGACTGTGGTGATAGACCTTTAAACAAATTAAAGGTTTATCTGTGTTATGTTTATCGAATTCGGTCATTCCTTCCACCCAAGCAAACCTAGGGTTCAGGAATGGGAGTTGTCAAGTCCTATGGTACCACTACCTACTAACGAATGGCGTGATCAATGTTAATGAATGTATTTTTGTCCCATTTAAACAAACCAAATGTCATACCAAAAATGTAAGCATGTGAAAACAATGCACTAAGTATGTAATCAAATGAACATACATAGCGTGAAATGTAATGTAAAACAATGTACTAAGTATGCACACAATGGACATACATAGCATGAAATGTAATGTAAAACGATGTACTAAGTATGCACACAATGGACATACATAGCATGAAATGTAATGTAAAACGATGTACTAAGTATGCACACAATGGTCATACATAGCATAAAATGTAATGAAATCATGTACTATAATGTACTAATGAACATAACAAGCATATGATATTAAAGCATGAAAGGCACGAAAGTAACAAGTAGGCACATGTGTTTCACCCCAAAATGTTTGGAAAACAGTAAAAGAGGGGTCTATGTACTCACTTGAGATTGCTTAGTAATCCTTGAGTAACAACCAAACAATGCTAGAGATCACGGATATCAAACGGCACCTAATATAGGTAACTATGTTAATATACCGGACCTAAATCGGAGAATTTGGATAGAATGAGGGTTCGTAAACCAAATGAGTATGGGAACTCATGTAATATGGTTTAACAAAGCCCACATACTAAAATGAAACCTAACCTAAGTGCTTACGACCCATTATGACCCGTTTAGGTAGCTTATGCTACTTTAACGCGTTGTTCGCGTAAAACGCGTTCGGAACGCCTAACTAGTCCTATGATAAGTAAAATATGCCTTAACATGTCTAATATTGTTACCAAATCAGTTTAGATACCCAAAGTTATGTTACATATGCTTAAAATGAATTTTGGCGTAAAAAGGGCATTTTGGTAATTTACCTAAGGCATATAAACTACCTATCATACAACTACTTAAACGAAGCGACCATAAGGTATAACCTCGGAAGGTTAATCCCTATATACTATGGCTACCTAATGTGTTTGGTCGGATCCTAATGATCGACCAAACGGTTCGGGTTCGAAAGTATAAGCGATTGTTTAGATCGCTTACCTTACGACCCTATATAAGCACTAAACTAAAAGTGACAAGCTAAGCATGTTAAAACATGCTTATATAAGTTTAGAAAACTGGTTTGGTATCAAAACAAACGGTTTTGATACCCAAGAGTAGTTTGGTTACAAAATACGTAATAATACGCATTTTGGCCGAAACTACGACTCGTCACTGAGCCTAGATAACGTGGTAATCAGTAGGTATAGTCACAAGAGACTATAACCATTGTGATTACGCTCACGTTATGAAGTTCAAACAAACTTCGTGTTGACCATAAACTGGTCAACGCAGAAAGTCAAATATAGTTTGACTTTCGGACTAGAGAAGCGATAAAAGAACGAAGGAACACTTACAAAGGGTCCCCACTAGTAATTCTTGATCGAATAGCCCAGGTATGAAGCAATGGCTTCAACTTAGAGCTTTTAGATCAGATTTGTGGGTTTTGAGTTGTGAAAGGGTTGGGTATTTATAGGATTCTTGGAACCGTTAGGATCGTTTATCGAATAACATGCTTTGATCTGGTCCATACACTTGTTGAAACCTTATGGTAACATCAAAATGGCCACTCATGAGCATGAAAGGGCAAGTGTAAATTGGCCCCTCATTATCCTGAAGAGGCAAGTGCAAATTGGCCCCTCATTATCCTGAAGAGGCAACAGCTGTTTAAACTGATATGCTGTTCTGGGGACCCCTTACGGACCGTAAGGGTCATGGCTTACGGTCCGTAAGCCATTAACTTTGGCAGAATTACAGTTTCAGTCCCTGCACCTTGTTTCGTTGCGTAACGGCACTTCTAACACCCGTCAATCCCAATTTAAAGCTCCACAATGATGTTAAGACATAGGGAACATGAAATATGTTTGAAAACATCTCGGATGTCGGTTCGTTTGGCCGTATGGTTGCGATGTTCGCTTAATTACGACGGAATGCGCATAAGCGCGAAAAACGATCCAAATTGCGTGACGAATGGATTTTCCTTACCAAACACTAAAATAAAATATTTTAGTGCTTACATAAATTTTTGGATGTCCGGATGTTTTCAGAACGTAAGTTATGCGCGAAAGTGCAAACTTGTGCACTTTTTGACACTTTTAGTCCCTGAATGACCCAAAAGTTTATTTCAGCACACCGAACCCCTCAAAGCCTATTTCTAAGCTATGTAAAGGATATTTAAGGTGTGTTTAACTTATGGTCATGTTCTGGAATGTCTGTTACAGTTCAAATTGGCATACTTTCACAGTTTGTCAAGTTTAGTCCCTGTAAGCGAATTAACATGTTTTTACCATACCAAAGCCTTTAAAACTTATTTCTAAGTTATGTAAAGGTTATTTAAGGTATGTTAAGTATATGTTGATGTTCCGGAGTATTTTTCGCATTAAACTGATTACGTTTACGCACCAATTTGCGTATAACTCTCCAGAAAGTGATATAGAGTTTGAAATTGAACAAAAGTCAAAACATGAAAAATGTAAAACATAAACAAACAAACATTGGGATCAAATAACATTGTTTTATTGATAACTGAACTGTTCACAATGAGTACAAGCACAGATGTTACAGTCTCCCCTACTTGTGGAAATTTCGTCCCGAAATTTATTTAGAGGAAACTCGTGGGAAAAGATGTGGATACTTAACCTTCATTTGATCTTCAAGTTCCCAAGTAAACTCAGGTCCATGTTTAGATTCCCAGCAAACTTTGACTAATGGAATGCGCTTGTGTTTAATCCACTTGACTTCACGTTCCATGATTTCCACTGGCTTCTTAACGAATTTCAGTGTTTTATCAACCCGAATTTCGTCAAGTGGTATGTGGAGGTTCTCGTCAGCTAAACACTTCTTGAGATTGGACACGTGAAAGGTTGGATGAACATTTCCAAGTTCAGGAGGTAACTCAAGTCTGTAGGCTACCTTACCAATTCTTTCGACGATCTTGAATGGTCCAACGTATCTAGGTGCAAGTTTTCCTTTCTTTCCAAATCTGATCACACCTTTCCAAGGTGAGACCTTAAGTAATACACGATCACCGACTTGAAAATCCAAGGGCTTGCGTTTTGGGTCCGCATAACTCTGTTGACGGCTTCTAGCTATCTGAAGGTTGTCATGAACTTTCTTAACCTTATCAGTTGTCTCTAAAATGAGGGCAGGTCCAGTAAGCTGAGCCTCGCCGATCTCATTCCAGCATACTGGTGAACGACATTTTCGACCATAGAGAGCCTCGAAAGGAGCCATGTTGATGCTGGAGTGATAACTGTTGTTGTAGGAGAATTCAATCAACGGAAGATGTGAATCCCAACTACCACCAAAGTCGATCACACAAGCTCTAAGCATATCCTCCAGAGTCTGGATTGTTCTTTCAGATTGACCATCCGTTTGCGGATGATAAGCTGTGCTCAGATTAAGTTGAGTCCCCATAGCAGATTGCATGGTTCTCCAAAAATGAGAAGTGAAACGAGCATCTCTGTCAGGAATGATGTTCAAAGGAACACCATGTCGAGCTACAATTTCATCCACATAGATTTTAGCAAGTTTGTCAGCAGAAAAATCCTCACGGATTGGCAAGAAATGCGCTGACTTAGTAAGACGATCAACAACTACCCAGATGGCATCATGACCTTTCTTTGTGCGCAGAAGTTTGGTAATGAGATCCATAGTAATGTTTTCCCATTTCCAAACTGGGATCTCTGGTTGCACCAATAAACCAGAAGGACGCTGATGTTCAGCCTTAACCTTAAGACAAGTAAGGCATTTTGATACATATAAGGCAATGTCTTTCTTCATACCAGGCCACCAATACAGAATACGAAGATCCTTATACATCTTATCTGAGCCAGGATGAACAGAATAACGAGACTTATGGGCTTCATCCATAAGTAAGGTGCGAAGGTTAACTTGGCTTGGGACCCACAAACGGTCCATGAAGTAATACGATCCATTGTCCTTCAGTTCAAGATCAGGTGTTATGTGATAGGGAAATTCCTTATCCATCAAACCTTGTGAAACACAAGTGTGTTAAGCCTGAGAAATGCGGGCTTGGATATCGGATCGAGCTTGAATAACAGATTGAACACGAACACAATGAAGCTTAGTACGTTCCTTACGACTCAATGCATCGGCTACGACATTCGCCTTACCAGGATGGTAGCGAATTTCGCAGTCATAGTCGTTTAGGAGCTCGACCCAACGTCGTTGCCTCATGTTGAGTTCTTTCTGATTGAAGATATGCTGAAGACTTTTGTGGTCCGTGAAAACCACATATTTTGTACCATACAAATAGTGTCTCCAGATCTTAAGAGCGAAGACAACTGCACCTAACTCAAGATCATGAGTGGTGTAGTTTTTCTCATGTATCTTCAACTGCCTCGATGCATATGCTATGACTTTGTTCCTTTGCATGAGAACACATCCAAGACCCAATTTAGATGCATCGCAATAAACGACGAAATCATCATTACCCTCAGGCAATGATAGAACAGGCGCGTCACAAAGTTTTTGTTTCAAGTTCTGAAAAGCTTCCTCTTGTTTGAGTCCCCAATCAAAGGGCTTGTTCTTCTGAGTTAGAGGAGTTAGGGGAACTGTAATCTTTGAGAAGTTTTCAATGAAGCGGCGATAATAACTCGTAAGACCAAGAAAAGAACGAACTTCAGTAGGGGTAGTAGGCGTATCCCAATCCTTAATCGCACTGATCTTGGAGGGATCTACATGAATACCTTGTTCGTTAACAATATGTCCTAAAAATTGAACTTCTTTAAGCCAGAATTCACACTTGGAGAATTTGGCGAAAAGTTGCTCTTTCTTTAGGAGTTCCAAAGTAAGACGAAGATGTTGCTCATGATCAGCTCGCGTCTTAGAGTATATCAAGATGTCGTCAATAAAAACAATGACGAACTGATCCAAATAAGGCTTGCAGACCCTATTCGTTAAGTCCATAAAAACAGCAGGAGCATTAGTCAAACCAAATGGCATGACTGTGAACTCATAATGCCCATAACGAGTGCGGAACGCTGTCTTGGGAATATTATCTTCATGCACGCGAAGCTGGTGATATCCAGATCGCAGATCAATCTTTGAAAAATAAGAAGCGCCCTGTAACTGATCAAAGAGATCATCGATGCGAGGTAGGGGATATCGATTCTTGATGGTAAGCTTGTTAAGCTCACGATAATCGATACACATCCTAAAAGATCCATCCTTCTTCTTGACAGAAAGAACGGGAGCACCCCAAGGTGAAAAGCTAGGACGGATAAAACCTTTGTCAGAGAGTTCCTGAAGCTGCTTAGACAACTCTTGCATCTCAGACGGTGCAAGACGGTAGGGAGCTCTGGCAATGGGATTTGCACTAGGTACGAGATCAATACGGAACTCGACTTGGCGTGCTGGGGGTAGACCAGGTAAATCTTCAGGGAAAACTTCGGGATAATTCCGAACAACAGGAATATCTTGGATAGACTTACCTTTGCCTTTATCTGCTATGACATGTGCCAAGAAGGCCACATAATTCTTTCGCAGATACTTCCGAGCTTTAAAACAAGACATGAGTTTGAGACCACCAGCAGGTTTCTCACCACGAACCTGTAGGATCTCGCCTGTCGAAAGCGGCACACGAACAATCTTCTCAAAACAAACTACCTCTGCGCGATGCTTGGCTAACCAATCCATACCCACAATAACGTCGAAGCTTCCAAGTTGCATAGGCGTGAGGTCAATAGGAAAAAGATGGTCGTTAAGGTTCAACTGGCAGTTGCGAAGAACAGAATCAAGAACAATGGGTTCACCACTAGCAACTTCTACTGTCAAAGGTTTACCTAGTTTCGTTCTAGACACGCAAAGTAATGGCTCAAAAGATAATGACACAAAACTCTTATCGGCACCCGAATAAAAAAGAACAGATGTAGGCTGATTATTAATAAAGAACGTACCGTTCACCACTTCATTGTCTGCTTGTGCCTCTTGTGCATTCATGTTGAAGACTCGACCTCGAGCCTGAGCCTGATTCTGGTTTGGATTAGTATTCACCAATCTTGGACACTGATTACGGTAGTGGGTCAGATCCCCACAATTGTAAAAAGAACCTGGGGGTAGTGTGCTCGTGCAGCTTGACCCTGTTGCTGAGCAGGAGGCTGAGCAACTCGTTGAGCCGGGTTCTGAACTGCCTGATTCTGAGCAAAACGACAAACACCAGCAAGATGACCTGACTTCCCACAGTTAGTACAGAAATGGCACGGAAATTGCGGCTGATGGTGACTGTTGCATCTATTCCACAAAGGTGCATTTCCTGCATACGGTTTCTTTGCTGGAGGCTGTGCGGGTTGGTTGGGAGCTGCCTGGTTAGCTTGGGCAGTGACAGCAAAATTTTGGGAAGCCTTACGCTTCCTTGACCCTCTTGAGGAACCAGATTCCTTTCCCTTCTTGTTTTGACCTTTCTTGCTATCTTCTTTGTCAGACGACTGTCTCTTACCTTTGTCACCCTTTTTATGCAGCTTCCCCTTTCGAACCTGCGACTCAGTCAATGTCGCTGCTAACTCGATCGCCTGACGGAGTGTGGTAGGGTTACTACCAGTAATGATGTCTTGTACTGAGTCAGGTAGACCATCGATGTACCTTTCGATAGCCTTGTCGAGTGGGGTAACCATTGTTGGGCAAAGCAGACTCAACTCCTCAAACCTATCAGTATACGCCCGATGTTCGCCACTATCTTGCTTCAAGTCATCAAACTCTCTCTCCAAAGCTCGCTGTTCATGACGAGGACAGAACTCCCTCATCATAAGGGCCCTAAGTTCAGCCCATGTCTGTGCTAGAGCAACTTCTGCACCACGATCTCTCATAACCCCGTTCCACCACGTAAGAGCCCTCTTCTGAAACACACTCAAAGAAAACTCAACCTTGCGATTGTCAGGACACTGCACGTGGCGGAAAGTATTCTCAATGCTCTCGAACCATTGAAGAAGCCCAGTCGCTCCCTCAGAACCACTAAACTTGAGTGGTTTAGCCGAGTTAAAATCCTTGAATTTGCATGGAGCATTGTTGTTGTTGTTGGCTTGGTTCCATTGAGCAAAAAGGTTTGGGAATTGAGCAGCCATTTGCTGCGCAATGATTTCTGCCAGTTCGGCAGTCGCTATCTAGTTTTCACGTCGATGAGGCATTCTAAAAGAGGAAAACATGAAAGGAAACGAGTGAGATGATTGGATGAAGAGAATGAGATGAAACACAATCAACAAAAGAAAAGAAGATGGTCATTCGTTCGCATCGCAAAGCAAACAAACGACACACAGTGACTAATCAAAGTAAATGGGTTAAAAATGATGTATCGCGAAGACATGCTTGCCTATAAGTGAACACTCACCCCAAGAGTTCCCAGGTAAGAGTGACTGGTCCGATTATGTGGATTTGTACAAACACTCTGGCCTTGGACAGAAAACCCAGGGTACAGGCATTCACCCTTCCAGTTTGCACGTGTTCACATTATTTAAAACCCAAAACCTTGACGAGGTTTTGAAAACTCAAAGGGGTTCAAAACCATATAACAGAGGGTTCAAAACCTTACAATAGAGGGTTCAAAACCTTGTAATAATTCATTCAAAAACAGATGATTGATTTTCAAAAATCATTTCGGAAAATTGGGTTCTTGTTTTGATAATCACCTAAGGATAGGTGATGTACATGTTTTAAGATCTAAACACAAGATAACTTGTGTTAGGGTCCTAGAAAGGTTATAGTCTAGGTCAAAGAATTACTAATAACCTAATTCCCTATAACCATTGGCTCTGATACCAACTCTTCTGTCACACCCCAACCGCGTATAACATGCAACCGCGGCGGAAACATCGGGGAGTGTTGTAACAGAATTAATTGTTTCACAACCATGGCATACAAAGTTATATTTTATTTATCAAACAAGAGTGTTACATTGTCTCAAAACAGGAAATAAAGAGTTCAGAACATAATTAAACTAAGTCTATCTTCATTTTATGTCTCTAAGGCACAGGTCCGCCCTAGTGTCACAATCATCATCCTAAGCAACAGCTCCTGAAAACACATGTGAAAATAGGTACGTCAGCATAAAAATGCCTGTGAAATACATAGGTTTTGTGAAAATAGAATTCATGACTTGGGTTTTTAAAAGAAAGATTTAATAAAAAATAGTTATGAATCTTGTTAAATGTTTTCTTTTATAAATCATATGAAAACTCGATAAGAAATCAGATTATATAAAAGAAAGGTGTATGGTTAATGAAATAACCAAATAAAATGAGTTTGTATAAGTTAAGTTATTTGTAAAACGATGTTTATGTGAAGATTGTATTGTAGATGTAATATGTATCAACTGAAATGGTTTAAATAACGCTACGATATGTAATACCATAAAAGCACTTATATATAGGAAGTACCAGCGGCGTATCCACCATGTTTTTATCGTATTACACGTCGCCTCGTTACTCAAATCATTTACCCAGACCAACCACCAATGTAAATTGTTCATGTATAAATCAATTGTCAAGTGTTATTGTGTAAACCATATCAAAATGTCCATGTCTAATGTAAATCACCAAATGTGTATATCAATGTAAAAATGTTTATGTTTAATGTAAATCATATAATGTGTATCCAAAAATATCATGTATGGTGTAACGCCCGGCTCTTTTGTACTTTCCATTTATAGAAAGTTTTGTTCGTATTTCTATTTTTGGAAACGTTGTATTCTTGTAATCGTTCCTTCCTTGTAATCGTTGTAAAACCGAGACTTGAATCATTAATGAAAATCGTATTTTGTTACAAATATGTTATACACACTTTATATATGCTCGTATGTTCGAATTGGTGAATCAATTGATGTTTAATCGTCATTCTTGGAAACTATGTGCTAAACTTGTAATTAATCTAAACTTATGCCTAAAACGTGTATTGAATGTAAATGAAACTTGATTATGATACTTATACGCTTAATTATACTTGGTTTATACTTCTCGTACTTGAACTTATCTTAAAATATACTTATATGGCAAGAATGGCCCTTAAAAGTCCTAAAAACACCAAATTTAACAAGTCTGGGGGCTAAAGTGAAATTTTTGAAACTTATAACCAATAACCCAACCCCGGGCGGCCCGCTTTGACTTGCATGAAACCTCATGCGGGCCGCATGGCCTTCCTGTTACGCAAAAACTCAACCAGCTTCGATCAGACGCGATTTTGGCACTAATCCCATCATTCTAACCCTCCCCAATCACCTTAAAGCCACCTCTAATCACCTCCAATCACCTTCAAGCTCTTCCACTATAAATATAACCCTTCTCCACACCATTTTACACTTTCACAACACTCAAATCTCTCCAAAATACTCTCTAGTTCTTGCAAGAATCTGAAATTCGGACAGATTCACAACCTTGTACAAAAGTGAGTGTAACTTGCTCATTTCTCAACGAAATCACTTGATTCTTCTTCCTACTTGCTTGGATAATCCTTGGGTTCGATTCCTTGACTTCTCCTTGGAGAAATCAGACCTGGAAATGCCCTGAAATTGTCCATAAACTTTCTGTTTTGTTCAAACTTGTTTAAACTTCATCCAACTTGTGCCTAACACATCTCACACCAATGTCCTAATGCTTACAACCTCTCTTATGGTTGGTTAAGCTTAAAAACATGGTTGAGACATTTAAATCAGAGGATTAAACCTCATAAACTTTCTATTTTGTTAGGGTGTTTTGACCCACAAGTCATGTTCGAGCTAGTTCTTGATGTAGAGTGATTATGGAACAACTTGGGTTGTTCCAAACATACAATCCTCACATGATTTGATGATTTCTCTTAGTTAGATTGTTTATATTATACTAATCCTAAGTTCGTGACCCTCCTTGGTTGTCTTTACATCAAGAGAAGTGGTGAACATTCAAGGGGTTCCTAAATGGAAGCTTGTCTTCCTACCCCATACATGACATCTATGAACAACTTGAGGTGCCTAAATGAAGATCTTATTCTTCTACCTCCTACTTGAATTATTGGACTTAATAATATATAATACTTAACCTAAGTATATATACACTCATTCGAACCTTTAATATTAAACTTGTGTTTATATGTTAAAGTAGTAGAATACCATCTAAGACTTAACACTCCAAGTATGATTCTAATGGGCATACTACCCATGAAATACAATATAACCCTAGTGGTTACGTAGTGTCATACAAGAGTATAAGTTAAAGATGATTATTTTGATATCGTACTTTATGTTATGTTAAACTCCAAAATTATAATCTTCCGTTGAACGCCAAACTCACACACCTACGTTTCCTCGTGTAGAAGGACTAGGTGCTCCAAACTAATGCATCCATCAACTCACTCGCGGGATTTCAAGTAGGAAAGCTTGCAACCACCGTGAGTATACTCGATCCCTTTTTCCCCTTTACACTTTGGGATGCAACATGTATAATTATGCAAACATCTTTAAACTAAACTAAACATACTCAATCCTTGTACAAACATGAAACTAATGTGCTTTACTTATGATTCTTGTATGCTCTATTTGAACGATTTGGAACGTATATGCTCATTAACTTTGCTAGCCCACCTTAACAATTATAGCGCTATAGGATTTACGCACCGCCCTTGAGACTTAGGGGTATTGTTAAGTTAAACATTTACTATCCCGCTATCAATTGGGATTAGACTATTTTATGCGTTGGATTCTTGGGTTTGATCATAGTGTACGCCAAAATTGCATACTAGTAATTCACATATTATGAATCAAGTTGGATTTGAGCTTTTATTCTATTATGCTATGTAAACAAACTTGTATACTCGCTCATTGCCTTTGCATTGAAACTCTATTTTAATACATGTTGCAGGTTGATTATTGAAGTATGGATGAATGATGAAACAAGTTTAGGGTGGACTAGATACACACCTTTAATCTATTTACCTTTTTATGTTATGTTATTTGTTGAAACAATGTTGTATTTTGTTTTGAATATTGTATGACAATTTAGCATTTGCAATGAAATTTGAATTTAATTAAATATTGTCACATAGTGTTATGAAGTCTCTAGCAATCTATACACACTTCGTCTCATCCCGATGTTTCCGCCATCGGTTGGGGTGTGACAGATTGGTATCAGAGCCATAACTATAGGGAATTAGGAAAATTGCCTTGCTTTTGCCCTAATCTATAGTTTTAGGAATTTTGCCTCTTATGTGTCGTTTAAAACTTTTGTACTCTACCATGCATGCTTCCTAGCTATACTTCTTGTTGATTAAAATTATATGCCTTTCCTAAGGTTAACATGAATACACTTTGTTTATTTGTATACTCTTGTAACACAAACGAGACAACCTTACCAAAATAGGCGTGAAACCCACAATTTGGTAAACGACTCTCATTCTACCTTAAACTATATTTTGCACGAAATTTCGCCATTAAGCTAGGAGTGAAATCCACAACTTAATGGTAATTTCCATTTCAACTCTAGTGGACCCTTGTCAAAGTGTCGAAATTTTATTTTGACCCGACAAGTACCAACCACATTTAGGGTACGAAATCGTCAAGCTAGGGGTGAAACCCGCATCTCGTCGATTAAGTCCCATTCCTCGATTTTCAATCTCGCCAAAGTCCCGATTGTTTCAATCAATTAGAGATGTGTAGTAACCGGAAGGGTAAGATACCGTTAATCGCTTCTCGACGAGAGTATCTTACTTATAGGCCAAAGCACGTTTTCTCTAATTCGAAAGAACTTTCGACCCACTTTGGAATAGTCGACGTTTCTCTACCCGAAACAATCCAATGTTTTATTGAGCCTCTCTTTTATGTATCTCAATTTATATGTGATTTTATACTTGAACGTTCGTCCATTTCAAAATTTCGTTTTAATCATTTCGCACGTTATCGCAATCACAAACAATAATAATCCCTCGTGAACAAACTAAATTTTCAAAGCTTTCAATTATCCATGTTATGCTATGTTGGACTCATGACCATGCTATATGTAAACTCCTTATGCTATGTGAATCAATTTGACACTTTTATGCTATGTGACACTTTATGCTATGTGAATCAATTTATGCAAACAATTTTTCTTAAACAAACATTATGATCAAGTCTCACCTATTCATTCTTTTGAATCTTAGATGTCTTCTCGTCACTCCAACTCGTCTAAAAAGTCAAAGTCCCGTGCTACGAAGAAGATGATGGCTTTCATGGCCGATCAATTTGCGCGCGTCGTTCCAAAGGTCATTTCCGAAATTCGAGCTTCTGAAACTCCAAACTCCTCCGTCGACTCTAAGGTCGAAATACGCAAGCCCGTTTCGTTCAACTTCAAGCACTTTTCATCGTGCAATCCCAAGCCATTCACCGGCAATGATGGGGTGACCGCCATGCTCGAATGGTTTGATAGCATGGAGGTCACGTTCATCAATAGTGATTGCCCCAAAGAGCTCAGAACGCGTAGTGCGACTGGGGTATTCCAAGCCCGAGCTCTCGAATGGTGGACGAACGAAAGGAACATTCGTTTGAACGAACTGGCATATGCGTTGGAGTGGGAAGAAGTCAAGGCCCTGATGATGGACGAGTTTTGTCCTCCGCATGAGCAACAAAGGTTGGAGGAAGAATTTTGGGCGCTAAAGCAAGTGGGAGATGAAAACCTAGCCTACACTACCCGTTTCAAACAACTTAGCTTCATAGTTCCTCACCTTGTTATGACCACCGACCGCAAAATACGGAAGTATATCAATGGGTTACCCTCTGCTATGCGCGACACGATCGAGGCTGCCAAACTCGACAATATCGAAGCTGTTTATCGTTTGGCCGCTTCCCTTAACAACAATCGTGTTCGTGATAAACAAGCCGCAAACCCCGTTTCTGTCAAGCCAGCTCACCAAATTACCCAACAATCGAGTAGCAATAGGGGGAAGAAGCGAAAGCAATCAAACCCTGTTTGCAATGCGATTGTACCACCCGTTAACCCAAACCCTGTTGCTCCTGATAACACCCAAAGGTCGTACACTGGGATTCACCCCAAGTGTGCCACCTGTAATTTCCATCATCCCGCAAACGCTAGGTGCCGTCGTTGTAACGATTGCAACCGTTATGGTCATACCTCCAACTTTTGCCGCTACAATCAACAACAACAAGCACCACAAGCACAACAAGCACCACCAGCTCAACAAGCACAACAAGCTCCACCTCCTCCTCAAAATGCAAGACCCGCCAGAGCTTGCTTCAAATGTGGAGACGCCAATCATCTTCGTCCTCAATGCCCGCTATGGAATCAAGAACAACTACAACCTCCTCGTGGACGTTGTTTTAATCTAAACGCAAATCAAGCGCGCACCAACAATGATGTCGTTAACGGTACGTTTCTTGTTAACCATCTTTATGCTTCGATACTATTTGATACTGGTGCGGACAAAAGCTTTGTGTCCTTAGAATTTGAACCATTGTTAAATTGCACACGCTCTAAGCTACCTAAGTCGTTTTCCGTTGAAGTCGCCAATGGCAAATCCATCCTAGTCGATTCCGTCCCTCGTAATTGTCACCTTACCCTTAACGAGCACGTCTTCCCTATTGATCTCATACCCATGCAATTGGGTAGTTTCGACATCATCATAGGCATGGATTGGCTCCAAAAGAACCATGCCGAAATTGCTTGTCACGAGAAATACGTTCGTTTACCCCTCCCATCTGGTGATGTTTTACACGTCTATGGAGACCGACCTTCAAAGGGACTGAAGTTGATGTCCTGCATACAAGCGAACAAGTATTTACACAAAAAGTACCTTGCCTTTTTAGCCCACGTTGTGGAAGAAAAGGGCAAGGGAAAGAGTGTAAGTGATGTTCCAGTGGTGCGCGACTTCCCTGACGTCTTTCCTGAAGATTTACCCGGTCCTCCTCCACCTCGATCTGTTGACTTTCGTATTGACCTCGTACCTGGTGCGACTCCTGTTGCCAAGGCTCCTTATCGTCTTGCACCTTCTGAGATGCAAGAATTATCTACGCAGCTTCAAGAACTCCTCGATAAGGGTTTCATTCGTCCAAGTACCTCACCTTGGGGTGCTCCTGTACTTTTCGTTAAAAAGAAAGATGGTTCTTTCCGTATGTGTATCGATTATCGCGAGCTCAACAAACTCACTGTCAAGAATCGCTGTCCTCTTCCGCGTATCGACGATCTCTTTGACCAACTTCAAGGCGCTACTTGTTTCTCCAAGATCGATCTTCGTTCTGGTTATCACCAACTTCGGGTCCTCGAAGAGGACGTACCCAAAACCGCTTTTCGCACTCGCTATGGACATTACGAGTTCGTGGTTATGCCTTTTGGTTTGACCAACGCACCCGTTGTGTTCATGGATCTAATGAATCGTGTTTGTAAGCCCTATTTGGATCGTTTCGTGATCGTCTTCATTGATGATATTCTCATTTATTCTAAAACTCAAGCCGATCATGAACGTCATCTTCGTCTTATACTCGAGCTCTTACGTATGGAACGATTATATGCTAAATTCTCTAAATGCGAGTTTTGGATTAAAGAAGTCCAATTCCTTGGACACGTTGTTAGTGAAAAAGGAATCCACGTTGACCCTGCAAAGATCGAAGCCGTGAAGAATTGGACCGCGCCTAAATCTCCTTCCGAGATCCGTTCTTTCTTAGGATTGGCGGGTTACTACCGTCGATTCATCTCGAATTTTTCAAAAATCGCCGTTCCTCTCACTTCGTTGACTCAAAAAGAGAACCCTTTTGTTTGGGGTCCTGAGCAAGAGAAATCTTTTCAAACTCTCAAGGACATGCTTTGCAACGCTCCTATTCTTACTCTTCCTGATGGGAATGATGATTTTGTGGTGTATTGTGATGCCTCAAACCGTGGTCTTGGTTGCGTTCTCATGCAACGAGGCAAGGTCATCGCTTATGCATCTCGCCAACTCAAAATACACGAAAAAAAAACTATACTACCCACGACCTTGAACTTGGCGCAGTTGTTTTTGCATTGAAGATTTGGCGACACTACCTTTATGGTACTAAGTGTGTGGTTTTCACTGACCACAAGAGCCTTCAACATATCTTCGACCAAAAGGAACTGAACATGTGTCAACGTCGTTGGGTGGAACTGTTGAACGACTACAACTGCGAAATCAAGTACCACCCAGGTAAAGCAAATGTCGTGGCCGATGCCCTTAGTCGTAAGACTCATGCAGACTATATGCGATGTTTTCATATCTCGAGCGACCTTCCTCAACGCATTCGTGAAGCTCAATACGCCTCTATTAACGAAGGTAACTTCCATGTCGAGATACGAGGTGCTAAAGAACACGATCTCGTCTCCAAGGCCGATGGTATCCTATACCTTAACAATCGTGCCTGGATCCCTGAACGCGAAGCACTTCGAGACTTCATTATGAACGAGGCACACAAATCCAAGTACTCAATTCATCCTGGTGCCAACAAGATGTACCATAATCTACGTACATCCTATTGGTGGCCTGGGATGAAGAAAGACATTGCCACTTACGTCTCTAAGTGTCTTACGTGTTCAAAAGTCAAAGCCGAACATCAACGACCTTCTGGTCTGCTCGAACAACCTGAAATCCCCGTTTGGAAATGGGATAGCATTGCAATGGACTTCATAACTAAAATCCCTCGAACGTCTTCTGGTCACGATAGTATTTGGGTAATTATCGATCGTCTAACCAAGTCCGCTCAATTCATCCCTATTCGTGAAGATTTCAAGGTTGAACGACTTGCTCGCATCTATACTAACGAAGTCATACGTCATCATGGCGTTCCTCTCGACATCATTTCTGATCGCGATGGTCGATTTACTTCACGTCTCTGGCAAACCTTTCAGTCCGCTATGGGTACTCATTTGAATCTCAGTACGGCTTTTCATCCTCAAACGGATGGACAGACTGAACGTACTATCCAAACCCTAGAGGACATGCTCCGTTCTTGTGTCATCGACTTTGGTGGTAGTTGGGATGTGCATTTACCTTTGGTCGAGTTCTCGTATAACAATAGCTACCACTCCTGTATTAAAATGGCTCCATTCGAGGCATTGTATGGTCGCAAATGCCGATCTCCTTTAAGCTGGCACGAGATTGGTGACAAACATTTTTCTGGCCCTGAGATCATACAAGAAGCAACGGATAAGATTCACCAAATCCGTGACAATCTACTCAAGGATCGAGAACGTCAAAAGGTCTATGCCGATAAGGGACGCAAACATATGCAATTCAACGTTGGGGATCACGTTTTACTCAAAGTGTCTCCTTGGAAAGGAGTGGTTCATTTTGGTAAAAAGGGAAAGCTTGCCCCTCGCTATGTTGGTCCTTTCAAGGTACTCGAAAGGATTGGCGCGGTGGCTTATCGACTCGATTTACCTCAAGAACTCAACAACGTGCATCCAACGTTCCATGTTTCCAATCTAAAGAAGTGTCACGCTGAAGAAAGACTTCACGTTCCTCTCGAAGATCTCCAAATAAACGACACTTTGCATTTCGTGGAGAAACCCGTCGAAATCATGGATCAAAAAGTCAAGTTATTGAGGCGCAGCAAGATTCCTATCGTCAAGGTTCGATGGGAAGGTAAACGAGGCGCCGAATTTACTTGGGAACTCAAGAGCGAGATGAAAAAGAAGTATCCTCATCTTTTCCCTACGTCTTCCTAAATTTCGGGACGAAATTTCCTAAAGGAGGGGAGACTGTAACGCCCGGCTCTTTTGTACTTTCCATTTATAGAAAGTTTTGTTCGTATTTCTATTTTTGGAAACGTTGTATTCTTGTAATCGTTCCTTCCTTGTAATCGTTGTAAAACCGAGACTTGAATCATTAATGAAAATCGTATTTTGTTACAAATATGTTATACACACTTTATATATGCTCGTATGTTCGAAGTGGTGAATCAATTGATGTTTAATCGTCATTCTTGGAAACTATGTGCTAAACTTGTAATTAATCTAAACTTATGCCTAAAACGTGTATTGAACGTAAATGAAACTTGATTATGATACTTATACGCTTAATTATACTTGGTTTATACTTCTCGTACTTGAACTTATCTTAAAATATACTTATATGGCAAGAATGGCCCTTAAAAGTCCTAAAAACACCAAATTTAACAAGTCTGGGGGCTAAAGTGCAATTTTTGAAACTTATAACCAATAACCCAACCCCGGGCGGCCCGCTTTGACTTGTATGAAACCTCATGCGGGCCGCATGGCCTTACTGTTACGCAAAAACTCAACCAGCTTTGATCAGACGCGATTTTGGCACTAATCCCATCATTCTAACCCTCCCCAATCACCTTAAAGCCACCTCTAATCACCTCCAATCACCTTCAAGCTCTTCCACTATAAATATAACCCTTCTCCACACCATTTTACACTTTCACAACACTCAAATCTCTCCAAAATACTCTCTAGTTCTTGCAAGAATCTGAAATTCGGACAGATTCACAACCTTGTACAAAAGTGAGTGTAACTTGCTCATTTCTCAACGAAATCACTTGATTCTTCTTCCTACTTGCTTGGATAATCCTTGGGTTCGATTCCTTGACTTCTCCTTGGAGAAATCAGACCTGGAAATGCCCTGAAATTGTCCATAAACTTTCTGTTTTGTTCAAACTTGTTTAAACTTCATCCAACTTGTGCCTAACACATCTCACACCAATGTCCTAATGCTTACAACCTCTCTTATGGTTGGTTAAGCTTAAAAACATGGTTGAGACATTTAAATCAGAGGATTAAACCTCATAAACTTTCTATTTTGTTAGGGTGTTTTGACCCACAAGTCATGTTCGAGCTAGTTCTTGATGTAGAGTGATTATGGAACAACTTGGGTTGTTCCAAACATACAATCCTCACATGATTTGATGATTTCTCTTAGTTAGATTGTTTATATTATACTAATCCTAAGTTCGTGACCCTCCTTGGTTGTCTTTACATCAAGAGAAGTGGTGAACATTCAAGGGGTTCCTAAATGGAAGCTTGTCTTCCTACCCCATACATGACATCTATGAACAACTTGAGGTGCCTAAATGAAGATCTTATTCTTCTACCTCCTACTTGAATTATTGGACTTAATAATATATAATACTTAACCTAAGTATATATACACTCATTCGAACCTTTAATATTAAACTTGTGTTTATATGTTAAAGTAGTAGAATACCATCTAAGACTTAACACTCCAAGTATGATTCTAATGGGCATACTACCCATGAAATACAATATAACCCTAGTGGTTACGTAGTGTCATACAAGAGTATAAGTTAAAGATGATTATTTTGATATCGTACTTTATGTTATGTTAAACTCCAAAATTATAATCTTCCGTTGAACGCCAAACTCACACACCTACGTTTCCTCTTGTAGAAGGACTAGGTGCTCCAAACTAATCCATCCATCAACTCACTCGCGGGATTTCATGTAGGAAAGCTTGCAACCACTGTGAGTATACTCGATCCCTTTTTCCCCTTTACACTTTGGGATGCAACATGTATAATTATGCAAACATCTTTAAACTAAACTAAACATACTCAATCCTTGTACAAACATGAAACTAATGCGCTTTACTTATGATTCTTGTATGCTCTATTTGAACGATTTGGAACGTATATGCTCATTAACTTTGCTAGCCCACCTTAACAATTATAGCGCTATAGGATTTACGCACCGCCCTTGAGACTTGGGGGTATTGTTAAGTTAAACATTTACTATCCCGCTATCAATTGGGATTAGACTATTTTATGCGTTGGATTCTTGGGTTTGATCATAGTGTACGCCAAAATTGCATACTAGTAATTCACATATTATGAATCATGTTGGATTTGAGCTTTTATTCTATTATGCTATGTAAACAAACTTGTATACTCGCTCATTGCCTTTGCATTGAAACTCTATTTTAATACATGTTGCAGGTTGATTATTGAAGTATGGATGAATGATGAAACAAGTTTAGGGTGGACTAGATACACACCTTTAATCTATTTACCTTTTTATGTTATGTTATTTGTTGAAACAATGTTGTATTTTGTTTTGAATATTGTATGACAATTTAGCATTTGCAATGAAATTTGAATTTAATTAAATATTGTCACATAGTGTTATGAAGTCTCTAGCAATCTATACACACTTCGTCTCATCCCGATGTTTCCGCCATCGGTTGGGGTGTGACATATGGCATGTGAAATATATCAACTAAACCATAGGTAAAATGCACAAAAACAGGGTATTGAATTAAACATAGTTTAAGTCAAAGTTATGTTTTGTGGAACAAATGCAAGCTATACTGATACAAACATCTATGCGGTATTGTGAAAATGCATACATCCAAGCCTTGTGACTGTGGTGATAGACCTTTAAACAAATTAAAGGTTTATCTGTGTTATGTTTATCGAATTCGGTCATTCCTTCCACCCAAACCAACCTAGGGTTCAGGAATGGGAGTTGTCAAGTCCTATGGTACCACTACCTACTAACGAATGGCGTGATCAATGTTAATGAATGTATTTTTATCCCATTTAAACAAACCAAATGTCATACCAAAAATGTAAGCTTGTGAAAACAATGCACTAAGTATGTAATCAAATGAACATACATAGCGTGAAATGTAATGTAAAACAATGTACTAAGTATGCACACAATGGACATACATAGCATGAAATGTAATGTAAAACGATGTACTAAGTATGCACACAATGGACATACATAGCATGAAATGTAATGTAAAACGATGTACTAAGTATGCACACAATGGACATACATAGCATGAAATGTAATGTAAAACGATGTACTAAGTATGCACACAATGGTCATACATAGCATAAAATGTAATGAAATCATGTACTATAATGTACTAATGAACATAACAAGCATATGATATTAAAGCATGAAAGGCACGAAAGTAACAAGTAGGCACATGTGTTTCACCCCAAAATGTTTGGAAAATAGTAAAAGAGGGGTCTATGTACTCACTTGAGATTGCTTAGTAATCCTTGAGTAACAACCAAACAATGCTAGAGATCACGGATATCAAACGGCACCTAATATAGGTAACTATGTTAATATACCGGACCTAAATCGGAGAATTTGGATAGAATGAGGGTTCGTAAACCAAATGAGTATGGGAACTCATGTAATATGGTTTAACAAAGCCCACATACTAAAATGAAACCTAACCTAAGTGCTTACGACCCGTTTAGGTAGCTTATGCTACTTTAACACGTCGTTCGCGTAAAACGCGTTCGGAACGCCTAACTAGTCCTATGATAAGTAAAATATGCCTTAACATGTCTAATATTGTTACCAAATCAGTTTAGATACCAAAAGTTATGTTACATATGCTTAAAATGAATTTTGGCGTAAAAAGGGCATTTTGGTAATTTACCTAAGGCATATAAACTACCTATCATACAACTACTTAAACGAAGCGACCATAAGGTATAACCTCGGAAGGTTATTCCCTATATACTATGGTCACCTAATGTGTTTGGTCGGATCCTAATGATCGACCAAACGGGTCGGGTTCGAAAGTATAAGCGATTGTTTAGATCGCTTACCTTACGACCCTATATAAGCACTAAACTAAAAGTGACGAGCTAAGCATGTTAAAACATGCTTAACTAAGTTTAGAAAACAGGTTTGGTATCAAAACAAACGGTTTTGATATCCAAGAGTAGTTTGGTTACAAAATACGTAATAATACGCATTTTGGCCGAAACTACGACTCGTCACTGAGCCTAGATAACGTGGTAATCAGTAGGTATAGTCACAAGAGACTATAACCATCGTGATTATGCTCACGTTATGAACTTCAAACGAACTTCGTGTTGACCATAAACTGGTCAACGCAGAAAGTTAAACATAGTTTGACTTTCGGACTAGAGAAGCGATAAAAGAACGAAGGAACACTTACAAAGGGTCCCCGCTAGTAATTATTGATCGAATAGCCCAGGTATGAAGCAATGGCTTCAACTTAGAGCTTTTAGATCAGATTTGTGGGTTTTGAGTTGTGAAAGGGTTGGGTATTTATAGGATTCTTGGAACCGTTAGGATCGTTTATCGAATAACGTGCTTTGATCTGGTCCATACACTTGTTGAAACCTTATGGTAACATCAAAATGGCCCCTCATGAGCATGAAAGGGCAAGTGTAAATTGGCCCCTCATTATCCTAAAGAGGCAAGTGCAAATTGGCCCCTCATTATCCTGAAGAGGCAAGTGCAAATTGCCCCTCATTATCCTGAAGAGGCAAGTGCAAATTGGCCCCTCATTATTCTGAAGAGGCAACAACTGTTTAAACTGATCTGCTGTTCTGTGAACCCCTTACGGACCATAAGGGTCATGGCTTACGGTCCGTAAGCCATTAACTTTGGCAGAATTACAATTTCAGTCCCTGCACCTTGTTTCGTTGCGTAACGGCACTTCTAACACCCGTCAATCCCAATTTAAAGCTCCACAATGATGTTAAGACATAGGGAACATGAAATATGCTTGAAAACATCTCGGATGTCGGTTCGTTTGGCCGTACGGTTGCGATGTTCGCTTAATTACGACGGAATGCGCATAAGCGCGAAAAACGGTCCAAATTGCGTGACGAATGGATTTTCCTTATGCCAAACACTAAAATAAAATATTTTAGTGCTTACATAAATTTTTGGATGTCCGGATGTTTTCAGAACGTAAGTTATGCGCGAAAGTGCAAACTTGTGCACTTTTTGACACTTTTAGTCCCTGAATGACCCAAAAGTTTATTTCAGCACACCGAACCCCTCAAAGCCTATTTCTAAGCTATGTAAAGGATATTTAAGGTGTGTTTAACTTATGGTCATGTTCCGGAATGTCTGTTACAGTTCAAATTGGCATACTTTCGCAGTTTGTCAAGTTTAGTCCCTGTAAGCGAATTAACTTGTTTTTACCATACCAAAGCCTTTAAATCTTATTTCTAAGTTATGTAAAGGTTATTTAAGGTATGTTAAGTATATGTTGATGTTCCGGAGTATTTGTCGCATTAAACTGATTACGTTTACGCACCAGTTTGCGTATAACTCTCCAAAAAGTGATATAGAGTTTGAAATTGAACAAAAGTCAAAACATGAAAAATGTCAAACATAAACAAACAAACATTGGGATCAAATAACATTGTTTTATTGATAACTGAACTGTTTAAAATGAGTACAAGCACAGATGTTACACGGCGGGATCTGTGTCTTCATCCATGTCCATAGCATGGTCACCAGAGAAGTGATCTTCTGGTCCCAATGGGTTAAAACCCATTGGTTCTTGCACCTGGTTGGCCGGGTTGAACCGGCTTTGGAAGAACGGGGTCGGGTCTTCAAAGGCGCGGTGCGACCCCGACCGCTGCAGTGGTAAGTAAGAGTAGCGTGAATGGTCGGACTCGTTGTCTTGATGGAGTCCGAAGGAATCATGGTAGGAAGGTGAGGAGCTAAGCGAGACAGAATGCCTCGCAGGCTCCAAATAGGTCCTCCAATCTTCTTGAGGACTGGTGCTCATTGTAACAGACGGAGTTCGCCGGTGGGAAGGTCCGGCCTCGTGATCGTTGGGGGCGTTGAATGGCCCTTTACCTCGTCCTCCCCTTCGAAACCTTGGTGGCATTTCGTTGAACCTGTCAAAACAAACAAAAGAAACAACAAAGGAAAACAATAAAGGACAAAATAAAAATAATTAGGATTAGTCCTAAGTTCTTTGTCTAGACTCGGAAGTCGAGGAATGTGCAAACTGTGTCATTGAGATTAAACACAAAAGGCTAGTGTTTAATTCACTCAATGTTGGCTCTGATACCAACCTGTCACACCCCAATATTTCCACTTATTAGCGGTGGGCCCGAGGGGGAGTATCGTGACGTAGTTGATATCATCATAGACAATTTATCACAATTTAATACACAGCGGAAGTCGAAAGATAAAAAATATTTCAAACCGAATGAAAGTAATATCATTTATTACAAAAACGGTTGTAAAGGATCCACAGGCGGATCAAAGTAAAAAGGATCATTGTTCAATAGATTTATAAACATCTAAGCTTGCAAGACTCTTTAATGATGCTAGGAGTAGCCAGCCTATTCCGTCTAGTACCTGCACTTAGCCTTTTTGGAAAATACGTCAGTTTACACTGGTAAATACAATTAACTGACTCATTTTGAAAATGTTTAAGAAAATTGATTTGAATGCATGAGGCACAAAATATCTTTATAACTTGGGACAATTATTTAAAAAAATAATCTTGTATACAGTTTTTACTTGTTTGCCGTCCGTCAGGGCCAGTTAGAAGAGCCGGACAAGATTAACTGACACACCACAGGTATAATGCCCACAAGGAGAATTCCTTATTGTGGATTACCATTTATACATATGCAACTGTCAGGTGTATGCCTACACCCCGTGCTTAAGTCGTGGCCATTTCAATGAATGATGCCAAGGATATCCGGGACATGGTCATTAACCCCCCAAAGGCCATATACCAAACAAAACAGATTAAAACGGGTTATGTAAATATATTAATCACAATCCGATGTAAATAACTACACACCCGACCAAGCGGTATTATTATAATACCTTATCCCAAGCCCGTATAACGGAAAATAAGTTAAAAGTATTTACCTGAGCAAATTATATAATTTATCCCAGCCGTATACAATTCAGCAAGTGCAAGTATCTTTTACTGGGCTCCTAAATCTGGAACGAAGGTTTTAATAACCTATTAGATTCCTGACGGGTCTTAATTAAGCCTAAACTTAGACCGGTTAGTTTTAAAGGAAGATATACGGTTCGAAACTTAAGATTAAGTGAAGACCGGATTAGAATGTGGGTTAGACCCGACAAGTTTAAAGACTTGTATAATATGGGTAAACTAAACACATTCTGAATTTTGAGATCAAAATGATAAGGTTTGACTCGTTTCGGTCAATTTATGCAAACTAGTCACATAAACCGTACCGAACGCGAAAAATGCATAACGGGTAACTAAATGAGTCATGAACATGTTTCCTATGTTAATATGCCTTAAATATGTTGTGATATCAGTATGATACCTTCCATTATGCCCAAAATGGATTTAAACTCAAATTATGCCCCGTAGGGGTATTTTGGTCATTTTAAAACTTATAAAAGAGATTAAATATTAATCTAAGTTTCAGGTCTAAAATGATCAGTAAAAATATTTAATTTAATAAGTTATATCAGTAGGGTATTGCATATATGTGAAATTTATCATTTATAACCAAACTATGCACCGAATGGGCATTTTGGTAATTTCACATAAGCTTTAAAGGTCAAACTTGGAAATCTGAGTTCAAAACTTTTGCTTACTGTTAAAGTATAAAAATTTACTCAAAACATCAGTAGGTATTAAGTCTTATATGTTAAAAATAGTTTTAACCCATGCTATGCGCTTAAAACGCGTAAAAGTCGGTTTTAAGCGATTTTCAGGTTATAATAGGAAATCTGAGTTTTTGATCAGTTTATAAAGTTCAAAATATTTTATTTATCATATAAAATCAGTGGCAAAAAGTTTGGTATCAAAATATTATGTAAAACTCATTTTATTAGCAAAAAAGGGTATAACCAACAATTACCGAATTAAAGCAAGAACCCAATGTTATGCTCAGTTTAAAAATAAATAAAAATCTTCAAAAATCCCAAAATATTATATTATATCAGTGGGTAAAAAGTTTTGTGTCAAATTTGGGTTTAGATAGGCTTTATGCTAATAATGCCGTTTAATTAATAAAAAGCTTTCTAATTACGATATTGAGCATAACTCTTAATCTAGACCTCAAACTGATGTCAAATTTTTAGGACAAGTTTATAAATCAGTAACAAAGGTTTTTGTTCTCTCACATTTTCAAAAATCTCGTATTAAGGTAAAAAGGGCAGAATGGTCAACATTTAGGCATATAACGGAAACATGCAAATGAATCGGATAAATTAGGATCCAAGTTGTATAACCTCAGAGGGTTATACTAATATGAAACATGGACCTAATGGAAGCCTAAGGCATTTCTAAAACAATCTAAATCGGGTCAGAACTGAAAGTCAAAGCAAAAGTCTACTTTTCCGACTTTCGATTCCGAACCGAGCCTAAACTCAGAATTGTCGGGTTGAACATGTCTAAACATGTTCTTACATTAGTTACCAAGTTATTTTGATATTAAAATAGGTTCCATAGCTCCTACATTGTTAATTATGAATTTATTTGCAAAATAGCTTTCTGTTGACTTTTTAATATTAGGTTTGACCCGACATTTGACCAAGTTAGGGTGAAAATCAGTGGGTGCCCTCTTAGGGGTTTATTACCCACATAATTACCAACTTATAGCTACTTTTAATTTAACTAATGACTGGACCATTAGTGATTAATTACTAAGTCAAATATTAATTACGATAAGTTTGACTTTTGGTCATTAAATTAATTAAAACTGAAATTAGGAGGTTAAGGACACTTACAATGGTCCTAAGCATGATTTTGGAACTTAAGGAAACTTGTGAGAAGATCAGAAAGCTCCAGAGAAAGCCTTGAAGTGAGTTGAAATGAGCAAATGAAATGTTGCAACAAGAAGCTCTTTATATAGGATTTTTAATCTTCCAAGATCATTCCACATTAGTCTACAAGTGTTCCCTAATGATCCCAAGTGTCCCTATGCATGAAAAACCACTGACCAAGCTCCTGAATTTCGAAAACCATACATGTAAGTCGGTGTAACCTGCTGTAACAGGCAACTGTCCATTTTTACTGCCAGCGACAGCCTTACGGACCGTAAGCAAAAACTCATACGGTCCGCATCCACCTCTTACGGGCCGTAAGTCCAATCTGATGCAGTCCGTAACCAACCCTGAACTGCATCGCCCAGTTACAGTCCTTGCGGACCGTAAGCCAAGGCCCATACGGTCCGTATCCGATGACCAGAAGACAAAAACTTATAAACTTTTAGGTTTTGACCATGCAATCTTTACAACTTCGAATCTTATGTCTTTTTCCAGTAGAGGGGACCATGTGAACAGATCTGCATGCTTTTCGGAGTGTTGCCATGCAAATGGAGGTCTTGGAATCTTGTGAAAAGACCATGTGAAGTATAATTGTCGTAAATGCACATAGGATCCCATTTATTGAATGTGGAGTTTATCATCACAAAAATTTAACCGGATACTTGTGTAATTCTTATCAGATATTTATGAAAACATTTTAATGTTTTACAAAGGTTTAGAATTAATAAGGAGGTCACTCAGAGGTATTTAATTAACATGTTGACGCTTTTAATTCCACCATATATCTTTCATCTTGATCCGGGTTTATAACACGTTTACCTTTCATGACACGTGTCTTTATAATATTGGTCGGGTTTTTCCGAGGTGTTACAACAACCGCTTGGAACATAATCAAAATAAACAAATGACACACATATGACCAACTCTTAATGAAACACCGACCGACAACAGTTTGAAAGTTATGAAAATTTGATCAATTTTAGATTTTTAACTTTCAACACTTGTTAAATTTGACCGTTTATGAAGATGCAGTTGTTTTAGGTTTCAATCAGGTTTCATGTGGAAAAGACTCGTGATCCAACATCAGGCAATCCAAAATAAGATAGAAATAAAATCTTTTTGGCATTTATAAAGTTTATATTAAAACACACCTAAAATCTTTTTGGTATTTTTGCATATTTCAAATGTAAAGACAGAAAGCAGTAAATAAATGTATACAGAGATGCAGAAACTAAAAGCATTAAATAAATATTTACAGACATTCTTTTTGAGAGTTTCGAGGGTAAGAGAATCATATCAGTGTACGGTCACGCCAAAACGTTCTTGTTGTTCAATTAGTTAATATTTAAATAAGCATCCTACACTATTATCAGTATTGTTGTCCACTTAAGCTCAACTTATCAGATGTACTCGTGGTTAGGGGATACGTTAAGGTATGATTTATACTTACCGACCGATGTTCATCCACACACGACACATTCCCGTATCAAGGTATGCACGAGAGTTTATCTTACTGGTGAGTATACCATTTATCATCTGTTTTCAACGTATATGATGTGAGATACTCACTTATTTTTGGATGAATACAAGCCCTATGTGATTAAATCACTTATTGATGAGGAACTTGATATTTGATGCATGAAGGGCACAAGAGCAAGTCCGAGAACAGGTTAGTACCATCGTACCGACAAAGAGACGAACTTGACTCCAGGATAAACTGTGATATTTTATCACTTATTGATTTGGGACATGTGATTGTTTATCACTTATTGAGGTCAGATGCATCATGTATTATATACATGTTTGTATGATATTTACACGTATGGTATCATGGAAGCTCTAGACTTGCGTCACCTTTGTTTTCGGTAAAAGAAACAACCATGATACCCAGATGATAAACAACATAAAGACCAGATATCTCAGAACCTCGGCAATCTATCAAACGAAATTTCGGTACCAAGACCATATGCCAATGAGCGGTTCCCACCTGGTCTTCAGTCGATTTAAGTTTATATCACCCTGCACACTTTAAAATGATTGTGAGCCTACCGATACATCTTATATAGAGCTGCTTATCGTTTTTCATTTAAGGTTCAAAGAGGTTTGGACAGACGACTGATGTACTATCATTTTCTCTTTTTCTCGCCAGGAAACTCATTTTTGTTTTTCTATTGTTTTTGTGTTTTTGAAATTTTTCGATGTTTTTGTATTTTTAAAATTTTTCAATGTTTTTGTATTTTTCATTTTTTTACTCCCCCTAAAATGCAAAAAGTACGAGAAATTAAGAAAACACAAATTAATATTTACAAAAATGATTTTCCGATGTTGGTTTTACTCTGGCTTGACCTTAAGGTCGTTTACCATTAGTAAATAGTCAAATCATGATTTGTCAAAAGCTTTGGTAAAAAGGTCGGCATGTTGGTCATCGGTGTTGACCTTAACAACATCGATTAGTCTTTTATCAAAACAATCACGTATGAAGTGATATTTGATTTCGATGTGTTTGGTCTTTGAGTGCTGCACAGGATTTCAAGTGATCTGTAAGGCAACAGAATTATCAACGAAAATAGGAGTAGATAGGAATTCAAAACCGTAGTCGCGCATTTATTGTTGGATCCACAGGACTTGGGAGCAACAACTTGAGGCAGCAATGTATTCAGCTTCACAGGTTGATGTAGCGACACAAGTCTGCTTCTTGCATTGCCATGTGACTAGGCGATTTCCTAAAAACTGACATCCAACCATTGTGGATTTGCCGTCGATTTTGCAGCCACCAAAATCAGAATCACTGAACGCGATCAAGTCGAAACTATCATCCCTAGGGTACCAGAGACCGGTGTCCGGGCAACCCTTCAAATAGCGAAAAATCCTTTTTACAGCTGCTAGATGTGAGGCCTTCGGGTTGGCTTGATAGCGAGCTAGCAGGCACGTAGGATACATTATGTCGGGCCTCGAGGCTGTGAGATACATAAGAGATCCGACCATAGCGCGATATAATGAAGAGTTAACGCTTTCACCCTTCAAGTTCGGAGTAATCCCGTGATTCTGCGAAAGAGGGGTACCAATGGGCGTCGCTTCGGACATCTGGAACCGGCTCAAGATGTCTCCGACATATTTAGTCTGATGGATGAATATCCCAGACTCCGTTTGTTGAACTTGTAGCCCCAAAAAGAAGTTCATTTCCCCCATGGCGCTCATCTCAAATTTCTCCTGCATAACACGCTCGAAGTCCCTACACAAAACATCGTTAGTTGAACCAAAGATAATATCATCTACGTATACCTGAACCAACAGAAGATCTCCATCTTTTTCTTTGATGAAGAGAGTGCAATCAATAAGACCCCGGCGAAAACCATTCTCCAGCAGATAGTTAGATAAGGTTGCATACCAAGCTCTCGGTGCTTGATGTAATCTGTAGAGAGCTTTGTTGAGCAACCAAACCCGATCGGGATGAATAGGATCTTCAAAACCCGGAGGTTGTTCGACATACACCTCTTCTTCAACCACACCATGTAAGAATGCACTTTTCACGTCCATCTGGTAAACCTTGAATCCTTTGAAGGAAGCATAGGCTAGAAAAATCCAAATAGCTTCAAGACGTGCAACCGGTGCATAAACTTCGTTATAGTCTATCCCTTCAATCTGATGGAAACCTTGAACAACTAATCTCTCCTTGTTTCGGACAACTACTCCATGGTCATCTTTCTTGCATTTGAAAACCCAATGGGTGCCAATCTTCTTGTAGTTCTCAGGTTTCTCAACCAGTTTCCAGACACCTAACTTCGAGAATTGTTGCAGCTCCTCCTGCATAGCTTCCACCCAAGAATTATCCTTTAACGCTTCTTTCCAAGACTTTGGTTCTTCTTGTGAGACATAACACGCGAAGGACCAATCATTGTGCAAACCCGATTCTCTGATCGCTGCATACAAGCCAGCATTATTGTTGTTTCTCAACTGATTTCTCATCTGCACACCACTATGAACATCACCAATGATGTTTTGTTGAGGATGGGTATTATGAATTCTTGTTTCAGGATTATCTTGAACTGGAACATTTATACCTAGATTGTTGAAGTTTAGATCAACAACCAAATCAATACCCTGAACTGGCGAAGAGGATGATGCAGTAGCTTCAGCTGTTTTAGGGCAGTCCTTGGGGGCGTAGCCTCAGAAGTACCATGCACAACAGTTGCAGGAGCTTCTTGGTCTGCATCGAGAAATTAATCATCCTCTGAAGATTCGTTCAGTTCAGTAGCATCGTGAAAATCCTCATTCTCGAGAGCATTATTGTTAACTGATGATGATTCTAAATTGTTGACAATAATTGGACGAACCAACGGTGAATCTGTTGCATTGTCACTCTCGAAAAACATCTGTGCCGCAGCATCTACAACTTCTTCCTCAATATTGATCGAATTGAAAAAGTCATCGTACTCAAACATCCATGGCTGACCTGGACATCTGACTAGAAATGTGTGCCTTTGTACTCTGACTTCAGACCATTCCTCGATCCTTTTCGTTTCTAGATTCCAAACTCTTAAATTTGGGGTGGCATACCCAAGAAAGTATCCCTTAATTGCTTTTGCCACAAACTTTACATCCGGATCGATCATAGTGGAAGGAGCCCCAAACGGTTCAAGAAATTGCAAATCTGGTTTCCTTTTATGAAGAAGCTCAAAGCAGGTCTTGTTGTGTCTTTTTACTGTGAGGACTCGGTTCAACGTGTAGCATGCAGAGGCCACAGCTTCACTCCAGAATGGAATGGGCAACTGTGACTCTACCAACATAGTCCTAGCAGTTTTGATCAATGTGCGGTTCTTACGCTCAGCAACGCCATTTTGTTAAGGAGTGTATCTAGCACTGAATTCATGAAGAATACCTTTGGATCTACATAACTCCTCCATGGCATGATTCTTAAACTCTGTTCCATTGTCGCTGTGTATGCGTCTAACTTTCAAAGTATACAAATTCTCAATCATTGTGATCAAGTGTTTGATAATTTCGAAAGTTTAACTCTTGTGTGCCATGAACGCCACCCAAGAAAATCTTGAATAATCATCCGTTAATACGAGGCAGTACGAGTCATTACTGATGCTTTTGCGATTGACAGGACTGAATAAATCCATATGCAAGCGTTCAAGCGGCACCGCAACTGTGTTGATCTTCTTTATCGGGTGCGATTTCTTACTTTGTTTTCCTTTCTGGCACGAAACACAGACGTCTTGCAAGTGAAAGTTTTTTATGGGAACACCATTTACTAACTCATTTTTCACCAGATGATTGATTTTCCTTAGGTGAATGTGACCCATCTGTCTGTGCCAAGAGATCGTTTCCTTTTCCGTGGCTTTAGAAACAAAACATGTTACTTGTCCAGACGTTGTAATTGCTTGGCTCATATCGAGGACATACCCTTGGTGCAGAGAATCCATACTTTCGGGATCTTGAAACCGGGCTTCAGCACATAACATCCATTAGCATCAAAGTGTACTGAAAACTTCTTATCACAGATTTGTGAAACACTTAGAAGATTGTGATCAAGTTGTTGCACAAAATTGATCTTGTCAAAGCTGACAACCCCGTTGGAAACCATTCCTTCACCAGTAATATATCCGCATTTATCTCCAGCAAAAGCAACATAACCTCCTCTAATAGATTTAACGTCGTAGAGAAGCCTCATGTCGCCTGTCATGTGCCTGGATGCCCCACTATCAACAATCCAGAGACTATTGATAGTTCCTCCTGGAACACCCTGCACATGAACTCAAATGATCAGTTGGAGATGGGGACCCAAGCCTTCGTGGACTTGGGTCTTCCATTTTCATCGACAAAAGTTATTTCGACTTCGCGATGATTTGGAAATGGTGATGCTCCCCCTGAGTTTGTAACCAATTTAGGTTTCCATGTCTGTTGAGTTTTACCAGTTTGATTGTTTGAAATTTTAACTTCATGATTGTTTGAAGTTTTTGAAATTTTTGAACTTTCTGGTTTAACAGAAACAGATTGTTTTTAAACCATATCGCTTTTAAGAGCCTTTTCAATTACCTTGATTTGCTTGCGTTTCTGTTTCTCCTCCCTTACTTTCACAAGACGGGGATCTTGTTTTGAAGAAATAGATCGCTTTTGGTAATTTTGCTCACGGGGAACATCAACTTTACCTTTTAATTTATGAAGATATGGACAATTTCAAACAATATGTCCAAATTCACCACACTCGAAACATGATCTTCGTTCAACAAACCCAAAAGTATCATGTTGATGTCTCGTTGATGAACTTTGTGATTTCGAAGTACTTGGTCCTGAATTGTTTTGACCATCTCTTTGCAAAATTTTAACTTTCTTAACATAATCTATATTAGATTTGTTTTCAAATGTTTCAATTTTATCAGTTCCCTTAGACTTCACAAAGTTCACCTTCTTGTTCTTTCTTTGTTTTGGTTCCTTACGACCCTGAGTTGTCGATTTTCCCTTTAGTTTAGTGTGATTTTGCTGAAATTTCTCTGTTGGTAATTTTTTATTGCCATATTGTTTTCCAATTTCAGATTTTGGGATCGGGGGACATTGTGTTACCACAACTCGTGAATTTGACTCTCCCAAAAACTTACTTGTCAAATCTTCAAAAACTTTGCTGATTAAAGATTGATTTACATTTTTAATCGGAAAATCTTTGTTTGAATAAACTTTATCATCACTGACTAGAGTGTACAGCAAATTCACACTCTCAGATTCTTGTGTAGAATTGGACTCAACCTGAACAGTCTTAGCAGGTTTTGTGGGAGGGTCACATAGAATGTGATTCTCGAGAGGTATGTCCTCTTCTTTGATAACCGCATCAGACTGTGCAGAGTTAGTATCATCGGATTCATCATCTGAAGAATCAGCATCCTCAACAATGACTGGAGGATCCTGATTTTGTTAAGCAGTTGATACTTACGTATCTGCTGACACATCCGAATCCAATGATGCTTCCTTTTTGTAACCAAGTCCAGCTGCAAACTCCTCAACATTTAAAGGAACAGATGGTTCAAATTGAGGCTTATCCTCTTCATCAGGCATTGCGGTATAATTGCGTCTGTACGGTGGGGGACACTTCTTATATCCAATGCACGTGACATCCTTTTTCTCCTTCTGTATGTCAATGATGTGATGCAGCACATACCTATAGTTTGAGTAACTATTTATCCTAAGCTGGATCGCCTCATTTTCACACTTGACACAGGCCAACTCCTTTTGTGCTTCCTCGAGCCTAGTGATGTAATTATTTATAGCAGTTTGTTTTCTTGAAACTGTTTTTACTAGCTCGGTTTTATCTTCCCTTAATTTGTCAATTACTTTCTTAAATTCTTTTTCATGATTTTTATGGAATAAGTTGGCATCTGTGCATTTCGCAAGATCCACGATTAAACTTTGATTGTGGATAAATGTCACGTCATACTTGCTTTGCAAATCATCATATTTGCTTTGCAAGTCAGACAATTTCCCACCCAAATCAACACAATTATCACATTTATCAGATTTAGATTCATCGACACATACCTGACTTAACGAACTGCCAACATTAGCCATAAAGGCTGAATGATGAGAAGAAAAAGAAGAAGAATAAGCAGCTTGATCCACCAGAATAGATCTTCTGTCATTTCCTGCTTTAGCTTCACTTAAAAGCTCCTCAACATCTACATCAATGGACTCATGTGACACTTCATCCATGCCGTCTTCTCCTGAACTTGAGGTTTCCTCATCTGAGCTTCCACTATAACCAGAACTGTCTTCATCAGAAGATTCTCCACCACATGGGTGCTTTAGATCCTTGACAACTTCAGCAAAACAAGCTGTTCCACCCTGATCACCGTTACCCAGTTGAATCGACCAGTCACAACCTTCATCAACTTGCACTACAAGAGCTCGATTGTTGTTTGACGGACCTGCTTGATGAGTATTGCTTGCAGGCATCAAGGCACGCTCATTATTCCTGGTCTGGTTCTGATTCTGTTGATTGCCTTGATTTCTAAACGGATTCTGGTTTCCATGCTGAACTGGCTTCGTACATTCACGCTTGAAATGGCCTCGTTCACCATAGTTGAAACACTTGACTGCTTGTTTATCGAAACCATACTTGGTATCCTTTTTGCTTTCCAAGCTGGTTCTACCAGTTCTTTCCATGAAGTCTTTTGCTCGCCTCACAGCACTAGCAAATGCCCATACATATCGGTGCTCGAGACGAGAGCCGTTTGAAGCGGAGCATGTTGAGCAGGTCTCGCAACCGTGCTGGTACCTCCACAATTTCCATAGTACATATCTGGATTTTGTGGTACCAGCACTCTTTTTGCCTTCCTGCTTTCCTCTTGATTCTTGTTTTCCAAGAGTTGAATGAAATCATGGATATTGGTTGTAGCTAGCGTGCCATTGTACTTTAGAATTTCCAAGAAACCATTCCATTGAACTGGCAATGCATCAGCAAACTTTGTGACAACCTCTTCCGGAGTTACCACTACCCCAAAATTACCCATTTCACTTAGCAGATGATAATATCGACTTGTCAGATCTCCCAGCGACTCCCTTTCCATACACATGAATCCGTCGAATTCCTTTTTGAGTGACGACGCATTTCCTTTACCTCTCGCCTTTAATGCATCCCATAGACTTTTTGTTGTTTTGAATCTCACGAACTGATGATAAATATCTTTGTTTAAGGCTTGAGTTAGAATTGAATATGCTTTCTTTTCTAAATCATATGCCTTTTTATCATCGGCAGAAAGATCTCCAAACGTTGCGGCATTTGAACAGGCTTCTTCGAGTGCTTGATCAAATTCCATGGTAAAAGACAACCACAACTCTGTGTTTTGCCCAAGAACGTACGTATGGAATCTTTCTTCCCAACCGGGATACTCGTTCATATGCATCAGTTTCGGTGGACGGTTGTTACTACCGGTTTCATTTTCGCTCAAAAGAAGACTTTGTATACTTTGATTTTGGTTAGTAACTGTAACAACTCTCATCAAAAGTCATATTTATTATTTTAATTGTCCAATAGGAAACCCTAATTGAGACACCCAAGTGATTCTGTACAAACCTTAAAATTTTCAGAACAATCGGAATCAGGATCAGGGCCCCTAAAACTCAGGGGGGGGGGGGGTAAACCCTAGTCACGATTATCTAAATAAAACGTTGTCAAAATTTCAATTTCGAATTCTGTCAAGTCAGCAAGGCTAGTCCCAGACGTGGCAACTCTATAATGATTTGGTGTCCCTTACGGACCGTAAGGGTTGAGTCTTGCGGTCCGTAAGCTTGGCAAAATTCGTGTATAAATAGCAGGGTTTGGCAATTGATTTTTGGAATTAAAAGGACGAAGAAATTCATTTCGTAGACTGAGTTATAGCAGAAACACTTCTAAAAACACACACGATTCACTAATCGCTACCGCAATACAGGGTAATAACTCGATTGCTATTACGATTCATTGTCTGATCGATCAATATATCCAATGGATGTTTAAGTGCTGCCCACATTAGGGTTATGCTTTGTCATTCGTAGTTAATTCGATGGATGTTTAAGTATCACACTTTGTCATTCGTTGTGAGGGTTTGATCTCGTGAGTTATCGTAAATGCTGTATTAAGTTACTAACCGAATTGTGTGCCTATTATTAAATTTAGGTTAAAAGGCTAATCAGTATGCTAGGCTCTGCTCAATTAAATCTGCAATGTGAGTCATTCTCTTTTTATCAAATCTATTTACAAAAGCATGTTTATTTTCAAGGTTATAATTACAGGGATTAAGTCATGGTAATCTTAATCAATGGCTAGTGGGGTATTGTGCACATTACTAATTTCTCACGGGTTAGGCTAATAAGCCCTAACACAGGTTAGGCAAATAAGCCCTAACAGTGATATATCATCACTAGTTGAGTGACAGGACTCAATAGTGGTATGACCATCGTCACCAGGAAGTGACACGGTGCCATATAACAATAAGATAGAAACCATCGTAATCGCTCTAATGCTGTAATTAATAACTATGTGTCATTTTCTGTAAAATGAATGATTCACTCAGTATTTCCCGCTGACAAAACCTTTTTCAAACATGTTTCAGGTGATCTGTTATGATCCAGGAAAAGTGCCATGAAGCACTACAAGCTTAAGGAAGTGGCTCAGGATAAAATAAAGAAACATGTTTTGTAAAATAAAAGATTTCTCCGTGAAATCTTATGATTGAAAAATTACCGGGGTTTTATCCCGAGTTGTGAAATAAAATAATCGGGAAATATTCCAGTTTTAAAAAGATCCTGAAGAAACTTCCGCTGTTAATTAAATACCACGGGATTTCTGTCCCGCGGCTCCTGAAACGGGTCAAACCGGGTCAAGGGCCGTGATAGAAAATGGTGGTATCAGAGCCACTGATTTAAGCCAATTAAGTATTTAGAAAATACTTAATTTTTTATTAATTACTATTTTGTGATTATGTGTTTTATTATCTGAATAATTGTGTACAGTATAGGCAGATCTCTATATGCTAGCCACTATAGCAATAAATACAAATCTTTAAAATAATCTGACTCAAAGTTTTAGCACCCATATTACCTACAGTCTAGAAACCTTACCCAGTAAATAAATAAGTAAACCTTAGTGTGTTTTAACTTTCAGTTGTTTTGATAATTACTCAGTATGAAATAATATTTAAAAGTTTTTCTATAAAATTTTGTTATGATTATTAACTTAGTAATTGTGTGTATTTTGCTAAACAGCATGAGTGACTTGTCTGACGCCCTTCAGAATTTAAATCTCTATCCGGTAAGAATAGAGGTTTCCAGAGATTTCAATAGGTATATACCAGACATAGAAGAACCTATAGAATTCAACGCTTTACCTCTCGAAAAACCCAAGCCTAAGAAAATGGAAATTGGAGAAAGCTCTAGGCAAATTGAGGGATTACCATCTCAGGAAGAGCTAGATTTTATATTGGCAAGCTATAACACTATTAAGCCTGTTAATGAAAATGTTTTTATTCACTCTCTTGAAACACAACTATCAATGAACTTAGAACCAGCTATTCCAAACCCTTTAATCCACTCGCAACCTTTAGGAATAGACGAATGGTTGACTAATGAAATACAACTCCAAAACAATCCCTATAAGCTTTTTCCTCAGTTCGATCCAGAACCTTCACCAAATCTACCAATGAGTAACAAGAATATGGCTGAACTCCGCCACTTTGGCGAAGAACTAATGGATACTGGGAATATAATCCAAGAGATTGGGGGACAGATCTCCTGGAAATACGATGAGAGGGAACGCCGTTACTAAAATATCATCTGACAAAGGATAGGGGATTTATGGAACTGTGGTTGTGTAATAGTAATAGAAAAAAAAATCAGTCTGTAAAATAACTACAAATAAAACTTTGTAAGATAATAGTGTGTATTGATGCATACCATTAAATATAAATGGAAATCGTGAAATCGATAGTTTTGGCTATATTAGTGTTATGAACTCTGTATAATTGTGTTGTGTAATTGTTATTTATTTGATACTAATAAATTATATATATTAATTATCAGATGGAAAACGCTAATAATGAACCAGTTAATGAGGTTAATCAATCTGAGCAACAACCGGGGGATCAATATATGACTAGGCAGGATATAGAAAATATCGTTGCTCAAGGGATAGCCAACGCTATTCCAGCAATAGTTGCTCAAGGGATAGCCAACGCTATTCCATCAATCGTTGTTGCTTTTAAAAATCTAATAGAACCGCAACAAATCGTTCCTAGCAAACGTATTTCTGAAGATAACTTCAGTAATAGCGTAAACGGAGGCAATGGTCATGTTAATCATGATAATGAACCACGGCAAGCTCCTCCCCCTAAGAAAATGAAAGCTGCAACGCCTGGTTGCACTTTCAAAGAATTTCTTGCTTGTAAAACCGTTGAATTTGCAGGCAATGAAGGAGCGACTGCAGCACTGCGATGGTTAGAGAAAACCGAGGCAGTGATTGTAATAAGTAAATGTGACAAAGACGACAAGGTCATGTACGCATCAAACCTGTTCAAGGAAGGAGCGTTAGAATGGTGGAACACGGTGTTACAAGCTAAAGGAAGAAAGAGGGCTTATGCCATGAACTGGGAAGAATTTAAGATTCTTGTAGAAAGAAAATTCTGTCCCGAGTACGAAAAAGATCAAATGGCAAATAAATTCTTAAATCATAGAATGATGGGTATAGATTGTCGCGGTTATACTTCAACATTCTTTGAATATGCTAGAGTGGTACCAACGCCGGTTTCGCCAGAACCGGTACTCATTTCTCGCTATATTTGGGGATTGATTAGTGAAATCCGTAACATCGTTAAGGCTGCGAGACCGCGCACTATTGACGATGCTGTGGAATTAGCTAACACCCTAACTGACGAACTAGTGCGCACAAGAGAAGAAGATCGGAAAAAGGAAGTAGTCCAAAAGATTACCCAAGGATTTCGTATGGGTAACAATAATAATGTCAAGCGAAGGGGGACTGGACAATCTTCCATTGGTCCATTTTGCAATTTCTGAAAAAGGAAGCATTTTGGAAAATGCAAATCATATTGCAATTTCTGCCGAATTCCAGGGCATCAGGAAGAAAATTGCCGAAAGAAGAAATCCACAGTTTGTTATAATTGTGGAGAAGCGGGACATTTCAGATCAGACTGCCCGAAATTAGTTAAACCAGCTGACAACAAAGCTAAAACTGCAGACGGAGCTACAAAGAAGAATGTTCGTGCTTTCCAATTAACTACTCAGGAGGCAGAACTCATTCCAGATGTGATAGCTGGTACGTTCCTAGTTCACAACATCTATGCAAAAGTATTATTTGACTCTGGTGCAAACCAAAGTTTTATAAATACTTCATTCAGCCAAGCTCTTAACTTACCTTTAACCAATCTTAGGCAGATTTTTACAGTCGAAACGGCAGATGGGAATTCTGTAAAAATAGATAAGGTTTTGCAAAAAGAAAATATAGAACTCTCAGGTCATAAATTTCATGCAAACCTATTGCCAATGAATTTAGTTGGATTCGATGTTGTGTTAGGAATGGATTGGTTAATAGCCAACCATGCTCGAATCCTTTGTGATAAAAATTCTGTAGAAATTCAAGCACCCACCGGAGAAGTCATTATGATTACAGGAGATAAACCACGTAAACCCATGAAGTTCATATCAGTAATGAAAGTTGCTAGTTATGAACGAAAGCAAGGAATAGTATATATGATTTCAGTAATCATTAATACTAAGAATAAAGAACTTAAGGAAATTCCTGTAGTCTCAGAATACCCAGAGGTATTCCCAGAAGAATTACCAGGATTACCACCAGATAGGGAGGTAGAGTTTAGAATTCATCTAATTCCAGGAACTATACCGATAGCTAAGGTACCTTATCGGTTAGCACCCACAGAAATGTTAGAATTGAAAAAGCAATTAGATGAATTACTAAGTAAAGGTTTTTTTACAACCTAGTTCATCCCCTTGGGGAGCACCAGTGTTGTTTGTTAAGAAAAAGGATGGTTCGATGAGAATGTGTATTGATTATAGAGAATTGAATAAGGTTACAATTAAGAATCGATACCCATTACCTAGGATTGATGATCTATTCGATCAACTTCAAGGAGCTAGATATTTTCTAAGATCGACTTACGTTCCGGATATCATCAATTGAAGGTACAAGAAGAAGACATACCTAAGACTGCTTTCAGAACTAGGTATGGTCATTACGAGTTTACAGTCATGCCCTTCGGATTAACGAATGCACCTGCAGCATTCATGGACATGATGAATAGGATCTGTAGACCGTATTTGGATTAATTTGTAATTGTCTTCATAGATGATATACTTATTTATTCCAAAAGTCAGGACGAACATTGTCAGCACTTGTATATACTCTTAACTTTGTTAAGAAAAGAAAAACTGTACGCCAAATTCTCGAAGTGTGAATTTTGGTTGCAAGAAGTGCAATTCTTAGAACACATGGTGAATCACGAAGGTATTCATGTAGATTCTGCTAAGATAGAGCGATTATCAATTGGAAGGTTCCACAAACTGCAATGGAAATTAGAAGTTTTATAGGTTTAGCTGGATATTATAGACGGTTTATTAAGGATTTTTCCAAGATAGTTGTACCATTAACTTAGCTAACCTGTAAAGCAGTTAAGTTTGAATGGGGACCTAAATAAGAAGAAGCCTTTAGGATCTTGAAACAGAAATTAACCAATGCTCAATCCTAGCTTTACCGGAAGGAACTGAAGATTTTGAAGTATATTGTGATGCTTCAAAACTAGGATTTGGATGTGTGCTAATGCAACGCAAAAAGGTAATTGCGTATGCTTCAAGGCAATTGAAAAAGCACGAAGAAAATTATACGACTCATGACTTAGAGTTAGGAGCCGTAATTTTTGCCCTTAAGATTTGGAGACATTATCTTTACGGAAGTAAATTTACTGTCTATACTGACCACAAAAGTCTAAGATATATATTTGGGCAAAAAGAGTTAAACATGAGACAAAGAAGATGGATGGAAATCCTAAGTGATTACGACTGTGATATTCAGTATCACGAAGGAAAGGCAAATGTAGTGGCAGATGCCTTAAGTCGTAAGTATCATGAAAAACAACGAAGAGTTCGTGCTCTCAGATTAAATCTACAAATAGATTTAATGGAACAATTGAAGAATATTCAAGAAACAGTAATCAAGGATGATGCTGAAGGAATGAAGGGACGAATAAAAGAATTAGAGCAAGTAGCTGATGGAATTTGGAGATTCCACAAAAGCAGAATATGGGTACCTAAGCATGGAGAATTAAGAAATAAAATTTTAGAAGAAGCCCATAAGTCTAGATATACCATGCACCCTGGAAACAATAAGATGTACCAAGATTTAAGAAATAATTTCTGGTGGATAGGCATGAAAAAAGGATATAGCTAGTTATGTTTCTAAGTGTCTTACTTGTTCACAAGTTAAGGCAGAACATCAGAAACCGTCAGGTCTATTACAACAGTTAGAAATGCCAGTATGGAAATGGGAACTCATAACAATGGATTTTGTTACTAAGTTACCCAAAACCAGAAAAGGTAATGATGCGATTTGGGTAATTGTGGATCGATTAACCAAATCTGCTCACTTTCTACCAATAAAAGAAACCTTTAGCATGGAAAGACTGGCAAAGTTATATGTAGATGAAGTCGTATCTCTACATGGAGTTCCACTCTCCATTGTATCAGATAGAGATAGTCGTTTCACTTCTCATTTCTGGAAAAGTTTCCAAGAAGCAATGGGAACTCGACTAAACCTAAGCACGGCATATCATCCACAAACAGACGGGCAAAGTGAAAGAACGATCCAAACTCTAGAAGACATGCTTAGAGCATGTGTAATAGATTTTGGTGGGAATTGGGATGATCACTTACCATTAATTGAATTCTCCTATAACAATAGTTATCATTCAAGTATTGAAACTGCCCCATTTGAAGCACTGTATGGAAGAAAGTGCAGAACTCCAATTTGTTGGGCAGAAATAGGAGAAAGTCAATTATCAGGTCCTGAAATAGTGCAAGTGATGACCGACAAGATTACTCAAATCAAGGAAAGGCTGAAGACGGCTCGAGATCGCCAGAAAAGTTATGCAGACAATAGATGTAAGCCGTTAGAATTCCAAGTTGGAGACAGAGTACTGTTGAAAGTTTCTCCTTGGAAAGGAGTGGTTAGATTTGGTAAGAAAGGAAAGCTAAGTCCAAGATACGTAGGACCATTTCCAGTGATCCAACGTATAGGACCAGTTGCTTATCGTTTACAACTACCAGAAGAGTTAGCTGGAGTACATGATGTATTTCATGTATCCAATCTCAAGAAATGTCTATCAGACGAATCTCTGGTAATACCTCTTCGAGATATAGAGGTAAACGAAAAGTTAAAATTTGTTGAGAAACCTCTTCAGATAGAAGACAGAAAAGTGAAGTTTCTCAAGCACAAACGACTAGTCTTAGTTAAAGTCAAGTGGGATTCAAAACGAGGACCTGAATACACTTGGGAGCTGGAATCTGAGATGAAGAAAAAGTATCCTTACTTATTCCAGTAAATCTCGAGGACGAGATTTTTATTAAGGTGGGGAGAATGTAACAACTCTCATCAAAAGTCATATTTATTATTTTAATTGTCCAATAGGAAACCCTAATTGAGACACCCAAGTGATTCTGCACAAACCTTAAAATTTTCAGAACAATCGGAATCAGGATCAGGGCCCCTAAAACTCAGGGGGGGGTAAACCCTAGTCACGATTATCTAAATAAAACGTTGTCAAAATTTCAATTTCGAATTCTGTCAAGTCAGCAAGGCTAGTCCCAGACGTGGCAACTCTATAATGATTTGGTGTCCCTTACGGACCGTAAGGGTTGAGTCTTACGGTCCGTAAGCTTGGCAAAATTCGTGTATAAATAGCAGGGTTTGGCAATTGATTTCTAGAATTAAAACGACGAAGAAATTCGTTTCGTAGACTGAGTTATAGCAGAAACACTTCTAAAAACACACACGATTCACTAATCGCTGCCGCAATACAGGGTAATACCTCGATCGCTATTACGATTCATTGTCCGATCGATCAATATATCCAATGGATGTTTAAGTGCCGCCCACATTAGGGTTATGCTTTGTCATTCGTCGTTAATTCGATGGATGTTTAAGTATCACACTTTGTCATTCGTTGTGAGGGTTTGATCTCGTGAGTTATCGTAAATGCTGTATTAAGTTACTAACCGAATTGTGTGCCTATTATTAAATTTAGGTTAAAAGGCTAATCAGTAGGCTAGGCTCTGCTCAATTAAATCTGCAATGTGAGTCATTCTCTTTTTATCAAATTTATTTACAAAAGCATGTTTATTTTCAAGGTTATAATTACAGGGATTAAGTCATGATAATCTTAATCAATGGCTAGTGGGGTATTGTGCACATTACTAATTTCTCACGGGTTAGGCTAATAAGCCCTAACACAGGTTAGGCAAATAAGCCCTAACAGTGATATATCATCACTAGTTGAGTGACAGGACTCAATAGTGGTATGACCATCGTCACCAGGAAGTGACACGGTGCCATATAACAATAAGATAGAAACCATCGTAATCGCTCTTATGTTGTAATTAATAACTATGTGTCATTTTCTGTAAAATGAATGATTCACTCAGTATTTCCCGCTGACAAAACCGTTTTCAAACATGTTTCAGGTGATCTGTTATGATCCAGGAAAAGTGCCGTGAAGCACTACAAGCTTAAGGAAGTGGCTCAGGATAAAATAAAGAAACATGTTTTGTAAAATAAAAGATTTCTCCATGAAATCTTATGATTGTAAATTACCGGGGTTTTATCCCGAGTTGTGAAATAAAATAATCGGGAAATATTCCAGTTTTAAAAAGATCCTGAAGAAACTTCCGCTGTTAATTAAATACCAAGGGATTTCTGTCCCGCGGCTCCTGAAACGGGTCAAACCGGGTCGAGGGAGACTTGAGCCTTAACAATAAAAGTCAGCTAACCTTTATTGTTATTGTTGTCTACGAACCTTAACTGTTCGTCAAAGAGACTTGAGCCCACGACCCCTTAATACCACAAAAAAAATTTAAGCCCAATGAAACTTTTTCAAAGCCCAAATGTTGTATTTGACACCACAAAGGGTTGACAGCTCGTCCACAAGCAAGTCCACGAAGGGTTTGATTGAGGACTCTACGAACACTTTGTGCAGCGGTGTGGTAGGTGAAATTTTCCTTTTATAGAAGGCACTTTTTCTGAAGCTTTGAAAGTTGGTAGATGGATTGTCAGTGAGGTTAAAAAACAAACAATCAAGATCTCCTTTTTCAGTAAATCTTATCCTTATCAAAGATGGTTTGTAATCTAAACAACCATACTTTTCTGCAGAGATCTCAAAAGGCCATCATAATGCTACCAACTTTGTCAATTTAAACTAATATTTTATGATTTTCAATAAAACACTTTTGAACCAAACCCAGAAAGTATGAAGGAACACAAAGAACTTGAAGAACTTTATGATGTTTCCGGCCAAAAGTTCACCGGAAAAAGTTTCAAAACGAGTTTGCCAAAAATTTTAACAAAAACCTGATTCTTTCATGAGATTAAAAAAAGGTTTTTATGAAAATTTTAAACAAAACAACCAAGTTTTTCAGAGATTTAACCCATAATACCTTCAAAACACATAAAATTTCTGAAAAAGCTCGAAAAACAAAGTTCGAAAACTCGACACACACGGCTCGGTTTTAACAAGGAAAAGAGCAAAGGCTCTGATACCACTTGTAGGTCCACTAGCGGAGGATCTAGTAACCTAATCCTTGTTACCGAACACACCCGGTTGTGCGGAATCCAACCGGGTAAGCAAACCGAGCAAAGAACATGAAAATACAAGACAATAATTCAACGTTTCAAGCTCAAATGTATTGATTCGGTAGAGTTTGTTACAATAATAGTACAAGATAATGCTCTCACAAACCTACCGTGTGTTCTCTCGTGTCTCACTGTGTGTCTGACCCTTCTCTGATTCAGCAAGCCGTTTAAATAGGCGAAGTATAACAGCACCATCACGAACTGTTAGCTGGCCACGAACTCTTAAGAAAGCCCACGAACTGTAAGCAGGGCCACGAACCCTTAGTGAAGCCCACGAACTGTAAGGGTTCGTCATGTTACACTGTTCGTCACATGTGTCTTCGTGCAACATTGGAGAGTTCGTAGAGATGTCAGCCCAATGCAAGCCCAAACAAACTGATTGGCCCAATTATGTATTAAATCAACGTTCAAGTTCATGCAGGTTCATTTACTTCTTTGTAGTCCATGCTATAATGTAACATCATCAGGATGATGTCATGGTGATGTTAGCTTGCGGCGCTTCGTGCTTCGTGTGTCGAAGTCTGGGGCGCACGACGAAGGAATGTCGTGACGGTGGGCTTGAGCCAAACCTAACCGAGTCGAACCGAAACGAGTCGAACCGAAACGAGTTGAACCGAATCGAGTCGCGTCCACATATTATGCATCAACAATATGAATGATCATATCCCAAGAAGGGTCATGGTATCTAGACACCCCCAAAAATTAGTGTACATCCCTCAATACGAAGTGTATAGCACAATACGCTTCCTATAGGGTTTAAAAGCAATAAATGCTAAACCAAGAGGAACCGTATAGGCCAATACGCTTCCCATTCGCTTGCTGAAACCTGATGCTCTCTGTCATGCAGGAAGTGCAGAGAGTGCAGACCTGAAAAGTACTGAAAAGTTTTGAAAACTGAGTGCAACAAGAGGTGTATTGGGCAATACGATTCCTTTACAGTTACCGGGAAGTGTATTCAACAATACGCTTCCCAGAGGGTTTTGGTTGTTTAAAAAAATTTATAACAAAAAAACCATCATTATTTTATAACAAAAAAAAACTAACTCAAATTAAAAAAAAATAAAGTTTGCTAAGCAGTGGCGTCTTTGAAAATTCACCTACCCTGTTCGAGGTTGAAAAATGTGTCATTCCGTAATGTTTTATTATTATTTAAAAAAATCAAATTAGTATTTGGCTCAATAAACCTAATGCTAAGTGGGCTAGTTTCTAAACCATAAAAAATTATTTGTAAATGGGCCTATATTGGAATTGGTATGTGTTTATTATTAAAAAAAAGTAACATATATATATATATATATATATATATATATATCGGATTTTTTTTAAATCAGGTGCTCCCCGCACACCATCAAAGCCGCCACTGTTGCTAAGAGCAATATGGTGCCGTGGGAAAAGAAAAATTCTTCTAGGGTCGTATAGGGCAATACACTTCCTCTGGTCCCTAATCATTGGCTGAAAAGCATCTGAAAAGTGGCTGAAAAGCATCTGAAAAGTTGTCCAATTGGAAGCGTATAAATCAATACGCTTGAGCTCAGAGGAACCATATAGCCCAATACACTTCTTGTAGGATTAGGGATGTGCAAATAAATATGAGGGATGTGTGGATACTAAGAGCCCCCAAGAAATCAGGGCAAAAAGAACTTTCCAGCTTTAACCCTCCATGGACTTCAATCAACCAAAACTACCATAGATAAGTACAACAATTGTTATCATAGCCCATTGACTTCAGAAAACCTTCTAATTGCTACTTGTAAAGGTTTACGATGAATATCTACCAAAATAACCTACCAAAAATAAATCCCATTGTCGAAAATTACTGCTGAATGCCGAAAATTACCGTTGAATTAATATAAATTTGAACACATCAAGGAAACACTAATAAGTTAAAGTCTGTGTTAGTCTTTTATTTTGCCTCCCTCTAAACTCACATATATAAAAATTCAGAATTTCAATACTTCTCCATGTACTTAGATAAACTAAAGGCTATATGTTAATATGTGGTTTAATATGAGTAGATTATGATTAGATGAGGAGTCGTTCAAAAAAAATTAATTTCTAAAGCTGGATTACAAACTAGAATGTGGAATCATCCATGTGAAGATGAAAGCAAACTACATAATTCAGGTTTTCATATTATGTGGAAAGTTCTTATACAAATAATCTTAACATGCTAAACATACAAATTGAAGGAAAAGTCAAAAAGACAAGGTACATTTTTGTAATTATCTATAACTATCAAAGTTACTCTACAAATGTATCTAAAAAACCTAAAAAAAAAAACTAACCCCCCCCCCCCCCCCCCAAAAAAACCTAACCCCCCCCCCCCCCCACCCAAGCTAAAATGCTAAAAACTAAACCCCCAAAAAACCTAAAAAAATCTTTAAAAAAAAACACACAAAATAATTTTTTTTATTTAATAATTTTTATAAAAAGATCGCTACATTTTGTAACAAATTTTTTTTTGTAACAAAATGTAGCGATTTTTTATAATTTTTTTTTTTTTGTGTTTTATAGGTATTTTTTGTTGAGTTCACATTTGTATAGTAACTTTAATAGTTGGTGGTAGTTACAAAAATGTAACATTGTCTTTTTTACTTTTCTTCAATTTATATATTTAGTATGTTAAATTTATTTGTATTTTATCTTTTGCGTTCATATTATAATAATGATTGTGTTTTTATCATAACATACTAGCAATAATAAACCCTAATTCTTGTTGGGTTATCAACCAAAAAAGGGTCATGCTAATCACACACGGAGAAAATTATTTTCACATCCCAAAGCGTCGCGCTATGGCCAAAGTGCGGCGCTGTGCTTGACAAAAGTTGATTTGACTAACATAAAGTGATACGATGTTGCAGAGACATAAAGGTGAACGAGGTTGCAGTGGCCCGTGACAAAGTCAGTCCTTGTCTGTTGAGCTTGGTCAAAGCGCCCCGCTATGGCCAAAGCGGGGCGCTTTGAGTGTGCAAAAAGACAAAGAGCGTGTGCGAATAGACCCAGCCCCAAAAAAAAGTTAATTTTTCAATCATTGTTGTAATAATGACCCTATGCTGATGGTCAATAGTGTGAATCTTTTATTTAATTTGCGATAAACATTAACTTACTTTAATTTTTTATTTCGTCAATAACAGTTGTAAAATTTAAGACTTTATATTAGTAACTGAAAGTTCATTAAATTTACAACAAAATATCTTTTATGAAATGGTATTTTTAATTAACTCGAACGATAGCAATAGATATCTTTGTTTCAAACATCAAGAAAAGAACAAGAAAACGGAAAAAGATACTAAAAAACACTAAAAGAGAGGTGATGCACATCGATATTTCCTAGGTTTTCACAACTCAAAATTAAGTATCTTAGCCATTTTCTCTACCCTCTCCTTAGTTGCGTCCTTCCTAGCGTGAGACGACATGTGGCTAGCATAATGCTGGCTTGTTTCAAAGACCTTGCCACATCTCACACAAGGTCCATAATCATGGGAGGCTTTGATGGTGTGCGGGGAGGACCTCCGCACAAGGCCCACGATTTCGAGGGGCATGCGATTTAAAAAAAATCCGATACGTATATGTTATTTTTTTTTAAATAGTAAACACATACCCCTTTCAATATAACATAATATTAAAGGCGCTAGGCGCTAAGCGTAAAAAAAGCAAGGGCCTGAGAAAAATAAAGCGCATAATGAAAAAAAATTAAAAACATGTTATGTATTAGAAAAAGAATACTATTCTTTAAATAAAATAAACAAAATCTATTATATAACACTTTATATCATTTATTTAGTACCAAAAGTTCTAAAATATTAGTGTATTAGTGCAGAAAAGTAGTTTTCCTTAGATAAAAGTACGGATCTGGCTAGAATCTTGCCGGAATTTAGAAAATTTGGCCGGAAACTTTCCGGAATCTAGGAATCTCGCCGGAATGAGCACCTGAACCATCACCTAGAGAATTAAAGCGCAATTTCCTCGACTTAAGGCGCAACTGCCTCGCCTCGCCTCGCCTGAAAAATGGGCCTAGGTGCAAGAGGCGATGGCTTTTAACAACTATGATCTATATATGTGTTTGTGAGGGGGTGTTTCAATGGGAATTATAAAAAATAAATTGTACCCATTTTTTCCGTAGGTTTTGTATGTTTTTGTTATATAGTGAGATTTGCTACAAATTAAATTATACCTATATACAAAAAGCAACGAAAAGGTTTAACAAACAACCAATAGGCGCAATGCTTCGCACCGTTTTTGTATCGTAAAGTGATAAGGGTGGAGGGTATAGTCAATCACCTTAGGGTGTTTGAGTGAAATCCTACCCAATAATATTATGTCATGTCAACTCCCCATTCTACTCCCCATTTTACACTCAATCACTAGGTATAGTCAAACACCCCACAATTAAAAAAAATTGATTGATCTCTCCTCTCTCTCTCTCTCCTCTCTCCTCTCCTCTCAATTCATCGGTGAACAATCACCGATTTTTGTTGCCTCTCTCCAAGTCAAACACCCAACTCAATCAGTGGGGGTGGTCACCGATCGGTGACTCCCACTCAAACACCCAACTCCCCGAACCTATACCCTCCACCCTAACTCACAATGCTTTCCAAAATTGTCCCACAGACGCACCGTTTGACTTTGTACCAACACAAAAACTACCTTCTCCCCCACTTTTCTAATCTAAATCGAATCGTCGTATCCTTTACGAAACCGTGGTGTCGACTCCGGTAACATCCTCCGGTGGGTATAAATAGGGTCGGTAGGGTTCTTCTTAATTGTTCATGTTCATCTTGATTCATATGCGTCTATTGATCCTATTATAGGGCCATCAAATTTGAATCATATCAACGGTTGTGAAGAACGAATCAAACCAAGAAGACGATCAAAAGGGGTACCGGTGCCGTCTGTATTCTTCTCTGATTATTTGGTTCTCTCATGTGTGGTATGAACAACACATTCGTTTTAATGTTAACAATTTGCATGTGATTTTTTGTTTGTACAATCTACAACTACCTGTGCAGATTCATGTTAATCGATCTGTATGTTTAAAGTTCTTGGTGAATTTGTTTTTACAAATACATTTTTTTTTTGTTTTATGTCGTCTTCTGAAGAAAATCATTAGTTTTCTTTGATGTACATGTGAAAATTGAAATTACATTGCTATTGAATGTCTCTGTGTTCTATCATTGGTATGGGTTTATAGTAATAAAATAAACATCAGAAGGCACACCTTATTGTGAAGACGATCAAACACGATTAGGTGGTGCGTCGTTTTGATTACACCTGGAAATGAAACATATCGTCATCTTCGTGCATTCCATAAACTTTGGGTTTTTTAACAACCAAAGTTTGTTTATAGTAATAATGCTGCAAAATTGACAATCAATGTTTAACAAGCAACGAAGAGGACCAACTTAAATTCACAATCAATGTTTACGAAGCAACGAAGAGGGGCAAATTATTTTAAAGCCATAAACCGATGCGTTGCATCTTTTACGGAACCGTCATGACTATTCGGTAACATCCTCTGGTTTGGGGAATCTGGATTTATCAAGGAAGAGGGGCAACTTATTGTTGTTCATAGTAATAACTCATCAAAAATCACAATCAAGTTTTAAAATATAAGTGAGGGTGACAGTACAAGCGGAACCAACCCGATCCCCCACCACCGTCGTCATCCGTGCTTCCGGAACAAAACGTCCACTAACGCTATCGTCGAAACAGAAATGGCCTTCAATGGGCAGATTCGTTGGCACACGGCTGAGAAGAGAGAAGCCGCGATGAGATCACTCGCTACCACCAATACTTTGGAAGAGCAAGAATCAAAACTTGCTACGGTTCCATGCTTTCATTGTTGTGTTTACATTATCTCTTTCATGATATTACTATGGATGAATGTTTTTTTCACTGGTCCTAATTTTGAAGGTGAAACCCATGTTTTACCAAAATTTTAACGTTATATCTTTTTTATACATTAATTTCCTTTTTTAGCAGAATTTGTGATTTTGAAAAAATATGTAGTTGTGATTAATATATATATTTTAACTGTTTTTAAACATTTTTTATTTTTTTATTTTTTATTAAAAATGTTTCTACATATATATATAGGGTAGGGCTAGGGAGAAAACCCTGAAAATTTGAGAAAACCCAACCTCCTGACATTTTTTTTTTTTTGAAAAAAATAACACATGTAATATACATATTTTTAAGAGTTTTGGGCCAAAAAAAACAAAAAAAGCGCCGAAGGATTTTTTTTTTAAATAAACAAATTTCAGCAACTTTTGTGACTAACATGTGTTAGACAACAAATGTTGAAACTTGTTTATTTTATTTTTTTTAAATTCCTTCGGCGTTTTTTTGTTTTTTTTTTTGCCCAAAACTCTTAAAAACAATGTATATTACATGTGTTATTTTTTTCAAAAAAAATGTCAGGAGGTTGGGTTTTCTAGGGTTTTCTCAAAATGAGGGGTTTTCTCCCTAGCTTTAGCCTATATATATATATATATATATATATATATAGGATGAGGATACAAAGAAAACCCCTTGGAGTTCAATAAATTCAATCTCCACCTATGTACATGCATTTAATTTAAAGTAAACTGCCTTGAGGTTTGGTGATATTTACTACTTTAGTTCAAAACTCAAACATTTTGAATCTGGATCCCAATAGTTTCAATTTTGTTTCCATTTTCATCCAACATCAAAATCTGGTCAGATTTTTCAGTTAACATCCAGTTTTTTTTCCTCCCTTTTAATGAAGGGCAAAATGGACTTTTAACGTTTTATTATAACAAATTAAAAAAATTTGACCGTTTTATCATTCATTAAAAGAAAGAAAAAAGACAAAAAGTTGGATGTTAATTGAAAAATCTGACCAGATTTTGCTTTTAAATGAAAATAGCAACAAATTTGTAATAAAAGGGACCAAAATTCAAAAGATTTGAGTTTTGAACTAAAGTGGCAAAAGTATCAAACCACATGTACCATTTTAGCAGTTTACTCTTAATTTACGTTTTTTAAATTTATGAATATTTTTTGTATACTTTTACATTTATATACTTAATTTTCAATTTAGGGTAAGTTGACGAATTAATTAGCTTGAGTTTGAGTTTGAAAAAGTATATATATATATATATATGTATATGTATCTATATGTGTGTAGAGAGGATCATGAGAAAACTACATCTAAACGAGAAAACTAGAAAACTAATTAAAAAAGCCTAAAAAAACCAAAAAACATACCAAATTTTTTTTTATTTTTTATAAAAAATCGTTATTTTTATATATAAAAAAATTTTCAAAAAAAAATTGTTGTGTTGCACATGTGCATTATATGTGTACTACACACGTGCTCTATATCCGTAATAGTGCATACAACAACAAAAAAAAAAATTGAAATTTTTTTTCCATGCATAAAAACTAGCGATTTTTTTATAAAAATTTGTAAAAAAAAAATTTGGTATGTTTTTAAGGCTTTTTTAGTTAGTTTTTTTGTTTTCTCATTTAAAGTAGTTTTCTCATGATCCATCCCCTATGTGTGTGAGGGGTGTTTCAATGAGAATTATAAAAAAAATTAAATTCTACCCAATCTGTTTACGTAGCTTTTGTATGTGTTTGTTATATAGTGAGATCTGATACAAATTAAATTAATCTATTAAATATATAAATAACTAAAGTAATTATAAATACTCTATAGTTTTAAACTAAAGTAATTACACTACCAATTACTATACTGTTAGCATAATTACTCTAGTTAATATTTATATGCTTAACACCATAAATTTTATTCTATCCTAATTAATATTCTCTAAAACTAAATCCAAAACTCTAAAACTTAAAAGGCAAAACCTTAGAAAAAAACTCTACACAATTATTAACTATTTGATAGAGTTTTCTCATAATCCTCGCCCCTCTCCCTGTGTGTGTCTATATATATATAAGATGAGGATATAGAGAAAACATCTTTGAATTCAATAAATTCAATCTCCACCATCCATTTGAATGTTACAAAAAGCAACTTTCTGACACGTGTAACAGACTGCCAGCTTTTTGTTTTTTTTCATCTCACACAAAAAAGTGTAACATGTTTGTCTGCTACACTAATGTTTTTATATGAAACATGTAATAGATGTTTTACATGCACTATACAATGAAAACTAATAAAAACTAAGTTCGAAAACGTTACACTTCGTAAAACCTACAAAAATCTGATGTTGAAAACAAAACAAAAAAAGTGTAACATATACACTTTCTCTCTCCAGCGAAAAACTGTTACGTGTGAGAACTCCTAAAAAGGTGTAACACGGGCAACATGTCATACATCTATTGAGTTTCTTGAGTTATTTAAACTTACATGGGTTTTTTCTCTATAATTACCACACATATACACGCGCACACACACACACACATCTATCTATCTATATATATATATATATATATATATAAAGGTGGGTTCATTGGGGAATTATAAATAGTGTGGAATCGAGGAACTATGTGTTTTACATGTAGAACCCTCATTTGTACATGTAAAAAACTAAAATATACATCATTTTTTAAACTTTTGCTTATAAACACATGTAAAGATCGTTTTAATAAACAAAATTAAAAAAACTGATAAATAGAAGTTCAAAAGACAGTTCTAAAAAAGTTACAAAAATGAGTTTTTTTATTAGGAAGGCTACTACATGTTATAAGAAAAACTCCGAAACATTATGTAAAAATGAAAATGCTACATGTAAATACAGATTTTTACATATAAAACTAATGATAGCCCATGTTCTCACTTTTTATGTGGTCTTCCAATAAGCCTCCCGATATATATACACACATTGAGAGAGAGAGTGTGTGTGTGTAAAATACAATAGCGCTTATCATGAGTTGGGAACGCGAGCAGGAGATCATGGAGAGTGTCATTCTTTTTTTCACACCCAAGAGCAAATCAGACAATTTGCTTCAACACCAAATTATGAGTTTGTTACATTACGAGTTAGATACACTACAATCCTTTTATTTATGATTCGAATTTCAAATATTTCAATATTTTTAAAAATCCCGGTGTGGTTAAATCTCAACGAATTAGGGTTTCAATTATTTGCGATTACAATGGATCCACAGAGTAGTGCTGGAAGAAATGAAGAAGATGTTGAGATGGAAGACGGACATGAGACGATTAAAGAAATTTGAAATCTGAACTTGAACAATGTCGAAACAGGGGGACCATCGTATGGTAAGATTTTAATTAAGAGATTCAGAATTATTCATATTGTAATAGATCAATTCATTTTATTTTCAGTCATCCTCGTTTACTATGTCGTAGATTCATCGTAATCCTATTTAATAATTATCGTATTTAATGAGACGATGTTACATATATCTGTGTACAATATGTGTAATTAGTAATATAACATGTTTGCTATTCAGTGGAGTCATCTTTGTTGCCCTTTTTCAGAATTATGTTTGTTGTTCAGTACAACAATTTCTAAATGTTTGAAATTGAAACAACTTTGGAATTTTTCTAATTTTTTTTCTTTTTACGTTTTTATTGAAACCTATAATTTATGGTTTCTCTAATATTATGTATAATAATAAATATGTTATGTTAGTATATGTATTATGTTATATGTGTATTATCAATCAAAGTGTTTTTTTGTAATAATGGCACTATGCGGTTGATTAATAGTGTGGATATGTTATATGTGATTATAGTTTTTATTTTTAATGGCCCTAGGATTTTATTATAAAAACACTAGCAAGTGCATGATGATTATGAATATAGTATATTAGAAAAACTAAACATTACACCAATTATAACCACTCACTCGAACAAGGTTTGCCCAATTCTTTAACCGCATAACCTTGATTTTTTCAATCCTATGGACCGAGATTGCCAATTGTTAAATGTACTGTCATTCCAAGCTCGTAGTATACACCAAATACTAACAAAATAGTGTGGACGATTAACCACATGTGTACCCCGTTATATGTAATGAATAACTCCTTAATTGAAAAGAAAGATATTGTTGGGAATCATGCACTAGGACCAAATGTGAGAACATATAAATCTTGCAAAATCACAAGAGATTTTGGCTTTACTGATTCTTACACTTCCCCACAGATTCCACAAATGCTAGAGTTTGTATTAATACCCCGTTTTGAACCTCCAAGGTTAGCAGCCTATTCAGCATTGTTGTCCATCCAAATAACCCTTGCCCAGTCAGTTTCCCTTTTGAATGAACTGACTTCGAATTCCCCGAGTCACTACCCAGCCAGATCCATATATCTTCTCTTTGCGATTCATGGTATATCTATTCCTAGCAATGATGAAATCGATCCTCAAGATGGTAACAAACTTTAATTAAATCCCTTCTCTGAATGTTTTTTTTTTATTTATTTCGTCAATCATTGGTAACAATAATTGAAACTTGATTTATTTGACAACAAAATATCTTTTTTTAAATGCTATATTTTTCTTAAAACACTATAATTAATCAAATCAAATGATGGCAATTAGGCAATACATATGTTTCTTTAACATCATCAAAAACAAGAAAAACGCGAAAAGACAAGCAAAAAATACTAAAGAGATGTGATATAGGGTACATCAATCTTTTCAAACTTTTCACAAACTTTAGATTTTGTAAAAGTTATTGAAGAGTTTGAAGACTTTTAACCAATCTCTCTCTTCTTTCCTCAGCCTCGTCCTTCTTATAGTGAGCCGCCATATGGCCAGCATAAAGCTGAGATATATCAAAGACCATCCCACACCTCACACAAGGTCCATAAAGTTTTTTAGGTTTTGCTTCGCTAGAGCCAGCAAAACCTTGGGTCTTAGTGGGCTGGACTTGCACTCGATTTGGTGGCTCTTCGGTTGTAGGAAGACCACCATTGCTTATGGAGTCTTGTCCCCAATTTTTGTAATCCAATGTCAAAGTTAAATCATCAGAAACCACATGGGGGATTTGATTTGTGGGTACCTCAATGACACTGGAACCAGGTTGGCCTAGACGAAGTTTGAGGTCGATCTTGGGGTCCATAGTGGTCGAGGAATTTGGCCCGTTAAGAATGTTGGGCGTAACGAATTGTCTAGCACATGTAGTGCTAATCCTAGCCCTGGCATGACCGCGCTTATTAGAGATGGTAAACATGGCTAAAAGAACAACTAGCAAATTTTTACAAGAAACAATAGATTGTTGGGGTGAATTGTATGGGTGTCTAGGCGGTTTTTATACACGATGGTAGCATTTTAAGTTCGGTGAATAATTAATGATTTTTAAGGTCTATATAAATAAAGCATTTTGTACACAATCTTCAACGAGAATATATACAATCCACAAAATAAGATTTGATATATACATTATTTATATATTATTATTATTATTATTATTATTATTATTATTATTATTATTATTATTATTATCGGTACATGAAAGTACAAATTGGCACCAGCTTGATACATAAAACGTCAAAAGTCGATACCGGATTGAGTTTGAAAATCGTTTAGTTCAGGAAATTCGGTACTGCTACACGGTGCCATTTGCTCATCCCTGATCACGTGTTCCGTACAAACAACAACGGTATCGTATAACTTTTTCTTGTTGATTTTCTTCAACTTTTAATTATTTATTTTTTTAGTTTCAGGGGTAGAGATGAGCTCGGTGGCAACCGATACCGAAAATACCGGTTACGATACCGGCATATGAAGGTAAAAAACGGTAGCGAACCCGTACTAAGAACGCCAAAAGTCGGTACCGAATTGGTACTTATGATCCTTCGGTTTGGGAAATTCAGTACCGGTACCCAGTATTATTTGCTCATCTCTGACCACGGGTTTCATACGAACAACATCATTAACATACAACTTTTTTGATTGATTTTCTTTCGATTATTTTTTACTGTTTTTTATGTTTTCTTTTTATTCATGTTAGTGGTTTCGCGTGCAACACGCTCGTAGTGATTTCAAAACAAATGTAAATACAGACTAAATAACACAAGAAGTTCACTAGGGTGATAAACCTAGTTATATATTAATTGTGGACATTTAGTTCATGATTGATAAATATATAAATATTTATTTGTATGCATATGAATTTAATAACTGTGAACATTTAGTTCATGATTGATAAATTTATAAATATTTATTTGTATGCATATGAAACTTATACAAAATAAAAATAACGTCTAATCTAATTCTAATAAAGAATTCCCCTAAATGTCGTTTAGCAATTTGTTATGTTACCTCAATTATAATAAATTCAAAAGAATATCAAGTGATAGTATCTCCTCCACTCTCAAGAATAATATATATATATATATATATGTATGTATGTATGTATATTAAAATAATCTTACATTAATGATTATATCACTTTGATATTATTAATATTTAATATAAATATTAGTTATCTACTTATCTCCACTTTATTAAAAAAAAAAACAAATGTATCCAAAGAAGATGGGATAACAAAAAAAAATTATACAAGTTATATTCTAAAAATATATATAAACAGTATATATATGTTTAATATATATATGTGTGTGTATGTTCTTAGATTGTGAACAAATTCCATTCCGTCTACTTTGATAACACTTTCCAAAAGAAGAAAATGTTAATTTTGAAATAAAATTCTTAAACACATTATTTAAAATGAATAATGTTATATTTTCTTTAATTTTGTATGTATAGTTCATATTAGGGTTATATATATTCATATTAAAATTTATATTTATCATGTGTGATACAAGAAACAATATGAAATATGAAATATAAAAAATAATTCAGAATTTATAACAATTTTGTTTCTTGAACACAACCAACCTCAATAATAACATTTTTATTTAAAGAAAATCATTCAAGTTTATATAGATGGAAAACACAATTTTTTCAAAGAACTCAATCTATTGTATAAGTATTTAAAGGTCTTTCATTTTCTATCACCAAACAATGCTTAATTGGTTATATTTATGTTCCTTCACCCCCAAGGACATGTGACGTCCTAGTAGCCTCGTAACTTTGTACCCTAACTCACCTATAGAAACCGGAATATATATATATATATATAGGGTGCCGCTAAAATTAAAACCACCCCCATTTGTGAGAACCGCTAGAACCACTCTCCACCAATCAGATAATGACAACCAAAAGGATAATATAGTCATTTAATCAAAACTATCAAATCATTTCTCTCTCCTCTTTAAAGTCTTTTTTTTAAAGTCTTTTCAATTTCCCTATTTTCAATTTCTCTCTCTTCACATTTCTCTCTTCTCTTTTTATTATTTTGTAAAAGAAAAAAAATTGCAAAAAAGTTTTTGTAAAAAAAAAGTTTAAAACTGTAAAAAAAGTTTTCGTAAAAACTGTAAAAAGTTTTAAAACGTGTGTGTAAAAAAAGCTTTTTGTAAAAAAAAGGTTAAATCCGTAAAAAAGTTTTCGTGTAAATTTTTTTCTTTTGTATAAAAAAATTTTATAAAAAAAAATTTGTAAAAAAATTTGGTAAAAAAATTTTTGTAAAAAAAAAGTTTAAAACTGTAAAAAAAGGTTTTCGTAAAAAAAACGTAAAAAAAGTTTAAAAACGTGTCTGTAAAAAAAGTTTTTAAAAAAAATGTTAAAACCGTAAAAAAAATTTCGTGTAAAAAACAATATATACAATAAGACAAAACAAGCAAATTTACTAAACTGCCATTTTAACATTAAAATATAAAAAACATAATATGACAAAAAGAATTTAATATTGTTTTTATAACTTTTAAACTCATCCATCCTTCTTCAAAGATCAATGGTTGGAAAGTGATTCTTGTGGTTCTCTTAACTGGAGTTGGTTTCATTATAGCGGCCCATATATAAAAGTGTAGAAGAAAGTAGGAGTACAAGAGTATCTTGGGAAAATCCTATTTATGGACTTTCTCTCTCCACATGCAAGACACATGCATATTCCACCCCATTTTTTAAACGTTCGTAACTTTTTTATACGACATTATTTTTTCATAAAAATTTCACCATAAAATCGAGCGTCTTTTTATCTTTAATTTGAGTACCATATTGCTATATAAAATATGAAAACTAAAAAAACCCACTAAAATGTGTTGTATTTCTATGTTGTATAACATTTTTTTGTGCTGGATTTTTGTGCTAAATTTTTTGTGCTGAATTTTTTTGTCTTAATTTTTTTTCTCAATTTTTTTGTGCTGGGTTTTTTGTACTACATTTTTTTGCTGAATTTTTTCGTGCTACATTTTTTTGTACCAGATTTTTTTGTGCTATATTTTTTTGTACTACATTTATTTGCTATATTTTTTTGAACTAGAATTTTTTGTGCTATATTTTTTTGTACTAAATTTTTTTGTTGTAATTTTAAAAAACAAAATGGGTGCCACGTGTCATTTTCACTCCTATTTATAAGAACCAAAATGCCCTTCATTCCTACTTATTAGGAGTGACACATGTCATCATCACAATCCTTCTTAGGCTACTTAGGCAAAATCCACTTTATAGTGGAACCTTCCCCTACCTATATATATATATATATAGGACCGCTAAAATGAGAACCACCTCGAGTTGTAAGAACCGTGAGAACTACACCGTACGGGGCGAGGTGGACCAAATTTTTTTTTCATAAACGTAGATGCGTGTATTATAAACACATTTGTAAAAAAAATTCAAAAAAAAAAATGTCGTGTGTGTAGTTTTGAGCACCACAAGTTTGTGTTTACGGGTACCGTAAATCCTACCGGAAAATTTACGGTACCCGTAAACACACATTTGTGGTGCTCAAAAACTTTTTTTTTGAATTTTTTTTACAAATATGTTTATAATACACGCATTTACGATTGTGAAAAAAAATTTGGTCCACATCGCCCCGTACGGTATAGTTCTTACGGTTCTTACAACTCGAGGTGATTCTCATTTTAGCGGACCCATATATATATATATATATATATATATATAGGGAGGGGCTCATGCGAGAACTCCATTTATTGCGAGAACCGCGAGAACCAATGTGAACACAACCTAAAATAGCTAAAAAAACCTAACCCCCACCCCCCCAAGCTAAATGCTAAAAACTAAAACCCCCAAAAAACCCAAAACGTAGCGATTTGAGCATAAAAAATATTAAAAAAACCCAAAAATATTATATAAAAATCGCTACTTTTCGAAGCCAAAAAAAATTTAAAAATTTTTTTTTTAAATATTATTTTTTGCCACTAAAAGTAGCGATTTGAGCATAAAAAATAGTAAAAAAATTAGATTTTTTTTTATTTTTTTTAGATTTTTTTAGGTTTTTTGGAGGTTGAGTTTTTAGCATTTTAGCTTGGGGGGTGGGGGGTTTAGGTTTTTGGGGGGGTGGGGGAGGGGGGTTTAGGTTTTTGGGGGGTGGGGGAGTGGGGTTTTGGTTTTTTGGGGGGGAGGGTTAGGTTTTTTTTAGGTTTTTTGGGGGTTTTAGTTTTTACAATTTAGCTAGGGGGGGGGGGGGGATACGTTTTTTTTTTGGGGGGGGGGGGGTTAGGTTTTTTTTTGGGGGGGGGGGGGGGGTTAGGTTTTTTTAGCTATTTTAGGTTGTGTTCACATTGGTTCTCGCGGTTCTCACAATAAGGGTGGTTCTCGCATGAGCCCCTTCCTATATATATATATATATATATATATATATATATATATATATATATACACATATAGGAAGGTTCAAATGAAAACCACTGGTTATCGTGAAAACTCGAAAACTAACTAAAAAAGCCTAAAAAACATACCCAAAATTTTTTTTTAATACCAATTTTCGCTATTTAAATTATATAAAAAACTTTTTTTCAAAAAAAAAAAATTTGTAGTGCACATGTGTAATAGTACACATGTGCACTACAAAAAAAAATTTGAAAAAAACTTTTTTTATATAAAAAACTAGCGAGTTTAATAAAAAAATTAAAAAAAAAAGTTGTGTGTTTTTTAGGTTTTTTTAGTTAGTTTTCGAGTTTTCGCGATAAAAGTGGTTTTCATTTGAACCATATATATATATATATTATTTAAGTTAGAATTGATATAATGCTTTTATCTAAGATAATGACAATATATCGATTGGTTTTAATGTTTACAAGATAATTTCATATATATTTAACATTTATGTTGGTGTTTGTTTAAACTCTTTTCTTCATGACATTTCTCCTGATTTGAGGCTCCTACCAAAATATATATTTAAATTTTAAATAAATGAAATTGTCCTAATTTGAGACTACTAGCAAAATATATATTAAATTTTAAAGAAATGAAATTGAGGGTTGTTAGAGTTTTAAAATATAACAATAAACTAGGTTAGAACCCCGTGTATAACACGAGTTGAATAAATGTAATTATATATATTAAATAATAAAAAGTTATATCTTTATGAACCATGTATATTGTACGGGTTAAATAAATTTAATTTTATATATCAAATAATAAAAAATATATCTTTAAAAACAATGTGTATTACACAGATTAAATAAATGTAATTTTGTATACTAAATACTAGAAACGCCGTGTCTTTAAAAAACTCGTGTATAATTAGGTTGAATAAATCTACCAAATAATAAAAAATTACATCCTTAAAAACCCCATATATTGCACGTGTTGAATAGATCTAAAAAAGAGTTTTATCTTTAAAAATCATGTGTATTACACAGATTAAATAAATGTAATTTTACATATTAAATGCTAAAAATATCGTATCTTTAAAAAACACGTGTATAGTCGGGTTAAAAAATCTACTAAATAATAAAAAAAATATATCTTTAAAAACCCCATGTATTACACGTGTTGAATAAATCTAATTTTACATAGCAAATGATAAAAAGTTATATCTTTAAAAACTTCGTGTATTACATGGGTTATATAAATGTAACTTTGAATAGTAAATAATAAAAAAAAATTTAGAAACCTCGCATTTTACATGAGTTGAATAAATATAATTTTGTATACCAAATAATAAAAAAATTATATTTTTAATAAATTAGGATAACATTTAATATTAATTTATTATTTATATATTTAATATAAGATAAGTAGGAAAGAGAGGTATTTGTTTTAAAAAAAATATATTAAATTAACAATTTAGATTAGAGGATAATATTTTATTAAAGTATGATAAGATTTAATATTAATTTATAGTTTATTTATTTAGTTAATATAAGATAAGTATAGATTTAATGATACATTTAATGAATGACACGTGTCCAAAAGCTGGTTTCTTTTATTATATTGGATAGATACAGGGAATTATATTATATCACTTAATTTATAAATAAATTCTCTTAATAACCTTGCTATAAATATTTATTTGTATACATTTCAAATTTGTACATAGTGCATAATAAGTTATATAGAAATACCTAGTTATTTATATTTATGTTCCTTCAACCCATGGGCATGTGTCGTCCTAATAGCCTCGTAAATCTTAACTCACAAATGGAAGAAGATATATATTTTATTTAATGTAGAATTGATATAATGTTTTTATAAAATATAGCATATCCTATATCAACATTTATGTTGGTATTTAAACTCTTTTCTACATATTACACTTACCCTAATTTGAGACTTCTAGCTAAATATATATTTAAATTTTAAAGAAATGAAATTGTAGTTTATAAGAGTTTTAAAATTTTACAATAAATATAGGGAATTACATTAGAGCACCTAATTTATAAATAAATTCTCTTAATAACCTTGTTATATTATGTTCAAAGATATGAACTATTATAATAATTAAATGCTATAAATAAATTCTCTTAATAACCTTGTAATATTATGTTCAAAGATATGAGTTATTATAATAATTAAATACTAGGTTATAAGGGTAAGTATTAAATTCTCAGTTTAACACTTGTCAAATTATAATTACCATTAATATATAAAACAATTTAGAATTCATAAATAGGAAGGTGGTGTTTGTTTTTCTAAAAAATATTTACGCAGGCTCTTCTGTTTGTGCCGCGTTGACCACAAGCAGACATTGCTATCTGCAGACTATTTGTTTTTTCCGAAAATGTTTCATTAAAAAAACGTCTGCGCGAGTTCTTCATAATGCATACTTGGCCCAGCCACTTCTAAGATCTTTTAAGTTTTACAGAGGGTTAAACACCACCACCAACCACCGTCCACCACCCACCACTACCGTCTACCACCACCACCACCATCTCTACCACCACTGTCCACGTCCACCACCCACCACCACCGTCCACCACCACCCACCATCCACATCAACCACCCACCAGTATCGTCCGCCACCACCACCCACCATCTACGTCCATCACTCACCACCACCGTCCGTACACAACTACCAGTTTATTTTAGAAGTCTATATACGTTAAAAAACAAACAGACTTCTTCTTGCAGACTGTAGAGGTTTGGTGCACCTCTTCTTCTATAGATGTCTGCAGATATGGTCCAAAGAGTGCAGACATTTTATCTCTTAAAAAACAAACAACACTTAACTTGTGTTCCTTTTTAAAAAAAATTTAGTGCAGAAATATGTTTAATTTTATTTAACCACACTGATATAGGCTTAAAAATATTGGTAGCAGTACTGATATTAAATTTTATGATTTTTTATACAAATCGGTGGAGCCGAACAGATACATAACTTTGTAACTTTATGTTTGTAAACTTTATTTAATTTGATCTTATAATACCTACTGTAAATAGTATTATATGTTTCATGCATATACCAAATTTTTGGCGCACCGTACTGGGAATTCAACTAGTTCATTCTACATTACCTAACTAATTGGTGTTATAGTAGTGTGTTTAATTCTATAAAAAATCAAAGTATAGATAAAATTTCAGAAAAAAAAATTGAAAATAAAAATAATTTCAAACATTATAAGTTTGTTAATAAAAATGTTCAATATTAGTTATTAGTTCTCCGAGTTATAAAATCAGTCTACAAATCAGGTTGAGGAAACCAGAACCCAAATGATTTAACCGCTGAAGGTAGTATGCAGGCAAAACATAAATATGTAGTTAACTACTTAATTAGCCTAGTTTATAAGTTTTATAAGATAATATTTATGAGTTATTATAAGATAATTGTATACTATTCCAAAATCATAATCTTCATATCATTTCTATACATGCTTTATGTGCCCTTATTCAAACGTACATAAAATAGTATCAAGAAAATAAACTATTAGATTAAAAAGCAGAGCCGGTTCAAGCATTTTATAATGATTGTAAAAGTAATAACGATGTGAGATAATAACAATAAGAATACTCATTCAATTTTTTATTTCTTCGGATCATCTTAGTACATATAACCTCCACACAAGATTATCGGTTTTGTTATGGGTCAAATTTACATTCTGGGATCCTCTGTGTCTAAGTATCCTGAGTTAGTCCAGGATCCTAAGCCAGACTGGGATCCCTGAAGTAAATACTGACTTAGTTCACTGATTATTGTTCTTTTCTCTTTAATTTGTTCTCACATGTAAATCATAACATCTAACGACTTAGTCTTTGCTAATTAACGGGAAATGCAATGAAGAATACGCTGAATGAGTCATATAAAATGTGTTGACTGCATCATTCCCGAAGAATCGATCAAGAAGTTATAGAAAACATGCAAAAGAGACAGAGAAAGTGGTTTATAACGGTCACAAGTGAAGACTAACTAATCTCCGAGATTCTCGGAGATCTTTTGTTAAGGATCCCGGATAGGTTCAGTATCCTAAACTTGCATGCGATATGATACTAACATTTATCTTGTTTATTTTATTTTATACTCGCAAGAACGGCCATACAACTTAGTCTCACCCAAAGACTCAGAATTACAGTTAATACGCATGTTTTGGTCAAAAATCCCAAAAGGATAATGTAACCAAATTTGATTTTTGTGAGGTTGGATGCTTGATTAAATGAACAAATGTAAGAACAATAATTGAACGAAAATGGCAATGAACACAAGGATGTATACGAGGAAAAACCCCTTGATCAATGAATGATCTCCGGCATAAAAAACCTCGGATAGTGAAAACTATCACTATCAACTATATTGAATAAACAAGTTTACAACTTTGGAAGTATTGAGCTTGATACAATGAATTCTAGTGTGTGTGTATTCGAGAGAAAGAGTAACAGAAATGATGTATGGTAACCAGAGTGCCAGTGGTTTCTTAATTTAGCTCAATACCCCTCTTAACTTAGCTAAAAATATCCTAACTAACTATCCGAAAAATCAGCCATTCACCCACGATCACCACCAACGGTCTTCAGCTCGTGCACATGTCAAAATAAAGAGCATATTCCCCTGGAATCTCGGTTGGAATAAGTCCTCTTCGAAACATACCTACAAAACAAGCCAAAAGGTGGTGGAAACAATTGTTAGTTTAAGAATACCAGTGAGGATCCTTGATCCTTAGTCTTCCTGCACCACTTCCTAAGGATCCTTGATCCAGGTTAAACTGAGGATCCATGATCCATAGACATTAAAATTCTATCCCTAACAATTGCCCCCAAACATGACTAGTTGAATATCAATTGGATAGTCATGTTTCAGCGAAATTCGGACTAGCCGTTACTTGGAGATATAGCCGTTACAGGCTTACGTCACCGGAGGGTCATCCCTGCAACAAACAATGATTATAAATAGGATAGAGATAGGGGTGATATTTTTCATTTAAATTCAAGATCTTCTCCTTTAAATCCTCATTCGAAGATCTCAACAGGTATCTCCTTCCTTCTTCTCTCTAAATTTCTTTCCTCTGATCCTCTGTTTCTTCGAGATCCCATGGCCAAGATGAACACCCGATCCTCTCCTGCTAAGAATCCTGAGCACAACAGCCCTCCGAAGAGTCAGGGCCTCACTAATAATCCCTCCATGGAGCTTTGTCGCTTCACTGATCCTGAAGTTGATCAATTGCGTCACTGTTTCCCGGATGGAACTATCTTCAGGCCATTTGACTCTTCGATGAAGAGTGATTGTTTATCAGAAATCTGGATCACCTTCCCTGCTGCTCCATTCCAGATAGGTTTCATATATCCTTTCCCGACGTTACACAGAGCTTCTTCACACTAACTGGTCTGTGCTACATTCAGGCCATGCCAATGGTGTGGAGAGTTCTTTACACACTTGAGCACATCATAGAATACGAGGGAATAGACATAGGTCTATCTGAGTTAAGCCGTTTGTATAACCTGGTCAGCCACGGGTCTCACTGTTTCCTCTTCAAACATAAGCCTCAAAAACCCCATCCATTGCTAAAATTCACCAAGAATGATAGCAACTGGAGAAACCAGATCTTCTTTGTGAGGAGGGATTCCATACCAAAATGGGAATCATCTCCCTAAGAAATGGAACACCAGGGTAGGATATAGGATCCTTAGGCCAGGACTGTAGTAAGATCTTCTTTTTTGTTGAGGATAACTGATCCTTTTTTTATCTGTGCAGCTACTTCACTGTCACACATACAAGACTCATCTGTTACCGAGGAGAGAATAACCACTTTCTGGAAGCTTGACCCTGTCGTCAGAACTTATCCACCAAGAACAAAGGATACTCAAGAAATCTCTTCCACTTCCTACACCATGTCAAGTAATTATCCATTTTTATAAATATGTAATTGAAAAGTTAAATGATGAATACTTATCTGTTTGTTTTTTATATGTGTAGGCGCTGCTAAGTCATCAAAGTCTGCTTCCACGTTTAACCTCAGTGATATCCAGGACATAGTCTCTCCAAGATCCATAAATAAGGAGCTGGCTGCAAGCCAAAGCATCCCAGAGACCAAGGGTATGAGCACTAGGGGCAAAGGAAACAAAAGGAAGAAGCCCTCTGAATCCTCTGAAGGTCTCCCACTGATCGAGCGACAACTCCACGAGGCAGTCTCCAAGGTAAGGATCACGTATCCTAAAGTTTTGGGTTTCATTCTAGAATAAAGGATCCAGAATCTTGTCATGTTGTTTGCAGAAATTTGCTAAAATCCAAGTTCTCTAGGGCCAATATCTAGCCGATGCTGAAGAGCGTATCCTCAATCTTCAAACTATTGCTACTGCCAAAGACAAGAGGATCTCCCATCTTGAGCAGGAAAGCAAGTCACTGTAGAAGCAACTCCTCCTTGCTGAGATTACTGCTAACAAGGAGTGGCTGGAGATCGTTGATGATGCCAAGAAGTCTGCTGCCATAGTGACCCTGAAGATCCGGCTGCAGATGGCTAAGGAAGCTGCTGATCCTTCCTTTGACAGGTTGGCATGGGATGTGAAGGCTTGGAAGCAACGGCTGGTGGAGCTTGGAGATGATGATGAGCCTGAGGAGGTGCTGACCCTCGAAGCTGGTGGAAGCAAGGATCCTGAGGATGCAACAGCAGCTAATGGCAGTGGTGAAGGTGGAGAAGTGATGTGTGCAAAATGCAACATATAAATTACATCAAATATGGCATAAAACTAACCCTTTTTTAGTACTAATGTTGGAAAAAGTGTGTTTTTGTCTTCCTTTTGTATTTTCAGGATTAAATGAGCTCAAATGAACAAAAGAAGCGAAAAGGCAGCTAAATCTAACATAAATACAAGAAAAGGAACAAACGTGGCATGCCCGACCCCCGACAGCATCTTCCCAAGCAAAAACAAGAGAACAGAAGGCTGAACACGCCCCGTGCTCAGTGAGCACGAGGGCGTGCCCAAGTGTCAGCAGAAAAGACAAAGCTGTAGAAGCTTCTATTACCCACCACGGGGGCATGCCCAGCGGACACGGGGCCGTGGTCAACTCTAAGATTCGCAGAATCTGGGGAAATCTTGATAGTACAGATACGCTTCTGCACACGGGGGCGTGCCCAGCGGACACGGGGGCGTGGTCAACTAATGCAGACAAACTGCAATTAATGAAGAAAGAGAAGGAGGATGGACACGGGGCCGTGCCCGAGCTGCTGTTCAGGCTATAAATAGGGGTGCTTGGCTCATTTGCAAACCATCCCTTGGCACACCACCTCTCTCACACTTCACCCACCACCCACCACCATCACAACACCATCATCCACCACCATCATCCATTGTCCATCATAGAGTGTGTGAGTCGTCTCGGGATCCAAGATTGATCGTAAGAGTTCTTGACAATTAAAGACCATGTTTGCCTAAGTCTCTTACATCACTTGGTGAAGACAAGTGTCTAGTGTAATACTTTTTATTTTTAATCTTTTCGCACTTTTTATTTGGTTATGTATTAATGACTTTAATAACTAGTTTCTTATGTTGAAGGTGATTCTTCCTTATCGTTTGTCCGTGGTGTCTTGGCATTATTTTACTGTCTATATAAAATAAAAGATTTTCACCATTCATATCTCCACGGTCTATATGGAGATATGTTGGCTACCTGGTCGGGGGTTAAGGTAACGGTTTGGTAAGAGTCTTGCCATTGTTCAGTGTATAAATCCTGCAAAGGACCTGAGTCAAATTTAGTAGGACCTCCTTCAATACCTACCGGTATTGGATGGCGGGGGTCCATACTCTTTGATCCCCTCATAAGTAAGCTATTATTATTACTTTAACCCGGCTACTTAGGACTGTATCCCTGCTGACTCAGACTACTTAGCCGAGGGTAACGTCACCTTCAAAAGAGCGGCCTACCACAATATGCATTAATAACTTAATTAATTATCTTTCAATAATCCGACCCTTTAGGATTGTATCCTTGCTGACACAAACTACTGGGTTGAGGGTAACGTCACCTTCAAAAGAGGGGCCTACTACAATAACTAAGATAATCTCTTAAAAAGTGCAAAAGTGCGGAAATAATCAAAGGTTATACTATACATGAGTCGGATCCAAGTGATTCATCTTGTCTATATGTTTTTACTTTTATTTTATTTTTCAGCATTTTAGTTAGTTTTATTTTCTTGTTTAAAACCTTTTTTCTAAACTTTTGATTTGGTTAGACGTTGAGGATAAACTGGTATTAAAAGCTCTTGTGTCCTTGGACGACCTCGGTATCTTACCAACACTATACTACGCTCACAATGGGTGCACTTGCCCATATGTGTGTTTAACGTTAGTAAATATCGTGTTTTATAAATTTAAAACTTGGCTAAAAAGTGTTAAAATGGCTTAAAATATACATTAAAAACTAATAACACTCACGCACATCAAGTTTTTTGCGCCGCTGCCGGGGACACAAGGATTTTAAGAAAGCTTAAAATCGACGGCCTAATCAGTTTTTCAAAACCTTTTTAAAACGCGCGCACATTTTTCTGCATTTTAGTTTAATTTAGCATTTACAGTGTGACAACTGGCACCGAACCGGTAATTTCCGTACACTTTAATTATTATTTAATGACTGCAATTATGTGCTTAAATGTCAACATTGTCTGATTACATACTATACAAGTGAATTCATGCATGTTTATACTACAAGAATTACTTTATGCATTAATGAAAAGCGTTGAGTCAGAAATACTAGTAAACTCACCGGTAAGACACATTGTGTCAACAATTCTGCAGAAAACAGTCAGACATTAGAATTGGAGCCTAGGTGTAGGCCCAACGACAAGAATGCATTAAAACCCAAGAGTACATACAAGGGTTTATATATAAACCATCCGGAAGCTAAAATACGCACTAAAAAGCACCCAAAACGCACCTTAAGTGCAGAATTTCACTAAATTCAGCTATAAATCAGCTTTTAACACATAATTATCATGCAAAGTTTATGTTTCATCATCCAGAATACTTCCCTAAGTGTCGGGAATTGAAAGTGATACAAAAGGGGGCATAAAGTGATACAAAAGGGGGCATAAAGGACACTAAGTGTATATAGTATGTGATAGTGTATTAGGACTCGAAAATACACTAAATACTCCTAAGGAGTGAAGATACAAAATATACATACAACATAGTTAGACAAATACAAGAAAATATATTTATGAAAATATATTACTTGAAAGAATAAATAACTTGGACAAGTTATGAACATGAAGTGAAGATTTAGACAAAATACATAATTCGGGTGAAAAATACAAGATATACTTATATTTATTTTTGAGAAAATAATATAAGTAAGACATTTAGTTAAAATATAAATTATTTTTAACGCAAGAACAAATACATAAAAGATGGTGACTTGTACTTGTGTGATACAAGTCTAGTGACTAACGATAATAAAACACGTTTAGGTCACGAAGCTAGTTAAGCAAATCCGGTGAAGTTTACGACGCAGGAACGCAAAGTTGTGAGTTCATGCTCCCCCTTTTCTCTTAACTGTTTTCAGTTTTATAACTTCGGGGGTGAAATACATGTTACAAATATTATGATGTTTATAAATGGTATGATACAAAAACAAGAAGCACTCTTGGTGATAACTAGTACCAAGCAGATGCGTTTTGAGAAATTATACGAGGAATGATACGAGAAATCGTGTCACCAATAGGGTACCATAAGCACCATTAATCATGTACATACTTAGACCGCAGAACAAAAGGTTAGATCTAATGGGTACCAGGGCAGCCCCACTCTTGGTGATAACTAGTACCGAGTAGTGTTTTTGTGTCTCCGTCGTGAATCGACAACTAGAAAAATGCCTATGGTTTGGTTGCTTTCTATGTCGTGTCACATGTTAATGGCCTTGCAACCCATTAACAACTTAATACATACAGGGATACTTGAGTTATACAAGAATACATGATATATTACAAGAATACTTGATTTATACCTGAATACTTGATTTATACAAGATACATACCATGTTTTTCATACAAAGTATACAAACGTTCAATACTAGAACTGCATGAATTCACACCAACATTATGTTGACGTTTTTCAAAACTCACATGTATTTCAGGTAACTAAAGTGGATGTGCGCGCGGTCTTACTCATGCTCTTGGATGTCTTCTATGTTTATCCTTAAATAAAGTTGTAAACTTTCAGACAATATGTTGTCTCATGATGTAAACACTTAAACTATGTTTTTCGTTATGTAATGGTAATGGTGTTTGAAGTTATTTTTATGAACATGTAGTATGTTTACCAATCGTATGCAATGAAAACCTCTCATGATCACACCTCGTGCTTCCGCCTAAGAAAGGGGTGTGACATACAGTAACCTGAACACGGGCCGTGTTCACTGAACACGGGGCCGTGCTGCATATTTTTCATAAAACACCCAGATACAGAGTCTGAACACGGGGCCGTGCTCATTGAACACGGGGCCGTGCTCATTGAACACGCCCCCGTGCTCAACGAAATCAGTAACTTTAATTAAAACGCCCAGATACATATTCTGAACACGGGGCCGTGTCCAGGCTCTGTTTTCATTTTTATTTTTGTTTTCTGGTCTCGAGACTTTGTTGTGGTCTGCTGAGTGATTCTTATGGATCAATACTCAGGAGGTTACAACTACACCTATGAGGAGGATGATTATAGGGAAAACTATTGCACTAATTGTGGTGACCCGCACTCGGTTCAATATTGTAACGTATATCAACCATCCACTTCATACACCTACTATGAGGAGCCCAGATACGAGCCATCAACTTCATACACATCCTATGAAGACCAAAGGTATGGACCTTCTCCCTCATACTCATATTTTGATGAACCAAGGTATGAGCCTTCATACTCATACTTTGAGGAACCAAGATATGAGCCTCCACCTTCATATGCTTACTATGAGGAACCATGGCGTGAACAACCCACCTCATACGAGTATTATGAAGAACAAATTACGACCCTTATCCATCATATGCTTACAATGAAGAATAATGGTGTGAACCATCTACTTCATATGGGTATTATAAGGAACAAAGGATCGAACAACCGGATTCAAGCTTTGAAAATCCCGATCCCTTCTCTATCACCGAAGTGACCGATAGGATATTAGAACACCTTAAAACTATCGAACGCTACATAAAAAAATCTCGCGCAAGGGAAAAGGAGTCCCGCGCAAGAGAAGAATTAACTTGTAATAAAGAAGAGATAGTTGAAAGTGTAAAAATGGAAGAACAAATAAGTGAAAAACCGACACATGAGTTAAACAACGAAAAAGGTGAGTCCGTTAACGTTAAAATTCAAGAAGAGTCTAATTTTGAAGAAATTAATCTCTTGTCACCTTCTTTTGAAAATCATTGTTTAGTTCCCACTCATGCTAAGTTTTTAAAAGAGTTAAACACTAACACTAAAATTGACGAAACGGTAAGCATTAAGTTAACTAGTGATCAAACCTCGCTAATAAAAGAAGACCCATTTGAAATCAACATTACACCGGTTCCATGTTTTTTTCAAAATTCCTTTATTAGTAATGTCACGATTGATAAAGATCTTTGTGTTAACGTAATGCCCAGCTACATTTTCGAAAAATTAAGTATTAGTGATTTTTCTCCACTTCAAATACCCATTTTTCTATCTAATCGGAAAGTAATAAAATCAATCGGTGTAGTTGAGGATGTCTTGGTTCAAACAAATCAAATGGTAATCTCAACTGACTTTGTCATCCTCGATGACGCTCCTCTAGTGTTGGGACGACCCTTTGTAAAAACCCACGAAGCTTTGAAAAACCAGAAGTACAACAATCTATCTATTCAATTAGGGGCATTTAAAAAGAGTGTCGATCTAGATAGGTCAATGAAATATCCATTCGGCAATAATGACCCCCTAATTGAAGATGAAGATGAACCACCCGATACAAGTGAAAAGATTGACCACTTTGTTGAAGAAGAGGTCGTCATAGAACAAACTTTTAAAGTTCTTGATCAAATTCAGCAACCAAATAAGGAGTCTCCTAAAGACCCACCTCTTGAGCTCAAAGAACTTCCGAAAGGTTAGTAGGACCTCCTTCAATACCCACCAGTATTGGATGGCGGGGGTCCAAACTCTTTGATCCCCTCATAAGTAAGCTACTATTAATACTTTAACTTGACTACTTAGGACTGTATCCCTGCTGACTCAGACTACTTAGCCGAGGGCAACGTCACCTTCAAAAGAGGGGCCTACCACAATATGCATTAATAACTTAATTAATTATCTTTCAATAATCCGACCCTTTAGGATTGTATCCTTGCTGACTCAAACTACTGGGTTAAGGGTAACGTCACCTTCAAAAGAGGGGCCTGCTACAATAACTAAGATAATCTCTTAAAAAGTGCAAAAGTGCGGAAATAATCAAAGGTTATACTATACACGAGTCGGATCCAAGTGATTCATCTTGTCTATCTGTTTTTACTTTTATTTTATTTTTCAGCATTTTAGTTAGTTTTATTTTCTTGTTTAAAACCTTTTTCTAAACTTTTGATTTGGTTAGACGTTGAGGATAAACCGGTATTAAAAGCTCTTGTGTCCTTGGACGACCTCGGTATCTTACCAAAACTATACTACGCTCACGATGGGTGCACTTGCCCATATGTGTGTTTAGTGTTAGTAAATATCGTGTTTTATAAATTTAAAACTTGGCTAAAAAGTGTTAAAAAGGGCTTAAAATATACATTAAAAACTAATAACACTCACGCATATCAAGAAGAGAAGGTGGATGAAGCAGTCAAGGCTTAGGCTTCACAAATGGGCGATGATGGAAATTTCTAGACGTGGCCGGAGCCCATTTTTTATGGTTTAGTGGTTTTTTGGTTGTGATGTTTTGGTTTCAAACAATGATGGTCTGTAGTAACTTTGAGCAATAGTTTTAGGGTTAAGAATCACTGATCCTTTGGACAATAGGGGGTAACAAAGATGGATGGGTCATTCTGTTTGTGGAGGATGAAGCCTTTGATGCCCCTCGCCTTTTATTTCCTGCACTACTTAGAACCTTGTTAATATGGACACCATTTGCCAACCCAAGTGGACGGGCCACGTTTTGCTGGTAGAAATTTGGGTTGGCAATTTTGACAACCTTTAAAAGGGTTTAATGATAAATAAATAAATCTCTTGTGTTGTTGATTTTATTTTGAATGTTGTTTTATTTATCTTTATCTGCCAATTTCCATTTTACAACTTTAGAATTTATAAGTTGTTAGAAAAAGTATCAAATATATGTTAAAATCATATTATGTCAAAAGATTATAAACTGTATGATCAAGGATCATATATCCTGTTGTCAAAGAATAAGGGTAGTAATAAAGAATAAAACAAAGGCAAATAAGGATCATACCAGAGAATCCAAGTTAGGATTCTATATCCTTAAAACTTACGACTGTGCCAACAAAAGATAAGAACCAGTAGAAAGTTAGGATCCCGGATCCTTAACTGTTTGACTCTGAAAACCTGTAACAACACACAACTTGGGACTAAGCCAATCATCACAGAAAAGAACCCTTAGTGAAGCCCACGAACTCTTAAGAAAGCCCACGAACTGTAAGCAGGGCCACGAACCCTTAGTGAAGCCCACGAACTGTAAGGGTTCGTCATGTTACACTGTTCGTCACATGTGTCTTCGTGCAACATTGGAGAGTTCGTAGAGATGTCAGCCCAATGCAAGCCCAAACAAACTGATTGGCCCAATTATGTATTAAATCAACGTTCAAGTTCATGCAGGTTCATTTACTTCTTTGTAGTCCATGCTATAATGTAACATCATCAGGATGATGTCATGGTGATGTTAGCTTGCGGCGCTTCGTGCTTCGTGTGTCGAACTCTGGGGCGCACGACGAAGGAATGTCGTGACGGTGGGCTTGAGCCAAACCTAACCGAGTCGAACCGAAACGAGTCGAACCGAATCGAGTCGCGCCCACATATTATGCATCAACAATATGAATGATCATATCCCAAGAAGGGTCATGGTATCTAGACACCCCCAAAAATTAGTGTACATCCCTCAATACGAAGTGTATAGCACAATACGCTTCCTATAGGGTTTAAAAGCAATAAATGTTAAACCAAGAGGAACCGTATAGGCCAATACGCTTCCCATTCGCTTGCTGAAACCTGATGCTCTCTGTCATGCAGGAAGTGCAGAGAGTGCAGACCTGAAAAGTACTGAAAAGTTTTGAAAACTGAGTGCAACAAGAGGTGTATTGGGCAATACGATTCCTTTACAGTTACCGGGAAGTGTATTCAACAATACGCTTCCCAGAGGGTTTTGGTTGTTTACAAAAATTTATAACAAAAAAACCATCATTATTTTATAACAAAAAAAACTAACTCAAATTAAAAAAAAAAAAAATTAAAGTTTGCTAAGCAGTGGCGTCTTTGAAAATTCACCTACCCTGTTCGAGGTTGAAAAATGTGTCATTCCGTAATGTTTTATTATTATTTAAAAAAAATCAAATTAGTATTTGGCTCAATAAACCTAATGCTAAGTGGGCTAGTTTCTAAACCATAAAAAATTATTTGTAAATGGGCCTATATTGGAATTGGTATGTGTTTATTATTAAAAAAAAGTAACATATATATATATATATATATCGGATTTTTTTTTAAATCAGGTGCTCCCCGCACACCATCAAAGCCGCCACTGTTGCTAAGAGCAATATGGTGCCGTGGGAAAAGAAAAATTCTTCTAGGGTCGTATAGGGCAATACACTTCCTCTGGTCCCTAATCATTGGCTGAAAAGCATCTGAAAAGTGGCTGAAAAGCATCTGAAAAGTTGTCCAATTGGAAGCGTATAGATCAATACGCTTGGGCTCAGAGGAACCATATAGCCCAATACACTTCCTGTAGGATTAGGGATGTGCAAATAAATATGAGGGATGTGTGGATACTAAGAGCCCCCAAGAAATCAGGGCAAAAAGAACTTTCCAGCTTTAACCCTCCATGGACTTCAATCAACCAAAACTACCATAGATAAGTACAACAATTGTTATCATAGCCCATTGACTTTAGAAAACCTTCTAATTGCTACTTGTAAAGGTTTACGATGAATATCTACCAAAATAACCTACCAAAAATAAATCCCATTGTCGAAAATTACTGCTGAATGCCGAAAATTACCGCTGAATTAATATAAATTTGAACACATCGAGGAAACACTAATAAGTTAAAGTCTGTGTTAGTCTTTTATTTTGCCTCCCTCTAAACTCACATATATAAAAATTCAGAATTTCAATACTTCTCCATGTACTTAGATAAACTAAAGGCTATATGTGGTTTAATATGAGTAGATTATGATTAGATGAGGAGTCGTTCAAAAAAAATTAATTTCTAAAGCTGGATTACAAACTAGAATGTGGAATCATCCATGTGAAGATGAAAGCAAACTACATAATTCAGGTTTTCATATTATGTGGAAAGTTCTTATACAAATAATCTTAACATGCTAAACATACAAATTGAAGGAAAAGTCAAAAAGACAAGGTGACATTTTTGTAATTATCTATATTTATAACTATCAAAGTTACTCTACAAATGTATCTAAAAAACCTAAAAAAAACTAACCCCCCTCCCCAAAAAAAAAACCTAACCCCCCCCCCCCCCCCACCCAAGCTAAATTGCTAAAAAACTAAACCCCCAAAAAACCTAAAAAAATCTTTAAAAAAAACACACAAAATAAATTTTTTTATTTAATACTTTTTATAAAAAGATCGCTACATTTTGTAACAAATTTTTTTTTGTAACAAAATGTAGCGATTTTTTATAAAAAAATATTAAATTTTTTTTTTGTGTTTTATAGGTATTTTTTGTTGAGTTCACATTTGTATAGTAACTTTAATAGTTGGTGGTAATTACAAAAATGCAACATTGTCTTTTTGACTTTTCTTCAAGAGTAAACTGCCATTTTGGTCCCTGTGGTTTGGCCAGTTTTGCCACTTTAGTCCAAATCTCAAACTTATTACATCCAGGGCCCTGTGGTTTGCATTTTGTTGTCATTTTAGTCCAAAATCCAAAAAAACCCCTTTTTGACTGTTGAGAGCTGCCTATTTTGTCCTTTAGTGCAGGGGTATTTTGGTCATTTATCTTTTCATATATATATATATATTAATAAACACACATACATATACAATCTATATAACCCTCGATCTCTCTCTCTCTCTCTCTCTCTCACTAAAACAACACAGATCCACTCTCTCTCTCTCTCTCTCTCTACACCATTCACCACCGTCATCACCACAAATCACCACCGTTCACCACCGCCATACACACACACTCTCTCTCAGTTCTCTCTCTCTCTCTCTACACAGATCTCTCCTCCATAGGGGATTTTCGTCAAACAGATTTCGTCAAACAATCGATTTCGTCAAATCCCCTCCATTTTCGTCAAGACACAAGTTTTCTTTGGAATCGGAGAAAAGAACAAAGGTTGCTGATGTGTATCGAAGAGGGACTGTAGAGAGAATTTGTTGAATTTCAGTTTTGATGTTATGTTTAGGGTTATGTGGAGAAGATGAAGTTTGGGGATTTTGATTGTTGATGTGTGTATCGATGAGAATGAAGAAGACAGAAATGAACTCTGTTGCTGCACACAAGTGTTTAAGTGATAGGGAATGAAATTGGGGTTGCTGTTGCTGGTTATCGAAGAGATAAGTAGAGAAGGGTTGTTGAGGATGGTGGTTCTTGATAGATGGTGGTTCTTGATTTTCTAGGTTTTGTTTCACTAACTGTGAATATATGTGGTTGAATAAAAGAGTTGTTGAGCTTGAAGAAGAGGTGTTTAGTGCTCTCATGTTGGTGAAGGTGAGGCTCGCTGATAGAATTGTGTAACCGTCGATTTATGGTTTGTCGTAATCATAAATTGTGTTTTAACTTTGCTACAGAGATTAGGTATGGAATATTGGAATTGGGTTTTGATGATGTTCTTGATCTGGGTTTTATTGCAAATATGATATTTGATGATGTTTTGATGATGTTCTTGATATGTGTTTTGATGATTTTCTGATGATGTTTGGGTTTTGATGATGTCTGGGTTTTGATGATGTTCTTGTCTGGGTTTTGATGATGTTCTTGATCTGGGTTTTGATGATGATGTTTGGAGTGGCGGTGGTGGTGGTGCTATAGAGAGAGAAGAGAGATGATTATTTTTATTTGGGTTTTATTGAAAAAAAATGAAATTTAAAAAATGATCAAAATGCCCCTGCACTAAAGGACAAAATAGGAGGTTGCAACAGTAAAAAAATAGGGAAATCTGGTCAAATTTGAAATTTGGACTAAAGTGGCAAAACTGGCCAAACCGCAGGGACCAAAATGGCAGTTTACTCTTTCTTCAATAATAAACCCTAATTCTTGTTGGGTTATCAACCAAAAAAAGTTAATTTTTCAATCATTGTTGTAATAATGACCCTATGCTGATGGTCAATAGTGTGAATCTTTTATTTAATTTGCGATAAACATTAACTTACTTTAATTTTTTATTTCGTCAATAACAGTTGTAAAATTTAAGACTTTATATTAGTAACTGAAAGTTCATTAAATTTACAACAAAATATCTTTTATGAAATGGTATTTTTAATTAACTCGAATGATAGCAATAGATATCTTTGTTTCAAACATCAAGAAAAGAACAAGAAAACGGAAAAAGATACTGAAAAACACTAAAAGAGAGGTGATGCACATCGATATTTCCTAAGTTTTCACAACTCAAAATTAAGTATCTTAGCCATTTTCTCTACCCTCTCCTTAGTTGTGTCCTTCCTAGCGTGAGACGACATGTGGCTAGCATAATGCTGGCTTGTTTCAAAGACCTTGCCACATCTCACACAAGGTCCATAATCATGGGAGGCTTTGATGGTGTGCGGGGAGGACCTCCGCACAAGGCCCACGATTTCGAGGGGCATGCGATTTAAAAAAAAATCCGATACGTATATGTAATTTTTTTTTAAATAGTAAACACATACCCCTTTCAATATAACATAATATTAAAGGCGCTAGGCGCACTCAAGGCGCATAGGCCTCGTCTGGGGCCTAGGCGCTAAGCGTAAAAAAAGCAAGGGCCTGAGAAAAATAAAGCGCATAATGAAAAAAAATTAAAAACATGTTATGTATTAGAAAAAGAATACTATTCTTTAAATAAAATAAACAAAATCTATTATATAACACTTTATATTATTTATTTAGTACCAAAAGTTCTAAAATATTAGTGTATTAGTGCAGAAAAGTAGTTTTCCTTAGATAAAAGTACGGATCTGGCTAGAATCTTGCCGGAATTTAGAAAATTTGGCCGGAAACTTTCCGGAATCTAGGAATCTCGCCGGAATGCGCACCTGAACCATCACCTGGAGAATTAAAGCGCAATTTCCTCGACTTAAGGCGCAACTGCCTCGCCTCGCCTGAAAAATGGGCCTAGGCGCAAGAGGCGATGGCTTTTAACAACTATGATCTATATATGTGTTTGTGAGGGGGTGTTTCAATGGGAATTATAAAAAATAAATTGTACCCATTTTTTTCTGTAGGTTTTGTATGTGTTTGTTATATAGTGAGATTTGCTACAAATTAAATTATACCTATATACAAAAAGCAACGAAAAGGTTTAACAAACAACCAATAGGCGCAATGCTTCGCACCGTTTTTGTATCGTAAAGTGATAAGGGTGGAGGGTATAGTCAATCACCCTAGGGTGTTTGAGTGAAATCCTACCCAATAATATTATGTCATGTCAACTCCCCATTCTACTCCCCATTTTACACTCAATCACTAGGTATAGTCAAACACCCCACAATTAAAAAAAAATTGATTGGTCTCTCCTCTCTCTCTCTCCTCTCTCCTCTCCTCTCAATTCATCGGTGAACAATCACCGATTTTTGTTGCCTCTCTCCAAGTCAAACACCCAACTCAATCAGTGGGGGTGGTCACCGATCGGTGACTCCCACTCAAACACCCAACTCCCCGAACCTATACCCTCCACCCTAACTCACAATGCTTTCCAAAATTGTCCCACAGACGCACCGTTTGACTTTGTACCAACACAAAAACTACCTTCTCCCCCACTTTTCTAATCTAAATCGAATCGTCGTATCCTTTACGGAACCGTGGTGTCGACTCCGGTAACATCCTCCGGTGGGTATAAATAGGGTCGGTAGGGTTCTTCTTAATTGTTCATGTTCATCTTGATTCATATGCGTCTATTGATCCTATTATAGGGCCATCAAATTTGAATCATATCAACGGTTGTGAAGAACGAATCAAACCAAGAAGACGATCAAAAGGGGTACCGGTGCCGTCTGTATTCTTCTCTGATTATTTGGTTCTCTCATGTGTGGTATGAACAACACATTCGTTTTAAGGTTAACAATTTGCATGTGATTTTTTGTTTGTACAATCTACAACTACCTGTGCGGATTCACGTTAATCGATCTGTATGTTTAAAGAGTTCTTGGTGAATTTGTTTTTACAAATAGAATTTTTTTTTTATGTCGTCTTCTGAAGAAAATCAATAGTTTTCTTTGATGTACATGTGAAAATTGAAATTACATTGCTATTGAATGTCTCTGTGTTCTATCATTGGTATGGGTTTATAGTAATAAAATAAACATCAGAAGGCACACCTTATTGTGAAGACGATCAAACACGATTAGGTGGTGCGTCGTTTTGATTACACCTGGAAATGAAACATATCGTCTTCTTCATGCATTCCATAAACTTTGGGTTTTTTAACAACCAAAGTTTGTTTATAGTAATAACGCTGCAAAATTGACAATCAATGTTTAACAAGCAACGAAGAGGACCAACTTAAATTCACAATCAATGTTTACGAAGCAACGAAGAGGGGCAAATTATTTTAAAGCCATAAACCGATGCGTTGCATCTTTTACGGAACCGTCATGACTATTCGGTAACATCCTCTGGTTTGGGGAATCTGGATTTATCAACGAAGAGGGGCAACTTATTGTTGTTCATAGTAATAACTCATCAAAAATCACAATCAAGTTTTAAAATATAAGTGAGGGTGACAGTACAAGCGGAACCAAACCCCACCACCGTCGTCATCCGTGCTTCCGGAACAAAACGTCCACTAACGCTATCGTCGAAACAGAAATGGCCTTCAATGGGCAGATTCGTTGGCACACGGCTGAGAAGAGAGAAGCCGCGATGAGATCACTCGCTGCCACCAATACTTTGGAAGAGCAAGAATCAAAACTTGCTACGGTTCCATGCTTTCATTGTTGTGTTTACATCATCTCTTTCATGATATTACTATGGATGAATGTTTTTTTCACTGGTCCTAATTTTGAAGGTGAAACCCATGTTTTACCAAAATTTTAACGTTATATCTTTTTGATACATTAATTTCCTTTTTTAGCAGAATTTGTGATTTTGAAAAAATATGTAGTTGTGATTAATATATATATATATATATATATATATATATATTTTAACTGTTTTTAAACATTTTTTATTTTTTTATTTTTTATTAAAAATGTTTCTACATATATATATATATATAGGGTAGGGCTAGGGAGAAAACCCTGAAAATTTGAGAAAACCCTAGAAAACCCAACCTCCTCCTGACATTTTTTTTTTTGAAAAAAATAACACATGTAATATACATGTTTTTAAGAGTTTTGGGGCAAAAAAAAAACAAAAAAGCGCCGAAGGATTTTTTTTTTTTTTAAAATAAACAAATTTCAGCAACTTTTGTGACTAACATGTGTTAGACAAAAAATGCTGAAACTTGTTTATTTTATTTTTTTTAAATTCCTTCGGCGTTTTTTTGTTTTTTTTGGCCCAAAACTCTTAAAAACAATGTATATTACATGTGTTATTTTTTTCAAAAAAAATGTCGGGAGGTTGGGTTTTCTAGGGTTTTCTCAAAACGAGGGGTTTTCTTCCTAGCTTTAGCCTAAATATATATATATATATATATATAGGATGAGGATACAAAGAAAACCCCATGGAGTTCAATAAATTCAATCTCCACCTGTGTACATGCATTTAATTTAAAGTAAACTGCCTTGAGGTTTGGTGATATTTACTACTTTAGTTCAAAACTCAAACATTTTGAATCTGGATCCCAATAGTTTCAATTTTGTTTCCATTTTCATCCAACATCAAAATCTGGTCAGATTTTTCAGTTAACATCTAGTTTTTTTCCTCCCTTTTAATGAATGGCAAAATGGTCTTTTAACGTTTTATTATAACAAATTAAAAAAAATTGACCGTTTTATCATTCATTAAAAGAAAGAAAAAAGACAAAAATTTTGGATGTTAATTGAAAAATCTGACCAGATTTTGCTTTTGAATGAAAATAGCAACAAATTTGTAATAAAAGGGACCAAAATTCAAAAGATTTGAGTTTTGAACTAAAGTGGCAAGAGTATCAAACCACATGTACCATTTTAGCAGTTTACTCTTTAATTTACGTTTTTTAAATTTATGAATATTTTTTGTATACTTTTACATTTATATACTTAATTTTCAATTTAGGGTAAGTTACGAATTAATTAGCTTGAGTTTGAGTTTGAAAAAGTATATATATATATATATATATATATATAGGGGACTGCTAGAATGAGAACCACCTCGAGTTATGAGAACCGCGAGAACCACACCATCGGGGGCGAGGTGGACCAAAATTTTTTTTTACAACTAGATGTGTGTATTACAAACACATATGTAAAAAAAAAATTCAAAAAAAAAATGTCGTGTGTGTAGTTTTTTACACCACAAGTTTGGTGTAAAAAAACAAAAAAAAACACCAAACATGTGGTGTAAAAAACTACCCACACGGCATTTTTTTAAAAATTTTTTTTTTACGAATGTGTTTATAATACACATATCTAGTTGTAAAAAAAAATTTGGTCCACCTCGCCCCGGATGGTGTGGTTCTCGCGGTTCTCATAACTCGAGGTGGTTCTCATTCTAGCGGCCCCCAATATATATATATATTTGTATATGTATATATACATATATGTATATGTATATATATATATATATGTATATGTATCTATATGTGTGTAGAGAGGATCATGAGAAAACTACATCTAAACGAGAAAACTAGAAAACTAATTAAAAAGCCTAAAAAAAACCAAAAAACATACCAATTTTTTTTTATTTTTTATAAAAAATCGCTATTTTATATATAAAAAAATTTTCAAAAAAAAAAATTGTTGTGCTGCACATGTGCATTATATGTGTACTACACACGTGCACTATATCCGTAATAGTGCATACAACAACAAAAAAAATTGAAATTTTTTTTCCATGCATAAAAACTAGCGATTTTTTTATAAAAATTTGTAAAAAAAAAATTGGTATGTTTTTAAGGCTTTTTTAGTTAGTTTTTTTGTTTTCTCATGATCCATCCCCTATGTGTGTGAGGGATGTTTCAATGAGAATTATAAAAAATTAAATTCTACCCAATCTGTTTACGTAGCTTTTGTATGTGTTTGTTATATAGTGAGATCTGATACAAATTAAATTAATCTATTAAATATATAAATAACTAAAGTAATTATAAATACTCTATAGTTTTAAACTAAAGTAATTACACTACCAATTACTATACTGTTAGCATAATTACTCTAGTTAATATTTATATGCTTAACACCATAAATTTTATTCTATCCTAATTAATATTCTCTAAAACAAAATCCAAAACTCTAAAACTTAAAAGGCAAAACCTTAGAAAAAAACTCTACACAATTATTAACTATTTGATAGAGTTTTCTCATAATCCTCACCCCTCTCCCAGTGTGTGTCTATATATATATATATAAGATGACGATATAGAGAAAACATCTTTGAATTCAATAAATTCAATCTCCACCATCCATTTGAATGTTACAAAAAGCAACTTTCTGACACGTGTAACAGACTGCCAGCTTTTTGTTTTTTTTCATCTCACACAAAAAAGTGTAACATGTTTGTCTGCTACACTAATGTTTTTATATGAAACATGTAACAGATTTTTTACATGCACTATACAATGAAAACTAATAAAAACTAAGTTCGAAAACGTTACATTCGTAAAACCTACAAAAATCTGATGTTGAAAACAAAAAAAAAAGTGTAACATATACACTTTCTCTCTCCAGCGAAAAACTGTTACGTGGCAACATGTCATACATCTATTGAGTTTCTTGAGTTATTTAAACTTACATGGGTTTTTTCTCTATAATTACCACACATATACACGCGCACACACACACACATATATATCTATATATATATATATAAAGGTGGGTTCATTGGGGAATTATAAATAGTGTGGAATCGAGGAACTATGTGTTTTACATGTAGAACCCTCATTTGTACATGTAAAAAACTAAAATATACATCATTTTTTTAAACGTTTGCTTATAAACACATGTAGAGATCGTTTTAATAAACAAAATTAAAAAAACTGATAAATAGAAGTTCAAAAGACAGTTCTAAAAAAGTTACAAAAATGGGTTTTTTTATTAGGAAGGCTACTACATGTTATAAGAAAAACTCCGAAACATTATGTAAAAATGAAAATGCTACATGTAAATACAGATTTTTACATATAAAACTAATGATAGCCCGTGTTCTCACTTTTTATGTGGTCTTCCAATAAGCCTCCCGATATATATACACACATATAGAGAGAGAGTGTGTGTGTGTAAAATACAATAGCGCTTATCATGAGTTGGGAACGCAAGCAGGAGATCATGGAGAGTGTCATTCTTTTTTTCACACCCAAGAGCAAATCAGACAATTTGCTTCAACACCAAATTATGAGTTTGTTACATTACGAGTTAGATACACTACAATCCTTTTATTTATGATTCGAATTTCAAATATTTCAATATTTTTAAAAATCCTGGTGTGGTTAAATCTCAGCGAATTAGGGTTTCAATTATTTGCGATTACAATGGATCCACAGAGTAGTGCTGGAAGAAATGAAGAAGATGTTGAGATGGAAGACGGACATGAGACGATTAAAGAAATTTGAAATCTGAACTTGAACAATGTCGAAACAGGGGGACCATCGTATGGTAAGATTTTAATTAAGAGATTCAGAATTATTCATATTGTAATAGATCAATTCATATTATTTTCAGTCATCCTCGTTTACTATGTCGTAGATTCATCGTAATCCTATTTAATAATTATCGTATTTAATGAGACGATGTTACATATATCTGTGTACAATATGTGTAATTAGTAATATAACATGTTTGATATTCAGTGGAGTCATCTTTGTTGCCCTTTTTCAGAATTATGCTTGTTGTTCAGTACAACAATTTCTAAATGTTTGAAATGGAAAAACTTTGGAATTTTTCTAATTTTTTTACTTTTTACGTTTTTATTGAAACCTATAATTTATGGTTTCTCTAATATTATGTATAATAATAAATATGTTATGTTAGTATATGTATTATGTTATATGTGTATTACCACTCTAACCAGGTCAAAAGTCGGGTCAAACTTTTAATTAAAAAGTCAACAGGATGCTTAAAATGTCATTTATGTATAATTAGCTATCTAGAACATATACAACCTGTTTTATCATTGTTATAACTTAGTAATTAGTGTAAGAACATGTCTAAACATGTTCAACCCGACTATTTCCTGTTTAGACCCGGTTCGGAACCGAAAGTCACATAGTTTGACTTTCACTTTGACTTTCAGTTCTGACCCGTTTGGGCATGTTTTAGAAATGCCTCAGAGCTTTAATTGGATTAGGATACATGTTAGAACAACCCTCTGTGATTATACACCTTGGTTCACTAGTTATCCAATTAATATGCATATTTCCGTTAATTGCTCATATGTTGACCGTTATGCCCTTATTACCTTAAAACGTGATTTATGAAAATGTAAAAGTGTAGAAACCTTAGTTACTGATATATAAACTTGTATGCAAAGTTTGACATCAGTTTGACTTATAGATTAAGAGTTATGCTCAATATCGCTAGGGGTGTTCAAAAAACTCGTGGCTCGCAGCTCGCTCGAAACTCGCTCGAAAAAAGTTCGAAAAGAGCTCGGCTCGAAATTGGCTCGGTTGTAAACGAGCCAGCTCGGCTCGGCTCGGTTTGTAAGTGAGTCGAGCTCGAGCTTGGCCTGGCTCGGCTCGCGAGCTCGTGAGCCAGCTCGATAAGGTTTACATCCTTCATATTTTTGTCCCACATCGCTCAAAAGACAAACACTAAGGGAGTATCTCCCCTATAAAAGAAGGTAAGGAAAATGTACAAAGAGATTTAAGTATTTATACTTGCATATTTAGCCATTTGGTTAAATATAATTGCAATTATGGCCCTTAGTCTATGAAAATATTCATTTTTAGGGTTTTTTAGTAGTAAATTTTGAGATTTTTTGTTAATTCGAGCTAGATCGAGCCGAGCCGAGCTAGCTCGAATTTTAATCGAGTCGAGCTCGAGCCTCAAATCTCAGCTCGATTTGAAATTCGAGCTCGAGCCGAGCCAGCTCGAATTGAGTTCGAGCCGAGCTCGAGCCGGGTCGAGCTCGGTTCGACTCGGCTCGTTTACAGCCCTAAATATCGCAAATTTAAAGCTTTATGTTAATAAAATGGCGTGATTAGCGTATAGCCTAGTTAAGCCTACTTTTCGGTATCAAACTAAATACCCACTGATGTAATATATTATTTTGGGATTTTTAAAGATTTTTAATTAATTTTAGGCTGAGCATAACTAGTAGTCGTATGCTTAATCCGGTAATTGTCGGTTTTGCCCTTACGGGCCATAAAATGAGTTTTACATATCTAAACGACTCCAAACCTTTTTCTACTGATCACATATGATAAATAAATTATTTTAAGCCTTCTGGAAATATAAAAATATCAGATTTGAGTATCGAACCCGGAAATGGCCTTTAATCGCCTTAATTAGCGTTTTTAACGCATAGTATGTTTTAAAATAATATTGGACATACCCGGGTTGATACCTACTGATATATGAGGCAAATTATGATATTTCAACAGTAAGAAAAGGTTGTTTAACTCAGACTTCGTTTTTGAGCTTTTCGGCTTATGTGAAATTACCAAAATACCCCTACGGGGCATAGTTTGGTTAAAGGTGATAAATTTCACATATATGATTTAGCCTACTGTTATAACTCAGAAAATTGAGTATGTTTTCTGTTTACATCAGACCTGTAACTCAGTTAAACATTTAAACTCTTTTACAACCTTTAAAATGACCAAACTACCCCTACGGGGCATAGTTTGTGTTTAAATTAGTTCGGGGCATAATGATAGACATCCTACTGATGTCACAACATATTTGAAGCATATTAACTTAGGAAACCTGTATATGGCTCTTGCGAATACCCGTTACGCTTATTTCGCGTTCGGTTCGGTTTATGTAACAAGTTTACATAAATTAGCCGAAACGGGTCAAACCTTAACGGTTTTATCTCAAAATCCAGAATGTGAATAATAAACCCATATTAAACAAGTCTTCAAACTTGTCGGGTCTAAATCACATTCTATCCGGTCTTCGCTTAATCGTGCGTACGAACCGTACCTTTGAAACTAGCCGGTCTAAGCTTAAGCTTAATAAAAGACCCGTTAGTATTCTAATAGGTTATATTAAACCTTCGTTCCAGATTAGGAGAACCAGTAAAAGCTACGTGCAATTTGCTTATTGTGAATTATACTTTGCATCAGGTAAATACTTTTAACTTATTTTCCCTATACGGGCTTGGGTTACGGTATATAGCATATCGCTTGATCGGGCATCAAATCTCCACATTAAGTGGGTAATTGAATAATTTGATCGGCTCGTTTAAACAGTCTTGTTTACTTTACAGCCTTTGGGGGGTTAATGACCATGTCCCGGATATCCTTGGCATCATCTTACGAGATGGCCACGACCTGAGCACGGGGTGTAGGCGTATACATGTCAGTGTATAACTCAATTATGTGGTGTGTCTATTGATCTTTAACCCGGACAAGATCCGGGCTACTGAACGCATAAGTAACATGTAATTCGTTCACAAGATTATAATATTAAATAATTCTCCCAAGTTAAACAAAATATTTATGCCATGTGCATCCAAACCAATTTTCAATCATTTTCCAAAATGAGTCAGTTGAATGTATTTACCAGTGTAAACTGACGTATTTTCCCAAAAAGATTAAATGCAGGTACTAAGCGAAATTGGTTGGGATTTCTCTTAAGCATCATTAGAAGTCTCGCAAGCTTAAGATGCCTGAAGTCTGTTGAACCATTAAATGTTATTTTGTTTCGATCCTACTGTGGATAAACATCCGGATATTGTGACTTTGATTACAATAAATAAATTCGGTTGTATCTTATTTTAAATTTGCTTCCGCTGTGCATTCATATATATTGTGTTGTTTGACTATTACGTTGCCAACCACGTCACGATACTCCCCCACCGGGCCCACCGGTGACACGTGGAAATCGGGGTGTGACAGGTTGGTATCAGAGCCAACACTGAGTGAATTAAACACTAGCCTTTTGTGTTTAATCTCAGTTACACAATTGCACATATCTAAACCTTCGAGTCTAGACATATAACATAGGACAAATTCCACCTTATTCATTTTTGTTTTGTCCTTTAAAATTTTATATTTGTTATTGTTATCTCATGCTTTATTGACAGGAATATCAAATATGCCGCCAAGATTCTTTAGGAGACGAGGACGAGGCAAGGGGCCAGTCACCGCCCCAAACGATCATGAAGCTGGACCTTCGCAACGGCGAGCTCCATCCACCACCGAGAGTGATAACCCTCGGGAGAACCGGAGAAACCTGTTCGAGCCGGCCAGACGGTCGGTTTCGCATAGTTCAACACCTCCTGTTCTTAACCCATATGAACCCAATAACCCTCAACCGTCCTACATACCACTTCAGAGATCCCTGTCTCATCATTCGTATGGTGACCCCACACCCATCTTTCTAGGCCAATTTAATCCGGCCAATTACTTACAAGAACCCGTGGGTTTTAACCCACTGGGGCCAGACGATCACTTCTCCGGTGATAATGCGGATGACATGGACGAGGATACGGACCCCGTCATGCCAGCAAGTGGTACTCCGAACCACCCGATCGAGATCTCTGACGGATCTTCGTTTCACGAATCACCCTATGGTGGTCCAGACAGCTTCCAAGCCCTGTTTAATCAGCACGAGTGGTACTATACACCTTCTCACCACTCGTCGCCTCATGAGCAGCAGCAGTCTCAGCAGCAGCAGCCACAGCAGCAGCAGCATCATCAAGATTCCTCTGAGGATCACCGGTTTGTGGCAGTTACGCCACCACCTCCACCGCCACCAGTTCAGCCGGCACCTCCTCAACCGCCAAGGCGTAGGAGAACCGGTGCCCGCATATCGGTACGACCAGGGGACTTTCATTTCAGTTCCCCACGTCAATCAAGTGGCAGCCACTACCCGCCACATCAGAAGGACCCACAAATGGGTGGACCCTCCAACCCAGCGATGCCTCAGCCGCCGCCAATGGGTTTTGACAACCCGATACCAGCGTATACGGGTGGCATGGCATACAACCCGTTTGAACCCCCAACGCATCACAATTATGGTTACGGGGAGGCTGATCCGTACATGGTAGCAGCGAACTACAACACCCAAGGACCCTATGGGGATCCATGGGGGGTAAGTTACCCGACTCAGGGATACCCGATACCTCCTAGACCCATCATCCGGGCTCAATCGCAGCCGCCTAGGTTCTCCCCGCCCGAACGCGAAGAAATACTGCAGAGGCTGGATGAAGTAGAGCGAGGCTTCCACCGTGACCGTAGGGAGAGGCAAACTTTCTTCCAAGGATTAGCAAGCTTAATTAAAGGGAAGAACAAGAAGGATCATTGACTCCTTCCAATCTTGTTGTATAAGCCCCTGCGTGGGTGTATTTGGTTGTTAAGCCCCTGCGTGGGCATGCTTGTTTGTTTAACCCCTACGTGGGTGTATTGTTGTGTGAGTCCCTGCGCGGACTATTATGATATTCAGCCCCTGTGTGGGCATGTGTGTTATTAAGCCCCTGCGTGGGTAAGTACTTGTTTGACCCCTGCGTGGGTAGTTTGTTATTTGAAAGACCCGTTTAGGGCAACATGTAATATTTTGAATAAATCAATGGAATGTTTGTTTTATAAATTTCATATTGCCTTATGTGCATAAATAAATTATAAATGAAATAAATAAATTAAAATCATTCCTTTTAAATTAATCTGCCTAAGTAATTATTAAATTAAGAATCTTAAAGTGTGAAACCTAGCCTGAGTGTCATTATAAAGTCCTGGCCATGATGGTAAGACCTGTTTAAAAGATTCAAATCCTTGTTAACATCTGTAAACATGTTAACACTCCTGGCAGACGTGATTTATTAAAAATCACATACGTCATTTTTAAGGGAATTCTTTAGAAGATTCCCAACCCAGTTTAATGATCTCTGAATCCTGGGTTTACATCATCAATTACGATGATCATATGTTTACCATACGTGGTAATATAGCGCCTACGGGCCCTGCTCACTTCCATATGAGCCAAAAGACAGTGGTAGCTATGACTCCCTGTCTGATAAGGGTAATGAACTAGGTTCAAACCTTAAAAGTCTTGATTCTCTGAAATCATAACTGATAACTTAAATTGTCCATGTGACTAAGCCTTATGTGCTAATATATGTCGTTATTGTTTATAATTAGGAAAAATTTTAATTGAAATCCTAAAATAATACGATTAATAAGTTAACCAAATACGGTCTCTGTTTACCATGGTTAACGAATTACCCTAAGGGGTAATTCCATAATAAACTCCCAAATAAAATATTGTCCTTGTTTTCTGCAACAGTTCAATTCAAATGGCTGACTCAAATGAAATAAATAGCCATCCAGTGGAGCAAAATGAGAACGCCCAGATTACGTTAACGGGTGCTGAATTAAAAGCGATCATAGACGGCGCTGTTACACAGGCTCTGGAGCGGCAGTATGATGATTATAGTGGTACTCGAAGTAGGACCCAATCTACACCGCATTCAAAGCCCAAGACACATTCTGAGGCTCATAGCAAGCCTCCTCCCAAAAAGAATGGACCCAAGAAAGATGGTGATGACCGTCAGTCCACCAACCATCAAAGTGTCCCATCTCAACAGATAGTGCTGCATCAAGAACCCCGTAACAAGGGTTGCTCTTATAAGTACTTCGTGTCTTGCAAGCCCAGAGATTTTACTGGGGAAAAGGGGGTTGTCGATTGTATGACATGGCTTGACGAAATGGACACGGTGGTAGATATCAGCGGGTGCGCTGAAAAGGATGTGGTTAAGTTTGTGTCACAGTCCTTCAAGGGTGAAGCATTAGCATGGTGGAGATCTTTAGTTCAAGCCACCGGGAAAATCCCATTGTACAATATGTCATGGGATCAATTTGTCGCCCTGATCAAGGAGAATTTCTGCCCTCAACATGAGGTAGAAAAGATAGAATCTGATTTTCTATCGTTGGTGATGACGAACCTCGACTGCCAAGCTTATCTGACAAGCTTCAATACGTTGTCCCGGTTGGTACCTTATCTGGTAACCCCGGAACCTAAAAGAATCGCTCGATTTATCGGGGGTTTAGCCCCGGAAATCAAGGCAAGCGTAAAAGCTTCTCGGCCAGCTACCTTCAGGTCTGTAGCTGACATTTCCTTATCCCTCACTCTGGATGCGGTCAGGCAGAGATCGCTGAGGAATAAGGAGACTGAGAAGAGGAAGCGAGAAGATGATGGTTCGCGAAGATCGAACAAGAAGCACCGTGGGAGCGGTGACAACAAGAAAGGGTCAGAGTCGAGGAAGGATGGGCATAATTCTGGTGAAAAGCCCAAGTGTAAAATTTGCAAGAAGCAGCACTATGGAAAGTGCAGACTCGAGTCTAACTCTCAGACTCAGTCAAAACCCTTTGCTTGTGGAATTTGCAAGTCCACGGATCACAAAAACCTGGATTGCAAGAAGATAAAAGATGCAACGTGCTACCGTTGCAATGAAAAGGGGCACATCAAGACCAATTGCCTAAAGTACAACAAGAAGCCTGAAGAGGCTAAGAAGACTAATGCCAGAGTCTTCAGAATGGACGCGAAAGAGGCTGTGCAAGATGATAATGTCATAACAGGTACTTTCCTTGTAAATGATGTCTTTGCAAGAGTACTTTTTGATTCAGGCGCAGATAAGTCTTTCGTAGATCATAAGTTTTGTAAATTGTTGAATTTACCTGTCAAAACCTTAAGCGTAAACTATGAGGTAGAGTTAGCAGATGGTACCATAGAAACCGTCTCTACTGTGTTAGATGGATGTGTTATATCCATTAAGAACCATTCTTTTCCTCTATCTCTACTTCCCTTCAAGTTGGCTGGTTTTGACATAGTTCTGGGTATGGACTGGTTATCTCATAACCAGGCCCAAATTGTCTGTAACCAGAAACAAGTGGTAATAAAGACTCCGTCTGGTGAATCACTTACCATTCGGGGAGATACCCAGTATGGGCTGCCTGAGCAGGTGACTATGCTCAAGGCTTCCAAGTGTCTGAAAAAGGGGTGTGTCATCTACATGGCGCAAGTGATTATTGATGAGCCTAAACCGAAGATAGAAGACATCCCTGTCATTTCTGAATACCCAGAGGTGTTTCCTGAAGATCTACCTGGCCTACCACCAGATAGACAAGTGGAATTCAGGATCGATATCATCCCCGGAGCGGCACCAGTTGCTAGAGCACCATACAGATTGGCACCCACAGAAATGAAGGAGTTGCGGACGCAGCTAGATGAATTGCTGGCTAAAGGTTTCATTAGACCTAGTTCATCTCCTTGGGGAGCGCCAATCCTGTTTGTCAAGAAGAAGGATGGGTCGATGCGTCTGTGCATCGACTATCGCGAGCTTAATAAAGTCACGATCAAGAATAGGTATCCTCTGCCCAGAATCGACGATTTGTTCGATCAGCTTCAAGGGGCAAGTTACTTCTCGAAGATTGATTTGAGGTCAGGCTACCATCAATTGAGAGTCAAAGATGAAGACGTGCACAAGACTGCATTTAGGACTCGTTATGGTCACTACGAATTCCTAGTGATGCCTTTTGGGCTCACTAATGCACCAGCCGCGTTCATGGATCTCATGAATCGCGTCTGCAAGCCATACTTAGATAAATTCGTCATCGTTTTCATCGACGACATTCTCATTTATTCTAAGAATCAAGCTGACCATGAGAAACACCTTCGTTGTATTCTCAAACTACTACAACAAGAGAAACTCTATGCCAAATTCTCCAAGTGTGAATTTTGGCTACGAGAAGTCCAATTTCTTGGACATGTGGTTAGTGAGCGTGGTATCCAGGTGGATCCCGCCAAAGTTGAAGCAGTTATGAATTGGCAAGAACCAAAGATGCCTACAGAAATTTGTAGCTTCCTGGGATTGGCAGGATATTACAGGCGTTTCATCGAAAAATTTTCAAGGATTGCTGCACCCCTAACCTCCTTAACTAAGAAGAAGGTTAAGTTTGTTTGGGGCCCTAAGCAGCAAGAATCCTTTGATATTCTGAAGCAAAAGTTGAGCAACGCCCCAGTGCTGACCCTGCCGGATGGAATTGAAGATTTTGTGGTTTATTTTGATGCTTCACACACTGGCATGGGGTGTGTGCTTATGCAGAAAGGCAAAGTTATTGCCTACGCTTCAAGACAATTGAAAGTGCATGAAAAGAATTACACCACCCATGACTTGGAGTTGGGTGCCGTTGTATTCGCACTGAAGCTTTGGAGGCACTATCTTTATGGTGTCAAATGTGTGATCTATTCTGATCACAAGAGCCTCCAACATCTGTTTAATCAGAAGGAATTAAACATGAGGCAACGCCGCTGGATGGAAACTTTAAACGACTATGATTGTGAAATCAAGTACCATCCCGGCAAAGCGAATGTAGTTGTCGATGCCTTGAGTCGAAAGGAAAGGGTTAAACCCATCCGAATCAATGCCAAGCGCATGGAGATAAAGAACAGTCTGATGGAAAGGTTGTTAGCTGCACAGAAAGTAGCTGTGTTGGAAGCTAACTATCCTAATGAAAAGCTAGGGGTAACTGAGGAGCAGTTAACTCTTAGCAAGGACGGACTTCTAAGATTAAACGGACGAATATGGGTTCCAATTTTTGGAGGACTTCGTGATGTCATTCTCCAGGAAGCCCATAGTTCCAAATACTCCGTTCATCCTGGAGCTGATAAGATGTACTAGGATTTAAAGGCAAATTATTGGTGGATAGGCTTGAAAAAGTCTGTAGCCGCCTATGTAGCAAAATGCTTGACATGTGCGCAAGTCAAAGCAGAACATCAGAAACCGTCAGGTTTGCTACAACAGCCTGAACTTCCTACGTGGAAGTGGGAAATGGTAACTATGGATTTTATTACCAAGTTACCCAAGACAAGGAAAGGCAATGATACAATATGGGTTATAGTTGATAGACTGACCAAGTCAGCTCATTTCTTACCCATCAAGGAGACTTATAGCTCCGATATGTTAGCCCAGTTATACGTGGATAAGATTGTAGCCTTGCATGGCATACCTATAGCTATTATCTCTGACAGAGATACTAGGTACACGTCACATTTCTGGAAGAGTTTCCAGCAATCTTTGGGCACACGTTTGAACTTTAGTACGGCTTACCATCCTCAGACAGACGGTCAGAGTGAGCGTACTATTCAAACGTTGGAAGACATGCTACGTGCATGTGCGATCGATTTGGATGGTAGTTGGGATAAGAACCTACCGTTAATCGAATTCTCCTACAACAATAGCTACCACACCAGCATAAAGGCTGCGCCTTTTGAGGCATTATACGGTAGAAAGTGTAGATCGCCCGTTTATTGGGCGGAAGTTGGAGATGTCCAGTTATCAGGACCAGAGATCGTGTTCGAAACGACGGACAAGATTGTCCAAATTCGTGACCGTCTCAAAGCTGCCCGGGATAGGCAGAAGAGTTACGCTGATCCTAAGCGTAAGGATTTTCACTTCGAAGTGGGTGACAAAGCCCTACTTAAAGTGTCACCCTGGAAGGGAGTGATGCGGTTTGGTAAGAAAGGCAAGCTAAGCCCGAGATACATAGGACCTTTCGAGGTTATAGAACGTGTCGGGTCAGTTGCCTACAAGTTGAACTTACCTGAAGAGCTCAGTGGAATTCACAATGTGTTCCACATCTGCAATCTGAAGAAGTGCTTCGCTGACGAATCACTGGTTATACCGTATACAGATGTGCATATAGATGAGAGCTTAAATTTTGTGGAAAAACCAGTGTCGATTGAAGATCGACGGGTAAAGAAGCTTCGGAGAAAGCATATACCTATTGTTAAGGTCAAATGGGATGCCCGTAGAGGTCCCGAATTCACGTGGGAGGTTGAAGCCACGATGAAAGAAAAGTACCCTTACTTATTTCAGTAAATCTCGGGTCGAGATTTATTTTAAGGGGGTGAGGATGTAACACCTCGAAAATTCACGTCCTATAATGTGTTGACACGTGTCATAAAGTTTGAACGTGTGAAAGAATGTTATAAAAGGACTAAAGTTGACAAACATGGAAAGTATGTGATTATACGAATTCTAAGTGTCAACAGTGAATAAATATACTTCATAATAACCCTACATGATGTTCATAACATCAAACGAATAAATCATGGATCGTACGAAGCTAAAAGTGAGATATTACAAACTACAGGGGTCAAATGTGTCAACATGTTAAAGATATACCTCTGAGTGATCTTTTGACAAACCCGAAGCTTTGTAAATATAAATTATGCTCACTAGAATGCACGATTAAAATTTCATAAAGTTTCGTTATCGTATGAGAAAGTTATGATCAAATTCGTGTGCGAGGGGTTAAAGTGCAAACATTGAAAGTTAAGACTTTTCGGGTTAACCGGAAGTGTTCAGGGACTTGGCAAAGTGGGTATAAGTCCTAAAGTCTATGTGGGTATAGTATAAGGGGTCAAAATGCAAGTTAAAAGCCTGATTGCCCTTTCAGATGAACCAAAGGTCAAGTTGTAAAACAAAAGAAATGAAAAATCTGATTTATGAGGGCCAGGCGGCCCGCTTCAGCATTAGTTAAAACTAATGCGGGCCGCATCAGGCGCCCAGATGCAGAAAAGCGTGACAACAGCCTGCAAACGCGGAAAACCGGTCCTTTTTCGACATTAATGCATTGTGGGCGACCCCTAAATTATCCTAGGCACTAGTAACAAGTGTTGATCAGTTGTGGGCACTAGTAGAAACATGTGTCAACCAATTGTGGTGCAAATCTCACTATATAAAGCCACTTTGTGCAATGTTGTTCATCACACTTCCATCTGATCATTTGTAGCATTTCTGGAGCTAAGGAACTCTCTCAAGTGATCATATCTCGTGCATAGGACTCTTGTAAGTCTGCTAGTTCTTGTTTAGTTGAGTTTAGCTTGTTTAATTAGCTAAAAGTCAAACCGTCGTAATTACGGTTTGACTTCGAGATTAGTCAATAATGGCTCAGTCATATCTCGAATTAAAAGTAGTTATGAGTTGGTATTTATCTGGGTAATAAAACCTCAAAAGGGTTTCCCCTGATCACCACTCTAACCAGGTCAAAAGTCGGGTCAAACTTTTAATTAAAAAGTTAACAGGATGCTTAAAATGTCATTTATGCATAATTAGCTATCTAGAACATATACAACCTGTTTTATCATTGTTATAACTTAGTAATTAGTGTAAGAACATGTCTAAACATGTTCAACCCGACTATTTCCTGTTTAGACCCGGTTCGGAACCGAAAGTCACATAGTTTGACTTTCACTTTGACTTTCAGTTCTGACCCGTTTGAGCATGTTTTAGAAATGCCTCAGAGCTTTAATTGGATTAGGATACATGTTAGAACAACCCTCTGTGATTATACACCTTGGTTCACTAGTTATCCAATTAATATGCATATTTCCGTTAATTGCTCATATGTTGACCGTTATGCCCTTATTACCTTAAAACGTGATTTATGAAAATGTAAAAGTGTAGAAACCTTAGTTACTGATATATAAACTTGTATGCAAAGTTTGACATCAGTTTGACTTATAGATTAAGAGTTATGCTCAATATCGCAAATTTAAAGCTTTATGTTAATAAAATGGCGTGATTAGCGTATAGCCTAGTTAAGCCTACTTTTCGGTATCAAACTAAATACCCACTGATGTAATATATTATTTTGGGATTTTTAAAGATTTTTAATTAATTTTAGGCTGAGCATAACTAGTAGTCGTATGCTTAATCCGGTAATTGTCGGTTTTGCCCTTACGGGCCATAAAATGAGTTTTACATATCTAAACGACTCCAAACCTTTTTCTACTGATCACATATGATAAATAAATTATTTTAAGCCTTCTGGAAATATAAAAATATCAGATTTGAGTATCGAACCCGGAAATGGCCTTTAATCGCCTTAATTAGCGTTTTTAACGCATAGTATGTTTTAAAATAATATTGGACATACCCGGGTTGATACCTACTGATATATGAGGCAAATTATGATATTTTAACAGTAAGAAAAGGTTGTTTAACTCAGACTTCGTTTTTGAGCTTTTCGGCTTATGTGAAATTACCAAAATACCCCTACGGGGCATAGTTTGGTTAAAGGTGATAAATTTCACATATATGATTTAGCCTACTGTTATAACTCAGCAAATTGAGTATGTTTGCTGTTTACATCAGACCTGTAACTCAGTTAAACATTTAAACTCTTTTACAACCTTTAAAATGACCAAACTACCCCTACGGGGCATAGTTTGTGTTTAAATTAGTTCGGGGCATAATGATAGACATCCTACTGATGTCACAACATATTTGAAGCATATTAACTTAGGAAACCTGTATATGGCTCTTGCGAATACCCGTTACGCTTATTTCGCGTTCGGTTCGGTTTATGTAACAAGTTTACATAAATTAGCCGAAACGGGTCAAACCTTAACGGTTTTATCTCAAAATCCAGAATGTGAATAATAAACCCATATTAAACAAGTCTTCAAACTTGTCGGGTCTAAATCACATTCTATCCGGTCTTCGCTTAATCGTGCGTACGAACCGTACCTTTGAAACTAGCCGGTCTAAGCTTAAGCTTAATAAAAGACCCGTTAGTATTCTAATAGGTTATATTAAACCTTCGTTCCAGATTAGGAGAACCAGTAAAAGCTACGTGCAATTTGCTTATTGTGAATTATACTTTGCATCAGGTAAATACTTTTAACTTATTTTCCCTATACGGGCTTGGGTTACGGTATATAGCATACCGCTTGATCGGGCATCAAATCTCCACATTAAGTGGGTAGTTGAATAATTTGATCGGCTCGTTTAAACAGTCTTGTTTACTTTACAGCCTTTGGGGGGTTAATGACCATGTCCCGGATATCCTTGGCATCATCTTACGAGATGGCCACGACCTGAGCACGGGGTGTAGGCGTATACCTGTCAGTGTATAACTCAATTATGTGGTGTGTCTATTGATCTTTAACCCGAACAAGATCCGGGCTACTGAACGCATAAGTAACATGTAATTCGTTCACAAGATTATAATATTAAATAATTCTCCCAAGTTAAACAAAATATTTATGCCATGTGCATCCAAACCAATTTTCAATCATTTTCCAAAATGAGTCAGTTGAATGTATTTACCAGTGTAAACTGACGTATTTTCCCAAAAAGATTAAATGCAGGTACTAAGCGAAATTGGTTGGGATTTCTCTTAAGCATCATTAGAAGTCTCGCAAGCTTAAGATGCCTGAAGTCTGTTGAACCATTAAATGTTATTTTTTTTCGATCCTACTGTGGATAAACATCCGGATATTGTGACTTTGATTACAATAAATAAATTCGGTTGTATCTTATTTTAAATTTGTTTCCGCTGTGCATTCATATATATTGTGTTGTTTGACTATTACGTTGCCAACCACGTCACGATACTCCCCCACCGGGCCCACCGGTGACACGTGGAAATCGGGGTGTGACCACCATTGCTTATGGAGTCTTGGGTCTTAGTGGGCTGGACTTGTCACACCCCGACCACGTGGAACATACAAAACGTGGCGGAAACATCGGGGAGTGTTGTAACAGAATTAATTGTTTCAAATCCATGGCAATTGAAGTTTCGTTTTATTGATTAAAAGTGTTACAATGTCTTAACAAACAAGGAAATACAACATAATTAACTAATCTTGCATCTTTTATTGTCACTAAAGCCCAAGTCTGCCTATGTATATCTTGATCATCTTATGCAACAGCTCCTGAAAAACACATGTGAAAATAGGTACGTCAGCATAAAAATGCCTGTGAGATACATAGGTTTTGTGAAAATAGGTTCCATGACTTATGTTTGAGAAAATGTTTAGTCATGAACCTTGTAATTTGCTTTGTTTTGTAAATCATTTGAAAAACAATGAGTTCAGATGATATGTATAAGTAAATGTCATAATGTATGGTTAAATGAATAACCATAGTAAAATGGGTTTGTATAAGATAAGTTGTTTGTAAAACAATGTCTTGTGAAAAGTATGTTATTTGTATAAAATGTTATATGTCTCAAACTGAAATGATTCAAATAATGCTACGATATGTAATACCATACAAACACTTATATATAGGAAGTACCAGCGGCGTATCCACCATGCTTGTATCATATTACACACGCCTCGTTACTTAATCACTTACTCAAACCAAACTATCAAGATGAAATGTTTAACAAGTATAGAAATGTTCATGTATAGTCAAATACGGTTCACACGGTTCATAGATACAAACGGTTCACAGATACAAACGGTTCACAGATATCAACGGATCACAGATACAAACGGTTCACAGATATCAACGGATCACATAGTCAAATGATTACAACGGTTCACATAGTCAAATGTTTACAAGGGTTCAATATGTAGTATAATGTGTTCATATGCTGGATAAGCATATGCAACAGAAAAGCAATGTAAAACAATGTACTAAGTATGCACATAATGGACATACATAGCATAAAATGTATTGAAATCATGTACTATAATGTACTAACGAACATAACAGGTATATGATGTGAAAACGGGAAAGCATGAATGTAACAAGTAGGCACATGTGTTCCACCCCAAAACAGTTTGGAAAACAGTAAAAGGGGGGTCTATGTACTCACTTGAGATTGCTCAGAAGTCCTAGGATAACCACCAAGCAATGCTAGAGATCGCGGAATATCAAACGGCACCTAATATAGGTAACTACATTAATAAACCGGACCTAAATCGGAAGACTGGGTAGCATGAGGGTTTGTAAACCAAATGAGTGTAGGAACTCATGTGATATGGTTAATCAAAGCCTACATACTAAATGAAACTTAACCTAAGTGATTTCGACCCATTACGACCCGTTTAGGTAGCTTATGCTACTTTAACGCGTCGTTCGCGTGAAACGCGTTCGGACCACCTAACTAGCCCTATGAAAAGTGTTATATGCCTAAACATATTACATAATCAGTTATGTGACAAAGGTTTAGGTTACATATGCTTAATTACCAATTATACATGAAAAGGGTATTCTGGTAATTTACCTAAGGCATATAAACTACCTATCATACAACTACTTAAACGATGTGACCATAGGGTATAACCTCGGAAGGTTATTCCCTACCTACTATGGTCACCTAATGTGTTTGGTCGGATCCTAATGATCGACCAAACTGGGTCGGGTTCGAGGTATAAGCGATTTATCAGATCGCTTACCCTACGACCCTAAACAACGTGGTAATCAGTGGGCATAGTCCCAAGGGACTATGACCAACGTGATTACACTCACGTTGCGAAGTTCAAACGAACTTCGCATTGACCATTACTGGTCAACGCTGAAAGTCAAACAAAGTTTGACTTTCTGACTCGAAAAGCAGTAAAATAAGGAAAAGAACGAAAGAATACTTACGAAGGGTCCCCGAATGCTAATCCCGATTCAAGAATCTCAGGTATGAAACAATGGTTTCAACTTAGAGGTTCTCAAATCAGAATTCTAGTGATTTTAGCAATGAGGGGTATGGGGTATTTATAGGAATACCCGAACCGTTAAGATCGTTTCATGGAAAACGTGCCTTAATCCCATCCGTACATGTGTTGCAAAGTTATGGTGTTTAGGTGCTTAAATTCCATCCATACATGTGTTGCAAAGTTATGGTGCCTAAATTCCATCCTTATCCGCTGACTAAGCATGTTAGAATGTGTGGTTGTGAATTAAACAACGGCTAATACATCGAATCTGGTCCCGAAAGTGCAAAACTGATATTTCTGCATGTTTTCTGTCCAGCATAGGCAGTCGCGTAGCGCGACTGGTAAATCCTATAGGGCTCGCGCTACGCTAGCACCCCTCTGATTCAGAAATGTTTCAAAGTTGGCAGAAATGGTCCCTGCACGTGTTTAAGGCCTTTTTCGATGCGTTTGAACCCCGTTAACCTCATTTCAAGGCTCTAAAATGAAGTTAAAGTATAGGGAACTCAAAACATGCTCAAAAATATGCCGGATGATGGTTCGTTTGGCCGTACGAACGCGATGTTCGCTTAATTACGACGGAATGCGCATAAGCGCGAAAAACGATCCAAATGACGTGACGAATGGATTTTTCTTATGCTGAACACTAAAATAAAATATTTTAGTGCTTACATAAATTTTTGGATGTCCGGATGTAATCAGAACGTAAGTTATGCGCGAAAATGCAAACTTGTGCACTTTTTGACACTTTTAGTCCCTGAATGACACAAAAGTTTATTTTAGCATACCGAACACCTCAAAGCCTATTTCTAAGCTATGTAAAGGATATTTATGGTATGTTTAACTTATGGTCATGTCCCGGAATGTCTGTTACAGTTCAAATTGGCATACTTTCACAGTTTGTCAAATTTAGTCCCTGTAAGCGATTAAACTTTGATTTCACCACACCAAACCTTCCAAAACTTATATCTAAGTTATGTAAAGGTTATTTAAGGTATGTTAAGCCTATTTCACTATTCCGGAGTGTTCGTTGCATTAAACTGGTTATATTTACGCATCAGTGAGTGTATAACCTTCCAGAAAGCGATTTAGAGCTTGAAATCGAAACAAGAGTTGATATGTGCAATCGATACACATATTTTTACAAATCCCAAGTATGAAATACAATATTTCATTGGTTTGGCATTTGTTTGATGGTCGCAGTGACACAGGTGTTACAGGACTTGCACTCGATTTGGTGGCTCTTCGGTTGTAGGAAGACCACCATTGCTTATGGAGTCTTGTCCCCAATTTTTGTAATCCAATGTCAAAGTTAAATCATCAGAAACCACATGGGGGATTTGATTTGTGGGTACCTCAATGACACTGGAACCAGGTTGGCCTAGACGAAGTTTGAGGTCGATCTTGGGGTCCATAGTGGTCGAGGAATTTGGCCAGTTAAGAATGTTGGGCGTAACGAATTGTCTAGCACATGTAGTGCTAATCCTAGCCCTGGCATGACCGCGCTTATTAGAGATGGTAAACATGGCTAAAAGAACAACTAGCAAATTTTTACAAGAAACAATAGATTGTTGGGGTGAATTGTATGGGTGTCTAGGCTGTTTTTATACACGATGGTAGCATTTTAAGTTCAGTGAATAATTAATGATTTTTAAGGTATATATAAATAAAGCATTTTGTACACAATCTTCAACAAGAATATATACAATCCACAAAATAAGATTTGATATATACATTATTTATATATTATTATTATTATTATTATATGATAATATTAGAAATGAAATGAACAGTAATTATATTATATTATAATAATATATTAATATAACAATAATAATTACTATATATTAATATAATAATAATTATTATTATTATTTTCTTTACTTTCCCAGTTGAATAAGCTTGGTGTCAACCAATACTGGTATCGAAATTACAGGTACGGTCCGGTTTATTATCGGTACATGAAGGTACAAATTGGCACCAGCCTGATACATAAAACGTCAAAAGTCGATACCGGATTGAGTTTGAAAATCGTTTAGTTCAGGAAATTCGGTACTGCTACACGGTGCCATTTGCTCATCCCTGATCACGTGTTCCGTACAAACAACAACGGTATCGTATAACTTTTTCTTGTTGATTTTCTTCAACTTTTAATGATTTCTTTTTTTAGTTTCAGGGGTAGAGATGAGCTCGGTGGCAACCGATACCGAAAATACCGGTTACGATACCGGCATATGAAGGTAAAAAACGGTAACGAACCGGTACTAAGAACGCCAAAAGTCGGTACCGAATTGGTACTTATGATCCTTCGGTTTGGGAAATTCGGTACCGGTACCCAGTATTATTTGCTCATCTCTGACCACGGGTTTCATACGAACAACATCATTAACATACAACTTTTTTGATTGATTTTCTTTCAATTATTTTTTACTGTTTTTTACGTTTTCTTTTTATTCATGTTAGTGGTTTCGCGTGCAACACGCTCGTAGTGATTTCAAAACAAATGCAAATACAGACTAAATAACACAAGAAGTTCGCAGCAACGCGACTAGGGTGATAAACCTAGTTATATATTAATTGTGGACATTTAGTTCATGATTGATAAATATATAAATATTTATTTGTATGCATATGAATTTAATAACTGTGAACATTTAGTTCATGATTGATAAATTTATAAATATTTATTTGTATGCATATGAAACTTATACAAAATAAAAATAACGTCTAATCTAATTCTAATAAAGAATTCCCCTAAATGTCGTGTAGCAATTTGTTATGTTACCTCAATTATAATAAATTCAAAAGAATATCAAGTGATAGTATCTCTTCCACTCTCAAGAATAATATGTATATATATATATATATGTATGTATGTATATTAAAATAATCTTACATTAATGATTATATCACTTTGATATTATTAATATTTAATATAAATATTAGTTATCTACTTATCTCCACTTTATTAAAAAAAAAAAACAAATGTATCCAAAGAAGATGGGATAACAAAAAAAAATTATACAAGTTATATTCTAAAAATATATATAAACAGTATATATATGTTTAATATATATATATATATATATATATATGTGTGTGTGTGTGTGTGTATGTTCTTAGATTGTGAACAAATTCCATTCCGTCTACTTTGATAACACTTTCCAAAATAAGAAAATGTTAATTTTGAAATAAAATTCTTAAACACATTATTTAAAATGAATAATGTTATATTTTCTTTAATTTTGTATGTATAGTTCATATTAGGGTTATATATATTCATATTAAAATTTATATTTATCATGTGTGATACAAGAAACAATATGAAATATAAAAAATAATTCAAAATTTATAACAATTTTGTTTCTTGAACACAACCAACCTCAATAATAACATATTTATTTAAAGAAAATCATTCAAGTTTATATAGATGGAAAACACATTTTTTTCAAAGAACTCAATCTATTGTATAAGTATTTAAAGGTCTTTCATTTTCTATCACCAAACAATGCTTAATTGGTTATATTTATGTTCCTTCACCCCCAAGGACATGTGACGTCCTAGTAGCCTCGTAACTTTGTACCCTAACTCACCTATAGAAACCGGAATATATATATATATATATATATAGGGTGCCGCTAAAATTAAAACCACCCCCATTTGCGAGAACCGCTAGAACCACTCTCCACCAATCAGATAATGACAACCAAAAGGATAATATAGTCATTTAATCAAAACTATCAAATCATTTCTCTCTCCTCTTTAAAGTCTTTTTTTAAAGTCTTTTCAATTTCCCTATTTTCAATTTCTCTCTCTTCACATTTCTCTCTTCTCTTTTTATTATTTTGTAAAAGAAAAAAAATTGCAAAAAAGTTTTTGTAAAAAAAAGTTTAAAACCGTAAAAAAAGTTTTCGTAAAAATTGTAAAAAGTTTTAAAACGTGTGTGTAAAAAAAGCTTTTTGTAAAAAAAAGGTTAAATCCGTAAAAAAGTTTTCGTATAAACTTTTGTCTTTTGTATAAAAAAAATTTATAAAAAAAAATTTGTAAAAAAATTTGGTAAAAAATTTTTTGTAAAAAAAAAAGTTTAAAACCGTAAAAAAAGGTTTTCGTAAAAAAAACGTAAAAAAGTTTAAAAAACGTGTCTGTAAAAAAAGTTTTTAAAAAAAATGTTAAAACCGTAAAAAAAATTTCGTATAAAAAACAATATATACAATAAGACAAAACAAGCAAATTTACTAAACTGCTATTTTAACATTAAAATATGAGTTAATTACATATTTAGTCCCTATGGTTTGCACAAAATAACATACTTAGGTACTAATAGTTTAGAATCACATTCTAGGGTATTAACTTTTCATTTTTTAACGTTTGAAGGTATTAACGTTATTTGTAGGTTTAAAATCATATTCTATTAGTACTAAGTATGTTATTTTGTGCAAACCACATGGACTAACTATGTTAATACTCTAGAGGTTAATACCTCCAAACGTTACAAAATAAAACGTTAATACTCTAGAAGGTGATTTTAAACTATTAGTACCTAAGTATGTTATTTTGTGCAAACCATAGGGACTAACTATGTAATTAACTCTTAAAATATAAAAAACATAATATGACAAAAAGAATTTAATATTGTTTTTATAACTTTTAAACTTATCCATCCTTCTTCAAAGATCAATGGTTGGAAAGTGATTCTTGTGGTTCTCTTAACTGGAGTTGGTTTCATTTTAGCGGCCCATATATAAAAGTGTAGAAGAAAGTACGAGTACAAGAGTATCTTGGGAAAATCATATTTATGGACTTTCTCTCTCCACATGCAAGACACATGCATATTCCACCCCATTTTTTAAACGTTCATAACTTTTTTATACGACATTATTTTTTCATAAAAATTTCACCATAAAATCGAGCGTCTTTATATCTTTAATTTGAGTACCATATTGCTATATAAAATATGAAAACTAAAAAAAACACTAAAATGTGTTGTATTTCTATGTTGTATAACATTTTTTTGTGCTGGATTTTTGTGCTATATTTTTGTGCTAAATTTTTTGTGCTGAATTTTTTTGTCTTAATTTTTTTCTCAATTTTTTTGTGCTGGGTTTTTTTGTACTACATTTTTTTGCTGAATTTTTTCGTGCGACATTTTTTTGTACCAGATTTTTTTGTGCTATATTTTTTTGTACTACATTTATTTGCTATATTTTTTTGAACTAGAATTTTTTGTGCTATATTTTTTTGTACGAAATTTTTTTGTTGTAATTTTAAAAAACAAAATGGGTGCCACATGTCATTTTCACTCCTATTTATAAGGACCAAAATGCCCTTCATTCCTACATATTAGGAGTGACACATGTCATCATCACAATCCTTCTTAGGCTACTTAGGCAAAATCCAGTTTTTAGTGGAACCTTCCCCTACCTATATATATATATATATATATATGGGACCGCTAAAATGAGAACCACCTCGAGTTGTAAGAACCGTGAGAACTACACCGTACGGGGCGAGGTGGACCAATTTTTTTTTTCATAAACGTAGATGCGTGTATTATAAACACATTTGTAAAAAAAAAAATCAAAAAAAAAAATGTCGTGTGTGTAGTTTTGAGCACCACAAGTTTGTGTTTACGGGTACCGTAAATCCTACCGGAAAATTTACGGTACCCGTAAACACACATTTGTGGTGCTCAAAAACTTTTTTTTTGAATTTTTTTTACAAATATGTTTATAATACACGCATTTACGTTTGTGAAAAAAAATTTGGTCCACATCGCCCCGTACGGTATAGTTCTCACGGTTCTTACAACTCGAGGTGGTTCTTATTTTAGCGGACCCATATATATATATATATATATATATATAGGGAGGGGCTCATGCGAGAACTCCATTTATTGCGAGAACCGTGAGAACCAATGTGAACACAACCTAAAATAGCTAAAAAAACCTAACCCCCCCCCCCCCCCCAATCTAAATGCTAAAAACTAAACCCCCCAAAAAACCTAAAAAAACCCCAAACCCCCCCCCCCCCCCCACCCCAAACCTAAACCCCCCACCCCCAAGCTAAAATGCTAAAAACTAAACCCCCAAAAAACCTAAAAAAATCAAAAAATAATTAAAAAAAAAATTTTATGCTAAAATCGCTACTTTTAGTTTCAAAAAAAAAATTTAAATAAATTTTTTTTTTGCTTCGAAAAGTAGCGATTTTTATATAAAAAATATTAAAAAAAATTTGTGTGATTTTTAGGCATTTTTGGTTGTGTTCACATTGGTTCTCGCAGTTCTCGCAATAAGAGGTGATACTCGCATGATCTTCTCCCTATATATATATATATAGGGGATGGTTCAAATGAAAACCACTTTTATTGTACAACTCGAAAACTAACTAAAAAAAACCTAAAAAACACACAATTTTTTTTTCCAATTTTTTTTTATAAAAATCGTAGGTTTTTATATTTATAAAAAAAAATTTCAAAAAAAAAAATTTGTAGTACACATACACATGTGTAGTATTACACATGTGCACTACAAAAAAAATTGAATTTTTTTTATATACATAAACCTGCGAAAATTGGTATGCAAAAAAAAAATTTGGTATGTTTTTTTGGATTTTTTAATTAGTTTTCGAGTTTTCACAATAACTATTGGTTTTCACAAAATATGGAGAAGATCATGCGAGAACCACCTCTTATTGCGAGAACCGCGAGAACCAATGTGAACACAACCAAAAATGCCTAAAAATAGCTAAAAATCACACAAATTTTTTTTTAATATTTTTTATATAAAAATCGCTACTTTTCGAACCCAAAAAAAAATTTAAATTTTTTTTAAATATTTTTTTTGCCACTAAAAGTAGCGATTTGAGCATAAAAAATATTAAAAAAAATTAGATTTTTTTAGATTTTTTTTAGATTTTTTTAGGTTTTTTTGTAGGTTTAGTTTTTAGCATTTTAGCTTGGGGTGGGGGGGTTTAGGTTTTTGGGGGGGTGCGGGAGGGGGGTTTAGGTTTTTTGGGGGTGGGGGGGGGGGGAGGGTTAAGTTTTTTTTAGGTTTTTTGGGGGTTTTAGTTTTTACAATTTAGCTTGGGGGGGGGGGGGTTAGGTTTTTTTTTTGGGGGGGGGGGGGGGTTAGGTTTTTTAGCTATTTTAGGTTGTGTTCACATTGGTTCTCGGGTTCTCACAATAAGGGTGGTTCTCGCATGAGCCCCTCCATATATATATATATATATATACACACACATATAGGAAGGTTCAAATGAAAACCACTGGTTATCGCGAAAACTCAAAAACTAACTAAAAAAGCCTAAAAAACATACCCAAAAAAAATTTTTTTAATACCAATTTTCGCTATTTAAATTATATAAAAAAAATTTCAAAAAAAAAATTTGTAGTGCACATGTGTAAAGTACACATGTGCACTACAAAAAAAAATTTGAAAAAAACTTTTTTTATATAAAAAACTAGCGAGTTTAATAAAAAAATTAAAAAAAAGTTGTGTGTTTTTTAGGCTTTTTTTGTTAGTTTTCGAGTTTTCGCGATAAAAGTGGTTTTCATTTGAACCATATATATATATATATATATTATTTAAGTTAGAATTGATATAATGCTTTTATCTAAGATAATGACAATATATCGATTGGTTTTAATGTTTACAAGATAATTTCATATATATTTAACATTTATGTTGGTGTTTGTTTAAACTCTTTTCTTCATGACATTTCTCCTGATTTGAGGCTCCTACCAAAATATATATTTAAATTTTAAATAAATGAAATTGTCCTAATTTGAGACTACTAGCAAAATATATATTGAATTTTAAAGAAATGAAATTGAGGATTGTTAGAGTTTTAAAATATAACAATAAACTAGGTTAGAACCCCGTGTATAACACGAGTTGAATAAATGTAATTATATATATTAAATAATAAAAAGTTATATCTTTATGAACCATGTATACTGTACGGGTTAAATAAATTTAATTTTATATATCAAATAATAAAAAAATTATATCTTTAAAAACAATGTGTATTACACAGATTAAATAAATGTAATTTTTTATACTAAATACTAGAAACGCCGTGTCTTTAAAAAACCATGTATTACACGTGTTGAATAAATCTAATTTTACATAGCAAATGATAAAAAGTTATATCTTTAAAAACTTCGTGTATTACATGGGTTATATAAATGTAACTTTGAATAGTAAATAATAAAAAAAATATTTTTAGAAACCTCGCATTTTACATGAGTTGAATAAATATAATTTTGTATACCAAATAATAAAAAAATATATTTTTAATAAATTAGGAAAACATTTAATATTAATTTATTATTTATATATTTAATATAAGATAAGTAGGAAAGAGAGGTATTTGTTTAAAAAAATATATTAAATTAACAATTTAGATTAGAGGATAATATTTTATTAAAGTATGATAAGATTTAATATTAATTTATAGTTTATTTATTTAGTTAATATAAGATAAGTATAGATTTAATGATACATTTAATGAATGACACGTGTCCAAAAGCTGGTTTCTTTTATTATATTGGATAGATACAGGGAATTATATTATATCACTTAATTTATAAATAAATTCTCTTAATAACCTTGCTATAAATATTTATTTGTATACATTTCAAATTTGTACATAGTGCATAATAAGTTATATAGAAATACCTAATTATTTATATTTATGTTCCTTCAACCCATGGGCATGTGTTGTCCTAATAGCCTCGTAAATCTTAACTCACAAATGGAAGAAGATATATATTTTATTTAATGTAGAATTGATATAATGTTTTTATAAAATATAGCATATCCTATATCAACATTTATGTTGGTATTTAAACTCTTTTCTACATATTACACTTACCCTAATTTGAGACTTCTAGCTAAATATATATTTAAATTTTAAAGAAATGAAATTGTAGTTTATAAGAGTTTTAAAATTTTACAATAAATATAGGGAATTACATTAGAGCACCTAATTTATAAATAAATTCTCTTAATAACCTTGTTATATTATGTTCAAAGATCTGAACTATTATAATAATTAAATGTTATAAATAAATTCTCTTAATAACCTTGTAATAATAAAAAATTATATATATTAAATAATAAAAAGTTATATCTTTATGAACCATGTATACTGTACGGGTTAAATAAATTTAATTTTATATATCAAATAATAAAAAAAATTATATCTTTAAAAACAATGTGTATTACACAGATTAAATAAATGTAATTTTGTATACTAAATACTAGAAACGCCGTGTCTTTAAAAAACTCGTGTATAATTAGGTTGAATCAATCTACCAAATAATAAAAAATTACATCCTTAAAAACCCCATATATTACACGTGTTGAATAGATCTAAAAAAGAGTTTTATCTTTAAAAATCATGTGTATTACACAGATTAAATAAATGTAATTTTATATATTAAATGCTAAAAATGTCGTATCTTTAAAAAACACGTGAATAGTCGGGTTAAAAAATCTACTAAATAATAAAAAATTATATCTTTAAAAACCCCATGTATTACACGTGTTGAATAAATCTAATTTTACATAGCAAATGATAAAAAGTTATATCTTTAAAAACTTCGTGTATTACATGGGTTATATAAATGTAACTTTGAATAGTAAATAATAAAAAAAAATATTTTTAGAAACCTCGCATTTTACATGAGTTGAATAAATATAATTTTGTATACCAAATAATAAAAAATATATATTTTTAATAAATTAGGATAACATTTAATATTAATTTATTATTTATATATTTAATATAAGATAAGTAGGAAAGAGAGGTATTTGTTTAAAAAAATATATTAAATTAACAATTTAGATTAGAGGATAATATTTTATTAAAGTATGATAAGATTTAATATTAATTTATAGTTTATTTATTTAGTTAATATAAGATAAGTATAGATTTAATGATACATTTAATGAATGACACGTGTCTAAAAGCTGGTTTCTTTTATTATATTGGATAGATACAGGGAATTATATTATATCACTTAATTTATAAATAAATTCTCTTAATAACCTTGCTATAAATATTTATTTGTATACATTTCAAATTTGTACATAGTGCATAATAAGTTATATAGAAATACCTAATTATTTATATATTGTTCCTTCAACCCATGGGCATGTGTCGTCCTAATAGCCTCGTAAATCTTAACTCACAAATGGAAGAAGATATATATTTTATTTAATGTAGAATTGATATAATGTTTTTATAAAATATAGCATATCCTATATCAACATTTATGTTGGTATTTAAACTCTTTTCTACATATTACACTTACCCTAATTTGAGACTTCTAGCTAAATATATATTTAAATTTTAAAGAAATGAAATTGTAGTTTATAAGAGTTTTAAAATTTTACAATAAATATAGGGAATTACATTAGAGCACCTAATTTATAAATAAATTCTCTTAATAACCTTGTTATATTATGTTCAAAGATATGAACTATTATAATAATTAAATGTTATAAATAAATTCTCTTAATAACCTTGTAATATTATGTTCAAAGATATGAGTTATTATAATAATTAAATACTAGGTTTTAAGGGTAAGTATTAAATTCTCAGTTTAACACTTGTCAAATTATAATTACCATTAATATATAAAACAATTTAGAATTCATAAATAGGAAGGTGGTGTTTGTTTTTCTAAAAAATATTTACGCAGGCTCTTCTGTTTGTGCCGCGTTGACCACGCGCAGACATTGCTATCTGCAGACTATTTGTTTTTTTCCGAAAATGTTTCATTAAAAAAACGTCTGCGCGAGTTCTTCTTAATGCATATTTGGCCCCGCCACTTCTAAGATCTTTTAAGTTTTACAGAGGGTTAAACACCACCACCAACCACCGTCCACCGTCCACCACCCACCACCACCGTCTACCACCACCACCATCTCTACCACCACTGTCCACGTCCACCACCCACCACCACCGTCCACCACCACCCACCATCCACATCAACCACCCACCAGTACCGTCCGCCACCACCACCCACCATCTACGTCCATCACTCACCACCACCGTCCGTACACAACTACCAGTTTATTTTAGAAGTCTATATACGTTAAAAAACAAACAGACTTCTTCTTGCAGACTGTAGAGGTTTGGTGCACCTCTTCTTCTATAGATGTCTGCAGATATGGTCCAAAGAGTGCAGACATTTTATCTCTTAAAAAACAAACAGCACTTAACTTGTGTTCCTTTTTAAAAACATTTATTGCAGAAATATGTTTAATTTTATTTAACCACACTGATATAGGCCTAAAAATATTGGTAGCAGTACTATATTAAATTTTATGATTTTTTATACAAATCGGTGGAGCCGAACAGATACATAACTTTGTAACTTTATGTTTGTAAACTTTATTTAATTTGATCTTATAATACCTACTGTAAATAGTATTATATGTTTCATGCATATACCAAATTTTTGGCGCACCGTACTGGGAATTCAACTAGTTCATTCTACATTACCTAACTAATTGGTGTTATAGTAGTGTGTTTAATTCTATAAAAAATCAAAGTATAGATAAAATTTCAGAAAAAAAAATTGAAAATAAAAATAATTTCAAACATTATAAGTTTGTTAATAAAAATGTTCAATATTAGTTATTAGTTCTCCGAGTTATAAAATCAGTCTACAAATCAGGTTGAGGAAACCAGAACCCAAATGATTTAACCGCTGAAGGTAGTATGCAGGCAAAACATAAATATGTAGTTAACTACTTAATTAGCCTAGTTTATAAGTTTTATAAGATAATATTTATGAGTTATGATAAGATAATTGTATACTATTCCAAAATCATAATCTTCATATCATTTCTATACATGCTTTATGTGCCCTTATTCAAACGTACAAAAAATAGTATCAAGAAAATAAACTATTAGATTAAAAAGCAGAGCCGGTTCAAGCATTTTATAATGATTGTAAAAGTAATAACGATGTGAGATAATAACAATAAGAATACTCATTCAATTTTTTATTTCTTCGGATCATCTTAGTACATATAACCTCCACACAAGATAATCGGTTTTGTTATGGGTCAAATTTACATTCTGGGATCCTCTGTGTCTAAGTATCCTGAGTTAGTCCAGGATCCTAAGCCAGACTGGGATCCCTGAAGTAAATACTAACTTAGTTCACAGATTATTGTTCTTTTCTCTTTAATTTGTTCTCACATGTAAATCATAACATCTAACGACTTAGTCTTTGCTAATTAACGGGAAATGCAATGAAGAATACGCTGAATGAGTCATATAAAATGTGTTGACTGCATCATTCCCGAAGAATCGATCAAGAAGTTATAGAAAACATGCAAAAGAGACAGAGAAAGTGGTTTATAACGGTCACAAGTGAAGACTAACTAATCTCCGAGATTCTCGGAGATCTTTGGTTAAGGATCCCGGATAGGTTCAGTATCCTGAACTTGCATGCGATATGATACTAACATTTATCTTGTTTATTTTATTTTATACTCGCAAGAACGGCCATACAACTTAGTCTCACCCAAAGACTCAGAATTACAGTTAATACGCATGTTTTGGTCAAAAATCCCACAAGGATAATGTAACCAAATCTGATTTTTGTGAGGTTGGATGCTTGATTAAATGAACAAATGTAAGAACAATAATTGAACGAAAATGGCAATGAACACAAGGATGTATACGAGGAAAAACCCCTTGATCAATGAATGATCTCCGGCATAAAAAACCTCGGATAGTGAAAACTATCACTATCAACTATATTGAATAAACAAGTTTACAACTTTGGAAGTATTGAGCTTGATACAATGAATTCTAGGGTGTGTGTATTCGAGAGAAAGAGTAACAGAAATGATGTATGGTAACCAGAGTGCCAGTGGTTTCTTAATTTAGCTCAATACCCCTCTTAACTTAGCTAAAAATATCCTAACTAACTATCCGAAAAATCAGCCATTCACCCACGATCACCACCAACGGTCTTCAGCTCGTGCACATGTCAAAATAAAGAGCATATTCCCCTGGAATCTCGGTTGGAATAAGTCCTCTTCGAAACATACCTACAAAACAAGCCAAAAGGTGGTGGAAACAATTGTTAGTTTAAGAATACCAGTGAGGATCCTTGATCCTTAGTCTTCCTGCACCACTTCCTAAGGATCCTTGATCCAGGTTAAACTGAGGATCCATGATCCATAGACATTAAAATTCTATCCCTAACAATTGCCCCCAAACATGACTAGTTGAATATCAATTGGATAGTCATGTTTCAGCGAAATTCGGACTAGCCGTTACTTGGAGATATAGCCGTTACAGGCTTACGTCACCGGAGGGTCATCCCTGCAACAAACAATGATTATAAATAGGATAGAGATAGGGGTGATATTTTTCATTGAAATTCAATATCTTCTCCTTTAAATCCTCATTCGAAGATACAGGTATCTCCTTCCTTCTTCTCTCTAAATTTCTTTCCTCTGATCCTCTATTTCTTCGAGATCCCATGGCCAAGATGAACACCCGATCCTCTCCTGCTAAGAATCCTGAGCACAACATCCCTCCGAAGAGTCAGGGCCTCACTAATAATCCCTCCATGGAGCTTTGTCGCTTCACTGATCCTGAAGTTGATCAATTGCGTCACTGTTTCCCGCATGGAACTATCTTCAGGCCATTTGACTCTTCGATGAAGAGTGATTGTTTATCAGAAATCTGGATCACCTTCCATGCTGCTCCATTCCAGATAGGTTTCATATATCCTTTCCCGACGTTACACAGAGCTTCTTCACACTAACTGGTCTGTGCTACATTCAGGCCATGCCAATGGTGTGGATGTAGGTCCCTCAGAAGTTGAGGTCAAACCTAATCCTTGTTATGATTAACACACTAGCAAGTGCGGAATCCAAGCTAGAATGCAAACCGAGATCGAAGATGACAATACACGACACGCAAGATTCACCGATTAACACCTCTGTATTAATACGTATGAAAAGATCAGTTACAAGCTCAATGTTTACAGATGTATTCCATAAACTCTCAAAGTTCTCTCGTGTGTGTGTGTGCTCTCACTTGTCTTCCTCTTGTCTTTTTTTTTTGAAGTGAACACAACACATGAGTATTTATACTCAACACAGCTCGTCTGGTCGAAGGATCAGATAGACTGATCGAAGGATCATCTATCGACCAGAAATCTACCGAAGGATCACATATACCTCGAAGGATGATATCCTTCGAGGTCCATCAGCATCCATCGAAGGTTTATCTTTCGAGCTCATCGAAGGATCCAAACAATCCTTCGAAGACTCATCCTTCGACACAGACATGTTACAAACAAAGTGCTAACTGTTTGGTCAAGTCAAACCAGGAGGATGGTTGACTTGGTCAAACTTACATCGAACGCACATATTAACAGACCTAAGACGTAAACCAGACTAACACAAGACATCGTTTTGTATCATGACGAAATACAGACAAAGTACAGACACAAGTGCACCAACAAACTCCCCCTTGGCTGTAACTTTGTCTCGATTTTCGTGTCTTCAAGTCTTTGACGTCCTTTCAAGTCTTCAATGTCGGAGGATCTTTTAAAGTCTTCACGTCTTGAAAGCAGAAAGTGTACCAACAAACTCCCCGTTTCATGTAGGAAGTGTGTTGACAAACTCCCCCTTAACATAAGCTCCCCCTTGAGTTATGCTCGTGAAAGTCTTGATCTTTACAACTTGAGATCCTTGTGGTGTTGATGATGGGCAGCGGCAACTCGATCATTTTATCCTTTGAGTGCCTCCACTTCGTGTCTTCATTCCAAAGCTTGTCATCGAACATGTTCTCCTCACTTTTAGCATCTGCACATGCGAGAAAGCTAAACGCATAATGAGAACAACCGCTTAGAATATAGTTAATTATTAAAACAAAAGACACATATGAGATCAAATCTCAATCAAACACCAACCGACAACAGTTTGAAAGTTTAGAAAATGTACAACTTTAATCCTTTAACTTTCAAAATGTGTTAACTTCGACCAATTATGAAAATGCAATTGTTTTCCGGCTTATAATCAGGATTTTGGGTAGGACAGACTCGAGTTCCAACATCAGTCAATCAAAAATAAACTAGAAGCAAAATCTCTTTGGATTTTATAAAGTTTATATTAAAACACACCTAAAATCTTTTTGGAATTTTTCATTTTTCAAAAGTAAAGACGGAAAACAATAAATAAATATATACAAAGATACAGAAACGAAAGCAGTAAACAAATATTTACAGACATTCTTTTTGTGAGTTTCGAGGGTAAGAGAATCATATCAGTGTACGGTCATGTCAAAACACTCTTGTTGTTCTATTAGTTAACATTAAGATAAGCATCCTATAACAATTATCGGTATTGTTGTCCACATAAGCTCAACTTATCAGATGTAATCATGGCGAGGGGATACATTAAGGTATGATTTATACTTACCGACCGGTGTTCATCCACATCACGACACATTCCCGTATCAAGGTATGCACGAGGGTTCATCTTACCGGTGAGTATGCCGATTATCATCTGTTTGACCGTATATGATGTGAGATTCTCACTTATTTTGATTTGAAAACAAGCCCTATGTGATATAATCACTTATTGATGAGGAACTTGATTTTCGATGCATGAAGGCACAGGAGCAAGTCCGTGAACAGGTCAGTACTTTCGTACAGCAGAGAGACGAACTTGACTCCCGGATGAATGTGATATTTTATCACTTATTTTGGGACATGTGATTGTTTATCACTTATTGAGGTCGAATGCAGTATGTACACGTATGTATAGTATCATGGAAGATCTAGACTTGCATCCCCGTTATTTTTCGGTAAAAGATACAACCATGATACCCAGATGATAAGCAGCATAAAGACCGAATATCTCAGAACCTCGGCAATCTCTCAAACGAAATTTCGGTACTAAGACCATATGCCAATGAATGGTTCCCACCTGGTCTTTAGTCAATTTAAGTTTATATCACCCTGCACACTTTAAAATGATTGTGAGCCTACCGATACATCTTATATAGAGCTGCTTATCGTTTTTCATTTAAGGTTCAAAGAGGTTTGGACAGACCACTGATGTACTATCATTTTCTCTTTTGCTCGCCAGGAAACTCATTTTTGCTTTTCTATTGTTTTTGTGTTTTGGAAAAAAAAATTTTTAATGTTTTTGGATTTTTCAAAGTTGGATTTACTCCCCCTAAAATCAATAAACTAAGACAAATTTAAAACACAAAGATATTTACAAAAATGATTTTCCGATGTTGGTTAACTCATGTTTTACCTCAATGCCGTTTACCAAAAATTAATTTTGAATCAGAAATGATGTTCCGAATTTTGAAAAAAAAAACAGTTGGCATGTCGGTAAGCGGTGCGGACCATGACAACATTGTCTGGCCAAAGAGTGCTGTATGAGATAATAATTCAAAAAGCAGCTTAAATATCGACAAGTAAAAGAGAGATTAGAATTTTAAAACCGTATCCTGCAACTGCTTCGTGCATTGCCAGGAATCTGAGTTCTCTCCCAAACTGGATATCCACCCGGTGTGGATTTCAAAGTCGATTTATGTAGCTACTTAGAAATCTCTTCACAGCAACAAGATCAGAAACCTTTGGGTCCGGCTGGTCTTCCACATTGCACCAGCGAAGGTCTTTGTCTTTCTCTTTGAGAAGTAGTGTGCGGTTGTTCAATCCAAGCAAAGGCATCCGCACACCCGGTTGGATTGTTCAACAAACACATTTTCTTCAATCACACCACGAAGAAATGTACACTGCACATTTATCTTGTTGAGATTGAACTTTAGATGTGCTGCAGGTGCGTACATTTTACGTGAATCTATCCCGGGGACCCGATTAAAGCCTTTAACAGTCACACTTTTGGAAAGATTTTCATTTTGTCGAAGTTATCAATTTCTTTCGACGGACAACTCTGTTTCCCTTTTCTTTCTCTTTTCATCAAAAGCAACAATTTCTTCTGTCGCCTATCTTGTGCAAGAACGCTCCACTATCAACAATCTTACGACTATCGAAAGTTCCTCCTGGAATATCCTACACACTCACTTAACTTATCAGATTGAGAGGGGGACCCAAGCCTTTGTGGACTTGGGTCATCCTTGATCATCAAGGAAAGTGATCTCAATCACTTGATGATTAGGAAAAAGAACCTGTGGTGCTCCCCCTGATTGAATTACCTGCTTTTGCTTCCAAGCTGTTTGTCCTTTACCAGTATTTGAATTTATTGTTTTAACATTTACTGGTTTTACAGTTTCAGATTTTGCTTGTACAGGTTTTTCTTCTTTGACCTTTGATTTTAAGGCCTTTTCAATTACCTTTTGATTCTTTTGCTTTAACTTCTTTTCCCTTTCTTTCAAGACACGTGGGTCTTGTTTCGGGGAAACTGATCGTTTTCGGTAATCGATTTCTTGGGGAGCACTCGTTTTTGACTTCAGCTTCTGTACGTGTGGGCAATATCTTACAATATGCCCAACTGTCCCACATTCAAAACATGTTCTCCGCTCTACAAATTTCGGAGAAACACGTTAATGAGCAGACGAAGAACCAGACCATGAACTTTGTGATCTAGACGTGCTTGGATCTAAATCACATCCGTTGGTGTGTTGGGTGTAATTATTCTGATCATTTCGTTTTAAAATTCTAACTTGTTTTATAAAATCAATGTTAGATTTATCCTGAAATGTTTCAAGTTTGTCTGAACCCGTGGATCCAACAAAGTTCATTTTCGGTTCTCGTTTCTTAACAGGAGCTCTTTTGTTCTGCACCTTTTGTTGTTGAACCTTTGGTTGTTCAGTCTTAGGCTGCTGAACTTTAGGTGCTTGAACATTCTTGTTCTGAGTCTTCTTTCCCTGTACCTTACCCTTTCCGGAGCTGACTTGTTGTTTTCGCTCAATTGGTAGTTTTTGGTTTCCGTATTGTTTTCTAATTTGTTCACACGGAATTGGATCACATTGAGTGACGGTAACTTTGCCACTTTTGTTTCCCAAAAACTTATCAGTGCATCCTTCAAAAATTTGCTCAATTAAATCTTGGTTTACATTTTTAATTGGAAAATCTTTGTTAGAGTAGATTTTGCTATCTCCTTTGAGCGTGTACAACAAGTTATTCTCTTCACTGCTAGATACAAGGGACTCCATTGCTTTTGACATTTCAGTCTTACTCGGTTTTACTGGTGGATCACACAGGATGTGATTCTCGATTGGAATATCTGTTGTAACCGAGTTAGACTGTTGTTTCACAATTTCTTCAGATTCATCATCCGAAGAATCAGCATCCTCAGCAATGGGAGGACTCTGTTCCTTAACACACGATGAATCTGTCTCATTCTCAGATTCAGATTCTGATTGACCCGAGGATGATGTACCAGTTGTGAACCCGAGGCCTGCTGCAAAGTCATCTAGATCGAGTGGCACAGTGGGTTCAAAACGGGGCATATCCTCGTCATCAGGCAATTTGGAGTAATTGTGATTCATTGGGGGAGGACATGATTTGAATCCAATACATCTTGCATCCCCCTTTTTCTTTTGAACGTCAATGATGTGATCCAATACATAGCGGGAATTGGAATAGCTTTCCAGTTTCTGCTTAATTGTCTCACATTCACATCGAGTTGTTGCCAACTCTACCATTTGCTTTTCAATTGTGTCAATAAGATTATTGTTAGCATGTTGTTTTCGCAAAACAGCCTTTTGTAATTCTGAAACATCATGTCTTAATGACGCAATTGTTGCTTTAAATTCCTTTTCATTTCTGGTTAAAAACAAGTTAGCTTCAGTTGCTTTAGAAAGATCTACAATCAATTCTTGATTGTGTTTGTATGTGACTTCAAACTGACTTTCCTTTTCAGCATATTTTAAACACTTTGCACATTCAATAGGAACAGAAACAGAGTCAGAATTAGTATCACATACCTGAGAAGTCTGACCTTCTACGTGAGCCATAAAGGCTGTATGAAAAGAAAAAGATCCATCTTCAGAGAAGAACTGAGCAAGCTTCTCGGAAGTTCCAGCAGATTTCTGGCAAAGAATAGATCTCCTCTTGCATAATGCTTCAGCTTCAGCCAAAAGCTCATCAACTTCCAAATCTAAAGCATCACTTGATAAATCACAAGCATCAAGTGATTCCCCATTCATGCTCCCACTATAACCCGAACTATCTTCATCTTCTGAAGATTCACCAGCAGACACGGGTTCTACTACCTTCTCAACCACTTTAGCATAACATGCTGTTCCACCATTTCCTCCTTCTCCAAGCTGAAGGTTCCAATTGCAGATTTAATCAGCTTGAACAACCAATCCTCTGTGGGGATTAGTGTTTGTGGATCCAGATGCATTTCCTCCAACGTGAACTATTGATCTGTCAGAATTGTTTCTGAAGGGATTCTGATTTCCTTGCTTAGGTGGCTTCTGACACTCCCGTTTGAAGTGACCCTTTTCACCACAATTGAAGCAAGTGACAACATTCTTATCAAAACCATACTTGGTGTTGTTGTTGCTATTCAAGTCGGTTCTCCCAGTCTTTTCCATAAACTCCTTTGCTCTTCGAATTGCACTAGCAAGAGCCCATTTGATATCCATCATTTCAAACTCTTCTCTATCCACTTGCTGATAATCTTCATTGGTTAGATTGATATTCCCAATCTGCCCTGCGACCAATCCACAATAAGCACTAACCAAAGTGTTCAACATCTCCATATGCTCCTTGGCTATTTCGACACTGACTTTGGAAAAGTTGGAAGTGTCTAATCTGACTGTGTTCGGATTGGAAGTGACTTTAAAGTTTGAAGAGCTTCCATAAAACCCTTGCTGTTGCGGTTGTTGCTGCTGAGCTGTCGGTTGCACATTCTGTTGTAGAGAAGAAGAAACTGGTCTTGAATACATCGTGTATGCTGAAGGATCAAACTGATCTGTTGTGGAAGGTACGGTGTTTGAGATGAAGGCTGTTTGGAGCTTCGCATGTTGAGAGGCTGGTTTTCTCCACTGATACCTCCTGTAATCCCAAAGTACATCTCTGGATTTTGAGGGGTTAGTGTCCTTTTTGCCTTAATCTTTTCTTCTACATCCTTGTTCTCCAATTTTTGAATTAACTCATAAACGGTGATTGTGTCTAGAACACCATTTTCTTTGAGAATTTCAAGATTACCGCTCCACCTTGCTGGTAAGCCATCAGCGAATCTCTTCACCATTTCTTGTGGAGTGGCAGTGACTCTAAAAGCAAACATCTCGCTCAACAAGTGATGGAACCTTGTAGATAACTCTGCCAAAGTTTCATTCTCCATACACGTGAATCCTTCAAACTCTTTCTTCAGTAATTCTTGCTTGATCTTTCTAGATTGAGCATTTCCTTCACATCGTAACGTGAGCATATCCCACAAGCTTTTAGTAGTCGTGCAGTAAACAAACTGGTGGTAAATGTCTCTGTGAAGAGCTTGTGTGAGAATCATGAATGCTTTCTTTTCTAACTCAAATTTCTTCTTATCATCATCAGACATAGTGCTGTAAGTTTCTGGATTAGATCCTGCAACTTCCAAATCATTTTCAAATTCGGTGAAGAAGCACATCCATAGATCTTGACCTTGCCCCTGAACATAAGTTCTCAGCCTTTCTTTCCACCATCCCCAATCATTGATGTGATTTAGCTTTGGCGGTTTTGTGCTTGTACCAGTTTCACTGTCGTTCTGCATCATAGCTTGAATGCTGCTGCTTTGATTTGTAACCAAAGCCCATTGATTTGCAGTTATCATTGCAGCTTGAGGTGGGGCAATAGCCTGCATCCATGCAGTTTTGTTGAAATCTGACGCAGATTGCGTAGCTGATGATTGTGGAGTCAAAGTTGTTTGAGTCCACGCGGTTGGATCCCACTGACCGTGCGTAGCTGATGATTGTGGAGTCGAAGTTGTTTGAGTCCACGCGGTTGGATCCCACTGACCGTTTGTTCCCATTTTATAAAATTAATATATTAAGTGAAAATTGATTTAAAAATTGAAAAACAAGTTTTCCCTTTTTAAAAATTAATTTTCACAAACTATGTTAATATCTCGAATGATAACAACCAGCCGAAGGATCCTTGATCGAAAGATCTGAAACACACAAACTTGTTAAACTTAAACAGACAAGTATCGAAGGAACAGAACTTGTTCGAAGGATCAACAGTGTTCGAAAGATCACTGTTGAGTTTCGAACAACGATTTCGAAAGACTCTCCAATCGAAGGATCCTTGTCTTTCGAATAAGACCTGTAGACCGAAAGATGTATGCTTCGAAAAGATTCCTTGGATCGAAGGATAAGTCACAGACTTCGAAGGATGTCCAAAGGATGATTATCTATCGAACATCCTTTGATCGAAAGATGATCTTTCGACTTCGAAGGATATCATTCGATCTGCACTGACACAATTGACAAAAGATGACAGGTTGGTGAAAAAGGTGACAAGTTGGTAGAAACTTTCGGCAGAAGGTATGCTCAGACCATACTTTCTGCCAAAACCAGATTTGAACAATTAAAATATTGCCAAGTAAAACAAGGTTCTGAACCAGAAACCGGTCACCGGAGTAAGCCGGAATTTGGCCGGAAAATACCAACTTTCTTAAAAACAAGTTTTTAAGTTACCCAAACCGCCCTTTAACACACCCGGATAGTTTAGAACACGTTTTAACGTCTGAAAAAGCGAGAAAAACAGTAAAAACGGGTGCTAAACCATGTGAGTTTTTGTCCAAAACACTCCAAGGTCTTGTAAACTCGGTTTTTAACAAGGAAAAGAGCCACGGCTCTGATACCACTTGTAGGTCCCTCGGAAGTTGAGGTCAAACCTAATCCTTGTTATGATTAACACACTAGCAAGTGCGGAATCCAAGCTAGAATGCAAACCGAGATCGAAGATGACAATACACGACACGCAAGATTCACCGATTAACACCTCTGTATTAATACGTATGAAAAGATCAGTTACAAGCTCAATGTTTACAGATGTATTCCATAAACTCTCAAAGTTCTCTCGTGTGTGTGTGTGCTCTCACTTGTCTTCCTCTTGTCTTTTTTTTTGAAGTGAACACAACACATGAGTATTTATACTCAACACAGCTCGTCTGGTCGAAGGATCAGATAGACTGATCGAAGGATCATCTATCGACCAGAAATCTACCGAAGGATCACATATACCTCGAAGGATGATATCCTTCGAGGTCCATCAGCATCCATCGAAGGTTTATCTTTCGAGCTCATCGAAGGATCCAAACAATCCTTCGAAGACTCATCCTTCGACACAGACATGTTACAAACAAAGTGCTAACTGTTTGGTCAAGTCAAACCAGGAGGATGGTTGACTTGGTCAAACTTACATCGAACGCACATATTAACAGACCTAAGACGTAAACCAGACTAACACAAGACATCGTTTTGTATCATGACGAAATACAGACAAAGTACAGACACAAGTGCACCAACAGTGGAGAGTTCTTTACACACTTGAGCACATCATAGAAAACGAGGGAATAGACATAGGTCTATCTGAGTTAAGCCGTTTGTATAACCTGGTCAGCCACGGGTCTCACTGTTTCCTCTTCAAACATAAGCCTCAAAAACCCCATCCATTGCTAAAATTCACCAAGAATGATAGCAACTGGAGAAACCAGATCTTCTTTGTGAGGAGGGATTCCATACCAAATGGGAATCATCTCCCTAAGAAATGGAACACCAGGGTAGGATATAGGATCCTTAGGCCAGGACTGTAGTAAGATCTTCTTTTTTGTTGAGGATAACTGATCCTTTTTTTATCTGTGCAGCTACTTCACTGTCACACATACAAGACTCATCTGTTACCGAGGAGAGAATAACCACTTTCTGGAAGCTTGACCCTGTCGTCAGAACTTATCCACCAAGAACAAAGGATACTCAAGAAATCTCTTCCACTTCCTACACCATGTCAAGTAAGTATCCATTTTTATAAATATGTAATTGAAAAGTTAAATGATGAATACTTATCTGTTTGTTTTTTATATGTGTAGGCGCCGCTAAGTCATCAAAGTCTGCTTCCACGTTTAACCTCAGTGATATCCAGGACATAGTCTCTCCAAGATCCATAAATAAGGAGCTGGCTGCAAGCCAAAGCATCCCAAAGACCAAGGGTATGAGCACTAGGGGCAAAGGAAGCAAAAGGAAGAAGCCCTCTGAATCCTCTGAAGGTCTCCCACTGATCGAGCGACAACTCCACGAGGCAGTCTCCGAGGTAAGGATCACGTATCCTAAAGTTTTGGGTTTCATTCTAGAATAAAGGATCCAGAATCTTGTCTTGTTGTTTGCAGAAATTTGCTAAAATCCAAGTTCTCTAGGGCCAATATCTAGCCGATGCTGAAGAGGGTATCCTCAATCTTCAAACTATTGCTGCTGCCAAAGACAAGAGGATCTCCCATCTTGAGCAGGGAGTGGCTGGAGATCGTTGATGATGCCAAGAAGTCTGCTACCATAGTGACCCTGAAGATCTGGCTGCAGATGGCTAAGGAAGCTGCTGATCCTTCCTTTGACAGGTTGGCATGGGATGTGAAGGCTTGAAAGCAACGGCTGGTGGAGCTTGGAGATGATGATGAGCCTGAGGAGGTGCTGACCCTCGAAGCTGGTGGAAGCAAGGATCCTGAGGATGCAACAACAGCTAATGGCAGTGGTGAAGGTGGAGAAGTGATGTGTGCAAAATGCAACATATAAATTACATCAAATATGGCATAAAACTAACCCTTTTTTAGTACTAATGTTGGAAAAAGTGTGTTTTTATCTTCCTTTTGTATTTTCAGGATTAAATGAGCTCAAATGAACAAAAGAAGCGAAAAGGCAGCTAAATCTAACATAAATACAAGAAAAGGAACAAACATGGCATGCCCGACCCCCCGACAGCATCTTCCCAAGCAAAAACAAGAGAACAGAAGGTTGAACACGCCCCGTGCTCTGTGAGCACGAGGGCGTGCCCAAGTGTCAGCAGAAAAGACAAAGCTGTAGAAGCTTCTATTACCCACCACGGGGGCATGCCCAGCGGACACGGGGCCGTGGTCAACTCTAAGATTCGCAGAATCTGGGGAAATCTTGATAGTACAGATACGCTTCTGCACACGGGGGCGTGCCCAGCGGACACGGGGGCGTGGTCAACTAATGCAGACAAACTACAATTAATGAAGAAAGAGAAGGAGGATGGACACGGGGCCGTGCCCGAGCTGCTGTTCAGGCTATAAATAGGGGTGCTTGGCTCATTTCCAAACCATCCCTTGGCACACCACCTCTCTCACACTTCACCCACCACCCACCACCCACCACCATCACAACACCATCATCCACCACCATCATCCATTGTCCATCATAGAGTGTGTGAGTCATCTCGGGATCCAAGATTGATCGTAAGAGTTCTTGACAATTAAAGACCATGTTTGCCTAAGTCTCTTACATCACTTGGTGAAGACAAGTGTCTAGTGTAATACTTTTTATTTTTAATCTTTTCGCACTTTTTATTTGGTTATGTATTAATGACTTTAATAACTAGTTTCTTATGTTGAAGGTGATTCTTCCTTATCGTTTGTCCGTGGTGTCTTGGCATTATTTTACTGTCTATATAAAATAAAAGATTTTCACCATTCATATCTCCACGGTCTATATGGAGATATGTTGGCTACCTGGTCGGGGGTTAAGGGAACGGTTTGGTAAGAGTCTTGCCATTGTTCAGTGTATAAATCCTGCAAAGGACCTGGGTCAAATTTAGTAGGGCCTCCTTCAATACCTATCGGTATTGGATGGCGGGGGTCCATACTCTTTGATCCCCTCATAAGTAAGCTATTATTATTACTTTAACCCGGCTACTTAGGACTGTATCCCTGCTGACTCAGACTACTTAGCCGAGGGTAACGTCACCTTCAAAAGAGGGGCCTACCACAATATGCATTAATAACTTAATTAATTATCTTTCAATAATCCGACCCTTTAGGATTGTATCCTTGCTGACTCAAACTACTGGGTTGAGGGTAACGTCACCTTCAAAAGAGGGGCCTACTACAATAACTAAGATAATCTCTTAAAAAGTGCAAAAGTGCGGAAATAATCAAAGGTTATACTATACATGAGTCGGATCCAAGTGATTCATCTTGTCTATCTGTTTTTACTTTTATTTTATTTTTCAGCATTTTAGTTAGTTTTATTTTCTTGTTTAAAACCTTTTTTCTAAACTTTTGATTTGGTTAGACGTTGAGGATAAACTGGTATTAAAAGCTCTTGTGTCCTTGGACGACCTCGGTATCTTACCAACACTATACTACGCTCACAATGGGTGCACTTGCCCATATGTGTGTTTAGTGTTAGTAAATATCGTGTTTTATAAATTTAAAACTTGGCTAAAAAGTGTTAAAAATGGCTTAAAATATACATTAAAAACTAATAACACTCACGCAGATCAAGTTTTTGGCGCCGCTGCCGGGGACACAAGGATTTTAAGAAAGCTTAAAATCGACGGCCTAATCAGTTTTTCCAAACCTTTTTAAAACGCGCGCACATTTTTCTGCATTTTAGTTTAATTTTGCATTTACAATGTGACAACTGGCACCAAACCGGTAATTTTCGTACACTTTAATTATTATTTAATGACTACAATTATGTGCTTAAATGTCAACATTGTCTGATTACATACTATACAAGTGAATTCATGCATGTTTATACTACAAGAATTACTTTATGCATTAATGAACAGCGTTGAGTCAGAAATACTAGTAAACTCACCGGTAAGACACATTGTGTCAACAATTCTGCAGAAAACAGTCAGACATTAGAATTGGAGCCTAGGTGTAGGCCCAACGACAAGAATGCATTAAAACCCAAGAGTACATATAAGGGTTTATATATAAACCATCCGGAAGCTAAAATACGCACTAAAAAGCACCCGAAACGCACCTTAAGTGCAGAATTTCACTAAATTCAGCTATAAATCAGCTTTTAACACATAATTATCATGCAGAATTTATGTTTCATAATCCAGAATACTTCCCTAAGTGTCGGGAATTGAAAGTGATACAAAAGGGGGCATAAAGGACACTAAATGGTGTGATTTAGCACTTTAACGAACCGGTACTTAACCGAACAACCGGACACTACCCGGGACATAAAAATATTACTAGAAGCATTGCTTGTCTATTTCTTGGCTAGTTATGGTCACCGAATATCTTATTACATCTCCTAAACACTAAATACCTAAAAACACCTAACTAATACCATTTCATTCCAACTAAATCATGTAACTAGTAGTTGGAATATTACACTTACCCCCCCCCCCCCTATGTTGGCCGGTTAGGAGAAAAGAATCCCACATGGGATTTCTTTCTTATATTTTATAAGATTTTGTTGGAGTATATTCCAACATTAGATGCCATATGCCACTAAGATTTTATAAAAACCATTAAAACAACACTTTTATCATTCATCGTCTTCAACCAACCAAACACTTCTCCTCCTTCTACATAGCTCACGGCCGCACCCCCTAGCACCCATACCTTCATTTTCATCCATCATACAACACTTCCAAGCTTGTTCTATGGTGTATGGAGCCTATCTAGGAAGGTTGCAAGCATCGGAATTGGAAGGACCTCTCTCTAGTGCTTTTATCCACCTCGTTTCTTCTCTTGATCATCCCTAGCCTTGTGCTAGTGGTAAGAACCTTGATCTTGCTATTTTACTTCCATTTTAAGTGGTTAAAAGAGGAATCATAATGTTAGACATGAAGAACACTAAGAATCACAAGAAGTAAACTTGAACATAAGCTTAAATCATGAAGAAACTATGTTGCTTATGTGTTGTTATGCTTGATGATTGTTGTTTATTCATGTAATTGATGTTGATCATCATATGATCTTGCTAGATCATGATTAAAAACATAATCTAGCAAGATGAGAGGATGAACTTGATGAAAGTTAATGGATCATCCTCATGAGAGGCATGAACTTGAAAGAATACATGGATTTCTTGAAAATAATGATCAAAGTGAGTAGTAACACTTGTAGATCTAAAGATTTATGGATGATTTCTCAAGAAACCAAGTTAAAAATACAAGTTTTACTTAATCTTGGTTCTTAAACAAATAAACCTTATTTTTGGTGGTTAATAAAGTATAGAGGTATGTAAGTAACAAGAAAAATCCATGAAGAAACATTTTTAGAAAATATGATCATAAGTTGTAAAGATCTAAATTCTTTAAGAATGATGTTTTTAAAAGATCAACCACACTTTAAAGGGTAACAAGACTTACTAAAAACACTAGTAAGTTACTATAAATTTTTACAAGAACTTCAAGTTCATGATGTTGTGTGATTTACATGATCTAGGCTTATGGTAAGACTTGATTGTGTTGTTGATGTTGTTAATGATTTAAAAGAAAATAAACACATGTTTTGAAAACATGGGAAACCTCCATTTTTAGGGGAAACTATGTCAAAATTTTTATAAATTTTGACACTTAGGAAAATATATAAGTTTTTTAGAAACTTATTCCCTAAAAATGTACCTAAAAACATTTACCAAGGTTTCCCTAATTTTTGTGTTAAGAAATGATGATTTCTTCAAGATTAAAAATTTATATTAAGTATGTATATTTTTGAGAAAATATATATATATTTATCGATCACCAAATTTTGTGCTAAGTGTATATAGTATGTGATAGTGTATTAGGACTCGAAAATACACTAAATACTTCTAAGGAGTGAAGATACAAAATATACATACAACATACTTAGACAAATACAAGAAAATATATTTATGAAAATATATTACTTGAAAGAATAAATAACTTGGACAAGTTATGAACATGAAGTGAAGATTTAGACAAAATACATAATTCGGGTGAAAAATACAAGATACTTATATTTATTTTTGAGAAAATAATATAAGTAAGACATTTAGTTAAAATATAAATTATTTTTAACGCAAGAACAAATACATAAAAGATGGTGACTTGTACTTGTGTGATACAAGTCTAGTGACTAACGATAATAAAACACGTTTAGGTCACGAAGCTAGTTAAGCAAATCCGGGGAAGTTTACGACGCAGGAACGCAAAGTTGTGAGTTCATGCTCCCCCTTTTCTCTTAACTGTTTTCAGTTTTATAACTTCGGGGGTGAAATACATGTTACAAATATTATGATGTTAATAAATGGTATGATACAAAAACAAGAAGCACTCTTGGTGATAACTAGTACCAAGCATGATGCGTTTTGAGAAATGATACGAGAAATCGTGTCACGAATAGGGTACCATAAGCACCATTAATCGTGTACATACTTAGACTTCAGAACAAAAGGTTAGATCTAATGGGTACCAGGGCAGCCCCACTCTTGGTGATAACTAGTACCGAGTAGTGTTTTTGTGTCTCCGTCGTGAATCGACAACTAGAAAAATGCCTATGGTTTGGTTGCTTTCTATGTCGTGTCACATGTTAATGGCCTTGCAACCCATTAACAACTTGATACATACAGGGATACTTGAGTTATACAAGAATACATGATTTATTACAAGAATACTTGATTTATACATGAATACTTGATTTATACAAGATACATACCATGTTTTTCATACAAAGTATACAAACGTTCAATACTAGAACTGCATGAATTCACACCAACATTATGTTGACGTTTTTCAAAACTCACATGTATTTCAGGTAACTAAAGTGGATGTGCGCGCGGTCTTACTCATGCTCTTGGATGTCTTCTATGTTTATCCTTAAATAAAGTTGTAAACTTTCAGACAATATGTTGTCTCATGATGTAAACACTTAAACTATGTTTTCCGTTATGTAATGGTAATGGTGTTTGAAGTTATTTTTATGAACATGTAGTATGTTTACCAATAGTATGCAATGAAAACCTCTCATGATCACACCTCGTGCTTCCGCCTAAGAAAGGGGTGTGACATACAGTAACTTGAACACGGGCCGTGTTCACTGAACACGGGGCCGTGCTGCATATTTTTCATAAAACACCCAGATACAGAGTCTGAACACGGGGCCGTGCTCATTGAACACGCCCCCGTGCTCAACGAAATCAGTAACTTTAATTAAAACGCCCAGATACATATTCTGAACACGGGGCCGTGTCCACTGAACGCGGGGCCGTGTCCAGGCTCTGTTTCCATTTTTATTTTTGTTTTCTGGTCTCGAGACTTTGTTGTGGTCTGCTGAGTGATTCTTATGGATCAATACTCAGGAGGTTACAACTACACCTATGAGGAGGATGATTATAGGGAAAACTATTGCACTAATTGTGGTGACCCGCACTCGGTTCAATATTGTAACGTATATCAACCATCCACTTCATACACCTACTATGAGGATCCCAGATACGAGCCATCAACTTCATACACATCCTATGAAGACCAAAGGTATGAACCTTCTCCCTCATACTCATATTTTGATGAACCAAGGTATGAGCCTTCATACTCATACTTTGAGGAACCAAGATATGAGCCTCCACCTCCATATGCTTACTATGAGGAACCATGGCGTGAACAACCCACCTCATACGAGTATTATGTAGAACAAATTACGACCCTTATCCATCATATGCTTACAATGAAGAACAATGGTGTGAACCATCTACTTCATATGTGTCACGGCCCCCGACCCGGTTTAACTCGATTCAGGAGCCGCGGGACAGAAATCCCGTGGTATTTAATTAACAGCGGAAGTTTCTTCAGGATTATTTTAAAAACTGAAATATTTCCCGATTATTTTATTTCACAATTCGGGATAAAACCCGATAATTTACAATCTTGAGATTTCACCAGGAAATCTTTTATTTTACAAAACATGTTTCTTTATTTTTATTCTGAACCACTTTCTTAAGCTGATAGTGCTTCACGGCACTTTTCCTGGATCACAACAGATCACCTGAAACATGTTTGAAAAAGGTTTTGTCAGCGGGAAATACTTAGTGAATCATTCTATTTACTAAAAACGACTCATTTATTATAATTCACAGTATTAAGAGAGATTACAATGTTTATTTCAACCAACTACCCACAGTATTTGTCATCGACTCGTTTCGGTGACTGTGGTCATATTACTATTGAGTCCGTTCACCCAATAGTAACGAGTATCAGTAATTAGGTACGCCCACCTAAATTGATAAAAACAGTAATGTGCACAATACCCCACATACCGGCTGTAATTTGGTGACTACATATACTTAATCACTGTAATTATAATTTTGACATTAAACATACTTTTTGTAAACAAATTTGATAAAAAGAGAATGACTCACATTGTAGATTTAACGAGCAGAATATAAGCCTACTGACTAGCCGTGATTAACCTAATTTAAATAACAATGCACACACAAACCGGTTAGTAACTAATACAGCAGTTACGACAATTCACGAGATTAAACCCTCACAACGATTTATTAGTGCAATACTTAACAATTCAGCGGATTCACAACGAATGACAGAGTATAGTCCGAATTCGAGCAGTACTCAAACATTCAAGTCGAAATCACGATGAATTAACAAAGTATAAACTCAATTTGAGCGGCACTTAAATAATCCTTGGATAGTTATAATCGATCGGACGTTGAATCGTAATAGCGATCGAGTTATTACCCTGATTGCGGCAGCAATTAGTGATTGTGTGTGTTTAGTGGACTGTTTCGGTGATAACTCAGTTTACGTAACTCAATTTTACGTCGTTCCAAAGACAGAATTCAAGTCCCAAACCAACCTATTTATACTGAAAATTTGACCCAGTCGCGTAGCGCGACTGCCTACCCCCTTAGTCGTCGCGCTGCGCGACTGCCAACCTATTTTCATAGGGTAGCTACGTGCATGGGTAGGCTTGCTGAGTCAACAGTTTTGTGAAATTCGATTTCTACAAGTAGTTATTTAGATAATCGTAACGAGGGTTTTACCCCCCCCCCCCCTGAGTTTTAGGGGCCCTAATCCTGATTCTGAAAATTCTGAAAATTTTAGGGTTTGTTCAGAATCACTTGGGTTTCTCAATTAAGGTTTCCTATTGGTCAAATTAAAATAATAATTAGGACTTTTGATGCGAGTTGTTACAATATGGGTATTATAAGGGACAAAGGATCGAACAACCGGATTCAAGCTTTGAAAATCCCGATCCCTTCTCTATCACCGAAGTGACCGATAGGATATTAGAACACCTTAAAACTATCGAACGCTACATAAAAAAATATCGCGCAGGGGAAGAGGAGTCCCGCGCAAGAGAAGAATTAACTTGTAATAAAGAAGAGATAGTTGAAAGTGTAAAAATGGAAGAACAAATAAGTGAAAAACCGACACATGAGTTAAACAACGAAAAAGGTGAGTCCGTTAACGTTAAAATTCAAGAAGAGTCTAATTTTGAAGAAATTAATCTCTTGTCACCTTCTTTTGAAAATCATTGTTTAGTTCCCACTCATGCTAAGTTTTTAAAAGAGTTAAACACTAACACTAAAATTGACGAAACGGTAAGCATTAAGTTAACTAGTGATCAAACATCGCTAATAAAAGAAGACCCATTTGAAATCAACATTACACCGGTTCCATGTTTTTTTTTTTTCAAAATTCCTTTATTAGTAATGTCACGATTGATAAAGATCTTTGTGTTAACGTAATGCCCAACTACATTTTCGAAAAATTAAGTATTAGTGATTTTTCTCCACTTCAAATACCCATTTTTCTATCTAATCGGAAAGTAATAAAATCAATCGGTGTAGTTGAGGATGTCTTGGTTCAAACAAATCAAATGGTAATCTCAACCGACTTTGTCATCCTCGATGACGCTCCTCTAGTGTTGGGACGACCCTTTGTAAAAACCCACGAAGCTTTGAAAAACCGAAAGTACAACAATCTATCTATTCAATTAGGGGCATTTAAAAAGAGTGTCGATCTAGAGCGGTCAATGAAATATCCATTCGGCAATAATGACCCCCTAATTGAAGATGAAGATGAACCACCCGATACAAGTGAAAAGATTGACCACTTTGTTGAAGAAGAGGTCGTCATAGAACAAACTTTTAAAGTTCTTGATCAAATTGAGCAACCAAATAAGGAGTCTCCTAAAGACCCACCTCTTGAGCTCAAAGAACTTCCGAAAGGTTAGTAGGACCTCCTTCAATACCCACCGGTATTGGATGGCGGGGGTCCAAACTCTTTGATCCTCTCATAAGTAAGCTACTATTAATACTTTAACCCGACTACTTAGGACTGTATCCCTGCTGACTCAGACTACTTAGCAGAGGGGAACGTCACCTTCAAAAGAGGGGTCTACCACAATATGCATTAATAACTTAATTAATTATCTTTCAATAATCCGACCCTTTAGGATTGTATCCTTGCTGACTCAAACTACTGGGTTAAGGGTAACGTCACCTTCAAAAGAGGGGCCTACTACAATAACTAAGATAATCTCTTAAAAAGTGCAAAAGTGCGGAAATAATCAAAGGTTATACTATACACGAGTCGGATCCAAGTGATTCATCTTGTCTATCTGTTTTTACTTTTATTTTATTTTTCAGCATTTTAGTTAGTTTTATTTTCTTGTTTAAAACCTTTTTCTAAACTTTTGATTTGGTTAGACGTTGAGGATAAACCGGTATTAAAAGCTCTTGTGTCCTTGGACGACCTCGGTATCTTACCAAAACTATACTACGCTCACGATGGGTGCACTTGCCCATATGTGTGTTTAGTGTTAGTAAATATCGTGTTTTATAAATTTAAAACTTGGCTAAAAAGTGTTAAAAGGGGCTTAAAATATACATTAAAAACTAATAACACTCACGCATATCAAGAAGAGAAGGTGGATGAAGCTGTCAAGGCTTAGGCTGCACAAATGGGCGATGATGGAAATTTCTAGACGTGGCCGGAGCCCATTTTTTATGGTTTAGTGGTTTTTTGGTTTCAAATAATGATGGTCTGTAGTAACTTTGAGCAATAGTTTTAGGGTTAAGAATCACTGATCCTTTGGACAATAGGGGGTAACAAAGATGGATGGGTCATTCTGTTTATGTAGGATGAAGCCTTTGATGCCCCTCGCCTTTTATTTCCTGCACTACTTAGAACCTTGTTAATATGGACACCATTTGCCAACCCAAGTGGACGGGCCACGTTTTGCTGGTAGAAATTTGGGTTGGCAATTTTGACAACCTTTAAAAGGGTTTAATGATAAATAAATAAAACTTTAAACTTTTGACTATCTCTTGTGTTGTTGATTTTATTTTGAATGTTGTTTTATTTATCTTTATCTGCCAATTTCCATTTTACAACTTTAGAATTTATAAGTTGTTAGAAAAAGTATCAAATGTATGTTAAAATCATATTATGTCAAAAGATTATAAACTGTATGATCAAGGATCATATATCCTGTTGTCAAAGAATAAGGGTAGTAATAAAGAATAAAACAAAGGCAAATAAGGATCATACCAGAGAATCCAAGTTAGGATTCTATATCCTTAAAACTTACAACTGTGCCAACAAAAGATAAGAACCAGTAGAAAGTTAGGATCCCGGATCCTTAACTGTTTGACTCTGAAAACCTGTAACAACACACAACTTGGGACTAAGCCAATCATCACAGAAAAGAACCATTAGTAACTGGGGACGAGCCCAACAATCTGGGGACAAGCCCAATAAACTGGGGACAAGCCCAATAAACTGGGGACAAACCCAAATATACTTATGTAAACTGGAGTATGGCCCAAACTGGCGACTATCCCAACTTTAGTGACATGAAGATGCCAAAACCTTAGCTAACGTGAAAACGTTAGAAACCTTAGGAACGGATGTATGGTACGTCTACCATTATACTTAGGATCCTAAATACAGCCAATAACAATGAAATTGTCAGCCCCTAAAGCGGGTATTGGTCCCATTGCCTTGAACTATACTAGGATAATCGTGCGCAATTGGCGAAGGTGTTGAAACCTGATTCGTAGAAGGTAATAGATACCTTAGACTGGGGACAATCCCATAAACTGGGGATAAACCCAAAAACTTTGGAGACTTGACCAATCACTTGATCATTTGTCAAAGAGGTATCTAATTCTGCAAAACTTACAACTTGATGAAAAAGGATAAAGGATTCTAATAACCTCTCCTTATAATTAAATGAATTAATGAACTCATGAATTTATAAGTAAATCATTACCAGAATGAGGATCATATATTCACACTTTCTTCGATTCAATAGATGATTCTATCTGTACTTTATTCGGACAATCTCTCAAGACATGACCTTTGTTTTGACACTTAAAGCAAACTCTCATGTCAACAAACTTTCCTTGGCTGTATACAGTAAAAATCAATATGCCCAATTGTCCCACAATTGAAACCGATTATTTTATCACACCATTCTCTTCTTCTATTGTATCCACTCTCATATCCATCACTCCAGTCTCTTCTGTCATTGAAACATTCATAATAGTTCGACTTTTATGCGTATGAAGGATTTTTATTCCTGTAATCTAACCTGCACCACTTATTATGAAAATTTTGTGAGTAGTAGTGATTGGATGATCTTGATGCCGATGATGATTTATTGTTATAATATTTTTAGCTTTCAAGATTTTTAGAATTTCTAACATTTTGTTTTTGTTTCTGGTCATCATTTTGTTGACAATGATTTTGTTTAGAACATTCATCTTTATCAAAATCAACAAATGACGGATTTTGAAAATTTCTTCATTTTGAATTTTTTGAAGTTATTTATCATTATTTAAAATATTGTCATCGTCACAGTTAAGAGAAGGGGTTTTCATAATGAGGATATTGGTTATGAATGACAATTGACAAGTGTTGTGTAGTCATCGAAGAAGTATGTGAATAATGAGAAGATCAGTTGATGACTTTAATGAATGATACCTAGAGAGGATTAACATTTGAACATATGGAACATAGATGATTTATGAAATCAGAGTACTATTCATCTCCACCCATTATCTATGTTAAAACTGAAGGTTGGGGCCTCCTCACAAAGTACTATTTATGGTTTTTTTTTATTTATTGTTATTTTATTATTATAATAAACAGTAAGCATTTTTTTTCTTATGACTATTAAGATATGTTGTTTTATAAAACGTTGAGCATGTCATTGTGATTTGCTCATTTTTATCGATGTTGAGATATAAATTTTACTAATCGAATTATCAAAGTAATGCACTAGTGACCGAAACACAAATGTAAATGATATCAAAGCTGTCTTACGGTTTACTTTTTATTTAGGATAAATTAGACTTTTCGTCCTTTATGTTTATATCAGATTATAGTGGATGACCTTTAACTTCAATAATTACAGTCACAATCCTTTATTTGTAAAATTCATTACACGTTAGGTCCTTTAACACTAACCTAGTTTATTTTAAATGTCAAATATGGTCACATGCTTCCCATGTGAGGGCAATAAAGTCTTTTACCTCCTTCATATTTCCTTCACTTTCATCTTCACCTAGACTTCGGGGCTGTTTGGCTAAGCTTATTTTAGTGACTTATTTACTTATTTACTTTTTGAAAAGTTAAAAGGTGTTTGGGTTAGCTTATTATGTGAGAGGAATAAGTAAATAAGTCAAAAAAAATAAGGTTAGCCAAACAGCCCCCATATTCTTCATCCCACCTGAACTTCATCTTCATCATCTCAACTAACCAAAATGCTACAAACCTTGCACACCACCAAATCTCTTCCAACCCACCACCACCACCACATCAATCGTCGGGATCCAACGTCGTATCTCCCCCGTCTCGTTGATCCGCCCGTCACACCAGATCTGTTCATAACACCGCCTTGTTCATCGAACCATCAGAGAGAGGGGGTTTAGAGATTTGGGGGTTTGCTTTAAAATCGTAGGTACAGAGACGGGCGGTGGTTCTGGTAAAAAGACGGCGGTTAGGGTTCTGTTGCACAAGAACAATTGTGTTGTACTGGTAGGTCGTCTTTTGTTTTCACTATGTTTTTAATTGGATAAGGGGTTGCTTTTTGAATCTCTAAGCAGAACCCCAATGAATATCTAATGAATCATGACTAAATTCCACTTTCTTTATTGAATTGGAAATCACACATCACACAGTTATTAATTTACAACAGGTAGGTTTCTCTGTTGTGGGCATTGGAATTGGAAGAGAATATGTTCTATCCTTACTTAGTGGTGAATGATTTTGAACCACACAATTGTTTGTAAACTCATTTGCAACAACTTCAAAAGTCGACCGATGAGAATGACAAATAGATGGGTTAGGGGCGGTGGCTGTGATGTGGTGGTGGCCCGACTGGTGAACGGTGGCCGGAGTGGAGGTAGTGACGAGATTTGATGGTTGGTCGGCAGCTGGGTTGTAGATCTGCGAAGGATGGGTGGTGGAGGTGGTGGCGGCAGGATGTGGTGATGGCGGCAAGATGTGGTGTATATGCAATTTTTTTGGTTTTATTTATTAAACATTTAAATAAAATAATGAATTGACCATAATACCCTTAACTGAATAAACTTAACCGAAAATTTTAATCTGGTTAGTGCTAAAGGACGTAGAGTGTAACGGGTTTTGCAAATAAAGGATTGCGACTGTAATTATTGAAGTTAAAGGTTATCCGTTGCAATTCGATACAAACATAAAGGACGAAAAGTGTAATTTACCCTTTTATTTATATAAATTGACACCGTTCATCATTTTTGTTATTTAAGTAATTGATGAAACAATGGTTAACCGGGTAGGGTTAACTCACTGGTCTCGTCAAGAGGGTTAATCCCTTCTTTCCGAGGATCGCTGGCTGGATCGTCTGGTGGTGGGTTTCCTGCACAAGGAAACAAACCGTGACTCGTAACAAGGAGGATGGGGTGGGGGGTGCTCCTTGTTACCACTCTCCGGCGTGAGAATCAGTAATTTGCTTGGGAAGCAAAGTATGATAGTAGTAGTATTGAGAGAGTTCAGAAGTGATACCTCAAACCTGGTTTGGGGTGAGTATTTATAGCCGAGGAGTGAAGGAGGGTAGTTGAGTAGCTAGCCTGACATCGCACAGCTATTTGCAGGTGTGTCAGACCTGTCGGATCCTGTGGTGATGCCACGTCCTGCTGTGGTGTTGCCACGTCCTGCTGTGGTGTCAGACTGTTGTACATACGTAGGCCAGTAGGCGACTGTTCCCAGTGCCACTTGCACTGTGGTGTCAGGCCTACTTGCTTTGAAGGCAGGATGCGGTGCCAGGCTGCATCGCTGCTTGCGGTCATTTGATGATGTTCCCGCATTGGTTGTTCCATCCATGATTTACGCGGGATGCGGTGCCAAGCCGCATCGCTGCTAGTGACTGTTACTGTTGTCCAGATCCCTTGTCGTGACGAAAATGTTCATAGGATGCGGTGCAAGGCCGCATCGCTATGCGTAACATTAGTTTCCGTCCTTAAGGTAAAGTCTTCTCATCAATGGACAGATTGGACCGCAGTGTTCGCGTGTGCCCACGCGGACACTGGAGAGTTTATTGCTGTTGGAGGTTTTTGATGAGGGTAATGGTCATTCGCGGTCGTGCTGACGCGATATTTGGGACCATACCCCTTCAAGTCCTCCCAGTCTAGTGTTCCTTCCGTATGCGAGTTGCATGTGAGAGGGATACTGGACTATGTTGTTTAGAAGGTTAAGTTTGTGCCATGCAGATGGCACCTTCCTTAAGTAGTAGGCCTTTCTAGTGGATTGTTTCCTCCTTTGAGAAGGGTGCATGGTGAGCAAGTTCCGTCTGATGCGGAATTCTCAGCCATGGACTTGTCTCTTAGTCTGCCTTTTGTTGATGTCATCAGCCACCTGTTGGTGTTTCGAACCAACCTTGGAGACGGTGACTGAAGGTGTTAGCAGGGTTCGAACCAACCTTTGAGATCGTGACTGAAGATGTGTTTCTTCAGTCTAGTTGGAACCTCTGCTTCAGCTAGTGCAAAGTTGTACGTACTTTGCTCAAGCTCTATGTTTAGCAACTGGACATGCAATGATGAACCCTGTTTTGTGGGGTGTTCGTGTTCTCCAGTTAGCTTCCTAGTAACCGCACGTCCTCTGCGGTTTATCTCTCAAGTAACCGCACGTCCTCAGAGGTTTAGCTCACTAGTAACCGCGCGTTCTTTGCGGTTACCTCGTTGCCGAACCTTGTTTGCCATGTTTCTTTGAGGATCGTGGGGTAGTTGCGTTATTGTTGGCCGTGTTTGGTCGAACAATGTGAATCTGGACTATGGGCAGATAAACATGGTCATAGGCAGGGTTGTGCCTACCATTGTTTATTCTATGCGGTCCATAAGTGGATAACAAGTCATAGGCAGACTTGTTACCGCTGTTCTGGAGCTACTTTCCTTCACGCTTTGTTGGAAAGTAGTTGTCCTGTAAGTAGTGTTGCCGGAAGAGATCTCCTTAGATACTTGGGAAGTTGGTTGAAACTCTTCCGCATTCATTTTGTAGCCACTTTCCTTCATGGTTAGTTGGAAAGCGGTTTTCCTTAAAGTAGCTTTGCTCCTCTGCGTGGTGACTTAGTTGTGGCTCTTCCGTAGCTACCGTTCGCATAGTTGCGGTTTGCAGCAAAGAACTCGCTTCTAGAAGCTTTGTAGTCTAGATGTAGCTCTTGAAGGTTCAGGGAACAGGGTTGCTGATGTGCGGTTGCTCAGCATACTTGTCCTTTTCCTTAAGGAGAAGCTGTTTGCGTTCCCTCTGTGGTTGTGAACCGGACACGAGGGTTTTGAAGCTTGAAGAAGCTTTCATGGAGTGCGGTTTACCGCATCCTGAGAAGCGGTTTTCGCAGTCCAAAGAACCGTGCTGGTTCTGAGTATCTGACACACCTGTGCGGGTTGCTGTGCGTCATCTCCGCATATTCCACGTGTGCTCGTGGATATGTGCGGTTTATGACTTATACCCCTTTATATAATTTAAAGATATATATTTTTGCCTTTTTTTGAGGGGTATGTAAAAAACGACATGCGGTATGGGTTATGGTGCGGTAAACCAGAGAAACCGCATGCCGCTTGTGTTTGGATAAGGTTGTCGCTTTATGTTGCCTACGTCACGATTGCACGTGTTGGTTGTTGAAGTTGGTAGGACTCTGACATGTGCTGATTTGAAAAGACGTTTGCACTGACCGAGGTCATAACTGCACTGTAGCAGGGAGTGGAAAGGTCTTCTCTGTCAGGCGCGTGGGCGGCCACGCGCGCGTGATAACCGTCAGCGGAAAGGTCGCTGAACACGTGTCACCTTGTAACTCGCCTACTTTGAACGTGTTGAGGCGGTTTACTGTATCGCATTTATTACGATGAGTATATATAGGGCAACCGTTTTTTGTGGTTTTCCCTACTGTTCAGATTCTTCGAAAAATTTCTGGTGAGAGAGAGAGCATTCCCTTCATCTTCTCCGATCAATCTGTCCTTTATTCCGGTGATCTTCTGAGTTTCTTGAGTTTTTGTGTACCTCGAAACTTCTCTTCTGCATATTTCTGATGGCTGATCCATCTAACCCACATAATGTCGAGGGTGAAAACCCTGAAGCTTCTTCTCCGGTGGCCGGGGAAGAAGAAGATGATGGTGGCAGTGTTCCTGGTGGTGGCCTACCACCATTGAAGTGGACGAGAGCTTCATTCGACCAACTGATGGTCAGTATCCAGATGCCCCATGAGTTTGGGGCTTTTTATCCCCAAACTGGTGACACCGGTGCCTGTGCTTCGGCCGGTTATATCACCATGTGGGCTGATTCTTTTACCGATGGTAACCTTCGGTTACCATTGACCGTTTTTGTTGTTGAGGTCTTAGAGTACTACAGGGTCCACATCTCCCAGATGAGTCCTTTTGGGATGATCCGTATTAGGCATTTTGAATCGACTTTTCGTGCTCTGGGTCTGCCGGTTACCGTTGATAATTTCCGGGGATTTTATCAGTTGACGGTGAACACCGGTTTCTTTTCTTTCAGGGAACGGTACGGAAGTACCAAGTTGATGACCCCTCCGAAGGGTATTACTAAGTGGAAGTGCAAGTTCTTCTTCGTTAAAGCTGCCGCAGTTGTTGTCAATATGACCATGCGGAATGTCAATGAGCCTATCCCTGCGGAGGATATTGTTATACCTACCGCGGAGAATGCGGAGTGGTTCTCGAGGCTGAAAACCATTGAGCATAGGCAGCTGACCAACGATGAGTTGTGGGTGCTGCGGATGATGTTGACCCGGCCTAATAGGAATTTCATGCCTATTGTGCGGGAGAAAACTGGTGGTAAGTGTTACCACTCTTGTGCAGTTGCTTTATTCCTGTGTTCGTCATTAATTTGTATATGTATTATCAGAAATTGTGGAAGTGTGGAAGATATTTGATCCAACCTTTACTGGCAAGGTTGATATTGTTAAGACTGCGGAAGGTAAAGGTTTTAACTTGTCGATTGTCCCTTACTTCCGCGTTGCTTCACGCGAGGTAATGACCGCACCCCTGCCGCAGGGTAAAGGTATGATTCATAACCTTCGCTATTGTTCTATAAGGTTCTTTGCTGATTCTCTATGCGTAGGTACACTTGGGAACCTTGGCAAATTTGAGTCAAGGGGTGCTCCCAAAAAACATGCTGAGAAGAAGCACGTAGAAAAAGCCGTGCGGGGTCGCGGTAAGAAAAACCCTGAGGCTCATGTTGTTCCGCCTTTGGTGCCGCATGCAGCAGGTATCTCTCGTTCTCATTTCCGCAGATATACCGATTACGTGGTAGTATCTGACACCCTTGAGGGCTTGGGTGTTCCAGGTGCTGGTGCGGCCACAGGTGGAACTACTGCGGGTTCCAAACCAGGTGACGAGAAGAAGAGGAAAGCGGAGGAAGCTGGTGATGCTGGTGGGGGAAAGAAGCCGAAAATTCAGACCAGGCGCAAGGCTTTTGTTGGACCAAGGAAGCCTGCGGTTGTATCTGGTATGTGATGCATGACTTTAACAAGTATTTTGTGTTTATACTTGTACTTTAAAGTATTTTTGTTTTGATTTCAGAACCGCAAGGTGAAGGGTTTTCCATCTTTGATGCTCCTCCTCCCCCTCCTCTGCATGACACTGCTGCGGGTGTGGGGGTTCATAAGGTTGTTACTCCTGAAGCCTCTGTGCGGGAGGTGGACACTGGGAAAGGTCCCGCGGCCCAAATCTACGACACAGTTGATTCGGGTGATAATGTTATCACCCCAGAGGATACTGGTGATCTTGACTTGAAGTTCAGTTATACCGGAAAGCCAAAGTCTCCGGCTGCCGAGAAGGCTTCCGGTTCCGTTTCTGGTGGTGCGGGTTTTGTAGAGACTCCCATTCAGCCTGAAGAGTCTGAATTGGAATATTATTACCGCACCTATACTCAAGATCGGGCTACGGCCTATCACCGCCCCCCGTGGACTGTATTGCAAGGGGATGACATTACTGTTGACCCCTCCGCTTGTAGGGAGGTTTTGAGTGGTTTGGGCACTCCTTTTGAGGTAAACCGGGCCCGTTCTTTACCGACTGAGGTCCAGATGAACCAACTCTCCTCCATGCTTGTGGGGAGTTCCATAATGGCAAATGCCATTATGGAAAAGTACAAGGTGCAGGGGCGCAAGGAGGAGGAGAATGCGCGTTTACGGGCTGAGGCCGAGGAGTTGGTGAAGGCTGCACGTGAGGGTGCAGAGCAGCTTGAGAGGGATAAAGCTGCGTTTGAGAAACATAAGCAGACTGAAGAGTGGGCTGCAACTGCTGAGCTTAAACAAGTTCGTTCCCTTGCAAAACTGCTGTCTGATGAGCGTAATCATTGGAAAGAAACCCTTTCTAATGAGCGCAAGACGCTATCTGATGAGCGCAAGACTTGGAAAGAATCTTGGGGTAAACAGAATGAAACTCTCTTTCATGTTCGTCAGGAGCTTATAAATGCCAAGGCAGCGATTTCTGCGTTGGCTAAAGAGAAAGCTGAGGCCGTTGCGGCTGCTCGAGAGGCCAAGGAAGCAGAGGTTCGTCTTGCCAAGGCTCTGGAAGAGGCCAAGGAGGCGGAGGCTCGTGCTTCAAAGGCTCTTGAAGGGGCAAATGTTGACCGCACCAAGTTGAGCAAAACTATCTTGGACCTTCAGGTATAAGTTTATCCTAACTTTGAAATTGCGTCTCACAAGTTTGTTGATTATTCTTGTATACTTTTGATTTCTTGTTTAAAAGGCTGAAGTGCTGTCACGGCCCCCGACCCGGTTTGACCCGTTTCAGGAGCCACGGGACAGAAATACTGCGGTATTTAATTGATTAAGTTTAACAGCGGAAGTTTTCATTAGGATCGTTTAAAGCTAAAATTTTCCCCGATTATTTTATTTCACAATTCGGGATAAAACCCCGATAATTTATAATAGTATGATTTTACTATGAAATCGTTATGTTACAAAACTTATTTCTTTATATATATTTTTTTTATAATGAGCCACTATCTTAAGCTTGAAATGCTCCCCAGCACTTTTCCTGAATTACAACAGATCACCTGAAACATGTTTGAAAAAGGTTTTGTCAGCGGGAAATACTGAGTGAATCATTCTATTTACTAAAATGACACATTTGTTATAATTTACAGTATTAAGAGCGATTACAATGTTTCTATTATCAAACCAACTACCCACGGTATTTGTCACTCGACCGAATCTGTGACTATGGTCATATCCCCCAATTGGCTGCCCCAATGGTGACGATTATCAAGTAATGTATACAAAACCCCACATACCGGCTGTAACTTGGTGATTACAAAGACTTAATCCCCGTAATTATAACTTTGAAGTAAACATGCTTTTGTAAACAATTTTGATAAAAAGAGAGAATGACTCACATTGCTGTTTTAATACGGACAGAGTCTAGTCTATGATTTAGCCTTGTTAACCTAATTTAAATAACAATGTACACAAAACTGGGTTAGTAATCAATCCAGCAATTACGATAACTCACGAGATCAAATTCTCACAACGAACGACAAAGTGCAATACTTCATCCATCGAATTAATGATGATCCGTCAAATTAATAACGAACGACAAAGTATAATACTTCATCCATCGAATTAACGATGATCCGTCAAATTAATGACGAACGACAAAGTATAACCCTAATGTGGGCGGCACTTAAACATCCATTGGATATATTGATCGTCGGAAAATGAATCGTAGCAGCGATTGTGCTAATACCCTGTTTTGCGGCAGAATTTCGAGACCCGGGGGTGTAATTTTGGAATATCAGTTCGTATCTCAGTGTATTAGTGTGAGTTCTTTCAACGTTGAATGTCCAGAAAGCAAGTGCCAATGTCCTCTATTTATAGCTGAAAATTTGACTAGCTTACGCACCGTAACAATTCCAGTGTTACGGTCCGTAAGAGTCCTTGCGCACCGTAACACTTATTTTGTTACGGTCCGTAAGGCATAAAACTAGCCTATAGGGTAGCCACGATTGGGACTAGCTCAGCTGACTCTACAAGTTCACATTTCAGTTATGTGACAACGTTTAAAGTGGATAATCGTCCACTAGGGTTTATCCCCCCTTAAGTTTTAGGGGCCCTAATCCTGATTCCGGTTATTCTGAAAATCTTAGGGTTTGCACGGAATCACTTGGGTCTCTCAATTAGGGTTTCCTAATGATCAAATTAAAGTAATAATTAGGACTTTTAATTTAGGGTTGTTACATTCTACCCACCTTAATAAAAATCTCGTCCTCGAGATTTACTGGAATAAATGAGGATATTTTCGCTTCATTTTTTATTCCAGTTCCCAAGTGTATTCAGCTCCTTTCTTTGAATCCCACTTTACTTTAACTAGCACTAGGCGTTTGTGCTTGAGAAACTTCACTTTTCTGTCTTCTATCTGAAGAGGTTTCTCAACAAATTTTAACTTTTCATTTACCTCTATGTCTTGAAGAGGTACTACCAAAGATTCGTCTACTAGACATTTCTTGAGATTGGATACATGAAATACATCATGTACTCCAGCTAATTCTTTTGGTAGTTGTAAACGATAAGCGACTGGTCCTATACGTTGGATCACTGAAAATGGTCCTACGTACCTTGGACTTAACTTTCCTTTCTTTCCGAATCTGACTACTCCTTTCCAAGGAGAAACTTTTAATAGTACTTTGTCTCCAACTTGGAATTCAAGTGGCTTGCATCTATTGTCTGCATAACTCTTCTGGCGATCGTTGGCTGTCTTCAGTCTTTCTTTGATTTGAGTAATCTTATCAGTCGTTTCTTGCACAATTTCAGGACCTGATAATTGACTTTCTCCTATTTCTGCCCAACAAACTGGAGTTCTGCACTTTCTTCCATATAGTGCTTCAAATGGAGCAGTTTCAATGCTTGAGTGATAACTATTGTTATAGGAGAATTCAATTAATGGTAAGTGATCATCCCAACTTCCACCAAAGTCTATCACACATGCTCGGAGCATGTCTTCTAGAGTTTGGATCGTTCTTTCACTTTGTCCATCTGTTTGGGGATGATATGCAGTGCTTAGATTTAATCGAGTTCCCATAGCTTGCTGAAAACTTTTCCAGAAATGGGAAGTAAAACGACTATCTCTATCCGAAACAATGGAGAGTGGAACTCCATGTAAGGATACAACTTCATCTACATACAACTTAGCCAGTCTTTCCATGCTAAAGGTTTCTTTCATTGGTAAAAAGTGAGCTGATTTGGTTAATCGATCCACAATTACCCAAATCGCATCATTACCTTTTCTGGTTTTGGGTAACTTAGTAACAAAATCCATTGTTATAAGTTCCCATTTCCATACTGGCATTTCTAATTGTTGTAGTAATCCTGAAGGTTTCTGATGTTCTGCCTTAACTTGTGAACAAGTAAGACATTTAGAAACATAGCTGGCTATGTCCTTTTTCATTCCTATCCACCAAAAGTTCTTTCTTAAATCTTGGTACATCTTATTGTTTCCTGGGTGTATAGTATACCTAGATTTATGAGCTTCTTCTAAAATCTTAGGTCTTAAGTCTCCCTGCTTAGGTACCCAAATTCTACTTTTGTGAAATCTCCAAATTCCATCTGCTCCTTGTTCTAATTCCTTGATTCTTCCTTTCATTCCTTCAGCATCATCCTTGATTGCTGTAGTTTGAACATTCTTCAATTGTTCCATTAAATCTATTTGCAGATTTAATCTGAGAGCACGAACTCGTCTCTGTTTCTCATAATACTTACGACTTAAGGCATCTGCAACTACATTTGCCTTTCCTTCGTGATACTGAATATCACAGTCGTAGTCACTTAGGATTTCCATCCATCTCCTTTGCCTCATGTTTAACTCTTTTTGCCCAAATATATATCTTAAACTTTTGTGGTCTGTGTAGACAGTAAATTTACTTCCGTAAAGATAATGTCTCCAAATCTTAAGGGCAAAAATTACGGCTCCTAATTCTAAATCATGAGTCGTATAGTTTTCTTCGTGCTTTTTCAATTGCCTTGAAGCATATGCAATCACCTTCTTACGTTGCATAAGCACACATCCAAATCCTAATTTTGAAGCATCACAATATACTTCAAAATCTTCAGTTCCTTCTGGTAAGGCTAAGATTGGTGCATGGGTTAGTTTCTGTTTCAGAATCCTAAAAGCTTCTTCTTGTTTGGTTCCCCATTCAAATTTTGTGGCTTTACAGGTTAACTTAGTTAATGGTACGGCTATCTTGGAAAAATCCTTAATAAACCGTCTATAATACCCAGCTAAACCTATAAAACTTCTTATTTCCATTGCTGTTTGCGGAACCTTCCATTTGGTAATTGCCTCTATTTTAGCAGGATCTACGTGAATACCTTCGTGATTCACCATGTGTCCTAAAAATTGCACTTCTTGTAACCAAAATTCACACTTCGAGAATTTGGCATAAATTTTTTCCTTTCTTAACAAAGTTAAGAGTGCATGAAGATGTTCACAATGCTCTGTCTGACTTTTGGAATAAATAAGTATATCGTCTATGAAGACAATTACAAATTTATCCAAGTACGGTTTACAGATCCTATTCATCATGTCCATGAATGGTGCAGGTGCATTCGTTAACCCGAAGGGCATGACTGTAAACTCATAATGACCATACCTAGTTCTGAAAGCAGTCTTAGGTATGTCTTCTTCTTGTACCTTCAATTGATGATATCCGGAGCGTAAATCTATCTTAGAAAAATATCTAGCCCCCTGAAGTTGATCAAAAAGATCATCAATCCTAGGTAATGGGTATCGATTCTTAATTGTAACCTTATTCAATTCTCTATAATCGATACACATTCTCATTGAACCATCCTTTTTCTTCACAAACAACACCGGCGCTCCCCACGGGGATGAGCTAGGTTGTATGAATCCTTTACTTAGTAATTCATCTAATTGCTTTTTCAGTTCTAACATTTCTGTGGGTGCTAACCGATAAGGTGCCTTGGCTATCGGTGTAGTTCCTGGAATTAGATGAATCCTAAATTCTACTTCCCTATCTGGAGGTAATCCTGGTAAATCTTCTGGAAATACATCAGGATATGCTGAGACTACTGGTATTTCCTTAAGATCTTTTCCCTTAGTGCTAATGATTATCGAAATCATATACACTATTCCTTGTTTTCGTTCATAATTAGCAACTTTCATTACTGATATGAACTTCATGGGCTTTCGTGGTTTATCTCCTGTAATCCTAATCACTTCTCCGGTGGGTGATTGAATTTCTATGGAATTCTGATCACAAAGGATTCTAGCATGGTTGGCTACTAACCAATCCATTCCTAATACAACATCAAATTCAGCTAATTTCATCGGCAATAATTTTGCAGAGAATTTATGTCCTAAAAGTTCTATGTTTCCTTCTTGCAAAACTTTATCTATCTTAACTGAATTTCCGTCTGCTGTTTCAACTGTAAAAATCTGCCTAATATTGGTTAAAGGTAAACTAAGAGCTTGGCAAAATGAAGTATTTATAAAACTTTGGTTTGCACCAGAGTCAAATAATACTTTTGGGTATACGTTGTGAACTAAGAACGTACCCGCTATCACATCCGGAATGAGTTCTGCTTCTTGAGTGGTTAGTTGAAATGCCCTGGCATTCTTCTTAGTAGTTCCTTCGGTCGCCTTGGGTTTGTTATCTACTGGCTTGATCCAATTAGGACATTCTGTTTTATAATGCCCTGCTTCTCCACAGTTAAAACAGATTACAGTTTTCTTTTTGCAGTTTTCTTCACGATGTCCTACATTTTTGCAAAAATTGCAAGTGATATCGCATCTTCCATAATGTTTCTTTTTTCATTTCCTGCAAAATGACGGAGCTGGAGATTGCCCTGTTCCTTTTCTTTTGAAGCTGTTATTATTACCCACACGAAATCCTTGGGTAATTTTCTGAGCTAGTGCCTTTTTCCTATCTTCATCTCTTGTGCGTACCAATTCATCGGTTAGAGTGTTAGCTAATTCTACCGCATCATCAATAGTGCGAGGTCTCGCAGCTTTAACAATATTGCGGATTTCGCTAATTAGCCCCCAAATATAGCGAGAAATGAGTACCGGTTCTGGCGAAGCCAGTGTTGGTACCACTCTTGCATATTCAAAGAATGTCGAGGTATACCCACGACAATCCACACCCATCATCCGATGATTTAGAAACTTATTTGCCATCTGTTCTTTTTCATACTCAGGATAGAATTTTCTTTCCACAAAACCCTTAAATTCTTCCCAAGTCATAGCATAAGCTATTACTCTTCCTTTTGATTGTAACACAGTGTTCCACCATTCGAGTGCTCCTTCCTTGAACAGATTTGATGCGTACATGACTTGATCATCTTTACCACATTTACTTATTGCAATGACTGCTTCGGTTTTCTCTAACCAACGCAGTGATGCAGTTGCTCCTTCATTGCCTGCAAATTCAGTTGGTTTACAAGCAAGGAATTCTTTGAAAGTGCAACCAGGCGTTGCAGTTTTCATTTTCTTGGGTAATGGAGCTTGATGTGGTTCCCTATTATGATTAACATGATTATTGCCTCCATTTACACTATTACTGAAGTTATCTTCAGTAATCTGTTTACTAGGTACAATTTGTTGCGGTTCGATTGGATTCTTTATAGCAGCAACGAATGCTGGAATAGCATTGGCTATCCCTTGAGCAACAATGTTTTCGATATCTTGCCGAGTCATATATTGATCTCTTGAATGTTGCTCAGACTGATTAACTTCATTTATAGGTTCATTACCACTGTTTGCCATCTGATAATATATATATAAATTTTATTAGTATCTGCTAAATAAAAATTACATACAAACAATCAGAAAATTTTATAATACAGATATAGTCAAAACAATCGATTTCTCGATTTCATTTTATATCTATTATAGTATGCATCATTACTCACAAATATCTTACAGAGTTTTATTCGTTATTTACAGACTAACTTTACTATTACTATTATACAAACACCGTTTTACCATCCTACTATCTCTCGTCACTTGCTGTTCTAAAAACGCAGTTCCCTCTCATCGTACTTCCAGGCAATATGTCCCCCTATTTCCCTGATTCTAGTTCCAGCATCAAACAACTCTTCACCAAAGTGGCGAAGTTCAGCCATGTTTTCATTACTCATGGGTGGATTAGGTAGGGGTTCTGGATTGAATTGTGGAAGAAAAGAGTAAGGATCGTTGACAATATTTTGGAATTGCCAATCATTCGTCCACCATACGTCCATTCCTATGGGTTGGGAGTGGACTATTGGGTCTGGAATTGCTGGTTCCCAATTCATAGGGAGTTGGTTTTCAAGAGGATAATTAAAAATATTATTATTAGTATTGACAGGCTGAATAGTTTCACAGCTTGCCAATAGAAAATCTATCTCATCTTGAAAAGTCCTTTCCTGGTTTGGATTGGAGCTCTCTCCTATTTCTATCTGAGCTGGTCTAGAGCCTTGCCCAACTTCCATTACTATTTCTTTAGTAACTTCCTCCATCTGTGTTCCTATCTCCTTAACCTCTTCCTTGTCTTCAGTTTCCATTTCCTGTTGTTTGGAACTTTCTCCGGTTATAATTTCTTTTCCCTTTTTCAAAGGATTATTTATTTTGGGAAGTTTTGTAGCTGGCTTTTTCTTACGTATTTTCCTCCATCCTACATAACTTCTTTTCTTTCGTTTTGGCTTGTTCACAGGTGGAACCTTGAATTCTACTGGTTGTTCTACATCGGGAAAGTAGCTAGTATATTCTTTGGAAGCTTCGATATTCACTGGGTAAAGATTAAGGTTCTGAAAAGCTTCAGATATCCCACTCATGTTGATGTAGCATATATGCAAAATGCATAAAATACTAAGTTAAAATTTTATAAATAACCTTTTAATTTATTTACATACTGTGTACTTATTGATTACAAAGATAACTGGAAAACACACTTAAAATTTTTATTTATTTTACAGGGTTTCTAGATTATAAGGGTAAGGTGCTAAAACTTTAAAGTATTTAAAGATTTATATTTTCTGCTACTGTGGCTAGCATATATAAGTTTGCCCATTTTTCATCTAGCTTATCTTCCCAAGGTGATTTATCACTTAATTCCTGAGTTTCTCGTTTAATCCTCTTTTCTCGAATTTTCTCTTTACTTTTCTTAATAATCATCTCCCTCCTTCTAGGAGAAAGTGATTCCTCGTTTTGTGCCTTTTGCACAAATATTCCTTCTTCAGGAATTTCAGCCTGATTCGAGGATTTGGTTCGGGATGAACTTCCCTTCTCATTGGATGATCTATCTAATTTAAGATAGATGCTTGACAGCTTTTGCTTACCCATACTGTAACTAACAAATAATCAGTTAATAATACACATAATCACATAATAGTAATCAGGAAAAATTAAGTATTTCTAAATACTTAATTAGCTTAACCCAGTGGCTCTGATACCACCTTTTTCTGTCACGGCCCCTGACCCGGTTTGACCCGTTTCAGGAGCCGCGGGACAGAAATACTGCGGTATTTAATTGATTAAGTTTAACAGCGGAAGTTTTCATTAGGATCGTTTAAAGCTAAAATTTTCCCCGATTATTTTATTTCACAATTCGGGATAAAACCCTGATAATTTATAATAGTATGATTTTACTATGAAATCGTTATGTTACAAAACTTATTTCTTTATATATATTTTTTTTAATAATGAGCCACTATCTTAAGCTTGAAATGCTCCCCAGCACTTTTCCTGAATTACAACAGATCACCTGAAACATGTTTGAAAAAGGTTTTGTCAGCGGGAAATACTGAGTGAATCATTCTATTTACTAAAATGACACATTTGTTATAATTTACAGTATTAAGAGCGATTACAATGTTTCTATTATCAAACCAACTACCCACGGTATTTGTCACTCGACCGAATCTGTGACTATGGTCATATCCCCCAATTGGCTGCCCCAATGGTGACGATTATCAAGTAATGTATACAAAACCCCACATACCGGCTGTAACTTGGTGATTACAAAGACTTAATCCCCGTAATTATAACTTTGAAATAAACATGCTTTTGTAAACAATTTTGATAAAAAGAGAGAATGACACATTGCTGTTTTAATACGGACAGAGTCTAGTCTATGATTTAGCCTTGTTAACCTAATTTAAATAACAATGTACACAAAACTGGGTTAGTAATCAATCCAGCAATTACGATAACTCACGAGATCAAATTCTCACAACGAACGACAAAGTGCAATACTTCATCCATCGAATTAATGATGATCCGTCAAATTAATGACGAACGACAAAGTATAATACTTCATCCATCGAATTAACGATGATCCGTCAAATTAATGACGAACGACAAAGTATAACCCTAATGTGGGCGGCACTTAAACATCCATTGGATATATTGATCGTCGGAAAATGAATCGTAGCAGCGATTGTGCTAATACCCTGTTTTGCGGCAGAATTTCGAGACCCGGGGGTGTAATTTTGGAATATCAGTTCGTATCTCAGTGTATTAGTGTGAATTCTTTCGACGTTGAATGTCCAGAAAGCAAGTGCCAATGTCCTCTATTTATAGCTGAAAATTTGACTAGCTTACGCACCGTAACAATTCCAGTGTTACGGTCCGTAAGAGTCCTTGCGCACCGTAACACTTATTTTGTTACGGTCCGTAAGGCATAAAACTAGCCTATAGGGTAGCCACGATTGGGACTAGCTCAGCTGACTCTACAAGTTCACATTTCAGTTATGTGACAACGTTTAAAGTGGATAATCGTCCACTAGGGTTTATCCCCCCTTAAGTTTTAGGGGCCCTAATCCTGATTCCGGTTATTCTGAAAATCTTAGGGTTTGCACGGAATCACTTGGGTCTCTCAATTAGGGTTTCCTAATGATCAAATTAAAGTAATAATTAGGACTTTTAATTTAGGGTTGTTACATTCTACCCACCTTAATAAAAATCTCGTCCTCGAGATTTACTAGAATAAATGAGGATATTTTCGCTTCATTTTTTATTCCAGTTCCCAAGTGTATTCAGCTCCTTTCTTTGAATCCCACTTTACTTTAACTAGCACTAGGCGTTTGTGCTTGAGAAACTTCACTTTTCTGTCTTCTATCTGAAGAGGTTTCTCAACAAATTTTAACTTTTCATTTACCTCTATGTCTTGAAGAGGTACTACCAAAGATTCGTCTACTAGACATTTCTTGAGATTGGATACATGAAATACATCATGTACTCCAGCTAATTCTTTTGGTAGTTGTAAACGATAAGCGACTGGTCCTATACGTTGGATCACTGAAAATGGTCCTACGTACCTTGGACTTAACTTTCCTTTCTTTCCGAATCTGACTACTCCTTTCCAAGGAGAAACTTTTAATAGTACTTTGTCTCCAACTTGGAATTCAAGTGGCTTGCATCTATTGTCTGCATAACTCTTCTGGCGATCGTTGGCTGTCTTCAGTCTTTCTTTGATTTGAGTAATCTTATCAGTCGTTTCTTGCACAATTTCAGGACCTGATAATTGACTTTCTCCTATTTCTGCCCAACAAACTGGAGTTCTGCACTTTCTTCCATATAGTGCTTCAAATGGAGCAGTTTCAATGCTTGAGTGATAACTATTGTTATAGGAGAATTCAATTAATGGTAAGTGATCATCCCAACTTCCACCAAAGTCTATCACACATGCTCGGAGCATGTCTTCTAGAGTTTGGATCGTTCTTTCACTTTGTCCATCTGTTTGGGGATGATATGCAGTGCTTAGATTTAATCGAGTTCCCATAGCTTGCTGAAAACTTTTCCAGAAATGGGAAGTAAAACGACTATCTCTATCCGAAACAATGGAGAGTGGAACTCCATGTAAGGATACAACTTCATCTACATACAACTTAGCCAGTCTTTCCATGCTAAAGGTTTCTTTCATTGGTAAAAAGTGAACTGATTTGGTTAATCGATCCACAATTACCCAAATCGCATCATTACCTTTTCTGGTTTTGGGTAACTTAGTAACAAAATCCATTGTTATAAGTTCCCATTTCCATACTGGCATTTCTAATTGTTGTAGTAATCCTGAAGGTTTCTGATGTTCTGCCTTAACTTGTGAACAAGTAAGACATTTAGAAACATAGCTGGCTATGTCCTTTTTCATTCCTATCCACCAAAAGTTCTTTCTTAAATCTTGGTACATCTTATTGTTTCCTGGGTGTATAGTATACCTAGATTTATGAGCTTCTTCTAAAATCTTAGGTCTTAAGTCTCCCTGCTTAGGTACCCAAATTCTACTTTTGTGAAATCTCCAAATTCCATCTGCTCCTTGTTCTAATTCCTTGATTCTTCCTTTCATTCCTTCAGCATCATCCTTGATTGCTGTAGTTTGAACATTCTTCAATTGTTCCATTAAATCTATTTGCAGATTTAATCTGAGAGCACGAACTCGTCTCTGTTTCTCATAATACTTACGACTTAAGGCATCTGCAACTACATTTGCCTTTCCTTCGTGATACTGAATATCACAGTCGTAGTCACTTAGGATTTCCATCCATCTCCTTTGCCTCATGTTTAACTCTTTTTGCCCAAATATATATCTTAAACTTTTGTGGTCTGTGTAGACAGTAAATTTACTTCCGTAAAGATAATGTCTCCAAATCTTAAGGGCAAAAATTACGGCTCCTAATTCTAAATCATGAGTCGTATAGTTTTCTTCGTGCTTTTTCAATTGCCTTGAAGCATATGCAATCACCTTCTTACGTTGCATAAGCACACATCCAAATCCTAATTTTGAAGCATCACAATATACTTCAAAATCTTCAGTTCCTTCTGGTAAGGCTAAGATTGGTGCATGGGTTAGTTTCTGTTTCAGAATCCTAAAAGCTTCTTCTTGTTTGGTTCCCCATTCAAATTTTGTGGCTTTACAGGTTAACTTAGTTAATGGTACGGCTATCTTGGAAAAATCCTTAATAAACCGTCTATAATACCCAGCTAAACCTATAAAACTTCTTATTTCCATTGCTGTTTGCGGAACCTTCCATTTGGTAATTGCCTCTATTTTAGCAGGATCTACGTGAATACCTTCGTGATTCACCATGTGTCCTAAAAATTGCACTTCTTGTAACCAAAATTCACACTTCGAGAATTTGGCATAAATTTTTTCCTTTCTTAACAAAGTTAAGAGTGCATGAAGATGTTCACAATGCTCTGTCTGACTTTTGGAATAAATAAGTATATCGTCTATGAAGACAATTACAAATTTATCCAAGTACGGTTTACAGATCCTATTCATCATGTCCATGAATGGTGCAGGTGCATTCGTTAACCCGAAGGGCATGACTGTAAACTCATAATGACCATACCTAGTTCTGAAAGCAGTCTTAGGTATGTCTTCTTCTTGTACCTTCAATTGATGATATCCGGAGCGTAAATCTATCTTAGAAAAATATCTAGCCCCCTGAAGTTGATCAAAAAGATCATCAATCCTAGGTAATGGGTATCGATTCTTAATTGTAACCTTATTCAATTCTCTATAATCGATACACATTCTCATTGAACCATCCTTTTTCTTCACAAACAACACCGGCGCTCCCCACGGGGATGAGCTAGGTTGTATGAATCATTTACTTAGTAATTCATCTAATTGCTTTTTCAGTTCTAACATTTCTGTGGGTGCTAACCGATAAGGTGCCTTGGCTATCGGTGTAGTTCCTGGAATTAGATGAATCCTAAATTCTACTTCCCTATCTGGAGGTAATCCTGGTAAATCTTCTGGAAATACATCAGGATATGCTGAGACTACTGGTATTTCCTTAAGATCTTTTCCCTTAGTGCTAATGATTACCGAAATCATATACACTATTCCTTGTGCCCGGGATGCTGGTTTCAAAGCTGGCTACAACCGCTGTATTAGTCATTTGAATGTTGCAGCGCGTGGTGGGCTTACTGATGAGCGGTCTGGGTTTCATGGCGTGGACACTGAAGCGCTTCTTGCTGCTGCGGTTAAGGAGTTTAATGATACAACCCTCACAGATCTTGAAGAACTTGAAAAGTGTCTAGAAGCGGAGGATTATGTGGACCGCTTGCGAGTCTTATACGCTGATGAAGACGACGAAGAAAAACCATTTGTTGAGGGCAACGATGGTGCGGGCCCCAGTGGCACAAAGGAAGATTAGATTGGCCTGCGTGCCTTTTTATTTTTTTTTCTTATGCAACTGTTACAGCACTTTATGTAAATTCCTTGTGCACCACGCGGGTGTAGGAAATTTTTTGAATATAAAGAATTGTTTTGTTTCAATTTTTACAAGTGTTTTTACTACTTGCATGTTTGAATTTGTACGCGTCTAGTGTTACTGTGAGTAATACTAAATCTGTATTGCCTTTTGCATATCTAGGTGATATGCAAGTATGAAGATTTGTCTCTGGTTAGACAAACAGTATTGCCATTGCTGGCCTATTACAATAGTTGCGTGTGGTTACCACTCTGTGTGGGTATCACGAATGAAGATTTTGCTAATCTGTTTTTGTGTATACCTCAGAGTGGAACACGCATTTGTAATAGAAATAAATAAACAATATTGCATTAAATCGTCTATTTATTTATTTGCAAATGGCCTGCGGCCCAATAGATTACATGCAGAAAACATGGCTTACATATAACAGCGTCGAAGTTGCTGTGCGTTCCACGTGCGTGCGATAGTTTCGCCTTCTATTGTTTGTAGTTTATACGCGCCTTTGCCCAGGACCTCTTGGATGAGGTATGGTCCTTCCCACTTGGGGGCAAGTTTCCCTGGGCGTTCCGCGTTGGATGCTTCGTTGTCACGAAGGACGTAGTCTCCCGGGTTGAAAGTACAAATGCGAACGCGTGCATTGTAGTACTTTTCCAGTTTGGTTTTGTACTTGGCCTCGTTGATGGCAGCGTTTTCACGCCTTTCTTCCAAGAGGTCCAAGTCAACCCTGCGTTCCTCATTGTTGTCTATCTTGTTGATGGCCAACATTCTAGGTGAGGGGAGGCCTACTTCCGCGGGGATCACCGCTTCAGTGCCATAGACCAGGCTGAAGGGGGTCTCTCCGTTGCTTGTTTTTGGGCTTGTCCTGTGAGCCCATAAAATACTTGGGAGTTCATCGACCCAGCCGCGTCTGGCTATTCCCAACCGTGCTTTGATGCCTTCGACTAAGCTTTTATTGATACTCTCGACTTGGTCGTTCCCTTGTGGATGCGCCACTGAGGAGAATATGTGTTCAATGTTTAGCTCTTTTAGCCATTTTTGAAAGTCATCGGCAGCGAAGTTGGTACCGTTATCGGTGACAATGCACATTGGTAGACCGAAACGGCAGATGATATGTTCCCATACGAATTTCCTTGTTATCATAGCGGTGGTTGATGCAAGTGGCTTTGCCTCTACCCATTTTGTAAAGTAATCAACAGCTACTATGATAAATTTCACTGCACCTGGTGCGTCTGGAAATGGTCCCACCACATCAATTGCCCATTTCTGGAATGGCCATGCGGTGGTGACGGGGATCAGGTTGTTCTTGGGACGCAAGGTCTTGGGAGCATGTCGCTGACAATTGAAACACTTGCGCAAGACTTTGACTGCGTCCAGGTGCATGCCCGGCCAATAATATCCGGCGTTCATGATTTTGGCCACCACCATGCGTGGTCCTGCGTGTATGCCACATATCCCTTCGTGAATTTCTTTGATAAGGTATGTGGCATCTTGGGGGTTGACGCATCGTAGGAGTGGCCCCAGGTATGATTTACGGTATAAGATACCGTCTCTCATTTGGTAATGACACGCTTTGTATTGCAATTTGCGTGCCTCTGCTTTGTTTTCGGGAGTAACACCTGATTGTAAGTATGCAATGAGCGGTGTCATCCAGGATGTTGTACCGTACTGCATGACATTGACTTGGCGCAGGGGTACCGAGGGATTTTGCAGAATTTCGATTCGTACCTATTTTGCCAAGTGTTGGAAGCTGGTGGATGCGAGTTTTGATAGTGCATCCGCAGGTTTATTATCACTCCTGTTGATGTGTCGAATATTGAAGGAGGTAAACTTTGACTTCAGTTGCAAGGCTTGTTCGAGGTAGAGGATCATGATATCCCCTCTTGCGGCATAGTCACCGCGTATCTGCCCTGCAACTAGTAGTGAATCGATGTGTGCTTCCAAATGTTTGACGTCGAGTTTAATTGCTAAACGCAACCCTGCCAGTAGAGCCTCATACTCCGCTTCGTTATTCGTGCTTTTGAAATCGAGGCGTATTGCGTAGGTTAGCTCTTGGCCGTCGGGGCTAACAAGTCGCAAACCTGCGCCAGAGCCATCTTCGTTGGATGCACCATCTGTAAATAGTGTCCAGGTTTCTGCGGAGGATGGTTGTGATACAGGGTTTTGTTCTTCTTCGCATTCTTGAATGCGGTTTGCTGGTACTTCAGCAACGAAGTCAGCCAAGACCTGGCCTTTGATTGCGGGGCGCGGCTTATAGTTCAGTGAAAGCGCGCCTAGTTCAATTGCCCATTTTGCTAACCTCCCAGAGATGTCGGGTTTGGATAGGATCGGGCCGATCCTATAGTTGGTTAACACTGTGATGACGTGGTTTGCAAAGTAACGTCGTAAACGTCTCGATGCGTGCACTAGTGCCAGTACCAATTTCTCCATGATGGAGTACCTTGTCTCTTGGTCGTTGAGCATTTTGCTGATGTAGTAGATGGGTGTTTGGACTCCTTCTCGCTCCACTATAAGTACCGCGCCTACCGCGTTGTCTGCGGCAGACAGGTATAAGATAAGTGGCTCATCCTTTCGTGGTGCGGTTAAAGTTGGGAGTTGGATCAAACACTCTTTCATTTCCTGGAAAGCTTTTTCGGCCTCTGCGGTCCATTGGAATTGTTCCTTTTTTATACAGCTCCGCAGGGTCTTGATGAAAGGGTAAGACTTAGCTGCATGGTTGGCTAAGAATCTATTCAATGCAGCTAGCCTGCCGGCTAGTCATTGCATTTCCTTCATCGTAGAAGGCGATGGCATGCGCTCGATCGCCTGAACTTTCTCCGGGTTCACCTTGAATCCATCTTTGGTTATAATGAATCCGAGGAATTTGCCTTCTTCCATTCCAAACGAGCATTTCCCTGGGTTGAGCTTCATGTTGACGCTTCGTAGAGTTTGGAATGTTCTTTCGATATCGTCGAGCATGGTGTTTTCCTCCATGCTCATGACGACCAGGTCGTCCATATAGATTTCGACACTCTTGCTGATTTGACCGCGAAAGGTGTCGTTCATCAACTTTTGATAGGTTGCGCCCGCGTTGCGCAGCCCGAATGGCATTTTGGTCTAGCAGTAATTCCCGATAGGAGTGCGGAATGCCGTTTTATCTTCATCGTCGATTGCCATTTGTACTTGGTGATAGCCTTTGTAACAATCGAGGAAGCACTTCCATCGAAATGGTGCGAGGTTATCGACCTTCTCGTCGATCTCTGGAAGTGTGTAACAATCCTTCGGGCAGGCCTTATTGAGGTCTTTGTAATCGACACACATGCGCCAGCCCCCGCTTGGTTTTTCTACCATGACTGGGTTGGACAGCCAAGTCTGGTATTTCACTTCCCGCAGGATGCCTGCGGAGAGCAGTTCCTGTACCTGTTCTTCCATCGCCGCGTTTTTTGCTGATCCAAGGTTGCGTTGGCCTTGGATCACGGGCTTGATACCCGGCATGGTATTCAAGAAGTGTTGCGCAATTTCGCGTGGTACCCCTGTCATATCTGCGGGTGTCCACGTGAAAATATCTTGGTTCCTGAAGAGTAGTTGCTTCAGGCGCGCTCTGATGGTAGGTGTTAAGGCATGGCCCAACGTAACCGTTTGTTCTGGGTGCCTTGCATTAAGCACCCATTTTTCTGGTTGCGTTTTAGGGGTGGGCCTTGCTACCTTCGTCGGACGCAGTTCGTCCGTAGACATGACTTCTCTTTGGGCGTATATTATCGCGATCCCCGTTTCGGTTGGAAAACCGATGGCAGAGTGGGGGACGGATGTTATCATATTCAAGTCGCCTTGGGACTCCCTCCCGAGAATTACGTCATACTTTGAGGTGTGAGGTAAAACCATGAAGTTCACCTCCTCCGTCCTTGTGTGCCTTCCGTTGGTAAGGCGCACAGGGAAGGTAATTTGTCCCAGGGGGAATATGGTTTCCCCTGAAAACCCCGCCAACGGGTAGTCCGCTGGCTGCAGTCGATCTTTGTCTTCTTGATCGAACTGGTTGAAGCACTGGTCGTATATAATATCGGACGTACTGCCCGGGTCGATGAACAATCGTTCGGTGCAGTAGTGAGCTAGGTGCCCTGTGATAACCACGGCGCGCCTATCGCGCGGTCCGCCTCGGACTTTTGGAAAGACGACTTGCTCGTCCTTCCAGTCATTGTCCGGTCTTCTCGCCGCCTTACGCGGTCTTCCTTTTCCTCCATTGATCATGTGGGTAGAGGCCACGTACATGGCCCTCTTACCCGTGGAGGTGCCCTCGTTGTGGGGAGTGATGCGCTTGGTTGCTTTTTGTGCGCCTGTCAACAGGTGTTGCAGTTTCCCCTCTTTTAGGGCTCGCTCAATCTCCAGTCGGAGACTGATGCAGTTGTTCGTGGTGTGGCCCGAGTCCTTGTGATACTCGCAGTAGAGTGCGAGATCTTGATTCTTTTTTGACTTCATTGGTTGGGCCGGTCTCAGGAATTGCGCATCCGTGAGGAGAACGTCGCTTGGCGACTGGTTGATCTCAGTCCAGCTGCGGTCCCGAGACTCTTTCTTTGACGCCCGGTTTTCTCGTTGGGCGTTGATTGTAGCCCTTGCGTCGGGCTGGTTGTTCCGGGGGACATATGGCTTGGGATCGCTGCCGCGATTCCATGTGTCCCTGTTGCGCTTATTGCTGCGCTTGGGCTCTTGGCGGGAAGACTGGCCTTCCGCTAGGGGTTGTGCCTTTGACATGTGCGGTCTGAGAGACCGCTGAGTTTGGGCATATGTTTTGACCTTAGCCATGACATCTTCCCACTTCTTAGGCAAGCCGTTACCGCCGGAAATATTCATAACCATTTGTTCGTCTTTGACTGCAACAATGAAATGGTTACGTGCCATCTGGTTGTCAACGTCGCCTATCTCTAGGATCTCTTTATTGTAACGGACAACGAATGCGTCAAGCGATTCGTTGTCTCTGCGCCAGATGTTCATGACGTCCATTGAATCACGTTCATGGCGTCGTTGCTGGCTAAAGTGCGCGAGGAACTTTTGTTGTAAGTCCTCGAATGAGGTCAGTGACCCTGGTGGCAGAGAATCGAACCATGCCCTGGCTAGACCTGTTAGGGTCTGTGGGAAAAAATGGCACCAGGTAGGTTCGTCCCATTTACCGTTGCACCTAGCGCCGACGAAGATGTTGTTGTGATCATCTGGGTCGGTCGAGCCGTTGTATTTCCCAATGTTCAATGGGAATTTTGTGGTGGTGACATCGGCGTTGGCGATCTCTGGGACAAACTTAGAGTTTTCGGCCGCAGATTTCGGCCTATAAGGTTTGCCCTGGTGGCGCTTTGCAGCGCGGAGGTATGTAGTGCGGGGTTGAGTGGGAGGAACATAGTTGCGTCCTCCCGGTCTGCTGTTAGTGGAATGGGACTCCCCGCGGTATGTACTGTCATCTGGATCGGTATGGCCATACCCTTCACGGTGGGACTGTGGTCCCAAACGACTGTGAATGTTTGTGTCGCGGCGAGTTGTAGATTGCCGCCTTCTTTCTTCGTGGGGGCCTAAACGGCTATGTACGGAGTCCCTGCGGCGGGACCCGTACGAGGAATCGTCCTCATTGAGTGTGCGGACATCACAATAAGAGGAGCCTCGGTCCTCCTGCCTGCTTCTGGAGGCTGGATGTGTGGGGGCCCTGTCGTCGTATCGTAAAATACGACCGGCAGGTGTACGCGGTATCGGGGTAGGTCCGATACCTCCTTGTTCGTCTGCACAAGCTCTGTTGTACGTTGCGGCCAGAAGGGCCGCTTGTTGGTCATACCAGGTATGAGGGTTCATGCCTGGAGGTATGACAGCAGCGTATTGTGACAGATCGTGTCCAAACGTAAGGGATGCGCCCCCTTGCGCTGATGTGCCAATGTGTTGGGCATTTGGGGCTAGGGGAATGGTTCCCGCAGGCCCTTGGTTTGCGGGGTTTAGGTTATCACCACAGCAGGACGTGGCATCACCACAGGATCCGACAGGTCTGACACACCTGCAAATAGCTGTGCGATGTCAGGCTAGCTACTCAACTACCCTCCTTCACTCCTCGGCTATAAATACTCACCCCAAACCAGGTTTGAGGTATCACTTCTGAACTCTCTCAATACTACTACTATCATACTTTGCTTCCCAAGCAAATTACTGATTCTCACGCCGGAGAGTGGTAACAAGGAGCACCCCCCACCCCATCCTCCTTGTTACGAGTCACGGTTTGTTTCCTTGTGCAGGAAACCCATCACCAGACGATCCAGCCAACGATCCTCGGAAAGAAGGGATTAACCCTCTTGACGAGACCAGTGAGTTAACCCTACCCGGTTAACCATTGTTTCATCATTGGCCCCACCACCAGGTATTCAATATAGTCCCGAGTACATACTGATATCGTTATTTTAACAAATCAACGAATCGAACCGATACCGATCAAAAACCAACCAGTACTCAAACCCACAATTTCCACATCAAAACAACAACAATCAGATCGAACGACACCAAAACCTTGCAAGAAATGATGCTTCGAGTTATAAACAAAACGTCTTTCACCGGCGTCATCAGCCGACGACGGATAACCACCACCGTAATGAGTTTTGGCGACGGCAGCCACGGTGCACTCGGCTTACCTACCAACGTCGCTGGAATCGGATCCCACGTATACGAACCAACTCCAATCACAACGCTCCCTCCCGACGTTTCCACTGTCACCGCCGGTCACTACCACTCTCTCGCCGTTACTTCTAACGGCCACCTCTGGTCATGGGGCCGTAACGTTGAACACCAATTGGGTCGTAACATTGATTCCCCTAGGTATGCTTATTCAATTTAAATTTTTATAACATTGTTATTTTCTACTGGTTACAAGATAGGGGTGTTTTTTGGGTTTTTTTTTTCTGGGTTTTGGGTTTTTTTTTCAGGTTAGTTTGTTCGGGTTTTTGGCACGGTAAGGTTCGGGTTGTCGGGTTTTTTGGGTATTCTCTAATTCGAGTTCGGGTTTCGGATAAAAATTATCAGCGGTAGTTACAAAGATTCTTTTTTAGTGTTAAGTTTCCAAATATATTCTAGTGCTGTAGCTCTTGCATTTTTAGAGTAAACCAATGTTTTCTGGTTATACCGGTTAAACCGGATATCGATCACTGGCCCGGTACACTAAAGGCCAATAAAACCCGAATACGGTATGTCTTATGTACCGGCGGTAAATCCGGTTCTACCAGCTCAAACTGTTGAACTGGCTTGCATTATCTTTAAATTTGATTTTTTTATTTAAAAAAATATATATGATATTAAGGTAATGTTGGTCTTCCATATTTCCGGTAATTAACCTACTCTCTTCAAATCCAATATTCCATCACTATTGAAACTGTTACCCGCCTCATCCAATGTATTATTGTTTATAACTAATAAAAATGCTTAATATTTTACAAGAAAATAGTTGTTTTTTAGATAAAACCATGATCAGTTAAATAAATTCTAATTGAGATTGGATCATTTTTTTAGATGAATTTGAATTTTATGGAATTATAGGGTTAACTAGTAACCTGGTTGGACTGTCCGGTACAACCCGGTTGAACCATTTCAGAGCCCAACCCAGTATGTTTTAAATACGGTTTTTTTAAACATTGAGTAAACCCAAACCCGTGAATTTTGCGTTATATTTGTGTCATGTTAGAAAGTTACACCTCTACGGCTCTACATTGTGGAATCTGTGGTAAATATGTTGGTTTAAATGTCTTGATGGTTTATACACATCTTGTTTTGTGTACAAACCATCAGCTTTGAGGAAGTTGTAAGATGATGTATGCATACGGTTTTTGTTATTTCTACTAATTAGCAATCAGACTACATGTAACCATACATACTTATAACAAGTGTATGTATTCTATAAGGCGAATTAATGTGAGTTTGTGACAGAGAAACATGGGTTGAACCGGAAAGAGTGAATGGGTTGAGTGGTGTTCGATCGGCGTTTGCGTCGGGTGTGGTATCTGCGGCTGTTAGTGGCGATGGGTCATTGTGGATCTGGGGGAAATCGAAGCGTGGGCAGTTAGGGCTTGGATTTGGGATTACAGAGGCTGCTGTTCCCTCCAGGGTTAAAGTTCTTGATAAAGAAGAGATAATTAAGGTGGTCTTATTACCATTTCTAAGGTAGAATTAATGATTCTTGATATTGTTTTAAACATAGGGGTGTTTGGTATTGCAGTGTGAGTGTGAGAACCTGTTACCGGAAAACTCACATGATCACCAATAACATCTGATATGTTGTAATGAACAGGTGTCATTTGGATGGGGGCATGCTCTTGCACTTACTAAAGATGGGAAGTTGTTTGGTTGGGGATATTCAGCAGATGGTAGATTAGGAAAGAGAACAATTATGGGCGTTTCACCGCTTGATTCAAAGGCTAATTTGTCATCAAGTTTGAAGCTTGAAGATGCTGAGAAAGTTGTATTGGAAGCTATGAACAAGGAGAACGATATGCCCATAATCTGGGAGCCTTGTTTAATCGATGAACTTAAAGGCGCCGAAGTTGCTGATGTGTCATGTGGGCTCGATCACACCTTGGTTCTTCTACGTAAGTCATGTTAAATCATCGTATTTTCATGTACTCTTAGGGTTGAGCAATATACGATTCCGAACCGTCAGAACCAAGGAACTGAATTGGAACCGCCAGATCCAAATTGTATTGTTGTATTTAGGTTCCGGTTCTTAAATTTGGAAGTAAACGGTTTCTGGTTCGGTTCCGGTTATAACCGACATGTCCGTTTAAAGAACCGCTAGAACCGGTTTGGGTTTAAACTTTAACTATTATATTCAGAAACCCTATTAATACATTTAAACTCTAAATATTATATTTAAAAAAATGTTTTTAGGATTAAAGAATATAGAAATAGTTTTTATATAATGTTTGAATGAAGGCAACCAGTTAGTTTGCTATTTGCATAAGAAAGGCAACTAGTTAGTTTGTTTGTTTGGTTGTTTTTTTTTTTTTTTTTTTTTTTTTTGTAATTTTGTTAAATTTTGGGTTCTTGTTGCAGGTGATGGAACCTTACTCAGTGGTGGAAGCAATGCATATGGTCAACTGGGTAGGTCAACACAAGAAATGGAGTTTCTTCCGGTCGACATAAGCGTCTACCCTGTCTCCATTGCTTCCGGGCTGGGCCATTCTTTAGCAATATGCCGAATCCCATCAGCAGATGGAGGTGGCGGCATTTCAGGCATCTATTCATGGGGTTGGGGTCAGAACTATCAGCTCGGGCGGGAGGGTCCCACAAACATCCCGTTGCCCGTGGATGGACTTTTAGGGGAAAAACCGTTGTCAGTTTCAGGCGGGCGTGTGCACTCTGTTGCTGTCATGACCAATGGAGAGCTTTTTTCATGGGGGTGTGGTAGAAACGGACGGCTCGGGTTGGGTAGTTCTGCAGATGAGCCTGAACCCATGTTGGTCGAGTTATCAGAAGGTGCTAAAGTTTTGCAAGCTGTCGCGGGGTTTGATCATACTCTAGTCCTAACCGGCAACTAAACAGCTATATTGATTACTTGTCTATTGTTCAAGCACAAATTACCAAGATGAGATATTGAATTTGACATATGAAACATGTTTTATAACTTACATAACTGATTAGATGAATGCTTACAACAATGTGGCATTTGGTTTTAGTGAATTTTGATAGTGAAACATTAAAAGTTTTCTGGGCTGTCATCCAATTGCTTCTCATCTTCAATATCCACCTCTAATATCTCCTGTAAAAACAGCATTTCCACCATTAGAGAAACCACTGGTGATCAAGGTTGCTCATTGTTATGAGACTTAGATCACAAATTCGCAGTCGAGTAAACTTACAGGGATCCTTTCCTTCAAATAGTTCCCGAGCCGGGCTAACACGAGGGACCGTTCGTGCCAGAATCGGCCCTTGAGTCTAATCTTCACAAATGGTCCATCAACTTCAGCTAACTCTGCAACTCCTGTTTCATAATTCATATTTAGGTGTGTGACTTAGTCGAGCTGAGCCCGAGTTTGTTTAACTTATGAGAATGAGAGCTCAAGATCGAGCTTTCGTGAGTAGTTTTTCAACTTCGAACACGGCTTGTTTATTATTTATTTATTAATTTATATACATAATATAATATTGATTTAATATAAGTATACAAATTTATTAAATACAATTAGATCTTTATAAATAATAGGGCTCGTTTAGACTCACGAGCACGCTCAGCTCGGCTTTGACTTGTTTATTAAACAAGCTTAGTTTTAGGAACGAGCAGCTTATGAGCGGATTGGCTCGTTTACACCTCTATCCAATGTTTTAAAAACTGGTTTTTAAATCATACCGGATTGAGCTCTAAAATGATTCAATCGGTTAAACCGGAATGTACCGAATGGTTCAACCGTGTTACTAGTTAACCCTATGATTCCATAATATACAAATGCATCTTCAAAAACTATCAAATCTCAATTAGGATTTATGTAATTGATCATTGTTTTATCTAAAAAATAATGATTTTCTTGTAAAATACCAAGCATTTTTTAAAGCATTTTTATTACTTATAAACAATATTATGTGTGTAACAGTTTCAATAGCGATGAAATGTTAGAATTAAAGGTACTAGGTTAATTACCGGAAATATGAAAGGTCGATATAGCCTTATTATCGTATTTAATTAAAATTTAAAAATCAAAATTTAACATGATGCAAACCGGTTCAATGAAAGGTCGGTATAGCCTTATTATCGTATTTTATTAAAATTTAAAAATCAAATTTTAACATGATGCAAACCGGTTCAACGGTTTGAACCGGTAGAAACCGGAGTTACCGCCGGTATATAAGACATACCGTATGCGAGTTTTACCGGCCTTTATCGTACCGGTCCCCGTGCCAACCGGTATTTAAAACATTGCCTCTATCCATAATCCTTAGGGGTTTCATTAAGGTTATGAATTCAATAGAAGAAACCGGAAAGGCGGAAACCGAAATTGAAAGGTAGATTACCTGTCATCCCTACTGATGTATCAAATATGTGTGAAAACTGCAGGAAATCAAACCGAAATTAGAGTTTTCAACCATAAAATTCTGATTTAATATTTGAAACTAGAAACTTGCCTTTGATCTAGCATCATCCAAAACCAGCTTCACATTGTCCTTCCGTCAGGTCAAGCGAAGCAGAAATTCTAGTGAATTTATGCACAACTAACGATCTCGGAGCCCTAATTTGCCTTTGCAGCGTAATCGAATGCTTCAAATATGAAGTTAACGTGTTCACGTTGACGGATGTCCGTTCATGGTGGTAACTGAAGCATTGCCGCCGTGATATTTGGTGGCAGTGGTAGTTATTGACGCCGTGAACAATGTTTGTAGCCATTTTCTTCTCTCTTTGGTTTGGTGGTGAAATTTGTGTTTGTTTTGTTATCCGCTCGGTCATGTGGGACCTGTTTATCCAGATTGAGTTTTTATTGGGTGTTTAGCCTTGTTACTAGTGAGGATTGGGATCTAATAATGCTAAAGTGAAAGCTAAAACTAGTGATCCATAAATGTGAACATCACGATGATGATCCGGAAATAGGGATCGCCATCTCGAAGGGGTGTTAAATTTCGGTATCGAAGGTTATGGGTCGGTGTTTCTTGACGGTAATTGTGGCCGCTTCAGCCACGGCCTAATACTCTGTTCCCGAGTCTCATTTAACAGGAAGAGAGGAAAGAAAAGAGATGAAAATATCAAAAAAAAAAAAAAAAAAAAAAAACCATGTTTCCGAGATTTTTTAAGGATAGAAGGGGAGGGGGCCGCAGCATAGTGGGGGCGGGAGTGGCGGTTGGCCCCCCGAACTTTTCGCTCAACAGTGGAGAATATGTAGTTTTCGTATAGAAATTTTTGGGTATATACATTTTCGACCCCCAGTCGGAAATCTCAAGCTTCGCCACTGCTCGGCAAAAGGCTCTGGGGGCGGCAACCATGTCTTCGTGAATGGGTTGACGGGCGAGGGAATGTGATTTTATAGTTAACCAATTAAAATCCTTCATTCATTTGTCATTAAAGGGAGGGGGTGTGGAAGCACAACGTCTAGCCTTGGGAGTAAAAGGATTAATTTATGATTATTGCTTTAAGAACATAAAGATGTATTTTCACTAAAAACATGCTACACGTATCGCCCGGGGGAGGGGTTGGCACTACTCTCCTAACGTACCTTAATCCTCTGCAATCATGCAATGCTACGTCACTCTCCTCATACGCTACCCTCACAAACACTTTCTCAGCTTCTACCACCTCAATCCACTACCCGCAGCCTCCTACCCGAAGGACCGACACATGTGTTGCCGGTTATGTATGGGTACTTGAATACCCACGACAAGTGCCCTTGCCCCCTTATCCTTCAAAACTAATTTCACTTGTCAACATCGCTATCCTTCAACCTTAAACTTTTCTCAACCAATCTATCAGTCATTTATAGGGGTGTTCAAAAAAAAATCCAAATTCGAACTATCTGATATCCGAATCCGAATTCGAAATGTTCGAAATATATCCGTTTTCAAATAAATATAAAATATAATATACAATAAAATTTTGGATTTTCGACTATCTGAAATCTTGGATTCGGATAGTAAAACCAGGTATCTGAAATTTTAGATATCTGAAATTCGGATATCCGATTTTGAAAAACCTAGTCATTTACTTACACTTGTATTATCCAAATCATTATCACTGTTGACTTTTAATTTTTAACTAGTTTTATTATATTGTGCGTTGCGGCGAAACTGAACAAATGATAATGGAAAACAAACGTGATTTGAAAATAAAGCATGTTTTCTTAGAAAGTCAAACCATTAGACCGATTTAGTTTATCATCGTACCGTTTTATTATAACAAATAAATATTTTATTTTGAGTATAACCTCGTTTTAACAAAACTTATAACGGAATGTTAGGGAAAGAAATCAAGCACAGCTACGTACTTAAGTTTTTAGAAAAAAATTATAAACGTAACTTATTAAAAAAGTATCAAATTAGTCGATAAATTAATATATGTTCAAAAAAAGAAAAAAAAACAATTATTAAAAAAAGGTAAAGGATATATATGTTTAAAAAAAAGAAAAATATGTTATTAAAGTAAATATAATAATAAACTATTATAATAATAAAATAATAAAAATACTATATGTTATTATAAAAATAAATTTACTATTCATCATCCATCGAAAACTATATATATATATATATATATATATAGGGAGGAGATCATGCGAGAACCACCCTTATTGCGAGAACCGCGAGAACCAATGTGAACACAACCTAAAATAGCTAAAAAAAAACTAACCCCCACCCCCCCCCCCCCCAAGCTAAAATGCTAAAAACTAAACCCCCAAAAAACCTAAAAAAATCTAAAAAAAACAAAAAAAAAATCTAATTTTTTTTAATATTTTTTATGCTCAAATCGCTACTTTTAGTGGCCAAATTTTTTTTTTTTTTTTTAATTTAATTTTTTTTTTTTGCTTCGAAAAGTAGCGATTTTTATATAAAAAATATTTAAAAAAAATTGTGTGATTTTTAGCTATTTTTAGGCATTTTTGGTTGTGTTCACATTGGTTCTCGCGGTTCTCGCAATAAGGGTGGTTCTCGCATGATCTCCTCCCTATATATATATATATATATATAATAGGAGTTGGCCAGAAAGTCCAAATTTCCTAAAAAGTGTAAAAAGTCATAAAACACCATAATGTCAACCATAAAACACACCAAAAACCTACAAATAATATGATGAAGATTACTAAAACATCATGTATGTGGGTTTTGTGTTGTGTTTTAGATGTTAAGGCTCTGATTGTGGAATGACAAATATTGTTGTGTTTTATGTTGTTTAGCATTGTGTGTTTTATATTCATAGTTCTACGATGGTGTGTTTAAGTTTTTATGGACTATTAGAGTTTGAATATGGTGTTTTAGTAATATTCATTCTATTATTTGTGAGTTTTTTGTGTGTTTTATGCCTGAAATTATTGTGTTTTATGACTTTTTACACTTTTTAGGAAAAATACACTTTTCGTAGGATCCCAACTCTCTCTCTCTCTCTATATATATATATATATATATAGGATTAGGTTCAAACGTGAACAAAATCCCAAGGGTGAACTGTGTGAACTGATCTGGGCCCTTGATTTTTATGATCTTTAGATTAAAATGAGTGCCATGATGGTAATTATTTGGTTAATTTTTTCCATTTAATTAAATACAAAAAGGGTATATGTGTAATTTCTATTTTGCATTGATTGCATAAATCTCGTTTCTCTCTCTCAAATCATCATAATCAAACTTTTATCCCCAACTTTCTCTCTCACCTTCATCTGAGATATCAAACAAACTTTCTTCAACAATTTTTTCTCTCACATTTACAGCCGGCATCAAAGAAAAGAAAGGATTTGTTCGCTATTTTATCTTCGGTGTCGAAGGAAATCGCCGTCGCCATTTTATCAACTACCTGTTTGCCGCCGTCTTATCTCCGGTGGCGAAGGAAATCGTTGTTTTATCTCCGGCGTCGAAGGAAATCGCCGTCGCCGTCATGCCGCCGTCTCCTCTTCATCAATGGAATCGAGGAAGGGAACAGAAAAAACAGGGGACGGAGATCTATCAATTTAGGGCTTCGAGGATGAAGTTCTTATTAACTTCATTTATGGACTTTTAGAGGAGAAGGTAACCTGTTACTTTATGCGGTTTAATAAGAACTCAGTTTGCCCCATATTTATGCCATATAAAATGGAATTGTTTTCTGTTCAGTATATGGTAAGGGGATATTTATGCTTTTGGAATGGGCTTTAAAAATAGTAAAAATCAAATGTTATTCGTATTTTGGTTTGGAAAGAGAACAATCCTTATGACGATTGACTTGATCAGATGTTATTCGTATGCTTGTGTACACATGTGTATTCCGATTTTGCTCTGTTTTAAATGCGATGTACACATGTGTATAGCATCTGTTTTTGTGATATCTCAGATTTTTTTTTTGTGTATTGAATGTGTAAAGTTGTTGATGTACACTTGTGAATTATGCAAAGTATTAGTTGCTGAGTTTTTTGTTCAATTTTTTTTATTTTGCTCTGTTTTTAATGCGAAGTACACATGTGTATTCTAATTTTACTCTGTTTTTAATGTGATGTACACATGTGTATAGCGTCTGTTTTTGTGATATCTCAGAATTTTTTGTGTATTGAATGTGTAAAGTTGTTAATGTACACTTGTGAATTATGCAAAGTATTAGTTGCTGAGTTTTTTTGTTCCATTATAGGAGATGTCGTTAACGAGAAAAGTGGAGATGGAAGGTCGATAAGGATGATTCACGTATGAGGTCGATAATGATGATTCACATATGTTTGTTTGCTTGGTCGATAAGGATGATTTAGCATACAACGTGGCGAATAGTTGTAAATGATTATGTTTTTTTTGTTTTTTTCGATTATGTTGGGTTTATTGTTTTTACGAAACTGGAACTTGTAATTATATGTTTTTTTGTTTGGTTTGAAAAACATTATGGAACTTGTAATTTGTTAAATATAAAATAGTTTTACATGTATTGTTTCTATGTATGTATTATGTAGCTAATTACACATATGTATGATGCTGAGTACACATGTGTACTGTTCTATTTATATCCAAGTACACATGTGTATATCGTTGAAATTTGAAGGTTACGTGAATCTTAAAAATCAAAATTTGAATTCTGGTGATGAAATCTGAAATAAAAATTAAAATTGAAATCTGGTGATTTGTTGTTTGTTTTGATAATTATCTTATTAATAAATAAAACATAATAATGTGGATAATGAATTTAAAATAGGAAAGATGTAACTTAAATCAATTATTAAAATAATGATTTAAATCTAATTTTTTATATAATTACAATCCTACCCTTAACAACTAAAAAGGAAATCAATGGTCTAGATCTGTTCACGCAGTTCACTCTTGGGAGGTTGTTCACGCTGGAACCCTACCCTATATATATATATAGTAGAAGTTGGGTAGAAAGCCTTATTTTCCTAGAAAGTCTAGGAAGTAATCAGAACGTGACATGTGGCATTGAAGGATTTTAACTAAAAGGGCAATTGTGTAATTTGACATTTTATTTTAATTTTGGAATTTATATCTCATTAACTAAGTATGCACGATTTTATGGTAACTAATTCTCCATGATTTGCAAATTACTACCAGACGTAAATATCAATCAAATTCTCATTCGTTCTTTTCACAATCTTGATCAACTTTATTCGTAAATCATTTTTTACGTGAGAGATAGTTATGGCTTCAAACACAATTCTTGATTGCGGATATGGCAAATACACTTCTTTTTCTGTTTACTATTATCTGGTCTGTATCGATTTTTAATTATGTCTAGAAACCACCAGAATGTTCTTGACGTTGTGTTTTAACAGCAAGCAGATTCATACAGTTGTGTTTTAGCATTCAGATTCATACAGTTGTGTTTTAACAGCAAGCAGATTCATACAGTTGTGTTTTAGCATTCAGATTCATACAATTGTGTTTTAACAGCAAGCAGATTCATACAGTTGTGTTTTAACAACAAGCAGATTCATACAGTTGTGTTTTAACAACAAGCAGATTCATACAGATGTGTTTTAGCATTCAGATTCATACAGTTGTGTTTTAACAGCAAGCATATTCATACGCTATGTTTTACCATCCATGCTGGTAATGCTAGAGGATTTCTTGACGCTGTGTTTTAATAGCAAGCAGATTAATACGATGTGTTTTCTTAATGTGTTTCTTCATGAAGGATAGAAGGAAGAGAGAGAGTGATAGAGAGAGAGAGAGAGAGAGAAAGGGAGAGAGTGAGAGAGAAAAAAAATTGCAAGAAATGTGGGGTGGTTATGGAATAGCAATTATTTCCATATTTAAAACAAGCTAAATGACATATCTACCCCTGATTAATTAAATAATCCTATTTTTAAGAAACACATATTACCAAAATGCCACCAAGATGATCTCAACCATTAAACACACCAATTGGACGGCCCAGATCGCTTCCTAGACTTTCTAGGAAAAACACACTTTTAGTAGGATCCCCATTATATATATATATATATATATATATATATATAGAGAGAGAGAGAGAGAGAAAGTATAATGTACTTCACGGCTTAACGTACGTTAACGTACGCGACAAGAACACAACGTGCGTGATTAATATATATCGTGCGTGATTTGTATGATAAGGGCTCCCATGCGTGATTATAAGGGCTCCCATGCGTGATTTTTGGCTCCCATGCGTGATTTTTTTGGCTCCCATGCGTGATTATCACAAAACCAACGGATCCATGCGTTATTAACTGTTCCATGCGTGATTATAGCCCTGATCTGATGGTTACGAGTGTCGCGTACGTGAACTATGATAAGGGCTTTTGTATGTTAACCGCTCCCTATATATATATATATATATATATATGGAGAAGATCATGCGAGAACCACCTCTTATTGCGAGAACCGCGAGAACCAATGTGAACACAACAAAAAATGCCTAAAAATAGCTAAAAATCACACAATTTTTTTTAATATTTTTTATATAAAAATCGCTACTTTTCGAAGCAAAAAAAAAATTACATTTTTTTTGCCACTAAAAGTAGCGATTTGAGCATAAAAAATATTAAAAAAAAAAATTAGATTTTTTAGATTTTTTTAGGTTTTTTGGGGGTTTAGTTTTTAGCATTTTAGCTTGGGGGGTGGGGTGTGGGGGGGGGGGGGGGTTTAGGTTTTTTTTTTTTTTTTTTGGGGGGGGGGGTTAGGTTTTTTGGGGGTTTTAGTTTTTAGCATTTAGCTTGGGGGGGGGGGGGGGGTTAGGTTTTTTTAGCTATTTTAGGTTGTGTTCACATTGGTTCTCGCGGTTCTCGCAATAAGGGTGGTTCTCGCATGATCTCCTCCATATATATATATATATAATAGCCTAATTATTTTACTACTTGGTATTACATATCGTATAAATAAGTATAAAAATTATCTTTAAATATTACATGATTAAAAAAAACAAAATATCTAAGTATTATATAAGGTTATAGGGTGTGGTCATAACCGTCATGACCACCATGACCCCTCACGTCAACGACATGTCGCCCACCTCTAATTCACCGTCCAAAACCACTACCCTAAGGGTGTGGTTATGACCCAAACCACTATCCCTTATTTATTTTAACTTGTTTTTGTCAAAAGAAAAAGGAAATTTTTGTAAAAGAAAAAGAAGGTTCATGGTTACCGTGGTTTAATCCATGCAAACCATGATGGATGAACGAGGGAGTGGCATAGCAATTAATTAATGTTCCTACATGGCAATCTATGACCCAAACCATACTCCCAAACCCTTCAGCCTAATTGGGGAGTTTTTTATTTAGTTCGTCTATATGGTATGGGGATGGTGGGTTGGGTCTTAGATTGTCACGTAGGATCATGGAATTACCGCTACACTCCCCCTTGTGCAAACCATGGTGGTTCACATGGTTTAATTCATGGCATCCATGACCCTCTTTCAATTAATTAGGGGAATGTAATTGGTAGGAGAGAATAATGAATGATAATAGGGGTCATGATCTCCACCATATAGGGTAGTGGATTAGGTTAAGAGGACACGGGGTGGTCCGTTATACCACCCCACAACGCGTTGAAGTTTCACGGAACACCACCGCCTCCATTCCTTCACGCGTTATAAATTCAACGGCGTGGACTTTATCACGCGTTAAGAACTTTTGAATGGCTGCATGAGGCATCTCTTCAAATGACACGTGTGGAACTTTTGAATAAAGGCTGCATGGGTGATAGAATTCAAATGACACCTGTACGAAATATGGGATATATACACATGTATATATTCACACACATGTATATAATATTGGGTGATAGAATTCCATCACTAGTGATACCACCCCGCCTACATTTCTATCACTAGTGATAGAAATTTGGTTGATGACATGGCATGATATGATTGGACAATGGGAATGATAGTTTCTATCACTAGTGAACCACCCCCTCCCCTAATAGATAAGGGTGAGATTACATGGCAGATGGCACGGACATAGAGGGTGGTGATGGTCACACATAGCCTTATAACAATTACATAACAATTAAATTGATTAAAACATAACTAACATTAATTAAGTTAAACTATTACAAAACATAGGTATAAAGGTAAAAAAAATATTTTTCATCCTCTAAATATAGCAAATTATAACTTTCCTCTTTAGTTATAAATAATTTCATAAATAATCATTTATGTCTAGTACATGGGGGTCTCACTGGAAGGAGTCTCTCTATCCTACGGGATAGAGGTAAGGCTATTTACATCTTACACGCCTCAGACTCTACCTTAGCTTTCCTACTGATGGGATTTACTGAGTATGATGATGATGACGACTTGTCACTGATTTCATCATTGACACCAACTAATCTTATATCTATAAAGATTTTCTTGTTAATATGAAGGGTAAAATAGTCACTATATAAACAATCAGAATTTCTAACACTAATTAGTGAAAATGAAGAAATGTATAATAAACTTAAAAATAAAAAATGATTAGTGTAACTAATAAAAATAAGGACGAAAAATGGCCTTAGTTTCCTCTCGATATCTAATAAACTCTTCATAGCATTAAAGTTCATGAAAGCAAAATATAATCCGTTTGAGAAGTCATGTCATAACTCATAAGTCAGAGTGAATTTTAAGGGTTATCCTTTATTTTTATGCTCATTTTCAGGCGCTAACCTTTATGTTCAAAATTGACGAGTTTTGTCCTTTAGGCCTAACCCAATTAGTTTTTTCAGTTAAATTTGGTCATATGCTTTGCACATGATGGCATTTTTGTCAATTCAAAGGTAAGTTCAACGGCAGATTTATAGCTTAAAGCTTCTGCAACCTTTGAATTGACAAAAATGTCCTCATGTGCAAAGCACATGACCAAATTTAACTGAAAAACTAACTCGGTTAGGCCTAAAGGATAAAACGTGTATGATATGAAAACAAAAAGGACAAAACTCGTCAATTTTGAACATAAAGGACATCGCCTGAAAATGGGTATAAAGATAAAGAACAATCCTTGTATTTCACTCTAATAATAACTAGTATTTAAGACCCGCACGTTATGACGGAACCATTAAACCGAAAAATAATATACGTAAAAACATTAAACTACACACACGCGTAACAACGCTAGAGGAGCTCATGATGGTCGTTGATTTCACTGACCACCACCACTATTGACCACCGTCATTATTTTGCCGGGTTTGAAGTAGTACCAAATGGTTTGTGCTACTATATAGAGAAGAAAAATAAAAACATTGTAATAAGTTAGATAAATAAGAAAACCTTGGGGGTTATTACTCCATATATAAATAAACAACTTATATATGCATCATCAATTGTACCTTGTGCTTGAGGAATGTTTCAAAAAAAAACTAGGCTTTCCATATTTAACCCAAACATTTCATATTTTACATTTTAACCCCTTTTCATTTTTTTTTTTACTTTTAACTCAAAGTTTTCCATATTTTATAATTTAACACAACACTTAGTCATTTACAAGTTTCGTACCCCATACTTTTTATCTTTCGTAAGTTTTTCACTTTACGTTTCGTTCTAAAATTTGCGAGTTAACACGTCGTAGCGTGCATGTGAGATTCAACGTTTTTGCTATATTTTTTTTTATATTTGACAGACCCGTCGCAACGCGTCCATTTTCCCATTTTGAAAAGTTCGCCGCAACGGGCGGGTCGTAAATCAACTAAGTTATTATTTTCTATGTTTTACGTTTCTGGTTAATTTCTTCGCATTAAGACACTGTAACGGGTGTTCGTGGTTCAACGATTTTAGTTTGCTTTTCGTTCAGTGTAATTTTTACCATTTTGTCTATTTTATTTTTACGATGTTGAGAGTCGATATGGTTGTGGAATTGGTGCTACTTGGTAGGTTTTACGAACGCTTTTAACCTATTAAATTTTTTACTAATTTTTTGTTTCAGTTTACCCCTATACTTCCATTACTTAAAAACTATTTTTTACGTGCATATTTTATGTACGACCATACGGGTATATGTGTAAATATGATTTCTTCTACATTCCGAGGTAAACTTTTTTTATAGACGAGTCAGGTCAAATATAATACGTTTTCGTTTAAAGATACCATTTTACGTGCATATTTCTATGTACGTTTTCGTATAAATTCAAGTTGTTCTACGTTTCGACGTAAACTTTTTTGGAAAATGATTCAGGTCAAATATAATATGTTTTCGTGTTTATTTTATGTATGTTTCGTAAAGTTTGTTTCGAACCGAGTGGAGTCAAATTATGGTTTCTTTTTCTCCCTTTTTTTCGAAAGCTCTAATTAACCCCTTTCGATTATATGTGCATATTTTCCTTCATACCTGTTACGTTTTCTTTGTATAAGTTGGGTCACATATAATACGTTATGATTGTTCGATATGAATTCCATTTACTTTACGTTTGATCCAATCACAATGCTTATACATGTTACACTGAGTTCAACTGGATACGTCGAAATGTGTGTTTTCATATGGTTAATGCATCATATAATGTTTGGACTAATCCATTCAATGTCTACGATGTACCCGTGCCGCAACGCGGGCAGGTCTTAACCCTAGTTTAAAAATAAAATAAAACCAAACCATAAGGTTTGTTTTAAATGTTATTACATGCTTAAGGGGGCTTGTCACACCCCTTTCTAAGGCGGAAGCACGAGGTGTGATCATGAAAGGTTTTCATTGCATACGATTGGTAAACATACTACATGCTCATAAAATAACTTCAAATGCCAAGCATTACAGAACCAAAATCATAGTTTTAGTGTTTACATCACAAGACATCATATTGTCTGAAAGTTTACATCTTTATTTAAGGATAAACATAAACGACATCCAGGAGCATGAGTAAGACCGGGCGCACATCCACATTAGTTACCTGAAATACATGTGAGTTTTTGGAAAAACGTCAACATAATTTTGGTGTGAATTCATGCAGTTTTTGTATTTCACGTTTGTATACTTTGTATGAAAACATAGTTTGTATCAAGTATCCTTGTATAAATCCAGTATTCATGTATAAATCAAGTATCTTGTGTACACCACGTACTCATGTATAAATCAAGTGTTCTTATGTAACTCAAATATTCATGTATAAATCAAGTATTCTTGTGTACACCACGTACTCATGTATAAATCAAGTATTCTTGTGGTATGAATCTTGTATAAATAAGGTGTTCTTGTATGTATTAGGGTTGTTAATGGGTTGCAAGGCCATTAACATGTGACACGACATAGGAAGTCACCAAACCATAGGCATTTATCAAGTTTTTCTGCGACACAAAAGCACTACTCGGTACTCGTTCTCACCGAGAGTGTGGCTGCCCGAAACCCGTTAGATCTAACCTTTTGTTCTACGGTCTAGGTATATTGTTGATTAATGGTGCTTATGGTACCCTATTCGTGACACGATTTCTCGTATCATTTCTCAAAACGCATCATACTTGGTACTAGCTTTCACCAAGAGTGCTTCTTGTATTCTTGTATTCTCAAAACGCATCATACTTGGTACTCGTTCTCACCAAGAGTGCTTCTTGTTTTTGTAAACATTGTAATATTTGTAACATGTATTTTACCCCCGAAGTTATAAAACTGAAAACAGTTAAAAGAAAAGGGGGAGCATGAACTCACAACTTTGCGTTCCTTGGGTCGTAAACTTCACCGGATTTGCTTATATAGTGTCGTGACCTAAACGTGTTTTATTAACGTTAGTCACTAGACTTGTATCGCACAAGTTCAAGTCACCATCTTTTGTATGTGTGTTCTTGTGTTAAAAATAATTTATATTTTTAACTATGTGTCTTACTTATATTATTTTCTCAAAAATAACTATAAGTATCTTGTATTTCTCTAAGTATGTTGTATGTGTATTTTTGTATCTTCACTCCTTAGGAGTGTCTAGTGTATCTTCAAGTCCTAATACACTATCAAGTATAGTACATACTACATACACTTAGCACAAAAGTTGGTGATCAATAAATATATATATTTTTCTCAAAAATATACATACTTAATATCCATTTTTATTCTTGAAGAAATCCTCGTTTCTTAACACAAAAGTTTGGAAAACCTTGGTAAATGTTTTTTAGATATATTTTTAGGGAATAAGTTTCTCAAAAACTTATATTTTTTTAAGTGTCAAAATTTTATAGAAATTTTGACAGAGTTTCCCCTAAAAATGAAGGTTTCCCATGTTTTCGAAACATGTGATTATTTTCTTTTAAATCATCAACAAGCATTAACAACTCATTCAAGTCTCACTACAAGCCAAAATCGTGTAAATCACGCTATATCATGAACTTGTTATATCCCGAAAACACGTAGTAACTTGGTAAAGCCTTTAGTGGACTTAGTTACCTTCCGAAGCATATTTATTTCTTAAAAATTCAATCTCATAAAATAATTTAGTGTTTACAACTTGTAAATAACTTTTACAAAAAGTTTACCCCTTTGAACTCTTCTTGTAAATAAAATATTCTCATACTTGTTTTATTTCTAAAAATAGTGTAAGTGTTTGTGATCGTCATGATTTTCCAAAAAAAACCGCTTCTCTAACTTGGTTTCTTTACAAAAGCCTTTTGTAGCTCTTGGAATTACAAAATCATCAACTTACTAGTTTGATCGTATTTCGTGAAAAAAAAATCATTTTTATCAAGTTCATGTCTAACTAGAAGGTGGTTATTTTATGTATCACATAACCACTTTCTATTTTTGTTAAATCATACTTCTAAATGTCATTTAACAAGATTCATATGGTGATTAATACCACATAACCAAGAATCTGTCACACCCTGGCTTTGCGGAAGCGTGGTTAATTTGTTGTGACTTCTTAATACCATAGCTTAACCATAACAAAGCTATATGAAATAAAACCATGCAAGATCATCCATTCGATTAAGTTTTAAAAACCAAATACAATAACATTGTCTTAACGGAAACACATCCTAACGACATAAACATTGTTCAACAAACACAACATAACATAAGCATAGTTTAAGGACTGTGACTTGTCCAGGAAAGAGTCACATTCCCTAAACCCGGATGACCTCGTAACTAGTGCAGCGGGAAAACGTGTCATACCGCGCCAGATCCTTTAATTCCTTGAAATACATGTAAGTTGAAAAATCAACAATAATGTTGAGCGAGTTCATGTGTAAGTGAGTAAATAAACCTTTGTAAGTATAAAAATCCTGGTATGTAGCAAATAAGGAAAAAGAGATCACCAATGGTTTGCAAGGCCATTGATATGTGTGAAGTGCAAGTAGGAAGACTCAAACCTAGCGGATTTTGCGTTGGGCACAAAGTCACCCCTAGGTCCGTACTGTTGGACCTGGAGTTGGGCTCGCTACACCCAGATAGATCTACCGCTTACATCCCTCGGTCCTACAATGAGGATTAATAGCCTCCAGTTCCCGCCTACCCACTCACATGATCTAAGTAGTAACCCTCCTTACGCTATCCATACCATGTATAAAGTACTCGTAATCATAGTAACATGTATTTCACCCCCGCAGTTTAGAAAACTGAAAACAGTTAAGAGAAAAGGGGGACATGAACTCACAGTGGTGCGTCTCTACCAAGTATGTCTCCTGATCAAGCAGCTGTGTGACGACCTACACATACTAATTCTATTAGACGGACGGCCGTGCCTTAGCTTTATGGTTTAAGTTTTTGGGAAATAGTTAGACAACTATTTCGTGTTTACATTTAGTAAATACTTGGTAATCATTTTTCCTTCCCAAGGATGGGGGATTTAATACATGTGTGTTCGAAATATATTATTAAGTCTCACTTAAAATATATTTTATTTCTGACTCCAAAATATAAATATTCTTCTCAAAAATATTATATTTTCTATTACATAAATTTTCCCAAAATAATACCTTGACAAAAATACGCGTTAAGTCATATTTTCTTAAAATGCGTAAGTTACGTTTTAATGATCGAGTGGTAATAATAATTACCGGTGTAACTTATATATTTATCGTAGAGACGTTCGTATTATTTTGGATCCATTAACATTCGATAGTATTATTTTTACCCTAAAAATAATACTAGTATTTTCACAAAATAATCATAAACACATATCAAGTGACTTTATGAAAAATATATACTAAATATATATTTACCAAGTTTTATTTTGTGAAATCCCACCTCCGATGTTTTGTAAATAAAGTCGTGGCGAAATCTATAATTTGAAAACAAGTCGAAAAGTATTTCTAACACTTATAGTGAAAATATTTCTAAGTGTTAGGTTTTTGGAAAAATTTCGCCAGAGTTTCCCCTGTAACTGGAGGTGGCCACGCTGTTAAGCGTATCATTTTCTTTCATAAATCAAACCAACATTCTTTTCATTCAATCAAAACAATGTCCAAAACAACAAACTAGTAAATAAATATGTATATCGCATAAATTACATGAACTTGCGTTTTATCCAAGAATATAAAGTAAATTCCATTACTTTTAGTGGATCTTTATATAAATCAATCCGGTTTCGTAAAAACCCCGTTTTTAAAGAAATTCCATCTTAACTTCTTATCAATTTTTACAAAGATAGTTATTTTGTCGAAACTTATTGCTACACAAGTGTTTACACACTTGTGTGTTCTAAAAATCATTCTTGCTCATGTAAAATCCATTTTTAGAAAAATATGGTTTCTTCGACACTCGGTCCCTTGAAAATACCGCTTGTAGATCCGTAGATCTACTAGTTTTAAACACTATTTCGTAAGGTGCTGTAAGCAAAACATGGAGTAACAGCAAGTAAAGTATGATGCAAGTAAGTACATGTATCAGTATTCAAGTAGCAGTTTATCCACAAGTTCAAGCAAGCACAGTAATTAAGCAGTTATTAATTATTAATTAAGTCGTACGGATACCTGGTTTTGTGAGGGTTGTCACATTCTCCCCTCGTTAGAAAAATTTCGTCCCGAAATTTTAAGTTCTGCTTGTAGATGCAGGGTTCTTAGGAAATAAGTGGGGGTATTTCTCTTTCATCCGGTCCTCACGCTCCCAGGTGTATTCAGGACCATGTCTGGCATTCCAACGAACTTTGACGAGCTTGACACTGCTCCGGCGGGTCTTGTTTACTTTCCAATCCGTAACCTCAACCGGTTCTTCAACGAAATGGAGCGTGTCGTCAACATGAATCTCGTCGGTGGGAATGGCAATGGTATCTTGAGTTGGACTTTTCTTCAGGTTGGATACATGAAATGTATCGTGAACTCCATTTAGCTCGGCAGGTAAGTCCAGCTTGTATGCTACTAGCCCTATTCTTTCCAAAATTCTGAAAGGGCCAAGGTAACGCGAATTTAACTTCCCACGCTTTCTGAAGCGTGCCACACCCTTCCAGGGTGAAACTTTCAATAAAACCATATCTCCAACTTGGAATTCCAAATGTTTCCGGTTTGGATCTGCATAGGCTTTCTGTCTGTGGCGAGCTGCTTCGATGCGTTTTCGAATCTGCGCAATCTTGTCTGTTGTCTCTTGGACGATTTCGGGACCAACAAGCTGCCTATCACCTGCGTCAGCCCAACATAGGGGTGATCGGCACTTGCGTCCGTAAAGGGCTTCAAATGGCGCGACTCCAATACTGGTGTGGTAGCTGTTGTACGAAAATTCGACCAATGGCAAATGCTTGTCCCAGCTACCGTCCAAATCCATTACACATGCTCTCAGCATATCTTCTAACGTCTGAATCGTTCGCTCGCTTTGACCGTCAGTTTGCGGATGAAACGCAGTGCTCAGATTTAATTGTGAGCCAAAAGCTTCTTGGAAGGATTGCCATATCCTTGACACAAACCTTCCGTCTCTATCAGAGATGATCGAGAGAGGCACTCCATGACGTGCGACGATCTCTTTCATGTAAATTTCAGCCAATTTGCTAGTGTTATCCTTCTCTTTGATTGGCAGAAAGTGTGCGGACTTTGTTAGGCGGTCAACTATCACCCAGATAGTGTCATGACCTCTTGGCGTTCTTGGCAACTTTGTAATAAAATCCATGGAGATTTGTTTCCATTTCCATTTGGTAATCTCAGGTTGTTGCAGAAGTCCTGAAGGTTTCTGGTATTCCGCTTTCACCTTAGCACACGTTAGACACTTGCTCACATAAACAGCAACATCGCCCTTCATCCTAGGCCACCAATAGTAATCCTTGAGATCTTGGTACATCTTATCCGCTCCTGGATGGATAGAGTACCGTGATTTGTGAGCTTCATCAAAAATAACTTTCCTTAAACCACCAAACAGAGGAACCCAAATCCTTTTCTCAAAACATAACGTTCCTTCCTCGTTTGGCACCAAAAGCTTCTCCATCCCACGGAGATATTCTTCTTCAAGATTTCTTTCCTTAAGAGCTTCTTTCTGTGCGGCACGAATGCGCAAGGAAAGATTGGTTTGGATAATCATTTCTAAAGCCCTAACCCTTATGGGCTTGATCATCTCCTTTCGACTTAGGGCATCGGCGACCACATTTGCCTTCCCTGGGTGGTACTTTATCTCGCAGTCGTAATCATTCAACAACTCAACCCATCGTCTCTGCCTCATATTCAGCTCCTTCTGCTTGAATATGTGTTGTAGGCTCTTGTGATCTGTGAAGACTGTGCATTTCGTACCATAAAGGTAGTGTCTCCAGATCTTTAATGCAAAAACCACTGCGCCAAGTTCCAAATCATGTGTGGTATAGTTCTTTTCATGTACTTTCAATTGACGCGATGCGTAAGCAATAACCTTTTGGCGTTGCATCAACACGCAACCCAATCCTTGACGTGAGGCGTCACAGTATACCACGAAATCATCTGTACCTTCTGGTAGTGCTAAGATTGGCGCATTGCAGAGCTTATCCTTCAATATCTGGAACGCTCCTTCCTGTTTGATTCCCCAATCAAACTTCTTATCTTTCTGCGTGAGGAGCGTCAATGGTTGAGCGATTTTTGAAAAATTCTCAATGAATCTTCGGTAGTAACCAGCCAAACCTAAAAATTGCCGAATTTCGGTCGGCGTCTTTGGTGTTTCCCAATTCTTGATCGCTTCGATCTTGGTTGGATCCACATGGATTCCATCTCCGTTCACCACGTGTCCAAGAAATTGTACTTCACGTAGCCAAAACTCGCACTTAGAGAACTTGGCATACAACTGTTCCTTCTTCAGCAACTCCAAAATAGCTCTTAAATGCTGTTCGTGCTCAGCCTTTGTTCTTGAATAAATCAAGATGTCGTCGATAAACACAATCACGAACTTGTCCAAGTACGGCTTGCAAACTCTATTCATCAAGTCCATAAAGACCGCAGGTGCGTTTGTTAATCCAAACGGCATAACAAGGAACTCGTAGTGTCCATATCGAGTTCTGAAGGCTGTCTTCGGGATACTCTCCTCTTGTATCCTTAACTGATGGTATCCAGATCGAAGGTCGATCTTTGAATAAAAGCTTGAACCTTGCAGTTGGTCGAATAGATCATCGATTCTTGGCAGAGGATATCTATTCTTGATCGTTAGCTTGTTCAATTCTCTGTAGTCGATGCACATACGAAAACTACCGTCCTTCTTCTTGACAAACAGGACTGGAGCTCCCCAAGGCGAGAAGCTTGGTCGGATAAATCCCTTGTCTAACAACTCTTGAAGTTGTGTCGACAATTCTTGCATCTCAGACGGGGCAAGTCTATAAGGTGCCTTAGCCACAGGCGCGGCGCCTGGAACTAAATCGATGTGAAACTCTACTTGCCTCTGAGGTGGCAGTCCAGGCAAGTCCTCTGGGAAGACTTCTGGATATTCCCTCACGACAGGGATGTCTTCGATCTTCGGTTCTGCAGCTTTCTTGTCTACAATGTGTGCCAGGAAGGCAGCACATCCTTTCTGCAAACACTTTCGCGCTTTCAGGCAGCTGATAATTCTTAACGGCGTATCACGCTTTTCACCATGAACCACAATTGTTTCACCCTCTACGGTTGGGATACGGACAACCTTTTCGTGACAAACTATCTCAGCCTTGTTGCCTGATAACCAATCCATTCCTACCACCACGTCGAAGCTTCCCAACTGGACTGGTAGTAGATCCAAAGCAAACTCACGCTCTCCCAATTCGATCACACAACCTCTGATAACTTCTTTGGCTTCTACTATATTTCCATTAGCCAATTCGATTGAGTACGGAATATCTAATTTACTAGCGGCTAAACCAAACATATTCTTAAACTCTAACGACACGAAGCTATAATCGGCGCCAGTATCAAATAAAACGGATGCATAGCGTTGGTTTACATGGAACGTACCAGTGACAACATTGGGATCCTGGCGCGCCTCCCTCGCTTCAATATTAAACACCCTTCCACGGGCTTGGTTTAACTCTGGGCAGTTCCTCTTGTAATGCCCAATATCACCACAGTTGAAGCATCCGGGTCTCTGCCCGTTTCCACCAGCTTGATTATTCCTCTGGTTACGATTCACGGCGCCCGCTTGATTAGCATTGTTGCCTCGATTCCCATTACCTCCATTATTTCCTTGTGGGCGATTTCGATTCCCACCCCGGTTGTTATTTATGTTTTCGAATCCTCCCTGGCCTCCCTGGCCAGTAGTGGCCCAACAAGTGTCCTTCAAGTGGCCCGGCTTTCCACATGCTTCGCATACTTTCACACTACAATGGCCAGAATGGTGGCGTTGGCAGGTATTACACTTGGGCTGGGTGCCCATATATCCTTTTCCTTTCTTTCCACTACCAGCTGTAACCTGAGCTGGCGTACCTGATCCTCCTTTCTTAACCACCACACTGGCGCCCTGCTTGAAGTTCGAGAACTTCTGTTTGTTACCTCCTGATGACTCGACGTGAGTCTCTTTCTTCTTAGGCTCAGCATCATCGAACTTGTTCAGGCGAATAGCCTCCTCTGTGAGAGCCACGCTCAGATCAATTGCCTCAGTAATTGTCGCAGGCTTGGATGAGGTCACCATGCTTATGATTTGAGGAGCTAATCCCCAAATGAAACGTTCAATCCGCTTGAACTCCGGAGTGACCATGTAGGGTACCACATGCGATAAGTCATGGAACCTCTGAACGTATTCTGCGATCTTTGGACCTTCCATTTTCAAATGCCAGAACTCAGTTTCCAATCTTTGGATTTCCGCGCGAGAGCAGTACTTTTTGCGCATAAGTTCCTTCAGTTCGGTCCAGGTTAGCGCGTAGGCAGCAGCTTCACCAAGTGTCTGTACTTGCAAATTCCACCAAGAGAGGGCTCCATCCAAGAATAGCCCCGAGATATAGGTGACTTGCTGATCTAGTGCGCATTTGCTCATGCGAAGAACAGATTCAGTTTTCTCAGCCCAACGAACAAAGGCGACAGCACCTCCTGTGCCATCAAAGTTGACCGGTTTGCAGTCTAGAAACTGCTTGTAGGTGCACCCTGCACACACACTGTAACATGTGAACGGCATTAGCATCTTTGCTATAGATATCCAATTAGGTCATGGTATGTCTAAATGACTTAGTAATACCATGAGGTGGATTGTTGTTGCCATTGTTGTTTGAGCTGCTTCCGCTGGGTCCTCCTTGCGAGGCTGCGTATTGCGCGATGGCAGCAGCGATGACTTGTTGGAGTTCTGCCTCATTGGTAGGCATCGGCGTTTGACGTCTCGGCGGCATCTTCTAAAAGATGGGTTTACGTCGGTCAGGCCATAATAAAGATCCCATGTTATAATACGTATGCTTTATTATGATAGTAATAGTACATAATATCTCATGTTATAATCATATCAATCACACAACATCCCATGTTATAAAACATAAATAATCAATCAAAACATCACATATGATGAGAATACTGCGATTGCCATATATCGAGACCACATAGTAAGTGTACAAGTACATAGTAGTGTCATACATCATCATCGACTAAGGGCTACATCACCCTAGTCCAAAAACTATATCAAATCAGTGTCAATACATCCCATATACATGATCAACAAAAGTCAGAATCAAAATGTAGTCTCCAAAAATGCTGTGCAGTCTAAAGCATTCGCCGTCTTCTCACCAACGTCTACCCATACGGTACTGAAGAGCCCTACACAGATGGCGGTGGAGGAGGGGGAAAGTGAGTGTAGAACAAACGACGCAACTGGAGCCAGTCCTCCTCCATGGCTCTCTGGGTACGCAACCAAGAAGCAACCTGCTGCTCAAGTGCCAAAAGGCGTGCAGCATAGTCAGGTAACAATGGTCGGGAGTGCTGCGAAGAAACAGGGTGGGTCTGACCCTGACACTGGCACGGCGGTGGCTGAACTCTCTCGAGCTCCTGAATACGCCGTGTGAGTGCCTCCTGCTGGACAACAAACGACATCAGAACGTCCTCAATAGAATACCCCATATCGAAAGGATGGTAGGGGTCGGTCGGTGGCATAACAGAAGGTGACGTCCAGAGAAGCGGTTCGCTGGCTGGATCAAAAGGTGTCACCTGAAATGGAGGAACAGGGGGTAACACAGGTGAAAACTGTGGCATAACGGGAACAGACGTCGGCACATGCCCAAAGGGATGGGCCGAAGAACCCTCTCCAGGTCGTGCTGGAGGTGTAAACTGAGGGAAAGTAAAAGAGGTATCAACGTGACGGGTATCAGTGATCTGAGGGGGAATAGGTGGAACCTCATCATCAGCAGGAATCCACCCATGCTGGGCGTGCTCATCTCGTGGGTCAATATGTGCATCAAAAAGTGCTCGATCAATCTGCACAGGCATAGGGTCAAGGTGGGGTGCAGCAAGAGGGTCAGCAGGTACATCAGCGATAAGTGGGGGATCAACATGATCAGCAGCAATAACATGGTCATCCTCCAGTAGTGGTGCATCAGCAGGGTGATCATCAATGGGTAGGTCAGCAATCACAGGATCAATAGGCATGCCAGCATGAGCAGGGTCATGCTCAAGCACTGGGTCAGGAGCAGGGTCCAGTGGCTGCTCGGGATCATCAAAGGCCATCTCAAAATCAAACTCAGGGTCGATGGGATCAACTGGGTCAACTGGGTCGACCGGATCCTCCATAGGCTGATCCATGGGTATAAACTCTATATCCTCATCTGGGTCGAATCCTGGGGGAAAGACAGGATCGGAGTCCTCCTCAACATCTTGGTCGAAAGCAAAGCTAGAAGCAGGGGCAACAGAGGATGCTCTATCTGGATCTGAACCGTGAGAAAAGTGCTGCGCACTCTGAGGGTGTGAAGGTGCGGAGGCCACAGACTCGAAAGAGTCTGGGATCGGAGAGTGAGCAGGTGACTCCTCAGCGGCAGCATCTGCGATCAACAAAAGATCTCCAGCAGCAAGAAGGGCCTCGCCCTGAACCTCATCCTCTAAGGGCTCGTCATCAAACGGATCGACGTCGGGAAGCAAATCGTAAGCAGGATATGAAGCAAGTGGTATGGGAGCAGGGATCTCTACAAGTGGTAGGTCCCCGGCCAAAGGGCCATCAGCGAGCTCATCAGCACCATCAGGTAACGCAAAGGGCTGAAAGTCATCCTCGTCTGTGCTAGTAACGTCGGATGTGTGAACCTCGCGCTCTGAAGACTCTAGGTCGTCTGATACTATAGGTCTAGGGCCTGTGGTGTCTGAATCACCAGTGCCGGTCGAGTCCATGTGTCTGTAACATAAACACAAATGTGCACAAATAATCAGTCATACAATCAGATAAGCACATTAGTCACCAAGTAAGCAATCAAATAATTCTCCTAGTCCCACTAGCCTCCCAGCCTCCCAGACTGCTCTTCCTAGTCCCACTAGCCAATTCTCCTAGTCCCACTAGCCAACTACCTCGGCCTCCCAGACCGAGCCTCAGCCTCCCAGACTGAGCCTATAAATAATAAATAAATGTGCTCAACATTTGTTTGTAAAAAGTTTTGGATCTGGACTTAAATGGTATGCAGTGTAAAAATGTTTTCGTGAGAGCCCTAGTGATCATAGTCTAGACTCGAGAAAGAATCCTAGTTCGCTATGATCAGAGCTCTGATACCAAGCTGTCACACCCAGGCTTTGCGGAAGCGTGGTTAATTTGGTGTGACTTCTTAATACCATAGCTTAACCATAACAAAGCTATATCAAATAAAACCATGCAAGATCTTCCATTCGATTAAGTTTTAAAAACCAAATACAATAACATTGTCTTAACGGAAACACATCCTAACGACATAAACATTGTTCAACAAACACAACATAACATAAGCATAGTTTAAGGACTGTGACTTGTCCAGGAAAGAGTCACATTCCCTAAACCCGGATGACCTCGTAACTAGTGCAGCGGGAAAACGTGTCATACCGCGCCAGATCCTTTAATTCCCTGAAATACATGTAAGTTGAAAAATCAAAAATAATGTTGAGCGAGTTCATGTGCAAGTGAGTAAATAAACCTTTGTAAGTATAAAAATCCTGGTATGTAGCACATAAGGAAAAAGAGATCACCAATGGTTTGCAAGGCCATTGATATGTGTGAAGTGCAAGTAGGAAGACTCAAACCTAGCGGATTTTGCGTTGGGCACAAAGTCACCCCGAGGTCCGTACTGTTGGACCTGGAGTTGGGCTCGCTACACCCAGATAGATCTACCGCTTACGTCCCTCGGTCCTACAATGAGGATTAATGGCCTCCAGTTCCCGCCTACCCACTCACATGATCTAAGTAGTAACCCTCCTTACGCTATCCATACCATGTATAAAGTACTCGTAATCATAGTAACATGTATTTCACCCCCGCAGTTTAGAAAACTGAAAACAGTTAAGAGAAAAGGGGGACATGAACTCACAGTGGTGCGTCTCTACCAAGTATGTCTCCTGATCAAGCAGCTGTGTGACGACCTACACGTACTAATTCTATTAGACGGACGGCCGTGCCTTAGCTTTATGGTTTAAGTTTTTGGGAAATAGTTAGACAACTATTACGTGTTTACATTTAGTAAATACTTGGTAATCATTTTTCCTTCCCAAGGATGGGGGATTTAATACATGTGTGTTCGAAATATATTATTAAGTCTCACTTAAAATATATTTTATTTCTGACTCCAAAATATAAATATTCTTCTCAAAAATATTATATTTTCTATTACATAAATTTTCCCAAAATAATACCTTGACAAAAATACGCGTTAAGTCATATTTTCTTAAAATGCGTAAGTTACGTTTTAATGATCGAGTGGTAATAATAATTACCGGTGTAACTTATATATTTATCGTAGAGACGTTCGTATTATTTTGGATCCATTAACATTCGATAGTATTATTTTTACCCTAAAAATAATACTAGTATTTTCACAAAATAATCATAAACACATATCAAGTGACTTTATGAAAAATATATACTAAATATATATTTACCAAGTTTTATTTTGTGAAATCCCACCTCCGATGTTTTGTAAATAAAGTCGTGGCGAAATCTATAATTTGAAAACAAGTCGAAAAGTATTTCTAACACTTATAGTGAAAATATTTCTAAGTGTTAGGTTTTTGGAAAAATTTCGCCAGAGTTTCCCCTGTAACTGGAGGTGGCCACGCTGTTAAGCGTATCATTTTCTTTCATAAATCAAACCAACATTCTTTTCATTCAATCAAAACAATGTCCAAAACAACAAACTAGTAAATAAATATGTATATCGCATAAATTACATGAACTTGCGTTTTATCCAAGAATATAAAGTAAACTCCATTACTTTTAGTGGATCTTTATATAAATCAATCCGGTTTCGTAAAAACCCCGTTTTTAAAGAAATTCCATCTTAACTTCTTATCAATTTTTACAAAGATAGTTATTTTGTCGAAACTTATTGCTACACAAGTGTTTACACACTTGTGTGTTCTAAAAATCATTCTTGCTCATGTAAAATCCATTTTTAGAAAAATATGGTTTCTTCGACACTCGGTCCTTTGAAAATACCGCTTGTAGATCCGTAGATCTACTAGTTTTAAACACTATTTCGTAAGTAAAATCATTTTTACACAAGTTCAAGTTTGATGTGTGGTAGAGTTTCATCACTTAACCCTTGTTACACTTAAACAAGCTTTATGTCATAATCCATGATCATGACCAATCCGGGTTAAACGATGATCCGAGCTACCACAACATAGATCGGGACTAAATAACCACACAAATCAAATACTACAAGATTTACACAACATTCAAGCTTTTGACCACCATTACTAGCATTTTTAGTAGACTTTTATGTATCAACTTGTATGTTTACGAGTTTTAGCCGTTACATAACATTTTAACCACTTCAAGATAGTTCGAGAGTGTGATTCAAGCAACTTACTACTAGCTCGAGGCTAGGGAAGAATCTAGACGCAAAATGAGTGGATAAAAGCAATAGAGTGAGGTCCTTCGCCTTCCGATTGCACCAAGGTTCCTTGTAGGTGATCCTTAACCCTTGTGTGATCTTGGAATAGCTTGAAGAAAAATCGAAAAATTGATGGGTTGTGTAGGGGTGTTCGGCCGTAGCTTCTTTTGAGAGAGAGAGTGTGTTTTTGTTGAGAGTTTAAGTGTGGGAAAGAATGTGTGTTAAGGTAGGAACTTATAGGCAAAGTTAGAGTTTATGGTCCAATGGTTCATATGTATGCAAGATATTAGGCAACTTGATTATTTAAATCACCATTAGTACAAGGGTGTCCCCCCTAGGGGATGGTTTAGTTAGGGGGGGGGGGTAATCCGGTTAGATTCCAACTAAACCTTAAGTATTAGTTAGATTAATTTAGTTAGTTTAGGGATTAACCCGGTTACTAGTGTGTCATGCATTATGACGGGTGTTAGGGTATTCAGGGACCCTAACTGGCTCAGAAAAAGAAAAACAGTGTTGATGACAATATTTTTATGTTCCGGGTAAAGTACGGTTGTTCGGTTGGATAGAGATCCGTTAAAGTGCTTAACAAAGCTTTAAAGTGTCGTTATTATTATTTTTAGTGACACAACTTATTCCTCCAAAGTGTCGGGAATATTTTCCTCATGTTTTGGCACTTTATTAGTTAGCCAAATGCTGAATTTTGTACTTAGAGTACGTTTTAGGCACATCCGGTCACTGTAATTTATTCCTGGTGACGCAGTTCTACAACCCTTATATCCCTACACTCACCACTAATGTAGCAAACTATCTCAGGCTCTTACAGGCCTTAGAGGCAGTACCTGCCTGGTGCTAGTTATAACAGCACGTTTAATAGGTTATCCGTTCATTGTGCTACTGTGCTTTTGGTGCATCAAGGTTGTCACAAAGGTGCTGTAAGCAAAACATGGAGTGACAGCAAGTAAAGTATGATGCAAGTAAGTACATGTATCAGTATTCAAGTAGCAGTTTATCCACAAGTTCAAGCAAGCACAGTAATTAAGCAGTAATTAATTATTAATTAAGTCGTACGGATACCTGGTTTTGTGAGGGTTGTCACATTCTCCCCCCGTTAGAAAAATTTCGTCCCGAAATTTTAAGTTCTGCTTGTAGATGCAGGGTTCTTAGGAAATAAGTGGGGGTATTTCTCTTTCATCCGGTCCTCACGCTCCCAGGTGTATTCAGGACCATGTCTGGCATTCCAACGAACTTTGACGAGCTTGACACTGCTCCGGCGGGTCTTGTTTACTTTCCAATCCGTAACCTCAACCGGTTCTTCAACGAAATGGAGCGTGTCGTCAACATGAATCTCGTCGGTGGGAATGGCAATGGTATCTTGAGTTGGACTTTTCTTCAGGTTGGATACATGATATGTATCGTGAACTCCATTTAGCTCGGCAGGTAAGTCCAGCTTGTATGCTACTAGCCCTATTCTTTCCAAATTTCTGAAAGGGCCAAGGTAACGCGAATTTAACTTCCCACGCTTTCTGAAGCGTGCCACACCCTTCCAGGGTGAAACTTTCAATAAAACCATATCTCCAACTTGGAATTCCAAATGTTTCCGGTTTGGATCTGCATAGGCTTTCTGTCTGTGGCGAGCTGCTTCGATGCGTTTTCGAATCTGCGCAATCTTGTCTGTTGTCTCTTGGACGATTTCGGGACCAACAAGCTGCCTATCACCTGCGTCAGCCCAACATAGGGGTGATCGGCACTTGCGTCCGTAAAGGGCTTCAAATGGCGCGACTCCAATACTGGTGTGGTAGCTGTTGTACGAAAATTCGACCAATGGCAAATGCTTGTCCCAGCTACCGTCCAAATCCATTACACATGCTCTCAGCATATCTTCTAACGTCTGAATCGTTCGCTCGCTTTGACCGTCAGTTTGCGGATGAAACGCAGTGCTCAGATTTAATTGTGAGCCAAAAGCTTCTTGGAAGGATTGCCATATCCTTGACACAAACCTTCCGTCTCTATCAGAGATGATCGAGAGAGGCACTCCATGACGTGCGACGATCTCTTTCATGTAAATTTCAGCCAATTTGCTAGTGTTATCCTTCTCTTTGATTGGCAGAAAGTGTGCGGACTTTGTTAGGCGGTCAACTATCACCCAGATAGTGTCATGACCTCTTGGCGTTCTTGGCAACTTTGTAATAAAATCCATGGAGATTTGTTTCCATTTCCATTTGGTAATCTCAGGTTGTTGCAGAAGTCCTGAAGGTTTCTGGTATTCCGCTTTCACCTTAGCACACGTTAGACACTTGCTCACATAAACAGCAACATCGCCCTTCATCCTAGGCCACCAATAGTAATCCTTGAGATCTTGGTACATCTTATCCGCTCCTGGATGGATAGAGTACCGTGATTTGTGAGCTTCATCAAAAATAACTTTCCTTAAACCACCAAACAGAGGAACCCAAATCCTTTTCTCAAAACATAACGTTCCTTCCTCGTTTGGCACCAAAAGCTTCTCCATCCCACGGAGATATTCTTCTTCAAGATTTCTTTCCTTAAGAGCTTCTTTCTGTGCGGCACGAATGCGCAAGGAAAGATTGGTTTGGATAATCATTTCTAAAGCCCTAACCCTTATGGGCTTGATCATCTCCTTTCGACTTAGGGCATCGGCGACCACATTTGCCTTCCCTGGGTGGTACTTTATCTCGCAGTCGTAATCATTCAACAACTTAACCCATCGTCTCTGCCTCATATTCAGCTCCTTCTGCTTGAATATGTGTTGTAGGCTCTTGTGATCTGTGAAGACTGTGCATTTCGTACCATAAAGGTAGTGTCTCCAGATCTTTAATGCAAAAACCACTGCGCCAAGTTCCAAATCATGTGTGGTATAGTTCTTTTCATGTACTTTCAATTGACGCGATGCGTAAGCAATAACCTTTTGGCGTTGCATCAACACGCAACCCAATCCTTGACGTGAGGCGTCACAGTATACCACGAAATCATCTGTACCTTCTGGTAGTGCTAAGATTGGCGCATTGCAGAGCTTATCCTTCAATATCTGGAACGCTCCTTCCTGTTTGATTCCCCAATCAAACTTCTTATCTTTCTGCGTGAGGAGCGTCAATGGTTGAGCGATTTTTGAAAAATTCTCAATGAATCTTCGGTAGTAACCAGCCAAACCTAAAAATTGCCGAATTTCGGTCGGCGTCTTTGGTGTTTCCCAATTCTTGATCGCTTCGATCTTGGTTGGATCCACATGGATTCCATCTCCGTTCACCACGTGTCCAAGAAATTGTACTTCACGTAGCCAAAACTCGCACTTAGAGAACTTGGCATACAACTGTTCCTTCTTCAGCAACTCCAAAATAGCTCTTAAATGTTGTTCGTGCTCAGCCTTTGTTCTTGAATAAATCAAGATGTCGTCGATAAACACAATCACGAACTTGTCCAAGTACGGCTTGCAAACTCTATTCATCAAGTCCATAAAGACCGCAGGTGCGTTTGTTAATCCAAACGGCATAACAAGGAACTCGTAGTGTCCATATCGAGTTCTGAAGGCTGTCTTCGGGATACTCTCCTCTTGTATCCTTAACTGATGGTATCCAGATCGAAGGTCGATCTTTGAATAAAAGCTTGAACCTTGCAGTTGGTCGAATAGATCATCGATTCTTGGCAGAGGATATCTATTCTTGATCGTTAGCTTGTTCAATTCTCTGTAGTCGATGCACATACGAAAACTACCGTCCTTCTTCTTGACAAACAGGACTGGAGCTCCCCAAGGCGAGAAGCTTGGTCGGATAAATCCCTTGTCTAACAACTCTTGAAGTTGTGTCGACAATTCTTGCATCTCAGACGGGGCAAGTCTATAAGGTGCCTTAGCCACAGGCGCGGCGCCTGGAACTAAATCGATGTGAAACTCTACTTGCCTCTGAGGTGGCAGTCCAGGCAAGTCCTCTGGGAAGACTTCTGGATATTCCCTCACGACAGGGATGTCTTCGATCTTCGGTTCTGCAGCTTTCTTGTCTACAATGTGTGCCAGGAAGGCAGCACATCCTTTCTGCAAACACTTTCGCGCTTTCAGGCAGCTGATAATTCTTAACGGCGTATCACGCTTTTCACCATGAACCACAATTGTTTCACCCTCTTCGGTTGGGATACGAACAACCTTTTCGTGACAAACTATCTCAGCCTTGTTGCCTGATAACCAATCCATTCCTACCACCACGTCGAAGCTTCCCAACTGGACTGGTAGTAGATCCAAAGCAAGCTCACGCTCTCCCAATTCGATCACACAACCTCTGATAACTTCATTGGCTTCTACTATCTTTCCATTAGCCAATTCGATTGAGTACGGAATATCTAATTTACTAGCGGCTAAACCAAACATATTCTTAAACTCTAACGACACGAAGCTATAATCGGCGCCAGTATCAAATAAAACGGATGCATAGCGTTGGTTTACAGGGAACGTACCAGTGACAACATTGGGATCCTGGCGCGCCTCCCTCGCTTCAATATTAAACACTCTTCCACGGGCTTGGTTTAACTCTGGGCAGTTCCTCTTGTAATGCCCAAGATCACCACAGTTGAAGCATCCGGGTCTCTGTCCGTTTCCACCAGCTTGATTATTCCTCTGGTTACGATTCACGGCGCCCGCTTGATTAGCATTGTTGCCTCGATTCCCATTACCTCCATTGTTTCCTTGTGGGCGATTTCCATTCCCAACAAGTGTCCTTCAAGTGGCCCGGCTTTCCTCATGCTTCGCATACTTTCACACTACAATGGCCAGAATGGTGGCGTTGGCAGGTATTACACTTGGGCTGGGTGCCCATATATCCTTTTCCTTTCTTTCCACTACCAGCTGTAACCTGAGCTGGCGTGCCTGATCCTCCTTGCGAGGCGGCGTATTGCGCGATGGCAGCAGCGATGACTTGTTGGAGTTCTGCCTCATTGGTAGGCATCGGCGTTTGACGTCTCGGCGGCATCTTCTAAAAGATGGGTTTACGTCGGTCAGGCCATAATAAAGATCCCATGTTATAATACGTACGCTTTATTATGATAGTAATAGTACATAACATCTCATGTTATAATCATATCAATCACACAACATCCCATGTTATAAAACATAAATAATCAATCAAAACATCACATATGATGAGAATACTGCGATTGCCATATATCGAGACCACATAGTAAGTGTACAGGTACATAGTAGTGTCATACATCATCATCGACTAAGGGCTACATCACCCTAGTCCAAAAACTATATCAAATCAGTGTCAGTACATCAAATACATGTCAACAAAAGTCAGAATCATAATGTAGTCTCCAAAAATGCTGTGCAGTCAAAAGCAATCGCCGTCTTCTCACCAGCGTCTACCCATACGGTACTGAAGAGCTCTACACGGATGGCGGTGGAGGAGGGAGAAAGTGAGTGTAAAACAAGCGACGCAAATGGAGCCAGTCCTCCTCCATGGCTCTCTGGGTACGCAAGAAAGAAGCAACCTGCTGCTCTAAGGCAAAAAGGCGTGCAGCATAGTCTGGTGGTAAAGGTCGAGAGGGCTGCAAAGGAGAGTGGGTCTGACCCTGGCACTGACACGGCGGCGACTGGGCTCTCTCAAGCTCCTGAATGCGCTGCGTGTGTGCCTCGTGCTGGGTGACAAAAGACATCAAAACATCCTCAATGGAATATCCCATATGGAAAGGATGGTAAGGGTCGGTCGGTGTCATGGCAGGTGGTGATGACCAGAGAAACGGCTCACTGGTGGGATCAAAAGGTGCCACATGAAATGGAGAAACAGGGGGAAAAGTAGCAGACGGTGGTATAGCAGGGATAGATACCGGTACATGTCCAAAAGGGTGAGCCGAAGAACCCTCTCCAGGTCGCGCTGGAGGTGTAAACCGAGGAAATGAAAAGGAGGTATCAATGTGACGGGTATCAGTGATCTGAGGGGGAATAGGTGGGACCTCGTCATCAACAGGAATCCACCCATGCTGGGCGTGCTCATCTCGTGGGTCCATCTGTGCCTCAAAAAGTGCACGATCAAACTGAACTGGCATAGGATCATGGTGAGGTGCAACAAGAGGGTCAACTGGTGCATCAGCAATAAGTGGGGGATCAACATGATCAGCAGCAATGACATGATCGCCCTCCAAAAACGGAGCATCCACTGGGTGATCATCAATAGGTGGGTCAGCAATGACAGGCTCAATAATAGGTGCGTCAGCATGAACTGGGTCGTGCTCAAACGCAGGGTCTAGAGCGGCTACCTGCTCAGGGGCCATGGCAGGCTCGGGGTCATCAAAGGCCATCCCAAAATCAAACTCGGGATCGATGGGATCAACTGGGTCTACTGGGTCGACTGGATCCTCCATAGGCTGATCCATAGGTATAAACTCTATATCCTGATCTGGGTCGAATCCTGTGGGAAAGACAGGATCGGAATCCTCCACATCATCGTGGTCGAAAGCAAAACTAGGAATAGGGGCAACAAAGGATGCCTGGTCGGGATCTGATCCATGTGAGAAGTGCTGCGCACTCTGGGTGTGTGAAGGTGCGGAGCCCACAGACTCGAAAGAGTCTGGGACCGGAGAGTGAGCGGGTGACTCCTCGGCGGGAGCATCTGCGATCATCAAGAGATCACCAGCAGCAAGGAGGGCCTCGCCCTGAACATCCTTCTCTAAGGGCTCATCATCATACAGATCGACGTCGCCATCATCGTCGGCGTCGAGAAGCAAATCGTAAGCAGGATAAACAGCTAAGGGTATGGGAGCAGGGATCTCCACTAACGGTAGGTCCCCGGCCAAAGGGCCATCAGCGAGCTCATCAGCACCATCAGGTAAAGCAAAGGGCTGAAAGTCGTCCTCGTCCATGCTAGTAACGTCGGATGTGTGGACCTCGTGCTCTGAAGACTCTAGGTCATCTGATACTATAGGTCTAGGTCCTGTGGTGTCTGAGTCACCTGTGCCAGAGGTGTCCATGGTGTCTGTAACATAAACACAAACATGCACAAACAGTCAATCATACAATCAATTAATCACATAAGTCACCAAGTAAGCATTCAAATAATTCTCCTAGTCCCACTAGCCTCCCAGTCTCCTAGACTGATACTCCTAGTCCCACTAGCCTCCCAGTCTCCTAGACTGATACTCCTAGTCTCACTAGCCAAATCCTCCCAGCCTCTTAGACTGCTCTTCCTAGTCTCACTAGCCATCTTCCTCGATCTCTTAGATCGAGCCTCGGCCTCCAAGACCGAGCCTCAGCCTCCAAGACTGAGCCTATAAATAATAAATAAAAATGTGCTCAACACTTGTTTGTAAAAACGTTTTGGACCTGGACTTAAGTGGTATGCAGTAAAAATGTTTTCGTGAGAGCCCTAGTGATCATAGTCTAGACTCGAGAAAGAATCCTAGTTCGCTATGATCAGAGCTCTGATACCAAGCTGTCACACCCTGGCTTTGCGGAAGCGTGGTTAATTTGGTGTGACTTCTTAATACCATAGCTTAATCATAACAAGCTATATGAAATAAAAACCATGCAAGATCATCCATAGATTTAAGTTTTAAAACCGAAGTAACATAACATTGTCTTAGGGACTATAACACCATAACATAAAACATTGTTTTGAATGACATAAACATCAAAATGGATAAAACGCAGTTTAAGATTTGTGACTCGTCCAGGAAAAAGTCACATTTCCTAAACCGGGATGACCTCGGAACCTATATGCAGCGGGAAAACATAACATACCGCGCCAGATATTTAATTCCCTGAAATACATGTAAGTTGAAAAATCAACAATAATGTTGAGCGAGTTCATGTGTAAGTGAGTAAATAAACCTTTGTAAGTATAAAAATCTTGGTATGTAGCATATAAGGGAATTGAGATCACCAATGGTTTGCAAGGCCACTGATATGTGTGAAGTGTAAGTAGGGAGACTCAAACCTAGCAGATTTATGCGTCGGGCACAAAGTCACCCCGAGGTCCGTTTCTAGTTTGGCCTGGGGCTGGGCTCGCTACACCCAGATAGATCTACCGCTCCTGTCCCTCGGTCCTACCATGAGGATTAATGGCCTCCAGTTCCCGCTTACCCACTCACATGATCTAAGTAGTAACCCTCCTTACGCTATCCATACCATGTATAAAGTACTCGTAATCATAGTAACATGTATTTCACCCCCGCAGTTTAGAAAACTGAAAACAGTTAAGAGAAAAGGGGGACATGAACTCACAGTGGTGCGTCTCTACCAAGTATGTCTCCTGATCAAGCAGCTGTGTGACGACCTACACGTACTAATTCTATTAGACGGACGGTCGTGCCTTAGCTTTATGGTTTAAGTTTTTGGGAAATAGTTAGACAACTATTTCGTGTTTACATTTAGTAAATACTTGGTAATCATTTTTCCTTCCCAATGATGGGGGATTTAATACATGTGTGTTCGAAATATATTATTAAGTCTCACTTAAAATATATTTTATTTCTAACTCCAAAATATAAATATTCTTCTCAAAAATATTATATTTTCTATTACATAAATTTTCCCAAAATAATACCTTGACAAAAATACGCGTTAAGTCATATTTTCTTAAAATGCGTAAGTTACGTTTTAATGATCGAGTGGTAATAATAATTACCGGTGTAACTTATATATTTATCGTAGAGACGTTCGTATTATTTTGGATCCATTAACATTCGATAGTATTATTTTTACCTTAAAAATAATACTAGTATTTTCACAAAATAATCATAAACACATATCAAGTGACTTTATGAAAAATATATACTAAATATATATTTACCAAGTTTTATTTTGTGAAATCCCATCTCCGATGTTTTGTAAATAAAGTCGTGGCGAAATCTATAATTTGAAAACAAGTCGAAAAGTATTTCTAACACTTATAGTGAAAATATTTCTAAGTGTTAGGTTTTTGGAAAAATTTTGCCAGAGTTTCCCCTGTAACTGGAGGTGGCCACGCTTTTAAGCGTATCATTTTCTTTCATAAATCAAACCAACATTCTTTTCATTCAATCAAAACAATGTCCAAAACAACAAACTAGTAAATAAATATGTATATCGCATAAATTACATGAACTTGCGTTTCATCCAAGAATATAAAGTAAATTCCATTACTTTTAGTGGATCTTTATATAAATCAATCCGGTTTCGTAAAAACCCCGTTTTTAAAGAAATTCCATCTTAACTTCTTATCAATTTTTACAAAGATAGTTATTTTGTCGAAACTTATTGCTACACAAGTGTTTACACACTTGTGTGTTCTAAAAATCATTCTTGCTCATGTAAAAATCCATTTTTAGAAAAATTTGGTTTCTTCGACACTCGGTCCTTTGAAAATACCGCTTGTAGATCCGTAGATCTACTAGTTTTAAACACTATTTCGTAAGTAAAATCATTTTTACACAAGTTCAAGTTTGATGTGTGGTAGAGTTTCATCACTTAACCCTTGTTACACTTAAACAAGCTTTATGTCATAATCCATGATCATGACCAATCCGGGTTAAACGATGATCCGAGCTACCACAACATAGATCGGGACTAAATAACCACACAAATCAAATACTACAAGATTTACACAACATTCAAGCTTTTGACCACCATTACTAGCATTTTTAGTAGACTTTTATGTATCAACTTGTATGTTTACGAGTTTTAGCCGTTACATAACATTTTAACCACTTCAAAATAGTTCGAGAGTGTGATTCAAGCAACTTACTACTAGCTCGAGGCTAGGGAAGAATCTAGACGCAAAATGAGTGGATAAAAGCAATAGAGTGAGGTCCTTCGCCTTCCGATTGCACCAAGCTTCCTTGTAGGTGATCCTTAACCCTTGTGTGATCTTGGAATAGCTTGAACAAAAATCGAAAAATGATGGATGATAGAGGGGGTGTTCGGCCGTGAGTTTAGCAAGGAGAGAGAGAGAGTTTTGTGGTGAGTTGTGATAATGTGTTAAGTGTTGAACTTATAGACAATTAGCATGGTCATTAACCAAGAGTCTCTATGTCATCTTGATATGGAACAAGGATGATTAAATTAATCATCAAAGTACAAGGGGTGTCCCCCAAGGGGACCGAATTCGTTGGAGGGGGGGTACTAGTTTGATTTCAACCAAACATTAAGTATTAGTTAGTTAAGTGTGGAGGTTAACTCGGTTACTAGTGTGTAGTAAGTTGTGACGGGTGTTAGGGTATTCAGGGACCCTAACTGGCTCAGAAAAAGAAAAACAGTGTTGATGACAATATTTTTATGTTCCGGGTAAAGTCTGGTAGTTCGGTTGGATAGAGATCCGTTAAAGTGCTTAACAAAGCTTTAAAGTGTCGTTATTATTATTTTTAGTGACACAACTTATTCCTCCAAAGTGTCGGGAATATTTTCCTCATGTTTTGGCACTTTATTAGTTAGCCAAATGCTGAATTTTGTACTTAGAGTACGTTTTAGGCACATCCGGTCACTGTAATTTATTCCTAGTGACGCAGTTCTACAACTCTTATATCCCTACACTCACCACTAATGTAGCAAACTATCTCAGGCTCTTACAGGCCTTAGAGGCAGTACCTGCCTGGTGCTAGTTATAACAGCACGTTTAATAGGTTATCCGTTCATTGTGCTACTGTGCTTTTGGTGCATCAAGGTTGTCACAAAGGTGCTGTAAGCAAAACATGGAGTGACAGCAAGTAAAGTATGATGCAAGTAAGTACATGTATCAGTATTCAAGTAGCAGTTTATCCACAAGTTCAAGCAAGCACAGTAATTAAGCAGTAATTAATTATTAATTAAGTCGTACGGATACCTGGTTTTGTGAGGGTTGTCACATTCTCCCCCCGTTAGAAAAATTTCGTCCCGAAATTTTAAGTTCTGCTTGTAGATGCAGGGTTCTTAGGAAATAAGTGGGGGTATTTCTCTTTCATCCGGTCCTCACGCTCCCCGTGAGACGGATTCAAGGATGAAAGGTAAGAATGAATGTTTGAATCCGCGGGACGGATTCAAGGATGAAAGGTATGAATGAAAAGTTTGAATCCGTGAGACGGATTCAAGGATGAAAGGTAAGAATGAATGTTTGAATCCGCGAGACGGATCCAAGGAGGAAAGGTATGAATGTAATGATTGAATCCGTGAGATGGATTCAAGGAGGGAAGGTATGAATGTAATGTTTGAATCCGCGAGGCGGGTTCAAGGATAAGAGGCATGAATGTAATGTTTGAATCCGTAAGGCGGATTCAATGAATGAAAAAGCATGAATGATGCGTCTGAATCCGTGAGACGGATTCAAAAATATAAGAAGATGAAATTAATCCGCCTAAGAAGATGTCGACAGTTTGACCATGATTGAGTCGAACGGGTTATAGAAATAAGTATAAAGTAAAAAGTGATAGTATAATAAACGAAGTTTTGTATAAGTTACGTGTTAGATGTGTTAGTAATTGACTCTTAGAAGTCGGAATGATGACGGGCTGTGACCCGGACAATAACTTGAGTATGGGCGGAAATGGTAAGCTCAGTAAGAAATATTGAAACGATGTAATAAGGTCTTTGCAAGTAAGTACGAATGGAAGGAAGTACGAGCGTGTACTTCCGTTGGCAAAATGATTAATTGAATGAAAAGATTGCATGTAAGAAATAGAATGTGCGGTATGTTATAGCAGGTACGTAGGAAATTGTAGAAAAGTTATAGGTGGGTAATCACCTAGTTTAATGAATGTTTAAATGATATATGCTAACCGCCGATGATGTTGATGATAATGTTAGAATTATTGATGTGATGAAACCAATCGTATTGGGGAAAGGATGTGCACGAGTGGAAACTCATGACACGGATGAATGAAATCTGGCCTATTATGGCTAGTACTCGAGGAAAAGATGAATCGATCTGGGATGCAGATCGTGGTTTGGGAAATGAAAAAGAGGTTAGTAAGAATATTTAACTCATGATTGGATAGATATGAACTAGTATGACACCTGTATATGTGTAAATTAAGTAATGCATGAAGTGAAAGCAATAGTAATGTGAAATGAACGAAATGATTTAAAGATAAAATAAAGGTATGCAAGGTATACGTAACTGTAAAAAATGTAGAATGAGGTTAACGTTAGAATTAAGCACGTAGGCGTGATTATGTAATAATAGTTTTGTTGAGATAACAAAACAAAAGTTAAATGTTATACAGAGAATGTAAATTGTAAAGGTGAGATGGAGATATTAGATCCATTAAGAAAGGATCATATTAAAGGACGGAAGAGTATGTGTATTGACCAGTTATTGACAGGTCAAGTAAATGAAAATGAAAATGATATAAGAAAGAATGATCATGAAAGTATGGGCTAGTAGTCGTATGGATGGACTAGAAGAAAAGACAATGTGTGTTTGATGAAAGTGAGAAAGGTTTCGGGGACGAAACCTTGTTTAAGGGTGGTAGACTTGTAACGCCCCAAAATCTGAATGTTAATGTTTGTCGTATGTTATTATGTGACACGTCAGGAAATAAATAAATAACTAGACTATTTAACCTAGTTAAGGGTATGGTCGAAAGTCTTAAATGATTAAGGTAGTGTCAGTTATGTTTTAAAAGTAAACCTGAGGAGCTAAAATGGAACAAATGAAAGTTAAGTTATAAGATAACTAAACACACACAAACACACACATACGTGTGTGTTCGAGAAAGATCAGGAGGCTCCCATGGAGCCTCAAACCCTAAATCGCCTTTAAGCTCAAATTGGAAGGCTAGATGAAGTTGAAATCCATAACCGAGCATGGATTAATGATCACCAACACGAGGGGATCATAAGGTATGTCTTAAATTTGAGATTGGTGATCATGGGTGAAGTGGGTTATGTTCTAATCCGTGAGTTAATATGAAATTGATCATGTACAAGGGTTAGAATCCTCGTGTAGAACATGGGTTATGAATGGTTTGCGTTAATTTGATGTTTAGAGGTGACACCCGTTAGTTAGGGTGAAGATGATGACTAGTATCACCTCCTATGTTCAAGTCTTGTTGAATGATTGATGTATTATGTGGGTAGGATGAATTATTGTTAAGATGAAAGTATAGGAATATGATGATGTTATGTTTAATGTTCATTTGGAATGATACATGATGATTAGTAGATGGTTTCGATGGGTTATGTATGAGTTTAGAAGAATTGTGCATGAAATAGTTGTACGTTATGCTTAAAAAGGTAGTACTCACATCAAGTGTATGATGAAATGTATATAGTGTCGTCCGTATAGTCGATTATGATGTTACGGGTGTATGATGATAAGTCGATAGTTAAGTATGATTAATAGTTGACTTTTGAAAGTCAACTAAGTATAAGAAACATGACTTGACTCGTTGTCGTAAATGTAGGTTGATGGGAAGTCGTATGGTACATGTTATAGCAATCCGTGTTAAATGTAATGACATGATGAGTTACATGAGTTTAACGTATATGGATATGATTATATGAAGTTGATTATGTATTTTAATGCTTGTTAGAAATGACTAAGGAAAGTTAAGTGTGTATTATGCAAGTGATATGATTGTTACATGTACAAAGGTGTATGTTAATAAGAGCGTGATTTCGATGAAATGAAAGTATAGGAATCACGTCGAGACGGACTCACGCATGAGGTGTTAACGGGTCAAGAAGAGGCAAGGAATCGGATACGAGCACGGACGCATAAGGTAAGTGATTTCCGTAATCACTTCTTAGTACGCGTAAGTAATAAAGTATTGTAATGAATTAAACATGATGTTTGAGGTCAAATATGTGTTAAAGTCTTTCGTCGTAAATGATGGGTTTAAAGTTGACCAAAATGCCCTTGATGGGTATTTTGGGGTAGACGATCTTAAAAGTAGTTTAGAAGTAAGTTATTCGATTAGTGTAATGTTTTGGACAAGTATGAAAGTAGGGATGATGGTTTGGTTAGTCATAGACCAATTAATGTGCGAATACCCTTAACGGGTCGAAATGAACATATGAATGATAATGTGTTAAGAGGATGCAAGACATCCAAGAATTTGGTAATTTATGATAGACGTCATTGATATCATTATGTTTATAAGAGGTTATGGTAAAACGAACAAGTTACGTTGATGAATGCATGAACGGGTCAAAGTTGGGAAAAAGGGTAATAAGCCGAAGGGTTAAAAGTCTGAAATTTTATTAAGTCGGATGTTGGATTTTAGTTCCATTAGATGGGGAATTAAATTACGGACGCGTAGGAAAAAGAATCGGGTAAAACGGAGCAAAAACGAGGGAGTTATGCTCGTTTCCGTAAAGACGGATCGTGCTGAAAATATGCAGCAACCAGCTGCGATGTTTCTGTGAAAAGTGGGGGGTCGCGTTCCCGTCGCATCGCGCGACGGGTCATGTTTCTCCGGAAATTGTTTTCGTGCCTCGTTTTGCCTTGGGAACTCGTTTAAACGTGTTTTAAGTCGCGTATGACAAGTTTAACTCATGTTTTATGACCATTATGGTAAGTGTATGTGTGGATGGGTATGTATGGATGTTGTATATCTCTATACACGTATGTAGAAATGTATGTAAGCGTGTATGCGCGAATGTATGTAAGATTATAGTGTGTAAGCAAGTACATAAGGATATACGAAGATGTATATGAATAGGTAAGTATGAGTGGGGTATGCTAAAGCAGGTGGTTATAAATATATATGTAAGTATGTAGGCATGTACGTATGTATGTTTTATAAACCTAAGTGTATGTATGTATGGGTGTATGTGGGAAGTATGTATGCGTACGAAAGTGAGTATGTACGAAGGTATGCACGTATGTAGGTTTGTGTGAAGGCATGTAATAAGGAGTATGTATGTATGTATGTGTGAATGTATATGGGTGGGATAACATGATCGTACGTGACAATGTAGGTATGTATATATGTAGATACATATAGAATGATTGGTATGTAATTGTATGTAAGTTTATATGTAGGTTGACATGTATGTGTGTACGTATGTATGTATGTATGTATGTATGTATGTATGTATGTATGTATGTATGGAGATAGTGTGTATGAAGTTTAGGTATGTATGTAAGTCTTTTGGTACGATCAAGTGTTTACGTTGTTTATTCGTGTACATGGAGTTATAAGTGAAATGCAGGAATGGCAAAGAAGTCTCACCACGGATGGTATGACAGGATGGAAAAGCTGGAATGTAAAGAGTAAATGAAGCGAGAAGTAAACGTGAACAAACCTTGTATGTTTATAACGCGTACTAATGTATGAATTTTATGTGGTGAGCGCAGGTAGTACCAGTCATGAGGATATCCAAGGATTGGAGATCGAAGATCGAGTCACAAGACAGATTGTACTGGAATGTTTAAATATGTAATTTAGTGTTGATAAGTTATGTTCTTATATATGAAAATGAATTTTTAGAATGTCAAGATGTATGTGTTAAGTTTAAACCTGTTAGGGTGTTACAATCTACCGCTTACGTCCCTCGGTCCTACAATGAGGATTAATGGCCCCCAGTTCCCGCCTACCCACTCACATGATCTAAGTAGTAACCTTCCTTACGCTAACCATACCATGTATAAAGTACTCGTGATCATAGTAACATGTATTTCACCCCCGCAGTTTAGAAAACTGAAAACAGTTAAGAGAAAAGGGGGACATGAACTCACAGTGGTGCGTCTCTACCAAGTATGTCTCCTGATCAAGCAGCTGTGTGACGACCTACACGTACTAATTCTATTAGACGGACGGCCGTGCCTTAGCTTTATGGTTTAAGTTTTTGGGAAATAGTTAGACAACTATTTCGTGTTTACATTTAGTAAATACTTGGTAATCATTTTTCCTTCCCAAGGATGGGGGATTTAATACATGTGTGTTCGAAATATATTATTAAGTCTCACTTAAAATATATTTTATTTCTAACTCCAAATTATAAATATTCTTCTCAAAAATATTATATTTTCTATTACATAAATTTTCCCAAAATAATACCTTGACAAAAATACGCGTTAAGTCATATTTTCTTAAAATGCGTAAGTTACGTTTTAATGATCGAGTGGTAATAATAATTACCGGTGTAACTTATATATTTATCGTAGAGACGTTCGTATTATTTTGGATCCATTAACATTCGATAGTATTATTTTTACCCTAAAAATAATACTAGTATTTTCACAAAATAATCATAAACACATATCAAGTGACTTTATGAAAAATATATACTAAATATATATTTACCAAGTTTTATTTTGTGAAGTCCCACCTCCGATGTTTTGTAAATAAAGTCGTGGCGAAATCTATAATTTGAAAACAAGTCGAAAAGTATTTCTAACACTTATAGTGAAAATATTTCTAAGTGTTAGGTTTTTGGAAAAATTTCGCCAGAGTTTCCCCTGTAACTGGAGGTGGCCACGCTGTTAAGCGTATCATTTTCTTTCATAAATCAAACCAACATTCTTTTCATTCAATCAAAACAATGTCCAAAACAACAAACTAGTAAATAAATATGTATATCGCATAAATTACATGAACTTGCGTTTTATCCAAGAATATAAAGTAAATTCCATTACTTTTAGTGGATCTTTATATAAATCAATCCGGTTTCGTAAAAACCCCGTTTTTAAAGAAATTCCATCTTAACTTCTTATCAATTTTTACAAAGATAGTTATTTTGTCGAAACTTATTGCTACACAAGTGTTTACAAACTTGTGTGTTCTAAAAATCATTCTTGCTCATGTAAAATCCATTTTTAGAAAAATATGGTTTCTTCGACACTCGGTCCCTTGAAAATACCGCTTGTAGATCCGTAGATCTACTAGTTTTAAACACTATTTCGTAAGTAAAATCATTTTTACACAAGTTCAAGTTTGATGTGTGGTAGAGTTTCATCACTTAACCCTTGTTACACTTAAACAAGCTTTATGTCATAATCCATGATCATGACCAATCCGGGTTAAACGATGATCCGAGCTACCACAACATAGATCGGGACTAAATAACCACACAAATCAAATACTACAAGATTTACACAACATTCAAGCTTTTGACCACCATTACTAGCATTTTTAGTAGACTTTTATGTATCAACTTGTATGTTTACGAGTTTTAGCCGTTACATAACATTTTAACCACTTCAAAATAGTTCGAGAGTGTGATTCAAGCAACTTACTACTAGCTCGAGGCTAGGGAAGAATCTAGACGCAAAATGAGTGGATAAAAGCAATAGAGTGAGGTCCCTCGCCTTCCGATTGCACCAAGCTTCCTTGTAGGTGATCCTTAACCCTTGTGTGATCTTGGAATAGCTTGAACAAAAATCGAAAAATGATGGATGATAGAGGGGGTGTTCGGTCGTGAGTTTAGCAAGGAGAGAGAGAGAGAGTTTTGTGGTGAGTTGTGATAATGTGTTAAGTGTTGAACTTATAGACAATTAGCATGGTCATTAACCAAGAGTCTCTATGTCATCTTGATATGGAACAAGGATGATTAAATTAATCATCAAAGTACAAGGGGTGTCCCCCAAGGGGACCGAAGTCGTTGGAGGGGGGGGGGTACTAGTTCGATTTCAACCAAACATTAAGTATTAGTTAGTTAAGTGTGGAGGTTAACTCGGTTACTAGTGTGTAGTAAGTTGTGACGGGTGTTAGGGTATTCAGGGACCCTAACTGGCTCAGAAAAAGAAAAACAGTGTTGATGACAATATTTTTATGTTCCGGGTAAAGTCTGGTTGTTCGGTTGGATAGAGATCCGTTAAAGTGCTTAACAAAGCTTTAAAGTGTCGTTATTATTATTTTTAGTGACACAACTTATTCCTCCAAAGTGTCGGGAATATTTTCCTCATGTTTTGGCACTTTATTAGTTAGCCAAATGCTGAATTTTGTACTTAGAGTACGTTTTAGGCACATCCGGTCACTGTAATTTATTCCTAGTGACGCAGTTCAACAACCCTTATATCCCTACACTCACCACTAATGTAGCAAACTATCTCAGGCTCTTACAGGCCTTAGAGGCAGTACCTGCCTGGTGCTAGTTATAACAGCACGTTTAATAGGTTATCCGTTCATTGTGCTACTGTGCTTTTGGTGCATCAAGGTTGTCACAAAGGTGCTGTAAGCAAAACATGGAGTGACAGCAAGTAAAGTATGATGCAAGTAAGTACATGTATCAGTATTCAAGCAGCAGTTTATCCACAAGTTCAAGCAAGCACAGTAATTAAGCAGTAATTAATTATTAATTAAGTCGTACGGATACCTGGTTTTGTGAGGGTTGTCACATTCTCCCCCCGTTAGAAAAATTTCGTCCCGAAATTTTAAGTTCTGCTTGTAGATGCAGGGTTCTTAGGAAATAAGTGGGGGTATTTCTCTTTCATCCGGTCCTCACGCTCCCAGGTGTATTCAGGACCATGTCTGGCATTCCAACGAACTTTGACGAGCTTGACACTGCTCCGGCGGGTCTTGTTTACTTTCCAATCCGTAACCTCAACCGGTTCTTCAACGAAATGGAGCGTGTCGTCAACATGAATCTCGTCGGTGGGAATGGCATTGGTATCTTGAGTTGGACTTTTCTTCAGGTTGGATACATGATATGTATCGTGAACTCCATTTAGCTCGGCAGGTAAGTCCAGCTTGTATGCCACTAGCCCTATTCTTTCCAAAATTCTGAAAGGGCCAATGTAACGCGGATTTAACTTCCCACGCTTTCCGAAGCGTGCCACACCCTTCCAGGGTGAAACTTTCAATAAAACCATATCTCCAACTTGGAATTCCAAATGTTTCCGGTTTGGATCTGCATAGGCTTTCTGTCTGTGGCGAGCTGCTTCGATGCGTTTTCGAATCTGCGCAATCTTGTCTGTCGTCTCTTGGACGATTTCGGGACCAACAAGCTGCCTATCGCCTGCGTCAGCCCAGCATAGGGGTGATCGGCACTTGCGTCCGTAAAGGGCTTCAAATGGCGCGACTCCAATACTGGTGTGGTAGCTGTTGTTGTATGAAAATTCGACCAATGGCAAATGCTTGTCCCAGCTACCGCCCAAATCCATTACACATGCTCTCAGCATATCTTCTAACGTCTGAATCGTTCGCTCGCTTTGACCGTCAGTTTGCGGATGAAACGCAGTGCTCAGATTTAATTGTGAGCCAAAAGCTTCTTGGAAGGATTGCCATATCCTTGACACAAACCTTCCGTCTCTATCAGAGATGATCGAGAGAGGCACTCCATAACGTGCGACGATCTCTCTCATGTAAATTTCAGCCAATTTGCTAGTGTTATCCTTCTCTTTGATTGGCAGAAAGTGTGCGGACTTTGTTAGGCGGTCAACTATCACCCAGATAGTGTCATGACCTCTTGGCGTTCTTGGAAACTTTGTAATAAAATCCATGGAGATTTGTTCCCATTTCCACTTGGGAATCTCAGGTTGTTGCAGAAGTCCTGAAGGCTTCTGGTATTCCGCTTTCACCTTAGCACACGTTAGACACTTGCTCACATAAACAGCAACATCGCCCTTCATCCTAGGCCACCAATAGTAATCCTTGAGATCTTGGTACATCTTATCCGCTCCTGGATGGATAGAGTACCGCGATTTGTGAGCTTCATCAAAAATAACTTTCCTTAAACCACCAAACAGAGGAACCCAAATCCTTTTCTCAAAACATAACGTTCCTTCCTCGTTTGGCACCAAAAGCTTCTCCATCCCACGGAGATATTCTTCTTCAAGATTTCTTTCCTTAAGAGCTTCTTTCTGTGCGGCACGAATGCGCAAGGAAAGATTGGTTTGGATAATCATTTCTAAAGCCCTAACCCTTATGGGCTTGATCCTCTCCTTTCGACTTAGGGCATCGGCGACCACATTTGCCTTCCCTGGGTGGTACTTTATCTCGCAGTCGTAATCATTCAACAACTCAACCCATCGTCTCTGCCTCATATTCAGCTCCTTCTGATTGAATATGTGTTGTAGGCTCTTGTGATATGTGAAGATTGTGCATTTCGTACCATAAAGGTAGTGTCTCCAGATCTTTAATGCAAAAACCACTGCGCCAAGTTTCAAATCATGTGTGGTATATTTCTTTTCATGTACTTTCAATTGACGCGATGCGTAAGCAATAACCTTTTGGCGTTGCATCAACACGCAACCCAATCCTTGACGTGAGGCGTCACAGTATACCACGAAATCATCTGTACCTTCTGGTAGTGCTAAGATTGGCGCATTGCAGAGCTTATCCTTCAATATCTGGAACGCTTCTTCCTGTTTGATTCCCCAATCAAACTTCTTATCTTTCTGCGTGAGGAGCGTCAATGGTTGAGCGATTTTTGAAAAATTCTCAATGAATCTTCGGTAGTAACCAGCCAAACCTAAAAATTGCCGAATTTCGGTTGGCGTCTTTGGCGTTTCCCAATTCTTGATCGCTTCGATCTTGGTTGGATCCACATGGATTCCATCTCCGTTCACCACGTGTCCAAGAAATTGTACTTCACGTAACCAAAACTTGCACTTAGAGAACTTGGCATACAACTGTTCCTTCTTCAGCAACTCCAAAATAGCACTTAAATGCTGTTCGTGCTTAGCCTTTGTTCTTGAATAAATCAAGATGTCGTCGATAAACACAATCACGAACTTGTCCAAGTACGGCTTGCAAACTCTATTCATCAAGTCCATAAAGACCGCAGGTGCGTTTGTTAATCCAAACGGCATAACAAGGAACTCGTAGTGTCCATATCGAGTTCTGAAGGCTGTCTTCGGGATACTCTCCTCTTGTATCCTTAACTGATGGTATCCAGATCGAAGGTCGATCTTTGAATAAAAGCTTGAACCTTGCAGTTGGTCGAATAGATCATCGATTCTTGGCAGAGGATATCTATTCTTGATCGTTAGCTTGTTCAATTCTCTGTAGTCGATGCACATACGAAAACTACCGTCCTTCTTCTTGACAAACAGGACCGGAGCTCCCCAAGGCGAGAAGCTTGGTCGGATAAATCCCTTGTCTAACAACTCTTGAAGTTGTGTCGACAATTCTTGCATCTCAGACGGGGCAAGTCTATAAGGTGCCTTAGCCACAGGCGCGGCGCCTGGAACTAAATCGATGTGAAACTCTACTTGCCTCTGAGGTGGCAGTCCAGGCAAGTCCTCTGGGAAGACTTCTGGATATTCCCTCACGACAGGGATGTCTTCGATCTTCGGTTCTGCAGCTTTCTTGTCTACAATGTGTGCCAGGAAGGCAGCACCTCCTTTCTGCAAACACTTTCGCGCTTTCAGGCAGCTGATAATTCTTAACGGCGTATCACGCTTTTCACCATGAACCACAATTGTTTCACCCTCTTCGGTTGGGATACGAACAACCTTTTCGTGACAAACTATCTCAGCCTTGTTGCCTGATAACCAATCCATTCCTACCACCACGTCGAAGCTTCCCAACTGGACTGGTAGTAGATCCAAAGCAAACTCACGCTCTCCCAATTCGATCACACAACCTCTGATAACTTCATTGGCTTCTACTATCTTTCCATTAGCCAATTCGATTGAGTACGGAATATCTAATTTACTAGCGGCTAAACCAAACATATTCTTAAACTCTAACGACACGAAGCTATAATCGGCGCCAGTATCAAATAAAACGGATGCATAGCGTTGGTTTACAGGGAACGTACCAGTGACAACATTGGGATCCTGGCGCGCCTCCCTCGCTTCAATATTAAACACTCTTCCACGGGCTTGGTTTAACTCTGGGCAGTTCCTCTTGTAATGCCCAAGATCACCACAGTTGAAGCATCCGGGTCTCTGTCCGTTTCCACCAGCTTGATTATTCCTCTGGTTACGATTCACGGCGCCCGCTTGATTAGCATTGTTGCCTCGATTCCCATTACCTCCATTGTTTCCTTGTGGGCGATTTCCATTCCCACCCCGTTTGTTATTCCTGTTTCCGAATCCTCCCTGGCCTCCCTGGCCAGCAGTGGCCCAACAAGTGTCCTTCAAGTGGCCCGGCTTTCCTCATGCTTCGCATACTTTCACACTACAATGGCCAGAATGGTAGCGTTGGCAGGTATTACACTTGGGCTGGGTGCCCATATATCCTTTTCCTTTCTTTCCACTACCAGCTGTAACCTGAGCTGGCGTGCCTGATCCTCCTTGCGAGGCGGCGTATTGCGCGATGGCAGCAGCGATGACTTGTTGGAGTTCTGCCTCATTGGTAGGCATCGGCGTTTGACGTCTCGGCGGCATCTTCTAAAAGATGGGTTTACGTCGGTCAGGCCATAATAAAGATCCCATGTTATAATACGTACGCTTTATTATGATAGTAATAGTACATAACATCTCATGTTATAATCATATCAATCACACAACATCCCATGTTATAAAACATAAATAATCAATCAAAACATCACATATGATGAGAATACTGCGATTGCCATATATCGAGACCACATAGTAAGTGTACAGGTACATAGTAGTGTCATACATCATCATCGACTAAGGGCTACATCACCCTAGTCCAAAAACTATATCAAATCAGTGTCAGTACATCAAATACATGTCAACAAAAGTCAGAATCATAATGTAGTCTCCAAAAATGCTGTGCAGTCAAAAGCAATCGCCGTCTTCTCACCAGCGTCTACCCATACGGTACTGAAGAGCTCTACACGGATGGCGGTGGAGGAGGGAGAAAGTGAGTGTAAAACAAGCGACGCAAATGGAGCCAGTCCTCCTCCATGGCTCTCTGGGTACGCAAGAAAGAAGCAACCTGCTGCTCTAAGGCAAAAAGGCGTGCAGCATAGTCTGGTGGTAAAGGTCGAGAGGGCTGCAAAGGAGAGTGGGTCTGACCCTGGCACTGACACGGCGGCGACTGGGCTCTCTCAAGCTCCTGAATGCGCTGCGTGTGTGCCTCGTGCTGGGCGACAAAAGACATCAAAACATCCTCAATGGAATATCCCATATGGAAAGGATGGTAAGGGTCGGTCGGTGTCATGGCAGGTGGTGATGACCAGAGAAACGGCTCACTGGTGGGATCAAAAGGTGCCACATGAAATGGAGAAACAGGGGGAAAAGTAGCAGACGGTGGTATAGCAGGGATAGATACCGGTACATGTCCAAAAGGGTGAGCCGAAGAACCCTCTCCAGGTCGCGCTGGAGGTGTAAACCGAGGAAATGAAAAGGAGGTATCAATGTGACGGGTATCAGTGATCTGAGGGGGAATAGGTGGGACCTCGTCATCAGCAGGAATCCACCCATGCTGGGCGTGCTCATCTCGTGGGTCCATCTGTGCCTCAAAAAGTGCACGATCAAACTGAACTGGCATAGGATCATGGTGAGGTGCAACAAGAGGGTCAACTGGTGCATCAGCAATAAGTGGGGGATCAACATGATCAGCAGCAATGACATGATCGCCCTCCAAAAACGGAGCATCCACTGGGTGATCATCAATAGGTGGGTCAGCAATGACAGGCTCAATAATAGGTGCGTCAGCATGAACTGGGTCGTGCTCAAACGCAGGGTCTAGAGCGGCTACCTGCTCAGGGGCCATGGCAGGCTCGGGGTCATCAAAGGCCATCCCAAAATCAAACTCGGGATCGATGGGATCAACTGGGTCTACTGGGTCGACTGGATCCTCCATAGGCTGATCCATAGGTATAAACTCTATATCCTGATCTGGGTCGAATCCTGGGGGAAAGACAGGATCGGAATCCTCCACATCATCGTGGTCGAAAGCAAAACTAGGAATAGGGGCAACAAAGGATGCCTGGTCGGGATCTGATCCATGTGAGAAGTGCTGCGCACTCTGGGTGTGTGAAGGTGCGGAGCCCACAGACTCGAAAGAGTCTGGGACCGGAGAGTGAGCGGGTGACTCCTCGGCGGGAGCATCTGCGATCATCAAGAGATCACCAGCAGCAAGGAGGGCCTCGCCCTGAACATCCTCCTCTAAGGGCTCATCATCATACAGATCGACGTCGCCATCATCGTCGGCGTCGAGAAGCAAATCGTAAGCAGGATAAACAGCTAAGGGTATGGGAGCAGGGATCTCCACTAACGGTAGGTCCCCGGCCAAAGGGCCATCAGCGAGCTCATCAGCACCATCAGGTAAAGCAAAGGGCTGAAAGTCGTCCTCATCCGTGCTAGTAACGTCGGATGTGTGGACCTCGTGCTCTGAAGACTCTAGGTCATCTGATACTATAGGTCTAGGTCCTGTGGTGTCTGAGTCACCTGTGCCAGAGGTGTCCATGGTGTCTGTAACATAAACACAAACATGCACAAACAGTCAATCATACAATCAATTAATCACATAAGTCACCAAGTAAGCATTCAAATAATTCTCCTAGTCCCACTAGCCTCCCAGTCTCCTAGACTGATACTCCTAGTCCCACTAGCCTCCCAGTCTCCTAGACTGATACTCCTAGTCTCACTAGCCAAATCCTCCCAGCCTCTTAGACTGCTCTTCCTAGTCTCACTAGCCATCTTCCTCGATCTCTTAGATTGAGCCTCGGCCTCCAAGACCGAGCCTCAGCCTCCAAGACTGAGCCTATAAATAATAAATAAAAATGTGCTCAACACTTGTTTGTAAAAACGTTTTGGACCTGGACTTAAGTGGTATGCAGTAAAAATGTTTTCGTGAGAGCCCTAGTGATCATAGTCTAGACTCGAGAAAGAATCCTAGTTCGCTATGATCAGAGCTCTGATACCAAGCTGTCACACCCTGGCTTTGCGGAAGCGTGGTTAATTTGGTGTGACTTCTTAATACCATAGCTTAATCATAACAAGCTATATGAAATAAAAACCATGCAAGATCATCCATAGATTTAAGTTTTAAAACCGAAGTAACATAACATTGTCTTAGGGACTATAACACCATAACATAAAACATTGTTTTGAATGACATAAACATCAAAATGGATAAAACGCAGTTTAAGATTTGTGACTCGTCCAGGAAAAAGTCACATTTCCTAAACCGGGATGACCTCGGAACCCATATGCAGCGGGAAAACATAACATACCGCGCCAGATATTTAATTCCCTGAAATACATGTAAGTTGAAAAATCAACAATAATGTTGAGCGAGTTCATGTGTAAGTGAGTAAATAAACCTTTGTAAGTATAAAAATCTTGGTATGTAGCACATAAGGGAATTGAGATCACCAATGGTTTGCAAGGCCACTGATATGTGTGAAGTGTAAGTAGGGAGACTCAAACCTAGCAGATTTATGCGTCGGGCACAAAGTCACCCCGAGGTCCGTTTCTAGTTTGGCCTGGGGCTGGGCTCGCTACACCCAGATAGATCTACCGCTCCTGTCCCTCGGTCCTACCATGAGGATTAATGGCCTCCAGTTCCCGCTTACCCACTCACATGATCTAAGTAGTAACCCTCCTTACGCTATCCATACCATGTATAAAGTACTCGTAATCATAGTAACATGTATTTCACCCCCGCAGTTTAGAAAACTGAAAACAGTTAAGAGAAAAGGGGGACATGAACTCACAGTGGTGCGTCTCTACCAAGTATGTCTCCTGATCAAGCAGCTGTGTGACGACCTACACGTACTAATTCTATTAGACGGACGGCCGTGCCTTAGCTTTATGGTTTAAGTTTTTGGGAAATAGTTAGACAACTATTTCGTGTTTACATTTAGTAAATACTTGGTAATCATTTTTCCTTCCCAATGATGGGGGATTTAATACATGTGTGTTCGAAATATATTATTAAGTCTCACTTAAAATATATTTTATTTCTAACTCCAAAATATAAATATTCTTCTCAAAAATATTATATTTTCTATTACATAAATTTTCCCAAAATAATACCTTGACAAAAATACGCGTTAAGTCATATTTTCTTAAAATGCGTAAGTTACGTTTTAATGATCGAGTGGTAATAATAATTACCGGTGTAACTTATATATTTATCGTAGAGACGTTCGTATTATTTTGGATCCATTAACATTCGATAGTATTATTTTTACCTTAAAAATAATACTAGTATTTTCACAAAATAATCATAAACACATATCAAGTGACTTTATGAAAAATATATACTAAATATATATTTACCAAGTTTTATTTTGTGAAATCCCATCTCCGATGTTTTGTAAATAAAGTCGTGGCGAAATCTATAATTTGAAAACAAGTCGAAAAGTATTTCTAACACTTATAGTGAAAATATTTCTAAGTGTTAGGTTTTTGGAAAAATTTTGCCAGAGTTTCCCCTGTAACTGGAGGTGGCCACGCTTTTAAGCGTATCATTTTCTTTCATAAATCAAACCAACATTCTTTTCATTCAATCAAAACAATGTCCAAAACAACAAACTAGTAAATAAATATGTATATCGCATAAATTACATGAACTTGCGTTTTATCCAAGAATATAAAGTAAATTCCATTACTTTTAGTGGATCTTTATATAAATCAATCCGGTTTCGTAAAAACCCCGTTTTTAAAGAAATTCCATCTTAACTTCTTATCAATTTTTACAAAGATAGTTATTTTGTCGAAACTTATTGCTACACAAGTGTTTACACACTTGTGTGTTCTAAAAATCATTCTTGCTCATGTAAAAATCCATTTTTAGAAAAATTTGGTTTCTTCGACACTCGGTCCTTTGAAAATACCGCTTGTAGATCCGTAGATCTACTAGTTTTAAACACTATTTCGTAAGTAAAATCATTTTTACACAAGTTCAAGTTTGATGTGTGGTAGAGTTTCATCACTTAACCCTTGTTACACTTAAACAAGCTTTATGTCATAATCCATGATCATGACCAATCCGGGTTAAACGATGATCCGAGCTACCACAACATAGATCGGGACTAAATAACCACACAAATCAAATACTACAAGATTTACACAACATTCAAGCTTTTGACCACCATTACTAGCATTTTTAGTAGACTTTTATGTATCAACTTGTATGTTTACGAGTTTTAGCCGTTACATAACATTTTAACCACTTCAAAATAGTTCGAGAGTGTGATTCAAGCAACTTACTACTAGCTCGAGGCTAGGGAAGAATCTAGACGCAAAATGAGTGGATAAAAGCAATAGAGTGAGGTCCTTCGCCTTCCGATTGCACCAAGCTTCCTTGTAGGTGATCCTTAACCCTTGTGTGATCTTGGAATAGCTTGAACAAAAATCGAAAAATGATGGATGATAGAGGGGGTGTTCGGCCGTGAGTTTAGCAAGGAGAGAGAGAGAGTTTTGTGGTGAGTTGTGATAATGTGTTAAGTGTTGAACTTATAGACAATTAGCATGGTCATTAACCAAGAGTCTCTATGTCATCTTGATATGGAACAAGGATGATTAAATTAATCATCAAAGTACAAGGGGTGTCCCCCAAGGGGACCGAATTCGTTGGAGGGGGGGGGGTACTAGTTCGATTTCAACCAAACATTAAGTATTAGTTAGTTAAGTGTGGAGGTTAACTCGGTTACTAGTGTGTAGTAAGTTGTGACGGGTGTTAGGGTATTCAGGGACCCTAACTGGCTCAGAAAAAGAAAAACAGTGTTGATGACAATATTTTTATGTTCCGGGTAAAGTCTGGTTGTTCGGTTGGATAGAGATCCGTTAAAGTGCTTAACAAAGCTTTAAAGTGTCGTTATTATTATTTTTAGTGACACAACTTATTCCTCCAAAGTGTCAGGAATATTTTCCTCATGTTTTGGCACTTTATTAGTTAGCCAAATGCTGAATTTTGTACTTAGAGTACGTTTTAGGCACATCCGGTCACTGTAATTTATTCCTAGTGACGCAGTTCTACAACTCTTATATCCCTACACTCACCACTAGTGTAGCAAACTATCTCAGGCTCTTACAGGCCTTAGAGGCAGTACCTGCCTGGTGCTAGTTATAACAGCACGTTTAATAGGTTATCCGTTCATTGTGCTACTGTGCTTTTGGTGCATCAAGGTTGTCACAAAGGTGCTGTAAGCAAAACATGGAGTGACAGCAAGTAAAGTATGATGCAAGTAAGTACATGTATCAGTATTCAAGTAGCAGTTTATCCACAAGTTCAAGCAAGCACAGTAATTAAGCAGTAATTAATTATTAATTAAGTCGTACGGATACCTGGTTTTGTGAGGGTTGTCACATTCTCCCCCCGTTAGAAAAATTCCGTCCCGAAATTTTAAGTTCTGCTTGTAGATGCAGGGTTCTTAGGAAATAAGTGGGGGTATTTCTCTTTCATCCGGTCCTCACGCTCCCCGTGAGACGGATTCAAGGATGAAAGGTAAGAATGAATGTTTGAATCCGCGGGACGGATTCAAGGATGAAAGGTATGAATGAAAAGTTTGAATCCGTGAGACGGATTCAAGGATGAAAGGTAAGAATGAATGTTTGAATCCGCGAGACGGATCCAAGGAGGAAAGGTATGAATGTAATGATTGAATCCGTGAGATGGATTCAAGGAGGGAAGGTATGAATGTAATGTTTGAGTCCGCGAGGCGGGTTCAAGGATAAGAGGCATGAATGTAATGTTTGAATCCGTAAGGCGGATTCAATGAATGAAAAAGCATGAATGATGCGTCTGAATCCGTGAGACGGATTTAAAAATATAAGAAGATGAAATTAATCCGCCTAAGAAGATGTCGACAGTTTGACCATGATTGAGTCGAACGGGTTATAGAAATAAGTATAAAGTAAAAAGTGATAGTATAATAAACGAAGTTTTGTATAAGTTACGTGTTAGATGTGTTAGTAATTGACTCTTAGAAGTCGGAATGATGACGGGCTGTGACCCGGACAATAACTTGAGTATGGGCGGAAATGGTAAGCTCAGTAAGAAATATTGAAACGATGTAATAAGGTCTTTGCAAGTAAGTACGAATGGAAGGAAGTACGAGCGTGTACTTCCGTTGGCAAAATGATTAATTGAATGAAAAGATTGCATGTAAGAAATAGAATGTGCGGTATGTTATAGCAGGTACGTAGGAAATTGTAGAAAAGTTATAGGTGGGTAATCACCTAGTTTAATGAATGTTTAAATGATATATGCTAACCGCCGATGATGTTGATGATAATGTTAGAATTATTGATGTGATGAAACCAATCGTATTGGGGAAAGGATGTGCACGAGTGGAAACTCATGACACGGATGAATGAAATCTGGCCTATTATGGCTAGTACTCGAGGAAAAGATGAATCGATCTGGGATGCAGATCGTGGTTTGGGAAATGAAAAAGAGGTTAGTAAGAATATTTAACTCATGATTGGATAGATATGAACTAGTATGACACCTGTATATGTGTAAATTAAGTAATGCATGAAGTGAAAGCAATAGTAATGTGAAATGAACGAAATGATTTAAAGATAAAATAAAGGTATGCAAGGTATACGTAACTGTAAAAAATGTAGAATGAGGTTAACGTTAGAATTAAGCACGTAGGCGTGATTATGTAATAATAGTTTTGTTGAGATAACAAAACAAAAGTTAAATGTTATACAGAGAATGTAAATTGTAAAGGTGAGATGGAGATATTAGATCCATTAAGAAAGGATCATATTAAAGGACGGAAGAGTATGTGTATTGACCAGTTATTGACAGGTCAAGTAAATGAAAATGAAAATGATATAAGAAAGAATGATCATGAAAGTATGGGCTAGTAGTCGTATGGATGGACTAGAAGAAAAGACAATGTGTGTTTGATGAAAGTGAGAAAGGTTTCGGGGACGAAACCTTGTTTAAGGGTGGTAGACTTGTAACGCCCCAAAATCTGAATGTTAATGTTTGTCGTATGTTATTATGTGACACGTCAGGAAATAAATAAATAACTAGACTATTTAACCTAGTTAAGGGTATGGTCGAAAGTCTTAAATGATTAAGGTAGTGTCAGTTATGTTTTAAAAGTAAACCTGAGGAGCTAAAATGGAACAAATGAAAGTTAAGTTATAAGATAACTAAACACACACAAACACACACATACGTGTGTGTTCGAGAAAGATCAGGAGGCTCCCATGGAGCCTCAAACCCTAAATCGCCTTTAAGCTCAAATTGGAAGGCTAGATGAAGTTGAAATCCATAACCGTGCATGGATTAATGATCACCAACACGAGGGGATCATAAGGTATGTCTTAAATTTGAGATTGGTGATCATGGGTGAAGTGGGTTATGTTCTAATCCGTGAGTTAATATGAAATTGATCATGTACAAGGGTTAGAATCCTCGTGTAGAACATGGGTTATGAATGGTTTGCGTTAATTTGATGTTTAGAGGTGACACCCGTTAGTTAGGGTGAAGATGATGACTAGTATCACCTCCTATGTTCAAGTCTTGTTGAATGATTGATGTATTATGTGGGTAGGATGAATTATTGTTAAGATGAAAGTATAGGAATATGATGATGTTATGTTTAATGTTCATTTGGAATGATACATGATGATTAGTAGATGGTTTCGATGGGTTATGTATGAGTTTAGAAGAATTGTGCATGAAATAGTTGTACGTTATGCTTAAAAAGGTAGTACTCACATCAAGTGTATGATGAAATGTATATAGTGTCGTCCGTATAGTCGATTATGATGTTACGGGTGTATGATGATAAGTCGATAGTTAAGTATGATTAATAGTTGACTTTTGAAAGTCAACTAAGTATAAGAAACATGACTTGACTCGTTGTCGTAAATGTAGGTTGATGGGAAGTCGTATGGTACATGTTATAGCAATCCGTGTTAAATGTAATGACATGATGAGTTACATGAGTTTAACGTATATGGATATGATTATATGAAGTTGATTATGTATTTTAATGCTTGTTAGAAATGACTAAGGAAAGTTAAGTGTGTATTATGCAAGTGATATGATTGTTACATGTACAAAGGTGTATGTTAATAAGAGCGTGATTTCGATGAAATGAAAGTATAGGAATCACGTCGAGACGGACTCACGCATGAGGTGTTAACGGGTCAAGAAGAGGCAAGGAATCGGATACGAGCACGGACGCATAAGGTAAGTGATTTCCGTAATCACTTCTTAGTACGCGTAAGTAATAAAGTATTGTAATGAATTAAACATGATGTTTGAGGTCAAATATGTGTTAAAGTCTTTCGTCGTAAATGATGGGTTTAAAGTTGACCAAAATGCCCTTGATGGGTATTTTGGGGTAGACGATCTTAAAAGTAGTTTAGAAGTAAGTTATTCGATTAGTGTAATGTTTTGGACAAGTATGAAAGTAGGGATGATGGTTTGGTTAGTCATAGACCAATTAATGTGCGAATACCCTTAACGGGTCGAAATGAACATATGAATGATAATGTGTTAAGAGGATGCAAGACATCCAAGAATTTGGTAATTTATGATAGACGTCATTGATATCATTATGTTTATAAGAGGTTATGGTAAAACGAACAAGTTACGTTGATGAATGCATGAACGGGTCAAAGTTGGGAAAAAGGGTAATAAGCCGAAGGGTTAAAAGTCTGAAATTTTATTAAGTCGGATGTTGGATTTTAGTTCCATTAGATGGGGAATTAAATTACGGACGCGTAGGAAAAAGAATCGGGTAAAACGGAGCAAAAACGAGGGAGTTATGCTCGTTTCCGTAAAGACGGATCGTGCTGAAAATATGCAGCAACCAGCTGCGATGTTTCTGTGAAAAGTGGGGGGTCGCGTTCCCGTCGCGTCGCGCGACGGGTCATGTTTCTCCGGAAATTGTTTTCGTGCCTCGTTTTGCCTTGGGAACTCGTTTAAACGTGTTTTAAGTCGCGTATGACAAGTTTAACTCATGTTTTATGACCATTAGGGTAAGTGTATGTGTGGATGGGTATGTATGGATGTTGTATATCTCTATACACGTATGTAGAAATGTATGTAAGCGTGTATGCGCGAATGTATGTAAGATTATAGTGTGTAAGCAAGTACATAAGGATATACGAAGATGTATATGAATAGGTAAGTATGAGTGGGGTATGCTAAAGCAGGTGGTTATAAATATATATGTAAGTATGTAGGCATGTACGTATGTATGTTTTATAAACCTAAGTGTATGTATGTATGGGTGTATGTAGGAAGTATGTATGCGTACGAAAGTGAGTATGTACGAAGGTATGCACGTATGTAGGTTTGTGTGAAGGCATGTAATAAGGAGTATGTATGTATGTACGTATGTATGTATGTGTGAATGTATATGGGTGGGATAACATGATCGTACGTGACAATGTAGGTATGTATATATGTAGATACATATAGAATGATTGGTATGTAATTGTATGTAAGTTTATATGTAGGTTGACATGTATGTGTGTACGTATGTATGTATGGAGATAGTGTGTATGAAGTTTAGGTATGTATGTAAGTCTTTTGGTACGATCAAGTGTTTACGTTGTTTATTCGTGTACATGGAGTTATAAGTGAAATGCAGGAATGGCAAAGAAGTCTCACCACGGATGGTATGACAGGATGGAAAAGCTGGAATGTAAAGAGTAAATGAAGCGAGAAGTAAACGTGAACAAACCTTGTATGTTTATAACGCGTACTAATGTATGAATTTTATGTGGTGAGCGCAGGTAGTACCAGTCATGAGGATATCCAAGGATTGGAGATCGAAGATCGAGTCACAAGACAGATTGTACTGGAATGTTTAAATATGTAATTTAGTGTTGATAAGTTATGTTCTTATATATGAAAATGAATTTTTAGAATGTCAAGATGTATGTGTTAAGTTTAAACCTGTTAGGGTGTTACAATCTACCGCTTACGTCCCTCGGTCCTACAATGAGGATTAATGGCCTCCAGTTCCCGCCTACCCACTCACATGATCTAAGTAGTAACCTTCCTTACGCTAACCATACCATGTATAAAGTACTCGTAATCATAGTAACATGTATTTCACCCCCGCAGTTTAGAAAACTGAAAACAGTTAAGAGAAAAGGGGGACATGAACTCACAGTGGTGCGTCTCTACCAAGTATGTCTCCTGATCAAGCAGCTGTGTGACGACCTACACGTACTAATTCTATTAGACGGACGGCCGTGGCTTAGCTTTATGGTTTAAGTTTTTGGGAAATAGTTAGACAACTATTTCGTGTTTACATTTAGTAAATACTTGGTAATCATTTTTCCTTCCCAAGGATGGGGGATTTAATACATGTGTGTTCGAAATATATTATTAAGTCTCACTTAAAATATATTTTATTTCTAACTCCAAAATATAAATATTCTTCTCAAAAATATTATATTTTCTATTACATAAATTTTCCCAAAATAATACCTTGACAAAAATACGCGTTAAGTCATATTTTCTTAAAATGCGTAAGTTACGTTTTAATGATCGAGTGGTAATAATAATTACCGGTGTAACTTATATATTTATCGTAGAGACGTTCGTATTATTTTGGATCCATTAACATTCGATAGTATTATTTTTACCCTAAAAATAATACTAGTATTTTCACAAAATAATCATAAACACATATCAAGTGACTTTATGAAAAATATATACTAAATATATATTTACCAAGTTTTATTTTGTGAAGTCCCACCTCCGATGTTTTGTAAATAAAGTCGTGGCGAAATCTATAATTTGAAAACAAGTCGAAAAGTATTTCTAACACTTATAGTGAAAATATTTCTAAGTGTTAGGCTTTTGGAAAAATTTCGCCAGAGTTTCCCCTATAACTGGAGGTGGCCACGCTTTTAAGCGTATCATTTTCTTTCATAAATCAAACCAACATTCTTTTCATTCAATCAAAACAATGTCCAAAACAACAAACTAGTAAATAAATATGTATATCGCATAAATTACATGAACTTGCGTTTTATCCAAGAATATAAAGTAAATTCCATTACTTTTAGTGGATCTTTATATAAATCAATCCGGTTTCGTAAAAACCCCGTTTTTAAAGAAATTCCATCTTAACTTCTTATCAATTTTTACAAAGATAGTTATTTTGTCGAAACTTATTGCTACACAAGTGTTTACACACTTGTGTGTTCTAAAAATCATTCTTGCTCATGTAAAATCCATTTTTAGAAAAATATGGTTTCTTCGACACTCGGTCCTTTGAAAATACCGCTTGTAGATCCGTAGATCTACTAGTTTTAAACACTATTTCGTAAGTAAAATCATTTTTACACAAGTTCAAGTTTGATGTGTGGTAGAGTTTCATCACTTAACCCTTGTTACACTTAAACAAGCTTTATGTCATAATCCATGATCATGACCAATCCGGGTTAAACGATGATCCGAGCTACCACAACATAGATCGGGACTAAATAACCACACAAATCAAATACTACAAGATTTACACAACATTCAAGCTTTTGACCACCATTACTAGCATTTTTAGTAGACTTTTATGTATCAACTTGTATGTTTACGAGTTTTAGCCGTTACATAACATTTTAACCACTTCAAAATAGTTCGAGAGTGTGATTCAAGCAACTTACTACTAGCTCGAGGCTAGGGAAGAATCTAGACGCAAAATGAGTGGATAAAAGCAATAGAGTGAGGTCCTTCGCCTTCCGATTGCACCAAGCTTCCTTGTAGGTGATCCTTAACCCTTGTGTGATCTTGGAATAGCTTGAACAAAAATCGAAAAATGATGGATGATAGAGGGGGTGTTCGGCCGTGAGTTTAGCAAGGAGAGAGAGAGAGTTTTGTGGTGAGTTGTGATAATGTGTTAAGTGTTGAACTTATAGACAATTAGCATGGTCATTAACCAAGAGTCTCTATGTCATCTTGATATGGAACAAGGATGATTAAATTAATCATCAAAGTACAAGGGGTGTCCCCCAAGGGGACCGAATTCGTTGGAGGGGGGGGGGGGGGGTACTAGTTCGATTTCAACCAAACATTAAGTATTAGTTAGTTAAGTGTGGAGGTTAACTCGGTTACTAGTGTGTAGTAAGTTGTGACGGGTGTTAGGGTATTCAGGGACCCTAACTGGCTCAGAAAAAGAAAAACAGTGTTGATGACAATATTTTTATGTTCCGGGTAAAGTCTGGTTGTTCGGTTGGATAGAGATCCGTTAAAGTGCTTAACAAAGCTTTAAAGTGTCGTTATTATTATTTTTAGTGACACAACTTATTCCTCCAAAGTGTCGGGAATATTTTCCTCATGTTTTGGCACTTTATTAGTTAGCCAAATGCTGAATTTTGTACTTAGAGTACGTTTTAGGCACATCCGGTCACTGTAATTTATTCCTAGTGACGCAGTTCTACAACCCTTATATCCCTACACTCACCACTAATGTAGCAAACTATCTCAGGCTCTTACAGGCCTTAGAGGCAGTACCTGCCTGGTGCTAGTTATAACAGCACGTTTAATAGGTTATCCGTTCATTGTGCTACTGTGCTTTTGGTGCATCAAGGTTGTCACAAAGGTGCTGTAAGCAAAACATGGAGTGACAGCAAGTAAAGTATGATGCAAGTAAGTACATGTATCAGTATTCAAGTAGCAGTTTATCCACAAGTTCAAGCAAGCACAGTAATTAAGCAGTAATTAATTATTAATTAAGTCGTACGGATACCTGGTTTTGTGAGGGTTGTCACATTCTCCCCCCGTTAGAAAAATTTCGTCCCGAAATTTTAAGTTCTGCTTGTAGATGCAGGGTTCTTAGGAAATAAGTGGGGGTATTTCTCTTTCATCCGGTCCTCACGCTCCCAGGTGTATTCAGGACCATGTCTGGCATTCCAACGAACTTTGACGAGCTTGACACTGCTCCGGCGGGTCTTGTTTACTTTCCAATCCGTAACCTCAACCGGTTCTTCAACGAAATGGAGCGTGTCGTCAACATGAATCTCGTCGGTGGGAATGGCAATGGTATCTTGAGTTGGACTTTTCTTCAGGTTGGATACATGATATGTATCGTGAACTCCATTTAGCTCGGCAGGTAAGTCCAGCTTGTATGCCACTAGCCCTATTCTTTCCAAAATTCTGAAAGGGCCAATGTAACGCGGATTTAACTTCCCACGCTTTCCGAAGCGTGCCACACCCTTCCAGGGTGAAACTTTCAATAAAACCATATCTCCAACTTGGAATTCCAAATGTTTCCGGTTTGGATCTGCATAGGCTTTCTGTCTGTGGCGAGCTGCTTCGATGCGTTTTCGAATCTGCGCAATCTTGTCTGTCGTCTCTTGGACGATTTCGGGACCAACAAGCTGCCTATCGCCTGCGTCAGCCCAGCATAGGGGTGATCGGCACTTGCGTCCGTAAAGGGCTTCAAATGGCGCGACTCCAATACTGGTGTGGTAGCTGTTGTTGTATGAAAATTCGACCAATGGCAATTGCTTGTCCCAGCTACCGCCCAAATCCATTACACATGCTCTCAGCATATCTTCTAACGTCTGAATCGTTCGCTCGCTTTGACCGTCAGTTTGCGGATGAAACGCAGTGCTCAGATTTAATTGTGAGCCAAAAGCTTCTTGGAAGGATTGCCATATCCTTGACACAAACCTTCCGTCTCTATCAGAGATGATCGAGAGAGGCACTCCATGACGTGCGACGATCTCTCTCATGTAAATTTCAGCCAATTTGCTAGTGTTATCCTTCTCTTTGATTGGCAGAAAGTGTGCGGACTTTGTTAGGCGGTCAACTATCACCCAGATAGTGTCATGACCTCTTGGCGTTCTTGGAAACTTTGTAATAAAATCCATGGAGATTTGTTCCCATTTCCACTTGGGAATCTCAGGTTGTTGCAGAAGTCCTGAAGGCTTCTGGTATTCCGCTTTCACCTTAGCACACGTTAGACACTTGCTCACATAAACAGCAACATCGCCCTTCATCCTAGGCCACCAATAGTAATCCTTGAGATCTTGGTACATCTTATCCGCACCTGGATGGATAGAGTACCGCGATTTGTGAGCTTCATCAAAAATAACTTTCCTTAAACCACCAAACAGAGGAACCCAAATCCTTTTCTCAAAACATAACGTTCCTTCCTCGTTTGGCACCAAAAGCTTCTCCATCCCACGGAGATATTCTTCTTCAAGATTTCTTTCCTTAAGAGCTTCTTTTTGTGCGGCACGAATGCGCAAGGAAAGATTGGTTTGGATAATCATTTCTAAAGCCCTAACCCTTATGGGCTTGATCCTCTCCTTTCGACTTAGGGCATCGGCGACCACATTTGCCTTCCCTGGGTGGTACTTTATCTCGCAGTCGTAATCATTCAACAACTCAACCCATCGTCTCTGCCTCATATTCAGCTCCTTCTGATTGAATATGTGTTGTAGGCTCTTGTGATCTGTGAAGATTGTGCATTTCGTACCATAAAGGTAGTGTCTCCAGATCTTTAATGCAAAAACCACTGCGCCAAGTTTCAAATCATGTGTGGTATATTTCTTTTCATGTACTTTCAATTGACGCGATGCGTAAGCAATAACCTTTTGGCGTTGCATCAACACGCAACCCAATCCTTGACGTGAGGCGTCACAGTATACCACGAAATCATCTGTACCTTCTGGTAGTGCTAAGATTGGCGCATTGCAGAGCTTATCCTTCAATATCTGGAACGCTTCTTCCTGTTTGATTCCCCAATCAAACTTCTTATCTTTCTGCGTGAGGAGCGTCAATGGTTGAGCGATTTTTGAAAAATTCTCAATGAATCTTCGGTAGTAACCAGCCAAACCTAAAAATTGCCGAATTTCGGTTGGCGTCTTTGGCGTTTCCCAATTCTTGATCGCTTCGATCTTGGTTGGATCCACATGGATTCCATCTCCGTTCACCACGTGTCCAAGAAATTGTACTTCACGTAGCCAAAACTCGCACTTAGAGAACTTGGCATACAACTGTTCCTTCTTCAGCAACTCCAAAATAGCTCTTAAATGCTGTTCGTGCTCATCCTTTGTTCTTGAATAAATCAAGATGTCGTCGATAAACACAATCACGAACTTGTCCAAGTACGGCTTGCAAACTCTATTCATCAAGTCCATAAAGACCGCAGGTGCGTTTGTTAATCCAAACGGCATAACAAGGAACTCATAGTGTCCATATCGAGTTCTGAAGGCTGTCTTCGGGATACTCTCCTCTTGTATCCTTAACTGATGGTATCCAGATCGAAGGTCGATCTTTGAATAAAAGCTTGAACCTTGCAGTTGGTCGAATAGATCATCGATTCTTGGCAGAGGATATCTATTCTTGATCGTTAGCTTCTTCAATTCTCTGTAGTCGATGCACATACGAAAACTACCGTCCTTCTTCTTGACAAACAGGACCGGAGCTCCCCAAGGCGAGAAGCTTGGTCGGATAAATCCCTTGTCTAACAACTCTTGAAGTTGTGTCGACAATTCTTGCATCTCAGACGGGGCAAGTCTATAAGGTGCCTTAGCCACAGGCGCGGCGCCTGGAACTAAATCAATGTGAAACTCTACTTGCCTCTGAGGTGGCAGTCCAGGCAAGTCCTCTTGGAAGACTTCTGGATATTCCCTCACGACAGGGATGTCTTCGATCTTCGGTTCTGCAGCTTTCTTGTCTACAATGTGTGCTAGGAAGGCAGCACATCCTTTCTGCAAACACTTTCGCGCTTTCAGGCAGCTGATAATTCTTAACGGCGTATCACGCTTTTCACCATATGAACTACAATTGTTTCACCCTCTACGGTTGGGATACGGACAACCTTTTCGTGACAAACTATCTCAGCCTTGTTGCCTGATAACCAATTCATTCCTACCACCACGTCGAAGCTTCCCAACTGGACTGGTAGTAGATCCAGAGCAAACTCACGCTCTCCCAATTCGATCACACAGCCTTTGACAACTTCATTGGCTTCTACTAACTTCCCATTGGCCAATTCGATTGAGTAGGGAATATCTAACTTACTAGCGGTTAAACCAAGCATATTCTTAAATTCTAACGATACGAAACTATAATCGGCACCAGTATCAAATAAAACGGATGCATAGCGTTGGTTCACAGGGAACGTACCAGTAACGACATTGGGGTCCTGGCGCGCTTCCCTCGCTTCGATATTGAAAACCCTTCCACATGCTCGGTTCAATTCTGGGCAGTTCCTTTTAAAATGCCCAATGTCACCACAGTTAAAACAACCCATTCTTTGACCATTTCCTGCTCCATTCCCAGCTTGAATGTTGTTTTGGTTCGCATTACCAGCTTGATTCACATTGTTGCCTCGATTCCCGTTTCCTCCATTGTTCCCCTGTGGGCGATTCCCAATACCACCACGATTATTATTTCTATTCCCAAATCCTCCTTGGCCTCCCCGGCCAGCACTAGCCCAGGAAGAATCCTTCAAGTGACCAGTCTTTCCACAAGCTTCACATACTTTTGGCCCGCATCGGCCAGGGTGATGGCGTTGGCAAGAGTTACACTTGGGATGTGCACCCATATATCCCTTTCCTTTCCTTCTAGTACCAGTCATAGCTTGAACCGGTGCGCTTGGTTCTCCTTTCCTGCCATCACTGCTTGTGCCTTGTTTGAAATTCGAGAATTTCCTTTTGTTATCCCCGGACGACTCTACATGAGTCTCCTTCTTCCTTTGCTCAACATCAGAAAATTTGTTTAGGCGGATCGCCTCCTCAGTGAGAGCTACGCTTAGATCGATCGCCTCAGTGATTGTTGCCGGTTTTGAAGAGGTTACCATACTAATGATTTGAGGAGCTAAACCCCAAATAAAGCGTTCAATCCGCTTGAATTCTGGAGTGACCATATAGGGTACCACCTGTGACAGGTCGTGAAACCTTTGAACATATTCCGCAATTTTCGGACCTTCCATCTTCAAATGCCAGAATTCAGTTTCCAATCTTTGGATTTCCGCGCGAGAGCAGTACTTTTTGCGCATTAGTTCCTTCAGTTCGGTCCATGTTAGTGCGTAGGCAGCAGCTTCACCAAGTGTCTGCACTTGCAAATTCCACCAAGATAGGGCTCCATCCAAAAATAGCCCAGAAATGTAGGTGACTTGCTGGTCTGGTGCACTTTTGCTCATGCGAAGTACAGATTCAGTTTTCTCATCCCAACGAACAAAGGCGACAGCACCTCCGGTGCCATCAAAGTTGACAGGCTTGCAGTCCAGAAACTGCTTGTAGGTGCACCCATGAGGTGGATTGTTGTTGCCATTGTTGTTTGAGCTGCTTCCGCTGCGTCCTCCTTGCGAGGCGGCGTATTGCGCAATGGCGGCAGCGATGACTTGTTGGAGTTCTGTCTCATTGGTAGGCATCGGCATTCGATAATATTATTTTTACCCTAAAAATAATATTTATGTATCTTCGCAAATAATGACAAGTAACGTTGTAAAATATATATATATATATATATTTACTAAATATATTTATCACGTTTAATTTTTGTGAAAATCCCACCTCCGATATTTTGTAAATAAAGTCGTGGCGAAACTTATATTTTGAAAACATGTCGAGAAGTATTTCTAACACTTATAGTGAAAATAATTCTAAGTGTTAGGTTTTTAGAAAAATTTCGCCAGAGTTTCCTCTGTAACTGGAGGTGGCCACGCTCTCAAGTGTATCATTTTCTTTTATAAATCAACCCAACAATTTCCTTATTTAACCAAAACAATGTTCAAGACAACAAACTAGTCAACAAATATATATATAAGTCGCAAAAATCACATGAACTTGTGGTTTTCTAATATTATGAAGTAAATCCCATTACTTTTAGCGGATCTCTATATAAATCCATCCGATTTTGTAAAAACCTCGTTTTTAGAGAAATTCCGTTGTTACAACTTCTCGTCATCTTTTACAAAAATAGTTATTTTGTCGAAACTTTGTGCTACACAAGTGTTTACACACTTGTGTGTTCTAAAAATCATTTTTTGTTAGTGTAAGATCCGTCTTTAGAAAACATAATTTCTTTGATACTTGGTTCTTTGAAAATACCGCTTGTAGATCCGTAGATCTACTAGTTTTAAACACTATTTCACAAGCTAAATCGCTTTTACACAAGTTCATGATTCGTATGTGGTAGAGTTTCATCCTTTGACCCTTGTTATTTCCAAAACAACCTTATGTCATGATCCAAGATCATGACCAATCCGGGTTAAACGATGATCCGAACTACCACAACATAGATCGGGTCCAAATAACTACACAAATCAAATACTACAAGTTTTACACAACAAACAAGCTTTTAACCATCACTTTTAGTGTTTTTAGTAGACTTTCATGTTTCAACTTGCATGTTTACGAGTTTTAACCGTTACAAATCATTTTAACCACTTCAAAATAGTTCGAGAGGGTGATTATAGCAACTTACTACTAGCTCGAGGCTAGGGGAGAATCTAGACGCAAAATGAGAGGATAAAAGCAATAGAGTGAGGTCCTCCGCCTTCCGAATGCACCAAGCCTTCTTATCCGCGATCCTTAACGCTTGTATGGACTTGGAATGTGAAGGTCAAAATCGAAATGTGGAGGAATGATATAGGGGGTGTTCGGCCGAAGCCTTTGAGAGAGAGAGAGGAAGTGTTTGGTGAATGCTAAGTGGTGAATGATCAAGTGTGTAATCTCTAGCTCTTATAGACAAACTTAAGTTCTGCTTGTAGATGCAGGATTCTTAGGAAATAAGTGGGGGTATTTCTCTTTCATCCGGTCCTCACGCTCCCAGGTGTATTCAGGACCATGTCTGGCATTCCAACGAACTTTGACGAGCTTGACACTGCTCCGGCTGGTCTTGTTTACTTTCCAATCCGTAACCTCAACCGGTTCTTCAACGAAATGGAGCGTGTCGTCAACATGAATCTCGTTGGTGGGAATGGCAATGGTATCTTGAGTTGGACTTTTCTTCAGGTTGGATACATGAAATGTATCGTGAACTCCATTCAGCTCAGCAGGTAAGTACAGCTTGGTATCGGAGCTCTGATCATAGCGAACTAGGATTCTTTCTCGAGTCTAGACTATGATCACTAGGGCTCTCACGAAAACATTTTTACACTGCATACCATTTAAGTCCAGATCCAAAACTTTTTACAAACAAATGTTGAGCACATTTATTTATTATTTATAGGCTCAGTCTGGGAAGCTGAGGCTCGGTCTGGGAGGCCGAGGTAGTTGGCTAGTGGGACTAGGAGAATTGGCTAGTGGGACTAGGAGAATTGGCTAGTGGGACTAGGAAAATTGGCTAGTGGGACTAGGAAGAGCAGTCTGGGAGGCTGGGAGGCTAGTGGGACTAGGAGAATTATTTGATTGCTTACTTGGTAACTAATGTGCTTATCTGATTGTATGACTGATTATTTGTGCACATTTGTGTTTATGTTACGGACACATGGACTCGACCGGCACTGGTGATTCAGACACCACAGGCCCTAGACCTATAGTATCAGACGACCTAAAGTCTTCAGAGCGCGAGGTTCACACATCCGACGTTACTAGCACAGACGAGGATGACTTTCAGCCCTTTGCGTTACCTGATGGTGCTGATGAGCTCGCTGATGGCCCTTTGGCCGGGGACCTACCACTTGTAGAGATCCCTGCTCCCATACCACTTGCTTCATATCCTGCTTACGATTTGCTTCCCGACGTCGATCCGTTTGATGACGAGCCCTAAGAGGATGAGGTTCAGGGCGAGACCCTTCTTGCTGCTGGAGATCTTTTGTTGATCGCAGATGCTCCCGCTGAGGAGTCACCTGCTCACTCTCCGATCCCAGACTCTTTCGAGTCTGTGGCCTCCGCACCTTCACACACTCAGAGTGCGCAACACTTTTCTCACGGTTCAGATCCAGATAGAGCATCCTCTGTTGCCCCTGCTTCTAGCTTTGCTTTCGACCACGATGTTGAGGAGGACTCCAATCCTGTCTTTCCCCCAGGATTCGACCCAGATTAGGATATAGAGTTTATACCCATGGATCAGCCTATGGAGGATCCGGTCGACCCAGTTGATCCCATCGACCCTGAGTTTAATTTTGAGATGGCCTTTGATGATCCCGAGCAGCCACTGGACCCTGCTCCTGACCCAGTGCTTGAGCATGACCCTGCTCATGCTGGCATGCCTATTGATCCTGTGATTGCTAACCTACCCATTGATGATCACCCTGCTGATGCACCACTACTGGAGGGTGACCATGTTATTGCTGCTGATCATGTTGATCCCCCACTTATCGCTGATGTACCTGCTGACCCTCTTGTTGCACCCCACCTTGACCCTATGCCTGTGCAGATTGATCGAGCACTTTTTGATGCACAGATTGACCCACGAGATGAGCACGCCCAGCATGGGTGGATTCCTGCTGATGATGAGGTTCCACCTATTCCCCCTCAGATCACTGATACCCGTCACGTTGATACCTCTTTTACTTTCGCTCAGTTTACACCTCCAGCACGACCTGGAGAGGGTTCTTCGGCCCATCCCTTTGGGCATGTGCCGACGTCTGTTCCCGTTATGCCACAGTTTTCACCTGTGTTACCCCCTGTTCCTCCATTTCAGGTGACACCTTTTGATCCAGCCAGCGAACCGCTTCTCTGGACGTCACCTTCTGTTATGCCACCGACCGACCCTTACCATCCTTTCCATAATTCTCCTAGTCCCACTAGCCTCCCAGCCTCCCAGACTGCTCTTCCTAGTCCCACTAGCCAATTCTCCTAGTCCCACTAGCCAATTCTCCTAGTCCCACTAGCCAACTACCTCGGCCTCCCAGACCGAGCCTCAGCCTCCCAGACTGAGCCTATAAATAATAAATAAATGTGCTCAACATTTGTTTGTAAAAAGTTTTGGATCTGGACTTAAATGGTATGCAGTGTAAAAATGTTTTTGTGAGAGCCCTAGTGAGTCGAAACATGTTGACCCGAGTCGACCTGAATCGGAAATCCCGAACACTGAGTCGAAACACGTTGACCCGAGCCGTTGGCTTGTTGACTGACGTTGACTGTCTTTGAACTGCTTTGACCAGGTTTGACCTGGTGTTGACCCGAGACCCGAACCTCGAGCCAAACGAAATGTGAACCTGTTGCATCGAACCAGCATAACCACTCCACTGCCTTCATCAACAGCATCTCGACAACGTGAAACCGCCATCGACACAGTAAGTCGTCGGTAATAATAAAAAAAAGATAAACAGAGGAAATGGGGGGGGTACCGTGAAACCCGTCGGAATAAGACACCACCACCGCTGCTGTTGACTCCGGCGGCTATACCGTCGCCGTCGATCTCCGATCTTCACTGAATTATATCCGAAATCAAACAAATCACCATCGTCACTGGCGTCGTACTGTCGCCGCCGTGAGCGGCTCCGTCTCCGACTCTCCTCTCGGTGCTTCTCTCTCTCTCTCCTTTTCAGTCGCCGCCGCACCACCACCTCACGGTGGTGGTGGTGGTGGTCCGATCCTTGGTTTAAAAAAGCGGGAAGCGCACAAAAGCGATGAGGTCTAAAAAAGCTTTTTTTAAAGCGAAGCGCAAAAACGGTGAGCTTTTCGTACGCGAAGCGCAAAGTGATTATAAAATTTATTTTTTATATATCCCATAAGTGTGTAGCCTCCAATACCTATGTTTTAGCTATAATTAAGCTTTATATATGTTTTAAAATGAAAAAAACATAAATGTACACATAGTTAGTAGCAAAGGACTTATATGTTGGGTGTGTGAATGAAAGTCTCAAAAGGTGGTAAATACTTTGTCCCACATCGGTGTGGGGACAAAGTGAGTGGTTGTTTATAAGATAAAGTCTTTACTACTCCATTGTAGCTTTATGACATGTTTTACCACAAGTCCTACCCGCGCGCAGGGGGTGCAAAAAATGAGTTTCTGAATTGAAATTTAATTGACCTCGTGCATGCCCGCACGTCCTGCGGACACGAATGCAGCTCCGAAAGCCCCAGGCACGCGTGGGCCAGTTTTTGCATTTAACCTTCATTTTTTTTTTTTTTGTATTAAAGCCAATCCCAGACTAAAAAAAGCTGTGCAAAGCATTGAAACAACCGATGTACAAAAAGCGTGCGCCTCAGCCTGCGCCTTAGGTCGATTTTCCCCTAAAAATCGCGCCTCAGCTGCGCTTTTTGTACATAGTGCGCCTTATGTCACACAAGGCGATCCACCCTGCGCCTAGATGCGCTTCGCGCTTAAGCGCGCTTAAGGCGCGCTTTTTAAAACCAAGGTCCGATCCATTCATCAAAGAGGGGGGTTTCGTATGTGAGTAGATTGTGTTGTAGGTGGGTGTGTATCGAGAGAGAGTGAGGAGTGTAGATGTGAGGATGGTGAAAGGCAGTGTGTGTGTTGGTTGAACTCGAGAGGCATAGACAGAATGTTTTGTGTATTGTGTCTGCTCACAAATAAAGGGGGTAGTTATTATTATTTTTTTTTAGATGTTGATTAGATCTTATAAGATCTTGTGTTTAAAACTTTTGAGACACAATCTCTTAGTAAGATTTTATAGAGATGTTGTAAGACTTTGCAAATCTTAGAGTATATTTTATTTAGATATGATTGAGATTCTAAAAATATTTTGTATAGATTTGCTAAGATTCATATAGATTTTATAAAGATTTGTTAAGATTTTCAAATCTTGTAGGGATCTTGATAATATTTTGTAGGGATTTATACAATCTAATATGTCATGTGCAGGTTTAGGCTTGTGGGTTTTGGGCTTGGGCCCAGGGCCCACAAGTCCATCTCATGTGTAAGTGGCCCGTATTCCCTACGAGACCCGATATCGTGACCCAAACTCCATGAGCATAAAATATTCGTGTAACGACCATATTTGTCGGCGTCGTCAGTATTTCATACGGTTTCGTTTCGTTATCGCTTAACGTTTAGCATGTTTCTCCGCAAATCACCATTCGCGCACTGTAAAGTCGGATGGACGTTCCTAGGCACTCCAAAGGCCTAATTAAATTAAGTTGTGCTGTAAACACTATTTATTATCGCGTTAATCACTTGTTAATCACGTAGTTAAGAGCCGTAAATCACGGGTTGTCACATTCTCCCCCTGTTACGGAAATTTCGTCCTCGAAATTTAGACTATGTTATCTCCTCAGAATTGCATTGTTTGCAGGTAAGTCCGAATAATAACAAAGTGAATGACCGCGTAATCGAAACAAGACTTATTCGAATCAGGTGAATTTAATGACATTCCTCAACAATAAGAACCCAACTGTTTTTAAAAAAAAATGTGTCTCGGTAATTGATGTCAACAGAAACGAGACGTATAGGTACAGTCACTAATGTGACTAAGTTAACAGGGATTCAACAATGAACAGGAACTTCGACCAATCAAATTCCATATGAACGTTTACAACGTGTAAATGAGTTCTAGAAGCAATAACATCCACTGGATGAACTTAGAATCAACAAGCTCAAAAGTAATAGTTTGCATGAAACGCTTGATCGTGATCAGCACAAGCTGCAAGTTATACCAACGCCACAAGGTGTCGCAATGAATGAATGAAACAATTCAATAATAGGGGTGATCGAACAAATATCACCTGTGTTTTGCATGAAACGCTCAATCATGATTAGCCCAAGCTACAAGTTTGTACTGACACCACAAGGTGTCGTAGTGATTCAAATGATTCAATAGTAGCGGTGATCAAACAAATTACCGTGTTTGAAGTCAAATGAAAGTGCAATAAGGTGAATCGGAAAGTTTGTTTCAAATGATATCATAGGATTTTCAATTGAAAATGGAAAATCAATGAAACAATGTTTTCGATCGAAGGTGAAGAAGCAATGAATGTCGCAAAGCATTCGATCAATTTTGAAAGAACCGTTATGAAGTACACCGGAATATGAAATGAATTTGTGTACCATTGTCTTAACACACAATTGTATTAAGACTGTTGTAAAATGATAAGTCAAAGCGGATTTAATCTGAATCAATAAATAAATAATTAAATCCGTGCATACGATATGTAAACGAGTTTAACGCAAGGTTCAAATAAGTGAAAACACCACCACAAGGTGTCGAAATCAACAATTCAATGGAGTCGAATACCAAACAAGTTTACCACGACTCGGAACAAATGAAATGTTCGTTAAAAATTGATTTGAATATGATGCTCCCAATACATCATATGGTGTCTCGAATCGAATAAGTGTAATGAGCAAGTTCAAACAATCGAACTTGGTTTTAGCGCAATCCGAAAATATATGTATTGACAAGAAAACTTTAGGCATGGTTACAACGAAAAACCATGTATGTAACTTGTAAAGAAATGATCGTGATACAATGACCATTAAGAGGAGTAGAGATACGAAAATCTACTCAGTAAGTGTGAAATTCGAAATTTCAATAAAGAAATTTGAGGACTTTACCTGGGGTTTCGTGTGACGACCAATTGTTAGGTGACATTACCATGGAATGTCGAACATAGCGTATTCGTCGTTAGTTAGGTAGGGGGAAGAAATGCGGAGACAATCGTCTTCTCCCTGGCGTGATTCGTGTTGTTGCAGGATCGCGTGACAAGTTGTCGTTTCCTGATCGTTAGTTCTCCTGCTGACAGGAATCTAGCGTCGTCATTAAATTTGCGTCATCGTTCCTTCTCAAAGGCCTCGCCTCGATAGTCGTACGTGTCGTACTTCAACCTCCGTTGATGTATAGCTTAAGTTTCACGTATACCTGTGCACTAGCGTTGTGTGCCGCGTAGAAGGTGATGTACCCCGACATCCGTTGACGTAAAGATTGAGTTGCATGTATTCTTGTGCACTCGTTTTGTTATGCGTAGGCTACCTGCTCGGGAAGTTAAAATATCACAGACAATATGGATAATGTGTGCCCGAGTTAATATTCGCGGTTCCTACGTGGCGACCTTTAATAAACACACACATGCGCAAATAATCAATCATATAATCAAATAAACATGTTAGTCACCAATAAACAATCAAGTAATTCCCCTAGTCCCACCAGTCTATCCTCCAAGCCTCTCAGACTGAACTTCCTAGTCTCACTAGACTATCCTCCCAGCCTCTAAACTTCCTAGTCCCACTAGACTATCCTCCCAGCCTCTCAGACTGAACTCCTAGTCTCTCAGACTGACTCCCTGTTCCGAAGGTCTTAAATGCATGTTCCCTAAACTCTCAGAGTTTTGTGTACTGTATGTAATCGTTTCGTGTACCGTGTATAAAACATCACAATAGCGTATGTTTGAAAACAAAATTTTGACTGTTGGTTTTTCGGCAACGGTTGGAGACCATATTCGAGTACTAGGCATTCGGTATGTATTCAACGTCTTAACAGTCTAAGTCCCAGAGGAAAGTGAGGTTAGAGCCTAGGTATCACAACAGAAACCTAATTCGCTGTAACCTATAGCTCTGATACCAATCTGTCACACCCCGAAATTATCAGAGCTGGCGTGACTGGACTGGTATCGTCATTGCACAGCGGAAGCAAGTAAAGCTAAGACTTTCTAGAAAATGAACGCCCGCTAAGTACTCGAGTCTCCAATGGTTCTCCTATTCCAACCGTGCCTTGTCTTAAAATGCAACCTGAGAAAGAAACATGCGAAAAATCAACATAAAGTTGAGCGAGTTCATAGTTTGTTCGTAAAAGATTTGAGATAAATCTTTTGAGTTGTGAAAGGTTTGAAATAAATCTTTTGTATTGTGAAAGATTTGAAATAAATCTTTGGAATAACCGGTTTTTGAAATAGTATTGAGAAAACGAATTTAAAAATCATTTTCTTGCCAAGTTATATGGAAACGTTGTGTTTGTAACACGTTATGTTCATAAAACCATGTATTTGTAAAGTCTTGTATTTGTAATGTTCGCATAACCGTCAATGCCCACCCTGACTTGACTCCATACCCGCATAATTCTTTGAATTTGTATAAAACATGGTAGTTAATTTGTATGAACAAGAAGTTTCCGTAAGTATAAAATCCTTGGTATGTAGCAAATAAGGAAAAAGAGATCACCAATGGTTTGCAAGGCCATTGATATGTGTGAAGTGCAAGTAGGAAGACTCAAACCTAGCAAATTTATGCGTTGGGTACAAAGTCACCCCGAGGTCCGTTCTGTTTGGGCCTGGGGCTGGGCTCGCTACACCCAGATAGATCTACCGCTCCTGTCCCTCGGTCCTACAATGAGGATTAATGATCCCAAGTTGCGCCTACCCACTCACATGATCTAAGTAGTAACCCTCCTTACGCTAAACATACCATGTGTAAAAATGTCTGTAAAAATTGTAACATGTATTTTACCCCAGCCTCTAAGGCTGATCCTCCCCAGCCACTAAGGCTGGCCTCCCCAGCCACTAAGGCTGGCTCCTCATTTTCTATATATCATTACCAAACGATCCATCCCTAGTCATGAAAATCATTCATTTCGATAATACACCTTTGTTTTGTAAAAACCGGTATGTTTAGTATAAACCTTTCGTAAATCATTTGAGTTCCTTGAAATCCCTTCGTAATATGATTTAGAAATACTAGTGTTGCGTTTGTTAAAAACTTTGTTTGTTTTTGCAAAACGTGCATGTCTTTCCACCCCGAAAACATTTACAAAACTGTAAAACAGTAAAAAGTGGGGTTATTAACTCACCTGAATTTCCATGTGCAAAGTTAGCTAATTACGACTCCGTGATGTCGTTTCCAAAGTGAGACTCGCTAGCGTGCATTCTACAATATTCCTAACACGGAATATCTAATAAGTTTCTAAATAAAAGCGGTAACTAGTCTACGTGTCACCGAGCTCTACCGAATCGTTAATCGAACGATTCGACGGTAAGTTGTTAACTTAATGGAAAAGATTAAGTTATATGTGTTAAGTCTCGTTTAATGTCGTAAGTAATCAATAAGTCTCGAAAAGACTTGATTCTCGAGAGATTTAAAAACAAATAAATATTTATATAAAAATATAAATATGTCGTTGTAATTGCGTTAGCCGTCTCGAGAAGTCGTATGTGTATAAAAGAGTATTTATACGAAAATAGTATATGACAAATTCGTATTATACATCGCGTTTGATATTTGAAGTAAATTTGTAAACCATATTTACTTTGTAAGACGAATAAGAGTCGTTGGAACTTTGAAATAAGGAAATAAATTATATCAATCCTCATAAAAGAAGTCGTGTTGTTCGGAAATAAATATAAACTATATTTATTTTATAAAACGAATTCGTCGAATTTCCGAAGTTCAAAACAACTATGTCGTTGTAAATATTTTCCGAATCGTTGTTTTCGTAAGTTGTAAGTTGTTGTCGAAGGAAACTTTATATTTGTATCTCGTAAAAGTCGCTTTATAGCAATAGTTGTCGTTTTACAAGAAAATCACGTTTTTATAATAAAACTCGTTTTATTTTACAGGTTTTCTCGAAAAACGGGCAGAGTTTCCTCTGTTTTTGGACGGCCCTGACAACACAAGTTGTCGTTTTATTTTCAAAAATTCAACATAATTTATTCAAGATTCAACTATATGCAAACTTTGTCAAATATATATCGAATGTAATTTATAATCAGTCGGTTCGAGCTCGTTTTTCACGTAATAAATAAAGTTATAGAAATAGTCGCGCCATAAATTTTTACCGAATCTTCAAGTCGTTTCTGTGACGCGTTGACCAGCTGACTTTACTGAGTCAACCGGGTTGGCCGGCTGAGTTCGCTCGCTGAGTTGACCCGAGTTTGACTGAGTCGACCTGAATCGGAAATCCCGAACACTGAGTCGAAACACGTTGACCCGAGCCGTTGGCTTGTTGACTGACGTTGACTGTCTTTGAACTGCTTTGACCAGGTTTGACCTGGTGTTGACCCGAGACCCGAACCTCGAGCCAAACGAAATGTGAACCTGTTGCATCGAACCAGCATAACCACTCCACTGCCTTCATCAACAGCATCTCGACAACGTGAAACCGCCATCGACACAGTAAGTCGTCGGTAATAATAAAAAAAAGATAAACAGAGGAAATGGGGGGGGGGGGGGGTACCGTGAAACCCGTCGGAATAAGACACCACCACCGCTGCTGTTGACTCCGGCGGCTATACCGTCGCCGTCGATCTCCGATCTTCACTGAATTATATCCGAAATCAAACAAATCACCATCGTCACTGGCGTTGTACTGTCGCCGCCGTGAGCAGCTCCGTCTCCGACTCTCCTCTCGGTGCTTCTCTCTCTCTCGGTCTCTCTCTCTCTTCTTTTCGGTCGCCGCCGCACCACCACCTCACGGTGGTGGTGGTGGTCCGATCCATTCATCAAAGAGGGGGGTTTCGTATGTGAGTAGATTGTGTTGTAGGTGGGTGTGTATCGAGAGAGAGTGAGGAGTGTAGATGTGAGGATGGTGAAAGGCAGTGTGTGTGTTGGTTGAACTCGAGAGGCATAGACAGAATGTTGTGTGTATTGTGTCTGCTCACAAATAAAGGGGGTAGTTATTTTTTTTATTTTTTTTAAGATGTTGATTAGATCTTATAAGATCTTGTGTTTAAAACTTTTGAGACACAATCTCTTAGTAAGATTTTATAGAGATGTTGTAAGACTTTGCAAATCTTAGAGTATATTTTATTTAGATATGATTGAGATTCTAAAAATATTTTGTATAGATTTGCTAAGATTCATATATATTTTATAAAGATTTGTTAAGATTTTCAAATCTTGTAGGGATCTTGATAATATTTTGTAGGGATTTATACAATCTAATATGTCATGTGCAGGTTTAGGCTTGTGGGTTTTGGGTTTGGGCCCAGGGCCCACAAGTCCATCTCATGTGTAAGTGGCCCGTATTCCCTACGAGACCCGATATCGTGACCCAAAATCCATGAGCATAAAATATTCGTGTAACGACCATATTTGTCGGCGTCGTCAGTATTTCATACGGTTTCGTTTCGTTATCGCTTAACGTTTAGCATGTTTCTCCGCAAATCACCATTCGCGCACTGTAAAGTCGGATAGACGTTCCTAGGCACTCCAAAGGCCTAATTAAGTTAAGTTGTGCTGTAAACACTATTTATTATCGCGTTAATCACTTGTTAATCACGTAGTTAAGAGCCGTAAATCACGGGTTGTCACATTTGTATTTCACCCCCGCAGTTTAGAAAACTGAAAACAGTTAAGAGAAAAGGGGGACATGAACTCACAGTGGTGCGTCTCTACCAAGTATACCTCCAAATCAAGCAGCTGTGTGACGACCTACACGTACTAACTTTATTAGACGGACGGCCGTGCCTTAGCTTTAAGGTTTAAGTTTTCGGGAAATAGTTAGACAACTATTTCGTGTTTACATTCTGTATACTTGGTAATCATTTTCCTTCCCAATGATGGGGGATTTAATACATGTGTGTTCGTATAATTTCGAAATATATTATTAAGTCTCACTTAAAATATATTTTATTTCTAATCCCAAATATAAATATTCTTCAGGACTTCTGCAACAACCTGAGATTCCCAAATGGAAATGGGAACAAATCTCCATGGATTTTATTACAAAGTTGCCAAGAACGCCAAGAGGTCATGACACTATCAGGGTGATAGTTGACCGCCTAACAAAGTCCGCACACTTTCTGCCAATCAAAGAGAAGGATAACACTAGCAAATTGGCTGAAATTTACATGAGAGAGATCTTCGCACGTCATGGAGTGCCTCTCTCGATCATCTCTGATAGAGACGGAAGGTTTGTGTCAAGGATATGGCAATCCTTCCAAGAAGCTTTTGGCTCACAATTAAATCTGAGCACTGCGTTTCATCCGCAAACTGACGGTCAAAGCGAGCGAACGATTCAGACGTTAGAAGATATGCTGAGAGCATGTGTAATGGATTTGGGCGGTAGCTGGGACAAGCATTTGCCATTGGTCGAATTTCCGTACAACAACAGCTACCACACCAGTATTGGAGTCGCGCCATTTGAAGCCCTTTACGGACGCAAGTGCCGATCACCCCTATGCTGGGCTGACGCAGGTGATAGGCAGCTTGTTGGTCCCGAAATCGTCCAAGAGACGACAGACAAGATTGCGCAGATTCGAAAACGCATCGAAGCAGCTCGCCACAGACAGAAAGCCTATGCAGATCCAAACCGGAAACATTTGGAATTCCAAGTTGGAGATATGGTTTTATTGAAAGTTTCACCCTGGAAGGGTGTGGCACGCTTCGGAAAGCGTGGGAAGTTAAATCCGCATTACATTGGCCCTTTCAGAATTTTGGAAAGAATAGGGCTAGTGGCATACAAGCTGGACTTACCTGCCGAGCTAAATGGAGTTCACGATACATTTCATGTATCCAACCAGAAGAAAAGTCCAACTCAAGATACCATTGCCATTTCCACCGACGAGATTCATATTGACGACACGCTCCATTTCTTTGAAGAACCGGTTGAGGTTACGGATTGGAAAGTAAACAAGACCCGCCGGAGCAGTGTCAAGCTCGTCAAAGTTCGTTGGAATGCCAGACATGGTCCTGAATACACCTGAGAGCGTGAGGACCGGATGAAAGAGAAATACCCCCACTTATTTCCTAAGAACCCTGCATCTACAAGCAGAACTTAAAATTTCGGGACGGAAATTTTCTAACGGGGGGGAGAATGTGACAACCCTCACAAAACCAGGTATCCGTATGACTTAATTAATAATTAATTACTGTGCTTGCTTGAACTTGTGGATAAACTGCTACTTGAATACTGATACATGTACTTACTTGCATCATACTTTACTTGCTGTCACTCCATGTTTTGCTTACAGCGCCTTTGTGACAACCTTGATGCACCAAAAGCACAGTAGCACAATGAACGGATAACCTATTAAACGTGCTGTTATAACTAGCACCAGGCAGGTACTGCCTCTAAGGCCTGTAAGAGCCTGAGATAGTTTGCTACATTAGTAGTGAGTGTAGGGATATAAGGGTTGTAGAACTGCGTCACTAGGAATAAATTACAGTGACCGGATGTGCCTAAAACGTACTCTAAGTACAAAATTCAGCATTTGGCTAACTAATAAAGTGCCAAAACATGAGGAAAATATTCCCGACACTTTGGAGGAATAAGTTGTGTCACTAAAAATAATAATAACGACACTTTAAAGCTTTGTTAAGCACTTTAACGGATCTCTATCCAACCGAACAACCGGACTTTACCCGGAACATAAAAATATTGTCATCAACACTGTTTTTCTTTTTCTGAGCCAGTTAGGGTCCCTGAATACCCTAACACCCGTCACAACTTACTACACACTAGTAACCGAGTTAACCTCCACACTTAACTAACTAATACTTAATGTTTGGTTGAAATCGAACTAGTACCCCCCCTCCAACGAATTCGGTCCCCTTGGGGGACACCCCTTGTACTTTGATGATTAATTTAATCATCCTTGTTCCATATCAAGATGACATAGAGACTCTTGGTTAATGACCATGCTAATTGTCTATAAGTTCAACACTTAACACATTATCACAACTCACCACAAAACTCTCTCTCTCTCCTTGCTAAACTCACGGCCGAACACCCCCTCTATCATCCATCATTTTTCGAGCTTTGATCTTGCCATTCCAAGTATCTACAAGGGTTAAGGATCACCTACAAGGAAGCTTGGTGCAATCGGAAGGCGAAGGACCTCACTCTATTGCTTTTATCCACTCATTTTGCGTCTAGATTCTTCCCTAGCCTCGAGCTAGTAGTAAGTTGCTTGAATCACACTCTCGAACTATCTTGAAGTGGTTAAAATGTTATGTAACGGCTAAAACTCGTAAACATACAAGTTGATACATAAAAGTCTACTAAAAATGCTAGTAATGGTGGTCAAAAGCTTGAATGTTGTGTAAATCTTGTAGTATTTGATTTGTGTGGTTATTTAGTCCCGATCTATGTTGTGGTAGCTCGGATCATCGTTTAACCCGGATTGGTCATGATCATGGATTATGACATAAAGCTTGTTTAAGTGTAACAAGGGTTAAGTGATGAAACTCTACCACACATCAAACTTGAACTTGTGTAAAAATGATTTTACTTACGAAATAGTGTTTAAAACTAGTAGATCTACGGATCTACAAGCGGTATTTTCAAAGGACCGAGTGTCGAAGAAACCATATTTTTCTAAAAATGGATTTTACATGAGCAAGAATGATTTTTAGAACACACAAGTGTGTAAACACTTGTGTAGCAATAAGTTTCGACAAAATAACTATCTTTGTAAAAATTGATAAGAAGTTAAGATGGAATTTCTTTAAAAACGGGGTTTTTACGAAACCGGATTGATTTATATAAAGATCCACTAAAAGTAATGGAATTTACTTTATATTCTTGGATAAAACGCAAGTTCATGTAATTTATGCGATATACATATTTATTTACTAGTTTGTTGTTTTGGACATTGTTTTGATTGAATGAAAAGAATGTTGGTTTGATTTATGAAAGAAAATGATACGCTTAACAGCGTGGCCACCTCCAGTTACAGGGGAAACTCTGGCGAAATTTTTCCAAAAACCTAACACTTAGAAATATTTTCACTATAAGTGTTAGAAATACTTTTCGACTTGTTTTCAAATTATAGATTTCGCCACGACTTTATTTACAAAACATCGGAGGTGGGATTTCACAAAATAAAACTTGGTAAATATATATTTAGTATATATTTTTCATAAAGTCACTTGATATGTGTTTATGATTATTTTGTGAAAATACTAGTATTATTTTTAAGGTAAAAATAATACTATCGAATGTTAATGGATCCAAAATAATACGAACGTCTCTACGATAAATATATAAGTTACACCGGTAATTATTATTACCACTCGATCATTAAAACGTAACTTACGCATTTTAAGAAAATATGACTTAACGCGTATTTTTGTCAAGGTATTATTTTGGGAAAATTTATGTAATAGAAAATATAATATTTTTGAGAAGAATATTTATATTTTGGAGTTAGAAATAAAATATATTTTAAGTGAGACTTAATAATATATTTCGAACACACATGTATTGAATCCCCCATCCTTGGGAAGGAAAAATGATTACCAAGTATTTACTAAATGTAAACACGAAATAGTTGTCTAACTATTTCCCAAAAACTTAAACCATAAAGCTAAGGCACGGCCGTCCGTCTAATAGAATTAGTACGTGTAGGTCGTCACACAGCTGCTTGATCAGGAGACATACTTGGTAGAGACGCACCACTGTGAGTTCATGTCCCCCTTTTCTCTTAACTGTTTTCAGTTTTCTAAACTGCGGGGGTGAAATACATGTTACTATGATTACGAGTACTTTATACATGGTATGGTTAGCGTAAGGAGGGTTACTACTTAGATCATGTGAGTGGGTAGGCGGGAACTGGAGGCCATTAATCCTCATTGTAGGACCGAGGGACGTAAGCGGTAGATCTATCTGGGTGTAGCGAGCCCAACTCCAGGTCCAACAGTACGGACCTCGGGGTGACTTTGTGCCCAACGCAAAATCCGCTAGGTTTGAGTCTTCCTACTTGCACTTCACACATATCAATGGCCTTGCAAACCATTGGTGATCTCTTTTTCCTTATTTGCTACATACCAGGATTTTTATACTTACAAAGGTTTATTTACTCACTTACACATGAACTCGCTCAACATTATTGTTGATTTTTCAACTTACATGTATTTCAGGGAATTAAAGGATCTGGCGCGGTATGACACGTTTTCCCGCTGCACTAGTTACGAGGTCATCCGGGTTTGGGGAATGTGACTCTTTCCTGGACAAGTCACAGTCCTTAAACTGTGTTTATGTCATGTTGATGTTTGTGGTTGTTGAACAATGTCGTTAGGATATGTTTCCGTTGAGACAATGTTGTTGTATTTGGTTTTTAAAACTTAATTAAATGGATGATCTTGCATGGTTTTATTTCATATAGCTTTGTTATGGTTAAGCTATGGTATTAAGAAGTCACACCAAATTAACCACGCTTCCGCAAAGCCAGGGTGTGACAGCTTGGTATCAGAGCGTGGTTTGTTGATCCGGAGCTTAACCATAACAAAGCTATATGAAATAAAACCATGCAAGATCATCCATTTAATTAAGTTTTAAAAACCAAATACAACAACATTGTCTCAACGGAAACATATCCTAACGACATTGTTCAACAACCACAAACATCAACATGACATAAACACAGTTTAAGGACTGTGACTTGTCCAGGAAAGAGTCACATCCCCCAAACTCGGATGACCTCGTAACTAGTGCAGCGGGAAAACGTGTCATACCGCGCCAGATCCTTTAATTCCCTGAAATACATGTAAGTTGAAAAATCAACAATAATGTTGAGCGAGTTCATGTGTAAGTGAGTAAATAAACCTTTGTAAGTATAAAAATCCTGGTATGTAGCAAATAAGGAAAAAGAGATCACCAATGGTTTGCAAGGCCATTGATATGTGTGAAGTGCAAGTAGGAAGACTCAAACCTAGCGGATTTTGCGTTGGGCACAAAGTCATCCCGAGGTCCGCACTGTTGGACCTGGACTTGGGCTCGCTACACCCAGATAGATCTACCGCTTACGTCCCTCGGTCCTACAATGAGGATTAATGGCCTCCAGTTCCCGCCTACCCACTCACATGATCTAAGTAGTAACCCTCCTTACGCTATCCATACCATGTATAAAGTACTCGTAATCATAGTAACATGTATTTCACCCCCGCAGTTTAGAGAACTGAAAACAGTTAAGAGAAAAAGGGGGACATGAACTCACAGTGGTGCGTCTCTACCAAGTATGTCTCCTGATCAAGCAGCTGTGTGACGACCTACACGTACTAATTCTATTAGACGGACGGCCGTGCCTTAGCTTTAAGGTTTAAGTTTTTGGGAAATAGTTAGACAACTATTTCGTGTTTACATTTAGTAAATACTTGGTAATCATTTTTCCTTCCCAAGGATGGGGGATTCAATACATGTGTGTTCGAAATATATTATTAAGTCTCACTTAAAATATATTTTATTTCTAACTCCAAAATATAAATATTCTTCTCAAAAATATTATATTTTCTATTACATAAATTTTCCCAAAATAATACCTTGACAAAAATACGCGTTAAGTCATATTTTCTTAAAATGCGTAAGTTACGTTTTAATGATCGAGTGGTAATAATAATTACCGGTGTAACTTATATATTTATCGTAGAGACGTTCGTATTATTTTGGATCCATTAACATTCGATAGTATTATTTTTACCTTAAAAATAATACTAGTATTTTCACAAAATAATCATAAACACATATCAAGTGACTTTATGAAAAATATATACTAAATATATATTTACCAAGTTTTATTTTGTGAAATCCCACCTCCGATGTTTTGTAAATAAATTCGTGGCGAAATCTATAATTTGGAAACAAGTCGAAAAGTATTTCTAACACTTATAGTGAAAATATTTCTAAGTGTTAGGTTTTTGGAAAAATTTCGCCAGAGTTTCCCCTGTAACTGGAGGTGGCCACGCTGTTAAGCGTATCATTTTCTTTCATAAATCAAACCAACATTCTTTTCATTCAATTGCCTCAGTAATTGTCGCAGGCTTGGATGAGGTCACCATGCTTATGATTTGAGGAGCTAATCCCCAAATGAAACGTTCAATCCACTTGAACTCCGGAGTGACCATGTAGGGTACCACATGCGATAAGTCATGGAACCTCTGAATGTATTCTGCGATCTTTGGACCTTCCATTTTCAAATGCCAGAACTCAGTTTCCAATCTTTGGATTTCCGCGCGAGAGCAGTACTTTTTGCGCATAAGTTCCTTCAGTTCGGTCCAGGTTAGCGCGTAGGCAGCAGCTTCACCAAGTGTCTGTACTTGCAAATTCCACCAAGAGAGGGCTCCATCCAAGAATAGCCCCGAGATATAGGTGACTTGCTGATCTAGTGCGCATTTGCTCATGCGAAGAACAGATTCAGTTTTCTCAGCCCAACGAACAAAGGCGACAGCACCTCCTGTGCCATCAAAGTTGACCGGTTTGCAGTCTAGAAACTGCTTGTAGGTGCACCCTGCACACACATTGTAACATGTGAACGGCATTAGCATCTTTGCTATAGATATCAAATTAGGTCATGGTATATCTAAATGACTTAGTATTACCATGAGGTGGATTGTTGTTGCCATTGTTGTTTGAGCTGCTTCCGCTGGGTCCTCCTTACGAGGCGGCGTATTGCGCGATGGCAGCAGCGATGACTTGTTGGAGTTTTGCCTCATTGGTAGGCATCGGCGGCATCTTCTAAAAGATGGGTTTACGTCGGTCAGGCCATAATAAAGATCCCATGTTATAATACGTACGCTTTATTATGATAGTAATAGTACATAACATCTCATGTTATAATCATATCAATCACACAACATCCCATGTTATAAAACATAAATAATCAATCAAAACATCACATATGATGAGAATACTGCGATTGCCATATATCGAGACCACATAGTAAGTGTACAAGTACATAGTAGTGTCATACATCATCATCGACTAAGGGCTACATCACCCTAGTCCAAAAACTATATCAAATCAGTGTCAGTACATCAAATACATGTCAACAAAAGTCAGAATCATAATGTAGTCTCCAAAAATGCTGTGCAGTCAAAAGCAATCGCCGTCTTCTCACCAGCGTCTACCCATACGGTACTGAAGAGCTCTACACGGATAGCGGTGGAGGAGGGGGAAAGTGAGTGTAAAACAAGCGACGCAAATGGAGCCAGTCCTCCTCCATGGCTCTCTGGGTACGCAAGAAAGAAGCAACCTGCTGCTCTAGGGCAAAAAGGCGTGCAGCATAGTCTGGTGGTAAAGGTCGAGAGGGCTACAAAGGAGAGTGGGTCTGACCCTGGCACTGACACGGCGGCGGCTGGGCTCTCTCAAGCTCCTGAATGCGCTGCGTGTGTGCCTCGTGTTGGGCGACAAAAGACATCAAAACATCCTCAATGGAATATCCCATATGGAAAGGATGGTAAGGGTCGGTCGGTGTCATGGCAGGTGGTGATGACCAGAGAAACGGCTCACTGGTGGGATCAAAAGGTGCCACATGAAATGGAGAAACAGGGGGAAAAGTAGCAGACGGTGGTATAGCAGGGATAGATACCGGTACATGTCCAAAAGGGTGAGCCGAAGAACCCTCTCCAGGTCGCGCTGGAGGTGTAAACCGAGGAAATGAAAAGGAGGTATCAATGTGACGGGTATCAGTGATCTGAGGGGGAATAGGTGGGACCTCGTCATCAGCAGGAATCCACCCATGCTGGGCGTGCTCATCTCGTGGGTCCATCTGTGCCTCAAAAAGTGCACGATCAAACTGAACTGGCATAGGATCATGGTGAGGTGCAACAAGAGGGTCAACTGGTGCATCAGCAATAAGTGGGGGATCAACATGATCAGCAGCAATGACATGATCGCCCTCCAACAACGGAGCATCCACTGGGTGATCATCAATAGGTGGGTCAGCAATGACAGGCTCAATAATAGGTGCGTCAGCATGAACTGGGTCGTGCTCAAACGCAGGGTCTAGAGCGGCTACCTGCTCAGGGGCCATGGCAGGCTCGGGGTCATCAAAGGCCATCCCAAAATCAAACCCGGGATCGATGGGATCAACTGGGTCTACTGGGTCGACTGGATCCTCCATAGGCTGATCCATGGGTATAAACTCTATATCCTGATCTGGGTCGAATCCTGGGGGAAAGACAGGATCGGAATCCTCCACATCATCGTGGTCGAAAGCAAAACTAGGAATAGGGGCAACAGTGGATGCCTGGTCGGGATCTGATCCATGTGAGAAGTGTTGCGCACTCTGGCTGTGTGAAGGTGCGGAGGCCACAGACTCGAAAGAGTCTGGGACCGGAGAGTGAGCGGGTGACTCCTCGGCGGGAGCATCTGCGATCATCAAGAGATCGCCAGCAGCAAGGAGGGCCTCGCCCTGAACATCCTCCTCTAAGGGCTCATCATCATACAGATCGACGTCGCCATCATCGTTGGCGTCGAGAAGCAAATCGTAAGCAGGATAAACAGCTAAGGGTATAGGAGCAGGGATCTCCACTAACGGTAGGTCCCCGGCCAAAGGGCCATCAGCGAGCTCATCAGCACCATCAGGTAAAGCAAAGGGCTGAAAGTCGTCCTCGTCCGTGCTAGTAACGTCGGATGTGTGGACCTCGTGCTCTGAAGACTCTAGGTCATCTGATACTATAGGTCTAGGTCCTGTGGTGTCTGAGTCACCTGTGCCAGAGGTGTCCATGGTGTCTGTAACATAAACACAAACATGCACAAACAGTCAATCATACAATCAATTAATCACATAAGTTACCAAGTAAGCATTCAAATAATTCTCCTAGTCCCACTAGCCTCCCAGTCTCCTAGACTGATACTCCTAGTCTCACTAGCCAAATCCTCCCAGCCTCTTAGACTGCTCTTCCTAGTCTCACTAGCCATCTTCCTCGATCTCTTAGATCGAGCCTCGGCCTCCAAGACCGAGCCTCAGCCTCCAAGACTGAGCCTATAAATAATAAATAAAATGTGCTCAACACTTGTTTGTAAAAATGTTTTGGACCTGGACTTAAGTGGTATGCAGTAAAAATGTTTTCGTGAGAGCCCTAGTGATCATAGTCTAGACTCGAGAAAGAATCTTAGTTCGCTATGATCAGAGCTCTGATACCAAGCTGTCACACCCTGGCTTTGCGGAAGCGTGGTTAATTTGGTGTGACTTCTTAATACCATAGCTTAACCATAACAAAGCTATATGAAATAAAACCTATCAAGATCATCCATTTAATTAAGTTTTAAAAACCAAATACAACAACATTGTCTCAACGGAAACATATCCTAACGACATTGTTCAACAACCACAAACATCAACATGACATAAACACAGTTTAAGGACTGTGACTTGTCCAGGAAAGAGTCACATTCCCCAAACCCGGATGACCTCGTAACTAGTGCAGCGGGAAAACGTGTCATACCGCGCCAGATCCTTTAATTCCCTGAAATACATGTAAGTTGAAAAATCAACAATAATGTTGAGCGAGTTCATGTTTAAGTGAGTAAATAAACCTTTGTAAGTATAAAAATCCTGGTATGTAGCAAATAAGGAAAAAGAGATCACCAATGGTTTGCAAGGCCATTGATATGTGTGAAGTGCAAGTAGGAAGACTTAAACCTAGCGGATTTTGCGTTGGGCACAAAGTCACCCCGAGGTCCGTACTGTTGGACCTGGAGTTGGGCTCGCTACACCCAGATAGATCTACCGCTTACGTCCCTCGGTCCTACAATGAGGATTAATGGCCTCCAGTTCCCGCCTACCCACTCACATGATCTAAGTAGTAACCCTCCTTACGCTAACCATACCATGTATAAAGTACTCGTAATCATAGTAACATGTATTTCACCCCCGCAGTTTAGAAAACTGAAAACAGTTAAGAGAAAAGGGGGACATGAACTCACAGTGGTGCGTCTCTACCAAGTATGTCTCCTGATCAAGCAGCTGTGTGACGACCTACACGTACTAATTCTATTAGACGGACGGCTGTGCCTTAGCTTTATGGTTTAAGTTTTTGGGAAATAGTTAGACAACTATTTCGTGTTTACATTTAGTAAATACTTGGTAATCATTTTTCCTTCCCAATGATGGGGGATTCAATACATGTGTGTTCGAAATATATTATTAAGTCTCACTTAAAATATATTTTATTTCTAACTCCAAAATATAAATATTCTTCTCAAAAATATTATATTTTCTATTACATAAATTTTCCCAAAATAATACCTTGACAAAAATACGCGTTAAGTCATATTTTCTTAAAATGCGTAAGTTACGTTTTAATGATCGAGTGGTAATAATAATTACCGGTGTAACTTATATATTTATCGTAGAGACGTTCGTATTATTTTGGATCCATTAACATTCGATAGTATTATTTTTACCTTAAAAATAATACTAGTATTTTCACAAACTAATCATAAACACATATCAAGTGACTTTATGAAAAATATATACTAAATATATATTTACCAAGTTTTATTTTGTGAAATCCCACCTCCGATGTTTTGTAAATAAAGTCGTCGCGAAATCTATAATTTGAAAACAAGTCGAAAAGTATTTCTAACACTTATAGTGAAAATATTTCTAAGTGTTAGGTTTTTGGAAAAATTTCGCCAGAGTTTCCCCTGTAACTGGAGGTGGCCACGCTGTTAAGCGTATCATTTTCTTTCATAAATCAAACCAACATTCTTTTCATTCAATCAAAACAATGTCCAAAACAACAAACTAGTAAATAAATATGTATATCGCATAAATTACATGAACTTGCGTTTTATCCAAGAATATAAAGTAAATTCCATTACTTTTAGTGGATCTTTATATAAATCAATCCGGTTTCGTAAAAACCCCGTTTTTAAAGAAATTCCATCTTAACTTCTTATCAATTTTTACAAAGATAGTTATTTTGTCGAAACTTATTGCTACACAAGTGTTTACACACTTGTGTGTTCTAAAAATCATTCTTGCTCATGTAAAATCCATTTTTAGAAAAATATGGTTTCTTCGACACTCGGTCCTTTGAAAATACCGCTTGTAGATCCGTAGATCTACTAGTTTTAAACACTATTTCGTAAGTAAAATCATTTTTACACAAGTTCAAGTTTGATGTGTGGTAGAGTTTCATCACTTAACCCTTGTTACACTTAAACAAGCTTTATGTCATAATCCATGATCATGACCAATCCGGGTTAAACGATGATCCGAGCTACCACAACATAGATCGGGACTAAATAACCACACAAATCAAATACTACAAGATTTACACAACATTCAAGCTTTTGACCACCATTACTAGCATTTTTAGTAGACTTTTATGTATCAACTTGTATGTTTACGAGTTTTAGCCGTTACATAACATTTTAACCACTTCAAGATAGTTCGAGAGTGTGATTCAAGCAACTTACTACTAGCTCGAGGCTAGGGAAGAATCTAGACGCAAAATGAGTGGATAAAAGCAATAGAGTGAGGTCCTTCGCCTTCCGATTGCACCAAGCTTCCTTGTAGGTGATCCTTAACCCTTGTAGATACTTGGAATGGCAAGATCAAAGCTCGAAAAATGATGGATGATAGAGGGGGTGTTCGGCCGTGAGTTTAGCAAGGAGAGAGAGAGAGTTTTGTGGTGAGTTGTGATAATGTGTTAAGTGTTGAACTTATAGACAATTAGCATGGTCATTAACCAAGAGTCTCTATGTCATCTTGATATGGAACAAGGATGATTAAATTAATCATCAAAGTACAAGGGGTGTCCCCCAAGGGGACCGAATTCGTTGGAGGGGGGGTACTAGTTCGATTTCAACCAAACATTAAGTATTAGTTAGTTAAGTGTGGAGGTTAACTCGGTTACTAGTGTGTAGTAAGTTGTGACGGGTGTTAGGGTATTCAGGGACCCTAACTGGCTCAGAAAAAGAAAAACAGTGTTGATGACAATATTTTTATGTTCCGGGTAAAGTCCGGTTGTTCGGTTGGATAGAGATCCGTTAAAGTGCTTAACAAAGCTTTAAAGTGTCGTTATTATTATTTTTAGTGACACAACTTATTCCTCCAAAGTGTCGGGAATATTTTCCTCATGTTTTGGCACTTTATTAGTTAGCCAAATGCTGAATTTTGTACTTAGAGTACGTTTTAGGCACATCCGGTCACTGTAATTTATTCCCAGTGACGCAGTTCTACAACCCTTATATCCCTACACTCACCACTAGTGTAGCAAACTATCTCAGGCTCTTACAGGCCTTAGAGGCAGTACCTGCCTGGTGCTAGTTATGACAGCACGTTTAATAGGTTATCCGTTCATTGTGCTACTGTGCTTTTGGTGCATCAAGGTTGTCACAAAGGTGCTGTAAGCAAAACATGGAGTGACAGCAAGTAAAGTATGATGCAAGTAAGTACATGTGACAACCCTCACAAAACCAGGTATCCGTACGACTTAATTAATAATTAATTACTGCTTAATTACTGTGCTTGCTTGAACTTGTGGATAAACTGCTACTTTAATACTGATACATGTATCATCATAAGACCTACGACATACTCATGAGAACATCAAATTAGCAGCATTTCACCTTCAAGTAAACTTTTATGTCAAGCTTCATGTAAAGTTTCATGTTCATCTTCTTAACGTTCTTGTTCTTTAGTGATTCAAACATAAACATCATACTACAACTTTTAACTAAGAAACAAGATGAACAAGGGTGTAACAAGGAACTTACTACTAGCACAAGGCTAGGGTGGAATCTAGTGATGAAGATGATGAAGAATGATAGTGAAAGAGCAAGAAGCAAAGCCCTTTGGAGATCCACAAGTTGCAAGCTCTTTTAATCACCTTATATGCTTGAATGGGACTTGAAGCTTTGATGAAGATGGTGGTTTAATGGTGGTGATGGGGGCGGTTGTGGGGAGCCGTGAGGGAGGGAGAGAGAGTGAAGGTGTGGGTGTGAAATGATGAAGTATGGTTGTGATCTTAGGGGCCATGCTTTTATAGATGTTCTTCATATATTTTGGACACCATCACAAGCCACAATCCATTAAAATAATGGAAGTAATCTAGTAGAAGATGTGAAGCATGGTGAAGGTGATTTGGTGGGTCCATTGGGACCGAAATCGGTTTAGGGGGGGGGGGTTGGTTGTAACATTTTCAACTAATGAGCAATGGATAGTTAGTTTCCAAGTATGAACTTCCTTATGTTAGTTGCTTTTTAGTGGGTGTTAGGGTGTTCGGGGATCACGACAAGCCAAGAAATAAATAAACAATGTGTTTGGCAAAAATTTGGTGTCCCGGGTAATGTCCGGTTGTTCGGTTGGATACCGTTCTGTTAAAGTGTTTAATTGCACCATTTAGTGTCTTTTATGTACCCTTTTGTAACCCTTTCAATTCCCGACACTTAGGGAAATATTCTGGACGATAAAACGTAAATTCTGCATGATATTTATATGTTTAAAAGCTGGTTATAGCTGAATTTAATAAAATTACGCACTTGAAGTGCGTTTCGGGTGCTTTTTAGTGCATAATTTAGCTTCCGGGGAGTCTATATATATAAACCTTTGTATGTACTCTTGGGTTTTAATGTATTCTTGTCATTGGACCTACACCTAGGCTCCAATTCTATTGTCTGACTGCTTTCTGCAGAGTTGTTGGCATATTGTGTTTTACCGGTGAGTTTACTAGTATTTTCCGACGCAACGCTCTCGTTAATGCATAAAGCAATATTTTGTAGTATAAAACGTGCATGAATTCACTTGTATAGTATGTAATTTAGACAACGTTGACATTTAAGCACATAGTTGCAGTCATTAAATAATAATTAAAGTGTACGAAAATTACCGGTTTTGTGCCAGTTGTCACAGGGCTTTTGTTAACAAAAAATGAATAGTGAAATTGTGAAGTAACCCAATTTTGATAAATAAGAAAACCCAATTTTTCTTGAATGTTATTACATGCTTGATGGTTAATCACTTTGATTTTAAAATATTTTGATTAAGACTTATAACTATAAAATATCTAAACAATATAAAAATACATCAAGCACAGTCATTCTCACAAATATATTATACAAGTAATAACTTAGGATGGTAGTGGGTCGGGTATGGCTAGTATTATACCCATACCTGGTTGTAAAATTTTATCTTATACTCGGCTCATTACCCGTCAGGTATTTGACGAGTATTTACCTGTCCGGTATCGGGCATATCCGTATGTATCAAGTATACCCATTGCGATTTTCATGTATATATTTATTTTCCTGTATACTCTTATGTTATAAAATCTATATAATATATATTAAATTATGACAAATAAAATATATATCATCATCACCAAAATAATATATGATATATTTAAAAATGCAAATATATTACAATATTAATCCAAAATAATTATTTTGTATCATATCATAAATATAAATAATGCCTAACCACAACTGGCTAGCCCAGTGGTGGCCACGGTGGGATAAGGCACGGGGAAACCCGGGTTCGAGTCTCGCCGGGTGAGTTTTACCCTCCCGGGTCTCCTGGGGCGATAGGGGTTTCTCATCGGTCGGTTGTCGGTCGGTCGGCGTGGGGGCTCTGTGGCGTGGGCCCGGTTAAGACAACATAGTCCACATCTCCCGACATACGCGAGTTCCATGATCTTAGCCTTCCAAAAAAATATATATATATAAATAATGCCTTCAAAATAAACATTTAAAATGAAAATGTGTTTTCAAATAACAAATAACATTAATCCTAAAAAATATTTTCTATTTAACAGCATATAATTATGAATAATGCCTTCAAAATATACATTTAAAATGAAAAGTTAAATATAAAGCTACAAAAATGAAACATTACTAAACTATAGTTAAAAAAATAAATATAAAACTTAAAAGTTTTTGGGTATGTATTTCGGGTAAACGGATATATGGTTTTGGGTAATCAGGTCAGTTATCATCTAATCTCATACCCGCAAAAAAAAATACCCATATCCGACCCAATACCTGTCGGATATCGGGTATACCCGTCCTAAATGCTTTGGGCTTCGGGTATGCCCGTCAGGCTCGGATATTTTTGCCATCTATAGTTAGACCATGTGTAGTGGGGCGTTTTTTTTTTTTTTTAAATTAAAAAAAAAAACGCCCGAAAACGCCCAACGCACCATTACACTAGGCGTTATTTAAAAAAAAAATTTCAGAAATTTGCTTTTGGCGTTGTTAAGAAAACGCTGCAATTACCCATTTGATTCTTGCATTGGCCAATGGGAGAAGAAGGTCCACTGCATGTGGCCTGACATGGTGGGGTCTTGCATTATCCATTTGCTTTTTTTTTTTTTAAATCATTTTCTCTATAAAAAATAATAATTATTTATTGATTGCATGGGGGTTATTGGAATAATGCCCCACTACGCCACTTTTGCTATAATGCCCAACGCTGACTAGGATGCCACGTGTCTGATAATGCCCCATGGTGGGGGCATTATAAGTTGTTACCACTACACATGGTCTTATAACGAATTTAGATGAAGGATGCCATAATTAGGTGCTAAAACTGATTATGAGTGTTTGGGTACCAAGATTCACCTTATACATGAAAGTTGAAACTGAGTCTATGGTTGAAATCCGATATGATTTGAGCTGTAATTAAGTCTAACAAATTAAAACATATAAATTGAGCAATAATAGTAATTGTATTTTGTATTTTTTTACACACACATGGATGGATGATTTTGGTAATATTTTAATCTATGATGCAACATATTTTTCTGTAGATCAAAATCCACAAAAAGACATAAAATTTATGCATTTTTTGTATCTAAGGTACTCGTTATCTTAAAGGCACTGAAGTATTAAAGCTTTAATATTGTTTCATTGTTCAGATTCTTCGTAACTAGACACACAATTGATATAACTATAGCATTTGTGAAAACTTAATTCTTAATTTCAAATTTATTCTAAAGTTCCTAAACTTAAAAAAAAACATTAAATGGTAACAAAATTCATAAATGTTCCATGTATTTCACTTCGTAGCCATCACTTAAAAAAATGCCGTTAAAAAGGTAGCCACGTGATTAATTGTCCGAGTTAATGTCTAAAGATTGTTTCTACTTTCTAGAAAAACCATACACTGCCCATGGCTTTATAGCCTAGTGGCATCTTAGGGGTGGGATAAAGCTTTGAGACCAATAGGTCCTGGGTTTGATTCCCACAAGGGGATTTTCTCATATTTATTGGGTTTCCTCCTGAATTGGTGTATAGGCATTATGCCTAGTGGAGATGGATATGATCGGGTGGTTCCGCTGGTGGCACGATGATACTCCAGTGGTCCGTCAGTGATCCAAATTTGCCGTTAAAAAAAAAAAAAAAAAAAGAACACCATGCCACTGCATTATTTTAAGTTTTTTTTTTTTTTTCTGAACGACGAATTTCATTAACTTTTTTTTTTCTGAACGGCGAATTTCATTAACCAAACAACGACTAGTAACAAGCTAGGACGGTAACACGCTGCATTATTTTAAGTGATGGTGATTCTATATCGTTACGTGCATTATACGACATAAAAAACTAAATGTATGTTGAAGAGATTAATCTATCTGTATCTATATTTATTTATATTATATAATAAACAAAATTTTTGAGATAACTTGATGTTTAAAAAAAATTCGTGTTTCTCTTTCCAATTAAATGTCCATAACTTCTGATATTGATTTTAAAATAATAAATTAGACAATTATCTATTAAATGATATTTTTTTAAACCCTGGGTTTATAGCTCGGTGGTTATGGAAATGAGGGAAGACTCCTGACTGAAAAGTCTCGAATTCGATTCCTGATCCACCCGGGTTTTACCGGCTTTGTATTGTCATGCCCTCGGGCGAGTGCAGGGTCGGATTTTCCCCGGAACTGGTGGCATGGTGGGCTAGGGGCTCCATGCGTGAATGTTGGGCTGTCGCGGGCTACCTTTCGGCCAATGGGTGCCGCGTACGGAGTACCCGACGATTCTTGTGTTGGACGTTCAAAAAAAAGACAATTATCTTTTATTAAATGATATTGATTTTAAAATAATTAAAATTAAACAATTATCTTTTTCAAAATATAAATGTTCTTATTTTAATAATTTATTAAAATTTTCTAAACCATAAGATTTCAATTATATTTTATCTTAAAATATACTTTTATAATTGTTAAATCTTTATTATTTTTATTATTTTTTATTTCACCAATAAAAATCGATGTATTATTTGTATGATGATGACATCAAAGATACAAAATCTTCATAAAAAATTAATAGTTTAAATAATGTTAGATGTGTTCATTCAACTTATATAATAGATGAATTTCTAAACAACAGTCGTATCCAGAATAATCCCATCTATATTGATAGGATTTGAAAAGAATGAGATGTATAACAAATGAGTTTCTAACCAAACTGTAAATGTATAACAAAAGAGGGCGCTTAGCTACATAAAAATTGTCTTTTAGTGCCTACCTGTCATTTTTAGACCTCATTATCTTTAATTAGTTTAACATTTAGTCCATCAAGTTTAATAAGTTCATCTTTTTCTTTTTTTTTTCTTTAACTTATTTATGACTATAACCCCTAAACTTTAATAAAGTTATCATTTTGAGTTTTTAACGAACTTTTAGTTACGTGATTTATTTATGGGTTTCGTTTTTATATCAATGCTCCACGCGAGTTATACTTATCTACAATGATTTATTTATGGGTTTCGTTTTTATACCAACGCTCCACGCGAGTTATTTTTATCTACATTTTGACAAGAATTTTCACAACGTTGTTTTTAAACCGATCAGTTGTTTTAAACTTTTTTTAAACCGCTCGATTTTTTAAACCTCTTACAGTCATCTCTAAATGCACCATTGCTATATGTATCTTTTATCTACGTTTAACTGACTCATTGTAATGCGCAGCCGTCGTGTTTATCTTTATATTCGTTTTGGCACTTTTCTATGACTTTTAAATATATTGTCGTGATTTTTTACCATTACATTTGAATTTTGTTTATTTTCATCTACATTTCGAACGTAACAAAACACAGAAATCTATCTACTATAATAAAAGAAACCAACTTTTGGACACGTGTCATTCATTGAAGGCATCATCAAATATATACTTATCTTATATTAATTAAATAAATAATTGTTAATTTAATAAAATATTATCCTCAAATCTAAATTGCTAATTTAATATATTTTTAAAACAAATACATCTCTTTCCTACTTATCTTATATTAAATATATAAATAATGAATTAATATTAAATATTATCATAATTTATTGAAAATATAACTTTTTTATTATTTTGTGTACAAAATTATATTTATTCAACTCGTGTAAAACACGGGGTTTTTAAAAATTTAACTTTTATTATTTACTATATAAAGTTACATTTATATAACCCGTGTAATACATGAAGTTTTGGCCTAGTGGTGGAGTGACTTGGGTTCTCCAATGGAGACCCAAATTCAATTCCCATTAGTGCCACTTTGGTGGCCACCGACACCCGCTTTAAAGCCAGACCGAGGACACTCGAGGTCTCAGGTTTGAAACATGTTTCTTACCCCTCTTTGATGGCTATGGGTATTTGCCGCCAAGGATCCTTGTCGGGTGGTGAACTGGGAAGGGAGATCTCTTCCGCGGTCAGGGGTACCGTGCAATTACCCTTTTTTTATATAACCCGTGTAATACATGAAGTTTTTTAAGATATAATTTTTTTTATCATTTGGTATATAAAATTAGATTTATTCAACACGTGTAATACATGGGGTTTTTAAAGATATAATTTTTTTTATTTGGTAGATTTTTCAACCCGATTATACACGGGTTTTTTAAAGATACAACATTTTTAGTATTTAATATATAAAATTGCATTTATTTAATCTGTGTAATACACATGGTTTTTAAAGATATAACTCTTTTTTAGATCTATTCAACACGTGTAATATACGAGGTTTTTAAGGATGTAATTTTTTTTATCATTTTGTAGATTTATTCAACCCGATTATACACGGGTTTTTTAAAGATACGACGTTTTTAGTATTAAGTATACAAAATTACATTTATTTAATCTGTGTAATACACATGGTTTTTAAAGATATAACTTTTTTTATTATTTGGTATATAAATTACATTTATTTAACCCGTACAATATGCGAGTTTCATAAATATATAACTTTTTATTATTTAATATATAAAATTATATTTATTTAACCCGTGTAATATATAGGATTCTAACCTAGTAAAATATACACAATATGATATATGTTTTTAACTTTTGGAAATCATTGCCTCGAAGATTTTAGCCACCTTTGACCAACGTTACATAAGCATTCTTTTATCAAATTCGGGGTCTTGAAGTTTTCGCCACCATTGACCAATGTTACGTAAGCGTGGAATTGAAGGGTCCATCTATTCTTAAGGCTAGAAGGTATGGAGGGCGCCATCCCGCCACCTCACCCTCCATAACGATCCTACGACATCAATCACACCGAGAGAATTAAATTGGGGGGGGGGGGCTATCATGTCTTCGCCAACCTGCTAACGGAAGAAAGGAGGCTAACGGAAGAAAGGAGGCTGAGATTGGTTAAAGGGGCGCTATAGTGTAAAGGGGGTCTTATCCCACACTCTGCAAGTTAAGGAGAGAAGCCTTAAAGCCCCCTGTGTGACGTGGTGTGAAGGTGCGTGATAAAGCCCCCACCCACACCCTCTAGCCTAATTGTCCAACTAAAGAAATATCTATTAGTAAGACCCGTAAGATTATCGTTTTTTAGCTTTTATAGTGTGAATGAACATGTGACGAACCGTAAATACAATGAACCATTTTAAACTATTCGTTTATATTTATTTAATACGTTGACGAAATGAACAACTAATTTTATTTATTTAATTAAATAAACGAACATAATCATATATATTGTTCATTAACTTACATTCGTTTGTGTCCATTCATCTACGTTAGACTGTTAATATTCATTAATTTAAGCTCGTTGAATTTATCTTTGTTCATTTAGTTACATACGTTTATTCATTTGTTTATGTATCATTTATCATTTGAATTTATATATTAGTTACTACTTACTAGTAATACTAAGGTGGTGTTTGTTTTTTGTGAAAAACTCTTCAAGACCTCTTATGTCTGCTCCAAGCAGACCACGCGCAGACGTTTGAGTCTGCAGTGTGTTTGTTTTCTCGAAGACGTTTCATGAAAAAAGGTCTGCGTAACCTCTTTTTGGTGCAGACATTGATCAAACTCTTCTTGGGTCTGCACACTCTTTCTCCTCCACAAAACCCTAGCTCATCACCACCCCTTCTCCTCCACCCCATCTCCTCCTCCTCCCAGCCGACACCCTCCCACCGGCGGCGCTCTCCCACCGACGCCACCCTCACACCGTCGTTCTCCACCTCCCAGTCACGATCAGATGCTGTAATCAAGAAGCGAGCCGAGTCACGACAGATGCTGTAATCAAGAAGAGGCCCACGAAACTCAACATAAATCAAATCCATTCACTCGATCAGGTAACTCACTACCATCATTCACCTTCATGTTGCCCTGATCTGGATCTGATTGAGTTGCCCTAATCTGGATCTGATTGAGTTCTCTCGTGGTTCCCAAACGAAAGAGGCATCTTCTACCTTCTTCAACACTTCCACCCAAATTAACCATCATCGTCATCTTCTATATCAGAACTCGTCTAAGGTCAGGTGCTTTTGTTTTGTAATTTCATCGATTGATTGATTTTCACCTAATTAATTGAATGTTATTGTGCGATTGTTCAGTCGATGAGTATCTGAAATTATTCATGTTAGTATCGAAATTGAACTGTGTGTTCGTACACTATAATGACCTATACTTGTTGAAGAAATTTATAAAAAAGTTGTTCCAAATCGAGTTGATGATGTTAATTTTCATAATTGTGGTGTTAGTTTGCCGAATTTTGGTGTTTGCAGAAGTGAAAAAAACAAACAGTCTTCTTCTGGCAGTATGCAGAGGTTTGGTCCACCTCTTCTGCTGCAGATGTCTGCAGATGTGGTCCGCAGACTGCAAACTTTTTACCTCTGAAAAAACAAACAGCACCTAATTGACCAATCACGCACCAACTCATGAGCCATACGAAGAAACACTAAGTTAATCTGAATGTTAATTTGTGGGTTTAATCTCGTCAAATAAAGGTTAATCTTCTTTCTTCCTCGATTGATTGCTGCAAGATCCTGCAAAACAAGACAACACTGCGAAGCTCGTTACAAGGAGAGGGATTGGGGGTTCTCCTTGTAACCACCCTCCGACGTGAGAATATAATAACTTGCTTTGAATATAATAAGTGTGTGTATTAAGTGAGAGAGCAAGAGAGCGATCGTTAAACCCGGAGATGAAATCCTCTATTTATAGCAGAAGAGAGTTGTGAAGGATATGGGCTGATGGGCTTTGGGCCTGACGTTGACAACAAGGAATATCTTGTTTGTCTCCTTAAACACGACCGTTAGTGTTTGCGGGCGAAAAGGGAGTTGGCGCACGTTTAGTGGATCCACGTGGCCTGATAGTTGTCCTTGTTGTCAGGTATGTCATCAGCGTTTAAATGGAGATCATAGAGCAGTGGTCGGCGCACGGTGATTGGTGACACGTAAGTGTCCTTGTGTACTTCTTGTCTCCTACACGATTGCTCATCATGAGGCATTGTTGGACACAGCCTGTCGTGCGCCCATTGGCCACCTGCTCTGACATTCGTACTTACTGTCTATTTGAGTTGTCTCTTGCTGGCAACTTAATGCTTGCGCTGCTTAAGCTTACGCCATTTGACTGAAAATGGCTTAAGTACAAAATACGTCTGATTTGAGTATGGTTTCTTGCGAGCGACCTAAGCCTAAATGATGTAGTCGGCGCAAGATTTTGGACCATACCCCTTCACCTATCAAATTTTAGAGCCAAGCTTTGGGTAATAAACTAATGGACAAACAAGTAAACATCCATTTTATTAGTTTATGTCAGTCTATATACATTCGTTTATGTTCATTCACCATTTTCTTAATGAACTTGAACACATTCATTTTCTTCACGAATAACATTAACAAGAAAATTCATTCGATTAAGGGTTTATTCGTTCCTTTATTCGATTAAATGAACAAACACGAGCATGCCCCGTTCATGTTTGTTGAATTCGTTTGCAAACCTAAGTTTGACCTCCAAATCACTATCTATATTTTTGTCTTATGTTATAATGAAAATAAAGTAACATAGTTTTAGTATCAAATGACTTTTGCTTATTTGGACCTGTTAACTTATACACCTTCTAAATCTATACATTTGTCCACTATAAGATTTGAACCCCTCAAGGCAAGGGACACTTATTCCATACACCTTAATACCATAGGCATATAAGCCCTTTTGTTTTAATAGTATATAAACTGGGTATTTTATAACTCGATTTGCATAAAAGAATAATGTACTGATTATAGAGTATATTCGGGCTTTGTAGGGTACCTTGTATCCGATTGATTTGGAACTTATACCAGTCAACGTTGGACGTCTCATTCACTTTAGATAGAATTTCTTTTCAGGTTGGATTTGAGCGTCCATTACAGAATCGGGCTCTGAGATTGCCAACAGTGATGTACCAAATTTGGGAATGAGAGGATTAGTGATAGAGAGATGTTTTTACAGAGTCGAGATCCTGTACAAATAGTGCTAACTGTAAGAACCGTAAGAACACATCTAAGCCATTGATAGTTTAACTCAAGGGTTGGTGTTGATTACAAATAAAACCCTTATAATTAATAATTAGTACTAATAAGTTAGGGGTAATTTCGTATTGCTAATTTATATTAAATAATAAGATCTACTATTCATGGGTATTTTAGTCACTTAGTCAATTTCCATTAAATACTAATTCCACCATGGTTTTTTAAACTAAAATAACTTTTATATACTTCATTATTTTTTTAAAAAAATTATACCATAAAATCAAGTATTTTTTATCTTTAGTATGAGTATCATATTGCTATACATTTTTTTTTATAATAGGTAAGTTTTAAAAAAGTTACAAAAAGGTGTTTTATAATTGTGCTAGTTATGTAGTTGGAATGTGCTAGCATGAAAAAATGTATTGTGTTGATTTTAAATCTATATGTATGTTCTTATTTTGTTGTGTAATTCTTATGAGGATCAATATCAAAACAACTCACCCATATTAATCCCTTTTGTGCGATAAAGTTCAATTCCATATAAAACCCCGTTGTGCGATCAGCCTTGAAGACGAACAACAGATTGAATACGAACAAGTTGAACAACCTGTTATGCGTTCAGCCTCGAAGCAAATGTCCAGCGATAATCAACAATCAGCATCATCACTACATTTTTGGTAGGTAAAATCTTCTATAATGCTTTTTTGTATGGGTGTAAAATGTTTGAGGGTTTTTGTACTGGGTTGGATTCTTGGTTTTGTGCTGATAAATTGTTAATTACCATAGGGTTTTGTAATGTTTGATATATTGGGAATTTTTGGTGGTCTGTAAGGTGTTTTTTGATGTGTTTAATGTTGGTTTTGTGTTGTTAAAGTGTTAATTACCATAGATGTTGATAGATGAGTTGGATGTTCATGTGCTGGCATAGTACACGGGTGTGTGCTGATTATGTGTTAATTACAATAAAATACAAACAAACACCAAAAGTAAATATAATCAGCACATCCGTGTTAAATCTGAAAAGCAAAAGTAGATATAGTCGACACATCTGATGTGCTGATAATGGAGAACGATTGAGGATGATGTGCTGATAATGGAGAACTATTGAGGATGTTATGCTAATTATATAGTGTAGTGTTGATTGTCTTTTTTTGTGGTGGTTCCTGCAGGTTGGTTCGATCATAGAGATTGGTTCAATCATAGAGAGTTACCGGATCATGGATATGTTAAAAAAATTCAAACTTTAATTTGAATTAAACTTACATGGATTTAGGGATATTTTAATAATTATTTTTAATTAGTTATAAATCAATAGTGTCAAAAGGTCTAAATTATCCCTAAACTATTTTTTTATTGAGGGAAACTTGTCAATTATGTGATGGTTCTTACAGTTCTTACAAACATAATTGTTTGTATTTGATCCCATTCCTGTTTTTTACAATATACATGACATAATTTAGACTCAATTCATCCTTAATTTACTTGAAGGACAAACGAAGCTATTTATATAGCCTTACATTATAACATGCCCACTAACTCACTACTAAGACCATTCGTAATGGAGCTTTATATCACGTTGTAATGATGTATAGCGCCCCATAGCGCCCGACTACACCATTACAGACGGCGCTATGGGTCTGAATTTTGAATCATCGCGAAAATTATCACGCATTGCCCCTTACTCCCCACTCACACACATATATTTACATACATATGTATGTAAAACTGAAGGGGTTATATAACCCCTTACCACTACACCCTCTTGTGATATAAAGCCTTCCTCTTACACTTTTCACCACTTGTCGTATAACGCCCCTAAAAGGCTTTATGACTACACATAACCTAATGACTTAAACGACTACTCGCCAATAAACTAAAAAAAAACATTGCATGAAGAAAAGAAGGAAATGACTAAATGGGCTTAAAGTTGTAAGGCAAGTATTAGACTGTTAAGGGGTAGTGATAACATAATAAAGATTGTTTCTTAAAGAAAGTTAAATAATTTCTTAATGAAATAATCCTTACATAAGATTGAAATTAAGGACATAAACTGACGTGTGAATTAATTAAATCAAAGATTCACGCTTTTAAGGCTAAAAATGAAAACTGAAATTTGACCAAATTGGGGAAAACCGGCGAAATCGAGGCCTTAAATAAAGGAATTGAAGCCCAACGGATGGGCTAAACCACCTACGATTGTTTACCATGTGATCCGGCTCGTTGAGGCCTTTTCATCGCTTGCTCAAACGTATATTAATTTCAAAATTACAAAGCATCATTTTTAATCCTAGAATAAAAGAACAGAAAAATCTAACTGGATTATGGCTAAAGGACATAAGATGTAGGATTTTGAAACATTAAGGGGCTGTTTGGCAACATCTGAATGGTTAAGTGCTGAACCAGTAAGAGGTCTAAACCATTAAGAGCTTGTATAATGCTTAACCGTTTAGAGGCAAATGTCTGACCAATTCAGATTAGAGGTCTTAACCATCCAGACTCTGTATAAATCTTAACCATTCAGACATTTGCTCGTGAAACAAACAGTCTGAACTATTAAGTGCTGAACCAGTAAAAGGTCTGAACCATTAAGAGCCTCATTAAGAGGTAAACAAACAACCCCTAAGTACAAAACTCGTCTATTTTCACGCCAAAAAACACCGCATGAAAAATGGTGTTAAAGATAAGAGAGAACGCGTAAGTTTCTAAAAATAAAAAACAAAACAAAAATAGCCATCGAGGGTCATCTACATATGATTGATGATATGATCCACATTAAAAACAACACCCTTCTTTTAATGAAAACATTAAATGTAACATCACCTAACTTTGCTAAAATTAACTTTCACCATTTATTACCTATAAAATGATATCCAAATGCTATATATATATATATATATTATGCCACCTCTCACAATCACAATCACAAACTCTTCTTCATCTCTTTCTACTCATCTTTGTGTTTAACAATGGCCGAAAAGAATAGCAATTTGGCTACTGGAACCTCTGGACCATGTCAAGAGGAAGACGGAAACTCCGGCGGCATCCGGACGGTGGAGATGCTACTGAGACTATTTCCGGTGGGTCTGTGTGTGGCTGCACTAGTTGTCATGATTAAGGATTCTGAGACTAATGATTATGGCTCTTTATCCTACTCCAACTTCACTGGTTTTAGGTACTTAATTTAATCTTTTTAATTTCATTTGATAATGGGTCGGGTTCGGGCTAAGTTGAACTATCTAACCCGTTTATTCATCATCATCATACCCAGTAATCCCATTAATAGCAAAACTAAGGTAGGGTCTGAGAAGGGTAAGATGTAAACAGGCTTACCTCTATCCGGTAGGAATAGAGAGGTTGTTTCTAGTGAGACCCCCGACTCGATAGTATTTTTGTATCAAGCTTTGGACATGAGACACATAACACTCAGTAATTGGGACAAAGGCCGATTTGTGCATGTGCCCCCTTTTTTCGGTTATCAACGCCACCACATGATGCATGACTAGTCGTCCGCCGCTTTTAACGTTATTTTCACGAAATTAGTAAAATAACGTTAAAAGTAGTGCAATTTCACTTTTGCCCCTGTTGGTTACATTTTTTTTTTGAATGACAATTTTTCTAATCTCTGACGTCTGTGGGACTTGAACCCAAGATTTCCCCCGGCCCTTCCAAACTCAGGTGTTTAAAGGCTCTGTGTTTGCCAATGGACCACCACCCCTTGGGATTTTGCGCCATGTGACGGTTCGGTCAGCATTTGGACATTGTGGGGCATTATGTTAAAAGGGGTGTAGTGGGGATGTGGGCATTGTGGGGCATTATGTTAAAGGGGGTGTAATGGAATTAAAAAAAATAAAAAAAATGCTATTGGCCAAACAAAAAGAATAAGGCGTTTAAAAAAGCATGCCCCTCAACTTTTTTTCGAAAAAAAAAGCCCCGGGGGCGGCCAGTGGGCATTGTTGAGCGTTTTTTAGAAGAAAAAAGTCAAAAAAACCCCACAACGGGTGGTGTAAAAGATAGTTTAATGTATTTTCTTGAAATTATGGGTTGTGATTATGCAGGTTTTTGGTGCATGCGAATGGCGTATTGGCTGGTTATTCTCTAGTGACAGCTGCTTTCACGGCAGTACCTCGTCCAATGACCATGCCTCGAGCCTGGACCTTCTTTCTTCTTGATCAGGTTTTCACCTCTCCATCACTTTTGTTTTTAAAAAATAATTATTACTAAAATAAAAACAAAGAGTTTATAGCTTAGCAGTATCAAGATGTATAGTAAAAGTATTTTGTTTTTCCATCTAGTTAAACATTCTAGTCTATTGACATTTGGTGCAGATTTAATGATTTATAAGTAAGTTTATAAAGTGAATGAAGCCGAAACTAAAAGGTTTATTATCTAAAAAAATGAAGCTTGGAGCCGACATATTTAAAATCCTTCATACTTTTAGTTTCCATTCAATTATTCATCTCGGACCTATACCTGGTTATAAAATCTTGTCCCATACCCGGCCTAAACGGGTATATATCGGGTAATTACTTGTCGGATATCTAGTATATGGCATTGGGTATATCTATCAGTTTATCAAAAATACACGTCGGGTATACCCCACCCATAACCCGATCCATCGGGTATCTATTAATCAATTACAATGTGGATGTCACCAAAAGATTACAGATAAAGTGTATGCCAATCTTAAAGACCAATATTTAGTTTTTAAAATCAATTGTAAGAGTGAGGCATTGGTGGGCAATGATAGGAAACTGAAAACCTAGGGAAACCTAGGTTCGATCCTTGAGCCAAACGGGTTTTACCAGTAATTTCATCGTCGTGTCTATGGGCGAGTGGGTTACTGGGTTTTCCCCGGAATTTGTGGTGGACTCGGGTTACTCTTAAAGTACTCCGTTTGGTACAGTGGATGGCTCAAGAGTGCTCGGGATTGATTTTGTTAGCCGTTCAAAAAAATTGTAAGAATTTTGAAAAGTATTAAGGATATATCTCTCTCAAGAAGTAGAGAAGTAGAGATACTGGAGTACTAAATGACGATTAGGTGTCATTTAAAAGGAAAAGAAAAAAAATAAAAGAATACTATGTAATTTGAGAATATTTCATATATATATGACATAATTAAAATAAATATAAAAATGGAAAGCATTTCGGGTATATAACATTATAACGTGTGTATACGTTGTCGGGTAATCGGGTCGGGTAAATGGATATATCATCAAATCCCACACCTATCTTATACCTGCAAAGAAAATATAAAATCATCACATACCCAATTTACTCTACCCCATACTCGTCCCAAATTTTTCGGGTTTCGGGTTTATCCATCGGGTTCAGGTTCCATTGTTATCCCTAATATCATGCGTCTCATTGGATGTTTGATGTATATAGGTTTCGACATACTTGATATTGGCTGCGAGTGCCGTGGCAACTGAGGTGGCATTTTTGGCATATAAAGGTGACGTGACGGTGACATGGAGTGAAGCGTGTGGGACCTACAGTCACTTTTGTAAACAAGCAACAGCGTCAATCATCATCACTTTCTTGGTGGTGATTTGCTACATTTTACTATCGTTAATCTCATCGTATAGGCTCTTCAGCAAGTATGATGCACCTGTCGAGTACCGTAACAAGGGAATCGAAATCGTTGACTTTGGGAATTAAGATAGTTGACTTGTGAAAACTTGTGTGCTAAGTTGTTTGGTTCCCATGAAAAACAAGACTTGTAAGATTCGTAAAGATAAATAATGTATGTTTATGAATTTTCTTCATGCTTTCTTTCTTGTTTGTAACTTAATTAATTGAACTTAGACTTTTAAACCATATATGATTTTGTACCTTTAAATAACTTTTAGAGTTAAATGTAATTTTAGTCCTTGTGGTTTGGGCCATTTTGTCAGTTTAGTCCAAAGGTTTGAAACGTTGTCATGTTAGTCCAAATAGTTTTAAACGTTGCCATTTTAGTCCACTGGGTTAACTCCATCCCTTTATTTTGTTAACTAGAAGGGCATTTCGGTCATTTTAAATGTAATTCTGTTAACTAGAAGGGCAATTCGACCATATAAAATGATCGAATTACCCTTCTAGCTAATATAAAAAATGGACGGAGTTAACCCAGTTGACTAAAATGGCAACGTTTGAAACTATTTGAACTAAAATGGCAACGTTTCAAACCTTTGGATCAAACTGACAAAGACCCAAACCACAGAGACCATGCTTCGGTCAAAATCAAACAAATCGGATAGCTGAAGCAGTTTGGTCAGTTTCTCTTTTAAAATTTGACCGGCCAGTTGTGCTATATATTCAAAGTTTCAAACTATTATTATGTATGGTTTCATTTGCAATTTCAAAGGCTTTAATATAGGAAAAGGTTTAAATACATGGTCTTTTAAAATAGTAAGTCGTAGAAAAAGGTTTAAATACAGTCTTTTAAAATAGTAACTATTACGTAAATTTAGTCAAAAGTTAGCATAATACGATACCTAATTTTTTTTAACCGTAAAGACAACATTAGCCCGATTATATAAATCATAACCCAACATTTTGGCCAACCAAGACTGTTGCAATGGTGTAGGTATCATTTGATCCATGAGATGAGATGTTTAAGACTTTTCTTATCGGTTTTAATATTGAAATGGTTCATGATCAACTAGTGTTGCCAATGCTTGATGCCATCAATTCTTTCTCATATACCGATAGAAGTTGTTGTCTTTGAGATGAGGGTTTGCTAAGATAGGCCAATGGGTGACGACGATCTTGCATCAACACAGCACCTAAACCCTTTGACGAAGCCTCGGTTCCCACAACAAAGTTCTTTGAAAAATCTGGTAAAGCGAGCACTGGGGCTGAGCTTAAAGCTTGCTTGAGCTGATCAAATGCATCTAGTGCATCTTTAGACCATACAAATGCATCTTTCCGTAACAAATCAATCAATGGCTTCGCAAGGGTACCAAAGGAGTGTATAAAACGGCGATAATAACCTGCATGACCAATAAACCCACGTTGTTGTTTCACTGTGGCAGGGATAATGTGGCCTAATTTCTCATGACCACAATAACTTCTCTTAAATCTTGTAAATGTTATGTTTTGTCCCCATTGTATATTAGGATATCAGCAAAGAAAACAATCACCTTTTTTTCCGACTTAAGTGCTTAAAGACTGAGTTCATTACCCAAAAAAATTTATAGGACCGGGGGGTCGAAAACGTATATACCCAAAAATTTCTATACGAAATTTTTTTTATAGAACCGGGGGGTCGAAAACGTTGTTTCACTACTGAGCGAAAAGTCCCCCCCCCCCCGGCCCCTCGCCACTGCCCCCTAACTCATCAAGTAACTCTTCAATGAGTGGATAGAGTAGCGATTTTTCAACGTGGCCTCATTTAGTTTTCTATAATCGATATACGCCAAGAACCTTCTTTTTTGTTAACTAATACAACAGGTGATGGAAAGGGACTCACACTTTCTCTAATTACACCTTTACTGTAAATGTTCGCCTGTCATTTCTTCGATAATGTTCTTTTAGTGAATAGGGTAACGGTAAAGCCCTTTTGATTGAGAGTTATTGTCTCATCCTTGAGAAGAATTCTGTGGTTGTTACATGGTCTATTGGGTAACGTACCTTGCATAACCCCACCGTAAACTAGGACGAACTTTAACACAAGAGAGCTGGTTATCGTGTCCAAGAGTGGTCGGATTTAAGAGAGGGACCTTTTGGCCGAATTCGATGGAATTGATCAAACCGTGCTAGAAAATGATTGTTTCAATCGCGAACCAATAGAGGTGAATTTATTATCCAGAGTAGCTTCCGGAATATGAGCAAGAGAACAGGCATCTTAAAGGGTTATCGGCTTTAACAACCTCAAGATTCTCCCAATTTCAGGTTTAAGACTATGTGTGAAGATGCTAACAGCATAACTGTCCGAAATGGATACCTTATTCAATAAAACATCAAAGAGATCACAGTGATCTTGAATGTTGTCTACACAAGTGAAATCAATTATTCTATGGCATTTCCCAGAAAAGAATCTGTGAATCAATGCACGATCATCTCTTTATACTCCGCCCACGTAATGTCATTAATGGTAGTACATGTACGTCGTGCTTTCAGATGAGTTTGATGCCATTGAAGTGCCTCCCCCTCGAGATGAATCACCACTATTTTCAGTTTAAACTGCTACGGTGTTTCGTCAACAAGGAAGAAGTGCTCTACCCGATAGATATCCAATCACCCACATTGATTCCACTGAATTTTGTAAATTCAAGTTCACAGAATCTGCCTGGTAGCCTGTGTTTCTACCGAGCCGTTGATCGTCAAGATTTCCCAATTGATTCACCTCGTTTGATGGACCTTCACCCAGTACATTCTGATTCACCGTCATACTGAAACTTCGAATCAGATCTTGAATCGTGGTGTTTATGGCATTGGCCGCCAATGATTTCTCCGTTGAAATTTGACCTTCTTCCGCCGCTTTCCGGCCATCTTCGTTTCTTGATTCCGAGTTAATGTCATCATTCCGATTACCGTCGTGTGTGGTGGTAGTAAGCACTGGTAAGGAGCGTTAGAGAGAGATAGACGAAGAGAATTCTAGAGAGAGGAGGAATCTGTTTATCTCAAGCTTCCTAACTTCATTCAACTCGTTGACTTAAGTACAACCTACCGACCAACTTCCAAACGAGTTCCCTATTCAATTACAGACCTAACCTATTGAATATTATTACAAATTAATCCCTTAGCAAGACATAAATCCATACATGCATCTTAATCCGCAAGAAACTACACACTGAAAGTCCATACGAAACTTGAACACCAAGTTACCAGTCACTAATTGATCAAAGAAACCTCAAAATACACTGTAAACAAGCCAAGTCAAATACACAAACAATTAATCATTTCAATTCTATTCTTGCTACATCATCATCCTATTAGCCGAAACCAAGTCCACTTTATACTTCTATAAATCACAAAAATCTCTTCACATCATAATAGATTCGAACGGATCATCAAAAGAAGAAACAAAGGTGAAAAATTCAAATAGCAATATTAATTATACCACTAAAGACTTTCATAATTCTGATGGTTCTAATAAATACTAGGAACTAAAATGGTTAACTCTGTCTAACGAGCCTTGAAAAGAGTTGTCGAGTTTTCCTTGTAGCTACGGCTGCACAAGACTGCAAACAAAATAAGCAAATACGTGCTTATGGCAGGTGCATGGGTCCACACTAGATCATGTTATATCTCTAACGGGTCAAATGGGTTAAATGATCAAAAGTCTCACAAGGTGTATTACTAACGCATAAATTCTGCAAATTATTATTTTATGTAAATAAAACTATAAAATCCTATAAATTTGTAATCAAATTTGACACAGTAATTATCTATATTCTATAGAGAGAAAAATGATTCATATCATTACTCATAATTATTAGGCATGCATATCATTACCCACAGAAAATTCTGGAAAAAAGTGAAGTCAACTGAACCCCGTTTTGACCCGAACCAAAAAATCACCCATTTTAAACAAGCAAATTGCAGAGAAAGTTGACGAAAATTTACCAGTGGATATTTTTTTTTAACTTTGGCCATGGTTTCTGTTGAAGGAATGGCATGCCATGAGTTTTTTACCAGAACCTTGATGATCATCCTGCAAGCGTTAATGTAATCAATTTACAAGCATAAAATTATATAGTTTTTTCCTTTACAGAATGCACTATGAATTTCATAATGTTATTTTCTTGTAAAACTCCAGTCCTAACTACTAAAACGTCTATTAATATAATAATTACAATTTTTTTTTTGTAAAATTATGAGATAAATAAAGGGTTGATATACCTTGTACAGAGACGCAGCTGATTCGGATTCAACTGTTTGATTTTGTTCAGTCCCTTGAAAGCCATCTAAAGCATCTAAAGTTAACTGCCACCCACAAAGGGCTAAAGCACTAGAACTTGAACTAGCACCGTTATTACTGTTGATAACACCAGCTGCAGCAACGTTACCGTTAACCCAAGGGCAGAAAAAATTATGATGCTTGATTGGATCAAACTCAACAGGTTCTTCAAACTTGCTTTCTCCATTCGGCGGCCCTAAATAAAAAAAAAACAGACACATAATTCAGCAGCATGGAACATGATAGAATCCTGCTTAAAAAATCGAATGATGAAAATGCCAATTTGATGATGTGTAAACATGTTATAGGTTTAAAATTCTTGTGTTTTATAAAAAGGGATATTAGTCATCTGGCTGTCAGAATTGGCATAAAAGAAACTAGATGCATACTCGGGGGTAGGGCTGCAAACGAACCGAACGTTCAGCGAACAGTTCGTGAACCGTTCGGCAGGAAGTTCGTTTGTGTTCGTTACATTAATAAATGAACGAACACAAACAAAAAATTCCGTTCGTTTAGTTAAATTAGCAAACATGAACAGAGGCCGCGTTCGTTCATTTATGTTCCATAGTTAGTTAGTGCTTATATTTTTTATATTTTATTTAAATACTTCAAAATTCGGATGAATATAATATTTAATAAGTATCAGTGTATTATATATTCTGTTCATGATGCTTGTTTGTCTCCAATTGTTTTCATTTGTGTTCATGAACATTAGTGTATTATATGTTCTGTTCATGATGCTTGTTTGTCTTCGTTTGTTTTCATTTGTGTTCATGAACGTTCGTTTGCTTTCGTTACCTAAAATTAACAAACGAACATAAACACGTTCATTTCCTTAACGAACAAACACGAACAAAAAATCTCGTTCGGTAAGTGTTCATGAACAATTCGTGAACATATATATTTCCTTAACAAACGAACACAAACACGGCCTTGTTCGTGTTCATTCGGTTCGTTTGCAGCCCTACTCGGGGGCATTAATGAAAATGAATACTTGGGTGGCATTCATATATATTATCCTTTTTAAAAAAAATAATCATTATTTGAAAAACATGATAAACAGCTGGTTATCTAACTTTTTTAATAAACAGGATTTTTCACATACCTAACCCGTTTGCTGGTGGATAACTTGGGTACCCATATTCTTCATTAGGAGACGACTTACGGGCCTGCATCACTTCATCTTTTGATACTTCAAGGCCCGAATATACAACCGCGTTGCAAGAAAGAGAAGGGTGTGAGTTTTGTTCATGTGGTAACAGATTTAAATCACTAGTTTTCTCACCACTCTCAACCGATTCACCTTTAACTGAACCAACAACCTTCGACCCACTATCCCCCCTTCCGGAATATTCTTGTTGCATTTCTTCCGGAACAAACTCACCGGTTTGACCTTGATTCTCCGTCACACCAGTAACCGGTTCCATGTCACCAACAACACTTTCGGTTCTATGAATCAAACCGTGAATCTCCGCTTCATGGCTCGCAGCCATTCCGACACTACCGCCACTAACCGCCAAGCTAGGACCGTCCCGGTCCCGCATGTAATCCCTGGCGGTTTCAGTATTCAGTACTTCGTCATCGTTAGTGCTGCTAACGCCTATTTCACTGTTGACCCAAACCGCAGGCGGGCACGTGCTCTGTTGAGCCTGGATGCTTTGGTTCATGTCGGAAGTTTCGTTCGGGTCAGGGTTAATCGCTGATGTGGACGGGTAGTTGACCTCATCGATAAACACCGGATGGTTTTCGACGCTTTCCATAGAATCATTATCTTCACTATGACAAATCGTATCCATTGCAATAACAGAAGAAGCGCGTGCTGCGTGTTCATGGCCATGGCTTGACGGACCGGCCTGACCGATATCGAAATACAAGGTCTGACTAGGACCTGCACCGGATGACGACTCGCAGGCTCGTTTAGACGGGCCTGTGGACGTCTTGCTGTCGTTGATTTCGTCACCATCACGGTCAATGACGACACCCTCGACGCTATCCGCCTGGCGAATCAGCCCGTGTGGTCTATCAACAGTGGACCCACCTTCGTCAACGTTCCGTTTGAAAGTAGTGGGACCTCGGGATTCGTACGATGCTGCACGGTCACCAACCTCGCTGCCAGCTGGCTGCCCGATGACTAGATCGCGACCTATATTCACATCTTGATATAATTCAGATATCGGTCGTTTATGCCCGTGACCAGTCGAAAATCCACTCCCCATCGTAAGATTTAAATCCATCCTGACGTTCGAATTTGCCGCTTCATCAACGTCCTCCGTCTGCTCTTCTTCCGCCCCGTCAGCAGCCACCCACCCGCTAATGGCACTAGCGGCACTTACTCCACGCGTTATCGCCATCTTTTTACTCGTTTCGGGAACATCGATGTTGTTTGGAGCAAGACGAGCGGGAAGATTGACACGAACAAAGTCCAAGATCCTCACTGTCGCGCCACATAAGCTACAATCCAGCAGCAACGATCCGGATTCGAACTTTGACCTGACTCGAGAGCCTTTTCTAGTTGAGTTAGAGAAACGTTTCTTGTTTGGGCCTCGATCTTGTAACGGGTCGTAATCTTTAATTGGACTGAACGAACCACCGTTTCTAGCTGATTGAGCCGAATGCTCTTCGCAATCTTGAACGTTTGGAAGCCACCTCGGCTCCCATCCACATAGACTTATCAACTTCTGAGCCTGATTATAGAAGATATTATCAACTTTAGTAGAAAAATTTCCCAAATTAAAAGAACAAAATAGTTAGGGGTGCAAACGAACCAAACGTTCAGCTAACAGTTCGTGAACCGTTCGGCGGAAAGTTCGTTTATGTTCGTTCGTTTAATAAATGAACGAAAATTTCGTTCGTTTAGTTAAATGAACGAACATGAACAAAGGTTGCGTTCGTTCATTTATGTTCGGTAACGTGTTCGTTTATGTCCGTTGTGTCCAATAGTTCATCTGTGTTTTTAATTTTTATTTTTTATTTAACTACGTCAAAATTCCGAAAAATAACAATATTTGATAAATATTAGTGTATTATGTATTTTGTTCAACAACGCTTGTTTGTGTTCGTTTGTTTTCATTTGTGTCCATGAACATTAGTTTGTGTTCGTTTGTGTTCATTACATAAAATTAACAAACAAACACAAACGAACACGTTCATTTTCTTAACAAACGAACACGTCGTTCAGGAAGTGTTCATGAACAGTTCGAGAACACGTATATTTCTTAACAGACGAACACAAACAAGGACTTGTTCAGTTTGTTTGCAGCCCTAAAAATAGTGATACAGTATTATCTTACACGCAAATATATGCTTATTTCCGAATCAGACATAATGTCTGCCGGATAACCAGAGGACTGGGTTAGAAACCGGTCAATTTCTAGACCTCTAGAAAGCTTCATCTGGTCAAGAGCCGAATTAGCCACAACGGGTAAATACGGAAACTGAATCAGACCGTCACAACGGTCCTTGTAACCACCGATCAGAGCGGATGGTGGGGTCGGAGGAAACTGAACCAAGCTTGCGGCACAGCTGTTTCCTCTCCAAGGACAGGTGGCATTATGTCCTTCGTCCAGCAGGTTAGCAAACTCTTCACCGTTTTCACCTGTTTATATAGAGCATAAAAACTTAAATATACGCCAGTGTGCACGGTTCGGTTTTCGGTTATTGAAAACCGTTCGGTTTTGGTTTTTTCTGTTTTAGCAATGGTTCGGTTTGATTTTTCGGTTTTTTCGGGTTTTGGAACAAAATACATAAGAATAAAAAATTAAAAGTATAACCCAAGATGCAATAATATTTCTTAAATGTTTACATTTGGGTTATTATAATTAACCTTTTTAATTGATATTGTTCACATAAACCTAACCTTCTAATTTATTTTTATGTTCTTCCAAAGTTTTTACTTAAATGTTTACATTTGGGTTATTATAATTAACCTTTTTAATTGATATTGTTCACATAAACCTAACCTTCTAATTTATTTTTATGTTCTTCCAAAGTTTTTATTATAACATCTTATATAATACTTTGAAATCAATAAATTTATATGTTATATTTGGTTATTTATTGTAGGCAATGCATTTCAAAGATAGATAAACATGTGAATGTGTTTATTATAAATACTTAACATTCAAGAATAAAACTAATAATTTCTAAATCAATATACAACAAACATTAAAAAGATGACTTTTTAGGTTATTCGGTTCCGGTTTTTTTTTTCGGTTTTCAAATAAATGTAAAACCATAACGGAACCGTATATTTCAGTTCGGTTTTTTGTGCGAATCGTTTTTTTCGGTTTTCTGCTCACCCCTACGCCAGCCTGGCAAATAAAGTTAATTATATCAGCATTCACCTTCTGTACGAGCCCATGAATCTTGTGCATCGTATGTCAGATTTTCCCCACAAGCCTCACACTGAATCGTATCAACATCTACATTCACCCAACCTCGTCTAGCACAAGAAAGTGAACTAGCAGCCTGACAAAAAACAGTAAAAATTATCACAAGTTTTGACAAGACTGAATAATTCAAACGTTAAATAAACTGATTTTCAAACCTTAGGTTTTCCAAACCAATTAGCAGGACTGAAAGTAGACAACCGTCTTAAAAGATCACCCCGTTCCCATGGTCTGCATGAAGGCTTCGACGAACCAAGAGCCGAACCACCCGCACCCGTACTCAACGAGATCCACATGGGCTGTGAACTAACACGCGAAAGTGAACCAGCTTTCGACCCCTGACCATGACCCAACCAGTCTGCAGCACTACCAGCATTGGTGGCAACAGCTGGTGATGATGCTCCAGCAGAGCTAAAAAAAAAATATAGATAAATTAACTAGATGATTCGTGATTACATTTACAACACATGTACATTCGCTGTATGCTAAGTAGTTAATGCGGTAAAATAAATATCGGATATCGGTCAAGGACCGATATTTGAGATTTCGGTTATATCAGTGGGATATCGGTAATTTTAATATCATGCTAAATTTATATATATAGCAATTTCACACTAACAATTGTAACAAGTAAGAACTGACTAAGACTTAAAACACTAACATTTAACAGTAACAACTAACAACTAAGACTTAAAACACTAATAGCAGCAATAAGAAGAAAAATGAACGGTAGAAATAAGAAGAATGGTACTCATATCGGGAAAATCGGTGATTTATCGATCAAATATCGGTCCTATGGTCACATATCGGACAATATCGCTGATATTATCGGTACCGATATTCTAACCGATATTTTGTACCGCCATCTAGGCAGGGGACCGATAACCGATATATCACTGATATATCGGTTGATATATCGGGATATTAACTACATAGGCTGTATGCGGTAAACGAAAACTTCATCATTAATTCATTCTGTTAAAGTATTAAACCTACTCAATGTTAGCTCATAGGCCCAAAAACATAGAATAACTTCTAATTTACATGTCAAATACTGAGATTCATTCATACAGCATTCCGAACAACAAATGTACAAATTCAATTATATAGAAACAAAATCTAATTAGGTCAATAAAACTAACATAAATCAACAAACCTTTAAATCCATAGAGCATAATTAAAAAATTCCCAAATTAACCTACATACCTAATTGAACCAAAAGGCATAAAATATCGAAAATCCCTAAATAAAAACAACAATTCACGACTCAGATAGCAATCAATTGAACAGTAGCAGATTGTATCTGGTTAAAGGTGAGGAAGAAAGTTGCAATTGAAGGGGGGAAATTAGGGTTAGGGTTTAGACCTGGCAGCAGCGGTAGGAGGAGGAGAATTGGGGAAAAGTAAGGGGTCACCGGAGGAGCTGATTCCTTCTTCCCTCATGGAAAATGAAGAGAGAGAGAGAGAGAGTTTGTTGAATGAATAAATGATCACTGAAATTGATGCTGCTGCTGCTGGCTACTGTTGTTATTGTACGTTTATATGGATCGTAGCCGACTACAGGATTTTGTACCTTGTCACGTGAGTCGTGCGTGATCGTGTAGACTTGTGCAATAAAAATGTTTATCCGTCATTGTATTCGTATTAACGGTTATTGGATTTTATCACCTTCAACTATTCGCTATTGTTTGTTGTCACTCTTAACTATTACTTTGACTCTCACTACTCTCAACATAACACTTTGTTTGTTATGTCACCCCAGAGTTAACCAGACGCTAACTCAGTTAGTTCTTTTTGTTGACGTGGCCAGTTTTTGATGAAGTGGCTTGTTCTTGATGAGGTGTCATGCTGATGGAAAAGAATTATTTTTTAAAGGAATCTAAACTATTTTTTAAAGAAATCTATATTTTAATTATAATTAATATAATATATAATACATAGGGTGTGGTTCGGCTACAAAATCCATTTTTCCTACACAGTGTACAAAGTCATAAAACATCACAATTTCAACAATAAAACACACTCAAAACCCACAAAAACAGAGTGGAGATCACTAAAACACAATATCCAAACCCTAACAGTCCATAAAAACTTCAAACACACCATCGTAGAACTATGCATATAAAACACAACATGATAATCAACATAAAACACACTAATGTTAGAGATTCAATAATCAAAGCCTTGGCATCCAAAATACAACACAAAACCCACAAATATGGTGTTTTAGTAATCCTCACTTTGTTATTGGTGGGTTTTGAGTGTGTTTTATGGTTAACATTATAGTGTTTTATGACTTTTTACATTTTGTAGGAAAAATGGACTTTGTAGCCAACTCTCACCCATAATACATATATATAATAATATGTATATGTAACGATCCTCTCTTTTTCTCTCTACTTCTCTCCCTCTCACTCTACCCCGTCTCTCTCTCTACATCTCTCTCTCCCCCTCCATCTCTTCACCAAAAACAACTGCCACCATCAACCATCACCGCCCCACCTGCCACCATCCATCAAAATTTACACCAGCCGCCATTTACCATCACAAGATCTGCAACTAAGCATTTTTCTTAGAAACATTGATGAACAAAATTCTCAAGACAGTGGTTCTAAGTTCTAGCAGGTGAGAGATGCTTCGATGCGTTTAGGTTGACCAAGTTCATTAACTGCTACCAACAGGTGAGAGATGCTCGAAGTTCTAAATTGGACTCATGGCTTGATGAAACCCTAACTTTACTCCGAAACAATATTGAAGCAAAAACGAACAACCTTTGTAGTTGAAACTAAAACTAAACTTGAAGTTGTTGACGGGGTGGGGCTTGGGGTTTCATAAAAAAAATGTTTTTATTTTTATTTTTTAATTAGATTTAAAAAAATACTTCAAATATAATATTTTACACGTCACCATGCCACATCAATAAAAAATGGCTACATCTGCAAAAGAACTAACTGAGTTAGTGTTTGGTTAACGACGGGATGACAAAACAAACAAAGTGTTAAGTTAGAAGTGATAAGAGTCAAAGAGATAGTTGGGAGTGACAGCGACCAATAGCGAATAATTGGGGGTGATAACATCCAATAACCCGATATTAATCTATAGTATCTATGCTAGACTAGGGTTAAATACAAAGTGTAAAAATAAATAAGAACGACAATAGACCTGCAAATGAACCGAATGAACACGAACATAAGCATGTTCGTGTTTGTTCACTTAACTTTAATCGAACACGAGCATATAATTGAACACATTTTTTGTACATGTTCGTTTATTAAGAAAATGAGCATGTTCGTGTTCGTTTATGTTTGTTCGTTTAAAACCTAAATGAACAGTTTACGAACGTAAACAGACATAAACAAACAAACTTAAATGAACATAATTTAACAAACAATAAACAACCCAAATGAACATAATTTAACAAACACAAATGGACATATTTGACTAACCATAAACGAACAAAAAGTAGTTTTTTATATAAATCAGTGCATAATTATGATAAATTCCATTGGAAACCCTATTTTTATTTATTACCAGTTAGTTAGAAAGTTTCTATTATCTTTAATATTTATATAATTATAACTACTTATGAATTTAAATTGAAACGACGAAACATAAACAAATGTATATAAACGAACGTTCATGAACATAAATGAACAAACAAAATGTGTGTTTATGTTCGTTCGTTTAACTAAACGAGCTTTTCGCATAACAAGTTCATGAACGTTCAGTTCATTTAGAGGCCTAAATAGTAAGAAGGAGTTTAGTTTATTCATCTTAGATTTGGAGGGTTAAGATTAGTTTTAAGGAAAAGAAAATAGTGAAAGACATATAGAAAACAGTACATTTATTGACTTTCTATCTCCACATGTAAGGTATATATCAATTCCTCCAATCAATTTGAAATCCCCATAATTTTTTATACGATATTTAAAAAAAATCATCATAATAATGAGCCTTTTTTATCTTTAGTATGAGTATGATATTACTATATAAAAATAAAATAATAATTTTCATTTACAGGGTTTTCTTTGCATTATGTTAAAGGTTATGGTCATTACGTTTTTACTAGGGTTTCTATAAATTATGTTATTATCAAAACTTATAACACAATGTTAATTTGGGTTCGGTGCATTGCGTTTTTTTATCAGAAACTATAACACAATGTATGGCACGATGAAGATGGTGTTATATGTGGGTTTTCTATACATTGTGTTATCGGTTCTGATATTGTGTTTTCAACTAGGGGAGTACAGACAAAGCTTGCTCCCATGTAGATGAGACTGGGGGCGGAAGGCTTGCAACAGGAGATTGTAATAGCTGATCCAGAGTTAGCACATGTCCCAACGGAGCGCCGGCTGCAGCTGGTTGGGAAGAAAAGAGGGGAAACGTTGTCGGATCTGGCCTTGTGTATATGTATGGGTTAGGATTTGGAGGTGGATGGCTGGGACCAGCCTCATTCCTGCACAGGGTTGGTTATGAGCTTGTGAAAGGAAGAGCTGGAGGCCCAGGAGATAACGACGGCTCTGGCTCGTCATAGTCCAACCGAATCCTTACCCCTTTGTCTATTTCCCTACTCACGTATTGGTTGAGGAGAGACCTCAACTCTAGGAAGTTGTTGGCGACCCCTTCAGGGGTAAGGTCAACACGTGAGGGGGTGTTAGAGGCACCGACGTTAGGGGATGGAACCCCTGATCTAGACGGAGTCGGTGTTTGGAAAGTGAAGAACTCAGGGTATGTTGCTCCAGTAGGAGTGCTCCCCGGTGTTGAGAAGGACATTGTGTGACACCTGTGTCACTGCGACCATCAAACAAAAACCAAACCAATGAAATATTGTATTTCATACTTTGGACTTGTATAAATATGTGTATCTTTTGCACATATCAACTCTTGTTCGATTTCAAGCTCTAAATCGCTTTCTGGAAGGTTATACGCGCACAAATGCGTAAATATAACCAGTTTAATGCAACAAACACTCCGGAATAGTGAAATAGGCTTAACATACCTTAAATAACCTTTACATAACTTAGAAAAAAGTTTTGGAAGGTTTGGTATGGTGAAATCAAGTTAAATCGCTTACAGGGACTAAAGTTGACAAACTGCGAAAGTATGTCAATTTGAACTGTAACAGACATTCCGGAACATGACCATAAGTTAAACATACCATAAATATCCTTTACATAGCTTAGAAATAGGCTTTGAGGGGTTCGGTATGCTAAAATAAACTTTTGGGTCATTCAGGGACTAAAAGCGTCAAAAAGTGCACAAGTTTGCATTTTCGCGCATATCTTACGTTCTGAATACATCCGGACATCCAAAAATTTATGTAAGCACTAAAATATTTTATTTTAGTGTTTGGCATAAGAAAAATCCATTCGTCACACCATTTGGATCGTTTTTCGTGCTTATGCGCATTCCGTCGTAATTAATCGAACAACGCAACCGTACGGCCAAACGAACCGACATCCGAAATATTTTTGAGCATGTTTTGAGTTCCCTATACTTTAACTTCATTTTATAGCTTTGAAATGAGGTTAACGGGGTTTAAAAGTGTCAAATATGCATCAAAATACAAGTTTCTGGGCTGCAGGGACCAAAATGGTAAATCTGCCAAACTTGGCCCTTGCGCACCGTAAAGGTTATTTGTTACGGTGCGCAAGCAGTGTCCAGATGCAGCAAATCGTTTTTGGCTGCTGTTATCTGCCCCTAAACATTCTCCAAAGGTCAAGTGTCACTTGTTAAACTCTTATGGTGGCCAAAAATAAGTACCACAACATTGTGACAAGTGTACGGGCTAGATCATTCCCTCTTCTCCAAGAAACGATCCTAACGATGGACCGAAATCTATAAATACCCATCACATTTCACTTCATTTCTCACAAGAATCTGATCATTTGTGCTCTAAGTTGAAACATTTGTTTCATACCTGAGCTATTTTGATCTAGATTAGCATTCGGGGACCCTTCGTAAGTGTTCTTTCGTTCTTTTATTGCTTTTCGAGTCCGAAAGTCGAACTTTGTTTGACTTTCTGCATTGACCAGTTTATGGTCGATGCGAAGTTCGTTTGAACTTCATAACGTGAGCGTGATCACGATGGTTATAGTCCCTAGTGACTATACCTACTGATTACCACGTTATCTAGGCTCAGTGACGAGCCGTAGTTTCGGTCAGAATACGTATTCTTGCGTATTTTGTAACCAAACTACTCTTAGGTATCACAACCGTTTGTTGTGATACCAAACCTGTTTTCTAAACTTAGTTAAGCATGTTTTAACATGCTTAGCTCGTCACTTTTAGTTTAGTGCTTATATAGGGTCGTCAGGTAAGCGATCTAAACAATCGCTTATACTTTCGAACCCGACCCGTTTGGTCGATCATTAGGATCCGACCAAGCACATTAGGTAACCATAGTATATAGGGAATAACCTTCTGAGGTTATACCTTATGGTCGCTTCGTTTAAGTAGTTGTATGATAGGTAGTATATATGCCTTAGGTAAATTACCAAAATGCCCTTTTGACGCCAAAATTCATTTTAAGCATATGTAACATAACTTTTGACATCTAAACTGATTTGACAACAATATTAGACATGTTAAGGCATATGTTACTTGTCATAGGACTAGTTAGACGTTCCGAACGCGTTTCACGCGAACGACGCGTTAAAGTAGCATAAGCTACCTGAACGGGTCGTAATGGGTCACAAGCACTTATGTTAGGTTTCATTTAGTATGTAGGCTTTGTTAAACCATATGACACGAGTCTCTACACTCGTTTGGTTTACGAAACCTCATTCTATCCGATCTTCCGACTTAGGTCCGGTTTATTAATGTAGTTACCTATATTAGGTGTCGTTTGATATTCCGCGATCTCTAGCATTGCTTGGTGGTTATCTTAGGACTTCTGAGCAATCTCAAGTGAGTACATAGACCCCTCTTTTACTGTTTTCCAAACTGTTTTGGGGTGAAACACATGTGCCTACTTGTTACTTTCATGCTTTCCTGTTTTCACATCATATACTTCCTATGTTCATTAGTACATTATAGTACATGATTTCATTACATTTTATACTATGTATGTCCATTGTGTGCATACTTAGTACATGGTTCTACATTACATTTCTGCTATGTATGTTAACTGATAGCATGCTAGCACATTGATTTACATGACTTTTCTGCTTTATATGTTAACTTAGCATACTTAGTACATTTCTTATTCATCATATGCTACATTTTGGTATGACATTTGGTTTGTTTAAACTATATTATACATATTCTTTTGATAACCCATTTTTACATGGTTATCCGACTGTCGCAAGGCTTGGATGTATGAATTTTCACAATACCACATAAATGTCTAATATCAGTATAGCATACATTTACTACACAAAACATAACTTTGATTTAAACCAAGTTTTACTTCAATACTTTGTTTTGTGCATTGCACCTATGGTTTAGTTGATGCATTTCACTAGCCATACATATCATTTTGGTTACACATTACATGATTTACATTTGACAAATAAACATTTTCAACATTGGTTATACGTTACATGATTTACATCTTGACATAAACATTTTGGTATATTATTCAATACATTTGACAATTGGTTTAAACATAGACATCTTACATTTGTGGTTTGGTTTGATTAAGTGATGAAGTAACGATGCGTGTGTAATATGATACAAGCATGGTGGATACGCCGCTGGTACTTCCTATATATAAGTGTTTGTATGGTATTACATATCGTAGCGTTATTTGAATCATTTCAATTTGAGACATATAACATTTTATACAAATAACATACCTTTCACAAGACATTGATTTACAAACAACTTATCTTATACAAACTCATTTTACTTGGTTATTCAGTTAACCATACATTATTCTCTTATTTATACATATCATCTGAACTTATTATTTTTCAAAGGATTTACAAAAACAAAGCAAATTACAAGATTCATGACTAAACATTTTCTCAAACATAAGTCATGAAACCTATTTTCACAAAACCTATGTATCTCACAGGCATTTTTATGCTGACGTACCTGTTTTCACATGTGTTTTCAGGAGCTGTTGCATAAGATGATCAAGATACACATAGGCAGACTTGGGCTTTAGTGACAATAAAAGATGCAAGACTAGTTAATTATGTTGTATTTACTTGTTTGTTAAGACATTGTAACACTTTTAAATCAATAAAACGAAACTTCAATTGCCATGGATTTGAAACAATTAATTCTGTTACAACACTCCTCGATGTTTTCGCCACGTTTTGTATGTTCTACGTGGTCGGGGTGTGACAGAAAAGATGGTATCAGAGCCAATGGTTATAGGGAATTAGGTTATTAGTAATGCTTTGACCTAGTCTATAACCTTCTTAGGACCCTAACGCGAGTTTACTTGCGTTTAGTCATAAAACAATACCGTCACCTATCCTTAGGCGACTACCACAACAAGAATATAAATTTCAAAACCGTTTTGAAAACTAATCATCTGTTCTAGGATGATTGATTACAAGGTTTTGAACCCTCTATTGTAAGGTTTTGAACCCTCTGTTATATGGTTTTGAACCCTTTTGAGTTTTCAAAATCTCGTCAAGGTTTTGGGTTTTAAATAATGTGAACACGTGCAAACTGGAAGGGTGAATTCCTGTATTCTGGGTTTTCTGTCTAGGCAAGCACTTCGTATACATCTCATCAGATGCGAGACCAGTTGTGCTTACCTGGGAATTCTTGGGATGAGTGTTCAATTATAGGCGAGCATGTCTTCGCGATACATTATTTTTGACCTGTTTACTTTGATTAATCACCGAGGTCGTTTGTTGCTTTGTAGTAACAAACAAATGACCACTATCCTTGCTTTCATCAGATTTGTTTCATCCCATTCTTTTCGTCTAATTCTCTCACTCGTTTCCTTTCATGTTTCCTCTTTTAGAATGCCTCCACGACGCGAAAATCCGGTATCTATTGACGATCTGGCAGCTGTCATTACACAGCAAATAACTGCTGCAATCCCGACCATCGTTGCCCAATGTCACCAAGCTATCAACAACAATAATGCCCTCTGCAACTTCAAGACGTTCAACTCGGCCAAGCCATCAAAGTTTTTTGGGTCTCAAGGAGCGACTGCACTTCTGCAATGGTTCGAGAGTCTAGAAAGCACCTTCAGGCATGTTCAATGTCCAAACGAGCGAAAGGTAGATTTCGCATCTAGTGTCTTTGAGAAACGAGCTTTGACGTGGTGGAACGGTGTGGTGAGAGATAGGGGTGCCGAAGTGGCACTGGCTCAAACATGGGAAGAACTTAGAGCACTGATGATGAAGGAATTTTGTCCTCATCACGAGATCAGGGCCTTGGAAAGGGAATTCGACGATCTTAAGCAAGACAGCGGTGAACATCGAGCATACATTGATCGATATGAGGAGATGAGCCTGTTATGTCCTACCATGGTTACGCCTTTGGATAAGGCGATCGAAAAATACATTGATGGTCTCCCTGACTCAGTTCAGGACATTGTTACTGGTAGTAACCCCACTACGGTTAGGCAGGCCATTGAGCTATCTGCAACCTTGACTGAATCTCAGATCAGGAAACGTAAGCTTTTCCGAAAGGGTGACAAGAAACCGGTCGAGGAATCGAAACCAATCGAGGAATCAAAGACCATGGATGAACAGACTGGATCCCCTGAGAAGTCTAAGAAGCGTAAGGCTTCGCAGAATTGTGCGATTGCTGCTCAACCCAACCAAAACAACCGCAAGCAACCAACTCAACCTCCTGTAAAGAAACCTTATGCCGGTACTGCACCGATATGCGACAAATGTAATGCACACCATTTAGCTCACCTACAGTGTCGTTTATGTGCATCATGTGGGCGACTCGGTCACCTGGCAAATGCTTGTCGATTTACCCCGAACCAAGGTGGTCCAAACCAACCTCAAGTAAATCCTGCTCAAGCTCGTCTTCCACCAGGACCTTGCTTCAACTGTGGCGAGATGGGCCATTTCCGAAGAAATTGCCCAAAGATTGCTAATGCGAATCCAGCGCAAGGATAAGCATCGGACCAACTAGAAGACAATGTTGTTTAGAAATAATCAAGCCTTATGTATTATTTTCTTTTGTAGTCAAGGTCCATGAAACAGTTGTTGTTGTTGTTTATAAATAAATCATTTTAATTACATTGCAATGTACAAATGTGATGGCTTGTATAAACAACGTATCCTCTACAATACCGAAAATCAAGGAACCGTATTCCTTGAAGAAAAAACTACCCCGTAATTTCTTCCATTTTATTATCTCTTGCGTTTTCCACGGAAAATCCTGAGTACCCGTTTCTTCCAAGGAAACGAAGTACAAGGCGCAAGTTGCAACTCTGTACGAATACCCAAAGTACCACTATAAATTCTTAATAAGGTACCTAAGGGTATTTCTGTATATTCTAAAATTATTGTACTCTAACTCGAATAGTGCGTTTTCTTGAAAACGAAATAGAATTTTTGGAAGATCTTTCTATCTTCATAGTTAGATTCTTGCTAATGTTTAAAGTACCAAATGAAATCCATGAAATGGATTCCTAGTGTGCTTTAAATGCATGTACGTAATTAACAAAACAAAACTTACAAATTAAAGATCTAGATAAACAATTTTGTGGTTATGTGACTATGTGTTTATGCATTTTGTGTTTTCGTATACACTGGATATTCGTTATCCAAATCCTCATAGAATTTTTCTTATCTTCATATGAGGGATTCGTAGTAGGATATTCAAAAAGGTACTATCTTAAATCCTTAATGGACTCCTACGTTGTAGTTAAGTCCCTTGGATTATAAAGTACTATTCCAGAGTTTTAAGGACAACATGTGTTGATATAGTTGAAGAGATTGGTTCGACAATCTAGTTAAAGACGTCCTACGTCGATGTAGTTAAATATTCCTCTTGGGTAGTTAAGTTAAATAGATTGGTTCGACAATCTAGTTAAATATATCATGTGTTGATATAGTTAAAGAGATCCTACATCGATCTAAGTTAAATAGATTGGTTCGACAATCTAGTTAAATATATCATGCGTTGATATAGTTAAATAGGCCCTCTGGCGGTCTAGTTAAAGAGATCCTACGTCGATCTAAGTTAAATAGATTTGTTCGACAATCTAGTTAAATATATCATGCGTTGATATAGTTAAATAGGCCCTCTGGCGGTCTAGTTAAAGAGATCCTACGTCGATCTAAGTTAAATAGATTGGTTTGACAATCTAGTTAAATATATTATGTGTTTATGTAGTTAAATAGGCCCTCGAGTGGTCTAGTTCAAGAGATTATTCGTTGTTTTTCCCATACGCATTATGAAATGAACTGTGCGGACTGTGCAAGGAAGTACGTAATTATGGAGGCCGACATAATTATGGAATTCAGTGCACAGAAACCACGGGAAGTTTTGTCATGTGTTAAGACCTACAGTGACAAGAGTAATGATACGGGAGAAGTCTTGAACTTTGACCAATGTCATATATTCTTATACTCCCCAATTCTGATTTCAAGCACACACAAGTTTCCTATGATAATTCTTCACGGGAAACGTTCTCCTGTCTATAGTTTGAAACTCCATGTTTTGCTACTACAAGGACTTCACTTTGAGGGTTGACATTTTCGCTAAGAATCCTAACATGGCCCAGAGTTTTACTTAAGGGTTTAATGGATCTATTAGAAGGCGAAACCGTCACAGCTGTCTTCACAAGTTTCCTCTAGAAATTAATTTCGGGACGAAATTTCCTAAAGTAGGGGAGACTGTGACACCTGTGTCACTGCGACCATCAAACAAAAACCAAACCAATGAAATATTGTATTTCATACTTTGGACTTGTATAAATATGTGTATCTTTTGCACATATCAACTCTTGTTCGATTTCAAGCTCTAAATCGCTTTCTGGAAGGTTATACGCGCACAAATGCGTAAATATAACCAGTTTAATGCACCAAACACTCCAGAATAGTGAAATAGGCTTAACATACCTTAAATAACCTTTACATAACTTAGAAAAAAGTTTTGGAAGGTTTGGTATGGTGAAATCAAGTTAAATCGCTTACAGGGACTAAAGTTGACAAACTGCGAAAGTATGTCAATTTGAACTGTAACAGACATTCCGGAACATGACCATAAGTTAAACATACCATAAATATCCTTTACATAGCTTAGAAATAGGCTTTGAGGGGTTCGGTATGCTAAAATAAACTTTTGGGTCATTCAGGGACTAAAAGTGTCAAAAAGTGCACAACTTTGCATTTTCGCGCATATCTTACGTTCTGAATACATCCGAACATCCAAAAATTTATGTAAGCACTAAAATATTTTATTATAGTGTTTGGCATAAGAAAAATCCATTCGTCACGCCATTTGGATCGTTTTTCGTGCTTATGCGCATTCCGTCGTAATTAACCGAACAACGCAACCGTACGGCCAAACGAACCGACATCCGAAATATTTTTGAGCATGTTTTGAGTTCCCTATACTCTAACTTCATTTTATAGCTTTGAAATGAGGTTAACGGGGCTTAAAAGTGTCAAATATGCATCAAAATACAAGTTTCTGGGCTGCAGGGACCAAAATGGTAAATCTGCCAAACTTGGCCCTTGCGCACCGTAAGGGTTATTTGTTACGGTGCACAAGCAGTGTCCAGATGCAGCAAATCATTTTTGGCTGCTGTTATCTGCCCCTAAACATTCTCCAAAGGTCAAGTGTCACTTGTTAAACTCTTATGGTGGCCAAAAATCAGTACCACAACATTGTGACAAGTGTACGGGCTAGATCATTCCCTCTTCTCCAAGAAACGATCCTAACGGTGGACCGAAATCTATAAATACCCATCACATTTCACTTCATTTCTCACAAGAATCTGATCATTTGTGCTCTAAGTTGAAACATTTGTTTCATACCTGAGCTATTTTGATCTAGATTAGCATTCGGGGACCCTTCGTAAGTGTTCCTTCGTTCTTTTATTGCTTTTCGAGTCCGAAAGTCGAACTTTGTTTGACTTTCTGCATTGACCAGTTTATGGTCGATGCGAAGTTCGTTTGAACTTCATAACGTGAGCGTGATCACGATGGTTATAGTCCCTAGTGACTATACCTACTGATTACCACGTTATCTAGGCTCAGTGACGAGCCGTAGTTTCGGTCATAATACGTATTCTTGCGTATTTTGTAACCAAACTACTCTTAGGTATCACAACCGTTTGTTGTGATACCAAACCTGTTTTCTAAACTTAGTTAAGCATGTTTTAACATGCTTAGCTCGTCACTTTTAGTTTAGTGCTTATATAGGGTCGTCAGGTAAGCGATCTAAACAATCGCTTATACTTTCGAACCCGACCCGTTTGGTCGATCATTAGGATCCGACCAAGCACATTAGGTAACCATAGTATATAGGGAATAACCTTCCGAGGTTATACCTTATGGTCGCTTCGTTTAAGTAGTTGTATGATAGGTAGTATATATGCCTTAGGTAAATTACCAAAATGCCCTTTTGACGCCAAAATTCATTTTAAGCATATGTAACAAAACTTTTGACATCTAAACTGATTTGACAACAATATTAGACATGTTAAGGCATATGTTACTTGTCATAGGACTAGTTAGACGTTCCGAACGCGTTTCACGCGAACGACGCGTTAAAGTAGCATAAGCTACCTGAACGGGTCATAATGGGTCACAAGCACTTATGTTAGGTTTCATTTAGTATGTAGGCTTTTGTAACGACTCACACAAAAACGTTCTAAAAACATTCTGTAAATATATATCCGGACCTTGATGTAATAAACCTCATTAAAAGTCCTATTTATATTATTATTTTATTCACTAGGAAACCCTAATTGAGACACCCAAGTAATTCTACGCAAACCCTAAAATTATCAGAACAATCAGAATCAGGATCAGGGCCCCTAAAACTCGGGGGGGGGGGGGGCATTTCCTAGTTAACGATTATCTAAATTACGTGCTGTCCAAGTTGAATTTTCAGAAAGTGTCGACTCACCTGAGCTAGTTCCACACGTGGCTATCCTATGAAGAAAATGTTTACCTTACGGACCTCAACCTTGTTAAGCTTACGGTCCGTAAGCTAGACCAAAATTGTGTATAAATAGCAGCGTTTGGCACTTGAATTCTGACATTTGAGCGACGATCAAATTCCAAACGTACGCTGAGATATCGTCTGATTTCTATCAAAAACATTAATTAGTAGGGGGGATGCTGCTACGATACAGGGTATTAACTTGATCGCTGCTACGATTCATTTTCCGATCGATCAATATATCCAATGGATGTTTAAGTGCCGCCCACATTAGGGTTTATGCTTTGTCATTCGTCGTGATTTCGACGGGATGTTGAGTGCTGTCCGAAATCGGACTATACTCTGTCCTTAGTTGTGAATTCGATGGATGTTTAAGTATCGTACTTTGTCGTTCGTCGTTAATTCGATGGATGTTTAAGTATCGCACTTTGTCATTCGTTGTGAGGGTTGATCTCGTGAGTTATCGTAATTGCTGTATTAAGTTACCTACCTAGTTCGTATGCACTAGGTTACAAGGCTAAATCAGTAGGCTAAGCTCTGCCCGTATAAATCTGCAATATCAAGGCTTATCTGTAGAATAAATTTTGTCCGTATGAATCTGCATGATTATCTGTGAGTCATTCTCTTTTTCTCAACTGTTTTACAATACCTCAAATTATTTTCAAGGTTATAATTACAGGGACTAAGTCGTGGATATCTTGAATTACTGGTTAGTGGGGTATTGTGCACATTACTAATTTTCTCCCAGTTAGGTTCATTGACCTACTCGGGATAATCACTGTTAGGTTCATTGACCTACAGGGATAATCATCACTATTTAGGTTCATTGATCTAATAGTGGTATGACCATCGTCACCATTGTGACATGTCACCATTGTGACAGAACGCCAGATAAAAATAAGATAGAAGCCATTGTAATCGCTCTTATGCTGTAATTAATAACTATGCATCATTATGCAAAATAGAATGATTCACTCAGTATTTCCCGCTGACAAAACCTTTTTAAAACACTTTTCAGGTAATTACAGTAGATTGGAGTAAAAGATGGATACGGCACTAAAAGGCATCAAGAAGTGGATTATTTTATTAAATTAAATAAAAATTAAGAAATATTGTTTTATGTAATAAAATTTATCTTTATTAAAGCTACCATTGTAAAACATGGGTTTATCCCATCTATTTAAAATAAATAAAATCCGGTGTTTCTAAACTCTGATATTTTTCCTAACTCACGGTTCTGAGGAAATTTCCGATGCAACGTTTTCAAAATAATCACCGGTACCACTGGGCTGTTCACGGCACCCGATTCCGTCCAGGGTGGGTCGGGGGTCGTGACCGAAGGTGGTATCAGAGCCACTGCTTTAAGCCTTTAGGTGTTGTAATAATAATACCTAAATTTATATAAAAGAGTTAGGAGATTGCTGTTAACTGGTAGCATTTAGACTTGAACTTAAGAAAAGATGCCTTAGTATTAGCTTCACGATAAGCTAAGTACTTGTGCAAATAAATATGATGGAATTTTGGTGTGCCATAAGTAATTGATGAAGTAATGTCACGGGACAACTAAGTCCAGAGTCACTAGTTGAAACAATGATCAACAGTGATATGACCACAATTACTAGTTGAGAGAATGATCAACAGTAATATGACCTGAGTCACTAATTGAAAAAATGATCAATAGTAAATTGACATTGTCACAGGAATCGTCTAGTGATCAATATAATAATAAGATATGTTATGGAAATACAAATTTCCTTAATTCTGAATAAAAGCCCTAAGAAGATAGGCATTTTTTTTTAAAAGATACTATTTATGGGAAATAGAAAATTTTCTCCGGCAAGACTGGGTATGGTGTAGTAGACTCTCCAGTTTGTCCGGATATACTGAGGTTACCGCTCCGACGCGAATCGGATAAGACGGGGTATATAATATGTCAAACGAGTGACAAGATTTCCCTAAATAGTATCATAATCTGATATCTGACTGGTATTTGGAAATATGAACATGTTAAATACATTGACCTGATAGATGGTATGTTTATTTCAGCATGTGAAATATATGATTATATATATATATCTATAAGAAATTCCAAAAGTTAATTTGGAATAAAACACAAGTATCTGTGTCTAGATTTCTTTATTAGGAATCTCTTTTCCAATATCAAACATTATTTCGTTTGATTATCTGCCTAGTAACTTGAGCGACAATAATAAACAATAGAAACCCATTAAGTTGGGATATCACCAAAAGTATAAAGAATTTCTAACACGTTACCATAAACTATTAACGCAAGAAAGAAGCATGTAAAGTTGTGATAATATACAAGAAATTACATGAAAATTTAATTATAAGTTCACAGAAGTTAAAGTATAACTTTCGAGGTAAGACATTTGGAAAATATAAATTGGGCACAATGACACCAATATTAATTCTGTCAGTAGAAAAAACTACTAAAAAGAAGCACTTTGCCAAGTGATCCTATAAGCAACATGAAATTTCACTGAGGTACGTTGTAACTAGATTTCACAATCATCAGTGCACAGTCTAATCAGAGTCATAATTATTATCACTGCAAAAGGAGTCATATACCTTTGCAAATTCCCTATTTCATTTTATTTGACATTCCCTGATAATGTCACTTAACAACGGTTATCACTCGAAATTCCAGATAGAAGTTCTTATATTTCTTTTGTTGAAAATTCTGACTTCTGCATATAATAAGTTGACTTTCGCATTTCTATTTTTCTTAATGGTCATCATATCAGGAGGATTTATTTCATAGTAGCGAATATTGATTCATTTCATTTCTTGGTAAATCCACACGTTACACAGGCACCGTTTGTTGCGCATGTGGTTTGTTTAATTTCTGAATTTCCACTAGAAGACTTCATTCTAATTTATCGTTTTATCCAAACTCGAATATCCTTTAATTAGAATTGATTTTGGCACGGTGGACCGCATTATTGCTAAACAATGACTCTTAATATCAAGTCAATAAATTTTTGAAAAACTCAATTTTCTTTGGCATCCAGGGTTTTGTTATGACCATGTTCGAAATAATCCTAACAAGCATTTTAATTCTCTTGAACTATAACATGCTTGTGTGATCCTCGACTTCACTAAATCATTTCTGTGATCACAATCACTTTGTGGTAATATTTTCACAAAATCTGAAGATTGCGCTAATCTCGGATTTAATTATTTAATTATTTATATTAAATCCACTTTGTTGATTTATTCTATACAAGTAATCTTAAAACAATCATGTGCTCAGATAATGATACCCAAATTCATATTTCGGTATATCTCTTAATAATTATTACAATATCAATCAAGCCTTTCGTAATATTTATTGCTCTATCATAGTTGATCGAAAAACATTATATATAAATTTAATTGATTATATATATTACCTAATTTACAAATATAGTATTACTATATTTTAAACCATTGCGGTGAAGAAATTTTATATCTATATATAAAAACTATGTTTGAGGTATACTCTTATTTTAAAAGTTATTGTTTAGTTATTTATTATTGATAATGTTATTATTAATAATAGTAGTGTTAATATTATTTTTAAAGGTTATTGTCAAGGGCAGGTATTGGATAGCCTAGCCTTAGTTAGGCATGGATTGACCACCTATGCATAAACAAGGCAGCACTAACCAATATCCACCATGATAATGACTAGTTAATATATAAAGTAAGTCGTCATAAGTATTTAGTAAATTTTAATTATATATGAAAATATATATACATTGGAGAAAGATATATTTTCATAAAATAATAGAATAGTCTCCGTTTTCACTTATTTACAACATTCACAAACGTTATATGGTTTCAAAATGAAAATAAGCAATCCCATAGAATCGACCCATTAAGTGTAATATATATATACAAAAGTATTTGTACAAATATTTTTATACCTTTATTTATAACTCTCATTCAACGTTATAAATAATAATGATTTCTTTTACAAAATAATATTTTGTAAATGTAATAACTTCATTACGGTATTTTGTAATATATCTTACATAGTTATTTTACATAATATGGTAAAATACTAAGATAATATTTATTTAAAAGTGGTGACCATTTACATATAGTAAAAATATATCATAAATATTTGATATGTAAGATACGAACACAAATAAAAATATATTATATTTGCTTTACAAATATAATGATTGGTCATTTCAAAACAAAGTTGTTCTTATCATTCTAGGACATAGTATGAAAAATATAATCACTAATAGTGTACTATCACATTGTTTCACAATTAAAACAACTTGGAACTCTAAATAATGATACACTAATTCTATTGTCTTTTGGTGTATCTTTGTAATTCACTCATCTCAACACTTTGATTTTCTCATATCATAAATATTTGACAAATCATTTTTCATGCTTTGATTTCATTTGGAACCTGTCAATTCTAAGTCTTCCTCAGTTACCAATCAATGTAAGCTTTCTTTTGACAAAGAATTTTATTAATTCTAAAAGTCATCCATATTCATTTTAAATATCTATTGATCATATATCTTTTGGCTTGAACCTAGTCACTTTGAAAATTTATATCATTTCATCTCATTCGTTTGACAATCGATTTCTTGAACCAATTCAGTTGAACCATTGAATTCTACTTATTATACAATTCGTATTCACAAAAATTCGATATTTTAATTCTGTGTCATTTACCCTAATAATATTTTATTTAACTAAAATGTGACATAAGTCTAAAAAAAATATCATAACCCAAATACACTTGGAAGTTGGAACCTGAGATGAAGAAAAAGTATTCCTACTTATTCAGTAAATCTCGAGGACGAGATTTTTATTAAGGTGGGGAGAATGTAACGACTCACACAAAAACGTTCTAAAAACATTTTGTAAATATATATCCGGACCTTGATGTAACAAACCTCATTAAAAGTACTATTTATATTATTATTTTATTCACTAGGAAACCCTAATTGAGACACCCAAGTAATTCTACGCAAACCCTAAAATTATCAGAACAATCAGAATCAGGATCAGGGCCCCTAAAACTCAGGGGGGGCATTTCCTAGTTAACGATTATCTAAATTACGTGCTGTCCAAGTTGAATTTTCAGAAAGTGTCGACTCACCTGAGCTAGTTCCACACGTGGCTATCCTATGAAGAAAATGTTTACCTTACGGACCTCAACCTTGTTAAGCTTACGGTCCGTAAGCTAGACCAAAATTGTGTATAAATAGCAGCGTTTGGCACTTGAATTCTGACATTTGAGCGACGATCAAATTCCAAACGTACGCTGAGATATCGTCTGATTTCTATCAAAAACATTAATTAGTAGGGGGGATGCTGCTACGATACAGGGTATTAACTTGATCGCTGATGAGAGTGTGAAACCCGGGTGTTAAAGTGTGTTATATTGAGTGTTTTATTGTATTTGAAATAATTATATGGCGTGAATGTGATAACTACGCATATTTTTGACATTGCAGGTTAATCGCTTAATTCGGTGAAGTTAAAGTGGTTAGAGACGAAGCGGAACACCCGAGGATAATGAACAAGGTGAATGGCAATGTTCGGGACGTGTTTCGAGTTAAGAGATAGCTTGGATGCATAAGAAACGTGAAACAACGAAGTATACGGGCTGTTTGGGAATAAAGTGGAAGTTGGAACGTAGCATATTATGGCTCACATGCTACGGTTGAGGTGTATAAAAAAATATACTTCCAGAAACTTCAAACCGTAGGGTACGGTATGTAAGCGTAAGTTACGTCTGTTATTTAAATGGCGAATCTTGAGAAACTCTATTTTGGAATTCAATATTACACGCTGACTTGAGGGGACTTTTTGGGGGACAGCTATTTGATGCCATTAAAATAGAATTCTTCTCATCATCATGTTGAGGATTTCAATGAAATATGAAAATCTCATCACATTACATCATCAACAAGCACAAGACATTATCATCATCATCATCAAATTATCAATTTGACAACATTAGTGGGTGGCACATTTTGAGATATACACGTTGACATTGGGAGCCAATATTCACGTGCAAGGGCCATTTGGGCTTTGGGGAACTTCATTGGAACTTGTAAAATCATCACCATCACGTGAGATGGGCACATGTGGGCCGCTATATCATAATAGGCTTGGTGGACTTCTTTGGGCCAAATAGTGGGCACACATGTGAAGGGGTTAGACGGCAGTTGGAGGGCTTTTCACGAATGATAATAAAAAAAAAAACAGAAATATCATCAACATCATTAAAAAGGATCGATAATATCATCTTCGACGGCAGTAGGGAGTCGGATATACCTCACAGGGTTTCAACCGTGATTCGAGCCTTTGACGATCAATCTTTCGCGATGAACGGCTAGTCTTCTAGTGGTTTCCTCCGGATGGAGGGTTTTTGTAAGTTGGATAATTTTATGTGTTTGTGACAATCGTTTAACTCGGTGATCTAAGCATTCGATGCTTTTCACCTTTGATTTGATTTATTGATTGTAGACAATTGCATTTATTTAAACCTTAATTTCTAAGCATTCAGTTCCCGAGAGTTCTAGTAATTGGGATATATTTGACATGGGGTTAGGGTTTGTAAATTGTAATTGATAATCATTCGATAACCTCCCGTTATGTATTGACCGGAGTACTTAGTCGTTGGTTATCACAATTGATGAATTAGGTTAAACACTTATGTCTATGTGAGTGTTTCGATTAAACACATAATTGAATCTACCTATAAAACCTGAAATCTGGAGGAACCATTGTTCTTTCTATTGATTTAAATCTCACATTTAGTTTGTAAATTTTAGTTAATCCACAAATCAAACAATCATCAGTTTATTTTTTTATAGTTGTTAATAAATACTTAACATTACACACTTTCCACAATCCTCCTCTGGTTCGATATCCGACTTACTCTAGCTACTAGTTTATTTCGGTTTTTGCATGTCACTAACGACAGACATCAAAATGGCGCCGTTGCCGGGGAGGCGTGCGCAAAGTGTTTAGTGTTAAGTTTCATAAAAAAAAAAAAAAAAAAAAAACCTAAAAAAAAAAAAAAAATTTTTTTGTTTTTATTTTGTCATCTTATTTGTTCGTGATTTATGTGGGTAGTTGAGCTGTGTTTGTGCAGGATGACAGATCTTACTATATTTTGCGGCTCTTCTACATGTATTTTGTGCGGGGAACCACTTCACCCGTGTATCGGTTGCCGCGAGGCCCGATTTAAACGGGAAAGAGCGAAATTGAAAGAATCATCGATGCCTTGCTATGGTAATCCTTCCTCTCCACCATATTTCTATGATTCTGATACAATGGTGGAGGATGGTTATTACTCTGACGGATGGGATCGGGACGAGGATGCTTATTATGAGCCAAGGACGGATGGACGATGTTTCTGTTGCGGTCGTAATCATACTTCTATTTATGATGATGTGTGCGCAGTGTATTTGGAAAATCCAGAGTATTGGAATAAAAAAATGATGGATGCGTACATCTCAACACCGTATCAGGGATATCGACAATATCATCCCGAAGAATATTCTGAGCCCGAGGGTGTTTATGTTTATGAGACCGAGGAGGAAAAAGAGCTTGCTGTATTGGAAGTAACTTTGTCCAAACTCGAGCAATATTTAGCAACACCCAACCTGTCCGATGAAGACCGAATCAGCTGCTTAGTTTCTAAGTGTCATACTTTAAAATTGAAGATAGAGATAGAAGAACGCCTCTCACCATTACCTGACGATATTAGAGATTATTCTCACATGAAGGAGGAGGTTGTGGAGGATAATACCACACCAATGAGTCCTTTATCTGATGAAGAGTCACTTGTAGATCAGATGATGTGTGCAGATTATGAGGTAGAGCAGGCTGATGAGATGGATATGTGTACCGAACCTCTTCCCATATCAATCATTCAAATTAATAAGTGTGGGGAAGAGGGTTCGAGGAAGAAGATGAGAAGGGTGAAACAACAAGACATCAGGGTACATATCATGAAGTGGATTAGCGGAACCCGCATGTGTTTTCTAAACATGCCAATTATACTGACAAACTTATGGAGATGGCATGTAAATTTCCGGGCATTCGTTGGAAATGTTTTGGGTAAGTGTGCATTGAGACCCCCATAACGCATATTAGGTATGGTCTGGCTGAAGACCTTTAAACTTAGCGCTCTCGGGAGGCAGCCCGAGGATGTAGAGTTTGTATTTTGTTTTGGTTTCGTTTGGTGTGTTGTGTTTTGACAGGTTTATACAATTCCATCTTCATGGATGCAATGATTCAAGTGTGGGGATGTTTTGCAACATCCCCAGTGAGATATCAGAGAATCCTTGGATGTGTATTCTCCGGTTTTGAGCGCAACAGTTACACCGCCACAGACACTTGCTGATTTACTGATCAGGTCAATGTGTCTCTCTATCCTTTATTTTATTTGTTTTTGTGTTTTTGGTGGTGTGAAATTTTTGTGTTGGGAATGGTGTTATGTGTCGAGTCGTTTAGTTATTAGCCGTTCATGGTTTGTGGGTGGTATCTCTCGAGTTTAGATTATAAATTGCACCATACATTGGGGACAATGTATCCCAAGTGTGGGGATGCGGTAACTCGAGAGAGGGTTGGTAAGATTGTTGATCTTAAATGCTTGAAATGGTTGAAATTGCTGAAAATTGAAAAATTTTGAAATTTTTTTTGTCTCAAGTATGCTTGAACTATATGAAAACCTAAATTTTCAATCGCTAAAGGGGTTCCTGCTGATATTAAACTAACTTAGATCCCTAGTCATGGTTGTCCCTTTAAGTTTCATGAGAGTATTTCTGACATGTTTTTAGAAAATAGTTGAGAAGAGATGCCTAACTAGGGGTAACATGCTTTAGGAATTACACATGCTACGTGTCGGCAACCCAATTTCCTTTTGTTCGGTGAGATATTTGAGCCTACTAGATTGTAGTTGAATCACAATAAATGTTCATTTGTTGAGAGTAGGCCATATGCTGCTTTGTGTTAGAACTTGTGTGGTTTGATACGTGCCGAGACTGTGCTTTAGCGTTTACACATAGATGATAAAGGCATTAAGATCACTTCATTGTTTCATATGTTGATTGTTTATCCATCTTACCCTAGTAAACCATGTTGAGCCTTATACCTTTCGTTTGTTACACCTTTGTTGACCTGTTTGATTACCAACCATGAATGACAAGTATGTTTAGAAGTATGTTATAAAAAAAAAGAATTGAAAAAAAAAATGAAATGAAAAAAAAAAAGAGAAAAGAAAGAAAAAAATAAAAAATAAAAGTATTATTATGTTTGTGTTAAATTAATGGGTTGAAAATCACCCAAGTGTTAGTGTTATTGTGAATAAGTTGTCATGGTTTGATATATTCATTTGTGTTCGCCAATAAATATAAAAGTCCAAAAATATATCCTTACCTTTACCCTTAACCCAAAACCCAAAAGTCCTTTTGATGTGTGTTACGTTAGTTGATACAGTGGAGGTGTGATTACTATACAAGCTTATGATTGCAAAGTAGCATAGTTGGTTTTGAGCGAACTATATACTAGCACATTACACGCTAGTCTTGTTTAAGCCGAGAGGAGTGATTATTGTGAGAGGCGTGTGGCATGTGTGTAGTAATATAAGCATGTTAGTTTTAGTTAGGCAAGTCTTAAGATGTTTTAAACGCGTATCACTTATTTGTCAGATTGTCAATCTCGATTGTGTCAGTCTATGGGACGGGTATGACTTGGGATCTTAGATTGTAAATTCGGTAAAGGATTCAATGGTGATTCGTTAATAAGGCGAGTAATGTTGTAATGGTTGCTTGAGGACAATCAATGTTAAGTGTGGGGATGTGATGAGAGTGTGAAACCCGGGTGTTAAAGTGTGTTATATTGAGTGTTTTATTGCATTTGAAATAATTATATGGCGTGAATGTGATAACTACGCATATTTTTGACATTGCAGGTTAATCGCTTAATTCGGTGAAGTTAAAGTGGTTAGAGACGAAGCGGAACACCCGAGGATAATGAACAAGGTGAATGGCAATGTTCGGGACGTGTTTCGAGTTAAGAGATAGCTTGGATGCATAAGAAACGTGAAACAACGAAGTATACGGGCTGTTTGGGAATAAAGTGGAAGTTGGAACGTAGCATATTATGGCTCACATGCTACGGTTGAGGTGTATAAAAAAATATACTTCCAGAAACTTCAAACCGTAGGGTACGGTATGTAAGCGTAAGTTACGTCTGTTATTTAAATGGCGAATCTTGAGAAACTCTATTTTGGAATTCAATATTACACGCTGACTTGAGGGGACTTTTTGGGGGACAGCTATTTGATGCCATTAAAATAGAATTCTTCTCATCATCATGTTGAGGATTTCAATGGAATATGAAAATCTCATCACATTACATCATCAACAAGCACAAGACATTATCATCATCATCATCAAATTATCAATTTGACAACATTAGTGGGTGGCACATTTTGAGATATACACGTTGACATTGGGAGCCAATATTCACGTGCAAGGGCCATTTGGGCTTTGGGGAACTTCATTGGAACTTGTAAAATCATCACCATCACGTGAGATGGGCACATGTGGGCCGCTATATCATAATAGGCTTGGTGGACTTCTTTGGGCCAAATAGTGGGCACACATGTGAAGGGGTTAGACGGCAGTTGGAGGGCTTTTCACGAATGATAATAAAAAAAAAACAGAAATATCATCAACATCATTAAAAAGGATCGATAATATCATCTTCGACGGCAGTAGGGAGTCGGATATACCTCACAGGGTTTCAACCGTGATTCGAGCCTTTGACGATCAATCTTTCGCGATGAACGGCTAGTCTTCTAGTGGTTTCCTCCGGATGGAGGGTTTTTGTAAGTTGGATAATTTTATGTGTTTGTGACAATCGTTTAACTCGGTGATCTAAGCATTCGATGCTTTTCACCTTTGATTTGATTTATTGATTGTAGACAATTGCATTTATTTAAACCTTAATTTCTAAGCATTCAGTTCCCGAGAGTTCTAGTAATTGGGATATATTTGACATGGGGTTAGGGTTTGTAAATTGTAATTGATAATCATTCGATAACCTCCCGTTATGTATTGACCGGAGTACTTAGTCGTTGGTTATCACAATTGATGAATTAGGTTAAACACTTATGTCTATGTGAGTGTTTCGATTAAACACATAATTGAATCTACCTATAAAACCTGAAATCTGGAGGAACCATTGTTCTTTCTATTGATTTAAATCTCACATTTAGTTTGTAATTTTTAGTTAATCCACAAATCAAACAATCATCAGTTTATTTTTTTATAGTTGTTAATAAATACTTAACATTACACACTTTCCACAATCCTCCTCTGGTTCGATATCCGACTTACTCTAGCTACTAGTTTATTTCGGTTTTTGCATGTCACTAACGACAGACATCAATCGCTGCTACGATTCATTTTCCGATCGATCAATATATCCAATGGATGTTTAAGTGCCGCCCACATTAGGGTTTATGCTTTGTCATTCGTCGTGATTTCGACGGGATGTTGAGTGCTGTCCGAAATCGGACTATACTCTGTCCTTAGTTGTGAATTCGATGGATGTTTAAGTATCGTACTTTGTCGTTCGTCGTTAATTCGATGGATGTTTAAGTATCGCACTTTGTCATTCGTTGTGAGGGTTAATCTCGTGAGTTATCGTAATTGCTGTATTAAGTTACCTACCTAGTTCGTATGCACTAGGTTACAAGGCTAAATCAGTAGGCTAAGCTCTGCCCGTATAAATCTGCAATATCAAGGCTTATCTGTAGAATAAATTTTGTCCGTATGAATCTGCATGATTATCTGTGAGTCATTCTCTTTTTCTCAACTGTTTTACAATACCTCAAATTATTTTCAAGGTTATAATTACAGGGACTAAGTCGTGGATATCTTGAATTACTGGTTAGTGGGGTATTGTGCACATTACTAATTTTCTCCCAGTTAGGTTCATTGACCTACTCGGGATAATCACTGTTAGGTTCATTGACCTACAGGGATAATCATCACTATTTAGGTTCATTGATCTAATAGTGGTATGACCATCGTCACCATTGTGACATGTCACCATTGTGACAGAACGCCAGATAAAAATAAGATAGAAGCCATTGTAATCGCTCTTATGCTGTAATTAATAACTATGCATCATTATGCAAAATAGAATGATTCACTCAGTATTTCCCGCTGACAAAACCTTTTTAAAACACTTTTCAGGTAATTACAGTAGATTGGAGTAAAAGATGGATACGGCACTAAAAGGCATCAAGAAGTGGCTTATTTTATTAAATTAAATAAAAATTAAGAAATATTGTTTTATGTAATAAAATTTATCTTTATTAAAGCTACCATTGTAAAACATGAGTTTATCCCATCTATTTAAAATAAATAAAATCCGGTGTTTCTAAACTCTGATATTTTTCCTAACTCACGGTTCTGAGGAAATTTCCGCTGCAACGTTTTCAAAATAATCACCGGTACCACTGGGCTGTTCACGGCACCCGATTCCGTCCAGGGTGGGTCGGGGGTCGTGACAGCTTTGTTAAACCATATGACACGAGTCTCTACACTCGTTTGGTTTACGAAACCTCATTCTATCCGATCTTCCGACTTAGGTCCGGTTTATTAATGTAGTTACCTATATTAGGTGCCGTTTGATATTCCGCGATCTCTAGCATTGCTTGGTGGTTATCTTAGGACTTCTGAGCAATCTCAAGTGAGTACATAGACCCCTTTTTTACTGTTTTCCAAACTGTTTTGGGGTGAAACACATGTGCCTACTTGTTACTTTCATGCTTTCCTGTTTTCACATCATATACTTCCTATGTTCATTAGTACATTATAGTACATGATTTCATTACATTTTATACTATGTATGTCCATTGTGTGCATACTTAGTACATGGTTCTACATTACATTTCTGCTATGTATGTTAACTGATAGCATGCTAGCACATTGATTTACATGACTTTTCTGCTTTATATGTTAACTTAGCATACTTAGTACATTTCTTATTCATCATATGCTACATTTTGGTATGACATTTGGTTTGTTTAAACTATACTATACATATTCTTTTGATAACCCATTTTTACATGGTTATCCGACTGTCGCAAGGCTTGGATGTATGAATTTTCACAATACCGCATAAATGTATAATATCAGTATAGCATACATTTACTACACAAAACATAACTTTGATTTAAACCAAGTTTTACTTCAATACTTTGTTTTGTGCATTGCACCTATGGTTTAGTTGATGCATTTCACTAGCCATACATATCATTTTGGTTACACATTACATGATTTACATTTGACAAATAAACATTTTCAACATTGGTTATACGTTGCATGATTTACATCTTGACATAAACATTTTGGTATATTATTCAATACATTTGACAATTGGTTTAAACATAGACATCTTACATTTGTGGTTTGGTTTGATTAAGTGATGAAGTAACGATGCATGTGTAATATGATACAAGCATGGTGGATACGCCGCTGGTACTTCCTATATATAAGTGTTTGTATGGTATTACATATCGTAGCGTTATTTGAATCATTTCAATTTGAGACATATAACATTTTATACAAATAACATACCTTTCACAAGACATTGATTTACAAACAACTTATCTTATACAAACTCATTTTACTTGGTTATTCAGTTAACCATACATTATTCTCTTATTTATACATATCATCTGAACTTATTATTTTTCAAAGGATTTACAAAAACAAAGCAAATTACAAGATTCATGACTAAACATTTTCTCAAACATAAGTCATGAAACCTATTTTCACAAAACCTATGTATCTCACAGGCATTTTTATGCTGACGTACCTATTTTCACATGTGTTTTCAGGAGTTGTTGCATAAGATGATCAAGATACACATAGGCAGACTTGGGCTTTAGTGACAATAAAAGATGCAAGACTAGTTAATTATGTTGTATTTCCTTGTTTGTTAAGACATTGTAACACTTTTAAATCAATAAAACGAAACTTCAATTGCCATGGATTTGAAACAATTAATTCTGTTACAACACTCCCCGATGTTTCCGCCACGTTTTGTATGTTCTACGTGGTCGGGGTGTGACACATTGGTATAGCCACATGAGCTTGGCTTGTGCTTGAGGTAGAGGTATTCGGGACTTGATTTACCTCTCCCGGAGATTCACTTTCCGACATGATGGTTTCGAAAGAATGGAGCCACACTACTAGGCCTTTTGAAGAAAATTAGTGGCGTAGCCCCACGTTGGGCGCCAACTTGTTGATGCAACAAATACTAGACCGATGATAGTAGCTAGGCTGGTTAGGCAAAAGGCTTAGAGGGTTCCGGTTTGCCTAATGCAGTTCGTGGGGCCCCCCCACGTTTGCAAGGCGTGGAGAGAGGTTCACTAGTTATGTTTTGTTGTTTGTTCGAGATCCTCAACTGAAGTGTATTCAGCTTCGGATGCAAGAGCAGTAGAAATGTGCGTGTTGAATGTGAAGAAAGGAGACTTGCATGGAACAAGTGCTCGCGAAGAAAGACCAGAGATCCCAATGGAATCAGAGCTGATCGGAATGTTTTTCAGCACTAAATGAAGTGTCATTTTATAGGGGAATATATCGCCCAAAGAGAAAACTATGGACTAGTGAACCATGCTTGCAGTTGAGGACTTACCCTTTTAGGGGTTGAAGCGTTTGGACCTGCAGATAAAAGACTACACTCTGTGCATTCGTTCTACTTTTACGGCTGGGAGAGTTGTTCAAGTAATCATTGACATGACTGATTACTGTACACGTGCTGCCTTAGCTCAGTTCCCGGGTTTTAAACCTTTGAACCTTTTAACCCTTCAAGCTGTTATGTATTCTTGGTCATTTAGGTTTGAGCTACCCCCGTCATCAGAAGGTATTCATGATATCGCTTGAGTTTGTTGTATTTGACTTGGTCTTACATGTCAGGGGGAAGGGGTGCCCAACCCACGTACCCTAAGTCCAGCTAATCCCTTTGCGTCGCGTCGCGTCACGTCACTCGGTCCTAAAACATGGACCCCACCATTTTACCCTCCCCCCTCTCTCTCTCTCCCTCTCTCTCTCTCTATATATATATATATATATATATATCCTCCTATCACACTTAAACCATTGGGTAGTGCATAACACATACCCTACCCGCATGACCGGTGGCGGTGTGCGGCCTGCGAGTAGGGTTACCCGAAGGCATGAGATTGAGCATTCAGGTCCCGTTAGCAGGGTATTCAGGGTAAGCTGTATTATTTATTTAATAGAATATCTTAAAAACATCTTGATAATATATATAAAAAAACTATTAAATCATATTGAGTATAGCTAAAAAAAGTGTATATTTTAAACGACAACTACTAGTATCTATCTAAGATTCCCCAAGTAATACGAAATCTTGTATTTAGGGAAAGAAATTTGTAATTTTGGTCGGACGACAACAAAAGAAAATCTTGAACCTTATCAAACACATGGATTACCATCATTTGATAAGAGGCATAGAATCAGCCACACACACAGACACCAACACTCTTGGGTTCATCTCATTCTTCATTCCTCTACAACCACACGGTTTGCATACTCCCACCCTTTCTTCCACCCTCCACACACACACACACACTATATCCAATCCAATCCACCCACAAGAACACAAACCCCCCAATTTTCACAGGTAAAAATCTCATCTTTTCTTGTGGGGTTTCAAATTTTCACAAAAATATCATCAAAAGCTTGTTGTTTGGGTTTTAACTGACCCATTTGTGTAATTTGGGGCTCAAATTGGAGTCACTTGAGTGAATTTAGTGTTGTTGGATTATTGCACACCAGGTGTTTGATGAATTGCCTCTGTGGATGAGAAGGTAAATTATGGCTTCTTTTGCTTCCTTAGTAGGGTTGGGAAGTACCTGCACTTGTTCTTCTGGTCAATTAGAAGGAACCCGGTTATCGATTAGGCGAGTTTATTTTCCCAGTAGTTCTTGTGGTTATCATAGCTTGTTGGTTGGGAAAAGGTGGAGGTATGTTTCGATATGTAAATATTCGGTTACTACTAATTTTATAGCTGATCAAGGGACTTCAGGGTCAGTTAATGCCAATGGTAAAAGTAGCAATGAGGATGGTTCTGATCTCTTACTTAAGCCGGCTCCAAGGCCGGTTTTGAAACCGCCCGAAACTCAAGTTTCGGGCTCGAGTAGTTCAAAGGTAGGTGAACAAGAGAGGAATAAGGTGATTGAGTCATTGGGTGAGGTGTTAGAGAAAGCTGAGAAGTTAGAAACAAACAAGAACACGGAAATCCCGAATAGGAAACCGCCATCATCATCATCGTCGTCGTCAAATGTTAACAATGGCAATCGGGCTAATTCGGCACCTGCTGGAAAGGCTAAAACGCTTAAAAGCGTGTGGCGAAAAGGGAATCCGATTGCGACCGTAGAAAAGGTTGTGAAAGACGCTACAAAGACTGAGAAAATCCTGAATGAGACGGTTAAATCGGAGGTAACCGCGAGTGTCGAAAATCAAACAGTTGCTCCGATAAGACCACCGCAACCACCTCAAAGAGTTCAACCGCAGTTACAATCAAAACCGTCTGCTACCCCACCGGTAAAACGATCGCCCATATTGAAAGATTTAGGAGCTGCCCCAAAGCCCGCTGTTACCGACGAAGACGATTCCGGTACAAAAACGAAAGAGAGAAGCGGGCCAATTCTGATCGATAAATTCGCATCTAAAAGGCCAGCGGTTGACCCGATGATCGCTCAAGCGGTTTTAGCACCACCTAAACCCGGAAAGGCCCCGGCTCCTGGAAAATTTAAAGACGATTTCCGAAAGAAAAGTGGTGCAGCGGCGCGTAGGCCGAAAGCTAAAGATGACGATGAAATTCACGATGACGAGACGTCCGAGCTTAACGTTGCGATCCCGGGTGCGAAAAAGGGTAGAAAGTGGAGTAAAGCGAGTAGGAAAGCGGTTAGAATGCGGTTAGCGCGTGAGGCTGAGCCCGTTAAGGTTGAACTCATGGAAGTTGATGAAGACGGTATGTTAATCGATGAATTAGCGTATAATCTGGCGGTTAGTGAAGGTGAGATTCTCGGCCATCTTTACGCAAAGGGTATTAAGCCTGACGGGGTGCAAAAATTGGATAAAGAAATGGTGAAGATGATATGTAGAGAGTATGATGTAGAAGTTATTGATGTGGGTCCGGCTAAAATAGAGGAAATGGCGAAAAAGAAAGAGATTTTGGATGAAGACGATCTTGATAATTTACAAGATCGACCACCTGTTCTCACTATCATGGGTCATGTTGATCACGGAAAAGTAAGTGTTTTACCGTAAGTTAGTTTGTTTAAAGATTAATTTGTGCTCTTCAGCTAATGGCACTTATATGTTTTTTGGGTATTTGTATTTGACAGACAACACTTTTGGATTATATTCGGAAAAGCAAGGTTGGTACCAATGCTTTATTTCATTCACCGTTAATTGATTACACTATATAATAAGTTATTTCCTGATGCAGTCATATTAAATCTAGGGGTGCAAACGAGCCAAGCGGAGGCCAAGCTCGACCAGGCTCGAGCTCGATTAACTTATGAGAGCTCGAGCTGGTCTCGTTGCTAGTTTATTATCGATTATTAATTAATATATTACATAAATTTAATATAAATAGACTCGTTTAGGCTCGTGAGCTCGATAAGTGAAGCTCGGGCTCGTTTACTAAATAAGCTTATTTTTAGGTCTGGGCTCGGCTCGGCTCGTTTACTAGCCAACTTTAAATAAGAGGTAAATGTTATTAAATATTAATAAAAACTAATATTACACTAAGGCTCGATGAGCTTGACGAGCTTCACATGCCAGGCTCGAGCTCGGGTCGATAAATAACGAGCTTTATTTTAAGCTCAAGCTCGGCTCGGCTCGGCTCGATAAGGCTCGGCTCGTTCGAGCTTTTTCTCGAGCCGATCTCGAGCCGCTCGGCTCGTTTGCACCCCTAGTACTCATAAGTCATAAGTTAGTTTTTTTTACTAAACAAGAAAAAACATGACTTTAAATGTGTATTGTTAATTGGATTTTTGTCGGAGACTGAAGTTTCACTCTCTATGTTTAACAGGTGGCAGCTTCTGAAGCTGGTGGGATCACACAAGGAATCGGGGCCTATAAAGTTCAAGTGCCTATTGATGGTACAATGCGACCATGTGTTTTCCTAGACACTCCTGGACATGAGGTAAATCCATTGAATTCTTATCGATTTGGGTACAGTTCAAAACATGCATTTTTTAAATACAGGTCAGGCGGGCTCGACCCATGGACATTTTCGTGCCCAGTTTTTAAATTGGTAGGATAATAAAAACTAAAAAACATTTTTTTTGCAGGCTTTTGGTGCAATGAGAGCTCGTGGAGCAAGGGTCACAGATATCGCAATTATTGTAGTGGCTGCGGATGACGGGATACGTCCTCAAACAACTGAGGCGATAGCGCACGCGAGATCAGCCGGGGTGCCGATAATAGTTGCTATTAACAAGGTATGACAAGTGTAAGTAAATTGTCCCACTTACGTTATCGGTTACATATTTTGCTAATTTTTACATGTATTTATTTGACTTTTGTAGATAGATAAGGAGGGAGCTTCAGATCGAATAATGCAAGTTATGCAGGAGCTTTCATCAAATGGTTGTCAACCGGAAGATTGGGGTGGCGATGTACCTATGGTTCAGGTGCAGCACAAACTCCGTTACGTTTTTTATAATTATAATATTATTATATTAATGTGCTTTGCATGGTTCATATCGTTGTCGATAAAAATAAAATTCGTGTTACAGATCAGTGCTCTTACTGGCCAGAATGTTGATGATTTGTTAGAAACCACCATGCTTGTTGCAGAGGTAAACTTATCTACTGCATACACCAATTATTTATTTATGAGTAAAATGCCATTTTCGTCCGTGAGGTTTGATCAGTTTTGCGACTTTCGTCCAAAGGTTTGTTTTTCCGCACCTGGATCCAAAACGTTTGAAATCTTGCCATTTTCATCCGGCCCGTTAACTCTTATCCTTTTTTCTCTATTAAGTCAGGAGTATTTCCGTCTTCTTATGTTAACTTAAAAGGGGAATTCGGTCTTTTTCACATTTTGCTAAATGTTGTACATAAAGTGAAAAAGACCAAATTGCTTTTTAATTTTGCGTACATTTTTTCCATGTTATTAGCTGCAAGAATTGAAGGCTAATCCCAATAGAAATGCAAAGGGTACCGTAATTGAAGCAGGTCTTGACAAAGCAAAAGGACCTGTAGCTACTTTTATCGTGCAAAATGGCACACTTAAAAAAGGAGATGTAGTTGTCTGCGGTGAAGCCTTTGGAAAGGTTGGTAAAAACATTGAATAATTAACCGAGATTAAGGTCTATAAGAATTTTGACCATAAAACATTTGCACTTTGATTAGATTCATCTTATTTGATGGCTCAAAACATCCCTTTATTCAACCTTTTCAGGTCCGAGCTTTATTTGATGATGCTGGAAAGCGAGTTGATGATGCTGGGCCATCAATACCAGTACAGGTAAAATTTTGCTCCAATTAATTGTTTCTTGTTCAAAAGGGTCCGTACCAATTTTTTCAAGACCGGACTAGATGTCGAACCGGCCTCTTTACCGGTCCACCGGTCGAACCGGATGTAAGAACTGGGTGATGCCATAAATATTATAAAAATAAATAGGTTAATATTGAATTTTTTTAATAAAAATCTGGTTCAACCCCTAAAAAATCGGGTTCAACCGGCCGGTTTTCCGGTCCGACCGCCGGTTCCCGGTCCAATCGGCTAGTTCAACTCAAAAGCGATCCGATAGGGTGAACCGTTCCGGTTTTCAAAACATTGGTCCATCCTAAAGAAAACACATTCAACTCATCCATTTAACTAGCTTCAATCCGAACCCATTTGACCTGTTACAAAAACGACCCGTTTTTTTTTTTTTTTTTGGGTAAAGGGTTACCCCGGTGATTTTATATATTCACAAAAAATAAAACAAGTAGTAAGGAGACACCCTTACTAGTTCAAACATGAGACATGCCTCATGAAAGTGGAAACTAAAACAAAACAAGTAGACCCAACTAAACAAAAACCACTAGACTAGAATCTAGAATCAAACAACAAAAATCATTGTCCTGTTTAACTTGAATCCTTTTGACCTGAACCCGTTTGATCCGTTTCAATACAAACCTGTTTGACATGTTAAAAAAATGACCAGTTTCAACCCGAATCCATTTGACCCATTCAGAATTCAGAAAATGACGTGTTTCAAGTTTCAACCTGAATGTTTCTTACCAGTAAAAATGACCCTTTTAACCCCAACGCCTCTGACCTGTGTAGAAATGCGTATTTACAGGTGATCGGATTAAACAATGTCCCATTTGCTGGTGATGAATTCGAGGTGGTTGACTCACTTGATATTGCACGAGAGCGGGCAGAGGAACGCGCGATATCATTACGGGATGAACGTATATTGGCCAAAGCTGGAGACGGTAGAATTACACTTTCGTCCTTCGCTTCTGCTGTTACAACGGGCAAGAATTCAGGATTAGATCTACACCAGCTGAACATTATTCTGAAGGTCGACCTTCAGGTACATGCACAAGGTTTTGTCTTTTGTATGGAGTAAAATGCCATTTTCGTCCTTGAGGTTTGGCCAGTTTTGCGACTTTCGTCCAAAGGTCTGTTTTTCGCATCTAGATCCAAAAGGTTTGAAATCTTGTCATTTTCATCCGGATCGTTAACTCCATCCAGTTTTCTCCGTTAAGTCTGGGGTATTTTCATCTTTTTTGTTAACTTAAAGGGCAATTCGGTTTTTTTTCATTTTATGTACATTATGCTAAATGCTTGTACATAAAGTGAAAAAGACTGACTTGCTCTTTATGTTAACAAAAAAGACGGAAATACCCCAGACTTAACGTAGAAAAATGGATGGAGTTAACGAGCCTATTGAAAAGGGCAAGATTTCAAACCTTTTGGATCCAGATGCGGAAAAACAGACATTTGGACGATAGTCGCAAAACTGGCCAAACCTCACGGACGAAAATGGCATTTTACTCTTTGTATGTGATAATGCTTCAAATAACGCGTTTAAAACTATGTTAATCATGATTAGGGATCAATTGAAGCTGTGAAACAAGCCTTACAGAAGCTACCACAAGATAATGTCACTTTGAAATTTATTTTACAAGCAACTGGTAATGTGAGTACTAGTGATGTTGACCTAGCAGTTGCGAGTAAAGCTATTATTTTTGGGTTTAATGTCAAAGCACCGGGTTCTGTTAAAAGCTATGCTGACAATAAGGGCGTTGAAATACGGATTTATAAAGTTATATATGATCTTCTAGATGATGTGCGAGCCGCAATGGAGGGATTACTTGACCCTGTTGAGGTTTGTTCTTTTTCTTTTCTTCAATTTTACAATATATATAGGGCAGGGATATAACGGAAACCCATCTTAGTTAAAAAAAACCCTAGAAAACCTCATCTCCACCATCCAATTTAATTTATGGTGGAGATTAAACCACAAGTACTTTTTAAATAAAAGATAGTTACCAGGTACAAAAAAGGGTATTTTCGGAACCTGTAACACGTCAAACACAAAAGTGTAACAACTTTTACCCTTTCTCTATCCTCTCTCATCTAACACAAAGTGTAACAGATTCTCTAATTGTTACACAAATCTTCCTATAAAAAATGTAATCGTAATTTTACGTGCACTGCAAATTAAAAACATCGTAAATTCTAAAATCTATACACTTCATATTTTCTAAAAAACTAAAATCAAAACCCACAAAAAGTGTAACAGGTGAAAATGTAACACGTTCTCTCTCCTCTGACACAAAAGTGTAATAGTTCTGTCAGACAAAAAGTGTAACAGTCACAGACCATGTTTAGTTACGAAAATTCCCTCGACAGACTCTGTTACATGTGGCATGTTGGTGCTATATATATAATCATTTCACTTCATTTGAGCCTTGTGGCCATACCCGTTTCCATTTGGTTAAAGTTTTAAAATTTACCCTTTTGGCCTGTTTACACATATTATAAAAGATATTGGGTTCTTTTTGTAGTTTGAAGTAATTAAGTGAAAGTTTTTGGTATCTTGCAGGATCAAGTGCCAATAGGTTCTGTAGATGTTCGGGCGGTGTTTAGCAGTGGAAGTGGGCGGATTGCCGGATGCATGGTGACCGATGGAAAAGTAACAAAAGATTGTGGAGTTAGGGTTCTGAGGAAAGGAAAGACGGTTTTTGTTGGCGTTCTTGATTCTTTGAGACGGATCAAGGAAGATGTGAAAGAGGTATACTAAGTCCAACGTTTTCTTACATTCACGGATCGGGTCACACGGGTTTGGCCATGGCGGGCCAACCAGCAAACACTTTATACTTGTATTTTTAGTTTTATAAGTAACTAGAATTTTGACCCATGTCGCGCGCTGCGGGGGCAACGTCGTGTTCGTGACTTCGTTACACTCGTAACAATGATGACGTTAACGTGTAGTGTGCGCACGTGACATTATCCGTTTTTAACTTTGTTACACACGTTACGTTCCTGACATAACGCCATTAGACATAGATTAGAAAAAGAGTTTGTCTCGGACGTTGCACTATAAAGGCGTAAAAGTAATTTAGATTTTAGACAATGGTGTAAAGTCGTAAAAGTAATTTAGACATTAAAGTAGTTAGGTGTAGATAAAAAAAGTATAATAATGTGTCGCACATTGCAGTCTAAAGTCGTAAATGTAATTTAAACAAAAGGAGGTGTCAAGCTATTAAGTGGAGCATGTTGGAGTGTCAAAGTTGTCAATTACCAAAAGTTAGAAGTGAATGTGTAGTTAACTTACTTGAAGATGAGGGTTAATAGTGTTTTATGTCAAAAGTTAGAGGGTGTGAAATGAAAAACTAGAAAGTGTAGGGGTGTTTAATCTTTGCTTTTAAGGTATTATAAACTTATGAGGTTTATAAATAAAGAATATCTTTCTTTTCTTGAACAGGTGAATGCGGGACTAGAGTGTGGAATCGGGGTTGATGACTTCAATGAATGGGAAGAAGGTGATGTAATCGAAGCGTTTAATACTATTCAAAAAAGACGAACGCTTGAAGAAGCATCAAGTACAATGACAGCCGCGTTTAAAGAAGCTGGAATCGAGATATAATACCAATAAAACATAAAACTATAAAATCCCACTGTTCATCCTATGATTATTTCTTATGACAAAAGTCCGATACAAGATTCTCAACAACTGAACATTTTAGCATGAGTCATACGATCAACTTCTCAGCGTTTTCAGGCAGAAATTATGGGCTTTCAGAAAAGGTTCGTTTAGTTTGTCTTCTAAGTTCTATCATACTTGTATGCTACTACATTGTACATAGAAATAGATTATGAGCTTGTAAAGAGGGACAAAATCGACATTTCATATAGTCTAAAAGCTCGAGTTTGAAAGTTGTAACGGAAAATGCAGCAGGAGAGAGGTTGTAGGGGAAAAGATTTCTGTGATGCTTCATGTTTGTGGATCAAATGTTTTGATCTTGTTGTATTGCTCTTTGTTGTCACATGGATGAATATTAAAACCTTATTCTTTGCCGGTGAATACATTTGTGGTTATCATATATTTGATAGGAAACTATACAGATGGTTTTATATTTGATAGTAAATTATACAGATGGTTATTGTGATAAGGTGTGTTGGTGGTAGGGCTGTTCATGAGCCGAGCCGATCCAAGGCAAGCTTGGGCTCGGCTCGATTATAAACCGAGCTGGTTGGCTTGACTCGGCTCAGATTTGTAGCCGAGCTGAAAATCTTAGTTTGGGCTCGATTTAAAAAGAAAAATTAATGTCTTAACTCTCAAAATTCAGTTGCCTTAATAGTTCAAAAGAACATATCGGAAAAATGTTCAACCTAATACATTACAAGTCAAAATCAAGTTCAACACCACAAAATAAGTTTAAATTTAAACATTTCAATATGTTCATTAGCATTAGCATGATAATCAACCTTCAAATATGTATCAAATTAAACTCCTAAATAGATATAAATAATATGTTTTTTTTTGTAATATATTATAATGTATATAAAAATATAATGTGTTACAAGTAAAATCATCCGAACTAAGTCGAGCCGAGCTGAGCTACCAAGCGAGCCTAACCGAGCCAACCCGGCTCGTTACGAGCCGAGCTAATCTTCTTATTTCCTTCAGCCTCACAAAGATTCTCCCAACAAAGAAAGCTTCTACCACCAAAGGATTCTTCTTTTTTCCCTTAATTCCTTTAGCCTTCTACTCCTAGTTATTTCAAAACCATCCATAGACAAAGAATCACCTCTCAACACATCAATATCATTATCATCTTCATTGCCTACTTACACAAAATCTTGACTTAAAATACTTATTCACTATCTTCTCCATTTATATCAGATGACAATTCTGTATCAAAATCATGCAAATTCAATTATCAGCACATTACCTTGATTAGCAACCACATTATAAGATGTGGTAGGATCATATACAAACTCTATTTTGTGTAAAAACAATAACCATTCACAATCCGTCACATGTCATCCCTCTAATTTATGTATCAAGGGCATTTTTGTATTTTAACTTAGAGTTGGTTTCTAAGAATTCCTAAAATCATGGAAGTAGTTTTAAATTCATGGGCCGATTATACGAATTCATGAGTTGATTATACAAATTCTTGTGTTGCTCGTATATGTGCTAGTTATAATTATATACGTATGTGCTGGTTATACAAACTCATTTGTTGCTTATATAAATTATGATTTACTTCAATTGCCTCAAGAGATGGTTAGACTTATATTTCCGTGCAACAACCGTACTCATTATATCTTATAAATAGCAAACATTTCGTCAGGATAGACTTATATTTCCATGTAAACTCTTATTTTTTTGCTTGTTATTTTTTCAGTAATAATAATAATTTCATACATATATTCTATAAGGGTGGGAGTTGGTTACGAAGTCCATTTTTCCTATAAAGTGTAAAAAAATCATCAAACACCATAATGTCAACCATAAAACACACCCAAAACCCATAAATAACATAGTGAAGATTACTATAACACCATATTTGTGGGTTTTGTGTTGTGTTTTGGATGATAAGGCTTTGATTATCGAATGCCTAACATTAGTGTGTTTTATGTTAATTATCATGTTGTGTTTTATATTCATAGTTCTAAGATGATGTGTTTGAAGTTTTTAAGTACTATTTAGTGATCTTCACTATGGTATTTGTGGGTTTTGTGTGTGTTTTATAGCTGAAATTATGGTGTTTTATGACTTTGTAGCCGAACCCCACCTCTATTCTATAAATAGCATTAATCTTCTTATTTCCTTCACCCTCACAAAGATTCTCCCAACAAAGAAAGCTTCTACCACCAAAGGATTCTTCTTTTTTTCCCTTAATTCCTTTAGCCTTCTACTCCTAGTTATTTCAAAACCATCCATAGACAAAGAATCACCTCTCAACACATCAATATCATTATCATCTTCATTGCCTACTTACACAAAATCTTGACTTAAAATACTTATTCACTATCTTCTCCATTTATATCATATGACAATTCTGTATCAAAAAATCATGCAAATTCAATTATCAGCACATTACTTTGATTAGCAACCACATTATAAGACCATATGTAGTGGAAGGGGAAGATAATGCCCCCACCCTAGGGCATTTTACTCCATGTGGCGGTCCAGTCAGCAAAGGGGCATTATTGGGCGTTTTCTAAAATGGGTATAGTGGGGATGGGGCATTATTGGGCATTATTGGGGCATTAAATAAAATAAAGAAAAAACAACTAAAAATCTTATTGGTTAACAATAAAGGAGATCAAAGATGATTGGACAAGGAGAATGATGTTGGGCGTGCTTTAAACCACGCCAAGGGGGCTTTTTTGAAATTTAAAAAAAAAACGCCCTATGTAATGGGTGTTGGGCGTTTTTGGGCGTTTTTTGTGAATTTAAAAAAAAAAAAAAAAACGCCCCACTACACATGGTCTAAGATGTGGTAGGATCATATACAAACTCTATTTTGTGTAAAAACAATAAGAACCATTCACAATCCGCCACATGTCATCCCTCTAATTTATGTATCAAGGGCATTTTTGTATTTTAACTTTGAGTTGATTTCTAAAAATTTCTGAAATCATGGAAGTAGTTTTAAATTCATGGGCTGATTATACGAATTCATGAGTTGATTATACAAATTCATGTGTTGCTCGTATATGTGTTGGTTATAATTATATACGTATGTGCTGGTTATACAAACTCATTTGTTGCTTATATAAATTATGTGTTCGTTATAATTGTGTACGTATGTGCTAGTGTATGTGCTGATTATAATTATATATGTATGTGCTGATCATATAAATTCATGTGTTGCTTTTATGTTTAAATAACACTATTTTGTAACTTTTTAAAAAAAATGTCATTATATAAAAAATATATATAGCAGTATTATACTCATTTTAAAGGTAAAAAATTCTTGATTTTGTGGTATAATCTTTTTAAATAAATACCAAAGTATATAAAAGGTATTCTAGTTTTAAAAACATGGTGGAAAAATTCTTAAATTCTTAAAATCGTGGAAATAGTTAATAGAAAATGAGAAGATGACTAAAACACCCTTTTATCTTATTAAATAATATAAATATTATTAATAATGATTTGTAATCGATCTTAGCCTTTAATTCAACTAATCAACGATCAGGATCTGTTCTTACTGTTTTTATATTAAATTAGGTTTGTATGGGATCTTAACTCTTTATCTTGATTAACATGTGTTTGTTCTTGATATACAATACTAGGAATAACAATCTCTTCTTTATTAGCAACATTAGATTATCAACCACATACCTTTCTAAAACAGCTTTGAACAACTCTTGTCAACTGAAACTCACTTGAAATACTTTTTGTTAAAAAATAAACAGTCATCCACTCCAAGGACCAAACGTGTTACAAATAAGTGAATAGGGAAGACCGCCGATGTAATTTCTAAAAAGAAAAGACCAAGAGCACAAGCAGATATTACCACATGAACTATTCTTATATATTACCCTATACTTTGATATAGATAATCAACAAGTTATTGATGTTTTACTCTATGCATTTGTTTTTTCTTCGAAAAATGTGATAGTTTAAGGGATTAATAGGTTGATTTGTGTTGTGTTTTATCTCAATGATGTAAAATGAAACTTGAAAAATATCACATTTGTTTCCCAATGCTATTACACTTGCATAGTATGTGACAAAACGACTTCACGAACATAACAATAAGACATGTGTGTCTACTTTTACTCATGTACTAGACATGTTGTAGATGATACAATATCACAAATAGTCAAATATGATGCATGAATCAAATTCGTGCATCACTAAAAATGTATTTTCCTCTTCTCATGTTAAATGATACACGAGGACGAGTATAGGTGACATTCGGACTTTGTTTTAATCATGATCAACACACCAATTATTGTTAAGAAAATCTCAACCCATTTCAACCTACATATAAATGACTTGTTTTGACCCGTACCATTTGCCTGACCCGCAATCTCGTCATTCTCTTATGAATTGTAAGAATAAGCATCAAAATTTGACGTGAAAATAATCCATGCGTCACAAGAAAGGGTGCAGAAAATTGCTTACAAACACCATAAAAAAAATCATCCAAATCACATATTACTCTGGTTAGTTAGATTTTGACAGCTTCTTCCACCTGAAAACAACAGCTCAGATTAAAAAAAAAAAAAAAAAATTCAATTAGTTAAAGCCAAAAACAGGTGAAGCATGAGCAGCAAAGCGTACCAATGGGCTATTGATGATATTATTTTAACCAGAGGGTTTATCACAATCTGATCTCTCATTTTAGTAACATATATAAGAGATTCCGATAGCCGATTTAGTAGATTGATTAGAGCAATCACTTCGTTTCTTTGTAACTGCAGCTGTAATAACACAAACAAAACAAACAAAAAATAATTTACTAAACAGTTGTGTTTGATCTGACCCGTTTGAATGGGTCGATTAGGGTTATGTTTTTACAGGTCAAAACATAATATAAATAAAAATAGCTTGAAAGGAAAAAGGTCCACTAGATAGATTGAGGCTTAAAATTTCCTAGAACAGTTTATTCAAAACATTCGATTATTTTGTTAAAACAAGATCAGATTATTATTGGAATAATACTATATTAGAATCAAATTTCACAGGTAATAAGTAAAATAAACATGTTAATTCTTTTTGACAAGCGGACCGTACCAAATTTGCCCATTTTGACCCATTATCCAACCCACCTAATTTTGCCATTATTATTATTATTATTATCTATATGATTTAAGAATTCTGATGAACAGTAATATAAATTTTATATGTTATTGTACATTTTTTAAGTTCGTAATATACGTTTTTAACTCATTTAGTTTTAATTTTACTTGATTTTCCTCCGATAACTCGCGTTCAATCTTTGTTTTAAAAGCTAAATACGCGACTATGTGTAATAACTTTTTTATCCTCGACGTTCCTGCATAATGTTTGTTGAAAAAAAAAGTTCTATTCAAAAGTACCGTGACGAACCGAACCGATATCGATACCGGTATAGTTATTATCGGAATCGGTACTGGTATTTGTTTTTATGGTTTTTATCGACATCGGTAACGGTATTGTTATTATCGGAACCGGCACAGGTATCCGGTTTTATGGTTCTCAAGATTTTATGGTTCGCAATGTAAAACGAATTCTTTTGTGCACACCATGACTTTAAACCGAGTGCCAGGCCAATACCATACTGATACCATCACAAACCAAACCGATACCGACCGAATTCACGCGGGAAATCCTGCTAGTTTCTAGTAAAGCAGGTATAAGTAGGAAGTTGTAAAGAACATATAATACTAACATGTGGGTCCGGGTTTCCCTGATCATCAACAGAGAAGAGAATTTGTAATGAAGTTCCAAGCCCGAGAACTTGAAGTTTTCCCCAAAGACGACATTTCTCACACCCTACACAGTCCATTAGTGCACTGCCACATACAAAAGTTTTAGTTACAAACATTATCATAAACTTTCGAACATTGTGCTATATGTGGCAAATGTGTAGGTAACAGATCAGAACTGATATTATTTTGTACGGGTCAAAACGAGTTGGTATCTTTTATGAAAACTTATAAATGATTAATAAATACTACATTATTACAATAACAGACATTTCCATCCCTGAGGTTTGGCTACTTTTGCGATTTTCGTCCAAAGGTTTGTTTTTCCGCATCTGGATCCAAAAGGTTTGAAATCTTGCTATTTTCATCTGACTCACTCGTTAACTCCATCCATTTTTTAACGTTAAGTCATGGGTATTTTCGTCTTTTTAGACATTTTTTGTGATGATTAAAGGGCTTGGATGGGGAGAAAGTCGAGAGAGGTGGATCTCTATTTCTTATAGTGTTTTTTATTTAATAAAAAAATTTAAAAAGACAGATTTGCCCCTCATTTAACGGAGAAAAGTGGATGGAGTTAACGAGTTGGATGGAAATGACAAGATTTCAAACCTTTTGGATCCAGATGTGAAAAAACAAACCTTTGGACGGCCAAACCTCAGGGATGAAAAATGGCATTTTACTCTTTTAAGAAGATGTTTTGTGTGACTTTGAACCCATTTTGACCCTAATTCTTTTTAGCTAACTTGGTTGTTATATCTCGTCTGATCTGTTAGGGATAAAACACAAACCAAATCGACCCATTTATAAGTGAATGGACAGATATTACCACCTCATTTCATTACTTTGATCCTCCATTGGACATAAGCATGTTCGATGTCATTGATGTTTAAAAAACATAAAACAAATTCAGAATTCAGAAAAAAAAACATAAACCTGATGTTTCGAAATTGATTTTGAATCTGCTGCCTGAGTATGGGCCCACCTTGGCCTTGCCACAGTTCAGCCTCATCAAACGGAAGAGCACACGCATCTTGCAATTTAGAATCGTGAACCAGTTGCCGAATCAACAACTGAGCTCTCAAATCCTCCATATGATTACCCGAGTCATACTCCGCTTGATCCAAATACGCAGCCGCCTGTAACATATGACACGTACTTCAAAAAAAAATACGCAAGTAAATTTGTTTAAAAAAGCGTCGAAAAGCACTCACTTTTGTCACAGCTCTAAGAACAAACAGGAAAGTGAAGTACAGGTTTTCAACACGATCACGATGTTTCAAGACACGGTCGCGCATCAATTTAAGATTTGGACCCCACTGTGATTGCAGTCAATAAAGGGTTATTGGATTTTATCACCCCCAATTATTGGCTATTGGCCGCTGCCACCCCCAATTATCACTTTGACCCCCATCACCCCCAACTTAACACTTAGTGTGTTCTGTCACCACATCATTAACTGATCACTAACTTTTGATCATGTTACTATACTTTTGAGGTTGTCATAGGCATCTTAGGAAGGTTTTAGGGATCTTAGGAGACCCCAAAAGTATAGTAACAAGATAAAAAATTAGTGATCAGTTATCGACATGGTGACAGAACACATTAAGTGTTAAGTTGGGGGTGGCAGGCGTCAAAGTGATAGTTGAGGGTGACAACAGCCAATAACCAATAGTTAGGGGTGATAAAGTCCAATAACCCGTCAATAAATGGTTAGTTATTATTTTTTCCTAAATAAAAGTTTCTTGATATAGCATAATGAGTAAAATGCCATTTTCATCCCTGAGGTTTGGCCAGTTTTGCGACTTTCGTCCAAAGGTTTGTTTTTCCGCATCTGGATCCAAAAGGTTTGAAATCTTGACATTTTTATCTGGATCGTTAACTCCATCCATTTTTCTCCGTTAATTCAGGGGTATTTCTGTCTTTTTTTTTGTTAACTTAAAGAGCAATTCGGTTTTTTTCACTTTATGTAAAAAGACCGAATACCCTTGAAAACGACTAAATTGCCTTTTAAGTTAACAAAAAGATGGAAATACCCCTGACTTAACGGAGAAAAATGGATGGAGTTAACGAGTTGGATAAAAATGGCAAGATTTCAAACCTTTTGGATCCAAATGCGGAAAAACGAACCTTGGGATGAAAGTCGCAAAACTGACCAAACCTCAGGGACGAAATGACATTTTACTCTAGCATAATACTTTTCATAATTAGGAACACATAAGATGAACCTTATTGTTAGTCTCATCAAGGAGATAATCAGCAGCTATATGGCTTGAAATTGAAGAGTGTAGACCGGATATTAGTTTAAATAGTACTTTCTTCTCAGGGCATGTCTCTCCATATGCATCTGCACGAAAAGATGATTCGACAAGTTCATTAAATCGCGCAAAACACATTTTTACAGTTTTAGAAACCAACTTTAAAGTAAGCGCAATTAGAAACCAATCCATGTGGCATTGGTTGATTCCATACGAGCCGTCGCACCAGATGCCACATATACAAAACTGCTAACGTTAAAAAAAACGAAAAACATAAATTTATTTAAAAGGTTTGTCCCTGAAGATTGGCCAGTTTTGCGACTTTCGTCCAAAGGTTTGTTTTTTCACATCTGGATCCAAAAGGATTGAAATCTTGCCATTTTCATCAGGCTCGTTAACTCCATCCATTTTTTCTGTTAAGTCAGGGGTATTTTCGATTTTTCATACATAAAGTAAAAAAGACTGAATTGCACTTTAAGTTAACAAAAAAGACGGAAATACCCTTGACTTAACGGAGAAAAATGGATGGAGTTAATGAGTGGGATGAAAAATGGATGGAGTTAACGAGTGGGATGAAAAATGGATGTGGAAAAACAAACCTTTGAACGCAAGTCGCAAAACTGACCAAACCGGATGAAAATGGCATTCCGTAACCTCTCTTTCAAGCCAATGCCTTTCCATTTTACTCTTTAAAAAATGATTTTTTTTTTAAATAATTATTGAATGTCAAATCGGATGCCGTGCGGCACATACAAGAAAAAACAAGATACCTCACCAATTTTTGAAACATCGGTAACAAACGAAACGTGGTTGCTAAAATTGGTAAAAAAAACAAAGTGCAAGTTGGTTTCTATTTTGCGCCTAATATAAATCGGTTTCCAAATCAAGAAAAATGTAATTCTCAAAATAACTTCATACAGTTTCCACTTCTATAGACCTGGCAAACGGGTCGGGTTGGGTTGGGTCGGGTCATGGGTCAAAACGGGTTCGGGTCAGAACGGGTCAATTATAAAAAAGGGTTGTTTTGGTTCGGGTCAAAACGGGTCCGGGTCAAAACGGGTCCGGGTCGGAACGGGTTTCGGGTTGGGTCGGGTCAGTTTTTTTTAAGAATATAACTTTGGTGATCATACTTGACATGTTAACTGTCATTAAAAAAACTAAAACTTTTTGAACAAAAAGACAGTCAAGAGATAAGCATTCAAAGGGAAAACAATGCCACAAACATTAACTCTGCACAAATATTATTAGTTTAAATGTATAATCTTCGTTACAGACAGTGAGATATGTTTTGAAATTGTGACGAGTAGTATAAAATTTGAATGTCAGATCACGAGTCATCCAAATTGGCTTTAACCGGTGTCGTTTTACGCCTTATGTTCGGTTCGAAACGGTATTGGTCGGAACGGTTCGGTTCGAAATGGTACTTGTCGAAATGGTAACGGTCGAAACGGTTTGCGTCGGTTCGAAACGGTACGGGTCGAAACGGTTCGCGTCGAAACGGTTCGATTTGAAACGGTACTGGTCGAAACGGTACGGGTCGAAACGGTTCGTGTCGAAACGGTGCGCGTCGAAACGGTTCGCGTCGAAACGGTTCGATTCGAAACAGTACGGGTCGAAACGGTACGAAACCCGCCCCGACCCGAAACTCGTATCATGCGGAAACTCGTGTCGGTCCAAAACCCGTTGCGATCCGAAACCCGTCCCGTGGAAAAACCCGTGTCGGCCCGAAACCCAACCCGAACCGACCCCGTTCCGATCCAAAACCTGCGTCGTGCCGAAACCTGTCTCGGCCCGAAACTCAATTTGAACTGAACCCGTTTCGTGCCGTAACCCGTCTCGTGCGGATACTTATGCCGGCTCGAAACCCATTCCGATCCGAAACCGTCCCCGTTTCTTTAAGACACTAACCCACATCGACCCATTTCTTTAATGTTGTCGACCCGCTTTGACCCGAAAATAAAAAGATGGAATTTCAAGTGACCCATTGTGACCCATTTAGTTAAAATATCTAACCCAAACCAACCCATATAATTTTAAAATCAACCCAAATTGACCCATTTGGAAGGCTTTGGGTCAAAATTGCCCCCTCTATTCTATATCATATATGTGTGTGTGCGTGCGCATGTGTGTGCTTACATTTTGGACAATTTTCTGAGTATATAGCATCCCATATTCTTCTTGCTGATGGCCCTGTATAACCCGTATAACGTTCAGCGTTCAGTTGCAGATTAACATACGTCATTTCACCTGCACATTTTCATATCATCAATTAACACTGTCAATATAATATACATAACATATTCAAATGATTATCCTGTATTACCATTATCAGTTTCATCATCATGAGTCCATGGATTATCAACTTCTACCCAGCCTCTAAATGATCTAGCATCGAGCGTACGGTCAACAGTTGCCTCGGGTTTTCCCTCTTGACAAACAGGGTCATCGTTTGGAAGAGTATGCAGTGATGGTTTTTTAAAGGACTCCGGGAATTCATTTTCTGGACACTCGCATACGCTGCAATCGCGCATGCGGCACATCCCATCATCGGGCCAGAACAGGCAGTCGCACCATAACTTAACCTGTCACGTGTACAATTAAATGCTTTTTTTTGTAGTTTAAAATTTTAAATTACTTGAAAAATGATGTTTAGCAACTGTTTAGGTTAAACAAGACCTTGTAATATCTAAAGAATGGAGTCTTAACAAGCTCTTGTAGCAATGGATGTAGAACTGCTCCGTTAATATCGTTAACGCTCTCGTAGTCGCAACAGCATTCCTCAACTATGCCTTTATTGCCACAAGTATCCTACTCGTGAAATAAAAAAACAAAACAAGCCAAATTAGTAAAGTTTATTCTTCCTAGCCCTATAAACGAACCAAACGTTCAGTGAACCGTTCATTTATTTAAAAGACAAACGGACATGAACAGATATCATCATTCATTCATTCAGTTAAACGAACGAACATGAACACTTGTCGCATTCGTTCATTCATTTAGGCTCGTTTCTTTTGTCTAAGTTCATTTATATATTCATTTAAATTCTTTAGGCCCATTTCATGATATTAAAATATCACTCACTACAACTAGATTCATTATTTTTTTCAGGAACAGCGGATTGATGTTCACGTTTACTTTTAATTAGTGCTCGCTCTGTTATGTTCGTTCATTTACGTTTGTGAACCGTTTGTTTATACTATTAACAAACAAACACAAGCCTAAGTCTTCTAACTTGTTATGTAAACCACCCTAACTACAAGTAAATTGCAACGTGTTCTTAATCTTCTACGATCGCAATTGCAGAAAATCACAAAATAAAACAAAAAAACGAAGTTCTAAACCGATCTAATCGATTTGTACCTTAGAACAAATATAAGTGTCATGGAGGATTGAATAACTGAGAGAATGCCAACATTGATGAAGATATGCGGCAACTATACCTACAATCACAGCTGCAATTAATCGCAATCGCTTCCGTTTATTCTTGTTTTGATCACCAACATTACTGTTCTTGATCGATTTTCTATCCACATTCTGCATCAGCGATTATAGGAATCTATAAACCTAGAAAAAACCTAATTTCTGGAGAACAATTAGCGTATGTATGTGAAGAAATCATGCAAATTGTGTGCCTGTGTGCATTGAATTAGAGGTTTGTAGAGTTTGAACGTTGATCAAGTTGTAACCCTAACTGTGTGACGTTTTGATTTTCGAACAAGAAACGCGTTGGTTACGGAAGTGGGCAAGCAAGGGTGCAATTCTGAAACCTCAAATGGATCATGTGATTGATTAGTTTTAACATTTTCATGTTATTATACTAGTCCGGTGCCCGCGCGATGCGGTGTGGACGACACTTTGCATTGCGACACTCGTTTCTGGTAGTTTTCTTATTCGTATAATATTTATTGTAGCGTCATTGTGATTGGATAGACGTAACTAATAAATTTAGCCTTTAACCTGACAATGTTTTAAGAAACCATTGATGCAATACAGTAACACAAGGATAAGGAAAATAAGTCTATTGATTATTAATGTACCAAATAAGATAATGAAAAATATATAATTGATACTTAACGATGAAACTAACTCACAATCGCTAACTTAGTGACAATAAGGTAGTCTATCGGAAGCCAACAAACCTGAGAAATATAAAATATTACAGACAAATCATGAATTCGAGCACAGATATCAGACTTCAATAAATATACATTATTACAACCATGCACAAAGATGTACAAAAATATAAATAAAAAAGCTGACGTAGATGACAGTAGTTTAGTAGACGTTACAGTGTGGTCCTTTGACTTATGTGGTGAATTACGGGATCTAGAGCTATAACAAGATGACTTTGTAGTTGTTTTCTTCTACATTTGGACCATTAAGTGGCTTATCGCCATATAATTCTTTGTTTGGAAACAAGCTTATATCATCATTTTCAGACACAAAAACTCTATCTTGACAAAAGTTTTAGTACACTGCAATATCTTATTCATATCAGCACATAGATATCCTAATTTAACATAAAACATAAAAAAAACCTTGATTCCGTCGCGAAGAACACTTTGACATCAAACGCGAGATGACGAAGAAGCCAACGAATTAAAGGCGGTGACTCTGACTCTGTTGTGGCAGAAACTATGGTCCGTTCACCATCTATTGCAGCCAGAGGTTAGATTTCCAACAATATTCTCTCTTCTCCTCTCTCTCTCTCTCTCTCTCTCTCTCGGAATCCTCTCTCCGGTGACATAGATCATAATCGGAGCGAGAACAGAAGTCGGATCCTGAAAAATGGAAAACTTATAATCCTAAAAACTCCATCTTAGGAACTAAAAGATATGAATTGGTTTATTAAAACCTTAGTTGTTCAAGAACATAACCTCGGAAGATACGACTTGCTCCAATCTTGAGTTGATTGTGCTTCTCTCATCCGCGCTCTCTCTCTCTTTCTTTATATTGTCTTTGTGTAACTAACTAACTATGAGGGGGAGAATAAGTAGCAGGTCATGGAGATTGATAGTATTGTTAGTTTCTTTTGAAATTTGAATAATATTTTTAATTGAATTTTTGTTAGTTTTTGTTGACATTTCACATTTGACTAATTCCTTAAAATTAGGAAGTTTTGTTAAAATTTGACTAAAGTTTAAAGAAATGGTTTAATCAATTATTTGACAATAGTTTTAGTTTTTAAAATTTTATAATGAAAATGTTATAGAACCTATTATTTAACTCACTAAATGATTATATAGTATAGATTAATTGTTATATTCTTCTTTAATCACGTATACATTAAAGCAGTATTGAATTGTAGCTTTTAATTCGTGCGTCGATATTGAACAAGACAACTACCGAAACGTCGACAAAAATGTGTAGGTCGTCATGCTATCTTTGGTTTTTTTTTTAAACAGTACAGTTAGATATGTCAAGAATACGTAAAAAAAATTATAAGTTTGTTGTGGAGGGGTGAAATGTAACTAATTATCTATAATTTTGTTAAAACCTCATGGATTTAAGTATAATAAGTTTAGGGGCTAAAAATTAAATAGTGTTTAAAAGACCAAACTACCCTCATTTTAGAGGTCTTTCTATAAATAAAGGGGGGAAAAGTTCTTATTTTTTGGGTATCTTTATATACCCCTCCCTCATGCATTATAATATAGTATGGATAAATAGTAAATTACTGTTTTGTCCCCTTTGGTTTAGCCAGTTTAATCATTTCAGCTTAAAATGGAATCTTTTAACATATCAGATCTATCTGAGGTTGCATTTTATAACAATTTTGGCTCCTAACACTAAATTTGTTATTTTTTTGCAATTAAGTGTAAAGGTAATTAGGTCATTATATACCTTAAGGGATGTTTTTGATAATTAAAAAGTTCTTTTAATATTTAAGATATTATTAATGCAATTACTCAAGTTTTTTTTATTTCGTTATTTTAACAATTATTATTTAACAAAATATGTTTTATATATACAAATAAATATGTATTTTCATTAAGCGTTTGTTTTTCATAAACTTCTTTTTTAAAATGATTTTAAAAAAGACGTTTATAAAAAAACAAACGGTTAATGAAAATACATATTTATTTGTAAATTTAAAACGTATTTTTTAAATAATAATCGTGAAAATAACGAAATCATAATAAAAACTTGAGTAATTGCATTAATAATCTCTTAAATATTAAATGAACTTTGTAATTATCAAAAACAGCCTCTAAGGTATATAATTACCTAACTACCCTTACACTTAACTGAAAAAAATAAAAAAATAAAATAACAAAGTTAGTGTCAGGGGCCAAAACCGTTATAAAATGCAATCTCGGGGTCTGATATGTTAAAAGATTCCTTTTTAGGATGAAATGGTTAAATTGTCTAAACCACATGGATCAAAACAGTAATTTACTCTTATATAAATAAAAATCAAACAATAAGACCACACGGTGATAACAGGCGATGAGGGTTGACCCTTTTAAAGCCCTCACCGACCTAAAGGTACAAACTATACAACAAAATGAACAACAACTAAAGCAAGGAAAACCCACAAAGCCAAAGGTACAACCATCAATGCCTAGAAATCTTACTAACATTATATAAACTAGGATTAAGACCCGCCCGCGTTGCGGCGCGTGTACATCGTAAACATCCAATGAATTGGCCCAAACGTTATATGATGCATTAACCATATGAAAACACACATTTCGACGTATCCAGTTGAACTCAGTGTAACCTGTATAAGCGTTGTGATTTGAAAAAACAAAGTAAATCAAATTCATATCGAACAATCATAACGTATTATATGTGACCCAACTCATACATAGAAAACGTAATTGGTATGAAGGAAAATCTACACATGTAATCGAAAGGGATTAATTAGAGCTTTCGAAAAAAAAAGGAGAAAAAGAAACCATAATTTGACTCCACTCGGTTCGAAACAAACTTTACGAAACATACATAAAATAAACACGGAAAATATTATTTGACCTGAATCATTTCCCCAAAAAGTTTACGTCGAAACGTAGAACAACTTGAATTTATACCAAAACGTACATAAAAATATGCACGTAAAAATGGTTTCTTTAAACGAAAATGTATTGTATTTGACCTGACTCGTCTATAAAAAAAGTTTACGTGAGAATGTAAAACAAATCATATTTATACCTACCTGTATATAAAATATGCACGTAAAAAATAGTTTTTAAGTAAAGGAAGTATAGGGGTAAACCGAAACAAAATATTAGTAAAAAATTTAATAGGTTAAAAACGTTCCTAAAACAGTGCCAAGTAGCACCAATGCCACAACGGCATCGACTCTAAACATCGTAAAAATAAAATAGATAAAATGAGAAAAATTACACTGAACGAAAAGCAGATTTAAAATCGTTGAACCACGCACACACGTTACAGTGTGTTAATGCGAAGAAATTAATCAGAAACGAAAAACGTAGAAAATAATAACTTAGTCGATCTAGGATCCGCCTGTTGCGGCGAACTTGTCAAAAAGGAAAAAAATGGACATGTTGCGTCGGATCTGTCAAATATGAAAAAATAGAGCAAAAAACGTTGAACATCACATGCACGCTACGACGTGTTAACTTGCAAAATTTAGAACGAAACGTAAAACTTGCGAAAGATAAAAAGTATGGGTGACAAAAGTTGTAAATAATAAAGTGTTGTGTTAAATTATAAAAGATGGAAAAGTTTGGGTTAAAAGTAAAAAAATTAAAAGGGGTTAAAATACAAAATATGAAAATGTTTGGGTTAAAAGTGAAAAATCAATTTTTTTTTGAAAAACTCCCTAAGCCCATAGTACAACCAACATATACACAAACTTGTTGCTTATTTATATATGGAATAATTATAATAGTAAAATAAGTATCAGGGCCTGCTCTTGGGCAGGCCAACCCGTGCCGTCGCTCGATACCCAAAATTTTAAAGAGCCCGAAAGGTTTCTATAAGCTTTTAATTATATGTTAAATTGTATATTTAATATATGCATCCACTTATTATGCAAAAGAGTGTTTGTGGTGGAGTGGAAAAATCATCTCAAGAAAATGTAAACGTCTCAAGTTCAAGTCTTGGCTCCACTATTCATTTCTTCTCAAACACAATTTTGGGCCCAATTTTTTTGTCACCCAAGGCATAATTTTTTTTTTAGAGTTCTCAGGGACGGCTTTGACAACTATGGAACACGATTTTACAACTGAGTATATAATTGAGTTTACTAATACCCGGCTTAAACCGAGCCATTTGTTATACACAACTGTTGGGTAATAATGGCAATAAATTAATCCCAATTCCCAACTCTTTCTAAGTTTAAGTATTGGCTCCACTATTCATTTCTTCTTAAACACAATTTTGGGCCTAATTTTTTTTGTCACCCAAGACCTAATTTTTTTAGAGTTCTCGAGAACGGCTCTGACAAGTATGGAACACGATTTTACAGTTGAGTATATAATTGAGTTTACTAATACCCGGCTTAAACCGAACCGAGCCATTTGTTATACACAACAGTTGGGTGATAATGGCAATTAATTAATCCCAATTCCCAACTCTTTCTAAGACCATGCGTAGTCGTTGGAGTGAATAATGTCCCACCCTAGGACGTTTTGCGCCATGTGTCAGCCCAGTCAACAATGAGGCATTATTTGGCATTTTTACAGAATTGGTGTAGTGGGGATGTGAGGCATTATGTTAAATGAGATGTAAAATAATTAAATAAAGAGTAAATTTCAAAGTTCGTCCTTTATGTATGTCTAATATATCAAAGTATGTCCTTTGTCTTTAATAACCTCAGAAAACATCCTTAATGTTTGAAAAACCAATCAGGTTATGTCCTTTACCCTAAACCTTGTTTGTTTTCCCAGTTAAATCAGGTCATGTGAGAAGCACATGAGGGTATATTAGTCATTTTACCCTAAACACTAAAAAAAATTATAAAAAATTCAGATCTTCTCTCTTTGACTCTCATCTTCATAATCTTCACATTTTCATTAATAACCCAGATCTTCAAAACTTCAAAACACATTATCATCAATAACCCATATCTTCAAAACCCAGATCTTCAAAACATCAAAACACAAAGAAAAAATAAAAATTTATCATCAATAACCCACATCTTCAAGACTTCAAAACCCAAATTATCATCAATAACCCAAATCTTCAAAACACAATGAAAAAATAAACAATTCGAAACTTCAAAAGACAAATCCATATTTTGAAGAACAAATCCTTTCTTTCAAAAGACCAATCTACTTCTACCCTCCACCACTTCTCCGATGTCATTCACCACCGGATTCCGTTTCTTCTGATGCTACACATCCAAACCCCAGGTCAGCTACATCAGACATCAGCAACAGCCCATCTTCATCAGAGATTCACACTCCGAACAACTCCAAACAGTCGACTAGAATCATACACCTCACCATCAAATCTGAACCCTATCTCTCTGCATCTCCGTCGCAACAGAACCCCAACCTCCGAACACCACCGTCGCAACAGAACCCTATCTCTCTGCATCTCCGTCGCAACAAAACCCAGATCTTCAAAACACAAAGAAAAAAATATTCAAAACTTCAAAACCCAGATATTCAAAACTTCAAAACCCCGGAGGTTCATAACCACCACCCAATCACAACCACCACCCGCCACCCAATCACAACCACTCCCACCTCAACCACCGTCCACCGCCACCCTTAGCTACCACCACTCCCACCTCAACCATCAGTATCACCGGCCAACCACAACCATCAGTAAGTAACTCCGACCAAAGCCGGCCCCCCACCCGTCGCATTCACCACCACAAAAACCAAGTCAAAGTTCCGATCTGTTTCAGATCTATTTCAGATCCGATCTATTTCAGATTTGTTTATACTTCGATGACAGTAAAGGGGTTAAGTTCAGATCTGTTTTCGGTTCTGAGCATAGAGGAAGAAGAGAGAGAATGAGGTGGATGTGGTGGTTCTTGGTCGCTGGAGGTGGAGGTGGTGCAGGGTGATGCTTCACCGGAGAAGAAGACCAGAGGGCGATGATGCGGTAATATGGGTTTAGATGGTGGGGGTGGCCATGGGAGACAGTGCTTTATGAATTATTGGAGAAGAACCTTATTTTTAGAGAGAGATAGAGATTGAGAGGGACAGATAATTGAGAGATAAATGTTTAGAGAGATATGGGTTTAGATGGTGTATGTATATGATATAATATTTTGTTTTATTTATTAAAATGTATTTTAATAAAAAGGTAAAAAGACTAAAATAACCTTGTGATTTCTGATTTAACTAAAAAAAATAACTGAGTTATGGTTAAAGGACATAACGTGTAGGGTTTTGTAAACATCGAGTACGTTTCTTGAATATATTGAAGACAAAGGACACACTTTGTAATAAGTAGCATACATAAAGGACGAACTTTGTAATTTACTCTTAAATAAAACAAAAACCCTCAAAAAATCTTATTGGATAACAAAAAGGGAGATGGAAGGTGATTGGACAATGAAATAGGGGCAATGCGTGTTTTAAATCACACCGGAGGGGCTTTTATTGTTAAATCACGCCCAAACACGCCCAGGGGGCGGTCGAGGGGCAATATTGGGCGTTTGTGGGGCTAAATTTCGAAAAAAAAAACACGCCTCACTACGCATGGTCTAAGTTTTGCAAGTGTGCCGCCCGCTATAGTTTAGTTGCTACCCCACTCCATTTTAAATGGGCCAAAAATCCGGGCTTGAAACATTTTCAAAGGAAAAGTAGCATTAGGAAGTAGATATAATCTATTAAGTTCAAATAGTTAATACTTAATACCACCAATAAAAACTAAACTAGTCTTTTAGAAAAGAAAAAAAAACTAGTCTATCATTCAAGATATAAAACTTACAAACTTAAGTAAATAGTTTTGTTTTTACTGTTGGGGCACTACGTCTGTCAACTACGTCTTATGTCGAGTCTCGGGTTCGTTGCGAAGATCGGGTTCGTTGCGGAGATGTTAAAGCATGATGTCATGATGACATCATCAAGATGACATCACCATGACATCATCACAAGATAAGACAAAAGAATTAGAAAGTGAAAATTGGATTTCGGTCAAATTAAGATTCCGCTCATGTGGTCTTGATAGGGTATCGCTTATATGGTCTTGTGGGGTATCGCTTATGTGTCAGTGTACACATAAGCGAAATCATCATGTATATATATAGGAGGTCTTATGAGCGAAATCAGTAGAGAGTTCTAGGTGATTGTCTTCCGGTTAGCCACGAAGTGCTGCCGAAGTGTTGTCAGGTCTGTAATCGTTCGTATATCAATATAAACAACAGTTAAAGGTGAATACGCGCTGAATTACGCCGAAACACTTGTTTCCGCCTCTTGTTTTGGTGAAAAACTCTTCTAACCGACTCGTTCGGATCAGAAAACGATCCTACAAGTGGTATCAGAGCCAGTGAAGAAGAGATTTTTACAATTCAGCCGAAATTTCTGTTTCTACACCTTTCTTTTTCGAAAAACAAAACTTTTACGGTCAAAATCGGTTCAGTTTTTCACATATTGCTCGGAATTATGAAGTAACAAATCCTTGTGATTTTCAGAATTAAATACGACTTAGATCTTAGATTTTTTGAGGTATCGCTCATATGAACTCGTGAAAGGTGACGTAATCATAGGTTTCGCTTATTCGTACCAGCAGATTTCGCTTTTATGAACAGTTAATTCCGCTTTTGTGACCACTAGGTATCGCTTTTGTGACATTTGAGATTTCGCTCTTGTGTCACTTGAGGTTCCGCTTTTGTGACAACCAGAGTCTCGCTTTTGTGACACTTAGGAATTAAGCCTCAAAATGTTTCAGTATTTCACATGATTGTGTATTGAGTAGTGTGAACCGATTGAGTGCATTCATTGTGTTGTGTATAACAGTCTACAAGGATGTCAGGTTATTGATGTTTGTGATAAGAGATTATGTGATTTTCGTCTGATTGCATGTATTGATATAAGTGAACATTTAAAGATTGTCGAATATTGGATTTTATTCGGTTTAGTGGTTTACGAGGTCCAATCACAAAATAGTATAATCGTGTATGCATGTGATGTTTGCCGAGAAGAATTTTTTAATCAATTAATGTGTCAGTATATCACGATTGTCTAGTTAGTCATTGATATAACCCATGTGATTGATATCTTTGTTCAAGATTGCCGGCCATTAATGTGTTTTTAAGATATGAAGATTGCATGAAATGTATCAAAAATACTAGTTGTCCACATCTTTCATCACGTGAAATCTGAATATTCTGTTGTTGCATGTGAATACTCATGGTTGGTCCAATTAGAGTCTGATTTCATGTTATGATTATTGGTCCATGTGAGTGTTGTCAGCCCAAGATCCACTTTGTAACCGGTACAATTTAAATGTTTGTATAAGCCCATCTAATGTGTTAGTTTTTGTTTGTATAAGCCCATCTAAAGTGTGTTAGTTTGTGATGATTGTTGCACATTTTAAAAAAATTGGTCAATATTGTTCTCATATAATCATTTGTATTAATAGTTGGTGGATTTATAAAAAATCAATAGTTGTTGTTGTCAGTGTCCAAATTGGTACATATTGAATCCATCAGGTCGTTTGAGTTCAAGTCAGGTTCAGGTTTGAAGTTTTAGTCGGTTCGCACGGTTTTATCAGTACGTTTGTCAGTTAGATCGTTTTGTGTGGATAAATCACGTGATAAAGTCAAGTTCGTACAATTTGGAGTTCAAAGGTTTCAAAGGGTCAAGTTGTTTTAAATTGGATCCAAGTCCTAGAAGTCCGCACAGTTGGTCAACTCTCAGTCCGCACGGAAAATCATCAGTTCAAGTACCAGTCTTATTTAGTCAATTGATAAGCTTTTAAACTGATTGTTGTTTGTTTGTGTTGTCAGGTAATCGACAAGTATTTTACAAGGCGATACAACTCATTTGAAAATCCAAAACATGGATAACGAGTTCTACAATGCTTTTGCTAGTCCAGTTACAGTTACTCAGAGTGCTTTGCATGAAAATGAAACCGGGACGTCTCAGAAACCACCAAAACTCATGGATATTGATGATTACAATGGATGGTCCGAAAGGTTTGGAAATTGGGTTGAGGCGTATCACTTGGATGCGTGGGAACATACTGAAGAGCCGTATGTTAAACCCACAAAGAACGATGTTGTGAATGGTACTCCGTTAACACTTAGAGAAATGAGTACTGTAGATAAAAAGAAATATCGAGATGAGAAATTGATGGTGAGTCTGCTTCAGCAAGCGATAAAAGAAGATATTTTGATACTTCTTCAACATGATGGAACTTCATATTCGATATGGAAAGAGTTGGAAGCAAAGTTTACTGGAAGTGATGATATGCTCAGGAATAAGATGTCTCTCATGAAAAAGGAATTTGACTTATTTCGGGGATTGAAAAATGAGAGTGTCAAGCAATTAATTGATAGATATTGTAACTTGGTGAGAAATATGACGAAACTTGGTGTTAAGAAAGATACTGATGAATTGGTTGAAAAACTTGCAGATGCGCTACCATATGAAACATGGGGAACATTTCTGATGATGTTGCGGTCAAACAAAACAGATTACAAGAAAATGACATTGGGAGATTTCATCAAACACCTGGAAGCTCAAGAAATGGAGCAAAGAAAGATTGCTAGGATGAAGAATTACGATGGAGAACAAGATATCAGCTTGTATTACAAGAGTGGTGTTACTGGAACAACAAATCATTCTCCAAAGATCGAAACTGCTTACAGTGTGAAAGATTCTTCTGAAAAGAGATCATCTCAGGGATCAAGCAACACTAGATTTTCATCTTTCGATCCAAACATTTCTGCAACAAAGAATGGAAGAAAACTTCAATGCAATATTGTATTAAATCTTGAAAGTGATCAAGATTATTCTGAAGAAGTTGCAAAAAATCAAATGTCTTTGTTGGGAATGGTGTTGGAATCCTATAGTAGTTTTGTAGCCGGAAGGATCGGTAATCCAATGCTCACGAAAGAGGATTACGATCAAATTGATGCTGAGGAAATGGAATTGATGGATATTAAATGGTGTATGGCCAGTGTAATGAGAAGAGCTGAGAAGTTTAAACAAATCACGGGAAGAAATGACTTTCTTGATGCAAGTGTTTCAAACTTAGGCTTTGATAAGTCAAAAGTTACATGTTTTCGTTGCAGGGAAAAGGGGCATTTCAAGAGAGAATGCAAAAATCGTGAAGCTACTGGAGCTCAGAATCCTTTTGGAAACAACGATTATCACAAAAAGGCGATTTATCATCAAATCACACCACCAGCACTGCATCAGGCACAAACTGCACATGGAATGATGCAGACTAAAGACTCAAAGAAAGCTTGTCTGGGAAATGATGGTGGATTCAGTTGGGATAAATATGTTCCAATAAACAGCAAAGGGTGTTTGGCAGAACAAGATGATGAAAAACTAGCTGATGGTTTCAATTGGGATAATTTTTGTCCAGATCAAGAATTTATGGCCAAAGAGATTTCTAAAGACACTTCAAATGTTAATGTTTTCTTTGCTAATGCTTATGATTTGAAATGCGCAGAAAGATGCAGAAAAGTCATGGAAGCAGCTGAAGAAAGACGAAGGAAGAACAAAGAAGAGGAAGAAGAAGAAGAGAGATTGAAGAACGAAGCGAAAGCTGAGAAAAGAAGAAGAGCTGAGTTTTTACAATCAAGCAGAAGTGTCAAAGAAGTTCCTGAATTTGAGATCAAAGTTGATGCAGAACCTGTCAAAGATCCTGAAAAGTGCATGAATTGTGATTCTTTAATCAAGCAAAACAATGAATTGCTGCACAACATAAACAGATTGAAAGAATCATATGATACAATGAACAGAGAAATCAACAAGTATACTGATTCAAATGGTGAACAAGCTGAAGCTATGAATACTTTGAAGATAGCTTATCTGAGACAGCTTGATACGGCAAACTATAACATTAAGAAATGTGCAGATCTCGAGCTTGAGTTGGCAACACAAAAGATAGAAACTGAGAAAGTTAAGAAATTATTAGACAGTTACTCATGTTCTACTTTTGTTGTTGACAGGATTTATCCGGTTGTGGAAGAATTGAAGACGTTTGAAGATGTGAAGATGTCTGAAGAAAAGAAATCCGTGACAAAAGATAAAGTGACAAGTTCTGGTAAGAAACCAAGTGTGGACTACACTAGATGTCCGCCCCCGGTCGAAAATGGATTTTTACCACGAAATCCAAATTCCGAAAGAGTCGAAAAGGCAATAAACTTACAATGGGAGTCTGGGCCGTCGGATAACTTGCCAGAAAATATTGATGTCACGTACACTTCGTCCGATACTGATCATGAGTCAAAATTGATAAAAAGTGTGGTCGATCAGGTGTTAGACAAAGATGACATAGAGGAGTCAAAACCAGAGTCCAAATCCAAGTCAAAGTCTGAGTCCGATTCGTCAAAGTCAACAGTCAAAAAGGAGAAACGGGTTTATGATAAAGAGTTTTTGATATCAAAATCTAATTTGAATGATGAATCTTTTAAAGTGGCATATACTTTGAAAGATTCTGACAAATTATATTCTGATGAAGATTTTCCATTAAGAGGTGTTAAAACTGAATTGATCAAAAAGGTTTTCAAATTAACAGAAATTAATATTTTTGAAATGAAAGATTTAAATCTTACTGATAAACCTAAAAAATACACCTCAAGAGTTCAACAAAGATTAAACAAGAAAAAGGGTTACAGTTTTGGTTCTGGTTTTCAAAAGAAGCCAAACCAAAGCCGTAATTTCAAAAGAAATGGTCTAGGTTTTATACCACCGAAAAATTATAAAAATGAGGAAATTTATAAACCAAAAACTGATTTTGTTTCAGGAACAAGTCAAGAGAAAGAACAAAAGAGTTCATTCTGGAAGGAGACAAATCAAGAATTCCTTGCCAAAAAGCAAGAAGAGCTGAAGAAAAATCATGTTCCAAAGAAGATAGAAACTAGAACTTGTTTTCAGTGCAAGATTGCTGGTCATGTTGCTAGGAATTGTCCGAAAACATTCAAACCAAAACAGGAAGTATCTGGTAAACTAAAAGAGAAAGTTGTGGAGAAAACTGAACTTTCAACCCGAAAGTTTACTGGCTTTGAAAATTCGACCTTTGAGATTGGTGAATGTTCAAAGAATGTGATCTACAGAAAAGAAAATCTGATAAATCAAAAATGGGTTGTTAAGGGTTCAGGAAACAGTTCTGGTGATGAATCTGATTCCACAAAATCAGAGGAGCCAAAAGTTGTTAAAGAAAATGTTGAAAAATCAGTTTCAAAAGTGGATGATGTGAATTTTCCACCTTTGAGTGCTGAAAATTTTAAAAAGAAAGTTGGGAAAGTTGAAATTTCAAATCAATTTTATTCTGACAAGAAGAAATTTGATGTTGATAAAGCTTTCAACGGAACAGTGAAACACATTTTTGGCAAAATGATCAATGGTAAGGCCAAAAGTGTTAAAGAATTTTACGCTGCCAAAAGAGGAGGTTACAGGTTAGTTGAAAGAAAAGATGATGAAGAGGTTGTTACACCCAAGGAAGGTCAGGCTTGGGTGGACATATTCTTCAAAGAGTAAAAACCTGACTTGCCGGAGATCCCAAGTTGGTAATCGTGGATCATGAATCGGCATCATTCTTTATCATGTTTGTATAATGTGTTTTTGAGAAGTTTTGCAGGACTTGCCGGAACTCCCAGGTTTGTAAGCGAGGAGTAGGAATCGGCACCTTGAGAATTCAACTAACAGATGTTGTTTGGTTGAAAATGTTTGATTGGATTGATCTTACAAGTGGTAAATCAGGGACATTAAGTTGTATCTGATTTCCTACATATGATTGGTAAAACAATGAGATGTTTTGATCCCCAATTTTTCAAGTGATAAAATCAACAAAACTTATTTTCCGGAAAAACCATTTGATTAAAACAAACTTAAGTGTTTTGAAATCGATGGGAAAATAGTTTGTTGTGAGGGGGAGTTCTGATTGTTTATGCCAAGTGGATGGCGAATTGAGGCAATTCGATATCAGTTGTCATGTTATTGTACAGTTTGTTTTCAAATTTCCTAAAATGTGTTTGCATTTTAGGGGGAGTAAGAAATTTTAGAAAATCCAAAAACATTTGAAAATTTGAAAAAGCCAAAAACATGATAAAATCAAAAATGAGTTTTGTTGCATATAAGAGGAAATGATAGTACATCAGTGGACTATCACAACATGCTAAAGAATTGGTAAGATAAAAAGTGATAAACGGTCTCACTGATGATGTGCCAGTAGGTTTTTATACATTTAGTAGATTGTGACGAGATATAAACCTAAATTTCAAACTTGCTTGTTTTGTGGGTTAACACAAACTTGGATATATAGGTAACCCCTGAAATCTTGTTTGAAAGGTCCCTTATTCTGAGATACTAGGTCTTTATGCTCAGTGATATCTGGGGTATTATCCCGGGACTTCTGATTTTGCGGAAGCAATGGCCTAGTCCCCGGAGAATACTTTCTGCTTGCTTGAAATATAGCACCACCCTCAGCTAAAAAATGATGAAACATTGAAAAATGCTAATCATGGCTGTTGTAATTCAAAAGATCCTCTAAAGGGGACACACCTAAAAGTCAACTAGGCTCTCTGCTGAACGGAAGTTCTGACCTGAGCTATCACGGTTGCATAATTTATTCCCCTGACAGATATCATCTGTGGTATACTCACCTGTAAGACTGAATATTGGGATCTGGATACGGGAGTATATTCAAGTAGTGGGACACACGAATAAGTTCAAGAGCTTAAAACATTAATCTCATATCTCGGATCAATTGAACTTTGTGTGAAAATTTTAGTGGACCAGTATACTGACAATCTAAGTGAATCGTTTAGAGCTTAAAATGAAATGAAGCTTAACGGTGTTGGTGATTGGTCTCAAAAACTGATATGATCCTCTTGCATGAACTCACAAAAATTTTGTTTGTAAATATTTCATTTACTGCTTTTCAGTACTTTCAAAAATTCCAAAAAGATTTTAGTGTGTTTTAGTATAAATTTTGAATAATTCAAAAAGATTTTCGACAACTGGTGTTGGAAAGCTGATTTTCAAAATTCCAAGTGCTAAACATGATGAACAAATGGTTTGGGTGAAAGTGTTTGAAGATTTTTGAAATGAAATGAGAAAAGTTTTGCTATAAAATGTTTTTCCTGCATGTGGTAAATTAGACTTGAAAATTTTATCCACAAAATGGTTATCAGAAAATTTATTTTTGGGTAGAGTTTTGTTTTTGCAGGTTTACGATCTAAGAATCTGTGGAAAGTGAATTCCAAACTGCGCTCCCAGCTTAGTGAAAGGGGGAGTATGAGGACATCGAGAGGGAGTCTGAAGATAGTAGAGCCAGATTCAGATTCTGAAGATTTTGAGAAAGAGTAAGAGAATGAGGATTCTTGCAATGACAAATACTTCAGAGAAAGATTGAAGATCGATAAAGATTGTAGATTGACAATTGAAGACTCGACACTGAAGACTCCGTCAACATCCGAGGGGGAGTTTGTTGGGGCACTACGTCTGTCAACTACGTCTTATGTCGAGTCTCGGGTTCGTTGCGAAGATCGGGTTCGTTGCGGAGATGTTAAAGCATGATGTCATGATGACATCATCAAGATGACATCACCATGACATCATCACAAGATAAGACAAAAGAATTAGAAAGTGAAAATTGGATTTCGGTCAAATTAAGATTCCGCTCATGTGGTCTTGATAGGGTATCGCTTATATGGTCTTGTGGGGTATCGCTTATGTGTCAGTGTACACATAAGCGAAATCATCATGTATATATATAGGAGGTCTTATGAGCGAAATCAGTAGAGAGTTCTAGGTGATTGTCTTCCGGTTAGCCACGAAGTGCTGCCGAAGTGTTGTCAGGTCTGTAATCGTTCGTATATCAATATAAACAACAGTTAAAGGTGAATACGCGCTGAATTACGCCGAAACACTTGTTTCCGCCTCTTGTTTTGGTGAAAAACTCTTCTAACCGACTCGTTCGGATCAGAAAACGATCCTACATTTACATTCAAATTATCTATGTTGTCTATCATTCAAGATATAAAACTTACAAACTTAAGTAAATAGTTTTGTTTTTACATTCAAATTATCTATGTTGTAATTGTATTTTCGGTGTATTTCTTTTTTGGTGTTTATACTGTTGTATCTAGCTCCTTGCTAGATTATATTTTGGTTGATGTACGAATTTTCTTCGCCTCTAAAAAGTAGTTTTTTTCTCCCTAATATACACATAGTAAAGTTGTATCGTACAAAATATATTACCACATCAAATTATATCATATTATGATGCATAAAACGGTGTCCCTCCCAATTAAATCAAGGGTTCAAATCTCACAATGAACAGTAATATAAACTTTGGAGTATATTAGGTTGCTCCAAATAAAATAAAAGGAAAGTTCACTACCTCGTTGGGCTAAATAGTTGCCCTTGGCATCAACTACCATCTATTACCTCTTTTTCCTCAGTTTATAGTATAAACTTATAGTTTTGACATGGTCTATACCTTCATTACTCGTCATAAATATTTGAATATCTAAACAAGCTTGTATGTTATTATGGTCGACTAGAACCATATATTTAAATATCATATGATTTGCTATATACTAGAGAAATACGTTGCACTTGAAAAAAGGCAAATAATTGGTGGCTCCCCATGTCTAATTATACACACATTCATCAATGTGATTAGACATATACAAATCAAACTTATAATCACAAACAAATACTATATGAAATCTTCTTGAGCCAAATTAGATTTCAAGAATGAACACTACTTGAGCATGGGCCATTTCCACCTTCCAATCAAAACATATTTTGCATCATATATTATGTAAGGTTTACCAATAACAATGTAAAGGAATTTTTTTATCACATAGCTACACATATGTTAGTTATTTAGTGACACATGAATCTAACAATAGCATTATGGACCGAAATTATTGCAAGGTATGGGGTTTGTCCCACATCGGTTATATATAGGGGTGTTCAAAAAAATCCGGATCCGAAAACGAATCCAAAATATCCGAAAATCCGTATCCGAAATATCCGAAATTTCGGATATCCGAAAACCGGATAATCCAAATTTTCGGATTCGGATATGAATTTAAAAATTTTCGGATAATCCGATTATCCGATATCCGAAAACTAATTATTTTTTTTATAAATATATATTGTATATGAGCATTATATTTAGTTTGGAGTATTGTAAAAATTAGTAAAAAAAAGTAGTAAATAATTGTATTCGTGTGAATTTATGATTGCTTTTAGTTTTAAATGTTGAAAATTTAGAAAATCGAATATAAGTTTAGTTTTAATCTATACACGAAAGGGATTTTTTTATAAATTTAGATATCCATTTGGATATCCGAATCCGTTTCGGATATCAATATTCACTATCTGAAATTTTCGGATATCCAGTTTTCCCACATGTAGCAGATTACCTCCTAAGCACATAAATATAGTGGTGCACAAAAAACCCGAACCCGGACCCGGAAAAAAAAACCCGGAACCGGGTATTATAAAAACCGAGTTTTATATACCCGAACCCTACCCTACCCATAGGGTAGGGACCGGGTATTCATATTTGATCTAAAACCCGAACCCGGAACCGGGTTTTTTTATACCTGGTTTATACCCGAAACCCGGTTTTTATAAATACCCGGAACCGGGTTTTATAAATACCCGGAACTGGGTTTTTTTATACCCGGTTATATAGCACTTTGACTTCTAGTCCTATCTATGTTTTTTTATCTATGTTATTTTATCTATGTTTTCAAGCATTAAGACTTCTAGTTCTTATGATTTAACAAAATTATGTATGCACTTTGATGTAATCTTGTTTAATTATTAGGTTTCTAATGATATTTGAAATATTTGGTCATTATTCCCCTCTATTTACTGGAAAGATACATTGGTTAAAACATAACATAGCAAGTAAAATATATTGTTGTTTATGTAATCCAAAAGGATTCAAATCAGGACTATTTCTTCGATCTAGCACCATCGAATTTAAATTTAGAAATGTCATTAAAATTTCAATAGGCACCATCCACTAAAACATATAAAGAAGCATTAATACCCGGTCGGGTTTTTTTAATACCCGGTGCAGGTTTTTTCCCAACCCGATGCATACCCGAACCCTACCCGATGAATACCCGAACCGGACCCGAACTCGGAAATAGGTATTATAATACCCGGGTTTTATAAAACCCGACCCGAACCCTACCCGAGCTCGGGTAAATAGGGTATACATTTTTGGTAGAAAACCCAGACCCGACCCGGTTTTAAAAAAAAAACCCCGATTTTGTAAAACCCGATCCTACCGGAACCCGGTTCCATACCCGGAACCGGTTTTTAAAAAAACCCGATTTGTGCACCACTACATAAATAAACGTTTGATAAAGGATTTATATCCACCAATCAGAATAGAGGTATGTCCTCCTCGATACTCTCACAAGACTCTATGGGTGTTTGACGATTTAGATAACGAATTCTCAAATTAATCGATTCAAAATTTTCATTTTTTTTATTTTTTAATTGAATTCGTATTCGATTTATTTGATTCGTATTTGAAACTCGAATTCGAATAAATTTGATTTAATTCAAATTTACCCTATATTATAAATTATTTTACTTTTATTTTTGAAAGTACGACAAAGTAATTATTTTTAACATCAAAAGTACTAATCTACAAGACTAATAAACTCTCAATATATCAAAACACCAAAATTTAGAAGCTAGTTGGTTACTAGTATTTATGTAAGTTAGGTAAGAATTTAGAAATAAGTAGTACGGGGTTATAAGGCTATTTGTCATTTGAGCTTGGTAATATTATGAATAATGGACTTATCAATCATGAATGCTATTTATACTTGGGACCAAATTTAGAGTTATATGCGTGGTGGAATGTTCAAATGAGAAGAATTTTTTTGTAAGAAAAAAAAGAAGAAGTTTCAACCAATAAGAATGCTTCATTTTACTTCATTTAATATTTGTATTTAATTTTAATATAAAGATATAATGGTAAACTTACATAAATCATTAATTTGTATTTTTCCCTTTTAATAATTAACTAAATTAAATTTGTAACTCCTTTTCAAAATATATAGTTTTTCCAAATTACAAAAAAAAAACAACTTAATTTAAAGTGTAGAATAAATTACTAGTTGTGTATGATAAATTACGAGTTGTGTAGGATATATTTCGAGGTGTATAGGATAAATTTCGACTGTGTAGGATAAAATTCTATAATATGTATGGTATATGTAGGAAAATTTTGATATGTGTAGGTTTTGTAGAATATATGTAGGATAATTAATGATTAGTTGACTAATTAATTAAAGAGAGAAAAATTAATGATATAAGTTATAAATGAAATAGTATTTTACTAATATGTCTTTTCTTCTTTTTCTTCTCACATTAAATTTCTTCTCAAATGAACCTTCCCGTATATGCGTGTGTGTGTATATATTAAAAAAATATGTATGACTTGAATTTGAATTTCGAATAGAACCAAACTGAAAATCATAAATTTGTATACGATTCAAATTCGACTATTGGACTCGAATTCGAATTTTTGAAAATCGAATTCGAATCTTGATAATCGAATTCAAATCGAATAGAATATCTAATTTTTCGAATCCGGATCGAATTCTGAACACCTCTACAAGACTCACAAATATTCTGGTCAATCTCGATACTTATTCTCACACCGAAGATAGGTCACAAAGAGGAATCTCTGCCTGTGGCAAGCCTAACGATATTTCTTGTTCTACAGATTATCTTTCCCGTGAGCAAATTTAGTTTTCTCAAGGTCAACCTTCTGTAGAAGCCAATCCAAACCTGTGTGGTTAGGATTCGTTTGTTTAGTTTGGATTTTTATAAAAACAAGACCAAAAATTTCAAGTTAACTTCAATAATGCACTCAAACGCTTTTAATAAAATTCAAATTTTGATGAGTGTGATTTAGTTCATAATAATCTAGAAAAATCATCTTTAAGAATGAAATATATTAAATCAAACTTGGAGACAAAAAAAATGATTTGTTTGGTTGAGAGGAAAAAGGTTGAGTTTTAAAAACAAACCACTATTGTTTCCGTGTAAACTGTCAAAATGGTCCCAAAGTTTTGGTCATTTTTGCCACTTTATTTCAAAACTCAAATCTTTTGAATCTGGGTCCTTGTGGTTTCAATTTTGTTGTCATTTTCATCCAAAATCAAAATCTAATCAGTTTTTTTTTTTTCAGTTAACATCCAGTTATTCTGTCTTTTTCCTCCATTTTAATAAAGGGCAAAATGATCAGATTTTTTTAATTTGTTATAATAAAACGTTAAAAGATCATTTTGCCCTTCATTAAAAGGGAGGAAAAAGACAGAAAACTGGATATTAACTGAAAAATCTGATAAGATTTTGATTTTGGATGAAAATGACAACAAAATTGAAACCACAGGGACCTAGATTCAAAAGGTTTGAGTTTTGGACTAAAGTAGCAAAAGTGATCAAACCTCAGGTACCATTTTTATAGTTTTACTCATTCTTTCCTTAAGTAAAAAATACAGGGGAAATCTCCAAAATAGCCTTTGACCAAAGTTTTTTTTTCAAAAATAGCATGTGAACCCTCACAAGGAGCCGTTTCAAGTTAAATATTTTTTTATTTTCAAGTTAAAACTTTCAGATTTTTTAATTGAGATTTTCAAGTTCTCACATTTAATTGAGAGTTTTCTTTAATTATTCGTTTATATTTAAACGATGTTGAAGGATCTCAAGCCGTGTTGAAAGTTATCAAGCCATGTTGAAAGATCTTAAGACAGGCCAAGCCGCTACCTTGAAAGATCTCAAGCCGTGTTGAAAGTTCTCAAGCCAAGTCAAGCCGTGTTGAAAGATCTCAAGTCGTGTTGAAAGATCTCAAGCCGCTACACTGAAAAGGCTTAAGCCATGTTGAAAAGGCTCGGCTAAGAAAACAATAAAAATATCTCAACTGGACACGTGGCAATCATGAGTTGGTTGACTTGAAAGAATTTTTTAAGCCATTTCAGTTGCTTGAAACGGCTCCTTATGAGGGTGCACATGGCTATTTTTGAAAAAAAAACTTTGATGGAGATTTCCCCAAAAATATGTTGCATTCCTTATATTGTTCTTTTATTCGGAAATAAATAAATATGTTTTGACTTATTGCTGCTTATCATTCCTTCGCAATGCTATGAAAAATCTTTTTTAGTTGTATTCTATTAATATACACAATCTTTAAAAATCAAAATAAAATATTAAATTAGATTGATATAGTTTGATGACAGTTATCGTCTTTTTTGGTAAATTTCAAAGTGGAATTTCTATATTATTTGTTTATTTGGACAATCATCGTGTCATGTCGTTCGATCAATTACTCATATTCCAACTAGGCCCAGCCCACTTGAAAGATATAAGATACAAAATATATATAAAAGTTCTAAATATGAAAGATATAAGATACAAAATAATATAAGATGCAACACATATATATAAAAGTTATAAATATGAAATATATAAGATACAAAATATATATATTAAGGTAATAATATTTTTTTTTTGAATGGCATCATATTAAAGTAACAATAGTATACATTTACGATCACACTCACTATTACAATGCTTTTAGTTATAATACTTCCTAAGTTAGCCGTATCAAAATTTATAAACATAACACTTACCAACTTAGGGCACACGGGGCGGAACACGTTATTTACCGTGATACAATTGTATCACGCGTTGAACCCACCCCGACAACAAAAGTTCAACACGTTATAGTATAACGCAATCCGATTTCGTGATATTTTCAACGCGGTGATGGTTTTTTTTGTGAGTGTAATTGTTGGTTGGGGGAAAATTGTTGGGTGTGGTGGTGAGTGATGACCACCCCCACTAAAAAAGGTTGTGAGTGATGGAAAAATGGTTGCTGACATGGCGAAACATGATTGGATATTGTGAGTGATGGAAATATGGTCACTAGTGACCCCCCCCCCCCCCCCCCCCCCCCCTAGAGCACTTACAATAATATCCGTAGATGTTCACTCTGAGTTCAAGGATGGCACCTATACAAATGTCTCCACCTCAATTCACTTTCTCACTTCGCCATATCCGAAGCAAATAAGTCGTTAGCTAGTAAACAAACAACATTTCACTCGCTTATTGTCATCAAAAGTGTAATTTATTAAGAAGCCGTTATATTATGTGACCACAATTCTTGTAAGACTTATCGTTTCTCGTATTCCCTTCAACTTTTGGTAGGATTTAAGGCTATACATGCTCTATATATTGTTCATTTATCATAATAGTTATGCTCTCATGTATGTCAAACAAACCTCATGCCGAAAGTCCTAGCAACACTCCCATAATTTGTTTCTCACTTTACGGTAAGTCATGAACGTTGTAATATGACATCAAGCAAATTTATAGTTATTAAGATGGCCCATGACGCAACCATCATTATACAAACACTGAACTGGTAGTATGCCGCATTGTTTTTCGTCAAGTGTCATGCATACATGCATTAACCATGCTCAAAGCCTCATAGAGTCGTGCTCTTATCATATAATAAGTTAAAAACATTACACAATACCTTACATGAGTAGTTGATCCATAGATTACAAACCAACCATGATATTGATTTAAAGTCTTCCATGTATGTCTAGCTCACCATTCTAACAAACAAACAAACCTAACACACATTAGGATCTCTATATATGTGTATTTAAATGATCATATTATAGTTGTACTCATTGTCGAAATTTCATACTATTAAGTAGCAAATATCGCTTCTAATTATACGTACATGACTTGTATTGGAGTATCACATTGTTTTATTTTTAAATATAGCTGTAACATAGCTTTGATGACACGTAATATTGTCAGTGGTGTCATTTCATCCTCATACATGAAAAATATAACTAATATACGACTTGGTCACATGTATATATAATATATTGAACTTTTGTCAGATAACTACCACCGAAAGAAGGATTGATGAGTTGATCAATGTACTAATTACGGGTGAATTCTATGAATGATTTTAGCAACGAATTATTTATGATTCCCTAACTTATAAAAAGGATACTACCCCACTTTATACTCAAATATAATATAATGTTAATACCTCCAAAATATGATTCAAACCGATTTGATTTTGGGGGTCCCAAACACATTTAATAATTATAGAGTAAATTACAAAGTTCGTCCTTTATGTATGTCATTTATTACAAAGTATGTCCTTTATCTTTAATAAGCTCAGAAAACATACTTAATGTTTGCAAATCCTTACATGTTACGTCCTTTAGTCCTAATCCAGTTACTTTTCATGGTTAAATTTGACTAATTGGACCCCACTTGACGGTAAATTAGACTTTTTACTATTTTTTAAAGAACATTAAAATAAAAAATAATAAATCAGATCCCCCTCTCTCTCTCTAACTCACATTCTCTCTCTCAACTCTCTTTCTCTCTATCTCTCTCTCTCTTTAACTTTCCTGTTACCATCACCGTTCTAGCACCACCCACCACCATAAACATCTAAAGCTGTTAATAATGAAACTCACCACCTGACCACCGCCACACGGCCACCGCCACCTATCTTCTCCATTCTCAGATCTGTAACACCACCCACCAGAAAAACTTGAGTCCGACATTCCGACCAAAACCCACCATCACTAAATCCTTAACCCATTAACAAATCAACATCAACCCCATCTTTCTCTAACATACACAAAAAAATCAAATTCAAAGAATTCAAGAATTGTGTCTCATGTACCTGTGAAGCAATTTATCATGAATTCAAAGAAATTACTATTTCTGTAAGAATCTCACAGATGGGGGTAAAATATGGGTTTAAACAATAAAAATTGTGTCTTTTTTAGCTCTTTTGTTCAACACAACAGAAAATAAGATCAAATCTCATTTCTTCAACATAACAGAAAATCATATTCAAATGAATGGGGTATTATAAAAGTGAACAAAATCTAAGAAATTGTTACATGAGAGAGCGATTTAATAGATTGAGAGAGGAAATCGGAAAATTGTTATCCGATCTATACGAGCGCTCTTCGATTGGGTGTGTTACAGAATCGCCAGTGGTGGTGGGGATGGAGGTCCGTACGAGCGCCTCCCTTGGTTCTTCGATTGGGTGTGTCCGGCATCGGTGGTTGGGGGGGGGGGGGGGTTGTAAGAAAGTTTTTGGTGACTTGTAACTTTGTAAGAAATTGGTGACTTGTAACTTTGTAAGAAATTAGGGTTTTTTTTGGTGATTTCAGAGATGAAGACAAGAGTGAGAGGTTGGTGGTGAAGACAAGAGTGAGAGGACGGTGATGGTAACAGGAAAGTTAAAGAGAGAGAGAGATAGAGAGTTAAGAGAGAGAAAGAGAGTTGAGAGAGAGAATGTGAGTTAGAGAGAGAGAGGGATCTGATTTATTATTTTTTATTTTAATGTTCTTTAAAAAATAGTAAACAGTCTAATTTACCCTCAAGTGGGGTCCAATTAGTCAAATTTAACCATGAAAAGTAACTGGATTAGGACTAAAGGACGTAACATGTAAGGATTTGCAAACATTAAGTATGTTTATTGAGCTTATTAAAGATAAAGGACATACTTTGTAATAAATGACATACATAAAGGACGAACTTTGTAATTTACTCATAATTATATTGTTGCTTGCATAGACAAAATCAACAAAATGAAATGGAAGCTTCATAGAACTGAGTGCCGTATTTTTACATTAGACTGACAATTTTTTTTTTATTTAAAGCTTGGGATAATTTATTAATCGATCAAATCCGAGGTGATATAATAACGATCTATAATGTATATTAAAACAAAACACTTTGGTGCCACTTGGCATAAATTTAATCCAATTATTGCCACCTGGCAACTTAATACTCCTCTCAATGTTGTTTTGAGCGGCAAATACATCTGCTGTATAAATCCCGCTTTTCACTTTGGTTGTAACGCTTAAAATTCAAGTTTCCATCCTTCTCAAATTTCCTCAAATAAGTATACCAGATATACGATTTCCATATTTCTTTATAATCATCTTCCAAAATTCCAAAATATGATTGAGTTCCCATGTTTAATGATGATTGATTGCATAAACCCTAGATCTATAAATCCATATGTATTCTGGGGTTTCTTCACATCGATTCGGTTGTTAATCGATATATCAATCATCATCTGTAGGATTCACATCGATTTCGCATTCAATCGATTTCTCAATCATTATTTAAGGTACGATTCATGCATATTTATCTGTTATTTAATCTGTAGCAAATTTTAGGGGTTTTTTTGAATATGTTTTTCATTCAATCTCCGATTTTGTGTCGATTTGTTCTGAATATCATAAATAATCATATGAATCTTTTGTGCATATTCTGATTTGTATCAATTTTTATGGCTCTTATATTAGGGTTTTCTTATATTGACTAATTATGATTATGATATGATGTTGTATAAATTTTTAGGGCTTATTTTTGAATATGTTATTCTGATGCTATTACGTTTTAGGTTTATTTGATGTTGGATTAAGATCTGCAAAGTAGTGAGATTGAATATGTTTTTGATCTGTAGCAAATTTTAGGGGTTTTTTTGAATATGTTTTTGATTCAATCTCCGATTTTGTGTCGATTTGTTCTGAATATCATAAATAATCATATGAATCTTTTGTACATATTCTGATTTGTATCAATTTTTATGGCTCTTATATTAGGGTTTTCTTATATTGACTAATTATGATTATGATTATGATATGATGTTGTATAAATTTTTAGGGCTTATTTTTGAATATGTTATTCTGATGCTATTATTAGGTTTATTTGATGTTGGATTAAGATCTGCAAATTATTGATATTGAATACGTTTTTGATGTGTAGCAAATTTTAGGGGTTTTTTTGAATATATTTTTGATTGAATCTCTGATTTTGTATAAATCTGCACTGAATATCATAAGTAAACATATGAATCTTTTGTGAAGATTCTGATCTGTAACAATTTTCATGGCTGTTATATTAGTGTTTTCTTATATTGACTAATTATGAAATTATGATGTTGTATAAATTTTTAGGGCTTATGATATTCAAAAAACTACCAATGTTGACAAGAAAAATAAACCGATGATGCACTTACTAACAACTGATTTGATCTACACCTGTGGTGACTGGGCTGTGTTTCTGATGGTAATCTTTGCTCTTTTTTCATCCTTAAAGGTTTTTTGGATTTACTCGAACTGAAAATTGTTTTAAATGAAAGGTTTTGCTTTACAAAACTATTTTCTATTAAATTCTCTAATTAATTTGCGGTGGGTATAGGCATCGGCGTGGGAACTCTTAGCCATTGTACATCAACAGATGACAGTTACTACGGTTTGAGTGAAGTATTCGGGACAGCTTGGAGATGACTCAAGGCACGAGTTAACTGGTCAAACTTAGCCCACTAAGTCAACTCGGGCTACGGCGGGTGTTAGCGGGTGCAGATTCTAAAACCAATGCGAGGGAAGGTATAAACGATCACTCGAGTTAATTAATTATTTATTTCACACACATATATATATTGGATTGAGTTAATGAAACTTTGTTCTTACAACTATATACGCCCCCGACGGCAACCGTCAAACATGAATATCTATTAGCATAATTAATTTATACAGGCCACAACTGCAAATGTTGCTGCATGGATATGGTTACACATCTGTAACACCTGCAGATGGAGATGGTTGTTAGGATTTTGATAGAGTCATCATGGCTGGAGATGTGAGCTAGACACCAAGGTAGTGTTGTTCATGGCAAAGGTTTTTTAAGCTAGACTATGTACAACAGAATTTTATTAGCACCCCTAAAATGGTTAAGGATGTGTTGGTCATTCCATTTTCAGTCGTCTTCCCCTTGGCTAAAGCTTTAGTGTGCACTCAAGATTGGCTATGCAAGTAAAAAAACAAATCAAAATGAATGAAGATTCACCTAATCTTAATAAATTTTTGAAAGGTAGTACTAACTTTTCTTCTTTTACCTACCCGTCAATGTTGGTCTTGGTACTGTTTTCATTTTCAGTCCCTGTTGGTTCGGTTCAGTAGAGATAACGTTTGGTTATACTTTTTTTAGACATTGTTTGTTTTGGTTAATTTACTAATCCGTTTAGGAATAGTTGCAAGTTGCAAAAAAATGATTTTGATTATGTAATTATTTGGGGTCATTTACTTATAAATCAACAAACACCAACACTTTATGAAAAACTAAAAGCTTCAAACTAAGGATGGCAAAAAACTTGAACCCAACGGGTATACTCAAAACATGTAACATATGGGACGTGTATACCCGAACCCTGACGAATATGGGATTAGTTTTAAAAAATATTGCGGATATACATGTTTAGCCGAACTATATATCCATTTATATACTTGATTTTTTTATTTTCCCTTGGCTACAGTTCCATGTTCTGATTTTAAAATAACAAAAGCAAGAAAATCGATATTTAGTAAATGCTTTACTTTTGTGGTGTGTTGACTTATAAGACCTATGCTATCAATCAGGCTGGCCATTCTCCTTTGCTATAGTTCCATGTTCTTTGAACTTTATTTTACATTATCCAGTGAAACATTATGCAGAAAGGTACTTTGTTGCATCTTTTTGGTTAGTTTGTTTTGTAGGAAAAGACTAGAGGGGCAAAATGGTGGGTCACGCGAGTTGGGTAAGGGGTCAAAATAGTTGTTTTTATGTGCGGGTTGGATTGACCCATTTGTAAATACTTATTATGCAAATAGAATCACATAAATTACATACTTCAGTAATAATATAGTCATTTGAATAAAGTAATAGGATTTTATTTTTAGCCGACTGTTTGATCCATTTCATAAGCTAAGTTAATTTTGTTTACCTGTTTGATCTTGATACAGAAAAAGGCGTAACCCAAATGACCATTTTATAAGTAAATGGGTCAAATTGCCACACATGCAAACATACCACTGTTTTGTTTGATCGCCTGTTTTGTTTTAGATCGATAATGTATGTCATGTGGGGTGACTCTTTTTTCTTATACTCATGGGAGCTTATCCTTTTGAGAATCCTAGAGATCCTCGAAATTTCTGTAGGACAATTAGGGTAAGATATATTAAGAAAACTGCTCAAATTATATAATATATTTGTTCCCAGCATAATGGAGTTACATGTTGACTTTATGGTCAAAAGTCAAAGCTTGCAAATTATAGATTCAATAAGTTTACAATGTTTTTTTTCTAGAAAGAGTAAATGTTTCAGTTCTTATACGGTGGATAGAGTATATGATAAAGCAGAAAATGTTGACCCTTTTTGTAGGATTTATCAAAGCTTAACAGAGATCCTTCAAGGTTTTTTTTTTATGTGAATGGTAATGCTCTTGATAGTTGCCTTAAGTTAGAGAACTGTGTAGCAATAGAACCATCGAAATGTGAAGTTGAAGACACAACACTTCTAGATCTTATACCGTTTCTTGAATGTAAGCACTTCAATTTATATTCAAATAATATTATTTGATTTTTTTAACTGAACTTAATGCTAGGATTTATGGTTTAAATTTATGGAATGCTAGGATTTATGATGATCAGGAGAAGGCGGGAGCAGAAAAAACAAGGTCGTCTGTGGCGTTTTTGATGTGATGGTTTCTAGAAAAGATGCAGATAAGTAAATCTGTTACATAGATTTGAGATTGAATATGATTACAACTATAAAGATTGTTAGTTGGTTTAACTTTTAGATCATGTCATGAAGAGTAGAAAACCTTTATTTATAATATAACACCAAATGTCAACCACTAAAATTGACTAACAACACAAACTCAATTTGTAACATCATTTGATCTTCTGCAACGTTAAAATTAACTCGAAACACATTAATTTTCGTCTAAAACACTTAACTTTGTTATGAAACACTTGACTTATTTGTTCATACGAAATTTCGTAGTTCGTATAGCATTGTCTAAATTTGATGTTTTATTGATTGTTAGAGTTATAATTGAATAATTTTTAACTGTTAAACTTAGAATCGAGTAATTGTTAATGGTTTTGACTTTTAAATTTGGGTTTTATTTTTCCAAGCGTAGCAAATGGTTTGGTTTACGATTTATTGGAAAACCGTCCTTATAAAAACAGAATTTTTTATTTCGGCTTTTTTAATCTTCCGGGTGATGGGTTTTTGGAGCTGTATCAAAGGGTATGTGATTAAATTTTCGATCTTTCATAATTTTAATGTCCAGGTGATGGGTTTAGAGTTGTATAGAAGGGAAGTTTAGATCTTTCATTGTTATAATTTCCGGGTCACGGGTTTTTAGAGTTGTGTCGCAGGGTATGTGATTAAAGTTTTGATATTTTGCTCTCTTAATGTTCGGGTGAAGGATTTTTGGAATAGTATTGAAGGGCATGTACTTTAATTTTAGATCTTTCGTTATTTGCAAGGGTGACAGGTTTTTTAGAGTTGTATCAAAGGGTAGGTGCTCAACGCATTTCGTTATTTTATCAATGCCCTATGTTTTTTGGACTCTTAAAGAGTCGTTTTACTTAACTATGAGTGTATTTTAACTTATCATTGGCATTGAAATTACAAAGTTTTAAACAGAAAATGAGGGCTGGCGAGAAGAGATATTTTAAGACAGAAGACGAGTTTGGTTCCTTCAAGCCACAACTAAAACCACCTCCATGCAATCAGTTCACCCAAACCTACAAACAATCCACACATTCTCAGTTTGCTTTCTTGATTTTAGCCTTCATATTCAACTCCATGGGGCCAGGTGGTGTTAAACCACGCTCTTTAGCATCTGGTGCATATCAAATTGACAATAAAACCAATGTGAACAATGGAAGAGCCTTAGAAAGCATTTTTGGTTGGTATTATGCTGCTTGTGCGACTGCAGTTCTAATCGCTTTCACGGGTACTGTTTATATTCAAGATCATGCTGGATGGAAGGTGGGTTTTGGACTTCCTGCAATTCTTATGTGTTGATTATATCTATAAACATGAGGAAGTGTTTAACGAGTTGTAATTTTTGTCTTATTTATTTCTTTCTTTCAATTCGGTGTAACTATATATTCACATTAGTAGTTCAACGTTTATTCAATTAAAAGGTTTATGTAAACGGTGTTAAATAATGTATTTTATTGTTGGTCCACCCGTGTATAATATAAAAGTGAAATTTGATAAAAGCTTATCATGGTCCATGTTTTATTTATTTCGGTCCATACGAATTTTGAAATCATGGATTCTACATATCTATATCTAATAAATATGTAACTGATTGTACCAAATATTGTTTCTTTCTTAATATTACTTCGTAAACAACTATTAATATTTATTTTATTCAACCCGTGTACCAAATATTGTTTCTTTCTTAATATTATATATGATCCTAACATTTTTTTTGAAGTCATTTAATGTTTATTTTTTGTTGTTTTTTAATGAATTTTGTTAACGTAATACAAAACATGTATACTCATACACACACTTAAATATTAACCTAAAATTCTACATAAATAAACAGTACGTTGACTTATAATTCGCTATCCATTATATTCCATAAACACAATATTACACAAATTTGCATCATCATGTATCACGAGATATTAAATTATTTGTCTCATTGTAGTTTACTAATTTATTATTACTTGAACGGTCATTTAATTCAAACGATTAGTTCAATAAATTAAACTTATTCATTTGTGTTTTAGTCCACCCGCGAACCTCGCGGGTTCTTAAACTAGTTTAGGCAATATATCAAAACAAATATATTTTAATAAAGTCAAACGAGTTAGATTAAACGGTTACAGAATCACTCCCAAGCAGTCTTGATGCCCCTATTAGACAAAACGGAGTACTTCAAAAGTAACCTGAGTCCACCACCAATTCCGGGAAAAACCTGGTAATCCACCCGCTTGTAGACACGACGATCAAATTACCGGTAAACTCGTTTGTCTCAAGGATCACTATGCACCAGGTGGGAGTTGAACCTACATCTCTCAAGAGAAATTCAAGCCTTCCACCACTTGATCTAGAAATCATTGGCTTTCTTAAATCATGCTTAAAGAACATATTCCTAAAACTAACATTTTTTTACGGTAAAAAATATCACGTGTAAACCCACCTTGCTCGGGGCTGTGTCCAAGGTCGACTCCTCGACCGCCATGAGACCGTGTCCCCCAATGCGCGGGAACCGGGTGGAATCCGTAAACCCTCACCTCCCGTCAGGTTCAAATCTAGGATTAAAGCCCCGATTCGTCCCTTCACCCAGATGTCCCTGAAAAATGACCCTAGCACTAAGGAGAGCAGATCAATTTACCACTAGACCAAGTTCTCAGGGCCTAAAACTAACATTTATATTATTTTTAGTGTTAAAACCTATGTTACGGCACGTAATTAGTAATATCTTTATTTTATTGGCATTAAGATGTGAATTTTTTTCACGTAGATGATACCGGTGTGCGATCAAAATTTGCTTAAATTACGACGTACTTTTGCGCCGTTATGTTTTGATGTTCAGAACCGAATTGAAGCTACAACGAACCAAACACATGTAAATATTATTTTGGTTAATATTACAACCTTTTTTGGTTTTCTTATCCTTTGTCATAGTGTGCGATCCCGATCGAACTCTCACCGCATCCCCTCATCAACGTCATTTAGATTAATCATGGTCTATATTAATCCTTTAATACACCATATAACAAATTTAATTCTCTTTTTATTCAACCTATTATAGTTAAAATAACTTTTAACTCTAGACATATTTACTTAACCGTGTTGCTTGCTTATTATTACTGTTGTTTAGATCAAAACCTAAAGGGTCTAATATGAATCAATCGAATACCTGATAACAAATACATCCACGTCAGCATCCTCCTACTCCTACCGCGGAGCACGGTCTCAAATACTAGTTACATTATATACTGAATTCTATACTTTAGGGAAATATGTAATTTTGTAAGGCAATCTTAAAACTCCTCTTAATATGATAATTCATATAAGCTAGAGGGTCGTTCATTATATAAACAAATTTAAGTAGATTAGTTAAAGAAACATATGAACATTTGTTTTTTTTTTTTTTTTTTTTTTATATAAGTGCTTATCCCCCAATCCACTGATTTTACACACCCTGAATCAATAATTATCGTCTCTAATTTGATAGCTTACCAATTAATTATTAAAAAATAATAAGAATATGAAATTTAACTTGTTAGTCCTACAAACATGTTGATCATGTGCTAATGGCCGGTTGGGAAATTTGTTTTATTTTTTATTGCCAATTATTAAGCATTAACTAGATGGGTAAAGCATTATTTGAGTGAATTATAAATGTGGGTAAAGTACTTACTTATTTAATTCTCCAATTTTTTTATTATTTGAAAATAGGATTACCGACATTGTGGAGCCATGTGTTGCCCACGTAGCAGACCACACCATAAAAGCACCAAGAAAAGTTTATGTTATTTCATATCTGAGTTCCGATTTGCTTACAGAATATTTTTATTTTATAATAATATATTTAAATATATTATATTATGTTATATTATATTATTGTTAATTACTATAAGATTTTGCCGTTAAAATCATTATTATACGATTTAGAAATTGTGAGAATATATTGTTAAACATAAAGGTTCAAAAATTTGATTTAACGACCATATATTTGATACATGAATTCTATACGTTCCAAATATCGACACGACAAATTCTTGATAGTAAATTAACACAAAGAGACTGCATGTAGTACAGTTAAGCATTTAGGTCAAATTAAAGACCGAGATTGATCAAAACAGAAATGCCAAAATACGAGATTGAACGAACTTGCTGGAATCTTTTTATATATTGCTTGGTGTGTTTGAAATCTAAGGTTGAGTTCAACTAGTTAGGTTTTTATAGTGTATGTTTCATGTTTGATCAGGTTTTTCTAGGGGTGGCGATGTGGTGTTCGAAATTGTTAAATACAAAATAAAATTGTGATACATTAGTTGGTTATGTAATCGCATGAATGTATTACATTCTCTCTCTCGTATAGGTGTAATGAACCAAGTACTCTTAGTTTTTTAGTGCCATCAAGTCATTTAGTTGATTGAGATTTATTTAAAACCAAAGGGAAATATGGATAAACAACATAACGAGCTTGAACGTACGAACTGCACGCCCATTCGTGACTTTTCCAATTACCGAGTTCGACGAATCCAATGGAATTGAACCCCTAGAGGGGATCCAAGGGGTTGAGCATTTGGTGGGCATCTCGATGCTAGGAACATCTGTCGTTGAAAGCCTCTGAAAGCTGTTTTGGATATGTCTAGCTAGTGGTGCACAAATCGGATTTTCTGAATACCCGGTTCAGGGTATGGAACCGGGTTCGGGTACGATCGGGTTCTACAAAATCGGGTATTGACATTATGTAACACCCTTGTTATTATTTTAAGGTTTTCGTATTGTTTACTAAAATAAGCATGTAATCATGATTAAATGTACTTTACTAAATATGGTTTATTTAAAACTTTTACAAATAAAGGTTTAAGTACATCGTAATGAATTTGTGTTCGTCTTTTAAGAGATACGACGAAACGCCACACGGAAGCTTTTAACTTTATCGTGTTCGGTTCTTCTTCGAGCTTGATCTTCATCTGGACACTCTTGGCAATCACCTATGATCAAAACCAACTTAAAAGTTAGTTTTGATAGTTAAATAACAAGTTTAAACAAGTTATATGGGTCAAACAAACAAAATTAAGCGTTTTTCAGGTTCAGGGGGGCTAGGCGTCACGCCTAGGGGCTAGACGCCCCACCTAGCCCCCTTTTTGGCAGAATGTTTTTATTATGTTGCTGCATATTCCCAGCATAACCCGATTTCACGGAAACGAGCATAACTCTCTCGTTTTTAATCCGTTTTACGCGATTCTTTTTCCTACGCGTCCGTAATTTAATTATCCATCTTATGGAGTTAAAATCCTACATCCAACATAAGAAACTTTTGAGACTTCTAAGCCCTCGAATCATTACCTTTTTGTTGAATTTTAACCCGTTTATGCATTTTATCAAGCAAACATATTTGTTTGATCCTTATTTCACACGCACCTCTTCAAACTAATGTTATCTATCATAATAGGTTCTAGTCACAGGTTTCTTACACAATTTAAACCCGTTTTCGCTCGTATGCTTATTTTGACCCGTTAAGGGTATTTACGCATTTTAGTCTAGAACTTGTGCTTTTCTTTTGACACTACAAAATTTTCCATGTCTAATTAACTACAAATATTCCACCACAACTATTTTGTGGTGGATTTAACATAATGAACACCTTTTTCCCAATTTTACCCATCGGTTGGTCATTTTACGCAAATGACCATTTTTGAGCATTTGACCCACGAATGTGTATTCCTATGACTTTTATTCATATTTAATGATTCCCTAACCTTAATACAAGTTCCTAAACAACCCCTTTGGGTTGTTTACCCAATATACCCTTCAAGGGTGTTTTGGTTAACTTTAGTCCCTCACTTTACGACGAGGGACTTTCGCTAAATATTTGACCAAAAATTGTATGTTTAACTAAAAGCTTATTTATGCGTACCTGGACCGGGTCAAAGTACTGACCCGTTTACATAACTTTTGCTTTAAATCTTTCTAGTTAAAGCAACGCAAGCTTATGTTATTTCCTGTGATTACAAAACTCAACAAGCGATTGTCAAATGTTATTGTCAAATGGTGTTAACCACACCATTTGACCCATTTAGTCTAATTGACCATTTGTCCGTATGAGATGGTATTTAATTACCATTTCACCCCTTTAAACCTATCCCGGTTTTCCTTTGAACTTGTTTGTAACACCCCGAAAACGGGTTTGGTAATTAAACCTCGTTAATACTAAAGACGGGGAAAGTACCGTTAGTGGTAAAAGTAAACCTGCAAGTATTAGGAATTTATTTGAATAATCCTAATATTTATTTAAAGTAAATAAGAGCTTTCAAGAAAATAGGATGATAAAAGGCCCGATTTAACGGGACTTAAAGTAAAACGGGTTACGGTTTCCCGAACCTACTAAGCTAACTAGGAATAATTCTAACCTAGTTAGAAAGTGACTTATGAGTGGGTTAAAACACTTAAATTATGAACTAAGGAAAATGGAGGGGCTAAACTTGTTAAACTTGAAACTTGTTTTATTAAAAACAAGAATTAAAACAAACCAAACACCCACTTTAGGGGTGTCTGGTCGAACAAGAACACAGGGGCGACACAAGCTCCCCACCAAGCCCTAGTGCATGCCAAACTTGATCAAATTAAGGGTTCAAATCAGCTCCAAATCGAATTTCAAGCACAAATTCGTGAACACCTAGTTGAAAGGATCACAAGGTATGTAAAATTGTGATGTTTTGATCCATCTTAAATTCTAGGTTATTTGTAAGAAACTGAAATTGAGCTTGATTGTGTCATGCATGAGTGAATCTTGAAGTAATATGATGTCTAGGAGTAAACCCTAGTCAATAACATTTTAGATTGTTGGATAATCTATGAAATCCATAATGATCCATTGAAAAGTTAAGTGGGTTTTATGTTAATATGATGAACACTCATATTAGAATGTAAGATTGATGAATATTGAGGTTATGATATAAGTTCTTGATGTAGTTCATGAACACTAGACTTAGAGGTTTGAATGTGTTGATGCAAATCTTGGTAAAGATAACTAGTTATGAACTAGTTAGTAAATAAGTAATATTATGCACATTAGGTGTTTGTTAAAATGCCCGAATGAATGTTGACATAATGAAATTATGAAAGAAACGCGTAATTGGCTAACTCGACTAACTACGTGTAATACGGAATAATATGGGTTCTAAACGTAATGTTGATTGAACTTATTGTGTGTATAATATGATTGAAGTTAGTGGACTATCGAAAGTCAAATAAACCAACATTGAAGTCGAAAAGTAGTTTTGACATACAATCCGTAGGACGAAATAGCCATAATAATGATGACTAATCTAACCGTCTTACGAAACATGATGATAGTTTGACTCTTGACAAGCTAGAAGGAGACTTGGGCAAGGAACGGGTCAAACGGTTCGTGTATGGGAAAAAGAGCATAACCGGATGCAAGGTAAGCGACGCTTACATCCTTTTTGTAGAATATGCTTTATTTTGTAAACTACAACTGCAATTAGTGTAATATCCGAATTAAGGGTTCCGACGCTATTAACATGAGTCGGAACAAACATAAATGATGAAATTTATGTGTTATGGTGAAAAGAGGCGAAACGGTAATTTAGTCATGTAATGACTAATAACTAAGGAGTTTTCGTTAAGATCATTTTAGAATGTAACTAATAACAAGAAGATGAGTAAAAATGGAAATTTAGTCAAGTATCAACTAAAGTAAATCGTAGTTAAAAAGGAGTACTCGTAGCATAAACTGAATGGGTAAAAATACAAGAAAGACTTTAAGAGAAAAAGGGGTCTAGTGGCAAAAAAATCCGAAATGGGTCGGATGAACAAATTGGTAATTAATAACCATGTTTTGCTACTCACGAAAATACTTGGTCTTATAGTCCAAACGAGTCGAATGGTGGTGATAACACCCTTTGATAATATCGACTAATGTGGTTGTCAAGTCTTATGTTAACAGGACCGATTAGCAAATCGGATAATTGCGTCACCATTGATGGTGTGATAATGAAAACGAGGTATAAATCGGGTCTACTTGTGATCCGGGCCAGGTACGCATAATTATGTTGTAGTTAAAAGTGCTATTTTGGTCAAATAATTTGAGAGAGAGTCCTTCGTCATAAAAGGACTAAAATCGACCAAAACGCCCTTGTAGGCTAAATGGGACAAACAACCTTTAAAGGTTGTTTGGAAACAAGTTTTATGATTAAGTAAATACTTAGATTAAGTATAGAGGTTGAAAGAGGTATTATATTAGTCAAACGGTACTATTTGAGTTTTTGCCGTAAAATAATGATTCGAGAGGTAAAATTTGGTTTATATAGATCACCACATCAAACCGCCATAAACACAATTGTGGTGGAAGATTATAGGATAAGAAACGTGGTGATGAAATGCTAGAAACAATCGAGAGCGATTTTAGGCTCGAAAATGCTTAAATACCCTTAACGGGTCAAAATAAGCATACGAGCGAAAACGGGTTTAAATTGTGAAATAAACTTGTGATTAGAACCTAAAATGGCAGTTAATAACAATTTGAAGAAGTGTAGGTGATGTAGGAATCAAACAAATATGTTCGTTTGATAAAATGCATAAACGGGTCAAAATTTGGTAAAGGGCGATAAGCCGAAGACTTAAAAGTCTGAAATTTTACTATGAAGGTTGTTGGATTTTAACTCCATAAGATGGAGAACTAAATTACGGACGCGTAGGAAAAAGAATCGGGTAAAACGGATCAATAACGAAGAAGTTATGGCCGTTTCCGTGAAATCAGATCGTGCAGGGAATATGCAGCAACTAATAAGCAACATTCTGCTGAAAAGGGGGCCTAGTGTCACGCGACACCCCTTGGCGTCACGCGACGCCCCCAAACTCGGAAAAATGTTATTTTTTGTCATATTTAACCCCTGTACTTGTTTGAACTTCATATTTAACCCCTGTACTTGTTTGAACTTCATATTTGACTATCAAAACTAACTTTTAAGTTGGTTTTGATCATAGGTGATTGCCATGAGTGCCCGGATGAAGATCAAGTGACGAGCAAGAACCGAACACGATCACGAAATAAGCTTCCGCACTATGTATCGTTATTATGTTAAATGACGAAAGTCGTTTCATTGTTTCTTTTAAGTGACGAACTTAAATACATTATGTTCTAAACTTTTAAATTGTAAAAGGTTTTAGTAAACCCGTTTTTCCGATGGATATGTAATCTTAATTACATGATTGTTTTCGTAAATAATACGCTAAACCTTGATTTATAAGAACGGGTGTTACATTGTTTTACTTAAAACCGTTTTTATTTATTCGTCATTACATGACTAATTTACCATTTTACCCATTTTACTATAATTCACGATTTCTTACCATTTTCCCTCATTCCGACTCTCATTGAATCGTGTCGGAATATCATATACCAACCACTTAGTAGCATTCATATCAATACTTGAAATTAAGTAACTTTGCAAATAATGTAAAGGGGCGTAAGCTCTACTTACCTCGCATCCGAATACGCTTTCTTCTCGTGCTTGATTCGTTTGACCGCTTCTTTCCCAAGCCTCCACCCAGCTCGTTAGGCGACAAACTATCATCATTCACAATGTGGTTAGATTAGTCATTTCAATTCACGACTATTCCACCTTACGTATTTTCTATGTCGAAACCACTATTCGACTTTATCATTGGTTAGTTTGACTTTTATAGGTCAACTATCTTAAATCTTACAATAGGCATAATTAAGTTAAATCAACATTATGATTAGAACCCGTTTTAACCCTTATTTCACGTAATTAGTCAAACAAGGCAATTACGCGTTTCATTCGTAATTTCAACATATAAACATTCACTTAGGCATTTTAACAATCACCTTGCGGGCATAATTTCTCACAATTTATTATCAAGCTCAATACTTGTCATTTAGCCATGGTTAACATCAACTAAGCATGTTTACATAAATTTTCACATTAACAAAAATCTGAATTTACTTCCTAGAACTCAAATTACACTAGAACAACAATTAAAATTCTAGTGTTTAACATGTTCCTACAACACCCACTTATCACCTTCAATAGTGATTGTGAATTCACAAGAAATAAGCATGATTTCAACATGTGATTGACTAGGGTTTTACTCCTAGACATTATACCATTCCTATTTCATCAAAATAACAAACATGCAACCATCAATTTCGAATTCTCTAGGTTTGCTCAGAAATTCAAGTAGAGATTTTCTATCAAGTTTCACATACCTTATGACCCCCTTGCAATGGAGATCACCAATCTAGGCTCGGATTTCGTTTTGGAGTTGATCTTGACCTTCAATTTGATCAAATTGCACAAACTAGGGTTTGGGAGCAAGCTATGGTCGTCCCCTGTGTTCTAATCGACCAGACACACACTTAAGTGTGTGTGTTTGGTGTTTTTTTTTTTTTGTTTTAATAATATAACTTTGCAATTGTCCAACTTTGGTCCCTCAATTATCCATGGTTTATAAAAGACTTACTAGTCCATGCTTCTTTATTGTTTTTAAACAAATAATTAACTAGGTTAATTACCCCTAATTAACTTAGTGAGTCCCGGGAGTTCTAACCCGTTTATTTTAAGTTCCGTTAACTCGGGCCTTTTATCCATTTCATCTCTTGAAAGTTCTTATCCGCTTTTTAATTAATATTAGGATTATTTATTTAAATCCTTATATTTTCCGGGTTACTTTTACCACTAACGGTACTTTACCCGTCTTTTAGTATTAACGGGGTTTGATTACCAAACCCGTTTTCGGGGTGTTACAAGTCTACCCCCTTAGAGAGGTTTCGTCCTCGAAACCTTTTCTTACATAATTCATTGAGTTTAAACTCAATGTATTTGATCCGAGAAATCTTTTCAACATTACTTATACTTTTATCCAATTGTTAATATTACCAGATAAGTATGGTAACATCCCTTTTTTTGGTCACTAATTGTCTACGTATCTCATACGACATAGTGCAACTAGAAGTAACGTAATCTCGTTATTATCACTAGTTTAGTTAACTTAGCGATATCCATCGCTTTCATATACTATCGAATTCTTTATGAATCCGTTACTTTGACCCGTTTAAATGTCTTTAGTGAAATCTTTCACTTTTAGCAACAAATTCTTTTGTTTTCAAATTCATTTGATTCGGTTCAGCTATACCGAATCTACTGCTTACAAGCAAACCAAATTTCTTGATTTGAATTGCCGACCTTAACCGGTTTCACTAACTAGACTTATTAGTCCAGTTACTTTTACCGCTCGCTTGGTTATAATGTGATTCTACCTCACATTGCATTTCTTGACCGTGATCGTGTCACATCATGTTTAATTCATATCAACTTTTCATTTTCGAAAACATTACTTTTTCGAATATATCGTCTTGCGCCTATTAGCGTCAAGACTTGTATCCTTCATGCTTACTATTTAAATTCCTATCAGAATTTATATTTGTAAAAACGTTATTTCTTACTAAAACCAAAGTTTTAGTTTTAGGATCTTCTCTTTGACTTTTGTCAGAATTATGGATATTGACAGTCCATAATTTATTCTTTTACAGTCTTAGTTTTATGCCGGGAATCGTAACAAGTTCCCTCGCCTTACACTATTGACCCGTAGGTTCCTTCACTTAACCTCGTAGGCTATTTCCTTAAGCTTTCACCTCTTTAAGGCGATGCCCTTATGATCCCTTTGCTTCAATCCATGACCCGTGGGTCATTTTGGCCTCGTAGACCTTTACACTAATTAATATCCCTTAGGTTATGATGACCCCGTAGACCATCTTTTATTCGAGTCTTTATTCAAATGTGTATACCTTTATATACGCATATGGCGTTAAGGCACCCCTTTTTATGGTTAGAATTATTCACTTTTACTTTTTGGATTTCGTTTGACCTTGACCGTAGTCTAAGGCTACATTGTTTTCTTTTGAATTATCTTTCCGACTTCGTGACTTCTAACGTCAATTACACGTCGGTTTGCCCTACACTTATCGTTACCCGGTTCTTACCTATACTTCTTTACATCCCATTACCCGGGTTCTTTTATTTTAATGTTTTTAACGCCTATAACTCATTTACATAGGTTTAATAATATTTCGCACTTTTATTTATTCGGTTCACGCTTACTTACTTTAGCAAGTGTCATCCTTTATTAAATTCGTTTGACTTGTTCGTGTGGAAATTCATCACTTATGAATGTCAAACTTCAGTCTTTGTTCGACCCGTTCAACTTTAAAATAGTTGAACGTAATTTATCAAAATTTCTATTTGCAGTATCTTATCGTCCTTTAGTCATGACCCAAAACCCGAGTCTTTTTTACTTTCCATATGCGTTCCTGTTTCTCAGTCTACGCATGCGTTTAATTCCTTACCCATCAACCGGGTGTTTTACCGAAATCGTTATCATTACACCCCTTCCGGTATGCATTAAGACTTCGTTTCGATTTACTTGGTCATCTTAGCGAAATCAGTCGCTTTTATTCGACCATGTCTTTTATTCTTTACGTGACCACCATTGGCAGCCTTATTAATTATGAGTGACGATTATCATCGTTATCCTTGCTTTACTACGACTAAGTTAACAACCTTGATTATCTTTTTCGTGTGGGCAACACCTTTGTTTTTATGACCCGGCGGATCATCTATACTTTGGTTTTACTTGCCCATTTTGTTCACGATGGCCCTTTCGTCCAAGATGACTTATTTTCGTGAATTTTCTTTTGATCATTCATTTATATCATCATTTACATTAATCCTTGTCCCTTCTCTCGGGCTCAGTATCCTAATGTAATACTCTTCCGTCACCCGGCTGTGCGTTTACATTATTATCAACTATTTTGTTCATTTGTTTCATTTGGGTACTTCTTTTTGTCCCATTCACCCCGTCCTTACTACATCGAATGTAAATGTGTTCGCTATAAGAAGTTCATGGTATCATATGCCACTACTTACTTGGCCAGAGTAAGCGATTAACACATGACACGTATGACCTTTTTATAGTTTTCACATCACGCCCTATGTAAGTAATGCCTTTATTTGTTTCTCTTGGAAACAATATCCCGAATAGGTTTTCTATTCGGGTTTTTCCAAGTTTTCAATTTACATGAGCAACAATCATTCTCTACATGTTTGTCGCATATTTCTATTTGTGCAATTAAATTTAAAATGTGCACCTGGTAATGCTTGCCCTAATGGGCTTCTTTTGCCGTTAACCTTGTTCGCGATCACTACGCGATTTAGATCTTTGATGAGTATGCTTTGCTTGTCATACATCGAACCGTTTCACCGTCATATCCGTAATTCGTCCAACTCTCGTCATCTTCAGATGCGAGTGTCCTTCAATTAAAACATTCACAAAAGTTAGTAATGTTGTCATCAATAATCGCCCGTATTATAATACAAGGATTTTCCACTATACGTGTCAACACACGTAATTTCATTGACTATATCTATCCTTTATCAATTTGATTGATGTAACGTGTATTACACAATAACCCTATGTGTTGTTCTCAACACTTTAATCATACTAAATCATTACTATATACATGTACTTACCGGATTTGCGATCAAGCCTTGAACCAAACACTTTATTCTTTTAACCTTGAGCTCTGATTACCAACTTGTAACACCCTTGTTATTATTTTAAGGTTTTTGTATTGTTTACTAAAATAAGCATGTAATCATGATTAAATGTACTTTACTAAATATGGTTAATTTAAAACTTTTACAAATAAAGGTTTAAGTACATCGTAATGAATTTGTGTCGTCTTTTAAGAGATACGACGAAACGCCACACAGAAGCTTTTAACTTTATCGTGTTCGGTTCTTCTTCGAGCTTGATCTTCATCCGGACACTCTTGGCAATCACCTATGATCAAAACCAACTTAAAAGTTAGTTTTGATAGTTAAATAACAAGTTTAAAAAAGTTATATGGGTCAAACAAAAAAAATTAAGCATTTTTCAGGTTCAGGGGGGCAAGGCGTCACGCCTAGGGGCTAGACGCCCCACCTAGCCCCCTTTTTGGCAGAATGTTTTTATTATGTTGCTGCATATTCCCAGCATAACCCGATTTCACGGAAACGAGCATAACTCTCTCGTTTTTAATCCATTTTACGCGATTCTTTTTCCTACGCATCCGTAATTTAATTCTCCATCTTATGGAGTTAAAATCCTACATCCAACATGTTTTGGTCAAAAATCAGACGAGGATAATGCAACCAAACTCTTTGTTACGGGGAATGATGCTTAAAATGTGTAACAGCGATGAGGATCACTTCGATGTAAATTGCACAAACAACACAAGGATTTATACGGGGAAAAAGCCCTTGATCAAGAGTTGATCTCCGGCACAAAAAACCCCGGGTGATGGAAACTACCGATCACCAAGCTCAAATAAAAGAATAAATGTTTACAACTTCGGATAGTAACGAGCTAGGTACAAAGATCACTATCGTGAAATGTGTAAATGTGAGTGAAAATGAATGTATATTCGCCGAGAGCTTCAAGTGTGCGAGTATACGAGTGTGTGTAGCTCAGAAATGACTAAGTGTTTTCTACTAACTCATTACTCCCTTTTTAAAATAGAAATAACTACCTAAACTAACTATCTGACTTTCGTGCCAAGCTCCCACGTTCTCCACAACGTTCATATTTGGCCAAGCACGTGCGGGATAGTTTGGGAATATTCTCCAGGAATGTCGCCAAGACTTGGTCCGACTTGTTACTTCTGTAAAACAATACGAAACACAAGTGAACAATTGTTAGTATGAGGATCCTTAAGATGATCCATAATCCTGATCCTGAAGCTCTTCTGAGGATCACTATCTGTCACAGAAGCAAGGATCACTAAAGAGGATAATAATTAAGGATCACGGGTTAGTTAGAAATCCGCCCCTAACAATTGCCCCCAAAATATAAGGAGTTAAATTGTAAATATGTGAGTTATATTTTCTTGATCTCATCCGTAACTAACTAACGGATATATAGCCGTTAATATAGAACTAGCCGTTGCGATCATGACGTCACAGAAGTGACAATCCTGCAGAATCATAATTATAAATAGAGATATAGATAGGATCATTATGCATTCAAATTCGAAAGAAACTCCCTTTAAATTCTCAGTCGACGATCAACTAGGTATCTCTTTCTTCTCTTTCTACCTTTCTTACTCTGTTTTTCTTTCTTTATCACCATTGCTCTAAGAATGATGCTCCGAAGCTCACCGGGCAAGGATCACAAGAAGGATAGCCCTTTGAAGAGTCAAAAAATCATCAAGGACTCAGCGAATAAAAGGTGTTGTTTTAACGATGCACAAGTAGATAAAATCCGTCACTGTTTTCCGGCGAGTGCCTTCTTCAAACCCTTTGATCCCACTGTTCTTAGCGACTATGTTTCTGAAACATGGGTTGCCTTTCCAGCTACTCCATTTACTATAGGGTACACCTATCCTTTCCCAGAATTCACACAATCCTTCTTTTCCCTGACCGGCATATCTTACATCCAAGCCATGCCGATGATTTGGAGGGTTTTAAATACCCTAGAGAGAATCATCGAGCAGGAAGGCGTTGATTTAGGAATGTCAGAATTGGCGGAACTGTATGATCTTACTACCTTCGGTTCCCACCGTTATTTGTTCAAGCGAAAACCCGGTGCAGATCATCCTCTTCTCAAAGTCACCAAGAACGACAAAGATTGGAAACGTCGCTTTTTCTTTGTCAGAAGGAATTCCATTCTAAACGGAGAGCATTTACCAAAAACATGGTCCACCCATGGTAGGCCGGAGGATCCTGAGAAGGATCACCAGGTAGTCTGGTTTTTATAAGGATTACTGACCCCTTTTGTCTTGTGTCATGCAGCTATCTCTGTTTCGCATCTCATCACAACATCCGCAACCAGGGAAAGGCTTGCTGCTTTCTGGAACCTTGATCCTGAAACTAGAACTTTTAAGACAATAACCCAAGACTCTCAGGAGGTATCCTCAGGCTCTGTTACCATGTCAAGTAAGTATCCTTGTTTAAAATTTAAATAAATAGTGAAATATGAATTAAGAAAAGATACTTATCTTGTTTTGGTTGTGTAGGTGCTGGAAAATCTGCCAAAGCTGCTTCAAGGTTCAGTGTCACCGATCTCACCACTGTCAAATCCTCCAAAAGAAAAGTTCCTGCCAGTCCGACGGCCTCAATCCCCAAGGCACCCCTCAAAGGAAAGGGAATCAAGAGGAGAAAGGCCTCCGATGCTGAGGATTTGCAGGGTCTGCCTCTAATCCGTCATCAATTCCTTGAGTACTTTAATGAGGTGAGGATCACTGTCTTTGCTCATATATTCTGTTGACATATCCTGCTGATATATCCTGCTGATATATCCTGCTGATCTGAGGATCACTTAATTCTGACCTTATCCTTTATCCTCTTTACAGAAATTCGCTGAGATCGAGGATTATGTCGGCCACGTTGAGGATCAGGATAAAAAGATTGCCGACCTCCAGCAGGTTGCCGTGCTCAAGGATCTTGCACTTGCTGATCTTCGGAAGGAACTCCAGGATACCAAACAGGAGATGGCCAAAGTGCTAGTTAATTTTGACTATGAAAGGCAGGAGATCACAGATGATGCTAAAGTTTCTGCCGCCATAGCAATGTACAAAACCAAGCTGCAAATGGCCTTGGAAGCTCAGGATCCTGCCTTCGACAAAAGCGGCTGGGAAATTGAAGAACGGAAAGCGAGGCTGGCTGAATTGGGTGATGAAGAGGAGGCTGAAGAGATCCTGACAATTGAGGCTGGAAGCAAGGATGAAGCTGGTGAAGCAAGTGGAGCCGGAGGTGGTGATGCAGCAAAGGTTTAGGCTGCTTGATTGGGCAATGATGGACATTTCTAGACGTAGCCGGAGCCCAATTTTTTAAATTTGGTATTAGCTTTTTGTGGTTGTGGTGTTGAACAATTTAATGGTTTGTACTTTGAACAATAGGTTTTAGGATTAAGGATCTTGTATGATCCTTAGGACAATAGGCAGGATTGCATATGGTGGAGGGATCCTCTGTTTGGGGGATGAAGCCATTGTGATCCTGCCGCCTTTATATTCCTGCACTACTCTTGAACTTATTATTATGGACACCCTTTACCTACCCCAACGGACGGGCCACGTTTTGCTGGTAGAAGCTTGGGTAGGTAATTTTGACAACCTTTTAAGGGTTAGTCTTTTGTTTATAAATAAAAACTTAACCTTTTGTCGCTTATCTTGTGTTGTTATACTTTTTAATATCTTACTTTCCAACTGTTGTAATGTTCATTTTGTTTATACTTATCAAGCCTTGAAAAATTAGAAAAGATATCTAGAAAGTTTAGGATATGATCAAGGATCACATATCCCATAATCGATAAGTTCTAAAAAGTGACATGGTTTAAGAATCATAAGCTCAGTTGTCAAGTATAAGGGTTATTGAAATAAATAATGAATAGAATTAAAATAGTTAAGGATCATACCTGAGGATCCAAGTTAGGATCCTAACCTTAATAAGGATAACTATAAGATAAACCTTAGAATAAAGTAAGGATCAAGGATCCCTAGCTGCCTATCTTCAAGAACCTGAAATAGAGCATCACTTGGGACTAAGCCAATATAAGAAAAGAGTTAGCAACTGGGGACAAGCCCAAGGATAACTGGGGACAAGCCCAAGGATAACTGGGGACAAGCCCAAGGATCGTATGTAAACTGGAGTATGGCCCTAACTGGCGACTATCCAAACTTAGTGGCATGAAAATGCCAAAACCTTAGCTAACGTGAAAACGTTAGAAACCTTAGGAACGGATGTATGGTACGTCTACCATTATACGTAGGATCCTAAGTATAGCCAGTACAATGGAATTATCAGCCCCTAAAACGAGTACTGGTCCCAATGCCTTGAACTATACCAGGATCATCGTGCGCTACAGGCGGAACTGGGGTCAAGCCCGAATAACTGGGGTTAAACCCAAAGGACGGATTGCTTCTGTGGATAACCAACGTTATGCTAAGGATACCTGAACTTTCAAAACTTGAACTCACGTGAGAGATGGATAAAGGATACATGATCCTTATCCCTATATGAGAAAATAATGAAGTGAAATAGTTCAAGTTTAGCATATTACCTAAGTAAGGATCACTGATACTTTGAGGATCCTTTAAGGATATCCCTATCGTGAGGATCATTTATGCCAAGAGGATCCTGGTTACATGAAATATTTCTTTAAGTAGACAGCATTCCAAGCTCTTGGTAGCAAATCACCTTCCATGGTTAGCAATCTATATGCCCCCTTTCCTGCTTCAGCTTCAATCAAATAAGGGCCTTCCCATTTTGGAGCCAATTTTCCATCAGCAGGATTGGTGGTATTCTGAAATGCTTTCCTTAATACCATATCTCCAACTTGAAACCTCCTGATCCTGACATTTTTGTTGTAAGCACCAGCCATTCTTTGCTGATAACTGGCCATCCTTATCCTAGCCATATCCCTGATTTCTTCAATAGTATCCAGGTCTTGAGCCAAGTTCTCATCATTCTCCTTAGGATCACGGGTACTTGTTCTTGCAGTTGGAACCACCATTTCTGTTGGGATCACTGATTCTGCCCCAAACACCAAAGAGAATGGTGTTTGACCATTAGCATTCTTGGGGGTTGTCCTATCAGCCCAAAGCACATAGGGTAGTTCTTCTGCCCATTTCCTTTTCTTGGATCCAAGCTTCTTCTTCAAATTGTTGATGATGATCTTGTTGGATGATTCTGCCTGACCATTAGCTTGTGGGTGGACTGGTGTTGATGTTATCATCTTAATCCCCTAGCTGTCACAAAAGTTAGTGGTTCTGCCCCCAATAAATTGGGAACCATTATCACATATAATCTCAGAAGGAATTCCAAATCTAGTGATAATATTTCTTTTAATGAAGGATATAACTTCCTTTTCTCTGACTTGGGCAAAAGCTTCAGCTTCTATCCACTTGGAGAAGTAATCAGTCATAGCTAGCATGAATACTTTTCCACCAGGTGCCTTAGGGAGCTTTCCAACTATATCCATACCCCATCTCATAAATGGCGAAGATGAGGATATAGGATGCAATAATTCAGCTGGTTGATGAAGGATATTGCTGTGTCTCTGACAAGGATCACATCTCTTAGCATACTCCACAACATCTCTCTTCATGGTTGGCCAGTAGTATCCTGTCCTCAGGATCCTTGTGAATAATGCCCTGCCCCCAGTGTGGTTTCCACAATCTCCTTCATGGAAGTCTTTTAAAACTTCTTGGATTTCGGGATCCTCAATGTATCTCAAGTATGGTCCTGCAAGAGATCGTCTATACAACATATTATTTGAAATTGTGAATTGAGATACCTTAATTTTGAAAGCCCTAGGGTTTTCTCCTGTAGTAATCTCTCCATGTTGTAAGTATCTCATTATTGGTGAGATCCATGATCCTGATCCTGAATGGGATTGAGTATCCTCACTAGGGATAATTGCAGAATCATTTCCTATCTCCATAGCCACATGATCCTCGATAGCCGGGGTCAGGATATGGATAATAGGAATCTTGATATCCTCCGGGATCTTCAAGGATGATCCTAAATTGGCCAATGCATCAGCTTCTGTATTTTCTTCCCTTGGTACCGGTGACAAACTAAAGGAAACAAAAGAGAGTGCCAAATTTTTTACTATCTCCAAATATTTGGTTAGCTTTTCACCTTTAACAGCATAGGATCCATTAAAGTGGTTTGTAATTAACAAAGAATCTACGTGTACCTCAAGATACCTGATCCCCATATGCTTAGCAATTTGCAAACCAGCAATTAAGGCTTCATATTCAGCCTCATTGTTAGTGGTTTGGAACTCACAAGCTATAGAGTGGGGTATTATGTCCCCCTGTGGCGATTTTAGTAGTATTCCCAGCCCTGAGCCTTTGACATTTGAGGATCCATCAGTATAGAGTATCCAAGGATCCTTGGTTTCTTCTAGCTGCTGGACTTCTAGCTCAGCCTCTTCTTGTAAATCACTACTGAAATCAGCCACAAAGTCAGCTAATGCTTGGGATTTGATGGCTGTCCTAGGCTCATATCTTATATCATATACACTCAGCTTCACTGCCCACTTAGCCATCCTTCCTGACATCTCTGGTTTCCTGAGGACATTCTTGATTGGAAAATTAGTTTTAACAATGATAACATGAGTTTCAAAATAATGTCTTAACTTAGTGGATGCCATAATTAATGCAAGAATAAGCTTTTCAAGGTGTGAATACCTGGATTCGGCATCAAGTAAACTTTTACTTACATAATAGACAGGATGTTGTGTACCTTGATGATCCTTAACAAGGACCGCACTTACTGCTTTTGAGGATACTGCAAGATACAAGGATAGCACATCGCCTTTTTCCGGTTTCATCAAAGCTGGGGCTGAGGATAGGTAATCTTTGAGGGCTTTTAAAGCATTTTCATGCTTCTCAGTCCACTAAAATTTCTTGTTCTTCCTTAGGATATCATAGAATTCTTTACACTTCTCGGAGGATTTGGATATAAATCTGTTCAAGGCTGTTATCCTGCCTGTTAGCCTTTGAACATCCTTAGCATTGACCGGAGATTTGATGTTCACTATTGCTTTGATTTGTTCCGGGCTAGCTTCAATGCCTCTCTTTGTCACCATATACCCTAAGAATTTACCTGCTTTAACACCAAAGTGACATTTTGAAGGATTAAGTTTCATGTTATATTTGTCAAGGATATCGAATGCTTCCTCCAAGTCTCTTAGGTGATCCTCAGCTTTTAAGGATTTTACCACCATATCATCTATATAAACCACCATAGTTTGTCCAATCTGATCCTTGAACATCATATTCACCAGCCTTTGGTATGTTGCACCTGCATTTCTTAATCCGAACGGCATAGCAATATAGCAATATATACCAGTTGGAGTCATGAAGGTTGTATCCTCTTGGTCGGATGGTTCCATTTGGATTTGTTGAAATCCAGATGAAGCATCCATAAAAGTTAACAGTTCATGACCCGCGGTTGCATCCACCATGGAATCAATGTGGGGTAAAGGGAAAGGATCCTTGGGACATGCCTTATTTAAATCTGTAAAATCGACACATACCCTCCACTTTCCGTTTTTCCTTTGAACAACAACCACATTGGCCAACCATCTTGGATACTTGACCTCTCTAATCATACCTGCCCGGAGCAATTTTTCTACCTCTTCCTGGATAATGGCATTCCTTTCCGGTGCAAACTTCCTTCTCCTTTGATGGATTGGTCTGAAGGATCTGTCGATGCCGAGTTTGTGAGTGATAACATCTTTGGATATACCAGTCATATCTTCGTGTTTCCATGCAAAGGTAGTCTTTCTCCTTTTGAGGAAGGATACGAGGTCTTCTTTCATTTCGCCAAGGATCCCTGATCCGATATAGATTTTGGATTCAGGATCATCAGGATCCATGAGGATTTCTACCACATCCTGTTCACTCGCATCCAAGACATCCCTTGGAGGATACTTTGATTGCTATTGCTCCCTGGATTTCGATGCTGGTTTCATCGATGAAGTATAACAATTCTTAGCCTCCTGCTGATCACTATCAATCTTCACTATTCCCCAAGGACTAGGGAGCTTCACACATTGATGGTAAGTGGATGGGACTGCTTTCATATCGTGTATCCAGGGCCTGCCAAGGATAACGTTACAACAAGATAAACAGTCAATAACACAAAATTTTTGATAAGAGTGTAGGCCTTCAATGTATATTGGGAGTTTAATGTCCCCCAGGGTATTCTTAGTTTCACCACTAAATCCCACGAGCACAGAGGATCTTGGTATGATCTCTGATTCAGGAATACCCATCTTCTTTAGGACATCAAGCTGGATAATGTTCACTGAACTTCCTCCGTCTATAAGGATCCTGCGGACAAAATGGTTAGATATGAAAAGAGTAATAACTAAACCATCGTGATGAGGATCCTGGATATTGTTAGGGGAGGATTTTCTAACAATTAGTGATCCTTATTCATTATCCTAATTAGTGATCCTCACTTCTGTGACAGGTGGTGATCCTCAGAAGGGCTTTAGGATCAGGATCATGGATCACTTCAAGGATCCTCATACTGACGATTGTTTACTTATGTTTTATAACATCTCGCAGGTATAACAAGCTTGACCAGGTCTTAGCGGCATTCTTGGAGAATATTCCCGAAGTATTCTGCACGTGCTAGATCAAAACTAGACGTTATGGAGAACGTGGAGGCTTGGCCCGAAAGTCGGAGAGTTTGTTAACTAGATATTTTTCTTATTTTAAAGGGGTAACGAGCTAGTTAGTGACACTTAGTCATTTTGGCAGTTACACACACTCGCAAACACTCTCATACAAGCTCTCGTTCAAACACTTAGCAATTACTTACACTTTTTACACATTTCACCGTAGTGATCCTTGTACCTAGCTCGTTACTATCCGAAGTTGTAAACGTTTATTCATTTATTTGAGCTTGGTGATCGGTAGTTTCCATCACCCGGGGTTTTTTGTGCCGGAGATCAATTCTTGATCAAGGGCTTTTTCCCCGTATAAATCCTTGTGTTGTTTGTACATTCCACATTGAAGTGATCCTCATTGTTGTTACACATTTTAAGCATCATTCCCCTAAACAAAGAGTTTGGTTGCAATATCATCATCAGATTTTCTGACCAAAACAGTTTGGCGCCCACCGTGGGGCAATTGGTGCTTTGCCTTAGAAGAATTCGCATTTCTGTGCTCATTCCGGTTCACTACAACCAAGCAAATGGCTTCCTCGGCGAAGAATGCTTCAAACTTGATGCCCTCATTCACTTCCTCACAAGGCGTTCCTCCTTTGCCTCCACCACCTTCTGGATCCCAGAAGAATACAGAAAATGCTGCGAAGAAACCGACTCCCATTTTCTCAAAACCACCTACTTCTTCTGTTTCAACTAATCCTACTACTAATGATCTCTATACCTTGATTTTGCAGATGAGGAATCATGCACAAGAGCAGGATAAGACCAACGAAAGGATCCTCCGGGAGATTGATGAAATTAAGAAACAGAAGAAAACGGCAGAGGATCATTCTCCACTGATGCCCAGATCTTTGAATTTTGACACTCCGGTGGTTACTTCTCAGCCGTCAGTGGTTCCAAACATTCAATATGCGGGTGGACCAAAGGGAGTGCACTACGGAACAACAGCTATGACCCAGGCACTAGGTTCATATTTCCAGCCAGCAGGATCCTATCCCCAGCATATGGGATCCCTCACGAGTACAGGAGGATATTCAGGAATGCACCAAGTTCAAGGATCCTCCTTCGTTCCAGGATCATCCCAAGTTCAAGGATCCTCCTTCGTTCCAGGATCATCCCAGGTTCGAGGATCCTCCTTCGTTCCAGGATCATCCCAGGTTCAAGGATCCTCCTTCGTTCCAGGATCATCCCAGGTTCAAGGATCCTCCTTCGTTCCAGGATCATCCCAGTTTCAGGGATCCTTCCAGATGCCAGGATCCTTGAGGAGTTTGCAAACAGGAAGTTCAGATGTCCATCAAGGAGATTTTATTCCAATGCAGACCAATGCCTCTGCTGGCCCCTCGATCATTCCAGAATCTCAACAATATGGATTAACCTCCATATTTCCTAACTTGAATCCAATGGGAGGTAACACTTTTAATAATTCTCATACTATTAACCATGGTTTTATGCAGGATCCAGGTATCAATCATGCCATGGCCAGAGAATTGCAAAAGCTAAAGGATATGATCTCGAGTGTTCCGGGAGTAGTCAAACCTATTCCAGAGATTGCAGATGGGAGCCACAAGATATCTCGCTTTGCACCACCAATCTGTGATGCTGAGATACCCAAGAGGTTCCATGTGCCTACAATGAAACTGTATGATGGTTCGACGGACCCTGAAGAACACATAGCACAATACAGGGAGAGGATGGAGATCAATCCAATCCCAGAAAAGTTAAAGGAAGCATGCCTATGCAAAGGATTCGGATCCACTCTTACTGGATCAGCTCTCAAATGGCTGCTAAGTCTTCCTCCCTATTCTATTACCTCATTTGCAAACCTAGTTAACTTGTTTAATACTCAGTTTTCCTGTAGTAGAAAATTTGAACGACTAACTAGTGATTTATATAGGATAACCCAGGGTCATAATGAATCATTAAGGGATTACATTACCAAATTTAGTAAAGAATCCTTAGACATTCCCAACTTAGATATAGTCACGGCTGTTGAGGCCTTCAAAATGGGATTACTTAGGGATTCCTTATTTTATGATGATCTTGTTATGACACCGTGCAGGAACCTAGATGAGGTAAGAACCCGGGCCCTCAGGTTCATCCGGCTAGAGGATGATAAGAGGATTCAGGAGAGGATAACAGGATCCTCAAAGCAGGATAAGCAAGGATCCTCATTAAGAAACAACAAGTTCAGATCCTACAACAAATCTGATAATCAGAACGTGCATTCTATTGATCAAGAAGAGGATGATGAGGATTATCCTCCAATTTCTGAATATTGCTTTAGTGTTGATAACAATGAACTAATACTTGCCATGCAGAACCTAGGTGATAAAGCTAGATGGCCAAGAAAGAATGACAGGCCAGCTGCAACTAAGGATAAATCAAAGTGGTGTGCATATCATGAAGATTTTGGGCACCTCACAGAAGAATGCATTGCATTAAGAAAGGAAATTGGATACTTGCTGAGCAAAGGGCATCTAAAAGAGTTGTTGGGAAGAAAAAAGTCAAGGACTCAGGATCCTGAAAGGATCCCTGAGAAGGCTCCAGCCCCTCCAGCAGACGCGCAAGTGATAAACTTTATCTCTGGGGGATCCGACATTTGTGGCACATCCTTCTCAGCAGCTAAGAGGCACGCGAAGGAAACTAAAATGGATAACGGAGAAAGGCCAGTTCGAACATCGAGTGTCTCCGAAGGAAAAGTCATAACCTTTGATGAAGAGGATCGTATTTGTTTTGGTCAAAAAATCTGATGATGATATTGCAACCAAACTCTTTGTTTAGGGGAATGATGCTTAAAATGTGTAACAACAATGAGGATCACTTCAATGTGGAATGTACAAACAACACAAGGATTTATACGGGGAAAAAGCCCTTGATCAAGAATTGATCTCCGGCACAAAAAACCCCGGGTGATGGAAACTACCGATCACCAAGCTCCAATAAATGAATAAACGTTTACAACTTCGGATAGTAACGAGCTAGGTACAAGGATCACTACGGTGAAATGTGTAAAAAGTGTAAGTAATTGCTAAGTGTTTGAACGAGAGCTTGTATGAGAGTGTTTGCGAGTGTGTGTAACTGCCAAAATGACTAAGTGTCACTAACTAGCTCGTTACCCCTTTAAAATAAGAAAAATATCTAGTTAACAAACTCTCCGACTTTCGGGCCAAGCCTCCACGTTCTCCATAACGTCTAGTTTTGATCTAGCACGTGCAGAATACTTCGGGAATATTCTCCAAGAATGCCGCTAAGACCTGGTCAAGCTTGTTATACCTGCGAGATGTTATAAAACATAAGTAAACAATCGTCAGTATGAGGATCCTTGAAGTGATCCATGATCCTGATCCTAAAGCCCTTCTGAGGATCACCACCTGTCACAGAAGTGAGGATCACTAATTAGGATAATGAATAAGGATCACTAATTGTTAGAAAATCCTCCCCTAACAATTGCCCCCAAAATATAAGGAGTGAAATTGTAAAATTAGCGAGTTATGTTTTCTTGATCTTATCCGTAACAAACTAACGGATATATAGCCGTTAATTTTGAACTAGCCGTTGCGATGATGATGTCACGGAAGTGACAACCTGCAAGATCATGATTATAAATAGAGATATAGATAGGATCACTATGCATTTAAATTCGAAAGAAACTCCCTTTATAATCTCAGTTGAAGATCGATCAGGTATCTCTTTCTCCTCTCTCTTCCTTTCTTACTCTGTTCTTCTTTCTTTACCTTAATCACTTCAAGAATGTTGCTCCGAAGTTCCCCGGCTAAGGATCACAAAAAGGATAGCCCTCTGAAGAGTCAGAAGATCGTCAAGGACTCGGTGAACGAGAGGTGTTGCTTTACCGATGCACAGATTGATAACATCCGTCACCGTTTTCCAGCGAATGTCTTTTTCAAACCCTTCGATTCAACTGTTCTGAGCGACTACGTTTCTGATACATGGGTCGCCTTCCCAGTCACTCCATTTGCTATAGGGTACACCTATCCTTTCCCGGAGTTCACACAATCCTTCTTTTCCCTTACCGGCATATCTTACATTCAAGCCATGCCGATGATCTGGAGGGTTTTATACACCCTAGAGAGGATCATCGAGCAGGAGAGTCTTGATTTAGGAATGTCAGAACTAGCGGAGTTGTATGATCTTACTACCTTCGGATCCCACCGTTACTTGTTTAAACGGAAACCCGGTGCAGATCATCCTCTTCTCAAAGTCACCAAAAACGACAAAGATTGGAAGCGTCGCTTCTTCTTTGTAAGGAGGGATACCATTTCAGATGGAGAGCACTTACCAAGAACATGGTCCACCCATGGTAGGCTGGAGGATCCTGGGAAGGATCACCAGATGGTCATGTTTTTGTAATAGGATCACTAACCCCTTCTTTGTCTTGTGTCATGCAGCCATCTCCTTTTCACGTCTCATCACAACACCCGCAACCAGGGAAAGACTTGCTACTTTCTGGGGACTTGACCCTGAAACTAGAACTTTTAAGACAACAACCCAAGACTCACAGGAGGTATCCTCAGGCTCTGTCACAATGTCGAGTAAGTATCCTTGTTTATAATTTAAATAAATAATTAAATGTATATTAAGAAAAGATACTTATCTTATTTTGGTTGTGTAGGCGCTGGAAAATCTGCCAAATCTGCTTCAAGGTTCAGTGTCACCGATCTCACCACTGTTAAATCCTCCAAAAGAAAGGTTCCTACTAGCCCGACTGTCTCAATCCCCAAGGCACCCCTCAAAGGGAAGGGAATCAAGAAGAGAAAGACTTCCGAGGCTGAGGATTTGCAGGGCCTGCCCTTAATTCGCCACCAGTTCCTCGAGTACTTCAATGATGTAAGGATCACTATCTCTGCTTGCATATCCTGCTGTTCTAAGGATCACTTGCTCTTGAACCGCTTTACCCTTTTCTTTTGCAGAAATTTGCTGAGATCGAGGATTACGTCGGCCATGTTGAGGATCAAGATCAGAAGATTGCTGATCTCCAGCAGGTTGCTGTGCTCAAGGATCTTGCAATTGCTGATCTTCAGAAGGAACTCAAGGATACCAAGCAGAAGATGGCCAAGGTGCTGGTTAACTTTGATTATGAAAGGCAGGAGATCATGGATGATGCTAAAGTTTCTGCCGCCATAGCAATGTACAAAACCAAACTCCAAATGGCCTTGGAAGCTCAGGATCCTGCCTTCGACAAAGGCAACTGGGAGATTGAAGAATGGAAGGCAAGGCTGGCTGAATTGGGTGATGAAGAGGAGGCTGAGGAGATTCTGGCAATTGAGGCTAGTGGCAGCGGGTTGAAGGATAAAGCTGAGGATGCAGCGGCTGGTGGTGATGATGCAGTGAAGGTGTAGGCTGCACAATTGGGCGATGATGGATATATGTGCTAAGGCCGGAGCCCAATTTTTAGTTTGATGGTTGTGATGTTTAAAACAATTTCATGGTTTGTAATAACTCTAAACAATAGTTCTTAGGTTTAAGGATCATGTATGATCCTTAGGACAATAGGCAGGATTGCAATTGGTGGAGGGATCCTCTGTTTGGGGGATGAAACCATTGTGATCCTGCCGCCTTTATATTCCTGCACTACTTTTGAACTCATTATCATGGACACCCTTTACCTACCCCAGCGGACGGGCCACGTTTTACTGGTAGATGCTCGGGTAGGTAATTTTGACAACCTTTAAAGGGTTAGCCTTATGTTAATAAATAAAAACTTAACCTTTTGTCGCTTATCTTGTGTTGTTACCCTTTTTATATCTAACTATTTTGTCCGCAGGATCCTATAACAGTAGAAAAGTAACATACTAAAAAGGGTAACAACACAAGATAAGCGACAAAAGGTTAAGTTTTTATTTATTAACATAAGGCTAACCCTTTAAAGGTTGTCAAAATTACCTACCCGAGCATCTACCAGCAAAACGTGGCCCGTCCGCTGGGGTAGGTAAAGGGTGTCCATGATAATGAGTTCAAAAGTAGTGCAGGAATATAAAGGCGGCAGGATCACAATGGTTTCATCCCCCAAACAGAGGATCCCTCCACCAATTGCAATCCTGCCTATTGTCCTAAGGATCATACATGATCCTTAAACCTAAGAACTATTGTTTAGAGTTATTACAAACCATGAAATTGTTTTAAACATCACAACCATCAAACTAAAAATTGGGCTCCGGCCTTAGCACATATATCCATCATCGCCCAATTGTGCAGCCTACACCTTCACTGCATCATCACCACCAGCCGCTGCATCCTCAGCTTTATCCTTCAACCCGCTGCCACTAGCCTCAATTGCCAGAATCTCCTCAGCCTCCTCTTCATCACCCAATTCAGCCAGCCTTGCCTTCCATTCTTCAATCTCCCAGTTGCCTTTGTCGAAGGCAGGATCCTGAGCTTCCAAGGCCATTTGGAGTTTGGTTTTGTACATTGCTATGGCGGCAGAAACTTTAGCATCATCCATGATCTCCTGCCTTTCATAATCAAAGTTAACCAGCACCTTGGCCATCTTCTGCTTGGTATCCTTGAGTTCCTTCTGAAGATCAGCAATTGCAAGATCCTTGAGCACAGCAACCTGCTGGAGATCAGCAATCTTCTGATCTTGATCCTCAACATGGCCGACATAATCCTCGATCTCAGCAAATTTCTGCAAAAGAAAAGGGTAAAGCGGTTCAAGAGCAAGTGATCCTTAGAACAGCAGGATATGCAAGCAGAGATAGTGATCCTTACATCATTGAAGTACTCGAGGAACTGGTGGCGAATTAAGGGCAGGCCCTGCAAATCCTCAGCCTCGGAAGTCTTTCTCTTCTTGATTCCCTTCCCTTTGAGGGGTGCCTTGGGGATTGAGACAGTCGGGCTAGTAGGAACCTTTCTTTTGGAGGATTTAACAGTGGTGAGATCGGTGACACTGAACCTTGAAGCAGATTTGGCAGATTTTCCAGCGCCTACACAACCAAAATAAGATAAGTATCTTTTCTTAATATACATTTAATTATTTATTTAAATTATAAACAAGGATACTTACTCGACATTGTGACAGAGCCTGAGGATACCTCCTGTGAGTCTTGGGTTGTTGTCTTAAAAGTTCTAGTTTCAGGGTCAAGTCCCCAGAAAGTAGCAAGTCTTTCCCTGGTTGCGGGTGTTGTGATGAGACGTGAAAAGGAGATGGCTGCATGACACAAGACAAAGAAGGGGTTAGTGATCCTATTACAAAAACATGACCATCTGGTGATCCTTCCCAGGATCCTCCAGCCTACCATGGGTGGACCATGTTCTTGGTAAGTGCTCTCCATCTGAAATGGTATCCCTCCTTACAAAGAAGAAGCGACGCTTCCAATCTTTGTCGTTTTTGGTGACTTTGAGAAGAGGATGATCTGCACCGGGTTTCCGTTTAAACAAGTAACGGTGGGATCCGAAGGTAGTAAGATCATACAACTCCGCTAGTTCTGACATTCCTAAATCAAGACTCTCCTGCTCGATGATCCTCTCTAGGGTGTATAAAACCCTCCAGATCATCGGCATGGCTTGAATGTAAGATATGCCGGTAAGGGAAAAGAAGGATTGTGTGAACTCCGGGAAAGGATAGGTGTACCCTATAGCAAATGGAGTGACTGGGAAGGCGACCCATGTATCAGAAACGTAGTCGCTCAGAACAGTTGAATCGAAGGGTTTGAAAAAGACATTCGCTGGAAAACGGTGACGGATGTTATCAATCTGTGCATCGGTAAAGCAACACCTCTCGTTCACCGAGTCCTTGACGATCTTCTGACTCTTCAGAGGGCTATCCTTTTTGTGATCCTTAGCCGGGGAACTTCGGAGCAACATTCTTGAAGTGATTAAGGTAAAGAAAGAAGAACAGAGTAAGAAAGGAAGAGAGAGGAGAAAGAGATACCTGATCGATCTTCAACTGAGATTATAAAGGGAGTTTCTTTCGAATTTAAATGCATAGTGATCCTATCTATATCTCTATTTATAATCATGATCTTGCAGGTTGTCACTTCCGTGACATCATCATCGCAACGGCTAGTTCAAAATTAACGGCTATATATCCGTTAGTTTGTTACGGATAAGATCAAGAAAACATAACTCGCTAATTTTACAATTTCACTCCTTATATTTTGGGGGCAATTGTTAGGGGAGGATTTTCTAACAATTAGTGATCCTTATTCATTATCCTAATTAGTGATCCTCACTTCTGTGACAGGTGGTGATCCTCAGAAGGGCTTTAGGATCAGGATCAGGATCATGGATCACTTCAAGGATCCTCATACTGACGATTGTTTACTTATGTTTTATAACATCTCGCAGGTATAACAAGCTTGACCAGGTCTTAGCGGCATTCTTGGAGAATATTCCCGAAGTATTCTGCACGTGCTAGATCAAAACTAGACGTTATGGAGAACGTGGAGGCTTGGCCCGAAAGTCGGAGAGTTTGTTAACTAGATATTTTTCTTATTTTAAAGGGGTAACGAGCTAGTTAGTGACACTTAGTCATTTTGGCAGTTACACACACTCGCAAACACTCTCATACAAGCTCTCGTTCAAACACTTAGCAATTACTTACACTTTTTACACATTTCACCGTAGTGATCCTTGTACCTAGCTCGTTACTATCCGAAGTTGTAAACGTTTATTCATTTATTGGAGCTTGGTGATCGGTAGTTTCCATCACCCGGGGTTTTTTGTGCCGGAGATCAATTCTTGATCAAGGGCTTTTTCCCCGTATAAATCATTGTGTTGTTTGTACATTCCACATTGAAGTGATCCTCATTGTTGTTACACATTTTAAGCATCATTCCCCTAAACAAAGAGTTTGGTTGCAATATCATCATCAGATTTTCTGACCAAAACAGATATCAACACGATCCTCTTCATCAAAGGTTATGACTTTCCCTTCCGAGACACTTGATGTTCGAACAGGCCTTTCTCCGTTATCCATTTTAGTTTCCTTTGCATGCCTTTTAGCTGCTGAGAAGGATGTGCCGCAAATGTCTGATCCTCCAGAAATGAAGTTTATCACTTGTGCATCCGCTGGAGGGGCTGGAGCCTTCTCAGGGATCCTTTCAGGATCCTGAGTCTTTGACTTCTTTCTTCCCAACAATTCTTTTAGATTCCCCTTGCTCAACAAGTATCCAATTTCCTTTCTTAGTGCAATGCATTCTTCTGTGAGGTGCCCAAAATCTTCATGGTATGCACACCACTTTGATTTATCCTTAGTTGCAGCTGGCCTATCATTTTTTCTGGGCCATCTAGCTTTATCACCTAGACTCTGCATCGCAAGGATTAGCTCATTGTTATCAACACTAAAACAATATTCAGAAATTGGAGGATAATCTTCATCATCCTCTTCTTGATCAATAGAGTGCACGTTCTGGTTATCAGATCTGTTGTAGGATCTGAACTTGTTGTTCCTGAATGAGGATCCTTGCTTATCCTGCTTTGAGGATCCTGCTAACCTCTCCTGGATCCTCTTGTCATCTTCTAGTCGAATGAACCTAAGTGCTCGGGTTCTTACCTCATCTAAGTTCCTGCACGGTGTCATAACAAGATCATCATAGAAAGACGAATCCCTAAGCAATCCCATTTTAAAGGCCTCAACAGCCGTGGCTATATCTAAGTTGGGAATGTCTAAGGATTCTTTACTGAATTTGGTAATGTAATCCCTTAATGATTCATTATGACCCTGGGTTATCCTATATAAATCACTAGTTAATCGTTCAAATTTCCTACTACAAGAAAACTGATTATTAAACAAGTTAACTAGGTTAGCAAATGAGGTAATAGAATAGGGAGGAAGACTTAGCAGCCATTTGAGAGCTGATCCAGTAAGAGTGGATCCGAATCCTTTGCACAGGCATGCTTCCTTTAACCTTTCTGGGATTGGATTGATCTCCATCCTCTCCCTGTATTGTGCTATGTGTTCTTCAGGATCCGTTGAGCCATCATACAGTTTCATTGTAGGCACATGGAACCTCTTGGGTATCTTCGCATCACAGATTGGTGGTGCAAAACGAGATATCTTATGGCTCCCATCTGCAATCTCTGGGATAGGTTTGACTACTCCCGGGACACTTGATATCATATCCTTTAGCTTTTGCAATTCTCTGGCCATGGCATGATTGATACCTGGATCCTGCATAAGACCATGGTTAGTAGTATAAGAATTGTTAAAAGTGTTACCTCCCATTGGATTCAAGTTAGGAAGAATGGATGTTAATCCATATTGTTGGGGCTCTGGAATGATCGAGGGACCAGTAGACGCATTGGTCTGCATTGGAATAAAATCTCCCTGATGGACATCTGAACTTCCTGTTTGCAAACTCCTCAAGGATCCTGGCATCTGGAAGGATCCCTGAAACTGGGACGGTCCTGGAACAAAGGAGGATCCTTGAATCTGGGATGATCCTGGAACGAAGGAGGATCCCTGAACCTGGGATGATCCTGGAACGAAGGAGGATCCTTGAACCTGGGATGATCCTGGAACGAAGGAGGATCCTTGAACCTGGGATGATCCTGGAACGAAGGAGGATCCTTGAACCTGGGATGATCCTGGAACGAAGGGGGATCCTTGAACCTGGGATGATCCTGGAACGAAGGAGGATCCTTGAAACTGCTGCATTCCTGAATATCCTCCTGAACTCGTGAGGGATCCCATATGCTGAGGATAGGATCCCGCTGGCTGGAAATATGAACCTGATGCCTGGGTCATTGTTGTTGTTCCGTAGTGCACTCCTTTTGGTCCACCCACATATTGAATGTCTGGAACCACTGATGGCTGAGAAGTAATCACCGGAGTATCAAAATTCAAAGATCTGGGCATCAGTGGGGAGCGATCCTCTGCCGTTTTCTTCTGTTTCTTAATTTCGTCAATCTCCCGGAGGATCCTTTCGTTGGTCTTATCCTGCTCTTGTGCATGATTCCTCATCTGCAAAATCAAGGCATAGAGAACATTAGTAGTAGGATTAGTTGAAACAGAAGAAGTAGGTGGTTTTGAGAAAATGGGAGTTGGTTTCTTTGCGGCATTCTCAGTATTCTTCTGGGATCCAGAAGGTGGCGGAGGTAGAGGAGGGACGCCTTGTGAAGAAGTGAATGAGGGCATCAAGTTTGAGGCATTCTTCGCTGAGGAAGCCATCTGCTTGGTTGTAGTGAACCGAAATAAGCACAGAAATGCGTATTTTTCTAAGGACGAAGCACCAATTGCCCCACGGTGGGCGCCAAACTGTTTTGGTCAAAAATCAGACGAGGATAATGCAACCAAACTCTTTGTTACGGGGAATGATGCTTAAAATGTGTAACAGCGATGAGGATCACTTCGATGTAAATTGCACAAACAACACAAGGATTTATACGGGGAAAAAGCCCTTGATCAAGAGTTGATCTCCGGCACAAAAAACCCCGGGTGATGGAAACTACCGATCACCAAGCTCAAATAAAAGAATAAATGTTTACAACTTCGGATAGTAACGAGCTAGGTACAAAGATCACTATCGTGAAATGTGTAAATGTGAGTGAAAATGAATGTATGTTCGCCGAGAGCTTCAAGTGTGCGAGTATACGAGTGTGTGTAGCTCAGAAATGACTAAGTGTTTTCTACTAACTCGTTACTCCCTTTTTAAAATAGAAATAACTACCTAAACTAACTATCCGACTTTCGTGCCAAGCTCCCACGTTCTCCACAACGTTCATATTTGGCCAAGCACGTGCGGGATAGTTTGGGAATATTCTCCAGGAATGCCGCCAAGACTTGGTCCGACTTGTTACTTCTGCAAAACAATACGAAACACAAGTGAACAATTGTTAGTATGAGGATCCTTAAGATGATCCATAATCCTGATCCTGAAGCTCTTCTGAGGATCACTATGTGTCACAGAAGCAAGGATCACTAAAGAGGATAATAATTAAGGATCACGGGTTAGTTAGAAATCCACCCCTAACACAACATAAGAAACTTTTGAGACTTCTAAGCCCTCGAATCATTACCTTTTTGTCGAATTTTAACCCGTTTATGCATTTTATCAAGCAAACATATTTGTTTGATCCTTATTTCACACGCACCTCTTCAAACTAATGTTATCTATCATAATAGGTTCTAGTCACAGGTTTCTTACACAATTTAAACCCATTTTCGCTCGTATGCTTATTTTGACCCGTTAAGGGTATTTACGCATTTTAGTCTAAAACTTGTGCTTTTCTTTTGACACTACAAAATTTTCCATGTCTAATTAACTACAAATATCCCACCACAACTATTTTGTGGTGGATTTAACATAATGAACACCTTTTTCCCAATTTTACCCATCGGTTGGTCATTTTACGCAAATGACCATTTTTGAGCATTTGACCCACGAATGTGTATTCCTATGACTTTTATTCATATTTAATGATTCCCTAACCTTAATACAAGTTCCTAAACAACCCCTATGGGTCGTTTACCCAATATACACTTCAAGGGTGTTTTGGTTAACTTTAGTCCCTCACTTTACGACGAGGGACTTTCGCTAAATATTTGACCAAAAATTGTATGTTTAACTAAAAGCTTATTTATGCGTACCTGGCCCGGGTCAAAGTACTGACCCGTTTACATAACTTTTTCTTTAAATCTTTCTAGTTAAAGCAACGCAAGCTTATGTTATTTCCTGTGATTACAAAACTCAACAAGCGATTGTCAAATGTTATTGTCAAATGGTGTTAACCACACCATTTGACCCATTTAGTCTAATTGACCATTTGTCCGTATGAGATGGTATTTAATTACCATTTCACCCCTTTAAACCTATCCCGGTTTTCCTTTGAACTTGTTTTACTTAAAACCGTTTTTATTTATTCGTCATTACATGACTAATTTACCATTTTATCCATTTTACTATAATTCATGATTTCTTACCATTTTCCCTCATTCCGACTCTCATTGAATCGTGTCGGAATATCATATACCAACCACTTAGTAGCATTCATATCAATACTTGAAATTAAGTAACTTTGCAAATAATGTAAAGGGGCGTAAGCTCTACTTACCTCGCATCCGAATACGCTTTCTTCTCGTGCTTGATTCGTTTGACCGCTTCTTTCCCAAGCCTCCACCCAGCTCGTTAGGCGACAAACTATCATCATTCACAATGTGGTTAGATTAGTCATTTCAATTCACGACTATTCCACCTTACGTATTTTCTATGTCGAAACCACTATTCGACTTTATCATTGGTTAGTTTGACTTTTATAAGTCAACTATCTTAAATCTTACAATAGGCATAATTAAGTTAAATCAACATTATGATTAGAACCCGTTTTAACCCTTATTTCACGTAATTAGTCAAACAGGGCAATTACGCGTTTCATTCGTAATTTCAACATATAAACATTCACTTAGCCATTTTAACAAACACCTTGCGGGCATAATTTCTCATAATTTATTATCAAGCTCAATACTTGTCATTTAGCCATGGTTAACATCAACTAAGCATGTTTACATAAATTTTCACATTAACAAAAATCTGAATTTACTTCCTAGAACTCAAATTATACTAGAACAACAATTAAAATTCTAGTGTTTAACATGTTCCTACAACACCCACTTATCACCTTCAATAGTGATTGTGAATTCACAAGAAATAAGCATGATTTCAACATGTGATTGACTAGGGTTTTACTCCAAGACATTATATCATTCCTATTTCATCAAAATAACAAACATGCAACCATCAATTTAGAATTCTCTAGGTTTGCTCAGAAATTCAAGTAGAGATTTTCTATCAAGTTTCACACACCTTATGACCCCCTTGCAATGGAGATCACCAATCTAGGCTCGGATTTCGTTTTGGAGTTGATCTTGACCTTCAATTTGATCAAATTGCACAAACTAGGGTTTGAGAGCAAGCTCTGGTCGTCCCCTGTGTTCTAATCGACCAGACACACACTTAAGTGTGTGTTTGGTGTTAATTTTTTTTGTTTTAATAATATAACTTTGCAATTGTCCAACTTTGGTCCCTCAATTATCCATGGTTTATAAAAAACTTACTAGTCCATGCTTCTTTATTGTTTTTAAACAAATAATTAACTAGGTTAATTACCCCTAATTAACTTAGTGAGTCCCGGGAGTTCTAACCCGTTTATTTTAAGTTCCGTTAACTCGGGCCTTTTATCCATTTCATCTCTTGAAAGTTCTTATCCGCTTTTTAAGTTCCGTTAACTCGTCTACTCACTTGAGGAGGATAATGTTGGTTATGGAACTTTAATTGCATTGTCAAACTCTATTGTTGGTTATGCAACATGTAATTCGATGCACATAATTGGTTTCTCTTAGATCTTAAAACAAAAAAAAAAACATGTCAAAAAGCTTAGATGTGTTAGACCATGTTAACCGTTGTGATGCCTACTTGACTTTTAAAAGATGATGGTATATTGGTATTTACTATTTAGCACTAGAGGTGCACAACCAAATTGGTTTAAGAACCGAAACTGGTACTCGAACCGAAAAACATATAGACACCGGTTTGGAACCGACACAACCCATAGGTTTCTAACCAATGTTTTCAGAACCGGACCGGAGGTCGACCCGGCCACCTTACGGGGTCAAAGGTCGGACCGGTCCGACCGGTTCGACCGGATTTAAGAACCGGATTACATCATAAATTATATAAAAATATATATAAAACATAGAAAAAAATAGATAAAATTCCAAATAGTTAAGGAACTAAAAACACAAATTAGTCATTCAAAAACATTCAAAAGTACCAAATCTTGCAACTAACTATCAAACATAGTGTCAAATCTTGTTTTGAGTTTTTTAGATTAGGTTTTAAAGTGATTTATTCCATATTTAATTAAAAAAACAAAAAAAAAACCATGACCGGCCCGACCCTATGCGACCCGCCGGCCCGACCTCCGGCCTGATGTTGGTCCGGTTTGATGGCATGAACCGGCCCGGATGAAGTCCCGGTTCCCGGCCGGACCGGTCCGACCGACCGGCCCGGTCCGGTTTTCAAAACATTGTTTCTAACCACTTTATATTCGCCTCTTATGAAAACACTTAACACACAAACTTAATTGGTAAAAACCGTTCGAAAACCCAGCCAACAACTCGACAAAACTTGAACCGGTGTTAAAACTAAAACCGGTTTTGCCTTTTTACTGACCAATCTGAACTGGTTTAGAGTTTAAATCCGATTTGTGCACCTCTATATTTAGCACCCACATAATAGAAGGGTGGCAAAGTGTTGCAAAGGACCAATAATGAGTGTCATGTGACATTATAACTTCTTGATTTGTATAAACATGAAAGTGTGAGTTCATGTGGTTCAATCATATTGCAATATATAAAACTCATTGCAATATATAAAACTCTGTAGATTCTGTAATAGAAATTCAACAAGTGTGATCAGAATAGCTAACGTTCTCTAAAATATCAATAATGAGTACTTTTTTCTTAATTTAAACTAACATGATATAACCTCATTAAATGCGAAATAGGGTGGTCGGTTCCATTTTGGCTAAATTGAAGGCCACTTAAGGTATCTTCACCAATAATAATAACACTTAAAAACACAAACAATAATTTAATAATAATATTAACAATATAAGAAAAATATAAAATTTAATAGATAAACACAACTGAAACTGCAAGTTCCAACGTAACTACGCGGTTACCACATCTCTCACAAAGTCAACGAAAACCATTTTCTGCATCTATAGTTACAATCAACGGCCAATGATCTCTAAGTGTAGATGAAGTGGTGAAGGGCTTGCATTAGACACGCAGATTTAACTCCCACTTAATACAGAGTGAAGTACTAGCGGGCAACGATAGGAGACCCAGGTAAACCTGGGTTGGATCATTGAGGCAAACAGGTTTTACCGGTAATTTCACTATCGTGTCTATGGACGGGTGGGTTACCAGATTTTTCCTGAAATTGATGGTGGACTCGGGTTACTCTTACACTATGTTCCCGAGTCCATTTAAAGGGGGAGGGGAAGGGAAATTTTCTCTCATAATCTCTCCAATTTAGGAGGATGAATATATGGTCATATTTTCTTCCATTTTTCCTCCCCACCCCTCCCCCTGTTAAATGAAACTCGAGAACATGGTTTTTCATATTTTCATCCATTTTCCCTCCCCCTGTTAAATGAGACTCGGGAACATAGTGTTAGAGTACTCTATTTGTCCAGTGAGTATCCCGAAAATGCTCAAGATTGATTCTGATAGACGTTAAAAAAAAAACAGTTAACACGACACACCTGTGTATATAAACAAACCAAACCCTAACCATATCTCCACCATCACATATTTCTCACAAAGACAATGGAAGACGATTACTCCCACACGCTTATTCATCACGATTCCGATATCGACCTCAGCTTCACCAGCTCAACCTCTATCAACACCACCACCACCACCACCAGTGCTCGCTCCAGTCTTACTAGCCTCAGCTTCACCGACTCCACCCGCATCTCCTCCGTCTCCACCACCACTTCCTCCACCGAAATCCCCAACCTCCACCGCCGCCCTCACCGGAGCTCCGACACCAACTGGTCCGCCATACGCTCCGCTACAAACCTCTCCTCCGACGGTACACTCCACCTCCACCACCTCAAACTCATCCGCCACGTCGGATCTGGCAACCTCGGGAGAGTGTTCTTATGCCGTGTACGTGACAACGATCACGCAACTTTTGCTTTAAAAGTTGTTGATAACAACCTGCTGACGTGTAAAAAGTTGTTACAAGTGCAAACAGAGGCTCGGATCCTCTCCGTGCTAGACCACCCGTTCGTTCCTACACTCTACGCGCATCTAGAAGCTTCTCACTACACTTGCTTCTTAATCGATTACTGTTCAAACGGAGACCTACATTCCGTGCTCCGCAAGCAACCTAACTACCGGTTTCCGATCAACGCCGTTAGGTTTTACGTTTCAGAAGTTCTCGTAGCGTTAGAGTATCTCCACTCGATCGGAATTGTTTACCGTGATTTGAAGCCGGAAAACATACTTATCCGTAACGACGGTCATATTATGCTGTCAGATTTTGATCTATGCTTCAACGCTGACGTCATTCCAGTGCTGGATCGCCGGAATGATGACGTCAGAAGTAAAGGTCAGCGGAATTGTTTCGGATTTTCTAAAGGTGAAGAGGAAACGTTGCCGGAGTTTGTGGCGGAGCCGACGACGGCGTTTTCGAAGTCGTGTGTAGGTACACATGAATATCTAGCGCCGGAGTTGATCTCCGGTGACGGTCATGGAAACGGTGTGGACTGGTGGGCGTTTGGAGTGTTGGTTTATGAGTTGTTGTACGGAACGACGCCGTTTAGGGGAGGGAGTAAGGAGTGTACGCTGCGTAATATAGCAACAAAGACGGTTAGGTTTGATGAGGTGGATGTTAAGGGAATGGCGCAGGCTAAGGATTTGATAGAGAAATTGTTGGTGAAAGATCCGCGGGAGAGGCTAGGATGCACCAGGGGTGCGGCGGAGATTAAACGGCACCCGTTTTTTGATGGTGTTAAGTGGCCGTTGATCCGGATGTACCGGCCGCCGGAAGTGAGGGGGGTGACGGTTAGGAAGGGCGGCAAGGCGCATGTTAGTCACGTGGGTGTACAGAAGAAAAGGCGGTCGTTATGGAAGGGGGTTAGGTGTATAGTGTTGAAAGATAAGGGGGCTACATGTTAAATAGGAATTTAAACAATATTATTAAAAGTACGGGTAGGAAATAGGGACGAAAAGCAGAAGGATAGATATTTATTTAGTTTACACGACTTGAGATTTCTAAAGATGAGTGCAAAGTGAAAATAGCAAAATTGTTAAGGGTGTTAGATTTTTTGTTGTAAATATAATATATAATAGGGTTTATATGTAAATTTTAATAATAGTATCACCACTCATGAGTATATGCAGCAAGATTGTGTTTATAGTACTTTTATGTGTCGTCCAAGTTGCGGGGTGCTGTTGTCCTAAACCGAATATTTCTCAATTTCATAATATCTACACATGTGTTCATTTATTTGTACACAATCAATCAAAACAAAACATTATCATAGTTTTGCATAAAATTTAAATGATGGTAAGACTACCGAATATTTCTCAATTTCATAATATCTACACATGTGTTCATTTATTTGTACACAATCAATCAAAACAAAACATTATCATAGTTTTGCATAAAATTTAAATGATGGTAAGACTATAACTTTTAACTGTGGGTAAAATTATCATTTGTCAGGACCAATGAGTGTATGCCAAGCAGTTGGTTGACATAAAAAGAAAATTACATCGAGTCATTACATAACACTATCATAGTTTTGTAAAAAAAAACACTTAAATGATGGCAAGATTTTAATTTTAAACTGGGAGCAAGATTGTAATTTTATACTGGGGTAAAATTGTAATTTGTCAAGGACAATGACGAAGTGTCGGGGGCAAAACACGTAGGTTAACGAAATTAAAGGTTTAAAAATTAAAAGTAGTTGCCTAACACTATTCTCCCTTGTGGTGATTGTAGTATATATAAATATAAATATATTCTGTGAAACATATAAAGAATAAACTAATATTTATATTGCAAGAATACAAGACATGCTAGTAACAAAATGTCAAAATCCATCTAGAGTATCATGATTTTTCCAATCCGTCTTAATGTCATGTTTATTTGAGCATCATGATTCTTCCCATCTGTCCTAGAGTCATGTGATACACGACATGCAATCGTGTATGGTTCACTCGTATATCATCATAACTTGTCCCTTTCTAATTGTGTATCATCCACGCAAGTCCATTCGATAATAGTTTGTTGACATTGATTCAATATATACGAGAGTCTAAGTTGTGTATCACCCATTTGCTTCGTGTATCATAGATGAAAAAATGACAAAAACACACATCAATTGATTATTTAAGGTCACAAAATTTTTGACAACGTGTATCACGAAAACATTTTATTGAAACATATAAACATATATCGTAACATGTGAGATTTTTTTTAGTGTGGACGGTGTTTTCTTTGCTCGTGGTTGGTTCTAACATTTGCACCTACTACTCATTTGAGTCATGGTATGCAATTCTTTTAGCTTATCATACGAATCGAACGATAGGTGCATCACAATAGCCGCATAAATTTATGAGATTTGTCATAAAAGAATTAGGCCTAAACCAAATAAAGTATTGACATTTAAAGTAGGAGTGGCAAAATGGGTGGGTTGGGTAGGTTTGGGTAATGGGTTAGAATGGGCATGGGTTAGAATGGGTTTGGGTTAGAATGGGTTTAGTAAGAAATGGGTTAGAATGGGTTTAGGTCAAGATGGGTTTTTTGTCAAGATGTATTTGGGCATGATAAAAAATTCTAAGAAATCCAAAAAAATATAAAAAATCAAAAAAATACTAAAAAATTTCAAAGAATTCTAAAAAATAAAAAAAATTCTAAAAAATCAAAAAAATAATAAAAAATCCAAAAAATTGTAAAAAATCAAAAAAATTCAAAAAAATAAAAAAAAATTCTAAAAAATAAAAATAAACTCTAAAAAAATAAAAAATCAAAAAAAAAAAAATACAAAAAATCAAAAAATAATAAAAAATAAAATAAATTCTAAAAAAAATCAAAAAATTCTAAAAAATAAAATATTCAAAAAAATCAAAAAAATTCTAAAAAATCAAAAAAATTCCAAAAAATAATAAAAAATCCAAAAAAATCTATAAAATTCCTAAAATCATAAAAAATTATAAAAAATCAAAAAAATTCTAAAAAAATCCAAAAATTTAAAAATATCAAAAAAATAAAAAAAATTCTAAAAAATAAAAAATAATAAAAAGTTCTAAAAAATAAAAAAAATTCTAAAAAATCCAAAAAATAATAAAAAATCCAAAAAATCCTATAAAATCAAAAAAATAATAAAAATCCAAAAAATTCAAAAAATTTCAAAAAATAATAAAAAAATAAAAAAATTATAAAAAATCAAAAAAACAAAACAAAGAAATTCTAAGAAGTAAAAAACTCTAAAAAATCAAAAAAATCCAAAAAGTTCTAAAAAAACTTAAAAATCATAACATATTCTAAAAAAATAAAAAAAACCCTTAAAAATCCAAAAAACAATTTTTAGATTTTTTTGATTTTTTAGATTTTTTTGGATTTTTTTATTATTTTTTATTTTTTTTCTAGATTTTTAGTATTTTTTATTTTTTTTAGAATTTTTTGGAGTTTTTATTATTTTTATGATTTTTTAGAATTTTTTGTATTTTTTTATTCTTATAACTTTTTATAAAAATTTGGATTTTTTAGAATTTTTTGGGTTTATTATTAATTTTTTTATTTTTAAGAATTTTTTGGTTTTTTAGAATTTTGTGATTTTTTAGAAGTTTTTTTGATTTTTTTATTAATTTTTTGATTTTTTTAGAATTTTTATTATTTTTTTGATTTTTTAGAATTTTTTTTACTTTTTAGAATTTTTTTGGATTTTAAAGAATTTTTGGATTTTTTAGAATTTTTTGGATTTTTTATTATTTTTTTTATTTTTTTTTGAATTCTTTTGATTTTTTAGAATTTTTTTGATTTTTATAATTTTTTAGAATTTTTTTTTTATTTTTTAGAATTTTTTTGATTTTTTTAGAATTTTTTTATATTTTGAATTTTTTGATTTTTTATTATTTTTTTGATTTTTTTTTATTTTTTGGATTTTTTATTATTTTTTGGATTTTTTAGAATTTTTTGGATTTTTATTATTATTTTTATTTTTTAGAATTTTCTTTTATTTTTCTGATTTTTTGGAAAATTTTTATTATTTTTATATTTTTTATTATCTTTAAAATTTTTATTATTTGTGAAGCCAACATCTACGAACACTCGAATAGGATGAAAAATCTGCCTGTGATGCTCTTTTTGAGTTATCCATGTACCCTGCGTAATACCCATCATAACCCACGAATTATTTTAAATAGATATCATATAACCCATCCTGACCCATCCTTAGTTATTTCTTAACCCATTCTAACCCATTCTCATTTTTAAAATGACCCAAAAAACCCAAATGGGTTTTATTTGCCAGGCCTAATTTAAAGAGTTGTGTATCATCAGAATTGCATCATGTTCTGTGGTATTAATGTATTTTTTTATTTAGACACAAAATTATAACAAAAATTTTCATTATAAATTATTATGTGGAAATCTTACACGAGCCTTTCGTTCACAGGTACATTGTTAGCTATATAATGAATCCATTTTGTTTAGTTAAAAAAGAATCAACTGTTCGTAAATCTGAAGCTTACTGTTTTATATGCATAAATCATAATTTCTATGATATAACTTTATAAATATTGTTTTTTTAGAGTTAATTGCCCGGATGGTCACTGTGGTTTCATGTTTTTTCACGTTTAGTCCCCACCTTTTGGAAATAGCAGGTATGCTCCCTATGGTTTGTCATTTTGTTACTCGGATAGTCCCCTGACATTTACTTCGGGGACTATCCGAGTAACAAAATGACAAACTATAGGGAGCATACCTGTTATTTTCAAACTAACTGACATCTACTTAGGGGACTATCCGAGTAATAAAATAACAAACCATAGGGAGCATACTTACTATTTTCAAAAGGTGGGGACTAAACGTGAAAAAACGTGAAACCACATAGACCATCCGGGCAATTAACTCTTTTTTTTATAAAAACTAATCATATAATTTAATAAAGTTTACATTTAACCAAACTTTAGTCTAACACAAAACTATCAAAAAGGGTTATACTTTACAAAAAGAATACATGTATATATTATATGTATCTAATATCGTTACTAACGAACTCTGTGCTACACCAGCCTGCCTCACTTCCTCACCAACCACTTTCCAAACACTTGCAAAAACCTTCCATACAAAAACTAAAAACAAATAAAATTATCCGTCTTCGTTTTTCCACGTCTATATGCCTCGTTAAAACACATACAGATGTTGACATTGCGTCCTGTATCTACCTTACCTTCCCACACCTTTGGAGTCTGCAAAACAGTTGAAAGACTCGTTTACTTGTACATAGACTAAAAGTCACTTGGCTTTATTCAAAGATTTGAGTTATCTTGTAATAATATTGTTTTTTATAGTTTAGCTCGATGATATTTATAAATATAAAATAAAGTGAGCAAAAAGTGTTGGTGGGTCAGCCTTAAAGGACATCCGTTGTAATTTAATTAGTAAGTAAATTACTTTTATAGTCCCTCTGTTTTAATGGTTTTAACCACTTGAGTCCGAAATAAAAAGGTTGAACACCCTGAGTCCCAAACCACTCATTATATAACAATTTGAGTCCAACTTTTAACACTTGTACTTTTGATTTTGGACTCAAGTTGTTAAAACCACTAAAACACAGGGACTCAAAACGTTATAAGATAAACGGTTAGGGACTCAGGGCGTTAAACTTTTTAATTTTGGACTCGAATGGTTAAAACCATTAAAACACATGGACTTAAAAAGTAATTTACTCTTAATTAGTTAAAGGACAACGCCTGAAATTTTACGTAAAACGCAATCTACCCTATTAATAAATGATATGTTTCAACCAAAACTAGTTTTGACCCGTTACCCAGCCAGCCCAACCCATTCATTTTGCAACATTTACTATTAACAAAACTGAAAGAAGTGTGTGTGGTGACTGGTGAGTAGTAGTAGTACCATGCAGCTCTTGTCTCATTGAGCGATATGAGATCTGATGCGTTTGATGAGTTCAGTTTTCAACGAATCTGGAATTTGAGGAATAAGCGCAACCTTGGCATCAGCTATCATTTTCCTCCTGCATATTTAGCGTTAATTCTGATACATGTTCAACATGAAACCCGCTTTTTCACAAGGAATTATGGAATGCTTACAAGTAAACTACAATTATGTTAACTAATTTCAAAAAATGTAAATTTCACACTGAAAACATACCAACTACATGCCCAAGGTAGATGACATTAACATTAAATTAAAGGAACACAAGTGCATTAAGCTGACATAAGGGTTTGTGTTATATTCCGTGGTCGTGAGGGAGGACAACGCCACGTAAGCCCACGCGAACACCACGCCACCCCCGTGTAACTGTTCTGTGACACGTAGGGCGTGAGCGCCCTCACGCTAGTGAGGCAAAAATTCTTATGCAGCAATTTCAGTGAGCCAATGAAATGCATGCACATAGCAATATAAAAATTATTTACTAAAATATTTCAATTAACAATTAATTTGATTTTTATCAAAAAGACTTGTACTCGTTAGCTTTAAAAAATGAAATACACAGTTTTGTTTGTTTTTTTCCTGGAAATTCTGATATAAATTATTACGAAAGTTGTTTCCAAAATAAAGTATTGTTTGGTCTCCTAAACGAATTTCACAGTTTTGGTTGAACAGTGATCTTTTTTTAGTAAGTAATTGTTTAAAAATAATTGTATTAAAATATTTTGAAAAAAAGTAAAAAAGTGAGACTCACTCTCACACTCACTAGGTATAACACATTGTTAAGTGAGAGTAACGAGTGAGCGACTCTCTTGCTTAGTGCTTACGTGGCGCCTACGTCACTCACTAGAGATAAAAAGGGCCCTAACAAACATAATCCGATACCATGTAAGCACAAACATGCCCCGAAATAATATATTTCACACTGTGCAATGTTTCCGACCCTTAAATATATCTTGACTACACACATGGTTTAATCAAATATTTCTTGATTGCCTTCACTGTTCATCATGTCTAACATGATCCTTAATTAAAAAAAACTCATAGAGGCTACTAATTTTAAGTGACGAGTACTAAGAGGAAAAACGTAAGACATGAGACATATTTATTTAAATAATAACAAACTAAAACAAAGACAACAGCTTTACAAGATGTAGGGTCTCTTGTTGAGTTCTACTTTAAAAAGGTAAATTGCTCTCCAAATACGCAAACTGATTTATAGTATTTTCTTAATCAGACAAAACATGAAAAGCAATTGGAGAGGTAAAACGCAGCTTGAACGCATCACTGGACCCACCATTACCCTACTAACCAACGGCCTTCAAACATTAACCCTAATCTTTGCCTAAAAAGTATCATATATCCGATACCTTGGTTTAAAAAAGCGCGAAGCGCTCCGAAGCGTTTTGGTTCCAAAAGCTTTAAGCGAAGCTTCAAGCGCGAAGCGAGAGCTTCACGTATACGAAGCGCTCAAAACTAAAAAAAAATATATATATATATATTGTACACATCAATATGACCTATTCTACTTGTTAATCAATAACAAACACAAAAACATGATTAAAAAACACACTTAACACATAAAAAACATAGTTAAAACATAAATTAAAGTCGAAACACACTTAGGGTAAAGAAACAGGCCTCATTTAACCCTATTTAAAGACTGTTGGGCTTAAAAAATGGCCCAAATGTGACCTGATTGGGCTGAAGCGTCGCTTCAAACCATCATCGCTTCGCGCTTAAAGCTCGCTTCACGTAATGTAACGCTTCAGACCCAAAAAAGCGTTTTTTCCAGCGCTTCAGCGCTCCCTTGAAGCGCACTTTTTTAAACACTGTCCGATACTAATAACACTTATTCAAAAAATTAATAGTAAATCTTAACACACACACACACATATATATAGTGAAAGTGTAAAATACAATATTGCTTAACGTACAAGCGTACGTTGTGAAATTACGCACGTTGTAAAACTCAAAACCCTAATCACGCATGTTGAAAAACCATAATCACGCATGTTATACTTATGTAATGAAGCATGTTATGGTTTTCAACATGTGTGATTAAGGTTTTGAGTTTTACAACGTGCGTAATTTCCCAGCGTACACTCGTACGTTAAGGAATATTGTAAATTAACCGGCCTCTCTCTCTCTCTCTCTCTCTCTCTCTATATATATATATATATATATATATATATATATCTTATTTTAATTTAAAATCTTGATACTTCAATTTCACTCACTATGTTTTAAACGGTCGGTAATCATGTAAAAAGGACAGATTTTTATAGTTAAACAGCAATTTTTATCTCGTCTACATGGCAAATACGAACGAACCTATTCTCTAGAAACATTACTATGCACACCATAGTTATTAAAGGTGTCAGGCGCACTCAAGGCGCATAAGCCTCGCCTGTGGCCTAGGCGCAAGGCGCAAAAAAAGTGGGGGCCTGAGAAAAAAAAGCGCACTGCAAAAAAAACTTAAAATATTTTTATATAATAGAAAATTAATACTATTCATCAAATAAAATAAAACTAAAGCTATTACATAACATTTTATATTGTCTATTTAGTACCAAAAGTTATAAATGCTAGTTTATTAGTGTAGAAAAATAGTTTTCGTTAGATAAAAGTAGAAGTCTAGCTTGAATCTTGCCAGAATTTAAAGAATTTGGCCAGAAACTCTCCAGAATCTAGGAATCTCGCTGAAATATGCGCATGAACCATCACCTGAAGAATTAAAGCGCAATTGCCTTGACTTAAGGCGCAATTGCCTCGCCTTGCTAGGAAATTGGGCCTAGGCGCAAGAGGCGATGGCTTTTAACAACTATGATGCACACAACTAAATGAGAACCTAAAATAGTCATCATTTATGACAATAAAAACCTAACATCATACGATAATAAAACCTACGATGCACAATTAATTCATAAGTAAAATATATATCGCACGGAACTAAGGGACTTACTTAAGTTCATTCCTCTGTAATGCATTACCACATTCATCTCGTGTGCTCAGCTTCTTGGCCCGCATGAAAGTTGCAACCTCGTCTGAATAGCCACATTTTCGCAGGAAAGAAGAAGCTTCTTTCACAAGACTGGGGCATTGCCAAAAAGATAAATCATTTCAGTAAAATTATGAGATAAATATAATAAGAGAGCAAAAAAGGGTTTTCCTTAACTCTATATATAGTGGGTGAAACTTATTCTTTCTAGTTCTACTACAATATTTTAGGGCAAAAATTAAACAGTGATCTCTGGTGCTAAGTGGAATTCTCAAATCCGGTATCGTTTTATAAAATATTGATATAGTTAAGAGTGAAGTATACAGATTGTCCCTTTGGTTTACCAAAATTTGGATTTGGTCCCTAGCTTTCCAAAAGTACATGGATGATCCCTGTGGTTTGCACTTTGTAATGCATTTAGTCCCCAGCCAACAAATCTAAAGGTTTTAGCAGGTCCAAGTTAAGGACTAAATACGTTACAAAGTGCAAACCACAGGGACCATCCATGTACTTTTGGAAAAAGTTTGGGACTAAATGCGTTACAAAGTGCAAACCATAGAAACCATCAGTTTACATTTGGAAAGCTAGGAACCAAATTCAAAATTTTGGTAAACCACAAGGACCATCCGTGTACTTTACTCTATAATTAATTACAAACGTACAGTTTCAACTTTCATACTGACGCAATTACTAAAAAATGCAACACAAAATCCCTTCATATAAAACTTAATTCAGTAATTAGTCGCTCCCTTACGAGTTTGCATATTCATGTTTGCTATCCGGTTGCACCTTTCTTTTAAATCCTTTTACATATCTAAAACTTTGTGTTCATGCCTCATCCTATTTTTGCTTGGTAAAATCGGATTCTTAACTTTTGGTTAACATAATCAAATCCTAGACCTAGATTTACCATTTAACAGATTAAACCCATTAGCTCGTATTTTCTAACACTGTAACTTTATCTAGGGATGTAATCGAGCCGAGCCAGGTTGAGCTCGAGGTCGAACTTAAACGAGCCAGTTAGTCGAGCTCGAGCTCGGCTCGTAAAAAGTTCGAGCTAGCTTGGGCCAAATCGAGCCGGCTCGTTATTTATTTTATTTTTTACAAATATTGATGACATAGAAAACAAAAATAAAAATTACACATATATCTATATGTATTATTTTTATTTTTCTAATATTATAAAGACCGAAACGCATATTAAAAGTATTATATGTAAAATTTGGTTTATTTTCCCATATTTTTATATTTTATGGCTTAATTAAACTTAAAATGTTAACACTTCAACCCCCTGCCACATATTTTTTTTTTATTTTAATACATTTAAATTGAAATTAATCTATATAAAATAAAATAATTTGAGCCGGCTCGCAAGCTCACGAGCCGAGCCAGACCTAGCTCGAGCTCGACTCGTTTATAAATCGAGCCGAGTTGAGCCAGCTCATTTACAACTGAGCTTTTTTCGAGCGAGCTGCGAGCACTTTGAACACCCCTAATTTTATCAACACCAACTGTAAACTGTATCCAAACATCACAAATAAGCGAGCATCAACTAGAGGTGAGAAGCAACATACGTTTCCGTAAGTTCTTCACGCTTTGCTAGTGACCCATGATCTTCAGCTAGCAAAACAGCCGATTTCTGCTCTTCATGTTTCATCTGAGAGTCTGATTCATCAGAGGGGCTTTTACCTATACCATTATAAAATTGACCTGTTTCGGTTCCATTTCTTGTAAAACTGTTCTTACACCCATTTGTAACAACTTCATCTCCATTCCTACGAATCGCCACATTTCCATTCGCAACCTGTTTGTTTTGGCTGAATCCGTATGTGTCCTCTAACAATGGAATCTTTTTATCACTCGTCGTCTTAGCGTTTGAGGCTTCTGCATCACCGTTATTATCATTGTTTTCTTTATTATGAATAGCTGAATGAGCTTTTTTGGGACCGGAAATTCCAAAGCTGACTGGCTTCTTTTGAGGAACGTAAAGATATTTACCAACTTTAGATGATGATGTTGCAGGATCAACCTTCGGTTGTTGTGAGTCTGTTGACTTTTGTTGACTAGACTTGGGAACTTTTGAGGTATCGTTTCCATTGCAATCATGTGTTTTTGTTCCGTTAGTGGATAAAGTTTTGTTAGGTAGAATGGGCCTCTGTTTGTTACGAGAGAAGAAAAGGATATAGACTTTTTCAGAGAAAACTTCTTCTAAGCTTGAAACTGAAACATAAGAATCGTTGCAGCGATACCAGCGGCCAAACGCATCCTGTATACGTGTTTGAAATTTGAAAACGACATTAAATAATTAGTAGCATATGTGGTTTAGTTGGTTAAAACACTTTTTGAGCCACTTTCAACCCGTTTAACATATTAGAGATAGAAACATAACCCGAAACGATGCATTTATAATAAAGCGGGTCGAACTTGATACCCTAATGTTGGATATGAGAAATTATAGAAAAGCATAAACAAAGTAACTAACCTTAATGTAAGCATAATAGTGACCTGAATCAGGTGAGCAGCCAGAATGTACAATAGTAGCAAAAAGCTTATACTCTGGATGAGGATCCTGCAGAGTAATTACATATCTAAATAAGAAAATAGTTACAAGAGGTGAAATGTTTAGAGATAACAAAACAATATTTTTCCAACTTTTAGCGAACAAAATATAAAACTACATAACCATAACAAATTGTTCTACAAGTAATCATAAAATCAGAGTAACTACTTAGAAACACCTCACAAAGAAACCAAGCTGGAGAAAAATATATCTAAAAATCACAAAGAAACCAAGCTGGAGAAAAATATATCTAAAAATGAAATCCACAGAGAAACAAGTTGAACGTAAATACGTAATATACTTGATGCATAGGCTATCTGTTACATTGTGCGCATATAATGTTCCTTAAGTTGCACATTAGACAACACCTTTCTCTGGATGAACATGTTTATCTTAATCCTTTCACTCTTAGTCATAAAGTTGCCATTATTGGATTGAGCACAAACAAACACAACCGAATTTTGTTCCCCGACTCGAGTTACGACTTCGTATTTTATTGAGATCAAAGCCACACAAAATTACAAAGACCCTAACCATCTAGGCATCTATTAGAGTTTAAACCATAACAAGATTTGTACTACGTACCTGGCTTGTTTTGCACATGAAGCTTGAAAGAACCAGCACTTCCTCAAAAGCGATTTCTTTGTCTATCTTCCGACCATATATTCCCTCAAACCTCTATCCGACCAAAAAAAGCTTAACTAGTAACCACTTATCATAAAGCTATAAATATTTAATAACACACCGACTAATAGGGTAATAGAACTCACCTTTAATTGAATTACAAGAATGTTAGGTGCCTGAAGGATAGACATTTGCTTTCTTGCTGCTACCAACATCTTACAACTACAAAACACAAGGTTATATCTCATGATATATAAACATACCTAAGCAGTTAATCCAGTAAAAAATCAGATATCGGTCAAGGACCAATATTTGAGATATCGGTTATCGCAGTGGGATATAGGTAATTTTAATATCATGCTGAATTTATATATATAGCAATTTAACACTAACAGTTCAGTATACTTTCCTACCATTAACAAATTAACATTTTGCAACTTGCAAAACACTACAATTGTAGCAAGTAGAAACTGATTAAGACTTAAAACACTAACATTTAACACTAACAATTAAGACTTAAAACACCAACATTTAACACTAACAGTTAATAATTAAGACTTAAAACACTAATAGCAGCAATAAGAAGAAAAACGAATGGTAGAACTAAGAAGAAAGGTACTGATAGCGGGAAAATCGGTGATATATCGGTCAATATTGCCGATAATATCGATACGGATATTCTGACTGATATTTTGCACCGATATCTCACCGGGGGACCGATAACCGATACATCGGTGATATATCGCAATATTAACTACACAGAAACATACATATGTGAGAAACACGGTAAGAATGGTACGCTTACCTTTCACACTTGTATTTGTTATTCCCATCTAGTATCTCGGGTTGAAAAAACTTCTGAAAAGCTTCTTTAATAGAACTACTATTCACTAAATCAATACTGATATCCATGATCTCATCAACCTTATTGGATTCATTGCCACAAGCAAGACACTTCACCTGGCTTTGTAAAGCTCCTCCAAATATCTCCTTAACTACAGTACTGCCACTGACGCTATCACCTCCACCATTACTAACTAACTTGCGTTTTTGCTGCTGCAACTTCTTCAACCGAAGAGATGTGGTGTGACAGGCGTCAATGACGTACCGAAGAAACTCGTGTGCATCCTCTTGTCTACCTACACGAAAATGCTCTGCAAAAATTTTCAAGCCGCCAATGAACTTGCCAGGTGTATCTAGAAGTAAGTCGACGCTAAGAGAACGAGCGATTCTTGTCTCTAGTAGACAAAACGGACAATTATTCTTCTTGTCTTGCTGTGGTAGTGAGTCACCTGCAAACATGTAGCAACAATATAAACAAACTGGATCTCATGAATTGTTCATGCAAACAAAGATTCACACACTCACATTAGAGAAAACATATGTTACCAGTGTGAACTTTGAAACTTACAATTGAATTCACATTCAATATGTGTGATGATAAATATTAGTTTAAGCTGACGAACACGTAGATGTGCGCGCGTGTGTGTGTGAACTTTTTGATGTCTACACTCAAACAAGATACGCAAACAGAGATTCATACACTCAAATTAGGGAAAATATATGTTATCAGTCTGAATTGAAAATTACACTCAAATTCTTATTCAATAAGCGTGATAATGAAAATTAAGTTAAACTGATGAACACGTGAATACGTGAGTGAGGGTTTTGAAGTTTACACTCAAACTAGATACGCAAACATAGATTCATACACTCAAATTAGAGAAAAACATATATTATCAGTCTGAATTTTGAAAATTACACTCAAACTCTCTTATTCAAAAAGTGTGATGATGAAATTGAAAATTAAGTTAAACTGATGAACACGTAAATACGTGAGTGTGAGTGTGAGTGTGAGTTTTGAAATTACACTCAAAATTAGATACGCAAACACACAATCATACATTCAAATCAAGGAAAATACAAGTTATCATTGTGAAATTTGAAGCTTACAATCAAATTAGTATTCAAAAAGCGTAATGATGAAAATTACGTTAAACTGATGAACACCTAGATACATCTATGTGAATGTGTGTGAATTTTAAAATTTACACTCAAATTAGATATGAAAACATAGGTTCATACACTCAATTTAGGGAAAAAAACATGTTATCAGTGTGAATTTTTAAATTCACATTCGAATTCATTCAAAAAGCGTGACAGTGAAAATTAGGTTAAACTGATGAACAGCTAGATACATCTGTGTGTGTGTGAATTATAAAATTTACACTCAAATTAGATACGAAAACATAGGTTCATACACTTAATTTAGAGAAAAAAAACATGTTATCAGTGTGAATTTTATAATTCACACTCGAATTCATTCTTATCATTCAATAAGCGTGATAATGAAAACTAGGTTAAACTGATAAACACGTAGAAACCTATGTGTGTGTGAAATTTGAAAATATCACTCAAATTTCATATTCATACACTCAAATCACATAAAACACATGTTGAATTTTGAAATTCACACTCGAATTCGCATTTAATAAGCATGATGAACAAAATTAGGTCAAACTGATAAAACCTAAATACGTATCAATGCGAACATATAACAACAGGAGTAAATAGAATAGAAGAATACATACAGGATGCGGAGTGTTGACGACGGAGACAGAAATTAGCAAGCGGAGGAGTGTAGGTTAAGCACTGAAGAACAGCGTTAAGATAGCACGTATTACCGAGATTCCTGAACCCTAACGGAGGAGCGTTCTTCCGTTTCTTCAATAACAAAGCGGTCTGCCAACTCATCTGCAATTGCAATTCCATTAACAGCGAGAAAAGCCTCTCGCTCCTGATTCACCGGCCGCATTGAATGGCAATCCGCACCGCCACCGCGCCGTACAGGATCGCATACCTAAATTGATCTGATTGTAAGTATTGAATTGATGTAACGGCGGTGACGGTGACGGTGGCGGTGGAGGACGGCGTAGGGATAGGGTTATTGGCAGTGGAGGATCGAGTGTGTGTTGAAGGAGTCCGTTGGCATGCCGGGTGCCTTCCCCCGTTTTTCCTCTGCCCTCAGGCGACTCCCTATGTTTAATAGTTTGTTACATTAAGGAACCTAACTTTCTAAAGCTTTAAATATCTACCTCTTACTTTTTGTTTTTACATAATATCCAAAATAAATTTACTTGAAAAAAAATAGAGAAAAATGCCCGGATAGTCCCTGTGGTTTCGCCTTTTTTCACCTATAGTCCCTATCTTTCTAAAACTACTTGAATAGTCCCTGTGGTTTTCCGTTTTGTTCTCGGATAGTCCCTGGGTCTAACTTCAGTTACTTTTCTCAGTTAAGTGGCTGTTAAGAGGGTGTGAAATGACAAAAATACCCTTTCCTTAAAAGGCCAAACCATAGGGACTATCCGGGCATCTTCTTCATTTTTATTTATAAAACCCCACCACCATACCCTCCTCCACCCTCCACCGTGCCGCCGCCGGTCTCCGCCGCGCAGAACCACCGTCGTTCCTCTTTCCCCGATGCGCTCTCTCTCTCTAACCCATCGTCTTCTTCAACCAATTCATCTTATTCCAAACAAAACACTCCCGATTACCCCTTCATCGAACACCTTTCACCATTTATATCGACCACCGAGAACCATCAGTGACCTCCGTGAGACCACCCACCATCACCGACCACCGGCGACTACACTTGGTCCTGATTTCAACCGACGGCGGCATAAACGGAAACATATTTCCATAACACAAACGACCGGAATACTTTACAACCTACCTGCAACTGCACCCAAGAACCCTAGCCCAAGATTCCCAAAATTGATAATGAATTGCACTCTATTATACCGAATTAACAGAGAACTATTGTTTGATTTGCAAGAACATGTATAAATCTCACCTAATTAAGCTCGGTTGAAGGTGATTTGCACTCTATCTAGCTACAATTGCTTTCTGCAACTTTGTAGGATTTACCATCACCAAAAAGCCTTGTTTCCTGTATCTTGCGGTTGCTTTTGCACTATCCCTTGGAGCATATTTGGGCATTCATCGATCCAAGATGAGAAAGAAATTCAATATTAAGGTAGTGAAAGAGAGGTGATGAATGGTGGTCGTCGGAAGTGATGGACCGTGAAGACGATGAAGCAGGTTTTAAAGATGAGAAAAGGTGTGAGACAGTTGTTGATGACCGGAGGTCGTGGTTCGTCGGCAGCGATGATCGGACGGTAATCGGAGTTGCAGGTTTCGGCGATGATGAAGATTAAAGGTTGGTGGTGGAGATACATTGGTGTGAAGGTGGTTGTGGAGATAACGATGACGGAGGTGGGTTGCAGGTTTTTGTACGAATCGGAGAAGATGACACAGATGTAGAGAGACTAATGACTGATGATGAAGATGAATGGTATTGGATGATGTTGTCATGAAAGATGATAATGTTTCTGATCTAGTCCCTGTGGTTTGGCCTTTTAAAGGAAAGGGTAAATTGGTCATTTCACACCCTCTTAACAGCCACTTAACTGAGAAAAGTAACTGAAGTTAGACCCAGGGACTATCCGAGAACAAAACGGAAAACCACAGGGACTATTCAAGTAGTTTTAGAAAGATAGGGACTATAGGTGAAAATAGGTGAAACCACAGGGACTATCCGGGCATTTTTCTCAAAAAAATATATCTTTTATTGTTTGAGGATTTGGATGTTCGACTCTTTTTAAACGAATTATAATCCTAACTAAACTCAAACTCTATTTAATTAATTAAATAACAAACTAGATAAACCTATCTAATTCACACTAATAACTATCCCTTATTTAAAATGTGAAAGACTCAATACGTAATTTATCAAGAATAATTTGTAGCCCGTCATGATCCTTATCTCCTTAATTCGAGGTTAACGTCTTCATTCTCCCTCTTAATTTTGAATTGAGCTTGTTTCTTCACATCTGCACCGTTATCGACAACTTTAATCTCTTGACCAAGTTTGACGCCTTCATATACTATATGCAAGATTTCCATGAAGAGGACGAGTTAAGACCGAAGCATAATACGCGTCAATTGTCTTATAAAGTCGTTAGTATTGGAATAAGCTTTAAAACTAAGGGGTTGCTTGGTAGCCTCTTAATGAGTCCATTAATATTCAAGAGGTTACATCTGAACCAGTCAGTATTAAATGTGTTTGGTTCACTAACAAGATAAATCTGAATCAGTCAGTAAGCCTTTTACCTATTAAGTTTCAAAATGATGCTAGATGAAAATTTTACTCCTTTATTCATTCACTTGTGTTCATAACCCTTCGTTGGCCACTCACACGCCACCTCGTTGACCCATCACCACCTACTCTACCACTAACTAATCAGGTCGAGCCAAGTCAGTCCTCTTATTGTTTCAGAGTCTTTTACCCAATCAGACTTCTTAATGGCTCAGCACTTACGGGCACAGAGGTTGCCAAACAACCCCTAAATTGCGATTAGTTTGTTCTTGTAACGTGTTGATTTGTTCCTTAAATGATACTAGGTGATTTTATATAGAAGTTAAACTCAGATAAGTACTCTTTTTGTATTTTATGTAAATATATTGTCAAATCATGAGATTTTAACTAGTTTTAAGGTGTGATCATACGGGTGGAAGGGGCGTCATTCGGTGACCCCTTCAGTGAACATGTTTGCCGATCGGGGAGACACCCCCTTCCTATTTTCGGTGAGGGGTGAATGGTGAGCACAGGGACTAGTCATCAAGGTGAGAGGGGGTTAATGGTGGGCCCCACCATCTTCCAACCAATCACACATTTATTTATTTTTTTTAAAGAAAAATTGTTTGGAGGAAGCACCCCTAGTGATTGAGTGCAAAACAGGGAATGAAGAGGGAAGTTGAGATGGCCGGAGCTTTATCATCTTTTTTGCTCTCGAGCAAATTGAAAGTGCCAATTGCCAACACTAGAGACTAAACCATGTATATGCCACACATGGTAGAGGATGCCACACATGGTGGGTATATAATCTACTATTGCATTCATATACCCGGTGCGAGAACCACTATGTAATGCTTTAAAGATATAATGGTAGAGAGAGGACCGGTTATGTGGTTACACATAGTGTTTATGTAGTTCTCACAATTCTCTACTTAAAAATGGTTGTATATTGCAACAACACATATATATTGGTTGGTTTATTTCCTTTGAAGTATGTGGAATAACTAGTGGGTCATAGGTTATTAGTATTGGTCAGTAGTTTATGTAAGGTTTCTTTTGTAAGGCATATATAGCCATTCCGTCTTCTGTTAAAAGGATATTATGTTTTAAGGTATTTCCTGTTTCTACTTGTGGAACATGTTGTGGGTTTTTTATCCACGAGTGCATGCATAATCACACCGCCAATGTAATCGAACCCAATGCACGGACTACGAAAGTTCTTCACTTTGCAACTTTCTTCTTCATTAGCTCCCCAAAACATCACATTTTTTTCATTTTGTTCGAATGACAGAACACGGTTGCAAATTGTAATGTGACGGCGAAAACTAAAAGTTTCTTCATTTTGTATCCTCTTTATGCACTTCAGTGGTTTTTTAGGACATAGGTTTGTGTTTATGTGCTGAATGCACATTTTCATAGTGAAGGTTTTTTTTATACAAAGTTGTGTACAAAATGGATCTTAGACATACACATGTGTATACTATGAAAATAACGGTTATGTTTGTGAAAACATACTATTATTACATTTATACGCATGTGCTTTTGTAAAACTGACGATATAAGATTACTTTAACCATACACAGTGTATACATACTATTCTAGACAAGTGACAGTCTAAAATTTGAACAAAAATGTCAAGACGTCTATAACATGGATTTCAGAAATATAACTTCAAGATGTCTGCTATTCAACACGAGCATCCATCAATTGTACTTGGCAATTCTGGGGTGCTAAAAAGAATCCAATTACAAGTTCAAGCTATATCAAGATTCAGACCTACAGAATACAGATGCTTTGACTATTCTCTACTCCATCTGAAGATGTATTTCCTGTGTGATTTTTAAAAAGAAGTTTATATAAAAGGATACAACTAACCAATTGAGTGGATCCAAGCGTTGTTTAGCTAGACAGTTTTGTGGAAGAAGAAGCTGTTGGTATAGGAGAGGAGCTGGAACTATTATCAGAACTAGCAGCTCGAGTGGCTTCTTTTTTCAACTTGAAGTTATTATATGCTGCAACACCACCAATGGCTGCATAAACAATAACAGCGTCTACAATTATATCCTTCCAAACGCCCTCTTAGGCCTTAGCTCGTTAAATATTCATAAGTTTGAATCTTGGTCGACAAATTCGTTTGGGTCAACCTGACCCGTTTCAACCCGTATAAAAAAGTTATCCATTTTGACCCATTACCCAACCTGTACAACTTGCCAATTTTCCACCTCTGGTGAAAACTAATGTTTTCATAAGTTCTAAATCTTGGGGGGAAATGTATTTGGGTCAACCTGTAAAAAGAATTGCCCTATTTGACCCGTTAGCCAACTTGCCCAACCCACCAATTATCGGCCTCCAAAAAAACTAATATTTTAATAAATTTTAAATATTTGGGCAAAAAAAATTTGCTTTGGGTCCTGACTCAACCAATATTAAAAAGTTACCCATTTTGACCCGTTACCAACCCGCCAATTTTCCACCGCTAGTGAAAACTACGGGTGAGCTACTCGAGGCTCGGAAAAAAGCTTGAAACGTGCCGAGCTTAAACGAGCCCGAGCCTAAAAACAAGCTCGTTTAGTAAACAAGCCTGAGCCCGCACTTCGCTTATCGAGCTCGAGCCGGCTCGTGAGCCTAAACGAGCCCCCTGTATATATAAGTTTTAATTAATATATTAAATATATATTTAAATTATAATTATTTCTATTTACAAAATTATGAAAAAATATTATTAAATTATATATAAAATAATAATTATAATTAATATGAATAAATCAAGATATAGTTAACGAGCCGAGCCCGAGCTTAAAAAAATACGCCGAGCTCGAGCTTTAGAAACAAAACTCGAATCGATCTGAGTCGAGCTTTCATAAGTTAAACGAGCTTGAGCTCGGGCTCGGCTCGTTTGCACCCCTAGCTGAAAACTAATGTTTGCAAAAAGAAAATGATGACGAATTTAAACACCAAGTATTTCATAATTCTTTTTCAAACTGTGTACATTGCCAAGTTAACTGCAAAGAACAAAAAGGAAAAGGAAAAGGAAAAGGAAAAGGAAAAAGCACTAAAAGAAGGTGGAAAATGTTACCTATAGCATAACCGAAGATATTTATCAAGGTGAGCTTTGTATCAGCAAAAAGAATTGCTGACAATAAGACCACCACCCAATCTTTGACAACACCAGCTACACGGATTGTGAGAGCGCTTGTATGTTGAATCACGAGAAAAACCGAAAGATTTAGAGCGAAAGTACACATAGAATTGAGTGTTAACACGAGTGGTTGAAAGTTCCAAGTCCCCTGTGCATCCATCTTTGGTTTCTCCAAAAATATCCATGGAACTAACAGACAAAGAGCGCTGCACAGCGAATCAAGATTCTGTTCACATGGACAGAAATGTAAAGAGTAAAACGGTGGCAGGAAAGAGAAATAAATAAATTTTTTTTAGAAGTAGCATGATGAGCGGGTCTGGTAGGTTGGGTTAATGAGTCAAATGGGCCGTGGCGGGTTGGGTTGATGCACAAACACTTTTTGTCCATTTTTTTAATGTCTTCAATAAAAACGAGAAAAATGCTAAACACATCCCTTAAGTTATCAGCTAACCACATTATGGTGTTCTTTTTATCATTATTGTTAATTTGTTATTACTCATTAAAAAAATACATTAGCTGGTCGACAAATACTTTTAGAGTAAAGTACACGGACGGTCCCTATGGTTTACCAAATTTTTGGATTTGGTCTCTAGGTTTCCAAAAGTACACGGATGGTTCCTGTGGTTTGCACTTTGTAACAAATTTGGTCCCTAGCCAACAAATCTAAAGGTTTCGGCATGTCCAAGTTAGGGACTAAATGAGTTACAAAGTGCAAACCACAGGGACCATCCATGTGACTTTTGGCAAAGTTGGGGATTATACGCGTTACAAAGTGCAAACCATAGGGACCATCCATGTGACTTTTGGCAAAGTTGGGGATTATAAGTGTTACAAAGTGCAAACCACCGGAACCATCCGTGTACTTTTGGAAAGCTAGGGACCAAATCCAAAATTTTGGTAAACCACAAGGACCGTCCATGTACTTTACTCAAAACTTTATGTTAGAAAGAAAAAAAGAACCATAAAGTTGTTGTTAATCGTAGACCTACAGGCTATGTTTAGCAAACCCCTAGAACAATCTTATTCTAATCATAATAACAACCATAATCCTAAAAGCAACTTATGAGGTTGTGAACATTACAAATGAACTTTGGGTGACTTCCAACTTGTCACGACTCACGCGTTTTACCCATTTGACTCGTTCCCCTTGTAGCTAATTGCCTGATTATATAGATTTGACCCATTTGAGATAAAACCAATCCCGAATTGATCTTTCATAAGTAAATAGGTCAAATGACCACATCTATGTTCTCTAGGGATATATAGGGCTGCAAACGAACCAAACGAACACAAACAAGATCTTGTTCGTGTTTGTTTGTTAATATTAGGCAACGAACGTTCATGAACACAAACTAATGTTCATGAACACAAATAGAAACAAACGAACACAAACAAGCGTTATGAACATAATATATAATACACTGACACTTATTACTTATTAAATGTTTATTTGTCGGAATTTTGAAGTATTTAAATAAACATAAAACTAAAAACACTAATGTACTATCGAACACAATCGAACATAAACGAACATGTTACCGAACGTTCACGAACATAAATGAACGAACGCGGCCTCTATTCATGTTCGTTCATTTGACTAAATGAACGGAATTTCTTGTTTGTGTTCATTTGTCCAATAAACGAACGAACACAAACGAACTTCCGGCCGAACGGTTCACATACTATTCGCTGAACGTTTGGTTCGTTTGCAGCCCTAGGGATATAGATGGGGAGAAAAAGACTTGCCTGCAAGGGCTCACGTAATACATCATGGAAATGGGGTTCAATTTCAAACCCTTTTTCCTAACAAAGATCTCCATAAATATAAGTCGCAAAGCTTCACCAACAACACCTCCCATTTGGTAAACAACACCAATCCAGTTAATATTAATTTCACCATAAGATGCTACTAATACTCCAAAACTTATCACAGACATTATCAAAAGCATCCTCATGCTCATTACTTCAAGTCCGGCTGCCACCCCAAGAATGAAAACCGCTACAGGCACTACACATCACTCAAAAGTTAAATGTTACTATTGCTACGGTAAAACGAATGGGCCAACTTATATATAAGTATATGGGTCGAAAATGCCCCCATATGTGGCTAATGAGAACACCAATTTACTAAATAGGACAGAGATCAATACAAATATTGAATGAACTTACTGACTGCTTTCAACATCTGAGCAAAGGCAACAGATATATAGAGGTATGCAGTGTTTCCAAGCCAAAGAGTCATAGCAAACATTGCACCAATTGGAATGACTGATGTTGTGTATCTGTAAGTGGTGATTAACCATACAAAAAGTGAGTATATAAAAATATATATATCATCTGACTTCATATATCAAATAGGACGAAAACAAACTTAGTGCTTACATTTCGAGTGTCATTCCTTCCTCAACTTTCAAAATCTGCAAGTAAATACAAATTTTTGTTACATATTCTAGAATACAAATACCTAGATGTTATAGCTATACACATGATGTAAGCATTTTATTACCTTGAGAACTTTAGTGAGTACAAAACAAAGCACTGATGAAAAAATCATATGAAGAAGTGTCAACCCAAGTGGATATGGAAAGTTTATCTCCTTTGATGACAAAACCCACTGCATCTCCACGAACGAAAAAATCAAGTAAAACTTAATCCAGTCAATACTTTCTCGAAAACTCAGAAAAGTAAGATAAATCATACATATGGTCCACTAAATTAAGTATGCATTTCCCATTATTTTTTTATAAAACTACTCTTACTTCATCGCCTTCACTGGATAGCACTGAAATTTATCCTATGAGTTGTGTTCTCATTTATTTCACCAAATTTCTACAAACCTATCTCATATAACAAAAGTATCATCCCTGACTACTTCTTCACCCCCTATAAACGCCACGAAAAATGTACCCCGAGATACTATATTCCAAAATCCAAGATACTACATATGACTTTGATGTTTCATATTTATAATAATTTAATACCACATAATGCATGATTGTTTCAAATGTGACAAATAATACATTACTTTTAGAGTAATGGTTGCATATTTGACATTTATTTACAATTGCCCTAAGACCATGCGGTATGGTTCCACTTTCCACTTGAGTGGAAACTGCCACATCACCGCCACAAGCATGAAGTTCTTCACGCAGCAACCACCACGCCCCTCCCACGGCGGTACACCCCTGGCCTAAATACAAAACATTCTCTGTCCTACCAGCTTGAAATAGGGCAGATTGTTTATGCAATTTGCAACATACTATTATTGCGTTTACCTAACTTGAATTCAATAACATTATGCTCATAAACCTCATGTGGTTCTAGCTAGGTATTCAGTGCAAACAACGAACGATTTTTACAACTTTTCATTATAAACATTGAATGCAAAAACCTAACAGATCACGTTAACTTGTAATGAACGAAACATACGGTCATCGGAAAAAGTAAGTTATTACACAAAACTCCTCTTACTTCATCTCCTTCCCTAGATAGCACAGAAACGTATCCTATGACTAGTATACTCCTTAATTTTACCAATTTTCTACAAGCCTATCTCAATTCTCAAATAACAAAAGCAACATCCCTGACCCTGACTACAATATTCCAATATACTACACTGACCAAAGTGCCCTAAACGCAACACATTCCCCCCCCCCCCCCCCCCCCCCACTTCAATTAGGGCAAATTGCTTCGCAATTGTGCAACCTACTACTTTTGCATTTACCTAACTTGACTTCAACAACACCAACAATATAATCCAAAAATTAACTGAGAAGATCATAAATCATGCTCATAAAACTCAAATTGTTCTAGCTAGGTTTACAGTGCAAACAACTAGCTGTTTTTGCGACATTTCATCATATCGTAATAATATTCTCAACTAATCAACGTTTCCTGATAAAATTTAAAAACATCGAATGCGAAAAAACCTACTGCTATTGCATTTACCTAACTTAATATTATCCCAAAATCAACTGTAAACTCACAAATTATGCTCATGAAACTCATATTATTCTAACTAAGGAGACAGTGCAAACAACGAACATTTTTGCAACATTTGATCATATCGTAAATCGTAATAATATTCTCAACTAATCAACATTTCCTGATGAAATTCATAAACATCGAATGCAAAAACCTACTGCTATTGCATTTACCTAACTTGACTTCAACAATATTATTCAAAAATCAACTATAAACATCACAAATTATGCTCATGAAACTCATATTATTCTAACTAGGTATACAGTACAAACAACGAACAGTTTATGCAACATTTCATCATATCGTAACAATATCCTAAACTAATCAACATTTCCTGATGAAATTCATAAACATCAAATGCGAAAACCTACTGCTATCGCATTTTCCTAACTTGACTTCAACAATATCATCCAAAAATCAACTGTAAACATCACAAGTTATGCTCACGAACCTTATTTTATTCTAACTAGGTATACAGTACAAACAACGAACAGTTTATGCAACATTTCATCATATCGTAAAAATATTCTAACCTAATCAACGTTTCCTGATGAAATTCATAAACATCGAATGCGAAAACCTACTGCTATTGCATTTACCTAACTTGACTTCAACAATATTATCCAAAAATCAACTGTAACAATCACAAATTATGCTCATGAACCTCATGTTATTCTAGCTAGGTATACAGTACAAACATCGAACAGTTTATGCAACATTTCATCATATCGTAACAATATTCTAACCTAATCAACGTATCCTGATGGAATTCAAAAACATCGAATGCGAAAACCTAACAGATCTCGTTAATTTGTAACAAATGAAACGTAAAATTATCGGAAAACGACCTTATTGAAGAAGATCTGACCGCTGGAGAGAGCTATGTAAAGAAGGAGGTAACAATAGGTCAGCATTCCGTCTCTCACAGGCGACACTGAAGGATTCTGATCCGCCATTTTCGATCAGCGAAGGTTTCGTATCGAAATGAGTCCGATTGATAATGATGTGAAAGCCAAGAGTTACGGGAGGGTTTAGTCGGTGTGTGTGATCATGTGAAAAACTTAAAAAGAGGTTATATTTGCTTTCCCTAAAAGTCACATTAGTAATGTTGATATGGACACACGTTACATCCGAGTCACTTGGCCACTCGGTGTGGCGTCGTCCAGGTCCGACGACGCCCCCCAACACCATTTTCTGAGGGTCGGTGGCGTCAAGGAAGGCAGGGAGAAGACGTTGAGGACGAGGCACATGTGGATAAATCCAGACGTTACCCAACGGCTATATTTAATAAAAAAAATCAGATACCCTCCTCTCTCAAATGGCTAGATTTAAAAAAAAAAACAAAAAAAGTTAATAATTTTACGTATAAATACACCTCTTTCACCCTATTTTTTACACACTTAAACCAATCTCTCTCAACTTTATAAAATTTTCTTCTTTTTATAACTTTTGCCATGGATCCATACAACCCGAACCCAAACGCTAACCCAAACAAAAATGTTTTCTTGGTACCCGGCTACTATCCTACGATGGAACCGAGTTGGTCATCCTCGCAATTTTCTCTCAACGCTTTCTCGGGTTTCCAAAAAACCCCCAACGCTTTCTCTCAAATGAGCCAAGTCCAATCAATGCAACAAATGCAATCGTTACAACAAATGATGATGCGAAAGAAACCCGTTCAACTCGCAATTTCAATCTCAACCACAACCTTTGCCAACACCGGTAGAATCGTCTCCCCAACCACAACCCGTAGAAGATGACGTTGAAGAATGTGTTCCAGAGACGCAACCGCAATCCTCGAAAAGGAAAAAAGGGAAGCAACTGGAGCGTGAAGCTGGTGACAAAGATCAACCTTCGAAAGCCAAGGCAAAACCTTGGACAAAGATCGAGGAGGAGGAGGCGTTAGCGAATGCGTGGGTTAGCACATCAAAAAGCCTCATTGTCGGTATGTAAAAATATATAAATTTTATACTAAAAATATGTAAATTTTAAAATTTTTGTAATATATACTTTTTTACATTCTAAAAATATTGGTAACAACCAAACCGACGAGGGGTTTTGGAAAGAAATATTATCAAGATTCGTATCGAGTCCTTTTCCCACACGTACGGGCTTGGGATGTTTTGCGAACCAAAAACAAGTGGGCGCCGATTCCAAACGAGGTTGCAATGGCTAAACGAACAAAAACCTCAGAGACCGGAAGTTACAGTGTGGGGGGCTTGGACGCACGATGCCAAATAAATATAAACGACGAGCCCGAATTTGACGAAGAAGAGTACGAAGTTCGAGAGGAGGCACGTCCCTCGGGCAGGGACAAAGCCAAAAAGGCAGAGGCTGCAAAAAAAAAAAACAAGCCGCAAGAGGGGGCGGTTCCAAAATGGACGAGTTTATGGCCCAATTCAAAGCATACACCGAGGCCACAGACCAAAAGGCAAAAGCGAAGGAACGTGAAGTGGAAGAACGGGTTCGGTTGAAGAATGAAAAGAACGAATATAAAGATTGAGAGATAATGACAACCGATATAAACTCGTACCCGGAAGAAGACCAAGCGATTTTACATAAAATGAAATAAAAGATCGCGAAAAAGTGGAGTTCTTAGGATTTTTATTTTTTTAGTTTATGTTTTTTTAACTTATGTAATGTTTTTTTTAATATTAATGATTTTATTTTATATCTTATTAAATGTTAAAAAACTAGATGAATTTTAAAAAAAATTAACTAGGTTGGGTAGGGTCATCAACCATTTCCTTGGTTCCATCCTTAGAGGGGCATCCTCCAAGGACTATGACGTGGCGCTGAGGTGGAGGGTCATCCTCCAAGGACTACCCTCCTCCCATACTGAGTAGCCTTAGGGTAGGGGCCTTTGGTTTGCTCGGGTTACACGGCTACACTGCCGCAAGGCATGTGGGTAGGGGCTCGGGTATACGTTACTGAATCGGGTAGTATGTTGAACGTTGCTCATTTGGTGTGTAGGTAGGGCTCACGGCTTGGGTTGTTGCTTCTACCTATTTTGGTATCTTGGGTTGGATTTAGTAAAAAAATTAGGTGGTCTTCGTTGATTTCATTTGGGTACTTAGGCTATATTCATCCACAACCTTCTTCAACTCAACCTTTTAATAAAAAACTAATTTCTCTCTCTTCCACCTACACAACCCAACATACCTCAACCTTCTACTACATTCACAACCCAACCTTTAAAACATTTTTTATTAAATATATATTTTTTATTCTTATTATTTATCCATAAATGTGTTAAAAATAATTACAATTAATTTTTTCATTTGAAACCGATTTGTTTTAAAAGCAATATAAATAACAACAATATAAGAAATCTTTTAATAAAAAAACACATGCATTCATCAAACATCGTTAATAAAAATGACAAACAAGTTACAACGGTCACATGAAATGTAAAATTACAGATACATAAAATACAAACTACATAATTATTCGTCAACTACAAATTTGTCCCATACATGCTCAGCCAGATCATTTTTAGAGCATTATGAGCTTCTCTATTACGAAGTTGTGCCCTATTAGTCGTATAACTTGATAGAGACGTAATTCGTTCAGTAGAGATTTGAAATGGTAGGTCATCGTCTTCGGTAGATATTGCATGCCTCCGGTTTGTGGCCCTATCACTTAAAAATTCAGATGGATCATACTACCTCCGTCCCATTAAAAGTGTCCTATTATGAATTTTCAAAGTCTTTATTTATAAACTTTGACTTTAATTATATATTTTTTGTGTTATATAAAACTTGATGAAAATTAACCCGATAAAAACACTTGTAAAACACACTCAAATCATATAACTTTCATCAAGTATTGTCTAACACAAACAAAATTATTTAAGGTCAAAGTTTATAAATAAAGACTTTGAAAATTCAAAATATGACACTTTTAATGGGACGGAGGGAGTAACAGTTAAGGTATGCGTCTCGTTCATCCTCAACAATTATATTATGAATAATTATATATGCAATCAAAATTTTCCCTATTAGCTCCTTGTCCCACACAAGACATGGTTATCAAAGAAATGCAAAACGAGCTTGTAGAATTCCAGATGCTTGTTCAACATCTTTTCTAACAGCCTCTTGATGTTGAGTGAACAATTTGTGTTTTCGAAGTTGTGGACAGGTTATGGACTTGACAAAGGCAGCCCATGAAGGATATATGCTATCGGTGAGATAATACGTCCTTTTATATTCCTTACCATTCACAACGTAACTAACATTTTGTGCCCGACTTGACAATACATCATCAAAAACAGGAGATCGTTGAAGGATGTTAATATCATTGCACAGACCCGGTGTTCCGAAGAATGCGTGCCATATCCATAAGTATAACAACCCTCCTGAATTTTTCTGACACCCTAAAGTATATTAAAATATTCCCATATGTCGTAAAATACACCCCGTATGTGAAAACCGAGCCCAAAATACGATCTAGCAAAAAAACAAGAAAATAAAGGCTGTCGCGGGGCGCGTAGCCTTTGGCTACTGCCTACGCGGGCCGCGAGCGATCAACAACGAGGCCACACCCGGTGGTGACACGTGGCAACACGTGTTGAACCTATACTGTGACCTGGATCAGCTACGGCCTAGACCCCCTACTACGCGGGCCGCGTAAGAAGACCCTTAGGTCTACGCGGGCCGCGAGAAAACGAAAATCAGGCCCTATATAAGAGGGCATCGTTCCTTCAGTCGAAACTCACTCACCATCTTTTCTTTCTCTCAATTTTCACATAGTAGGCATAATTCTCGGGTATAATACCCCCCTAATTAACGAAGTTCTGCCCCGATGTAAGTATCATAACCCCGGTTACGTATTAGATACGCTGCCCGATCGATCCAGGGTTCCGTAACGGCTGTCAGGGTTCTGCCCGACGTAGTCGTTGGAATGCCGTCTCGGGGAGGGTATAACTAATGTAAATATAAAGGGTTATTATACTAACGCGTGTGCATTGTGTAAATTATAGATAATCACCAGGAAACCTTAGAAGAAACCTAAGTCAACAATGTGAGTAATCTCCTTTTTGTAAACTGTTTTTACAAAACCTTAAATATTTTACAATGTGATTAAGCAGTGATTGAGTCTTTGTAGTTCTTCAATTACTGCAGGTATGTTGGGGTTTTATATACAAAATGTGGAACACGTTACCATTGGACAATGAGTTAGCCAATGTGTAATATGACCCACCAGTCAGGATTGACAATACTGAATGAGTAATTGTGTAGAAATAAACAATGTGATTGCTCTCAATACTGTTAATGGATAAAACTCTTCTTGATTAAACTGGGATTCAATCACCAGTATTTCCCACTGATAAATGTTTTTAAAACGCATTCAGGTAACAAAATGTAAAAGCCAAATTAGAAGAAAGCCAGCTGGAGAGCACTAACGGCTTGGAAAAATGTGGCTATAAAAGTTACCTAAAAGACGATGTTTTAAATAAAATAGGGTTTATCCCTATAAATATGTTGTAATAAGAAACTTGGGTTTTACCCATGTGATTATTAATATAACATATGGTGGTTTTACTCTGACAAATATTTCCTAACTACGGTCCTGATGAAATTTCCGCTGCCAAAATAATAAATAATGATACCACCAAAACTAGTCTCGCGGCCGCCCGTTCCCAGGACACATAGGGGGCGGGGGTTGCGACAGAAGGTGGTATCAGAGCTAAGTCACTGATTCAGCCACAGAAGTGTTCTGCTGACACCAATACATTATTCAAATTGTTAGGAAATTAATTATGGAAATATGTGCATATCTGTATTTTAGTGTTGTGTGTTATTTGACTATTTGTTAGTTTACAGTATGAGTGATCAAGGACCCTCAGACGCATATCGTCAGTTGTCCCATTCACCTAGGAGTGAAGGTACCTCTTCCCAACCTGCCCTCTCTGGGTATTCAGCTGACCAGGAAGAAGAAATGTTTGTCTTTAAGGCTCAGTCTGAAGAGCCATTCCCTCAGAAAAAGAGAGGATGGTTCAGTAAGGGAGCATTCGAGCGTAGGAAAAGAATGCGAAAGTTGCAACAGCAGAGAGTCCTAGCAGCCGCTAAACGAGAGTCAGATGCCCATACACAGGATATGCTTAATAGGAGCTTAGCCAATTTTCATATCCTAGCAACAACAGCTGCCGACCCAAACCTGGAACAACTAGTAGCCCCACAACCCTTACCTTTATTCCCCACTCAGCCGATGGAGATAGAAGACAACCCCGAAAACCAAGTCCAAATGCATGATTTCAACCCTAAGGAGATACCTATAATACCAGCCCCTAATCCCTTAGATCCAGATTATGATCCATGGTTCGATGATCATAGGGATTATGTGCCACGCTACCACCTAAACGACGAACCTATGCCAAACTTAGCAGCCTATCCAGGTCTGGTCCCTCTAGATCCCTACTACTACGATAACGATGAATACATTAGGGAGATCTTAGAGAATCCGTACCCTCAGGAGAATCCCATGCCCCAGTATCCAGACCCAGTACCAGCACCTGCACCCCCAATGAGTGCAGAAAATGTGCATGAGCTCCGGACTTTCAGAGAAGAGATTTTAGAGAGTAGTGAGAGGATGAGGCAGGTAGGAGAGCGCCTCGTCTGGAAGTACGACGAGCGCAATATGGATTACTGGATGAATCCAGACCAGTGAATGTGATGGTGGAGTTGATAATAATAATATAATAATATATAATATGTTTGTATGAAAAATAATATATATATATACGTGTGTAATAATAATATATGATGTAGTATAGACCACTTCGTGGTTAACGATGCATAGTAGTATTGTAATTTTAATTCCAGTCTTAGTGTGTATTTAACGCATACTATAATAGAAAAGAGTAAGTCGCAATGCTCGACGCTTTTGACCAATATATGTGTTGTGTGGTTGTTGCCTAAATTATCAATTATTTTGTGATATTAATAATTGATAAATGTTTAAAATTCAGATGGACGACGAAGTAAATCAGGAAAACCAGAATAATGATAACCAGAGTAACATTAACCCGGATAATGAAAACCCGAACAACAAAAATAATGGAAACCAAGTGGATAACAGTGCCATGCAGCATATAGTGGCACAAGGGATAATATATGCGATGCCATATATTATCGACACAGTTAAGGAAGCGGAAAATAAAAGTAAACATGATAGCAAACGACATTCTGAACCTGAAAACAGCATGAACAATGGACCCGTACTTCAAGTGCCCATTCCCAAAAGAAGAAGAACCGTGTCTTACGGTTGTTCTTATAAAGAATTCTGGTCTTGTAAACCAATGGAATTCTCGGGCAATGAAGGGGTCGTTGCATCTCTACGCTGGATAGAAAAGACTGAGGCGGTCTTAAGGATAAGTAAATGCATGGAAGAGGATGATATAATGTTTGCTTCCAACCTGTTTAAGAATTCAGCATTAGAATGGTGGAACACTATCCTTCAGTATAGGGGAAGTGATAGAACTTACAATATGGAATGGGAGGAGTTTAAAAATATGATAGAAAGGAAATTATGCCCTCCTAATGAAAAAGAACAGATAACAAACAAATTCCTAAATCTTAGGATGATTGGGATAGATAGTAAGGGTTATACTACATTCTTTGAATATGCCCGAATAGTACCAACCCTTGCTTCACCTGAACCAGTATTAATCTCCCGTTACATCTGGGGATTAATTGGAGAGATTAGACATGTAGTCAAGGCAGCTATACCTCAAACCATAGAAGAAGCTGTAGAACTAGCTAACACCTTGACAGATGAATTAGTCCGTACTCGAGAAGAGGATCAAAGGAGGAACCTAACCCAAAAGCTTACCTAGGAATTCCGTTATGAAATTCTAACCGTGGGAGAAATGTAGGTTCTACCTCGGCACCTTACTGTAAATATTGCAAAAGGAAGCATTCAGGAAGATGTTCCATATACTGTAACTTTTGCAAAATATCCGGACACAAGGAGGAAGACTGCAGGAAAAAGCCTAACAACAGGATATGCTACAACTGCGGATAACAAGGTCATATCAAGCCTAACTGTCCAAAAATGGCTCTAGCCACGAACACCAAGAATACTAAAAATGCTAGAGCATTTGTTCTAACTGCAGAAGAAGCAAAAATGATCCCGGATGTGATCAGTGGTACGTTTTTAGTTAATGATATTTTTGCTAAAGTATTATTTGACTCTGGTGCGAACTAAAGTTTTATTAATACTTCATTTTGCAAACTTCTAAATCAATCATTAACGAAACTCCCACAAGAATGTTTAGTAGAGACCGCAAATGGGGAAACCATTAGGATTTCTGAAATCTTGCAGGGAGCAAGAATAGAAATTTTAAATCAGAATTTTATTGCAAACCTTTACCCAATGAATCTGGCAGGATTTGATGTTGTATTAGGAATGGATTGGTTAATAGCCAATAAAGCCAGTATTTTATGTGATCAAAAGTCAATTCAAGTAAATTCACCAAGGGGTGAAAAGATCACAATTAAAGGAAATAAAACCTCTAAATCCACAAAATTCATCTCTGTGATGAAAACATCAAGTTATATAAGGAAAGGATCATTAGTGTATTTGATTTCTATAATCACTAACACTAAAGGAAAAGAATTAAAGGATATTCCAGTAGTATCCCAGTTTTCAGATGTATTTCCAGAAGAGCTACCAGGACAACCTCCAGATAGGGAAGTTGAATTTAGAATCCACTTAATACCAGGAACCGCACCAATTGCCAAAGCACCTTACCGTTTGGCACCCGCAGAAATGCAAGAACTAAAGAAACAATTAGATGAATTGTTGGAGAAGGGATTAATACAGCCAAGCTCATCGCCATGGGGAGCACCGATATTATTCGTTAAAAAGAAGGACGGATCAATGCGTATGTGCATTGACTACCGATAATTGAACAAAGTCACGATTAAGAATCGGTATCCATTACAAAGAATAGATGATCTGTTTGATCAATTGCAAGGAGCACGATTTTTCTCTAAAATCGATTTAAGGTCAGGATATCATCAATTAAAGGTACATGAAGAAGACATTCCTAAGACCGCTTTCAGAACAAGGTATGGCCATTATGAATTTACTGTCATGCCATTCGGTTTAACCAATGCCCCAGCTGCATTTATGGACATGATGAACCGAATATGTAAGCCATATTTGGATAAATTCATAATTGTCTTTATAGATGATATTCTTATTTATTCCAAAAGCAAGGAAGATCATGCAAAGCATCTGCACGCACTTCTAAGTTTACTAAGAAAAGAAAAGCTTTATGCTAAGTTTTCGAAGTGTGAGTTCTGGTTAGAACAGGTACAATTTCTTGGACATTTAGTTAATCATGATGGAATTCATGTAGATCCCACCAAGATCGAGGCGATTACCAAATGGAAAACCCCTGAGTCACCAACTGAGGTTAGAAGTTTCTTAGGATTAGCCGGTTATTATAGAAGATTCATTCGAGATTTTTCTAGAATAACCATTCCATTAACTAAGTTAACCTGTAAATCTGTTAAGTTTGAATGGGGACAAAAACAAGAAGAAGCCTTTAGAATTCTTAAGCAAAGATTAACCCATGCACCCATATTAGCGTTACCAGAAGGAACTGAAGATTTTGTAATTTATTGTGACGCTTCTAAGTTAGGTTATGGATGTGTGTTAATGCAATGTCAAAAGGTTATAGCTTACGCCTCTAGACACCTTAAGAATCATGAAGATAATTACTCGACCTATGATCTAGAATTAGGAGCTATAATTTTTGCCCTTAAAATTTGGAGACATTACCTTTACGGTAGTAAGTTTACCATATTCACCGACCATAAGAGTTTAAGGTATGTTTTTGGGCAAAAGGAATTGAATATGAGACAAAGACGCTAGATGGAGATACTTAGTGATTTTGACTATAATATCCAGTATCATGCAGGAAAGACAAATGTAGTAGCTGATGCTTTAAGTCGGAAGTATCATGAAAAGCCAAAAAGAGTACGTTCGCTTAAGTTAATTCTGCAAGTAGATTTAAATGATCAGATTAGAAAGGCACAAGAATCAATCATCAAGGATGATACTGAGAAACTGAAAGGAATGGTTAAGGAATTAGAACAAGGAACATATGGAATTTGGAGATTCCATAAGAAAAGAATGTGGATACCTAAATTAGGAAACATACGCCACCGTGTATTAGAAGAAGCCCATAAGTCTAAGTATACGATGCATCCTGGAAGTGATAAGATGTATCAGGACTTAAGGAAGAATTTATGGTGGATAGGAATGAAAAAGGATATAGCAGCATATGTTGCAAAGTGTTTAATTTGTTCACAAGTTAAAGCTAAACATCAGAAACCCTCAGGTTTACTGCAATAGTTAGAAATGCCTGTATGGAAATAGGAATTGATAACAATGGATTTTGTTACCAAATTACCCAAAACAAGAAAAGGTAATGATACAATTTGGGTGATTGTAGACAGGCTAACTAAATCAGCCCATTTCCTACCAATGAAAGAAACTTTCAGTATGGAACAGTTAGCTAAATTATATGTAAATGAAATAGTTTCATTACATGGAATTCCTCTATCAATTGTTTCTGATAGGGATAGCCGTTTTACCTCTCATTTTTGGACAAGTTTCCAAAAAGCAATGGGAACCAAGTTGAATCTAAGCACAGCTTATCATCCTCTAACAGACGGACAAAGCGAAAGGACAATTCAGACAATGGAAGACATGCTTAGAGCTTGTGTAATTGATTTCGGAGGTAATTGTGACGATCATTTACCATTGATAGAATTTTCTTAAAATAACAGTTATCACACAAGTATCAATGATGCACCATTCGAAGCCCTTTATGGACGAAAGTGCCGAACGCCAGCTGTTGGGCATAAATTGGAGAAAAGCAACTATCTGGACCTGAGATAGTACAAGAAACAACAGACAAAATCATTCAAGTCAAGGAACGACTGAAAGCAGCACGTGATCGACAAATAAGTTATGCTGATAATAGACGAAAACCCTTGGAATTTCAAGTAGGAGATAAAGTATTATTAAAAGCCTCTCCTTGGAAAGGAGTGGTAAGATTCATCAAAAGAGGAAAGCTAAGCCCCAGGTACGTTGGACCTTTTGAGATTATTAAAAGAATAGGACCTGTAGCCTATCAGCTATAACTGCCAGAGGAAATGGCAGGAATACATGATGTATTTCATGTATCTAATCTCAAGAAGTGTTTAGCTAATGAATCACTGATAGTACCGCTTAAGGATATAGAGGTAAATGAACAGTTAAAGTTTGTAGAGAAGCATCTACAGATTGAAGACAGGAAAGTTAAGAACCTCAAACACAAGAGATTAGTTCTAGTCAAAGTGAAGTGGAACTCCAAAAGAGGACCAGAATACACATGGGAACTTGAATCAGAAATGCAAAGGAAATATCCACACTTGTTCCAGTAGACCTCGAGGACAAGCTCTAAAACAAGGTGGGGAGGATATAACAACCCTCCTGAATTTTTCTGACACCTTAAAATATATTAAAATATTCCCATATGTCTTAAAATACACCCCGTATGTGAAAACCGAGCCCAAAATACGATCTAGCATAAAAAATAAAATAAAAACAAGAAAATAAAGGCTTTCGCGGGGCGCGTAGCCTTTGGCTACCGCTTACGCGGGCCGCGAGCGATCAACAACGAGGCCTCACCCGGTGGTGACACGTGGTAACACGTGTTGAACCTATACCGTGACCCGGATCAGCTACGGCCTAGACCCCCTACTACGCGGGCCGCGTAAGAAGACCATTAGGTCTACACGGGCCGCGAGAAAACAAAAATCAGGCCCTATATAAGAGGGCATCGGGCCTTCAGTCGAAACTCGCTCACGATCTTTTCTTTCTCTCAATTTTCACATAGTAGGCATAATTCTCGGGTATAATACCCCCTAATTAACGAAGTTCTGCCCCGATGTAAGTATCATAACCCCGGTTACGTATTAGATACGCTGCCCGATCGATCCAGGGTTCCGTAACGGCTGTCAGGGTTCTGCCCGACGTAGTCGTTGGAATGCCGTCTCGGGGAGGGTATAACTAATGTAAATATAAAGGGTTATTATACTAACGCGTGTGCATTGTGTAAATTATAGATAATCACCAGGAAACCTTAGAAGAAACCTAAGTTAGCAATGTGAGTAATCTCCTTTTTGTAAACTGTTTTTACAAAACCTTAAATATTTTACAATGTGATTAAGCAGTGATTGAGTCTTTGTAGTTCTTCAATTACTGCCGGTATGTTGGGGTTTTGTATACAAAATGTGGAACACGTTACCATTGGACAACGAGTTAGCCAATGTGTAATATGACCCACCAGTCAGGATTGACAATACTGAATGAGTAATTGTGTAGAAATAAACAATGTGATTTTCTCTCAATACTGTTAATGGATAAAACTCTTCTTGTTTAAAATGGGATTCACTCACCAGTATTTCCCACTGAAAAATGTTTTTAAAACGCGTTTCAGGTAACAAAATGTAAAAGCCAAATTAGAAGAAAGCCAGCTGGAGAGCACTGACGGCTTGAAAAAATGTGGCTATAAAAGTTACATAAAAGACGATGTTTTAAATAAAATAGGGTTTATCCCCATAAATATGTTGTAATAAGAAACTTGGGTTTTACCAATGTGATTATTAATATAACATATCGTGGTTTTACTCTGATAAATATTTCCTAACTACGGTCCTGATGAAAATTTCCGCTGCCAAAATAATAAATAATGATACCACCAAAACTGGTCTCGCGGCCACCCGTTCCCGGGACAGACAGGGGGCGGGGGTTGCGACAATAAGTCATATGATGCAACGTCTTCTAAAATGATTGTTGGTTTGTCGCTTCTACCTGCATATTGCCCAGCCCAAGCATTGGGACAATTTTTCCATTCCCCATGCATACAATCAATGCTGCCTATCATTCCTGGGAATCCACGTTCTTCCCCAACATGGAGTAATCTTGCTAAATCATTATCATTGGGCTTTCTAAGGTACTCTTGACTGAAACACGAAATAACACCTTCTACGAACTTCATAAGAGCATCCCTTGTTAAATTTTTACTTATTCTTAAATACTCATCATGTGCATCTGCTGATGTCCCATACGCTAGCACATGTATAGTTGCAGTACATTTTTGCAATGATAAAAGACCTTGCCTGCCTGTGGCATCACGTCTCTGTGGAAAATATATGTCATTAGTTGTAACAGTATCCACTATACGTAGGAATAGTGGTTTCCGCATTCGGAATCTACGTCGAAATGTTACTTCATCATATGTTGGGTTCTCAACAAAGTAGTCTTTCATCAAGCGCGCCTCACTCGTTCACGTCACAATCACAATACCTTCTTCTTACTGTAGGAGGATGATCTCTAATGATCATACCCGGCATGTTTATGAGTAATTCAACCAACATGTTATCAAATGTTCGATTTGATTGAAACACTCTTTCTTCCCATTCATTGCTCTCATTTAATGAATCGGAACTCTCAGAGTTTCCAGTATATGACATTTTTCATAAAGAGTAGAACTAAAGAGTTTTATGGTTGGATGAGAATGTGACTCATTGGTATACTTTATTTATTAAAAAAAATGAAGATAATTAACAATATGGTGTTGACAAATGGATAAAGAAGATAGTTGATTAATTCTTAAAAAAATAAACTAGAGATAATGTTAGATTTTGTTATCCAGATAAAATCCTAGCATCCAATACGGTGTTGACAAATGGATAAAGAAGATAATTGGTTAATTCTTAACAATTTAAACTAGAGAAAATTGAATATATTACAAACGCATAAAAACATATGGAAAATAAATCCTAGATCCAATAAGATAAAATCCTAGCATCCATCTTATAACACACATCATAATTGAATATCTTACAAATGCATAAAACAAACATAACATAAAACTCACACCAAACTAAAACAAAGCACACAACAAACTAGATTCAGTTTCCATAGTATTTCGACATTAGAAAACATTTCATGTTTTCTTATCCTGGGTCAAGTGCTCCTTTTGTAACAATGTGTTTAGATTTGTAAGTTCCATTTTCCTTAGTTTTATTTCTTCCTTTTTGAGTATCTTGTGTTGCTCCAACTCGATTTTCTTTCGCTCTCTTTCCTTTTTTTTTTGTTTCTTTTGCTGCTCCAACTCGTTTTTCTTTTTCATGATATCAACTTCAATGTCTCTAGTAAGCCTGAATGCATGAATTTCTTCTGCAAGTATATTAGCATCAAACTTACTTTTTTCCTTTTGTTTTAGCAGCATCCCTGCCTATTGGACGCTGACTTGTTGAACCGCCACTAGTTGGTGTTTCTGGGGTGGAATAGCCTCCTTCTTCAGTATTCCTTGATCTTTTAAAACTACCACCACTTTCTTCATTACCCATCTCAGAAAATGAACGTGTTGTGTCATGATGCACTTGTAAACTCCACTTCTCGTGTTTACACATAATTTCACTAAAAACAACAAAGTCATTGAACTTATTTCCAACCTCGTTCTCAAAAAGCTTATGAGAGGTTTTGCTAAAGTGGGAGGGTAGCCTAGGTTGGGTAACGGGTCAAAAGCTTTTAGGATAGAATGGGTCATTTTTCAAAAATAAATTCGATTGTAATTATCTAAAAAATATTGTAATATCGTGCGATTGAAACAAAACGATATGTTAAATTTTATTTTGTGCATATTAAAAAATCTAAACTTACAACGATAAATATGACCGCATAAAAATAAAATTATGTTGAACTATAAAAGTTGGTGCTCATTTTCTTAATCTGTTAAAGTTACACCGTAAACTAACTAATTAGTTTAAACCATTATAACAAAGCACATAGTTGTAGTCTAAAGTGCATCGCTTTTTATACTATTATGACAAAGGCACTTATTAATATATTCTAACTGTTTACTCTAAAGATGATACCATATGAATTTTGTGAAAGTGACCAATTAATATTAAAAGCTTCTAAATACTTACTGTTAGGGGTGTTCACGGTCCAGTTTTACGGTTTTTAGGTCAAACCATGAGCCAACCGTTGGTAACGGTTTTTAATCATTCTAAACCGAAACCAAACCTTGAAAATTTAAACTGAACCATGACTAACAGTTTGGTTCCACGGTTTAAACCTTGGGGTTGTTTCATAAAAAAATGGTATTGTAGCTCGTTTTCTTTGTGGGTAACTATGTTTATTTGACTATAAAGATTATCAAATCTAAACATTATACCTTGGAGTTAAAAAACCTTCAAAAGGATAACAAATAGTGGACTAAACAATATACATAATAAACATTATAACTTCGAGTTAGAAAATGTTATCTGTGTAAGTGGTAGGCTGCATGAGTGTGAACTGGGAAGGCCAGAAGCTTCAAATCTAATTATTTAGCATTTCTGACTTCATAGTTCACAGCTTTGAATTAAAATTCAACCATCATATTGCATTTCAATTAAGCCCACTTGGCCGCTTGTACTTATGTTAAACCAATACTCACCAACTCACAACCAGTATTAATTCAAGTATGTCCATATTATTCATATAAATTTAATAACTAATATAAAGCATGTCTTATATGTATATACATATATATATCAATATCATGATGCGGTCCGGTTTTACACGGTCGGTTTCCGGTATAAACCGCAAACTAAACCTTTCACTACGGTTTGAAATTTTTGAAACCAACTAACCGAAAGCTAAAGAAAAAAATCGACCAGGAAACTAAACTGATGACCGGTTTGAACGATTTCACAGTTCCAAACCGAACCGTCACTGTCATAAGATTGAATTAAAAACAATACATGAAAACGGACCAATTAACGTGAAGATACTTGACAGCTTGCGATCTAGAGATGTATCTAGCAGCGTTCCCTTCCTTCTTCTTCCCCTGCAAATTACAAGTAAACAGACTACAATTTAAGAGCAAAAGCAAATTACTCTGTAGGTACCGAAGAGATGCTTCGTGATGAATCTCGACGCTCCAGGCCCAACGTGAATGTCGTAAACACCGACGTAAGCCGCATAATGTGATGTCAACACTTGACCTACCGGTTGCTGATTAATGTCTCCTGGCCCTCATCGTACCCTTTTGAATGGTCGCCGGAACCCTAGATCGGAATCCTCGTTGTCGCCGTTCATCATCATCAAAACCCCCTAGGCGCTGTTGGAGACTTTCACCGCCATTAAAGATCCTTTGTTTGTAGGTTTGGTGTTTGAGAGAGTAAGAAGATGGTAAGAGAATAGATGTCGGTGCTTTGACTGTTGTGTTGAGGTTTGGCGGTGGAAAGATCCCTAGACTTTTACACGTAGCAATCAAAACATACATGTCAAAAATAGATACAACTTACAATCCACAAATGTAACAACCCGCACGTTCGTGCGTTGTTACTACTCAATACACTCGTTACGCCTAGCACCAGAGATTCAGATCATAATGTGAATATATCGCTTACATCGCTATTTCGGAGTATTTTCACCTATTACGCATACTTTATCGCTATAACACATCACATCGCACGTACTAACACTCACGATGACGTTGAGTGAGGACCTATTCTACCCTCCTCGATAGCCGTGATGTGTAGCAACGTAACACATATTCGAAACACGCAACTCGATTGCCGCAACACAGACTTTGGAGTATGGATATTTATACGACCCTTTGTGACTAATATATATATATATATATATATATATATATATATATGGAAATGTGGGAACAAACTATCGCAACGCTTAACGATCGAAACGAAACGCCAAGACTCAATTCGCCGGAGGCGTTTGATCGAATGACAATTCGATCGAATGGCCATCCGATCGGATTGCCATCCGATCGGATTGCCACCCGATCGGATTGCCACCCGATCGGATTGCCACCCGATCGAAGTGCCACTCGATCGGATTGCCACCCGATCGGATTGCCACCCGATCGAAGTGCCACTCGATCGGATTGCCATCCGATCCATGGCACTCCATCACCTCCTCTCCTCTTCACCTATAAATAGCACTTGTGACAGCTCTCACTCGACCAGCACGGTTTGGGGCTATTTTCCCTCAAATTCTCGCGATTATTGTAAGTTTCTACCTCAATGTACTTCTATGATCTACACGCACTTCTTCATCATTTTCTCTTTTGGATCTTAACTTTTAACCGTGAAATCAATGGATTTGAGGTGTTCTACGATGATGTGATCATGGAGTTCTTATGAACTTCAAGTGTTGGCCTCATTCCACCAAGAACCACTCAGATCTGAAGGATTTCCACAAGATTAATCAACACTTACGCATAGATCTACACATATTCATGGTTAAAAGGATTGAAAGATGGTTTTCCAACTTTCTTTCAACTCTTTTACACTCAATGCACTCAAAACCGATAGAATCAGAATTCGTTCTGATCTTCTACTCTTTCTTAGTGATGTGTCAGCTCAAGATCTGAGTTCTATCAAAGAGACTACCGATTTCGGGTTAAACATGAACAACTGTCTCCAATAGTGGACTGATCGGACTAGGGTGATTCCTGTTCGATCGGGTCACTTGAGTCTTGATAGGGTTTCTGTTGTTTGGCACGTTGTCATACCGTCTCGAGAAAACCGCAAAAATTTCAAAACAGTCAAGTGTTAAAGACGATCAGGTCGTTGGGACGGATTGCCGTCCGATCGGATTGCCGTCCAATCGAACAGCCATCCGATCGGCTTACACTTGGTCCCACACTTAAGCTTTTATTTCCAACTTTTCAAAGATCTGAACGTCGAACGGATTGCCGTCCGATCGGATTACCATCCGATCGAACGACCATCCGACCATGTGACATTTGGAGCTTCAACACTTAAACAATTTTCAACATGTTCAATAACCAACGGATTGCCACCCGATCGGATTGCAATCCGATCGAGTGACAACCTGCTGTGAACTTGTTCTCACTAAGTGTCCGGCTAATCAGATCGCCACCCGATCGAACCGCTGTTCGATCGATCGACCTGAAGGGTAGAGACACTTCTCTGTTTTTAAAATGCTACAACAAAAACTTCAAAGCCATCATAAAGAAACACATCCTTACCAAATAAGATGTCAATCCAATCGAATGGCCATCCGATCGGATTGCCATCCGACACTTGGTTCACCGCCGCCGTTTAACGCACTGTTCAATGCTTACGTTATCAATCTGTAATCAGGCTAATCTCAGACGCGCTCCCTTCAATCCAACCAAGTTATGTTTACTTGCTGGACACCGACTGTGAGTATACTCGAACCCTTTTTATCGCATTTTGGGTGTAACATACGTTCCTATTAAATCAAGTTTATCAAAATGATTTATTCAATCAAAGTATTTATCACTTGCGAATGACTGATATGCATATTTACACGTGATGCTAGTTACATATGTGTTAGGACTTTTACTCGCAAGGTCCCGCCTTATCTAGTATAGTACTATAGCACCCGACGGGGTCTAGTTAGGATGAATAGCAATCGCAGCTCGAGAGACTTAGCTGGTAGTATTTGTCTAATATATGTGTTGAGGTATCTCGTTTATGTATGTGGTAATTCGCAGCACTTTTTATCTACTATGTTTAGCTACCAAAACTTGTATACTCGTCAATACTTTTGTATTGACGTTGTTTTAACTTATGTTGTAGGTTTAGTCACAGTCTACATCAAATCAAGCTAGAAAGTCTAGAAACACACCTAAAATCTAGGTTGTCGGATTGTATTGTTTGAGAGAACATGAAATTCGTGACAGCTCATGTGATTGTATTTGTTTATTAGTATGGGATAATGAACGCATTAAATATTGTCGCAATCTAGTTGTTATGGATTCTCTTGAACAATCTGGTTCGCCTAGTGCCGCGCCCCGATGATTCCGCCATCGGTTGGGGTGTGACAGATTGGTATCAGAGCCATAACTATAGGGAATTAGGTAAGACATCAGACCTAGCCCGGGTCAAAATCTTAGAAACGACCTAGTCTATAGTATAAGTACCAATGGGCCGACTCGTACGAACCCAGTAGGATTTGTACGGGCCTACTTGATACTCTCATTCGAATCCGCTAAAAACTACAACTTCGCGTGAACACCGCATACTACAACTTCACACGAAGAGCCTTTCCTATGGCTGGAATATTACTTAGCCTTTCCTAAGGCCAAAACAATACACATGTTTTCGAAAATATTCGCATAACACAACCGAGTGGTCCAGTCGAGATCAGGCGTGAAAACCAAGAACTCTCGATAAGATCGCTCACTCAGCACATCCTTCTAGCACGAGAACTTTTGGTCGAGCTAGGAGTGACATCCGTATCTCAACGAAAGTCTCCATTTCAAAATCTAGTGGAACTCCCGAATTTATTCGAAGCGCACAACCACGGGTAGGAACGAAGTTATTAAGTCAGGGGTGAAACCTGTATCTTAATAAACCGTTCCACTCTCTATAAAATGGTTTTCAAAAGCTCTCACCAAGGACTCGACTATAACGATAACTCGAGCCACGCGATGACTAGGAAGACGAATGCCATGAGCTGCATCCCAGTGGAAGCATAAGTCTTCTAGGATAACGCGCGTGCACGAGCTTGTTGGGTATAGTGGGTTACTTTGGGTAGTCGACGCCTAAACACCCGAGGCACTCTACCTATTTTCCCAGCATATGACTTGCCGAATTTACGCTTTACTGAACTTATTTGCGCTTATGTGGCTACGATTTAAAACTTTACGCTTTATCGATTCCTCGATTTATCTATTTTCGCTCCCTACTTTATAAACGCACAACTCGCACGGCCATCGCAATCTTAAACGAACACCGAATGTTCGCAACAAAACTAATGTCTAATTACTCACTTTCGCTCTCGCTCTCTCCCTCTTCATCGCGTCCTCGCGCATTCTACACCGATATGTATGTGTGGAAGTATAAACTACAACTATTTATATGTACGAAACGAATCAATTGTGTGAGAACTTAGGAATCTCGTGTCTCCTATGTGGCTCCTATGTGAAATCTACTATATTACTCGCAACAAGTTTTGAACGCGCTCGATCGCATCGCAAAACTCAAAAATCATTATGATCGAATCTCACTCCCAATCTTTCCCTGTCTAGATGTCTTCCAACGACTCTACCTCGAGAAAAACAGCTAGGAGAAGAGCCAAACGAAGCGCCGAAAAGAGGATTGCCTCGCTTGTGACCAAGGAAGTGGCCAAGGTCATTCCTCAAATTGTCGCTCAAGTGCACTCTCTCAGCAATTCTCGAACCCCGGAAGACTCTAAGACGGAAGCGCCGTAATCTGCTTTCCTCTACAAACACTTCAAAGCCTGTGACCCGATGGAGTTCACGGGTGAAGGAGGTGTGTCCCATCTACTCCAGTGGTTCGACTCTATCAAAGTTACCCTTCGTCAGAGTGGGTGTCCCGATAGTTTCCATACTAATTGCGCAACTAGAGTATTTCAATCACGAGCACTCGACTGGTGGATTGACGAATGTAACAAACGTGGGATCTCCGCAGCTTATGCTCTCTCTTGGGATGAGCTGAAGGAGCTCATGAAGAAAGAGTACTGCCCTCCCCACGAAGTCCAGAAACTAGAAGACGAATTTTGGTCAATCAAGCAAGTCGAAGGTGACAATACTGGCTACATCGCAAGGTTCAAACAACTTAGCATAATCTGCCCAAGTCAAGTCAATACTTCAGAAAAAGCCATCACGAAGTACATTCACAGCTTGCCTGAATGTGTGGGCGATTTTTTCGAAGCTGCAAGGCCTGCTACCATCGAAGAAACCTACCGCTTAGCCGTAGAAATCAACGACAAACGAGTCTTGGATGGATTTTTCTCCAAGAATCCTGTCAAACAAGCTCATCAAGAAATTGTCATCGATTCTTCCGACGATTCCTCCGACGATTCTTTAAGTGAGTCCTCCGACGAATCCCCCGATGACAACGCACCGCGTCAGGAAGCTCAGTCCAGCCGCAAACGAAAGACCATGAGCCCAAACTCTTCAACAACTGAGCTATCGCAACCAGAACCTCTTCAAGCAATACCAGTTCACTCGAAGTGCGATTACAATGGAACTCATCCCCTGTGTCTCATGTGTACGTATCATCACCCGCTGGAAGCTAACTGTCGCTATTGCGCAAATTGCAACTGGTATGGTCATCTTACCCAACACTGCCGCACGGGGCCGCAGACTTGAGGAATTTCAGCAACGATCGCAGTCTCTGCAGAAGTCCTCCACAACAACATTAGTTATGCTTCCAATGTTGTTGTAGTGATACAATTTTCGCCGTTAATCTCCTTTATATGTTGAACTTGTTCTAATTCTCGACGCAATGTGAACTCTATTTATCTCCCATTTCTATCGCATTCGCGCACCGAAAAATTACTAGCACTATGTACTATATAATGTGTTTTACCCCTACTATGCGTTCTTGTGATAAAGTACGATAAACGTGCAAGGGACAACTTAATCACGGGTGCACACGGGATTATTTTGGCCAGTGCACGAGGATCGTAGTAAGTTCCAATGATGCCATAACGTTCAAAGGCATGGTTAAGTGTGGTGGATACACCGCTGGTACTTCCTATATATAAGCGTCTTGACCATGTTTGACAAAGTATGACACCTATTCACGGGGCAGAGGCGTATGGTTGAAACATGGTGGATACGCTGCTGGTACTTCCTATATATAAGTGCTTCGCCATGCCAACCAATGTCTTGTGAAGAAAGTGCCATGCAAGTGGAACGTTATTAGACCAAGTATACTATTAAATCTACTTTCGACACACTAAACTACATCGCAAGGTGTAACAATCTCAATCGCAACTCAAAGCGTGTAATCGATAGACTTTTCGTAAGTCAACACGCTCGCAATCGCATTATCGCTGGAATCTATCTTGCAATCTCAATCGCTTATTTGTGTTCGCTCAATTGCTTATTATGTGTATCGCGCTATCGCTTATCGTGTGCATTGCTCTATCGCTCATCGGGTATCGCTTAAACGTGAATCGCTATCGCTTACCGTTATCTATGTTATCTGTGTTATGTTAGCACACATGACCTCGCTCCACGAGGCGAAACTAATAGGGTTAAAACATGGTGGATACGCCGCTGGTACTTCCTATATATAAGTGTTTTAGCCATATTAGCACACTTTCGTGGAAAAAGGGCCATGTGGGGCCTAATGTTAGTTAAAATTTGTGGTGTTGTTGAATCTAATCAAATCGCATGTTCCCATTACTTACAACGCATCAATCATCGCCTATCGCTCAAAGGTTGTCTCTATCACTTGATGCGTACCACTTATCGCCGTCGTCTTCGCTTACTATGTTTGTGTTTGTGCTACCATTTATCGCACTCGCTCGTATCGCTGAACCGAGTTCGTAAACGACTTCATCGCTCAGTTTGCTCAATCTCTCTCGTACAATTGGTCCAACCATCTTTCGCTTGGACCGAGGGAATCGAAATCTATCAGTGCTATATCGACACACATGACACTGCCTCACGGGACGGAAGCCATATGGCTAAAACATGGTGGATACGCCGCTGGTACTTCCTATATATAAGTGTTTTAGCCATATTGTCGAACTTTCGTGGGAAAGTGCCATGTGGGGCCGACTTTAAATTTAAAATCTTTGATGTTATTTAAAACCTTTGTGTAAACAAAGCCTTTTCTTACAAACTTTTTCTAAAAATTTAATCAGAATCTTTGTACAAAACGAGGTTTTCTTGTAACGTTGGTGTGACAATCGACTCAAGTTAATGCTGCGTGACGAGAAATTTCGTAAAAAGTGTTTTAATCACCCTAAAATCTTTTAGTAACCTAATAAAACTCCTCTCATGGCGCTGGTGTGAACATCGAAACAGTTTGACACCGCACTGTGGGAAGATTTTTCATAAATAAGTTTTCTCCAACCTTTTGAATTAATCAACCTTTCGAGAATTCAAAACACTTTTGGATCGCTTTTGTTATACGAATCGCCTCACTTGATGCCATCTTCAGTCATCACAACGCTCTCGCTCATCGAATTTCAAATTAATCGCTCGTTTATTTTGACGCTTTTATCGCTACCTTCACTCGCATCAAATCTCGCAACCCTTCTTGTGGATTAATTTCGGGACGAAATTTCCTAAAGTAGGGGAGACTATAACAACCCGCACGTTCGTGCGTTGTTACTACTCAATACACTCGTTACGCCTAGCACCAGAGATTCGGGTCATAATGTGACTATATCGCTTACATCGCTATTTCGCAGTATTTTCGCATATTACGCAAACTTTATCGCTATAACACATCACATCGCACGTACTAACACTCACGATGACGTTGAGTGAGGACCTATTCTACCCTCCTCGATAGCCGTGAAGTGTAGCAACGCAACGCATATTAGAAACGCGCAACTCGATTGCCGCAACGCAGACTTTGGAGTATGGATATTTATACGACCCTTTGTGACATATATATATATATATGGAAATGTGGGAACAAACTATCACAACGCTTAACGATCGAAACGAAACGCCAAGACTCAATTCGCCGGAGGCGTTTGATCGAATGACAATTCGATCGAATGGCCATCCGATCGGATTGCCACGCGATCGGATTGCCACCCGATCGAAGTGCCACCTGATAGGATTGCCATCCGATCCACGGCACTCCATCACCTCCTCTCCTCTTCACCTATAAATAGCACTTGTCACATCACTGTTCAAGTGATGTGACAGCTCTCACTCGACCAGCACGCTTTGGGGCTATTTTCCCTCGAATTCTCGCGATTCTTGTAAGTTTCTACCTCAAATCTTGTACTTCTATAATCTACACACACTTCTTCATCATTTTCTCTTTTGGATCTTAACTTTTTCCGTGAAATCATTGAATTTGAGGTGTTCTAGGATGATGTCATCATGGAGTTCTTATGAACTTCAAGTGTTGGCCTCATTCCACCAAGAACCACTCAGATCTGAAGGATTTCCACAAGATTAATCAACACTTTCGTATAGATCTACAAATACTCATGGATAAAAGGATTGAAAGATGGTTTTCCAACTTTCTTTCAACTCTTTTACACTCAATGCACTCAAAACCGATAGAATCGGAGCTCGTTCTAATCTTCTACTCTTTCTTAGTGATGTGTCAGCTCAAGATCTGAGTTCTATCAAAGAGACTACCGATTTCGGGTTAAACATGAACAACCGTCTCGAACAGTGGACTGATCGGACTAGGGTGATTCCTGTTCGATCGGGTCACTTGAGTCTTGATGGGGTTTCTCTTATTTGGCACGTTATCATTCCGTCTCGAGAAAACCACAAAACTTTCAAAACAGTCAAGTGTCAAAGACGATCAGGTCGTTGGGACGGATTGCCATCCGATCGAACAGCCATCCGATCGGCTTACACTTGGTCCCATACTTAAGCTTTTATTTCCAACTTTTCAAAGATCTGAACGTCGAATGGATTGCCGTCCGATCGGATTACCATCCGATCGAACGACCATCCGACCATGTGACATTTGGAGCTTCAACACTTAAACAATTTTCAGCATGTTCAATAACCAACGGATTGCCACCCGATCGGATTGCAATCCGATCGAGTGACAACCTGCTGTGAACTTGTTCTCACTAAGTGTCCTACTAATCGGATCGCCAGCCGATAGAACCGCCGTTCGATCGATCGACCTGAAGGGTAGAGATACTTCTCTGTTTTCAAAATGCTACAACGAAAACTTCAAAGCCATCATACACAAACACATCCTTACCAAACAAGATGTCAATCCAATCGAATGGCCATCCGTTCGGATAACCATCCGAACGGATTGACATCCGATCGACTGGCCATCCGACACTTGATTCACCGCCACCGTTTAACGCACTGTTCAACGCTTACGCTATCAATCTGTAATCAGGCTAATCTCAGACGCGCTCCCATCAATCCAACCAAGTTGTGTTTACTTGCTGGACACCGACTGTGAGTATACTCGAACCCTTTTTATCACATTTTGGGTGTAACATACGTTCCTATCAAATCAAGTTTATCAAAACGAATTATTCAATCAAACTATTTATCACTTGCGAATGACTGATATGCATATTTACACGTGATGCTAGTTACATATGTGTTAGGACTTTTACTCGCAAGGTCCCGCCTTAACTAGTATAGTACTATAGCTCCCGACGGGGTCTAGTTAGGATGACTAGCAATCGCAGCTCGAGAGACTTAGCTGGTAGTATCTGTCTAATATATGTGTTGAGGTATCTCGTTTATGTATGTGGTAATTCGCAACACTTTTTATCTACTATGTTTCCCTACCAAAACTTGTATACTCGCCAATACTTTTGTATTGACGTTGTTTTAACGTATGTTGCATGTTTAGTTGCAGTCTACATCAAATCAAGCTAGGAAGTCTAGAAACACACCTAAAATCTAGGTTGTCGGATTGTATTGTTTGAGAGAACATGAAATTCGTGACAACTCATGTGATTGTATTTGTTTATTAGTATGGGATAATGAACGCATTAAATATTGTCGCAATCTAGTTGTTATGGATTCTCTTGAACACTCTGGTTCGCCTAGTGTCGCTCCCCGATGATTCCGCCATCGGTTGGGGTGTGACAACAAACCTAGAGGTATTGGCAAGAGTTGCACAAAAAAAGATTATGCAGCATGTACAACAGGATTAAGCCTTTCCATGTTGCAAATTGATATTAGTTAAATTAAATAAGTTAAATTAAATTAAATAGTATTTTGTTATAAAATTATAAATAGTAAATAAATGCGCATTTAAATGTTAATAAATTCTACAGTTATAGTTATTATTTACTTTAATTTATACCATAAAATTAAATTATGAATTTAATATTTTAATTTTGAATTTCTTTTATTCAAATTTCTTTTAATATGTTTGTTGTTTAATAATACATATTGGTCAGGTCAGATCGGCAACATGTGGGTCAAAACAACGTTTAAGACCTTTCGGATTAGATTGCGCTCTCCAAAAGAACTACATTTACTATTTATATTTTTATAACTAAATACCATTTAATTTATATCTTTAAGGTAGACTTGTAATTTAACTTAAATTTTAAGACACTAAGAAAATCTATAACATATTTAGTACAAGTCTTGATGTATAAAGAACTTATAATTTATCATTTTACCCCTCTTGTGATATTAATGCAATATTCAGTGAACATAAAGATAACCCGACCTACCTTAAGCACTAATTATATTTGGGTATTATTATTATTATTATTATTATTATTATTATTATTATTCTTATTGTTGTTGTTGTTGTTATTGTTGGCATTATTGTTGTTGTAATTATGAAAATATTTAGTAACTATATACTTAAGTATTTAAATAATATATTAGTTAATTTTAATAGTATTTAAGAGTTAATTACATAGTTAGTCCATGTGGTTTGCATAAAATAACATACTTATGTAGTAATAGAATGTGATTTTAAACCTACAAATAACGTTAATACCTTCAAACGTTACAAAATGAAAAGTTAATACCCTAGAATGCGATTTTAAACAATTAGTACCTAAGTATGTTACTTTGGGCAAACCGCAGGGACTAAATATACAATTAACTCAATATTTAATTATAAAAATATAAATAATTAGTGTATATTTAAATATTAATTTAAAGTATTATAAATAAGCTTATTATTATTATTGTTATTATTATTATTACAACCCTGCAAATATTTAGTAATTATATACTTAATATTTAATTTAAATATTATTTATTTATAAAAATATAAATAGTAAATTTAAATTTAAATATCAATATAAATATAAAGTATTATAAATAAGATAATAGTTATTTTAGTGAATTAAATAATTTCATGTGTATTAAGTAATGTATTACTTAAAAGATGTTTATTAAATAGGTGCCGATTAGTAACTAATAATAGGAGAGAGGTTGTTGTGGGAGCGTGATGGTCGTGAATAGGAATCACCGTTTGTATCTTTTTACTAAATAATAGAGTTAACTAGAAATACTGATATTGGTAAATATTTTTTAAATGTGCCCATATAGATAACTATTTTTTGTAGCTACACTATTTAAGGGAGAAAAACTCATATACGCTTTACGACAATCAAGGGTTATTACTCGTCATTGGCGCTCGATAAATTCCTCATTGTTTGCTATACTTTTACATTTTGTTTTTTATTATTATTTTTTGTCACCTTACTATTTTTTGACTGGACCGTAAGTATATAAATGCACATAGAAAGAACTAGTCAACGATACCAAAACACCATTTTTATTATCTTTTATATTGAGCCCACACACACACAATGATTCCTCTCACACATAGCAACACAACCAAGATGAGAGCAGTCCCTGAATGTTTTACAAGGTACATCATTACTACCGTCTTCATTCTTAGATTGAATTTGATCGACCACTAATGATTTTTATTGAGCAAGCACACATGTTATTTGTAAGCCTGCAACATATATTTTATCATTAATAAACTAGGAACATGCTTAAATATAAGATGAATCAATATATATAAACAACATACCATAGACCGAGAACAATAAGGCGACCAAAAATGCCATCTTCATTGAAGTTGCGGTCATGTTTGAATAGATTAAAATGCAATAAGGTGAGAAGTAAGCAATTAGTATCTACTTGAATGTAAAGAACTATGTATGCATGCACCGATATATATAGTGCTTTAAAATAATAATTTAAGTAAATAGGCTGAATCATCATTAATATCATATAAAGGCTTATAAATTTCGTTGTGTTAATTTATGCTATATTATATGAAATAACATGGTATGATATCATATTTTATTAATACTTTAAAGTATACGTTCGCATAATATTGCGATTTTATTGTATTGTATATTGCTATGTTGTATATATTGCATTGCATTGCATTGTATCATCTCATGACATAGCATATCATATCATATTATATCTTATTATTTGATATCTATCTATACTAATATAGTAAAGGTTATCAATCCTATGTGTCATCCATACAATAACTCTCCCTTTTTATTGACATGTGGCAATTCAAACTAACCATTTTTAACTCCTTTTTTTACACATGGCAATCAAATAGTGAGAACCCGATATTTTTTTATTCGGGTCCGTCTAACCCGTTAAACAAACAATTCAGATCCCATATAAAGTTTTCTTTTTCTTTCCATTTGTCAAACCATATTCTCAGAACTACATCCTTTGTCCCCAACCCTCCGCTTTCTATGACGATTGAATTGATTCACTGAGGTATCTTCTTCTCTTAACCATTTAACTTCCTTCATCACATCATGTGTGTTCGTATATTCTAATCACTAGTTTTTTTCTCCGTTGAAGTTTTTGGATCTCTGTTCATATATTTAGTATTAGACCTGTGTATATATTATGAAGAATCGGTTTTCAATTTAGGTTAATAGTACATGAATTCAAATCTGATTTCTTCAGAAATCGACAACCATCTTTTTCATGCTCACTTCCCTTTCTCTGCAAAACCCTAATTTCAATCACCGTTTTTCATAATTTATTCTTTATCGTCTCCTTCTAATGCCAATATCGATTTTTACAGTTAAAATATCAGGAGGGAGAGTTTCCGCTTGATGTTTAAGTGGATGGTGGTGTGTCGATGGTAGAATGAATATAAGGCTAAATAGGAAATGAAAGCTTTGAATGTTTGTGATGTGCGCAAAATGCAACATATGAATTACATCAAAAGCGGCATTAAACTAACCCTTTTTTAGTACCAATGTTGGAAAAAGTGTGTTTTTGTCTTCCTTTTGTATTTTCAGGATTAAACGAGCTCAAATGAACAAAAGAAGCAAAAAGGCAGCTAAATCTAACATAAATACAAGAAAAGGAATTAACATGGCAGGCCCGACCCACCGACAACATCTTCCCAAGCAAAACAAAAGAACAGAAGGCTGAACACGCCCCGTGCTCAATGAGCACGGGGGTGTGCCCAAGTGTCTGCAGAAAAGACAAAGCTGTAGAAGCTTCTATCACCCACCACGGGGGCGTGCCCAGCGGACACGGGGCCTTGGTCAACTCTAAGATTCGTAGAATCTAGGGAAATCTTGATAGTACAGATACGCTTCTACACACGGGGTCGTGCCCAGCGGACACGGGGGCATGGTCAACTAATGCAGACAAACTACAATTAATGAAGAAAGAGAAGATGGGTGGACATGGGGCCGTGCCCAATGGACACGGGGCCGTGTCCGGGCTTCTGTGCAGACTATAAATAGGGGTGCTTGGCTCATTTGCAAACTATCCCTTGGCAAACCACCTCTCTCACACTTCACCCACCCACCACCACCATCACAACCCACATTCACCACCATCATCCATCATCCATCATAGAGTTTGTGAGTAGTCTCGGGATCCAAGATTGATCATAAGAGTTCTTGACAATCAAAGGCCATGTTTGCCTAAGTCTCTTACATCACTTGGTGAAGACAAGTGTCTAGTGTAACAATTTTTATTTTTAATCTTTTCGCTTTTTTTATTTGGTTATGTATTAATGTCTTTAATAACTAGTTTCTTATGTCGAAGGTGAGTCTTCCTTATCGTTTTTCCGTGGTGTCTTGGCATTATTTTACTGTCTATATAAAGTAAAAGATTTTCACCATTCATATCTCCACGGTCTATATGGAGGTATGTTGGCTACCTGGTTGGGGGTTAAGGGAACAGTTTGGTAAGAGTCTTGCCTTGTTCAGTGTATAGATCCTGGAAGGACCTGGGTCAACTTTAGTAAGACCTCCTTCAATACCCACTGGTATTGGATGACGGGGTCTGAACTCCTTGATCCCCTCATATGTAAACTACTATTAATACTTTAACCCGGCTACTTAGGACTGTATCCCTGCTGACTCAGACTACTTAGCCGAGGGTAACGTCACCTCCAGAAGAGGGACCTACCACAATATGCATTAATAACTTAATTAATTATCTTTCAATAATCCAACCCTTTAGGATTGTATCCTTGCTGACTCAAACTACTGGGTTGAGGGTAACGTCACCTTCAGAAGAGGGGCCTACTACAATAACTAAGATAATCTCTTAAAAAGTGCAAAAGTGCGGAAATAATCAAAGGTTACACTAAACATGAGTCGGATCCAAGTGATTCATCTTGTCTATCTGTTTTTATTTTATTTTTCAGCAGTTTAGTTAGTTTTATGTTTCTAGATTAAAAACCTTTTTTCTAAACTTTTGATTTGATTAGACGTTGAGGATAAACCGGTATTAAAAGCTCTTGTGTCCTTGGACGACCTCGGTATCTTACCAACACTATACTACACTCTCGATGGGTGCACTTGCCCATATGTGTGTTTAGTGTTAGTAAATATCGTGTTTTATAAATTTAAAACTTGGCTAAAAAGTGTTAAAGGGCTTAAAATATACATTAAAAATCTATAACACCACACGCATATCAAGTTTTTGGCGTCGTTGCCGGGGACACAAGGATTTAAGAAAGTTAGGAATCAACGGCCTAATCGTTTTCTCTTATTTTTCTATTTTTTTAGGATTATTTTTAATTTCCAGCTTCTGCAGAACTCAGCACGGGGCTTGCCCGCTGAACACGCTCCCAAGCCCAATCTTTGGTACTGGCAATCCTGTTTTAAGTCAGACAGTAAGCTGAACACGGGGCCATGCCCACTCAACACGCCTCGTGCCCAAGTTTCAGTTACTGAAAACAGAACCGTAAGATCCCGACGGTTGGTAATTTCTGACACAAACATGAGTGACACTGATATTTTTTACTTTCGGCACTCTTATGGTACGTGGTGTCAAATATGTGGTGGTTGTCACACCCCCAAAATACCACATGCGGAAACACCGCGGGACGTGTGACGTACCAGGATCCAAGCCACCAATCACATTGAACTATAGCATATATTTAAATAAAAACTTTTATTCGATAGCATAAAGTGTTACAAAACATTTATCGTAATTCATTGTATACAACGGAAGCATAAATCATTTGTTAAGCGTTTCATAAACCACATGTACAAAACCGTTAGACTTGTCTTGCGATTCCAAGTTTCCCGACCCATGACCACTCCCGCATCCCAGACGGCAAGTTCCAAACGATGTAACCTATAGACCTGCAAGCATGCAGACAAGTGTGTCAGACGACGCTGGTGAGTTCAAAGTTTTGTTAACGCGTTTAGTTATCAGATGTGTGTTTAAAACAGTTCAACGTTTTGTTTTGATGTTCTTATTAACTCGAATACCGTATGTGGCAACTAGATGTGTTTGCCCAAACCCCAATGCCTCTATCAAAGCATTGGTCAAGTGGTCAAGGTAAATAGTTCACGCCCGTCCATTCCGGCCCGGTGTGAGGGTGCCAAACCTAATAGCGCTATCAACTAAATACCTCGTTGCCTTCCCGGCAACAATCGGTAGATGTACGGGGTCTTATATGATAGAAACTGAGTAATAACCAACATCCCATTAACCTGCATTCCTCACTGGAACGTTACCCGATATCCCTTCCCGGGATGCATGCTTGGAAAAGAGCAGTGAACTCACCTAAGATTGCTCGGTATGTTTTATTACTTTGTTTCACGTTGATCAACCATATCCTAGGGTGGTTACCAATAACAGTCAGTTTCGTATACACATGAATCACGTATTCTACATTCACAATGCACAAGTAGTATACACACATCATCATATAAGTTGTAACAGTCGTTCATGAAATCCAACAGTAACATATGTCTTACTTTCACATAATTATCACATTGCACCCCATACGCTCATCTAGTAATACACATCAAATGTTTAGTACGTTCACGGGTTCGTATTACAAGTTCACATTCCATGATATACAACTAACATGCAAGTTCATATACACGTATCACATAACAGTCCAATGTCAAGTACACAAGATTGTATGATATGATTAAAATGTGTGGCCCGGTTTCTTGTTTGTGGCCCAACAACATATGCAGCCCAATTACTCATCCATTCAAAGGCTTGTGCATCTTGTGCGACTCATTTGGGTTATGCGACTCACACCACACCCAGCCCAAATGTCTTGTGCGATCAAGACTAGGTTGTGCGATTGACGAGTGCGGCCCAACATATTTCACAAGCCCAACTAACTTGTGTGATCCTATAATTGTTGTGCGATTGGTTCCGAATGTGTGACTTTGGGCTTGTGCGGTTCACACAACACCCGGCCCAAGGCCCAAGTGTCTTGTGCGATTCAGCCATGTTGTGCGACTGGGGTGTTAGTGTATGATGCCAGTTAACTGTGTCCTTAATTTACGCAAATCAGTTACATAACTAATTCAATCAACTTTCCATGATTCATGAAACCTTAATCACCTAGCCGTTTCACCACATCCCATTATTGGACAAGCAATCACATAACAATTTTGGTAATTAACCATTAACAACATTTAACATTTCAATCATCCCTTAATCGGATCAACCAACACAATCAGATGCTCATTTCTTTAGTAATAACCGTAATCACTAACAAGACCTCCAATATTCCTATCACGTTAATTAGCATTGTAAACACCTTCCAATAAGTTCTAACTGGTTAACCATCACAAGAGATTTACTAATGTCTATAGCAGAATCATCTATCTGTGCTCATGCAATCCTCTCGAGAACATCACAACACACAACATCATTGATTATCATCTAATAATACCGACTATACATTATCATTCCAAGTTCAATCAGATTTCAATTCCGTTTGCAAACTAAAACCCTAAATCATTCTATCATGTGATTCATAAACCTCGTGCATACAATAACCCTTTGCACTTAACCGAAGATAACCAATTAAAATTAAAGTCAAGATAAACATACTAACCGAAAGGTGGATGCTACTAGAGTCGAGAGAGACAAGCTTCGAGAGGGGAGAGGGCTTCGAGAGGAGCAGGTGCCGTCGATCCAAGAGGAGATGGAGAAAGGATGCCAGGGTTTGCTATTTGTGTTTTGTATTATGATAATGATAGGGGTTTACACACATCCGTGTGTATATTCTCTCAACATGGGCCGAACCTAAGAGGTGGGTTTCATTTGGGTTTTGAGTGGGGTTTGGGCCGAGAGTGAGAGGATACCAAAACGTGAGAATGTGCGATCCTAGAGAGGTGTCCGGCCCCATGCATTGTGTGGCTAAATGTTTCAAGCACAACCATCTAATATCACCTTATAAACTTCATAACACATGCAATGAATCATGACAACAGGAAGTAGCACTAAGAAAGAAACATCTGAAAACACGAGTTGTCACAGTGGCCTTCATAAAGATTTAGAATGTTATTTTCTAAATTATAAGCCCCATTATATAGACCCATTGTTTTCCTGTAGCCTTAAGAGGGTCGAAAGTAAAAATAATCCCTGTCTCTCCCTCGAATGCTCTCAATCAACCCTTCTAGGAGAAATGCTTCTCGATGAATTATTTCAAATGGAAGATCTAATTCTTAATTGGGTGAAAGAACTTGAGATGGATATTATTAATTCACCTCAAGAAGAAGCCCAAGAATAATTATTGAGATCGCATTCGAATAAAAACAACTTCGTTGTTCCCGAAATCACCTCTAACTCTAGCGAGGACTTGAGCGATAGTCGTCCCTATGTCTATTGTGCTATGAAGGACTCCCCATCGACTTCGTTTGGTGCATACATAGACCTGAGCGATTCGGCATACACCTTCTTTAACGAGAGCCTGGGAAAGGTTGGACTTGTCCACCTACATTTAGCATAGGAATCACCCTCACTGACAACCTCTTGCGTTCTCGTCTTAGTCTAGAGCAATTAAGGTATCTCAGGCACTTTGGGGTTGTTCCATCCAGTAAGGAACCACCCGATCCGGATGAATTCCTTAAAAATAGAAGAAACTTCATAAACAGCCTCTAGACACGGGGCCGTGCCCAGGTCAGCACGCCCCCGTGTCCACCCAGAGATTCCCGTCTGATTTCGTGTCAGAATACGGGCAAAATATGTCAGGATCTTGCCTGCACACGGGGCCGTGTCTAGCCGACACGGCGCCGTGTGCAGCGTGCTGCCGTTTTCTATAAATACAGCAAAATTCCTGCACATTTGGACCACTCCAAAGACAAAGATCTGGTGGATCTTCACACATACCATCCTAGGTATATTCTAAAGAAGGTTCCCAACAACCATCTTGTCTTTTCCACTTTTATCCATTACCTTCTTCTTCAATTTTTCCTTAACACCTCCATTAGAGCTTGAAATCTCCATAATTCCAAGCTTTATTGAGATGTTTGTTAGATTTTTATTCAAGAAATCTTGTTAAAAATAAGTTCTACAACAATGTTTTAAGTTGTTTCTGCTTAAAAAAATTTAAAAATCAAGAAAACAAATTAAAACTCCAAGATTCCTTGTTCCAAAAATCTGCAGACATCTGAACACGGGGCCGTGCTCATTGAGCACGGGGCCGTGTCCGAGGTACTGTTTCCATGAAATTGAACTCTTTTCGGTATGTTTTCTCAGAATGGCGAGCAGAACTAGCGGAACATCTTCATCGCACTCCAGAAACAACCGACAAGGGAGAAGGTCATCAACGGTTGAAGATTCTCTTGTAAACTACGTTTACGCTTTAAGAGAAGCTATTGATGAAATGACGGGAGTGGAAGAAGCATTGGTCGACCGTATCAATCATTTGACGGTGGGACAAGAGGGATGTCTTCGAGAACCTTTTGCACCAAAGGTTGAACATTCTCGCTTCTCCTCCTTTGGTGCCAATTATCACCCAAAGGGCATGGAATGTGGTACCGGAAGTCATCATACCGGCCGAATGGTACACCAGGAGCCCCCTCGAGACATACTACAAGGGGTTCCGGTTGGTGTCACTCCCCCTACGCAAGATGTTGAGGAAAACGAGCCCGACTTCTTCCTCCCAAGAGAGATAGAAGAATGGCTTTAACCACATCTAGGGAATATCCCTCGGTCTAAAAGTTCTACGAGGCTTTTAAATACTGGAAAGCTATTTCCGGAATTTTGATTCTTATTAAAGTAGAACTCCTTAGGATGATTTTATGTACCATTTGACCCATCTATCTTAGGACCTTTAGTTTTTATTTTTCTGCCTTGTCTTTAAATTCTCTAGGACCTTATGTAATAGTTTTAATGAATGATGGTTTTAATTAATTTGGTATTTGGATGATGATGTAATGGATAAAACACATTCGGGATGGTGAAGGATACCAAGGGAAACTTGCACCAGCACCCCATGAACAGAAACAGAGCCTTCCGCCGATTTTTCTTCATTACAGCAAGTTCAACACGGGGCCGTGCTCAGCCAACACGCCCCGTGCTCAACCATCTGCAGAAAAATGCCCAGTTCAGGTACCTGGACATGGGGCGTGCTCACTGAAAATGCCCCCGTGTCCAGCCTTCTGTTACTTTACTTTCTTTTCTGTTACTGGCGATCTGAACACGGGGTCGTGCCCGGACACCACGGGGCCGTGTCCAGACACCCAGTAACATAAAAATTTTGCTTTTCACATCTTTTTACACATTCAATCAACCTAAAAACTTATTTTTTGGACACATTGAGGACAATGTGTAATTAATTGTGGGGGGGATGCTAAAACCTTTAATTTTGCAAGTCCTAATTACAAGCCTTACACAAAACTCTATTGGAACCGCTAAACACCCCAAATTTTTTCAAAAAATTTTCATTTTTTACTTGTCTAGGTTTAATTTGGGAATTTCAAATTCTAAAAAGGTGATATTTTTACAAATTTACAACCGATAGCGTCGTGATAAAAAGAACCAACATAAGAAAATTATGAAACGACATGACAAATCTAGTTAAAATTTGATTATATATACTTGATCACATAAAAAAACTCATTCCCACAAAAAGTGAGTTTTGAGCCTTTATTGAGCATACAAATACATATCTTTAAACTAAATGCTCATTTTTCGTTTCTTGTGTGAATAGCCGCTTGGTTCTTACGACTCTAGAACTTACCACAACGATACATTCCCGGTCCTTACCAACTTAAACCCGAGTAAGTAAATGATGGAGGCATTAGGACTAACTTTTTTATTTCTACACCATTATTTTTTTTACCACATATCCAAAATCCCCGTAGTTAACCCCTTTGAGCCTAAACCTTTTCATTTCTTAACCCAAAACAAACACCCTTTTACCCACCAAAACCCTTTTTCATTTTAAACCCTTTATTTTAGTAACAAAGCTCGGTTTTTCTTATGACTTCTTCAAAAAAAAATGATGATGATGCCAAAAGAAATAAACAAACAAGTTTATCAAAAAGAATTTTGTTTGAAGAATTGCTTCACCAAAATAAAAGGTTACAAAAAAATAAAAAGTCTTACGAAAACCGATGCTTTTTACGCCTTTCGCCTTTTCTACTAACCACTAACCCAACCACCTACCTTTAACCCAAGCCTAACCCTTCCCCCAAAATCCTCTTGATATTTACAAAGGTATATAGGTAAAAAGGAGGAGGATTGATTGCTTGGCAAGCTTATGGTAGAAGTAAGTTCCATGCCGCTCTCAGTGTTTCACAAAAATACATTTTCGGCCGAGTGTTGAGTGATCCCTCGTGAGGTATGTGAACTTGTATATAAATGGAATTTTAAAAAAGGCATGTTATGCCCTAATAAATAATTTATCATATGTAATGTTTTAAATAAATTATGACGAATAGGATTGTAAATAAATAAAAATATAACTTAATAAAAAATATTGGAAATCCCGACACTCTATGACAAGCCCAAAAACCTTCTCTTCTACCCATTCCATTTGGGTGTGTAAAGCCACATTATAAAGAGTTTTGCTTGAGGACAAGCAAAGATTCAAGTGTGGGGGTATTTGATGTGCACAAAATGCAACATATAAATTACATCAAAAGCGGCATTAAACTAACCCTTTTTTAGTACTAATGTTGGAACAAGTGTGTTTTTGTCTTCCTTTTGTATTTTCAGGATTAAATGAACTCAAATGAACAAAAGAAGCAAAAAAACAGCTAAATCTAACATAAATACAAGAAAAGAAATTAACGTGGCATGCCTGACCCCCCGACATCATCTTCCCAAGCAAAACAAGAGAACAGGAGGCTGAACACGCCCCGTGCTCATTGAGCACGGGGGCGTGCCCAAGTGTCTACAGAAAAGACAAAGCTGTAGAAGCTTCTATCACCCACCACAGGGGTGTGCCCATCGGACACGAGGCCGTGGTCAACTCTAAGATTTGTAGAATCTAGGGAAATCTTGATAGTACAGATACACTTCTGCACATGGGGTCGTGCCCATCAGACACGGGGGCGTGGTCAACTAATGCAGACGAACTGCAATTAATAAAGAAAGAGAAGATGGGTGGACACGGGGCCGTGCCCAATGGACACGGGGCCGTGTCCGGGCTTCTGTGCAGACTATAAATAGGGGTGATTGGCTCATTTGCAAACCATCCCTTGGCAAACCCCCTCTCTCACACTTCACCCACCCACCACCACCATCACAACCCACATCCACCACCATCATCCATCATCCATCATAGAGTGTGTGAGTAGTCTCGGGATCCAAGATTGATCGTAAGATTTCTTGACAATCAAAGGCCATGTTTGCCTAAGTCTCTTACATTACTTGGTGAAGACAAGTGTCTAGTGTAATACTTTTTATTTTTAATCTTTTCGCACTTTTTATTTGGTTATGTATTAATGACTTTAATAACTAGTTTCTTATGTTGAAGGTGAGTCTTCCTTATCGTTTGTCCGTGGTGTCTTGGCATTATTTTACTGTCTATATAAAATAAAAGATTTTCACCATACATATCTCCACGGACTATATGGAGGTATGTTGGCTACCTGGTCAGGGGTTAAGGGAACGGTTTGGTAAGAGTCTTGCCTTGTTCAGTGTATAGATCCTGCAAGGACATGGGTCAACTTTAGTAAGACCTCCTTCAATACCCACTGGTATTGGATGGCGGGGGTTTGAACTCCTTGATCCCCTCATATGTAAACTACTATTAATACTTTAACCCGGCTACTTAGGACTGTATCCCTGCTGACTCAGACTACTTAGCCGAGGGTAACGTCACCTCTAGAAGAGGGGCCTACCACAATATGCATTAATAACTTAATTAATTATCTTTCAATAATCCAACCCTTTAGGATTGTATCCTTGCTGACTCAAACTACTGGGTTGAGGGTAACGTCACCTTCAGAAGAGGAGCCTACTACAATAACTAAGATAATCTCTTAAAAAGTGCAAAAGTGCGGAAATAATCAAAGGTTACACTAAACATGAGTCGGATCCAAGTGATTCATCTTGTCTATCTGTTTTTATTTTATTTTATTTTTCAGCATTTTAGTTAGTTTTATGTTTCTAGTTTAAAAACCTTTTTTTCTAAACTCTTGATTTGATTAGACGTTGAGGATAAACCGGTATTAAAAGCTCTTGTGTCCTTGGACGACCTCGGTATCTTACCAACACTATACTACGCTCACGATGGGTGCACTTGCCCATATGTGTGTTTAGTGTTAGTAAATATCGTGTTTTATAAATTTAAAACTTGGCTAAAAAGTGTTAAAGGGCTTAAAATATACATTAAAAATCTATAACACCACACGCACATCATTGGTATGTTGTTTGTATAAATAACATTCGATTTTAGCATTATGGTTTTTGATGCTGTTTTTTTATGTTATTGTAAGTTCCATTTTCCTTAGCTTTATTTCTTCCTTTTTGAGTATCTTGTGTTGCTCCAACTCGATTTTCTTTCGCTCTCTTTCCTCTTTTTTTTTTTGTTTCTTTTGCTGCTCCAACTTTTATTTCTTTTTCATGATATCAACTTCAATGTCTCTAGTAAGCCTGAATGCATGAATTTCTTCTGCAAGTATATTAGCATCAAACTTACTTTTTTCCTTTTGTTTTAGCAGCATCCCTGCCTATTGGACACTGACTTGTTGAACCGCCACTAGTTGGTGTTTCTGGGGTGGAATAGCCTCCTTCTTCAGTATTCCTTGATCTTTTAAAACTACCACCACTTTCTTCATTACCCATCCCAGAAAATGAACGTGTTGTGTCATGATGCACTTGTATACTGCACTTCATTACCCGTCAATGATGTCGCACCCCCAACCCCGTACCGTCACCAAAAACCGCTCATGCACTCGTCGTTTCTACGCCTGTCATCGTCACCCTAACCACCTTGTAACAGGCTTCTATGCATTTTTTAACAGCCTCTTGATGTTGAGTGCACAATTTATGTTTTCGAAGTTGTGGACAGGTTATGGACTTGACAAAGGCAGCCCATGAAGGATATATGCCATCGGTGAGATAATACGTCCTTTTATATTCCTTACCATTCACAATGTAACTAACATTTGGTGCCCGACTTGACAATACATCATCAAAAACTGAAGATTGTTAAAGGACGTTAATATCATTGCACGGACCTGGTGTTCTAAAGAATGCGTGCCATATTCAATGGCTTCTAAATTGATTGTTGGTTTGCCGCGTCTACCTGCATATTGTCCAGCCCAAGCATTGGGATAATTTTTCCATTCCCAATGCATACAATCAATGCCGACAATCATTCCTGGGAATCCACGTTCTTACCCAACATAGAGTAATCTTGCTAAATCATTATCTTTGGGCTTTCTAAGGTACTCTTAACTGAAACACGAAATAACATCTTCTACGAACTTCATAAGAGCATCCCTTGTTACAGTTTTACTTATTCTTAAATATTCATCATGCGCATCTGCTGATGTCCCATACGCTAGCACACGCATAGTTGCAGTACAATTTTGCAATGATGAAAGACCTTGCCTGCCTGTGGCATCACGTCTCTATTGAAAATATATATCATTAGCTGTAACAGCATCCACTATACGTAGGAATAGTGGTTTCCGCATTCGGAATCTACGTCAAAATGTTACTTCATCATATGTTGGGTTCTCAACAAAGAAGTCTTTCATCAAGTGCGCCTCACTCGTTCACGTTCACGATCACAATACCTTCTTCTTACTGTAGGAGCATGATCTCTAATGATCATATCCGACATGTTTATGAGTAATTCAACCAACATGTTATCAAATGCTCGATTTGATTGAAACACTCTTTCTTCCCATTCATTGCTCTCATTTGATGATTCGGAACTCTCAGAGTTTTCAGTATATGACATTTTTCATAAAGAGTAGAACTAAAGAGTTTTATGGTTCGATGATAAAGTCTAACGATTATTCTATTGTGATGTTTGAAATTAAACACAAAAGGCTAGTGTAAAATTCTCTCAAACGTTTGCTCTGATACCAACCTGTCACACCCCGATATATATTACACCCGGTGGGCCCGGATAGGGCATACGTGACGAGATTGATATCAAATACACAAGTAGCACAACGGAAGTCTTGGATTTAAAATATTATTACAAATAATAATGTCCAAATGTTCAAAATATAATACAAACATATATTGTATCAAAAGATCCTCAGGCGGATCGTAAATTTACAAAATGAAATAACACACTAATAGGCTTCTTATGCAAGGAGTTATAAATTCCTCTTAAGCATTACTGGGCACTTCCAGCCTATTTTGTAACCTTGCAACCTATCACTTAGGCTTTTGAAGATACGTCAGTTTACACTGGTAAATATAAATAACCGACATATTTTGAAAATATTTCAAAATGGTTTTAAGTGCACAAAGGCACATATATTTTATAAATAACTTGGGACAATAATAATTATCTCATATACAGTTTTACATGCTTGTCAATACATATGGGGCCCGGTACAGAAACCGATAACATGATTAACCGACACGCCACTTTAACTCATAAAGGGTATCCCCGATATGGGTAGAAAATATTTTATGATAGCATTAGCATCTGTCGGGTGTATGCCTACACCCCGTGCTTAAGTCATGGCCATTTGCAATTAAATGAGCCGAGGATATCCAGGACACGGTCGCATTAACCCCCAATGTTTAAGCTCTCAAGCAAAATAGATTAAAACGGGTTATGCGGATTTTCTAGTCGCAATCCGACATATGATACCATACCCGACCAAGCGGTAATAGTTTACCGTATCCCAAGCCCGTATAGGGAAAATAGGTTAAGAGTATTTACCTGGCTTAGTCAATCTTACAATGCAAGATATAATATAAGCACAAGCGTTATCAATTAGCTAAGCTTGGTTGCAATCTACTGGAATGCCTTAGTCTGGAATGAGTGGTATAAAATACCAATTAGAATGTTAACGGGTCTTATTCAAGTCATAGACTTGGACCGGTTAACTTAAATTAATGAAAACGCTACTACACGCTAGATTAAGCGATGACCGGATTGAATGTAGTTTAATCACTAAGACTTGTATATTATGGGTAAACATGTTTACATTCTGGAATTTGAAATAAATTTGAAAGAATTGACCCATTTCGGTGAACTTACGTAAACTAGTTACATAAGCTAACCGTACGCTCATAGGCGGTATCGGGTAATCGAATGATCTATAAACAAGTTCAATATGCCAAAAAATTTTAATTATGTTGTAACATCAGTAGGTTATCAACTTTGTATGATCATTATGGTTTAAAACCAAACTATGCACCATAAGGGCATTTTAGTCGTTATATGGCATAATTCAGGAACTTGTATAAAAACTGATGTTATGAACAAGTTCATTATTCCAAAACATGTTAATTATATTATCATAGAAGTAGGTTATCCATTTCATAAGTTTATCATTGATTAAAACCAAGTTATGCACAAAAAGGGCATTTTGGTCAATATTGGGCATATTATAAGAACTTGCAATAAAACTCAAGAACTGATTATGATCAGATAGTATAACCACAGAGGGTTATTCTACACTATAATATGATCATAATGAAACTTAGAATCAGTAGCTAAAATTGCTAAATCGGGCCAGAATCGAAAGTCAAAGCATAAGTCAAACTGCTTGACGTTCGGTTGCGAACCGACACATAAACTGGAACTGATGGACTGAACATGTTTATACATGTTTTAATATTAATTAACAACTGATATGATGTTTAAAACCATGAGTTAAAATGTCTACAACTTCATTTTATAAGTTTTCCAAAAATCTGCCGTTTGACTTTTTATTAAACATAACTTTGACCCGTAGTTTGATCAACTTAACGTGATTTCCAGGATGTGCCCTTTTGAGGGATTAACACCTACCTTATTACGATCACGTAGCCACGTTCGATTCGAACAATGGCTAGACCATATTGGTCTAAACCGAAAGTCAAATCAAAAGTCAATTTGCTTCACTTTCAGCTAATAAAAGCCTGTAAAAATGAAAAGAGTTGGAAAGGAACACTTACTTGTGATCCTTAGAATATTTAGAACTCAGGGGATACTCCTTTAAGATTAGAAACTTCTAGATAGAGTAGAGAGAAGAGAAATGAAGAAATGGTGCAAGTTGTTCAAGGACTCAAAGGTCCAATTTATAGTTGAGGAGGTTGAAAGGAGATCATGACAGATGTTAGAGGTGGTCTAGGATGTCTCCAGGTGTGTATGGACGTGTTAGAAGATGCACAATGGCTCAACATTGCGAGATAGGTGGCACAAGGGCAGAATTCCTTGGCCTCCAAACAAAATCTGCCCAGATACCGTCCTTACGGACCGTATGGGCTTTAAGCTTACGGTCCGTAAGCCTACTCAGCGCACTATATAACTTTGTGGTCCGTATCCGTTACTTAAAAACAATAAAAATTTATGCTTGCGGTCCGTAAGCACATAGGTTTACGGTCCGTATGGGGTCACTCAGAGGGCAATAAATGGCATGTTGACATATTTGGTCCCTCCACATTCATACTTTCATAATTTGGCAAAATTAGTTCCTCTCGTCCAAATTATTAGGCATAATCGAGAGTGGACACGTGTCTTTAAATAACTTGACACAAATTTACAAGGTGTTACAGAAATGTTACTTCATCATATGTTGGGTTCTCAACAAGGTAGTCTTTCATCAGGCGCGCCTCACCCTGTTCACGTTCACGATCACAATACCTTCTTCTTACTATAGGAGGATGATCTCTAATGATCATATCCGGCATGTGTATGAGTAATTCAATCAACATGTTATCGAATGCTCGATTTGATTGAAACACTCTTTCTTCCCATTCTTCCCATTCATTGCTCTCATTTGATGAATCGGAACTCTCAGAGTTTTCAGTATATGACATTTTACATAAAGAGTTGAACTAAAGAGTTTTATGGTTGGATAAGAATGTGACTAATTGGTATACTTTATTTATACAAAAAAATGAATATAATTTATTATCCAGAATAAATCATAGCATCCAATACGGTGTTGACAAAAGGATAAAGAAGATAAATGATTAATTCTTAAAAATATAAACTAGAGATAATGTTAGATTTTATTATCCAGATAAAATCCTAGCATCCAATATGGTGTTCACAAATGGATAAACAAGATAATTGATTAATTCTTAATAATTTAAACTAGAGAAAATTGAATATATTACAAACGCATAAAAACATATGGAAAATAAATCCTAGATCCAATAAGATAAAATCCTAGCATCCAACTTATAACACACATCATAATTGAATATCTTACAAATGCATAAAACAAACATAACATAAAACTCATACCAAACTAAAGCAAAGCACACAACAAACTAAATTCAGTTTCCAAAGTATTTCGACATTAGAAAACATTTCATGTTTTCTTATCCTGGGTCAAGTGCTCCTTTTGTAACAATGTATTAAGATTTGTAAGTTCCATTTTCCTTAGTTTTATTTCTTCCTTTTTGAGTATCTTGTGTTACTCCAACTCGATTTTCTTTCGCTCTCTTTTTTTTTGTTTCTTTTGCTGCTCCAACTCGTTTTTCTTTTTCATGATATCAACTTCAATGTCTCTAGTAAGCCTGAATGCATGAATTTCTTCTACAAGTATATTAGCATCAAACTTACCTTTTTCCTTTTGTTTTAGCAGCATCCCTACCTATTGGACGCTGACTTGTTGAACCGCCACTAGTTGGTGTTTCTGGGGTGGAATAGCCTCCTTCTTCAGTATTCCTTGATCTTTTAAAACTACCACCACTTTCTTCATTACCCATCTCAGAAAAGGAACGTGTTGTGTCATGATGCACTTGTAAACTCCACTTCTCGTGTTTAGACATAATTTCACTAAAAACAACAAAGTCATTGAAGTTATTTCCAACCTCGTTCTCAAAAAGCTTATGAGAGGTTTTGCTAAAGTGGGAGGGTAGCCTAGGTTGGGTAACGGGTCAAAAGCTTTTAGGATAGAATGGGTCATTTTCAAAAATAAATTCGATTGTAATTATCTAAAAAAATATTGTAATATCGTGCGGTTGAAACAAAACGATATGTTAAATTTTATTTTGTGCATATTAATCCTCTAAACTTACAACGATAAATATGACCACATAAAAACAAAATTATGTTGAACTATAAAAGTTGGTGCTCATTTTCTTAATCTGTTAAAGTTACACCGTAAACTAACTAATTAGTTTAAACCATTATAACAAAGCACATAGTTGTAGTCTAAAGTGCATCACTTTTTATACTATTATGACAAAGGCACTTATTAATATATTCTAAATGTTTACTCTAAAGTTGATACCATATGCATTTTGTGAAAGTGACCATTTAATATTAAAAGCTTCTAAATACTTACTGTTAGGGGTGTTCACGGTCCAGTTTTACGGTTTTTAGGTCAAACCATGAGCCAACCGTTGGTAACGGTTTTTAATCATTCTAAACCGAAACCAAACCTTGAAAATTTAAACTGAACCGTGACTAACAGTTTGGTTCCACGGTTTAAACCTTGAGGCTGTTTCATAAAAAAATGGTTTTCTAGCTCGTTTTCTTTGTGGGTAACTATGTTTATGTTGGATCGTCGTGTGACCCTAACGAGTCAATCTGAGTAGTTCATCATCAAATACAAAGGCGGAATCAATGTAAAAGATGTCAACACAGCTTGTTCCTTTCTAATCTTTATCTATTACTGATTTCCTGAGCTTTTACAAGTTCAAATGACAAACGGACAGCACCTCAGCTCAGAACATATGATCTGATTCCGTTTCAAATGACACCAGCACACACATATATATAATGTTGGTGATTCCGCTTGAACATGTCACCGACCGTTTCAAGCGGAATAGCATGTGTTGATTTCGCTTGAACTGGTCCATGTCACTTTCAAGCGGAATTACACATTAACATGTAAACAAATCCTAATTTCTATCCTGTTGTGTGCTCGTTTATCCTATCTAGACATAAGACTCGATTAAGACGAAGTTAACAGACATTAGTGCACCAACAGACTCTGATGTGTGTAAAATGCAACATATAAATTACATCAAATGAGGCATAAAACTAACCCTTTTTAAGTACTAATGTTGGAAAAAGAGTGTTTTTGTCTTCCTTTTGTATTTTCAGGATTAAATGAGCTCAAATTCACAAAAGAAGCAAAAAGACAGCTAAATCTAACATAAATACAAGAAAAGGAACATAAGTGGACTGCCCGACCCCTCAACGGCATCTTCCCAAGCAAAATAGAGAAGGCAGAAGACTGAACACGCCCCGTGCTCAGCCAGCACGGGGCCGTGCCCAAGAAGCAGCAGAAAAGACAAACCTATAGAAGCTTCTATTGCCCACCACGGGGCCGTGTCCAGTGAACACGGGGGCGTGGCGAAAGTACAGCAGGCGCATTAATTGTAATTGCGAATTACAATTAATAAAGAGAGAGAATGTCAGACAGGCACGGGGGCGTGTCCAACGGACACAGGGCCGTGCCCAGCCTTCTGTTCAGCCTATAAATAGGAGTGCTTGGTTTCATTTCAACTCATCCCTTGGCACACCACCTCTCTCACACTTCACCCACCACCCACCACCATCACAACACCATCATCCACCACCATCATCCATTGTCCATCGTAGAGTGTGTGAGTCGTCTCGGGATCCAAGATTGATCGTAAGAGTTCTTGACAATCAAGGCCATGTTTGCCTAAGTCTCTTACATCACTTGGTGAAGACAAAGTGTCTAGTATAATACTTTTTATTTCTAATCTTTTGCACTTTTTATTTGGTTTTGTATTAATGACTTTAATAACTAGTTACTTATGTTGAAGGTGATCTTTCCTTATCGTTTGTCCGTGGTGTCTTGGCATTATTTTACTGTCTATATAAAATAAAAGATTTTCACCATTCATATCTCCACGGTCTATATGGAGGTATGTTGGCTACCTGGTCGGGGGTTAAAGGAACGGTTTGGTAAAGGTCTTGCCATTGTTCAGCGTTTAGAGGTCCTGCAATGGACCTGGGTCAAATTTAGTAGGACCTCCTTCAATGCTTCACGGTATTGGATGGCGGGGGTCCAAACTCTTTGATCCCCTCATAAGTTAACTACTATTAATACTATAACCCGGCTATTTAGGACTGTATCCCTGCTGACTCAGACTACTTAGTCGAGGGTAACGTCACCTCCAAAAGAGGAGCCTACCATAATTTGCATTAATAACTTAATTAATTATCTTCCAATAATCCACCCTTTTAGGATTGTATCCTTGCTGACTCAAACTACTGGGTGAGGGTAACGTCACCTTCAAAAGAGTGGCCTACTACAATAACTAAGATAATCTCTTAATTATGTGCAAAAGTGCGGAAATAATCAAAGGTTACACTAGATACGAGTCGGAACCAAGTGATTCATCTTGTCTATCTGTTTTTTTTCTTTTATTTTTATTTTCAGCATTTTAGTTAGTTTTTATTTTTCTTAGTTTAAAACCTTTTCTAACTTTTTATTTTGATTAGACGTTGAGGATAAACCGGTACTAAAAGCTCTTGTGTCCTTGGACGACCTCGGTATCTTACCAACGCTATACTACGCCCACGATGGGTGCACTTGCCCATATGTGTGTTTAGTGTTAGTAAAATATCGTGTTTTATAAATTTAAAACTTGGCTAAAAAGTGTTAAAGGGGCTTAAAATATACACCTAATATATATAACACTTCACACGCATCTGACTCCCCCTTGGATGTTGATGAAGTCTTCGGCGTCGAGTCTATAGTCTTTGTCTCTCTCCAAATTGTCTAACAGTAAAAGCTCCATTTAATCTTCTCTTCTTCAATCAACAGCTAGCATGAATCACAGAATCTGAATCTTTAATAACCTTCAAACTCCCCCTTGAATATAGATCTAGGAACTGCTTCTGACTTTAAGTCTTCAGACTCCCCCTATCAGTAGACTGGGATTTTGCTACGCTGTTTTCTCAAATTCAAACCTGTCACCTGCTCAATCTCTACCTAAATATAAGATATATGACAATAACAGTTTCAATTCAAACTTACCATTCAATCTCATTTGTTAGAATTTGTCAGAATTAGAAATCCACTTAAGTATTCAGGTCCAAATTAATGACCCTGATTACTCAATTTGTCTACCAAGTCCAATTTAATGACCTTGGTTGATCTGAGATAAATCACACTGACATTTTGTACAAGACTTTTTCAAACAAATTTCTGAAATTTTACAAGTTTCAAATTAATGAACTTGCTTTAACTTTTCATTTTCACAAACTTATTATGATTAGCTCTAAACTCATCCTCCAGCCCAGAAACTTCCTGCATCAGCTTCAAATTGAATCTGAAGATCAGCTTTCCACTTTGGTTCGTCGGAAAATAAAGTAGAAGTGAAAAAATCTTTTTGGATTTTTTTAATAAAGTTTCTAAACTAGAAATGAATAACAAAAATAAAATGCAATAAAAGTAAACTATTTACAAACATATTTTTATAAGCGTGTTAGGGAATCATATCAGCTATTCGACAAGTCACAAGTACCGTTAAGCTTTAATTTCATACTCAGAATTAAACAATTCACTTAGATTGTCGATATACTGATCCACTTAAATTCTCACACAAATTTCAATCTGTCCAGGATACGGATTTAGTGAATTAGAAACTTAAACTTATACATGTGTCCCACCTCTTGAATATACTCCCGTATCCAGATCCCAATATTCAGTCTTACAGGTGAGTATACCACAGATGATATATGTAAGGGGTTACATTGCGAAACCGTGAAACTTCAGGTCAGAACTTCCGTTCAGCAGAGAGATGACGGTTCGACTTTAGGTGGTCCCCTTTAGAGGATCTTTTTTACAACAACATTGATTAGCAATTTTATTGTCTTATCATTTTATGCTGAGGGCGTCGCTATTTTTCAAGCAATCGATAAAGTATTCTCCGGGGACTAGGCCATTGCTTCCGCATTATCAGAAGTCCCGGGATAATACCCCAGATATCACTGAGTATAAAGACCTAGTATCTCAGAAAGAGGGATCTTTCAAACAAGATTTTAGGGGTTACCTATATATCCAAGTAGTGTTCCCCACGAAATAAGTAAGTAAAGATTTAGGTTTATATCCCGAACAAACCTACTAAATGTGTAAAAACCTATCGACACAGCATCAGCGAGACTCTTTAACCAATTTTAAACATTACATATCTTTAGCATACCGTAACTGTCAAGCCGATGTACTATCATTTTCCCTTTTTACACAAGCTCTTTTCTGGTTTTCTATTGTTTTTGGATTTTGAAAATATCTCATGTTTTTGTATTTTTGAAATTTTTTACTGTTTTTGTATTTTCTGAAATATTACCCTATACTCCCCCTAAATACCAAAACAGGTAAAAAATCGACAAACCATTGCAGATTGCTTCTCAACATCATCATCTACAATGTCTCCTTCATCAACGCCAAGAATCTCCTCCAACACCGATAAAAGCTTCATACCATTCAGTTTTAGCAAATATTGAAAACGTGTTTTATCAAATGCTTTGGTATGTAAATCAGCTTTTTGCTCGTCAGTGTGAATTTTCTCAATTCGTATCAACTTCTTCTCGAAACAATCGCGAATGAAGTGATGATGAATTTCAACGTGTTTAGTTTTAGCGTGATGAACAGGATTTTTAGTAATGTTAATCGCTGCTTCATTATCAACAAAGATAGGGGTGTTAAGAAATTGCAAACCGTAGTCGCGCATCTGTTGCTGGATCCACAAGATCTAAGAACAGCAACTGCTCGCAGATACATATTCAGCTTCACATGTGGATAAAGCTACAGAAGTCTGCTTTTTGCATTGCCAGGTGACCAATCGTGGTCCGAAAAACTGGCACCCCGCTGTTGTTGATTTAGCGTTAACTTTGCAGCAACCAAAATCAGAATCTGAATACCCTTCGAGCGTAAAATCGCCTTCTCTTGGATACCACAACCCCAATGATGGAGTTCCTTTCAGGTAGCGTAATATCCTTTTCACAATCACCATATGCGAAGCTCTAGGATTAGACTGAAACCGTGCTGCGAGGCAGGTTGGATACATAATATCGGGTCTTGAAGCTGTCAAATACATCAACGAACCAATCATAGAACGATACAACGTTTCATCTACCTTCTCTCCGGTGAGATCAGGGTTTATCCCATGATTCGTTGCTAATGGGGTGGTAGCTGGAGTAGAACCTGACATCCCGAATTTCTCCAAGATATCATGAACAGACTTCGTCTGATGTATGAAAATTCCTTTAGGTAATTGATCAACCTGCGGTCCCAAAAAGAATTTCATCTCACCCATTGATGACATTTCAAATTTCTGCTTCATAACTTGTTCAAAATCTTTGCACATATTTTCATTTGTTGACCCAAATATGATGTCGTCCACGTATATTTGAACTATCAGAAGATGTCCGTCGACCTCTTTGGTGAAGAGAGTGGCATCCACTTTTCCTCAGATGAAGCTGTTGGCTAGTAGGTGTTGAGACAATGTCTCGTACCAAGCTCTCGGGGCCTGGTGTAAACCATACAACGCTTTATCCAGCAAATAGACCTTGTCTTTGTGGATTGGATCGGTGAAGCCCGGTGGCTGACCGACATAAACCTCCTCTTTTACCTTCCCATAGAGAAACGCCGATTTTACATCTAGCTGATAAACTTTGAAATTTTTCCAAGATGCAAATGCTAGGAAGATTTTGATCGCTTCTAGTCTAGCCACTGGAGCATACACTTTGGTGAAATCTATACCCTCCTACTGACTAAAGCCCTGGACTACGAGTCGAGCTTTGTTACGAACAACAACCCCTCGATCATCTCTCTTGCACTTGAACACCCACTTGGTGTTTATCTTCCTTTGACCATCAGGCAAGTCTACTAACTTCCACACAGCTAACTTCTCAAATTGACTCAACTCTTCTTGCATAGCATTGACCCAAGAATCTTCAGTTAGCGCCTCTTTGTATGTTCGCGGTTCAATCTGCGAAATAAAACAACTAAGTGAAAACTCAGTTTGTAAAGGAGCAACTGTAGAATAAAAACAAGTAAGTCCTTGGTCAATTTGACGTCTAGTGCGAACGCCTGATTGTAATTCTCCAATTATCAACTCTTCTGGATGGTATGAAAGAGTTCTCGACATCACCTCAACTGGAACATCTACCTCGCCTTCCAAATTTGTGATATTTTGATTTGCACCTTGTTCATCGACTGGAACTGTTTGACTTGAAATCTGGATATGCTCCCCCTCAGAATCTGAATCACCATGATCAAATACTGGCATATTATCAGATTCTTGATTATCATTGTTTGCCATCTGATTATCAGGAGCAACTACATTTTGTTGAATATCATCATGTTCTCCAGCATTGCTTGGACCTGCTTCATTATCATTTGAAGTTTGTTGCGGTCGACTTAAATACTCAGCTGGGAACCTTTCCTGCGAAGACTCATACTCTCTCAGAATATCCAACTCGTCAAAGAAATCTTCTTCTTCCTTTTCTTCTTCCATGTCAAACGAATCCCATAAAGTATCGTAATTAAAATGCCATGAGTCACCAGGATTCTGAGGCGGCATAGTATACCCCTGACACTCAACATTTTGTGCTTCGATGATCCGCTTTAAGCTTGGAACAAAGACTCGTTTTTGTGGACTTGAGTAACCCACGAATATTCCTTCAATGCTCTTTGCACCAAATTTTCCAAAAGGCTCTAGAACTGTGCAGGGAGACCCAAACGGTTCTAAATACTTCAGGTTCGGTTTGCGGTTATTGATCAACTCAAAGCATGTCTTGTTGAAATTCTTCACTGTGAGAACCCGGTTGAGCGTATAGCACGCAGCTGAGACTGTTTCTGCCCAAAAATTTACAGGTAGTTTGGAATCAGCAAGCATCGTCCTGGCTGTTTCGATTAGTGTCCTGTTCTTTCTTTCAGCTACTCCATTCTACTGCGGAGTGTAAGGAGCACTAAATTCATGCAATATACCTCTCTCATCACAATATTCTTCCATATTGTTGTTCTTGAACTCAGTACCATTATCACTTCTGATTCTTCTGATACGCCTTTGGTACAAGTTTTCAATTTTTCTGAACAACGCCATCAAACTATCAAACGTCTCATCCTTTGTCTTCAGAAATGAAACCCATGAAAACCTTGAAAAATCATCCGTGACAACCAAACAATAGTAATCACCAGTAATGCTTTTGACGTTCACTGGACCAAAAAGATCCATATGAAGTCTCTCTAAAGGTCTTGAGACTGAGTTGACTTTCTTTTTAGGATGTGATTTCTTCTTTTGCTTTCCTTTGACGCAACTTATACATTCTCCTTCCAGATGAAAACCTTTCACATGAACACCAGTAACCAAATCATTATGCACCAGGTGATTCATTTTTCTCAAGTGAATATGGCCCATCTTTCGATGCCATAACTTTGACTCTTTTTCCGTTGCTCTTGACACAAAACAGTGTGCTTGACCCGTGGTTGTAGTTTCTACACTCATGTCCAACACGTACAGATCATTCACTCTAGGTGCCCTCATGATAATCCATTCTTCAGGGATAACAAATCCTGGTTTCAAGATCAAACATTCTTTGTCTGTAAAGTGCGTTGTGTACATGCGATCACAGATCTGAGATATGCTCAGAAGATTGTTCTCAAGCTCAGCGATGTAATTCACTCTTTCAAACGTGACAATCCCATTAGATAAAGTTCCTTCTCCAACTATTCTACCACCTTGATTGCCTGCAAAACCTACATAACCTCCATTAAAATTTCTAACATCGTACAGCAAAGCTGTTTCCCTGTCATGTGCCGAGAAGCTCCACTATCCGTAATCCATCGTGAAACGAATTTTGGAAGCTCCTGCACATTTCAAAAACAATTTAGTTAGAAGTTGATGCCACCCAAGCCTCTTTTGACTCAGGTAGCTTGACATTTAAGTGAGATTTTGCAATGTAAAGTGGCGGAAAATTTTTGTCGTTCATCTTCAAGCTATCTTCTGATCCAACCTCAACCTTTTTGTATAGGAAAAAAATCATCTTTCTTAAGTTGAACGGTTGGTTGATCTTTCTTTTGAACATTCTTCTTCTCTGGTGGAGTAGAAGATTGTTTCTCCAATTTTTGATAATAATCCAAAAGAAACATCCATCTTTACCGGAGTGGTAGAAGACGATTGTTTTTCTGACTCTGAAACCTTTGGTTTTGAAGAACTTTTTGGCTTCCATGTTTGTTGAGATGAAGCAACCCGTTTGTAAAACTTGTCATTTTTAGTTACCATATTCTTAACAGGTTCAATTTTGATCTTGGTGTTGTCATTTTTCAAAACCTTTTTCTCAACAACCAATGGAGCTTTTCCCTTCACATCATCTTTCTTTCTTGAATTCATCACAACTTCAGTCTTAGGCTTCAAGTTGGTACACTTTCATGCAATATGTCCAACTTGATTGCATTTGAAGCATGTTCGGGTGTCAACTACCCGACTTGTACCTTCAGACTGAGGCTGCGATGCTTTCTTCTCAAAGAACTCTTTGTTTGATTTTGAAAAAATCTCAGATTCTTCATCAGAAAGTGAACTTGAACTGTTCACAAACACCTTTTTCTCAGCAAACTTCTTATTTTGAATATTCCTTTTCTGATAATTCTTACCACCCTGATATCCACCCGACCATCTGTTTTGATAGTTGTTAGAAAAACGCGGTGGAACAACTGGTTTTTTGTAGTAAGCTTTATCTTTTTCGAAATTCATTTGCCTCTTTGTCTGTTTTAAACCTTCAATCTCAGACATATCAATTTCAACCAGTTTGAACACATTTGTCAATTTAGCAACATTAACATTTTCTAGAGAAAACTCAGAATCCGAATACAACTTATCCGATCCTGCCATCTTGTACATCACAAGACGTGGTTCTTCATGTAAGTTGTTTTTGGACTTTGATTTTGGAATATATTTGTCCAGAAAACACTCTTCATCCTCAACTGAATCACTATCAGACTTCAAAACACTTTCAGCCATGCCTTTCACAATATCAGTTTAAACACTATCATCAGATGAAGAAAATGTAACATCAATTGACTCTGGAAGTTTTATTTCATTTGTTTTACCTTCATCATTAACCAACCCTGATGTTTTCTTAGAAAAATTGTTTAACACTGGCGGTGGAACCTGATGATACCCAACCCCAGTTCCATCAGCGTATACATCTTCGCCTGCTTTGTTTTTCCCGATGGGTTTAGGAACAATGTGTTGTAAAACAAAGCTTGCAGAGCTGTAACTGGTTAATTTCATATTGATACGCTCATTCTCAATCTTAGCTTCTTCAAACTGAAGCTTCAATTTAGCAATCTCATCCAATTGTTGGTTGATTTGCTCTTCTTTGTGTCTAAGAACTACAGTTAAATGCTCATTTTCTTTATTGGTTTTACCATTTCTTTCATCAGAATCTTTTACCGTTCGTTTTAGTTTGTCAAAATTTTCTGAGATTTTACGATTTTCAAGAACCAATTTTTCATTTTCTTTCTTAATTCTTTCTACTTCAATTTTATCATTTTCAATTTTCTCAGTTAACTTTTGAGCTCGATCATTTGAAGCTTTTAGCATTTTATCACGGCCTAGAATCTGATCTTCAACTTTTCTGACTTTTGTTGTCAGTTCTTGAACCTTTGTATCACTAAGGTAAGTGAGTGTTCTACAAAACTTGCAGTTTTTCATGCAACTTTTGCATTCACTATCACCATTGACTTTCTTACTGACTCTTTTGTAGAATCATTTGAACTGACCTTGCTTTTAGACTCAGTTTCAGACTTAGAGTCTACCTCAAGTTCCTTTGCAGCAAGCACTTTGTCAGCCATCTTCCCCAAGTTTTCAGCGGTAAATTCTTGTGAAGTATCGATAATCCCATCATCAATCTTCTTTGACTGAGACTCTTTTTCTTTTTCTTTCTCTTTTCCACCTCCCCACCATTCTCTTTGTAAGGCATCTTCTTCTGCAACAAATTCCTCGATGAAAGTTTCTATACTAAGAGTTTTCGTATCAATAGCAATGTTTCCTTAAGGATCAAGGTAACATTCTCTATCAACATCCTATCTCTTTGCTTTCTTGGCATCACTGAACACCTTAGATAATCTCATCATCTTGAATTCTGCTCTCTGCTAAGGTATTTATGTTCTTCAGATCTGGTGTCTTTGAAAGGAATAATCTTTTCTGCTGCAAAAACGTAACCAACTGCATCTTCCTCTGGTAGCAGTTCACTCCAATCAAAACCTTCGTCATCATGAATAACAGCAAGAGCTCTTGATTTTTCTTTGGGGACATCCTCAAGCTGCTTCATTCTGGGCGGTTCTGATTTATTCTGATGATAAATCGCTCTTTTGTAGTAATCCTCGCGGAATGGATTTGCAGTATCATCAACAGGAGCGTTACGACATTCACGTTTGAAATGTCCTTTTTGTTTACACCTGAAGCACGTGACTTTTGATTTGTCAAAGCCAAGTTTTGTGGACGGACCACCGATAGAATGTCTCCCAAGGATCTCCATGAATCGTTGCGCTCTCCGGACTGCACTGGCCATACACCACCTGATATCGATTAGTTCCATCTCTTCAGGATCTATTTGATCATAGTCCTCCTTAGTCAGGTTGGTGTTTCCAATCTTGCCTGCCACGAGGCTCTCATACGATTCTAACACTGATGCTAAGAACACCATTTGTTGTTTTGCTGACTCTTCACTGAAATTTTGAGCGTTCTTCAGATCCACAGCAATATTACATTGAAACAGATTCTTTGATGCAGATTGGCTTGGTGTTGTTGAAGAAGATCCACTATGAAAACCACTGTGAGGAATTTCTTGATTCACATTATTTGAACTCTCTGCAGAAAATGCTGTTCTTAGAGAACCAGTCTTTGGTAGATTTCCTCTGTAGTATAACTCCACATTCTGCTGATATGATTAGTTGTTGACTTTGCTGGATTTCTTGATCTCCAACTCATGACTCTCCAGTCTTTCGATAAGCAGATCCACTGTCAAAACTTCTGGCGGCTTGATGGTGTTCTTCAACATCAAAGCAAAGTATTGCCAGTCTTGCTCATTTGGCAGCGAGTCAAACAATTTGTCAACCAACTCGTCTTGAGTATAAGTGATTCCATGTCTTGCCAGCTCCAATTTCAGATGCCCGAATCTCTCAATCATCTTGGAAACAGACTCGTTCTTTAAAAAACCAAATAAATCAAACTCTTTTCTTAACAGTTTCTTTTTGTTTTTGACTATCTCAGCACTACCTACACATTTTACCCTCAGTTTCTCCAAAAGATCTTTTGAATTTTCATATTCAATCAATGAAATTATATCATCTCTCACAGACTGATGAATCAACACGATGCACTTTTGTTCAGCAATATATCTTTCAATCTCATCAGTATCTGTCAAGATTTCACCAAAACATTCTCCTCAAATGTAACCATTCTTTAAACTTTTCCAGCTTTGATATGCAAAAGCTTGAAGCCACTCATCAAATCTTGTAGCCTACCTATTGTAATCTTCTATCGCCATCAACTTGGGAGGTTTGTTGTACGTCCCATAGGCACTCTCTACACTCAAAGCATCATTGAGAGTTTTCTTTGCACTTGATGTCGGTGTAGTTTCATTCGTATTGCTTGATGTAGCATCTCCCGAACCACCAGTAAAAGCAAACATATCATTGAAAGGATTCATGAAATCATCCATCTTTCAAGTACCTGAAACAGTTAACAAACACTTAGAAAAAAATTTTAAATTTTGAAAATTGCAGTTTCAAGCAGAATCAGTTGAAGCGAAATAACTTCAAGCGAAATTATGGCTTTTCAAACAGAATAGCAGTTCAAGCGGAATAGCAGTTCAAGCGAAATCAGGTCACTTGAAGCGAAATATGTTATTTCGTTTGAACTCAACAATAGTTTCAAGCGGAATAAGTGATTCCGTATGAAACAGTCAACAATCTCAAGCGGAATTAAGGCAATTTCAAGCAAGATCAGTGATTCCGTTTGAAACAATACAGACAATTTCAAGCGGGATTACCGTGACATCAGCAAGTCCGATACGTTTTTCAAACGGAATTATGTGTTTTTATCAAATTTAGATCGAATTATGGTCCAATACTTTCAAGGATTAGTTAAAACTATGTTTCGCTTGATATGTGTGAGTTTTAAACCACTTCAACCGTTAAATTTCGTTCAAATCAGAAAAGAATGAGTAGAAGTGTGAGAATCCGATGATTTCAAGCTGAATTGGTATGAACTTCTCGTCCTGAGCTCTGATACCACTTGTTGGATCGTCGTGTGACCCTAACGAGTCAATCTGAGTAGTTCATCATCAAATACAAAGGCGGAATCAATGTAAAAGATGTCAACACAGCTTGTTCCTTTCTAATCTTTATCTATTACTGATTTCCTAAGCTTTTACAAGTTCAAATGACAAACGGACAGCACCTCGGCTCAGAACATATGATCTGATTCCGTTTCAAATGACACCAGTACACACATATATATAATGTTGGTGATTCCGCTTGAACATGTCACAGATCGTTTCAAGCGGAATAGCATGTGTTGATTTCGCTTGAACTGGTCCATGTCACTTTCAAGCGGAATTACACATTAACATGTAAACAAACCCTAATTTCTATCATGTTGTGTGCTCGTTTATCCTATCTAGACATAAGACTCGATTAAGACGAAGCTAACAGACATTAGTGCACCAACAGTTTATTTGACTATAAAGATTATCAAATCTAAACATTATAGATTGGAGTTAATAAACCTTCAAAAGGATAACAAATAGTGGACTAAACAATATACAAAATAAACATTATAACTTTGAGTTAGAATATGTTATCTGTCTAAATATTTAGCATTTCCGACTTCATAGTTCACAGCTTTGAATTAAAATCCAACCATCATATTGCAGTTCAATTAAGCCCACTTGGCCGCTTGTGCTTATGTTAAACCAATATTCACCAACTCACAACCAGTATTAATTCAAGTATGTCCATATTATTCATATAAATTTAATAACTAATATAAAGCATGTCTTATATGTATATACATATATATATATATATATCAATATCATGATGCGGTCCGGTTTTACACGGTCGGTTTCCGGTATAAACCGTAAACTAAACCGTTCACTACGGTTTGAAATTTTTGAAACCAACCAACCAAAAGCTAAAGAAAAAAATCGACCAGGAAACTAAACCGATGACCGGTTTGAACGATTTCACAGTTTTAAACCGAACCGTCACTGTCATAAGATTGAATTAAAAACAATACCTGAAAACGGATTAACTAACATGAAGATACTTGACAGCTTGCGATCTAGAGATGTATCTAGCAGCGTTCCCTTCTTTCTTCTTCCCCTGCAAATTACAAGTAAACAGACTACAATTTAAGAACAGATTCTTTGACGTTAGTACGGATTCAGTTCTGATTTTGAATTGAAATTACAACAGGTTTGTAGTGCATCGGCATGGTGGATTGCCTGCTGGTTGAATGTTGAAACGATGTTCCATATGAAGGGTAGAACCTACATAAGTGAACATAACTAAGTGTTGATGACTTGACGTGCTGTTTTACAACTCCTTCCCCAAATGACTCAATCATACAATCCATACTTTTAAGGTCATAAAACTACTAAATCCACTATAAAAATTAATAACCATCCTAAACAGGACAGAATACGAATTCATATTAGACATTCTGACAACAAATTTACCAATAAACGACGATGAAGACCGATACTAACTATCTAACTAACACCTTTACCCTTAGCTGTTATTACAACATGGACAACCAAACCCTAACATTTGCAACTTTTGGAGAATACACGTAAGCTCATATATAAAACTTAACAAACTGATAAAACAAAAGGCTACAATCATAAACAGTAACATGCTATTAACAATAAAGAAACAATAAGTAATCAAAGAAAAAACTCACAACTCCAGTAGGTGAATAGGTGGTGATGGTGAAATTTTAAGGTAATCCCTGTACAAAAGATCTTCTTCATTCACAACAAAAAAAATAATAATCAAATCAACTAATGTAGATAAAATAAATATAATTATTAAAATCACAAACACATATCAAAACTTACAAATGTAGATTCGTTCCAATTTCACTTATTGGTTGCTGATTATCCAACCCCAACTCGGATGGCGCACCTTCTTTAGGTCTTTGTAGTACATATATCAAAATAAAACTTTTTCACAAAATATCTTACAATCAGACTACAAATAAGCCTAATAAAGCAAAAAACAATAACAAACAACGATCTATAAACCAAACCCATAACAAAATTAAGGTTAACTGAAGCAAATTACTCTGTAGGTAAGCGAAGAGATGATTAGTGATGAATCAAGAAACTTCATGACCACCATGAACATCAATCTATAAACTAAATTTTATAAAACTGATTTCTAGTGACCTATTTGAAGTCTGTTAACATCTTCCAGACTTAATATCTTACAATCAAACAACAAATAAGCCTAAAAAAGCAAAAACATAACAAACATCAATCTATAAACCAAAACAATAACAAAATTAGGGTTAACAGAAGCAAATTACTCTGTAGATACCGAAGAGATGCTTCGTGATGAATCTCGACGCTCCAGGCCCAACGTGACTGTCGTATACACCGACGTAAGCCGCAGAATGTGATGTCAACACTTGACCTACCGGTTGCTGATTAGTGTCTCCTGGCCCTCATCGTACCCTCTTGAATGGTCGCCGGAACCCTAGATCGGAATCCTCGTTGTCGCCGTTCATCATCATCGAAACCCCCTAGGCGTTGTTGGAGAATTTCACCGCCATATTAAAGATCATTTGTTTGTAGGTTTGGTGTTTGAGAGAGTAAGATGATGGTAAGAGAACATATGTCGGTGCTTTAACTGTTGTGTTGAGGTTTGGCGGTGGAAAGATCCCTAGACTTTTACACGTAGCAATCAAAACATACATGTCAAAAATAGATACAACTTACAATCCACAAACCTAGAGGTATTGGCAAGAGTTGCACAAAAAAAAAAGATTATGCAGCATGTACAACAGGATTAAGCCTTTCCATGTTGCAAATTGATATTAGTTAAATTAAATAAGTTAAATTAAATTAAATAGTATTTTGTTATAAAATTATAAAGAGTAAATAAATGCGCATTTCAATGTTAATAAATTCTACAGATATAGTTATTATTTACTTTAATTTATACCATAAAATTAAATTATGAATTTAATATTTTAATTTTGAATTTATTTTATTCAATTTTCTTTTAATATGTTTGCTGTTTAATAATACATATTGGTCAGGTCAGATCGGCAACATGTGGGTCAAAACAACGTTTAAGACATTTCGGATTAGATTGCGCTCTCCAAAAGAACTACATTTACTATTTATATTTTTATAACTAAATACCATTTAATTTATATCTTTAAGGTAGACTTGTAATTTAACTTAAATTTTAAGACATTAAGAAAATCTATAACACATTTAGTACAAGTCTTGATGTATAAAGAACCTATAATTTATCATTTTACCCCTCTTGTGATATTAATGCAATATTCAGTGAACATAAAGATAACCCGACCTACCTTAAGCACTAATTATATTTGGGTATTATTATTATTATTATTATTATTATTATTATTGTTATTGTTGGCATTATTGTTGTTGTAATTATGAAAATATTTAGTAACTATATACTTAAGTATTTAAATAATATATTAGTTAATTTAAATAGTATTTAATTATAAAAATATAAATAATTAGTGTATATTTAAATATTAATTTAAAGTATTATAAATAAGCTTATTATTATTATTATTATGACCCTGTAAATATTTAGTAATTATATACTTAATATTTAATTTAAATATTATTTAATTATAAAAATATAAATAGTAAATTTAAATTTAAATATCAATATAAATATAAAGTATTATAAATAAGATAATAGTTATTTTAGTGAATCAAATAATTTCATGTGTATTAAGTAATGTATTTGTTAAAAGATGTTTATTAAATAGGTGCCGATTAGTAACTAATAATAGGAGAGAGGTTGTTGTGGGAGCGCGATGGTCGTGAATAGGAATCACCGTTTGTATATTTTTACTAAATAATAGAGTTAACTAGATATACTGATATTGGTAAATATTTTTTAAATGTGCCCATATAGATAACTATTTTTTGTAGCTACACTATTTCAGGGAGAAAAACTCATATATGCTTTACGACAATCAAGGGTTATTACTCGTCATTAGCGCTCGATAACTTCGTCATTGTTTGCTATACTTTTACATTTTGTTTTTTATTTTTATTTTTTGTCACCTTACTATTTTTTGACTGGACCGTAAGTATATAAATGCACATAGAAAGAACTGGTCAACGATACCAAAAAACCTTTTTTTATTATCTTTTATATTGAGCCCACACACACACAATGATTCCTCTCACACATAGCAACACAACCAAGATGAGAGCAGTCCCTGAATGTTTTACAAGGTACATCATTACTACCGTCTTCATTCTTAGATTGAATTTGATCAACCACTAATGATTTTTCTTGAGCAAGCACACATGTTATTTGTAAGCCTGCAACATATATTTTATCATCAATAAACTAGGAACATGCTTAAATATAAGATGAATCAATATATATAAACAACATACCATAGACCGAGAACAATAAGGCGACCAAGAATGTCATCTTCAATGAAGTTGCGGTCATGTTTGAATAGATTAAAATGCAATAAGGTGAGAAGTAAGCAATTAGTATCTACTTGAATGTAAAGAACTATGTATGCATGCACCGGTATATATAGTGCTTTAAAATAATAATTTAAGTAAATAGGCTAAAAAATTATCTTGAATCATCATTAATGTTCATATAAAGGCTTATAAATTTCGTTGTGTTAATTTATGCTATATTATATGAAATAAAATGGTATGATATCATATTTTATTAAGACTTTAAAGTATACATTAGCATAATATTGCGATTTCATTGTATTGTATATTGCGATGTTGTATATATTGCATTGCATTGCATTGCATTGCATTGCATTGTATATTGTATTGTATTGTATCATCTCATGACGTAGCATATCATATTATATCTTATTATTTGATATCTATCTATCTATACTAATATAGTAAAGGTTATCAATCCTATGTGCCATCCATACAATAACTCTCCCTTTTTATTGACATGTGGCAATTCAAACTAACCATTTTTAACTCATTTTTTTTACACATGGCATTCAAATAGTGAGAACCCGATATTTTTTTATTCGGGTCCGTCTAACCCGTTAAACAAACAATTCAGATCCCATATAAAGTTTTTTTTGTATGTTGTTCGTATAAATAACATTCGATTTTAGTGAAAGCTTTGAATGTTGGTATGTTGTTCGTATAAATAACATTCGATTTTAGCATTATGGTTTTTGATGCTGTTTTTTTTTGTTATTGTATAGAGTACATTACATGTTTAACATTTATTAGAAAAAAATGATAAAAGAGACAAAATTCTGCATTTTTTGCTATCTTTTTGTCGATTAGGATTATGGTTTTTTATGTTGAGCCAAAAGTTTGTATCTTTTGTTATATGTGTTTATTAGGAATACGGTTTTTGAGGTTGTTTCTTGTGAACGTATAGTGTACATTACATTTTTAGAAGTTGTATTAAAATTGGTAATATTGAATATATTATGGTGTTCGTCAAAATGTTTTTGCTGGATTTGTGCCGTGATGTTTTAGGAAACTATTAACATGAATTGGTTCTTTGTTTTGTTTGTAACATGGTATTGTTTAATTTGTTATAATCTTAGTTTAGGTTCTTCGAATATGTTATTAACTAGTGGGATTTCCGCGCTTTGCGGCGGGCTTACGATCGGCATTGACTCGGTTTGTTAATGTATCAAAACCGTATTGGCTCGGTTCTTATAGCAACCAAAAGAGATACACCCAAAAGGATATCGGTGCGTGTTTTACATCGATCGAAAACTATAGAAATAAATACTGATACTGGTACCGATGTTGTTTAGGTGGCCATCAGTTCGATCACTAGCACTTGTTATAACATATAGTACTAAAAATACTTTGTTGCAATACAAACTTTATTTTTAATCAGTTTTGTACCATCACGTCGTGAAAATCATAAAAACGAATATGCTAATGGTAATGATATAGTTCGAGTAGTATTGGTTCGGTTATTCACCATATAGAACAAAAAAATTCAACTACATTTACCCATTCGCTTAAATTTCATATCAAATCGTAGGTTAAAATAAGCATGTTGCAACGATGTATTCAAAATTTTATATTATGTTACTCAAATAACAAAAAAAGGTAAACAATGTACATAAATAACTCAACGAATTTTGTATCACCATGTCCAGAAAATCATAAAACCAAATACAACACCGGTATCGGTGTTCGTTCGAATAATTTTTTATGGAATCGTAGATAAAAATAAACACGTCGTAATAATATATTCAAAAGTTTAGTAAACGTCATATTATATTACTTAAATAACGAAAATGGTAAACTTCTTATAAAACGTCATATTATATTGCTTAAACAAGGAAAGGGGTAAACTACATCATTTTATGCTACAGTGTGCGACTTGGTTTTAAATAAAATTTAGAGTTAAATGCCATTTTAGTCCCTGTGGTTTGGGCCATTTTGCCAGTTTAGTCCAAAGGTTTCATTTTTAACCTGTGGGTCCAAAAAGGTTTCACAGTTTCCATTTTAGTCCACTGGGTTAACTTCTTCCATTTTTTCTGTTAACGAGAAGGCCAATTCGGTCATTTTATATGGTTGAATTGCCCTTTTAGTTAACAGAATTACATACAAAATGACCAAATTGGCCTTCTCGTTAACAGAAAAAATGGATGAAGTTAACCAAGTGGACTAAAATGGCAACTGTGAAACCTTTTTGGACCCACAGGTTAAAAATGAAACCTTTGGACTAAACTAGCAAAATGGCCCAAACCACAGGGACTAAAATGGCATTTAACTCTAAAATTTATGTCTAAAGATAGATAAAAATAAGCACATCGTAATGGCGTACTCGGAATTTATAAAACATCATAATTTTAAGTTATAAAGAAAAAACTTAATCTATTCAAAAGGAATTAAAAATAATTATAAAAATAAAGAAAAAACAAAACAACTTTTGCATGGACGCCACTAACAATTCAATTTAAAAGTAATTAAGAAAATATAAATCAAAATAAGATACTGTACAACTCCTTTCAAAATGTAAGGTATAAGAATATTAGATTACACATGTAAAAATTGTAAGTATTTGATTATGTAGGTTCTTATGATCGGTTGTGTGGTGTTACAGTTTAGGTCATTATGATCAGATGTGCCGTTTTACATTTATAATTATTCATATTTTTGTATGTACTCCTAGTTCATTGTTTATTAACTCGAATATCATACATTGAAAGTTACTGACTTTTAAGCTTGTGTATCACTTTAATCTTATACCTTTAAAGTATTATTTCTTTTCCAGATATTGCATACATTAACTTAGACGTCTACTTTCAATTTGGATACAGGACGGTTAGTCATTAATGCGAATAGTTTTGGCGATTGAAACTTCTTTTATTTTCAAAACAAACTTTGTAGGAAATTCAACATGTGTAATGGCGGTATCTACATATGTTGAACATGCTATGAAATTTCTTTAGAAAATATAACATATGTGAAAACATTTACTCTTTATTTTTACACTGATCCCACTAAAAAAAATCTAAGAGGTTATCTTTATTGAATTTTGTTATTTATAATGTTTATATTTGCAAACATTATGGAAACCTAATCCTTAAATACTTTATAATCTCCTTTTTTTTAATCTTTGACTATTACACAAATGACTGTTCTGACTTATGGTTACTTCTGATGAGCATGATCAACCTCTTGATATTTCATTGTAAGTTTTCTTGAATTATAAATCATTCGATTAATGATTTATCTTTATTTCCCATTTAATATTTATCTTCAATAATATTATTAATATCTTATAACCGCCAAAAAAAATATTTATAATATATTTTTATTATAAGCATGGTTTGTTCAAATACATTGTGTTTGCAAGATTATAAACAATATAATTTGATTTATTTATAAATATATGATAATTATAATTCTTTTATACCATTATTTAAATTATTGATCCTAGTTATATGTCGACATACAAAAAAAGAAAACACACATATATTAAATACTAAATAGCATTACAAAACTGATAACTTATAAAATATAAAAATGTTACTATTACCACTAAACACTTTTTAAGGTTTCTTCCACTCTCTCCTTCTTGAATTCAATTTCATTAGATCTTTTGTTTTGCAGATCACTCAACATGTCGTAAATCTTCTAATCTTGCATTAATTGTACTGTGATGAATTCTTCTTCCTTATCCCTAAACTCTGAGGAGTAGCATGTAGAACTTCATCAAGCAACACAATATTACTCTAGGTTTGGTTTTTATATTTTTCGTTTAGGATAACAACTTTTGTATTGATTTCTATGTCTTTTCTCTGTTCTTCAAGTGAGCATCTTGAAAAAGTTGATTTCACTTCGTTAGTATCACCCCAATGGTAATAACTTTTGTTTGCCATTAAGATTGTTGCTAATGTTTTTTTGAGTGTTCGTTTTTTGGATGGATGATTTTTGTAAGTGCAGTAAGCGTGTAACAATAGATCAATTGACTTTAAGGTCATTTGGGGAAAATCTGTAATGTTCTTGTATTAGTGACTTGAGGTCATGAGGCTATATAAATAGGGTGATCAAGCTTGTATTTGTAAGATTTTCTAGATACTTTTTAGGGTTTCACATTCACATTCTAGAGAGAGAAAGTGGGGGGTTTGTCATGTAAACAATATTTAACATAATACAAGCCTAATTTTATTTAGATTCATGTTTGATCTTGATTGTGTGATTGATATACCACATCGTGTTTGACGGATTCCACATGTTAATCGATCGAATCGTTATTAGAGTTTGGTGCTCCAATTTTAGGGTTTCACAACTTTCGAGTTCATCATTTGTGGTGCTATACTCAAATTTAGATCTAATTTGATGTTTTATATTGCTAAATTTCATGGATTGAGTAAAAAGTTGGTGAAAACTTTGGGGTTTTTACGAATATACTCAAGATCAGTAGGTGATTTGACTAGAGAATTGTTAAAATAGACGATTTTAAAGATTCAATATATTCTATATTGTGATTTTACATTCAAATTTCATATCTGAAATAAACATGTTACACAAATTCTGTCACATCAGCTCCATTCGTTTCTTATTCAACATCAAATTCAAGATATTCAAAATCAAAAACTTCATCTTCAAGATTGGTTGTTCTTCATATGTGTAAAAGAGAGAAAGCTTCCTAGAGAGAGAAACGTGCAAGAACACACATAGTTTTAGAGAAAGTATAGCTGAAAAGTCAACTTCATGTGATTTCTAGGGAACTAGGTTTTGAAAAGTCAACTTCCATTAGTGCTTTAGAGTTGTTTAGATAGCTGATAAAAATGAAAATAAATTGAATGTGATGGATTATAGCTGATCTTTGTAGTTGTTTGAATCAATTTTTTTACAAAGTGATTGTTTTGGACATAAAAGAGTGGGTCGGCTGTATTTGAAAATAGTTGCGTCGGGTATACTCTAATATCTTTGGGCCAAGTTCCTTGGAAAATTTTGATTTGGGATTGTTCGTTAAAGCAGGTCAGTTTAAGATATTGTTTTAGGCAGTAAATAAAGTGTTCAAGCTCAGGCCAACATTGCCATTCTAGGATACATTTTATGAGTGTATATTAAGAATTGTGTCAGGTTGCAAATTTTAAGAAGTTCGTGGGCCATCGATTAAATTTCAAGAAGTGTGATCCTCTGTGACTTGCTCGAAAAAAGACTGAGAATTTTGAATTCGCATATAGTTCACTACGTGTGAATTTGTTCGTGAACTTGGAAAAATTTTCTCAAATTTTCAAACATGACTATTTTTTAAATAAGCCACAATGTTTTTATTTACTTCTTAGTATTCGAAATGGAAAGAGAGTTTTAAACTGTACTTGAATTCTATTGCTCAGAAAATGTGGATTTGTGTCACAGAAGGCTATGTTATACCAAATACAACTCAAGGTTTTACAAAAATATATGACTGGGGAAGAAAAGAAAATTTGGGAGCCAGAAGAAAATGCTTTTTCGGCAATCACTAAGGTTGTATCTCATGAAATTCTACATACTTTCAAACTCAAAGAATCTTCTAAATATTTATGTGATTGTATGGTAGAAAGATTCTAGGATCAAGCAAAGAATGCAATTTCTAAGAAATCACAGGTAGATCAAGCAAAGAATTCACCTTCTAAGACATCACAGGTAAATTTTAAGCAATCAGATAAAAGATGTCCAAGATGCAAAGAATTCGTGTCACCCCTAATAGATGCAAACTGAATATATTCACCTGTAAGATGATATTCTCATGCATATCTTGATACGAGAGTATGTCGTGTGGTGGGAACCGTTGGTTAATATGTTATAATATTACCTAATTTGTATCACATTAAACAATGTCAGCGATATAAACATGTTTGAGTTTAAGTGGACAATAATACTTATAGTCGAAGTAAACTGTTTGAGACTGAGTGTTTCATCAAAAGAACAACGGTGCAGCTGACTAGTCTCATTCAAACTGATATGATCCTCTTGCACATAAAAATATGTGTACGTATTTTCTATATTTGTTATTGAAAATTCAAAAAGATTTTAGGTGTGTTTTAGCATAAACTTCGTAAAATTCAAAAAGAATTATCTTTTCAAATTATATTTGATAGTCTTCCATAGAAAACTGATAAAATGAAAATTTTCTTATGCATGGAGGCATATTTGAGATAAACACGGGTTTATCCAAAATTGTGAATTAGTCTAATGGGACTTTCGAGAAGTTGTTTATGATAGTGAACAGACTAAAGCTTATAAATGCATGAGGTGCAGAATTCAGGATACTCACCGGAGTCCAAAATTCGAGAAGATCACGGGTTATTTCAACACCTCTCAGCAACCAGAAACTTGCTAAAGCTTTCTCATGAGGATCTATGGATTTGATGACACGATGGCCGATCATCTGTCATACTTGAAATTCTCCTGAGTTAGATTCAAGTTTATCAGATCGCTGAACACCTGATCCTCATATGAACAAAAGATACTGAGCTAGGAAACTTCCTCCTACATCTTCTAAAGCACTCAACAAAATAAGAGCTGGAAAAAGTCCTAAAAGTTGCAGTCAAGTTCATCAGACCAGTTCTTGATGACTAACGGTGCTTGAAAGGATTAAAAATTAGATGCATTAGCTTAGGGGGAGTATGTAAATGCAGTAAAGCTGAAGCATTCAAAAGATATAAAGTCAACGAAGAAATGAGAGATTGATGTTATTGTTAAGGGAGAGTCTGTAAGTGCAACAAATTGTAACACTAGATCAATCCGACTTTAAGGTCATTAGGGTATATTGGTAATATTCTTGTATTAGTGACCATAGGTCAAGGGGTGTTGGACCCAGTATGGCCTTAAAACAACTTCTTTTCACGTAATATGGCAAGTGATTTCAGTAGATGTGAAAAAGATGTGCGGAAATGGAAATCAGACTTTCAGAAACAAGACCTACAGAATTATCAAGTTTATATCACTTTGAAACAAAATGGTTTACAAGGTGATTGTAAGATTATTATCTAATACAAATGAATCTTAAATTCTGTGGGTGAGAGGGCAATGGAGTTTTGATGTATGTATGAATGATAAGCTTCAAACTCACTTTGCTTCTCCTGGTTGAGCCTTCTATTTATAGAAGGCTGGGTGCATGAATAAACAATAGTTTATTCATGCAATAAGTCCTGCAAAAAGTGGCCAATTGACATATTCATTGAATCCAACGTTCAAGTTGCCTTTTTCATCATGATATCCAATATTGTCAACTTGCTTCGGTAATTGTGGCAGGATAGAGCCAATTTCAGACAAGTGGGGTATTTCATCAGAATTCTGATAAACCACTTCATCAGAAATTCTGATGAAAAAATCATCAGAAAAATCCTGATGATCAGAATCGTCACAAACTGATGATATTTCATCAGAAATATCATCAGATCCATCAGAAATGATCTTCTCTGATAATCCAATTCAGCTCTTGATCAACTTGTGATTCCTTGAAGTAGATGCTGTGTATTTCAATTGTCCCATCTGATCTTCTTGTTCTTGTTTGTGATCTTCAGGACTGTAATCTCTTCACAGATCCAGTTGATTGTGATTTTCTTCAATACTTACAAATAAAGTTTCCTAACAGTTTCCCCCTAAGTATTGTAAGAAAATGAACTATCTCTATATCTAACATAAACAACTTTCTTGAAAGAGAAATTTAAAAACAACTAAGTTCAGAAACATAGAACATAGTCAAACCAGCCATAAATCAGACAAACATAAAATATTGTTCAAAAACAGGAATTTAATCTCATCAATTCATTAATTGGTCTTCACTCCACTTCTGTATTTGTCTCCTGGTTTCAGCCTTTTCTTGTGATCTATTGCCTTTTGAGTTTCTTTGTACATTTCTTTGTACCATCCTCTTGCTTCCATCCAGTTTTCAATGCATTCTTCAATTGTTTTTCTCAGTTGTTCATTGTTCTTTCCTTCTTCTTGAGTTGCTCTTGTTTTTCATTCATGCAGTTCCTTATATATTTTAGAGTTTGATTTGAATACCTGCATATATCACTGATTCTGAATAGAGCTTTCTCTTCATTTGCATCTTTGAAGACTACACACATTTCTGGTTGGTCAAAGATTGCTCCAGTTCTTACTAGTTTGGAAGGGATTTCAGCTAGAATTGAAGTGTTGGGAGGAGGTATTAGCACCTTGTTGTTGTACTCAAAATTGATACATAGATCAAAGTTTGCCAGTGCAGCCCTTTTGTATAGCTTTGCTCCTGCACTTTTGAGGCTTTCAAGGGCTCTTTTGATTACAGCTGAATTACCTTTCATTTCATCAATGATATTCTTCATTTTGACTATTCCCATTGGGTGAATATCATCAGCCAGATTTGCATCAGTAACCTTTTGTTCACTGTTATCTTTTCTGATCAGGGTATACTTGTTTTGTGCTTCATATCCTAAGATGCCTCCTCCAGTGGTCAAAGTATCAATTCTTTCAATTGATACTATTGGATTGGTCATGTGCTTGTGTAGAATTACCCAACCTCCATTGTTTCTGTTTTCAACAATACCTTTACTCATTGGAGAGAGTGGTCTCTTTGGGTTGTCTTCTGGACCTTTCCAATATTACTGCTTTAGATGTTCTTCAGGGTACATAATAGTGTGTAAATCACCTGTCACCACATCCATTTCTCTGATGTTCCCTTCTGAATCTTCTATCATTTCTTTTCTTGGCCTTTTTGAGGAAGTCACTTCAAGTTCCATTCTTCTCTTCTCTCTTGTATCCATCCGTATGCTTAACTCTGTTTCTCCTGTGATGGCTGTAGAAGATGACTGAACTGGAACATGGTCTTTCTGCTGTACCCTTGATGTGTCTGGCTTTGGGACATTTGGTGGAGGACCCATGAGTAATTTTTGTTTATCTGGAGGTGGACCCATGGGTTGCTTCTGTTTTTGAGTTGTTGAAGTTTCTGTTTGTTTGGTTTGAACTTGTTGAATGGTTTCTGGTTGATGTTGAGGAGTTTCTGATCTCCTTGCTTGTCTTTCTTGTGGAATTGGGGCTTCCAGTTCATGAAGATCGACTTTTGCTAATCTAGCAACATTATACTGCAATCTCTCTACTAACAAATGAACATTAGTGAGAAGTTGAGTATTTGTTTCTTCTTGTTTCTTCATTTTCTGAAACTCCTGGTTTTCTTGATTTCTTTGTGCAGTCAATTCCATCAACAGTTTCTCAAAAGCCTCAGCCATGCTGCTGTTGTTGGCTCTGAGGAACTGTATTTCTTCAAGAATCTTCCCTGAACTTGAGCTTTCTCCTGAAGTTGCAACCTCAGCCATCTTTTTCTTGATATCATACAGTTCCTTGAGAGCCTTCTCTAATTCTGATGAGCTCTCTTTGTTTTCTGATGACTTTTGCAGTTTGTTGAGGGCTGCAGCATTGTCTTCTGTTTGCTTCTGCACAGCTTTGACAGTTTCTGATAAAACCTTGATATCTGATTTTTGATTTCTGATTTCTTCTAGTATCAGATCAAGTTTTTCTTCTGTGGCTGTTTTCCCAGTGGCAGTTGTGTCTTCAAGTTCCTTGTGAAGTTGTTTAGGGGACATAGATTGATGTCCTAGGGAAATAGGAGAAACAACTGATGTTCCCCTTCCAACACCAGCAGAAAACACATTCTCTGCTGTTCTGAGGTTAAGAGGATTTGAAGATTCCAAATTCTCAATATCCTCACCAGAAAATTGAAACACATTCAAGTTCTGGTTTTCCTCATATCCTTGAACCTTTTCAGGTTCTCCATGAGTTGTTGAGAAACTCTTAGTTTTCTCATCCAGGTTTCCTTGATCAGCAGGCTGATCTCCACCTGTTGCCACCACATTTTCCTCCTCAGAATCTGATTCAGAAAATGGGTCCTTGTTTTCACTCACATTTTGTTTTTCAGAAATGGTGCCTCTAAGTAAAATTTCATGTTTTCCTTGAATTTATTCATCAGAATCACTCTCAGAGAAATGAAATATGTTTAGTTTGGAGTGTTGTGCACCTGTTTCTCCCATATGTGAGATTTCAGCATGATGTTCTTCTGCCACATGACTCATATTCACATCTTCATCAGCTGGATGAGAATCAGATTCACCCCGCTGTTCCATTCTTGGTGTGCTTGACTCTTTTGCATTATGCTCCATGGGGGACACATTTTCAAAAACTCCTCTGTTTTCTGGCCTTTTGTTCAACATCTTCAGATATTCTGCTCTGTATGGTGAATCTTCTGGTATGATATTCATCATTCTTTCTGATAGAGCAGGCACATCATAACCTGACTTCCAAGATCCTATGGCAGTCCAAGGTCTCATAATTTCTGTTTTCCACATATTTTCTGATGCTGGAATTTCTAGGTTTTTTTTCAGAAAAGGCATTAGAAATTATGATTGACAGAAATCTGGGAAAGGGTAGATGTGAATCTATCCTCCCAGTGTTTGTCAGAATTGATCTTCTGATCAGAATAAATATTTCTGTTCCAAAATCAATGTCCAACCCACTAATGAGACTGAACATGATTGTTAGAATATTCTTATTTATCTGATCTGTACCTCCAATCTTTGAAGAAAGACACTTGTTCAGAATCTCCATTAGAACTTGCCAGAAGGCAGGTAGCTTGTTTCTCTTGAATTCATTGATCTTTGAAATCTTTGTCTTGTAACCCATTACAGCATCGAGTTGTGAGAACATATCTTCTTTTACTGGTGCTTCTTCATAGCTTTGGCTTAAGGGTAGTTCCAAACATTCCCTTATTTTCTCTGGTGATATAATAATAAAGATATTTCCCCACACATGTGCTGTTAGCTCGAGTTGATTTGAGACTTTAAGAGTTTTTACAACTTTTTGTATCAGTTCTTCTGGTACCTCTCTGGTCTTTGTGAGGGCTTAAGATATAGGGCATCTGGTCAGAAATTCAATGAGAATTTGACACTTCAAATCATACAGTTCAATGTTATCATTCATTGCTTCATTGTTGCTCTTTAATGGAAGAAATTCAGCTTTAGAGATGAAGGGAACAGAGTGTTCAGTTGGTGGTATGTTGATGTTGATAGTTGCCATTGAGAATTTTGGTTTTTGATTCGGAAAGGGTTTTAGGGTTTCGAATTTGAAGGTTAAAGATGGAAGACTCTGTTTTTGAATGAGGTATTTATAGTGTGTACAGATAGAGATTCTTGAGTGTTTGTCGTGGGTTGTTTGTATTCAAGGTGGTTAATGACACCTTTATGATGTTTTAATCCTTTAAGGAAACAACCGTTTTTGAAAAACCTTTGGTTTATCTCTAATTTAATGTAAATCCTTTAATGAGACTTAGAGATTCCAATGATTTTGCGGATAAACACTAATGTCCAACTTGCACCTTTTCTCCATGTGGGACCCTTTTAGTTTCAAAAAGGTCCAATAGAAACCTTTTCCGAGTTTGTGTGTCTTCCCAGGTTTTCCTCTTGATAATATATATCAGAAAAATTCTGAATAAAACTTTTGAGAGCTGTATTTTCTTCATATATCACCAGAATTCATTTGATTCATTTACAGAGGATGAATCATCATTTTTTTAGATGAGAGGGAATAAGTAGAGTTCCGAGATTTTTACTTACATTGCAGTCTTGCAGTTCTGAAATCTACACCTTTGTTCTGATATACAGGAAGTATTTTTCATACAGCTTGTTCCAATCCTCAGAAAAAAAAATTTGAATGAAACTTATTTCAAAAAAAATTTAGATGGTCATAAGTTTCTTTAAATCTTTATAAAAGCATTGTTTTTCTGATGATATGTCAAACTTCCTAGCTTTCAAGAGATTTTTCTGATAAAAATTTGATTTTCTGATTTATTGTCAGATTTTCTGGTTACTTTGAAAATTTTCTGGTGAATGATCAGATTTGTGTGACTTTTTGAGTTTTCTGAATAAATACCAGATTTTCTGATTGATTTCAGATTTTCTGAGTTTCACTAAATCCTGTCAGATCTCATGTGAGTTTCACCAGATTTTCCTTGTTTTTATCAGACATGTTGTGTTTGTTCCCCGTAGATCTATTGAATCATTTTTTTTGAAAAGATAATTAAAGCAAACCTGATATATAATAACAAAAAAAACATAAAACACACAGCAAAGAAAAAAAACAACTACTCCTCCTCCTCCTCCTCCAACACGTTGTACATGCACTTCACATATAACCAAAGACTGGTTATTCGACCGGTGTGATTCGTTGATGGCGTCAGGGTGGCTTCACTAATGTTTTCTTGAAGTACCAGCTCGGCCCTTGGATAGAAGCTTCTCACTCCTCCGAAGTCCAGCTGACTTGTGATCACCTTGGTTACGAATCGAGGGTAGATCAGAAAGGGTTGACGGTCGTGGATGTTTGCTTCTAGGTCTCTCATGAGAAACTTAGCATAGTTGTAAGGTTTTTCCTGTACAACAGCATGAACCACTTCCATCATCATATGAGACAGCTCGTTGAAGTGTCCAATCTTCTTGGAGAAGCAGACACTTAGCTGTGTTACCAAAAACTGGAAAGGTGGTATAAAACCTGATTTGCTAACAGCCCTTGACGAGTTGTTTGTATGATAGCCCATTTCAGTCAAGGTCTGTTGCACATTTGCCTTATCCATAAATTTGATTTCATGATCATTACCCAGTTTGAGGACATTTCTGATTGTTTCCTCTTTTAGGGTAATTTTTACCCCCATAACCTCACTTTCAATCCACACGAAAGTACCACTAAAAATGATTTGAGAGTTCCACCAGAACTCTTGGAGAAGTTATGGATAAATGGTGACATGTGATGATACAGCAAAGCCCAAAGGACTTCGCATGATCATATTGTACACAAACCTGCAGTCCTCCCATGCAGGTCCTTCCAAGTTGGATCTTAATCTAAGATTATGAAGTCTGTGAAATGGGAGAGGGAATTGAGTAGCTTTCATCAATTTTGAGCGACCCATTTTAAGATAAGAAAAATTCTGTCGAAGGGCTTTTGAAGAGATGATTTTGGTGTGAGGTAAGTTCTTTTCAGGTTGTTAATATTTATAGATGAAAGTGATGGTTCCCTATAAATGATATTAACAGCCAACCCTTTTCTCTTCAATTAAGACGATATCTGTTGCAATGAATGTAACAGTGAATGTGACAGTCTACTAAGCCCCATGTGTGAGTAAGCATTTAATGACTAGGCGGCTTCTTTCATAGCTCCTAATGATTCTAGTGCCTACGTGTCACTTAAGTTTCTTATGAAAAAATGACGTTGCATGCATTTGCAGAAGAAAAATGAAATTCAATATTCTGGAAAAATTTTGAGACGGTTGATTTTCACAGCTGTATGGAACTTCATCAGTATGCATGTTACTTTTCCCCCTTTTTGTTTTTTTTAATAAGAAAGAAAAAAAATACAAAAACAAAATATACACAAATATAAATATATACAATATGTGTGTGTGGGGGATATGCAAATTATGAAGATGGAAGATTATGAAGATTACAAATTATTCTGATGTTTCAACCTGGTTTCTGATTTTATATCAGAACTTCTGGTGATTTCACCAGATATTCTGATATTCCTTCAGATTTTCTGATAAATCATCATTTATTGATGATCCGTCAGATTTTCTGATGTTCCATCATATTGATGAATTGTTTTGTCAGAAACAAGTTGATTTGTTCTTTGATTATCAAAACTTTGATGATCATCAATTTCGTTTTTAATTTGTGTCCTTGTGTTTTCTGAAAAATCTTCATCATTTAAATTTACCATGCCAAGTTTGCTGATCAAAAAATTGTGTCTCTTTTCATCAAGAGGCTTTGTAAAGATATCAGCAATTTGGTTTTCAGTTGGAACAAAATACATTTCAATGTTACCTTTCTCCACATGATCTTTTATGAAGTGATATCTGACATCTATGTGTTTGGTTCTTGAGTGATGAACTGGATTTTTTGTTATTGCAATAGCACTTTTTGAGTCACATAGAATAGGTATTCTTGTCAGAGTTACTCCATAATCCTTCAGTTGAGTTTGCATCCACAACACTTGTGAACAACAACTTGCTGCTGCTACATATTCTGATTCTGCTGTTGATGTGGCAACACAGTTTTGTTTCTTGCTTGCCCAACATACCAATTTTTCTCCCAAGAGTTGACAGGCACCAGATGTGCTTTTTCTGTCAATTTTACACCCTGCATAATCTGCATCTGTGTATGCAATTAATTCAAGGTTTGTATCCTTTGGATACCAGAGACCAATTTTTGATGTGCCTTTAAGGTTTGAAAACCCTTTTTACAGCTTTTAGATGGGATTCTTTGGGATCACAATGATATCTGGCCAGAAAGCATGTTGCAAACATGATATCTAGTCTGCTTGCAGTTAAATATAGCAGTGATCCTATCATCCCTCTATAGGTTTTAATATCTACACTAATTCCATCTTTGTCAGAATCTAACTTGTTCCCTGTTGCCATTGGAGTTTTTGAAACAGAGCAGTTTTCAAGTGAGTATTTTTGTAAAATTGTTTTCACATATTTTGATTGACTCAAAAATATTCCATCAATTCTTTGTTTAACTTGTAACCCTAAGAAAAAGGTTAACTCACCCATTATACTTATTTCAAAGTGGCTGGTCATCAATTTTTGAAATTTGTCACAACATTTTTCATTTGTTGATCCAAATATAATGTCATCAACATATATCTGGACCAGCAGAGTATGACCTTTGTGTGTTTGGAGAAAAAGTGTGGTGTCAATAGTACCTTTGGTAAACCCAGAATTGAGTAAGAAGTTTGACAAAGTTTCATACCAGGCTCTAGGAGCTTGCTTCAACCCATACAAGGCTTTGTTTAATCTGTAAACATGATTTTGAAATTTTGGATCAAGAAAGCCTTCTGGTTGCTGCACATAAACTTCTTCCTCAATTTTACCATTCAGAAAAGCTGATTTTACATCCATTTGGTAAACTTTGAAATCCTTGGATGCAGCATAAGCAAGAAAAATTCTTACAGCTTCTAATCTAACTACTGGTGCAAAAGTTTCGTCATAATCAATACCTTCTTGTTGACAGTAACCCTTGACCACTAACCTTGCTTTGTTTCTTGTGATTATGCCATTCTCATCAGATTTATTCCTAAATACCCATTTTGAGCCTATGACAGATTTGTCTTTTGGCTTGGGTACCAGATCCCATACCTTGATCCTTTCAAACAGATCAAGCTCTTCTTGCATGGCCCGAATCCAGTTTGGGTCACTTAGAGCTTCTTTGACAGATTTGGGTTCTACTTTGCTTAAGAACCCAGAAAATGCACACTCATGTGCAGTTGCAGATCTTGTTCTGACACCATCTGCAGGATTGCCAATGATGTCAGAATGAACATGTCCTTTGATCCATCTTAACTTATTGTGAAAAGTTGTTGGTTCTGATGGATTTGAAGTTTCCCCCTGAACAGGTGCTTCAATTGTGTGTAAGATATCAGAATTCTGAGGTTCTGATGTACTACACCTTTGTTCTGCAAAGTTAGTACATGAAGTATCTTTTGATTTGTTTTTGAAAGGATTATCATGTTCTAGGAAATCTTCATTTATCATTTCAAAGAGATGTTCATATTTTTCTTGTTGGTTAGAAAATTTTATTTATTTCATGTATTCATCAGAAACATACAGACTTTCTCTGATTGTCCTTGTGTACTCTGTTGTCTCAAGTCATTACTTCTTTCAGAAAAATCAAGCAAGCATGGTTCTGGCAGCTTCTACCAAGGTCATATTCCTTCTTTCAACCACCCCATTCTGTTGGGGTGTTCTGGGAGCAGAAAAATCATGAGAAATTCCTTTACTTACAAGAAAATTCTCAATTTTTGAATTCTTAAACTCTGTTCCATTGTCTGATCTGATCCTTCTGACTGTTAGTTTTAACAGATTTTCAATTTTCTTTATAAAATTAATGATCAAATCAGGAGTTTCACTTTTCTTTCTCAAAAATTCTACCCATGTGTACCTGGAAAAGTCATCTACTATTACTAGTATGTATTTCTTTCCAGAAAAACTTTCTGTACTTATGGGTCCACACAAATCCATGTGTAAAAGTTCCAAATTTTGTGAAATAGAAGACTCATAAATTGATTTATGTGAGCTTCTCTTGGATTTACCCATCTCACATGCTTCACAAATTTTATCCTACTTTGAGGATATCAAAGGTAATCCTTTTACCAGACCTTTGCTTGCTAGTTTGCTTAGGTTTTTGAAATTTAAGTGGGCTAGCCTTTTGTGCCATAACCAACTACTACCTTTGTTGATTTTTGAAAATAAGCATAGTTTTGGATGTTCACTTTCTTCTTTGAAGTCAAAATAGTAAATTGATTTTCTTATTCTTTTCCCACTTAAATAGATTTTATTATCATCTATACCTATTAACAAGCATTTTTCTGGTAAAAAGGTTACCTGAAAACCTTTGTCACAGAATTGACCACAACTCAGCAAGTTATACTTTAAGCCTTCAACATAGGCTACTTTTTCTATGGTCAAACATCCATACCTTATGCATCCATATCCCATGATCCTCCCTTTCACTTCATTCCCAAAATTTACCATTCTACCCAGCCTTGAAACAAAGTTGCTGAGTAAGCTCCTGTCCCCAGTCATGTGCTTGGAGCTTCCTGAGTCGCAGTACCAGATCTGCTGCACATGATGGTCCTGAAATGAAATGATTAGAGGGTTTTTGGTACCCATGCATGCTTGGGTACTGTTTCTGATGGAATTTTAATCAACTTATTTTTTCTTCTTCTTGGTTTTGCATCAGAAACTCTGTTATATGCTGAGCCATTAACAGATTTTACAATTTTCTTTTGAAGATGGTGTTGAACAAGCTTCAGTATGTCAACATACATACAAGAGTTATCAGAATTTTCTGATATTTTTTCTTGTGATGGAATGAGTGGATAATTTTGAAAAGACGAGTGAACTGCTTCTGGAGTCTTTATAGATTCTTGACTGCATTCACTTATGTTTGTTTTGAAGTTTGGTTTATTAAAAGAATATTCAGAACAGGTCGTTTTGCAAGATTCAGATTCTGATGTAAATTTTTCAGAAATCTGATGAGTTGCTTTTACAAAGACAGTGGGTTTACTTCCATTTGATCTTGTATAACCTAAACCCTCTCCTTTGTTCTTTGGTGTGGACTCAATAAAATTTATGAATTCTTTGCTTGTTGAAAACCTCTTACATTGATTTCTTTGTCATTGATTTTCTTGTAAAGATCTTTTCTTTCGTTTTCATAAAACTCAATTTTAGCTCTTTGATCTAAACTATCCTCTATAAGAAGTTGGTTTTCAAGAATGATTTTGTTCAAAGTCCTTTGCAACTCATCAGATTTTCTAATATCTGATTGATGTTTTTCTTGCAGATTTAGAAAATCTGACATGAGCTTGTTTAGCTTGTGTTCAAGATCAAGATTGTCTAAATTTACCTTTTGTTCTGAAGTTTCTGGTAGACCTTCAGAAAGTGCCATGAGGCAGAAATTTGCCAATTCTTCTTCTTCATCATCAGAAGAATCATCAGGTAACCATGTATCTGTACCTGCAATTAAGCTAACTTGTTGCTGCTTCTTTGCTTCTTCAAGCTTTTTCTCATAGTAAGCAACATCCTTGAGCTTTTTGGTCTTGCATTCTGATGCATAGTGACCTCTCTGCTTGCACTTGTAACACACAACTTCAGCCTTCCCTTTATCCTTAGATCTAAATTCCTATTTAGATCTCCCATCCATCCTTCCTCTGTCACTTCTCTGGTATCTCTGGCTACCTCCCCTCAACCTCTGCTCGAATGTTTTGGTGAGTAGTGCCATTGCTTCAGCAAAAGCTGAAAAGTCTGATGATGTATCAGAAGTTTCAAGATTTTGGCTCTTTGATGGTTGTGGATCATTAGTAGTTGTTGATCTTTGTGAGTTTGAGATAAGAGCTAAAGATCCCCCTCTTTGAATGGTTTCTTCAAATATTTCTTCCTCTATGGGGATCAAGATACTGTATAAGTCATGGAGACTCATGTTTCCTAGTTCTAAAGTTGAGGACAAAGTCATTGTGAGACTTCTCCATTCTCTAGAAAGGGCATCAAGAAATTTTATGTTTCTTTCATCATTTGACTTAGTTATTCCAAATTTCTTTAGCTCGTTTAAAAGTTTTGTGAATCTTAGATATGTATCATTTAATCTTTCATTTGGCAAACTTTTAAATCTTTCATAAGATGGGACATTGTTTGTTCTTTTGTTTATTCTCATCCTTTCTCCTCTTTCACAAAGATTTTCCAACTGATCTCATATTTCCTTGGCTGATGCACATGCATCAACTTTTGAAAATATGTCATTGGGGATGGCCATTATTAAAAGTGACTTTGCCCTTTCATCCCCAACCACCAGTTCCTTGTCTTCCGCGCTCCAGTTTATTTCACTTTTGGGAGCGCGGGAGGCAGGGATTGCTGGTGATTGGTCAGTTGCTGGAATAGCTGGTATATCTGTCATTGGTGTATGTGGACCCCTTTCAATGGATTGAAACAGAGCTCGGTAATGACCATTAAGGAAATTGACCATCCTGATTTTTCCCTTGGGGGTATTCCTCTCTGACCAGAGTCGGAGGTTTGGACATAGAACCAATGTTAAAAGCATTATTCCAGGATTGAAAGCTGGCCATATTTAGAGAAAAGAAGATGAGTGATTGATCGTTTGAAAATAGTTTATTCAATCTGCTCTGATACCAATTGTTGGACCCAATATGGCCTTAAAACAACTTTTTTTCACGTAATATGGCAAGTGATTTCAGTAGATGTGAAAAAGATGTGCGGAAATGGAAATCAGACTTTCAGAAACAAGACCTACAGAATTATCAAGTTTATATCACTTTGAAACAAAATGGTTTACAAGGTGATTGTAAGATTATTATCTAATACAAATGAATCTTGAATTCTGTGGGTGAGAGGACAATGGAGTTTTGATGTATGTATGAATGATAAGCTTCAAACTCACTTTGCTTCTCCTGGTTGAGCCTTCTATTTATAGAAGGCTGGGTGCATGAATAAACAATAGTTTATTCATGCAATAAGTCCTACAAAAAGTGGCAAATTGACATATTCATTGAATCCAACGTTCAAGTTGCCTTTTTCATCATGATATCCAATAATGTCAACTTGCTTCGGTAATTGTGGCAGGATAGAGCCAATTTTAGATAAGTGGGGTATTTCATCAGAATTCTGATAAACCACTTCATCAGAAATTCTAATGAACAAATCATCAGAAAAATCTTGATGATCAGAATCGTCACAAACTGATGATATTTCATCAGATCCATCAGAAATGACCATCTCTGATACTCCAATTCAGCTCTTGATCAACTTGTGATTCCTTGAAGTAGATGTTGTGCATTTCAATTGTCCCATCTGATCTTCTTGTTCTTGTTTGTGATCTTCAGGACTGTAATCTCTTCATAGATCCAGTTGATTGTGATTTTCTTCAATACTTACAAATAAAGTTTCCTAACAAGGGGCTATAAATAGGAAAGTCAAGCTCGTATTAGAAAAGAATTTGAGACACTGTGCATTCTAGAAAGTGTGGGAGTTACATGTAAACAACATCATTGATAATACAAGCTTGATTGATATTTAGATCTTGTGTTTGATCGTGTTACACCACATCGTGTTCGTTGGATTCCGCACTCCAAACATGTTTATTGAACGAATCGGTATGAAACGGTCCTTACAAACCTCCTCCTACATCTTCTGAAGCACTCAACAAAATAAGAGCTGGAAATGGTCTTAATGATTAAAGAAGTCAAGTTCATCAGATCAGTGCTTGATGACTAATGGTGCTTGAAAGGATTAAAGATCAGAAGCCCAAAACATTGCTTTAGAGCATTGTTGGGGGGGGGGGATAGTGCACGGTCCTCCCAACCGCCGGAGTGATCCCACTCCGGGAGCCGCTACCCGACCAAGATAGCTCCGTGGTGAATTCCCCTTACCGAGTTCTTACCCTGGGCGACATATGCCACTCCCAAGACTCGAACCCGGGACCTCTCGGAAGAGGTGGGTGTCGGTGGCCAACTGGGCTACCCCAGTTGGTTAGAGCATTGTTGTAACAACCCGCACTTTTGTGCGTTGTTACTACTCGTTATACTCATTACGCCTAACACCAGAGATTCGGATCATAATGTAACTATATCGTATAAATCACTATTCGAAGGATAATCGCATATTTTCGAAATACAATGTCACAATGCTACACTAATATCACACTAACACTCACGGAGGCAGTGAGTGAGGACCTATTCTACCCTCCTCAGTGGCCGTGATGTGTCGAACGTAAACAATTAACGCTAACAAAGACTCTCGGGTGAGTGCTATAGCTCCAGTCGTCGTGACGATGATGACAATACGAGTGAATGGTACCCCGTCAGTCATTATGGCAACACACGATAACGTTCACGATGACATTGAGAAAGGACCTATACTACCCTCCTTGATGACCGTGAGACGTCGTTAATAATCGCGTACTCGAAAGGAAAACCGGGTGTAATTATCGAAACTTTGGATTATGGATACGTAAATACGACCCCTAGTGATATACATGTATATATAATAACAATATACTGATAATATAAATTAATTATGGAAAGTACGTACTTCGAAAACTATCAAAACGATCAAAAACGGAGAAGTCCAACGCGTCAGGATAGCCATCCGGAAGGATAGCAATCCGGACGGATGGTCCATCCGGACGGATGGGCAATCCGGGCCAGAACTCCCTTCTTCTCCTCTGTTGCCTATAAATACCATGTCACATCGCTTGAACAGTGATGTGACAGCTCCCACTCGACCAAACACGCCCCAAGACCCTTTCTCTCGATTTCCTCGCGATTCCGGTAAGATTTCAACCTAAAACTTGCACTTCTACAATCTACACTCGATTCTACATCATTCTATCTTTCAAAACTCAATTTCTAACCGTGAAATCTGCGGATTTGAGGCGTTTTTGAGGTGATGTCACCAAGGGTCCTTATGAACTTCCAGTTGTGACCTCATCCCACCATAAACGACTCAGATCTGGGTGATTTCCACATGTTTTGGTAACAAATCTCGCCTAAATCTATGTATTTACCCAAGGAACTGTGCGATTTCGAGTTAACCCTGAAGAACCATCACGAACGGCCAGATCTGATGGAACGGGGTGATTCCCGGCCGTTAGAGCGGGTCGGAATTGACGTAACTTCAAGTGTTAGTGCGAGATTACACTGTCCCGGTAACTCTACAAGTATTTCTTCCGTTAAAACACTCAGAAACAGAATTCAGAACGCGAAACAGACGTGTTGTCCGCACGGATAACATGTAATCCGCACGGATAACATGTAATCCGCACGGATAACATGTCATCCGGACGGATACATGTCATCCGGACGGAATACATGTCATCCGGACGGACGACGCTTATTCGAACGGATGACAATCCGTACGAATCACCACTTATTTCGAACGGGCAATAATTCGGACGAGTCACCACTTATCCGCACGGATCACACCTTATCCGCACGGATCACACATCATCCGCACGGATCACCTGTTATCCGGACGGATAGCATGTCATCCGGACGGATAACGTGTCATCCGGACGGATAACGTGTCATCCGGACGGATAACATGTTAATCCGCACGGATGAGCACTATTCGACCAAGTGAGTGACTTTTCAAGGCAATCTTGCTTAACCGTACATCTTTTACTCTGTTCTTCAAGGATCAACACAGACGTACTCACAACCGACTCAATCAAGTTGTATTCCCGCTAAATACGCACTGTGAGTATACTTGAACCCCTTTTTAATCGAACTTTGGGTGTAACATACGTTCCTAACAAATCGAACTCATCAAACGAATTATTTAATCAATCGAATTATCACTTGTGAATAACTGTTATGCATAGATATACGTGATGCTAGTTGCATATGTGCTAGGGCTTATACTCGCGACGTCCCACCATGACTAGTATAGTACTATTGCGCCCGACGGGGTCTAGTTATGCCATCGTACATTCGAGCATCGAGGACTTAGTTGGTAGTATCAGTTTTGTGAGTATATATGTCGTGTATTACGTTTATGCATGTGGAAATTCGCAGCTCTTTTAATCTATTATGCTATACTTATCAAACCTGTATACTCGCCAATACTTTTGTATTGACAAATATTTTAACGTATGTTGCAGGTTAGATCGCAGACTATATCAAATCAAGCTAGGAAGTCTAGAAACTCAACTAAAATCTAGGTTGTCGGATTTGTATTGTTCGAGGGGACAAGAAATCTGTGATAACTTATGTGATTGTATTATTTGTTAGTATGGGATAACGAATGTATTAAATATTATCGCAATATAGTTGTTATGGATTCTCTTGAGCAATCTGATTCGCCTAGTGCCGCGCCCCGATGATTCCGCCATCGGTTGGGGTGTGACAGATTGGTATCAGAGCCATAACTATAGGGAATTAGGCCAGACTCGACCTAGTCCGGGTCGACGTCTTAGAAATTGACCTAGTCTATAGTCTAAGTAGGGTTTGTATTGGGCCTACTTGATACTCTCGATCGAAATTACTAAAAGCTACAACTTTGTGTGAATACCGCGTACTACAACTTCACACGAAGAAGCCTTTCCTAAGGCTGAAATACTACTTAGCCTTTCCTAAGGCCGACACAATACACATGTTTTCGAAAATACTCGCATAACGAAACCGAGCGATCCAGTCAAGATCAGGTGTGAAAACCAAGAACTCTTGATAGGATTGCCCACTCAGCGCATTTTCTAGCACGAGAACCTTTCATCGAGTTAGGAGTGACATCCACATCTCGACAAAAGCCTCCATTTCGAAATCTAGTGGAACTCACGAATTTATTCGAGAGCATAACCACAATTAGGAACGAAACTGTTAAGTCAGGGGTGAAACCCATACCTTAATAAGCCGTTCCACTCTCTAAATTGGTTTTCAAAAGCTCTCACCAAGGACTCGACTATCATGATAACTCGAGCCACGTGATGACTAGGAAGACGAATGCCATGAGCTGCATCCCAGTGGAAGCATGGAGTCTTCTAGGTCAACGCGCGCGCACGAGCTTGTTAAATATAGTTGAGTTACCTTGGGTAGTCGACGCCTAAACACCCAAGGCACTCTATCATACGACCTGCCAATCTTACAACTGGTTGGAAACTTATTTACGTTTGAGACTTTACGCTTTATCGATTTCTCGATTTAACGATTTTCACTCCCTACTTTATAAACGCACAATTCGCACAGCCATCGCAATCTAAAACGAAACCCGAATGTTCGCAACAAAACTAACGAATAAGCTAACGCCTTCGCTATCGTTTTCTCACCTCAACGCGTCCTCGCATATTCTAAATCAACCTGTATGTGTATGATTACAAACTACATCTATATATATAAATACGTATAAACAAACAAGTCGTTACGTGAGAACTTAGGAATTTCGTGTTTCCTATGTGGCTCCTATGTGATTCGTATTACTACTATACTATCGCATCAAGTTTTGAACGCGCTCAATCGCATCGCAAAACTCAAAAATCATTATGATCGAATCTCATTCCTAGTCTCTTTCTGTCTAGATGCCTTCCAACAACTCTACCTCGAGACGAGTAGCTAGGAGGAGAGCCAAACGAAGTGTCAATAAGAGGATTGCATCACTTGTGACTAAGGAAGTGAGTAAGCTTATTCCTCGAATTGCCGCTCAAGTGCACTCTCTTAGCAACTCCTGAGCCTCGGAAGACTCCAAGACGGAAGCGCCGCAATCTACTTTTCTCTACAAGCACTTCAAAGCCTGTTACCCGATGGAGTTCACGGGTGAAGGAGGTGCGAATCAACTACTCCAGTGGTTCGATTATATCGAAGTTACCCTTCGTCAAAGCGGGTGTCCCGATAGTTTCCGTACTACTTGCGCTACCGGAGTATTTCAATCACGAGCACTCGACTGGTGGACCGCCGAACGCAACAAACGTGGGATCTCCGCAGCTTACGCCCTCTCTTGGGATGAGCTGAAGGAACTCATGAAGAAAGAATACTGTCCTCCACATGAAATCCAGAAGCTAGAAAACGAATTTTGGGAAATCAAGCAAACCAAAGGCGACAACGCTGGCTACACCGCAAGGTTCAAACAGCTTAGCATAATCTGCCCAAGTCAAGTCAACACTCCAGGGAAAGCCATCACGAAATACATTCGTGGCTTGCCTGAGTGTGTGGGTGATTTTTTCGAAGCTGCAAGACCAACTACCATCGAAGAAGCCTATCGCTTAGCCGCAGAAATCAACAACAAACGACTCATGGAAGGGTTCTTCTCAAAGAATCCTGTCAAGCAAGCTCATCAAGCAATCACCAGTAATCCTTCAGGCGAACATGTTGACGAATCTTCTGATGAATCTACTGACGAATCTTCTGACAAATCTGCTGGCGATTCTTCTAATGAATCAGCTAACGATTCTTCTGACGAATCTGCTAACGATTCTTCGGACGGATCTGCTGCCGATTCTTCTGACAAATCTGCCGACGGATCTTCCGACAAATCAGCCAAAGACTCTGCAAGTGAGTCCTCGGACGAATCCTCCAACGACGACATCTCTTCGCAAGACACCGACAAACCCAGCCGCAAGCGAAAGACTTCAAGCGCGAACTCATCAACAACCGAACTGCTGCAACCGAAACCTCTTCGAACAGTTCCGATGTTTCCAAAATGAGCCTACACTGGAGCTCATCCTCAGTGTTACTCATGCACCTATCATCATCCAGTTGGGGTTGACTGTCGCTATTGTAATAACTACAAACGTTATGGTCACTTCACCCGTAACTGTCGCATCGAACCGTGAACTTGAGTACAACAACAACAGCTCCAGCAAAAGCCTTCAGCATCAAGTATCTAGCTAGCGTAGGATAAAGTTGTAATGATACGATTTTCGACGTTAAGTTCTAAGTTTTGAACCTACTCTATTTACTCGATGTTGCCACTACGCGTAACATTAACTCTCGTTTTCGTCTTCTCTATCACACTCTAGTCGTCGCACTTAGACTAGATTCACACACATACTATATACTATATCACGAAATAATGTGTTTTACCCTCACTACACTTTTAGAACGAGGTACGATAAACGTGCAAGGAACGATTAATCGCGGGTGCACACGTGATTACTTGGGTCAGTGCACGGAGATCATAGTGAATTCTAAGGTGCCATAGCATTTTGACAAAGGTGACACCAAATCACGGGATGAAAGTAGTAGGGGTCAAGCAAGGTGTGCCTTATCATACTACCAAAAGTTCCGTGAAGAAAGTGCCGCGTGGAGTTGAACGTTATTAGACCTATTATACTATTGTGATTATTTTCAACACATTACACGCAATCGCAAGGCGTAACAACTGAAATTGCATCATCGCAAGACTTGTCGTAAGTCTGCAAACGCAATGCAATCGCCTCATCGATGGACTCTGGGGAGTCTACCTCGCAAGACAATTGCATCAACGCAGGACTGGTCGTAAGTCTATTGCAACAATCTCATCAAGCACATTAACGCTCACGACATTTTCGGGTGAGGACCTATTCTACCCTCCTCGATGACTGTGATGCGTCGCAATGTAACGTTAAGCTTGTTCGAAACAAACCCGACTAATCGCAATCGCTTACCTTGTGTATCTCGCAATCTCTATCGCTTATTATGTGAATCTATATCGCCTGCTGTGTATCAATCTATCGTTATACCGTTAGCTGTGATATTCGTGTTAAGTTAGCACGCATGACCTCGCTTCACGAGATGAAGCTCATATGGTTAAGGCAGGGTGTTTTAGCCATATCAGCGATCTTTCGTGGAAAAAGGCCATGTGGGGTCTAATGTTAGTCAAACTCTGTGGTGTTAATTAATCAAAATCGAACCGCATACCTTCCTTGCTTGCAACGCAACCACTGCCGCTTACCGTAATTCGATTCTCATCGCCATCATTACTAGTGATTGTGTTTGTAATATTCGTTTAATCACCTAATCGCTTATCGCATATCGTGTATAGTCTACCGCTTATTCGCGTACCGCTTATCGCTCGCTTGGTGTTCATTGCAGTCTGTATGGTATTAGTACACATGACACCGCTTCACGAGGCAAAACTAACCTAGTTAAGCATGGTGTTTCGCCATGTTAGCAAACTCTTGTGGAAACGTGCCATGTGGGTTTAACGTGGAATCTAATCGAAAACGCGCGATTCGCTCCTCGCTATCAACTCGCCGGGTTAACCTATTCGATTCTATCTTATGCTCGCTTATCAACTCGCCAAGTAAACGCAAATCTATCCGTGTCATACCGGCACACCTGACACTGCCTCACGAAACAGAAGTAATATGGGCAAAGCATGGTGGATACGCCGCTGGTACTTCCTATATATAAATGTTTTAAACATATTAACAAACTTTCGTGGAAAAGTGCCAAGTGGGGCTCGGTAATTAACTACCTTTTGTACTGATTTAAAACGTCTTTTTACAAAATTTTTGATTTAAAACCGGTGGACAAGTGAAATTTTCTCACGACATGGTGTTAATATCGAATCAACTTAACTCCATGTCCAAGGAAAGTTTCAAAAGCCCAGTTTTTCCTTAAACTTTTACAACGTCAAAATAAAAATCATTCTTAAGACATTGGTACGACATCGAGTTCAGCTTGAACCCATGTCATAGGAGAGTTTTCGTAACCCTCGTTTTCATCTTCGAATTCCTTAAAATGATTAAAAACTTAAACTTCCTTGCAACATCGGTTAACATCGACTCCGTTGACCTCTCGTTAAAAGGAAAATTTTCAAAAGATTTTCATCCTAAATTCCTTTTTAATATCTAAAACGAATGTTTCTTGAAACGTTGGTTAACGATCGACTCAGTTAATTCAACGACATGAGAAACCTTTTCAAGCCCTTTAAAATTGCAATCGCATCGAACTAACGAATTCTTCGCAACACGAGGTGCTTTGTAACGACAACTCGTGGGATATTACTTTTGTCTTTACATCGCTTTCTCGCTATCGCAATCGACCTATTTATTCGAAGCACTATCAGTCAGATCACTCGCTGTATCACTACTCGTACAAGACCAACTCGTAGACGTCTGCCTATTGGATTAATTTCGGGACGAAATTTCCTAAAGTAGGGGAGACTGTAACAACCCGCACTTTTGTGCGTTGTTACTACTCGTTATACTCATTACGCCTAGCACCAGAGATTCGGATCATAATGTAACTATATCGTATAAATCACTATTCGAAGGATAATCGCATATTTTCGAAATACAATGTCACAATGCTACACTAATATCACACTAACACTCACATAGGCAGTGAGTGAGGACCTATTCTACCCTCCTCAGTGGCCGTGATGTGTCGAACGTAAACAATTAACGCTAACAAAGACTCTCGGGTGAGTGCTATAGCTCCAGTCGTCATGACGATGATGACAATACGAGTGAATGGTACCCCGTCAGTCATTGTGGCAACACACGATAACGTTCACGATGACATTGAGAAAGGACCTATACTACCCTCCTTGATGACCGTGAGACGTCGTTAATAATCGCGTACTCGAAAGGAAAACCGGGAGTAATTATCGAAACTTTGGATTATGGATACGTAAATACGACCCCTAGTGATATACATGTATATATAATAACAATATACTGATAATATAAATTAATTATGGAAAGTACGTACTTCGAAAACTATCAAAACGATAAAAAACGGAGAAGTCCAACGCGTCAGGATAGCAATCCGGACGAATGGGCCATCCGGACGGATAGGCAATCCACACGGATGGGCAATCCGGGCCAGAACTCCCTTCTTCTCCTCTGTTGCCTATAAATACCATGTCACATCGCTTGAACAGTGATGTGACAGCTCCCACTCGACCAAACACGCCCCAGGACCCTTTCTCTCGATTTCCTCGCGATTCCGGTAAGATTTCAACCTAAAACTTGCACTTCTACAATCTACACTCGATTCTACATCATTCTATCTTTCAAAACTCAATTTCTAACCGTGAAATCTGCGGATTTGAGGCGTTTTTGAGGTGATGTCACCAAGGGTCCTTATGAACTTCCAGTTGTGACCTCATCCCACCATAAACGACTCAGATCTGGGTGATTTCCACATGTTTTGGTAACAAATCTCGCCTAAATCTATGTATTTACCCAAGGAACTGTGCGATTTCGAGTTAACCCTGAAGAACCATCACGAACGGCCAGATCTGATGGAACGGGGTGATTCCCGGCCGTTAGAGCGGGTCGGAATTGACGGAACTTCAAGTGTTAGTGCGAGATTACACTGTCCCGGTAACTCTACAAGTATTTCTTCCGTTAAAACACTCAGAAACAGAATTCAGAACGCGAAACAAACGTGTTGTCCGCACGGATAACATGTAATCCGCACGGATAACATGTAATCCACACGGATAACATGTCATCCGGACGGATACATGTCATCCGGACGGAATACATGTCATCCGGACGGACGACGCTTATTCGAACGGACGACAATCCGTATGAATCACCACTTATTTCGAACGGGCAATAATTCGGACGAGTCACCACTTATCCGCACGGATCACACCTTATCCGCACGGATCACACCTTATCCGCACGGATCACACCTTATCCGCACGGATCACACATCATCCGCACGGATCACCTGTTATCCGGACGGATAGCATGTCATCCGGACGGATAGCATGTCATCCGGACGGTAGCATGTTAATCCGCACGGATGAGCACTATTCGACCAAGTGAGTGACTTTTCAAGGCAATCTTGCTTAACCATACATCGTTTACTCTGTTCTTCAAGGATCAACACAGACGTACTCACAACCGACTCAATCAAGTTGTATTCCCGCTAAATACGCACTGTGAGTATACTTGAACCCCTTTTTAATCGAACTTTGGGTGTAACATACGTTCCTAACAAATCGAACTCATCAAACGAATTATTCAATCAATCGAATTATCACTTGTGAATAACTGTTATGCATAGATATACGTGATACTAGTTGCATATGTGCTAGGGTTTATACTCGCGACGTCCCACCACGACTAGTATAGTACTATTGCGCCCGATGGGGTCTAGTTATGCCATCGTACATTCGAGCATCGAGGACTTAGTTGGTAGTATCAGTTTTGTGAGTATATATGTCGTGTATTACGTTTATGCGTGTGGAAATTCGCAGCTCTTTTAATCTATTATGCTATACTTATCAAACCTGTATACTCGCCAATACTTTTGTATTGACAAATATTTTAACGTATGTTGCAGGTTAGATCGCAGACTATATCAAATCAAGCTAGGAAGTCTAGAAACTCAACTAAAATCTAGGTTGTTGGATTTGTATTGTTCGAGGGGACAAGAAATCTGTGATAACTTATGTGATTGTATTATTTGTTAGTATGGGATAACGAATGTATTAAATATTATCGCAATATAGTTGTTATGGATTCTCTTGAGCAATCTGATTCGCCTAGTGCCACGCCCCGATGATTCCGCCATCGGTTGGGCTGTGACAATTGTTTCGATGTAAGTTTTGCATCAACAGACACGCATCCTCGTTCTGATCAAAAGCCCGAAAACATCGGTTTGTAATTGGGAAGAAAAACTTAACTCCGTTATGTTTTTTTAATGGCGGACTATTTTACAAACCAAATGGAAAGTTCGGACCACTGTGGGTAAATAACTGAGTTGGGATTGTTATAAAAAGAGTCGGTTCGGATTATTTAAATCCAATTTGCCTTTTTTTTTATAATTTAGGTTATTAGTAGAATGATGATAATGAATAAAAAACCATGGAACACATTATGAATCGTGTGGAAAACCCAACATCCCTTTGGATTAGGCTTTCATTTCAACCTTCAATTACTCATCCCCTTCTATTTGTCTTTATCCATTTCCATTTTCTTGGTCAGAGTTCAGTTGATGATCATTTGACTTGATAATGTGGGTTTGTTGCTACATTTTAGGATGCAAAGTTAATATATTTATTTCGTTGATTATTTTGTGGATGCGTGTTTACTGTGAGAACTTGATAAACACTTGTAAATGATGCTTCAAAGATGGAATGGCGAGAAAAAAGAGAGGCAGTTATATGGTTGCATAACTAGTTTTAAATAAAAAATTGTGAGAATTGCATATACCTGTCACCCATGTACGTATGGTTTAACAGTGATATATAAGATGGTTATGTAACCGTATAACCGCCTCTCTTTCCCACTCCCACTAAATCTTTAAAACACTATGCACAAGTGCTTATAAGGTTCTCGTAGTTTTGTATTTGAAATCGATTATGTAATGAAGGCGTGCTTTAACAACGCTTCATAAGATATATAACCACATGTCCACATAAGCATCCAAGCATCCCTAAGACGGGTTCTAGTCTGCTTGTTTTTGTATCACGTGGATGATGGAAAGAAGTCTTACAACTATAACTAGAGAAACCTGCAAGAACACACATAGTTTTAGAGAAAGTATAGCTGAAAAGTCAACTTCATGTGATTTCTAGGGAACTAGGTTTTGAAAAGTCAACTTCCATTAGTGCTTTAGAGTTGTTTAGATAGCTAATAAAAACGAAAATAAATTGAATGTGATGGATTATAGCTGATCGTTGTAGTTGTTTGGATCAAAGTTTTTTACAAAGTGATTGTTTTGGACATAAAAGAGTGGGTCAGTTGTATTTGAAAATAGTTGGGCCGGGTCTACTCTAATATCATTGGGCCAAGTTCCTTAGAAAATTTTAATTTGGGATTGTTCGTTAAAGCGGGTCAGTTTAAGATATTGTTTTAGGCAGTTAATAGAGTGTTCAAGCTCGGGCCAACATTGTCATTCTAGGATACGTTTTATGAGTGTATCTTAAGAATTGTGTCAGGTTGCAAATTTTAAGAAGTTCGTGGGTCATCGATTAAATTTCAAGAAATGTGATCCTCTGTGACTTGCTAGAAAAAGACCGAGAATTTTGAATTCGCATATGGTTCACTACGTGTGAATTTGTTCGTGAACTTGGAAAATTTTCTCAAATTTTCAAACATGACTATTTTTTAAATAAGCCATGATGTTTTTGTCTACTTCTCAGTATTCGAAATGGAAAGAGAGTTTAAACTATACTTGAATTCTATTGCTCAGAAAATGTGGATTTGTGTCACAGAAGGCTATGTTATACCAAATACAACTCAAGGTTTTACAAAAATATATGACTGAGGAAGAAAAGAAAATTTAGAAGCCAGAAGAAAATGCTTTTTCGGCAATCACTAAGGCTGTGTCTCATGAAATTCTACATACTTTCAAACTCAAAGAATATTCTAAATATTTATGTGATTGTATGGTAGAAAGATTCTAGGATCAAGCAAAGAATGCAATTTCTAAGACATCACAGGTAGATCAAGTAAAGAATTCACCTTCTAAGACATCACAGGTAAATTTTAAGCAATCAGATAAAAGATGTCCAAGATGTGTTGAATCTGAAGCTAAACGTGACATGTATGCAATGCATAATGGTAACTTAATTCGTGATAGTGAAAAGCTAATAGAGGCGAATACTGCTTTGACTGAAACCGACAAGCTATTTAGAGTCAAAGCAATAGCTTAATTTGAAAGAAAATTGGCTCAATGCATTTTAAAATTGACAGTTTAAATAATGAATTAGAAAAATCACGTCAAGAAGTTTTAACAAAAAGTAATTTTTTACTTGAAAAAGGAAACATAATTCTTGGTTTAAATACACAACTTGAAAAGTTTAAAAATTCATCAATTGTGATGGACCACTGCATTCAAAGCCAGAGACTTAAAAACTCTGAAGTGCCAATGCATGGTGTGGGATATCGTCATGTCCCACCACCATTCAATGATGTCTATGTGCCTTTACCAGAAGATAATCCAGAATTTACACATTTTGTGCCAAAAACACCTTTGACTGTGGTACCTGAATTTGATTTTGATTCTAAATCTGAGTCCGTACCGGATGAATCAGAACATTAGGGGAAAATTGATGAATGTGAGTCAAATCATCGAAATGATGTTAGTGCATCTAAAATTGAAATTCTTTTAAAAGAGAAAATTATGGAAATTTTTGAAGAAGTGAAAGAAATGTATGATTTAGAGAATGTGAAAGGTGCGAAAATTGAAAACGTTTTTTAGCAGGTTAGTGCAAAACACAAGTTTTTGAACCAAGGGTAACTAACGCTCTAAAAAATCTAAAAAAATTTCAAAAAGTTTTTAAAAGTGGAATGTTAAATGATGAAAGTTCCAAAATTGAAGAATCAAATAAAAAGTTTATTAAACAATCTGTTAAAAATAATGGTTCTTGTTGTATGTCAGCTAAGCGTAGTTTCAAGGATAAAGTTTGTCTTAGATGTGGAAACAAGGGGCATATAGCAAGAAAGTGTCAGGTGGAGAAAAAGAATATCCAATGACAAAATAATGAATTAAGTGAAAGTAGTGAGTGGAGAATGAATGATTGGATGAAAGCGGTTCCATCCAAATCACAACATTTGAAGAATGTTCAGCTTGTAAGAAATGTTTCAAAATTGACAAAAGATAATCAAACAAACAAGTTTGAGTCTTTTGCTTCTTGTTTTAAACAGAAATTTGTTTCAATGGTCACGTCTTTCAAAAATTGTTTCAATGGTTACGTCTTTCAAAAATAAGTTTTTTGAACCAAAATAGGTTTGGCGAGTCAAACCGAAAGCCAACGGACCTTTGAACAACAAGATCAGTGTTTTGGAACATCTGTTTGACTTTTGGTCAACAGAGTTTTTAAACCTCTGTTTTAAACCTTTGTTGGGTTAAATAGAGTTTTAAATAGGAACATGGCACTGATTGACTTTTAAAGACAATCAATGGTTTTGAAAAACAGTGGTTCTTTTGCCTTAAGCGGTGTTTTTGAGTACACTTGAACAAACTTTTGAAACAAAGAAACAGATGTTATACCCCTTTGAACAACGTTTTTGTTTTTGGTGATTTTGTCAATCTTTTCTTGCTTAATCTTTTTAAACAAGAATTGTGGTTTTTCTTATTTTAAGACATTTATTAAACAGATAAAAAATTAGGATTTTTCAAGACATTTTTATTTCTTTGATTTAGATAGAAGATAGATGCATGGGTAACCTCCGTTAGCACTTTTAAATTACCAACAGTGGTTAGCAAAGATGATGATGAATGGGTCGATCTTACAGATGATCTAAAGCATTATCTTCTTTGGATTTAGTGTTATCAACCATTGCAATATCTCCTTGGGATTGGTCTTTGGTCACTAGGAGTTTTTGTACAATCTCTAACATATGTTTTTAACCTTCTGCAAGTGCCTGCACACTTTGGTCAATAGGTTGTTGACCATTCCCAACAAGATGTTGATACCCATGAGGATGCACGTTTACCCTTGGCTTTTGGGGCCGTGGCATAGGTTCCACATACCTATAAGGTACCCTGTTTCATGGTGGTTGCCCATAGCCTCTGGGTAGTGAGTTTTGTGGTAAAACAGAGGTTTGGCCTAACCTCTGTGCAGGATGTTGGTTTGACTTTTGTGGGTAAATAATGTGATTTGACTCAATTCTTTTGGGAAGAGATTGGGTAGTCCTGTTACCAGGCACATCTTCCCTCTTGAAGTTCATTTTCTTTTTTGACTTATTTAAGATTACATCAGATGGTTTAAGAAAAGAACATTGTTGAGACAAATGGTTGAGTTTTCCACAAATGGTACACCCAGAAGTGGTTAGACAAAAACTGTTTGTTCTGTTAATATCATAGGCTTTTAATTTAAAATAGTCTTTTGCCATATGATTTTACTTTCCACAGAAATCACACTTCATTGTTGGAACCTTATCTATCTTTTACCCTTATCTCTCTTTTCAAAAACAAATGTTTTATCATCTGTTTGAGAGTTGGTAAAAGGAATGATTTTTATCTTGGGTGGGTCAAGACCATTTGGGTTTGTAAAATCAATGGGTTTAAAATTTTCCTAAACATCATATTCGTCTAACCAAGTAGGTTTAAACTCATACTTTATTTTTTCAGCTTGAATGGAGCGTAGTGGCTTTTCAAGAATTATTTTCTTGCCACTAGGTTTAGTGATTTTTATTTCTTCCCCAGTTGATGTGGTAGGTATAACCTCAACCATTTCAGAGTCAATGGAAGCTTGAGTTTCTTGTTCTTGGTCATAGTTTCTAAAACAAATCCCAAACTTCACATTGTTTTTGATTTGTTTATCTAGAAGCGTCTCATAACCATGACATGATTCTACCCATTTTTCACAGGTGATCTGTGTGGATTCAAACTCCTTTTTACAGTTTAGATATTTTTCTATCATTGACTGGAGTTGGTCCTTGGTTATGGATGCTTCATGTTTCATACTGCTTAACTCAAGGCCTTTTTCAGCTATTCTTGTTTTAAAATCTTTTTTCAATTTTTCAAGAATAAGTTCACTGATTTGTACCTTTTCTCTAAGATTCTCATTCACCTCTTTAATGATAGGAAAAGCTATAATGCATTTATCTGAACACAACTCTTTAAAAGTTTGAGGTGATACCTTAGAGGCAGCCATTTTAATCTGGTCCGCACTGATATAATCAGTGGAATGTTTGGAATGCTTATTATCCATCCTTACTGCATGCTCCTGGCCATCAACAGATGTTTAACTAGAGCTTTCAGCAGCTTTACCAGCAATTTCTTCACCAACCACAACAGTTTGAACTGGATCTACATCACCTGCAACATGCTTAATAGCCATAAAACAAAAGTTTTCATGTTCATCACATTCATTGGTTATTAAAGCAAAATTTTCATTAGTAAAATTCTCTAGCAAGTTACTTCAGTCAACATAGTCTTGTGTGAAGAAACTCTGTTGACTAGGATCTTCTATTGTAGGAGCAGGAGTAGCTGGTTGTGCTTGAACATGTGCAATTGGCATTTGGACATATTGAACCTGGGGGACTTGTGGTGCATGAACATAGTGTACAGGTACAAGATTCACGGTCTATGCAAAATGAGTTGTGTTATGCACATTTGGTCCAGGGGTATTTTGGGAATAAAACTGTTGTTGTGTATTTTGTTGTGATCTTTGACTAGGATATGTTATCATTGGTGCCGAGTTACTTGTTTGGCTCTTACACTCCATAGCAAAGTGTCCCAACCTATTACACTTAAAGCATTTAATCTTTAATTTATCCAACCCCACCTTGGACCTCCCACTTTGTGACAACCCTCATAATTCCATGTATCCGTACAATTTATTAATGATAATTGAAGTGCTTGATGACTGTGCTGAATCACTTAACTGCTTTCTGATTACTATGTTATACTTACATGTGCTTGTTAACATACTAGTAATGTACAAAAAAGTTACTAAATAATCATGTATGCTTTCCTGAGTGTTGAAAATTAAAAGTGTTACAAAAAGGTATATATAGGACACTATATGGAATAACTTAGCACTTTAACGGAACGGTAACCAACCGAACAACCGGACATTACCCGGAACACTAAAATATTGTTTCACTTTTTCTGAGCTAGTTATGGTCCCCGAACACTTAAACACACTACATGATACATGTAACACACTAAACATTAGATTTTACACTTAACACCCTACTAATCACCTACTTACCAATAATTTACAAATAACCCCCCCCCCCATGTAATTTTCGGCTCACCCAAGGTGGCCCACCCCAAGATTGTAAATCTTCCAAGAATCCCTCCTTGGAATTTGCTAGATTGTGAGTTGATGTTGTTTGTACTTAGGAAGACAAGGGAACCAAAGGATAATAGATGTAGATTGCATATAAGAACCAACCTACACCTTATCATCTTCACAAAAACACAACACCTCAGCTCTATCTTGCCCTCTCCCTCTCTCGGCCGAGATTACACACACACACACCACCATTTGGTTTCAAGTTCAAGCAATTCCAAGTGTACTAAAAGGTGTGTCAAGGTGAATAACGAAGGGTGGAGCTCACGGATTGTCAAGGACCTCTCTAGATTTCTTTTATCCACCCGTTTTCTCTAGTGTTTCTTCCCTAGCTTAAAAGCTAGTGGTAAACTCCTTTGCTCTTCATTTGCTTCATATTTATGATGGTTAATAGTTAGATTATAATGAAAACTTAAGAACACTAAAAGATCATATGCAAAAGTCTTGAACTTAAAGCTAACTTGATGATGAAATGTTGTTAAAATGAAGAAGTAATGATATGAATGATGTTGTCTTGTATTATTGATGATTTCTTGTTGCTTGTTTGATGATTACTAGAGACATGATGTTAAACATCATGGTTGAACTTGTTAAAGTAAGATTAAAAGCTTAAGTTAACAAGTTCGGAGGTGATTAGTGATCTACATAAAAGAATCACCTCCATGTTTAAGCATGAACTTGGTAACAATATGTTTTCTTGAAAATTAGTAAACAAAGTAAGTTGGTGATCGTATGGATCCGAGGTTTACAAATGGTTTTTCCGAAATAAACCAAGAGTAGAAGATGATTTTTGAAAGGTTACGACTTTTGTTAAACCTACACTATTTTAGTAACAAAATAAGCGTAGAAATATTTTTAGAACAAGAAGATCCAATAAATACACATTTTTGCAAAATAAGTTTACAAGTTGTAAACATCTAAAAATCCCGAGAATGAGATTTCAACAAAAGTAAACACACTTTGGAGGGTAACTAAACCCACTAAACGTCATACCAAGTTACTACGCGTCTTTATGAAACATCAAGTTCATGTTGTTATGTAAAGTGCATTGTTTTTGCACTTGACTAGTATAATGTTGTTTGGTAACTTGTTGTTGATTGATTTAATGATTTCCGAAAAGAAAATGATATGCTAATAAGTATGGACACCTCCATTTACAAAGGAAACTCTGGCGAAATTTTTCTAAAAATCCAACACTTAGAAAATATTTTTTCTAGCAAGTGTTACAATTATATTTTCAACCTTGTTTTCAAAATAAACTTCGCCATGATTTTATTTACAAAAATACAAAGTGCCGGAGGTTGATTTTATAAATAAAATGGTTAAATATATATTTAGAATATATATATTATACTAGGACACTTGTGTGAATACTTGTTTAATTTGTGAGATAGTTATATTATTTTAGGGTAAAATAATGTAACTTAACAATATACCTTGACATTTGAATTGTGTGGTATGTGATAGAAATAATGAGTAAATAAACCATACGTAGGATACGTGTTATGCATGAGAAACTGATTGTTATCCATACCTTATTAGGACGTGCTTGATTTCCTGATTATTTGAGCAATTAATCTAACCGAGCAAACCAAGGTGAGTTCACACACTTTCTAAGGCATGGGATTCCCGGTGGTTTGGGAATGGGTTAATGAATTAAAACGGAACCTACATATCCTCCTTGAGTAGGATATGTACGGCCATCCTCCATAGGTAGGATGCCAATATTAATCCTGCGTATTCTCCTTGAGTAGAATACGTACGTACGTTCGTCCTCCTTGGGTAGGACAACACCCTTAAAACTTACTAGACAAAACTCTATCATGAAGTCCCTCATTTTATATCGACTTAATCACCGAGGCCAATGGCGAGCGGGTCATTAGTTAATAGCGTTATTAGGTTTAACAAACCTCACACCATGCCGTTCGAACGGGCGTGTACTAATGGACTATGGCAAACTGTCAGTGATGATAGACACTGATGTAGGGCACAACTATTGTTCGTCAGTTGTCGATATCTTAACGGTCTATTAGTTCACATGGGGAAGCCCCCACTGATCATGGATATGGTTTGGGTAATAAAAAGGAACTGGTTAAACATACTTTCAACTATGGGGTAACCCCACGGCAAATAAGCCAACGAAAGTCAAACCACGTTTTTCAGAAACAACTTAAAACTAATCAACCAACCGTGAACTCACTCAACTTTGTTGTTGACTCGTTGTTACATGCCTTACAGGTCGCTAGATGCTTACGGAGCTTGCACGAGGAGGTGGTCGTTGTGGAATATGAATTGTTATGTCCCATGCTAAACCTTTAATCCTTATAAACTTATTAAACTTGCGTTTTGGCTTTAAACTTATGAACTATGAAACTTATGTTGTGAACTTACGTTTTATGCTTCCGCTGTAAACTTAAAAATTGGTTACTGTCTTATGGTCACCAATTGTATTGAGGTCGGTTTTAATTACTTAATAGTGTTGTTCAATATGATTGGTGGCTCGATCCTGGTCACGTCACGCCTCCAAGCGGTGATACTCCGCATGGTGGATTTTGGGGGTGTGACAGATTGGTATCAGAGCCATTGGTTATAGTGAACTTGGTTTTAAAAAGGGAAAAGCTTTTTGATAAAAACCAGACTATAACCTGTAAAGTGCTCAGCGATCCACAACGACGCTTCGCTCCACGTGCAAGACTCGACACAATAGGTGGTATGATTTATGTTATATTGTCGGTTAGATAGTTCACACTATGCATTAATTAATGTGATAATTGCTATTTGAATCTTGTGTGCTTACTCTCTACTGTCGTCCCACACTTACGCACTTTCGCGACACTTTTCTCACTTACGTTGCTTCGTTGTGAAGATCATGAACGGACGCGGAGGACGTATCAACCTAACTCAAGCCCAGCTGACGGCTTTGATCAATGAACGAGTTGCTGAGGCACTCGCAGCTGTCCCTGCAGGAGGTATAACCTGCCATATCAACCCATTTTAGGACGTTTAGACCCTACCCTCGCGAACCAACCCTCGTGCTTAACCTTGTCTTTTATTCTTGCGCAATAGGCCAACATGCTCAGCCTCCTGTGTGTACGTTCAAAACATTCATGGATTGCCGAACTAGTACTTTCAGCGGCACAGAAGGAGCTGTAGGTCTTCTTCACTGGTTCGAGAAGCTTGAGTCTGTTTTCGAGATGTGTGAATGCCCTGAAGATCATAGGGTGAAATATGCTACTGGAACACTCGAAGGCGCTGCGTTAACCTGGTGGAAAGCGCAGGTTCAACTGCTAGGGCTGGTGGTTGCTAATGCCACCCCATGGAACGGTTTCAAAGAACTGATCAAAGAAGAGTACTGTAGTCGTGACGACATCCACAAGCTGGAGGTGGAATTTTTCAATTTGAAGATGACGGGGTCTGAAATTGAGGCGTATACGAAGAGGTCATACAAACTGGCCATCTTGTGTCCTACTATGGTAGACCCTCCCATCAAACGTATTGAGCTGTACCTCAAGGGTCTTGTACCAGAGATTCAGAGTCATGTGACTTCAGCTAACCTGGGTACCATTCAGCAAATCATTAAGTTGGCCCATCGTCTCACCGATCAAGCAGTTGAACAGAACAAACTACCCAAGCGTATTAGTGCTACTACTACTGACGCTCCCAATGATAACAAGCGAAAATGGGATGGGAATTCCACTAAGGGTTCTACTTCAGTTCAGTCTCAGCAGCGAAAGACTGATGAATACCAGAGTCCTGGTCAGCAATCTTCCAGTAGTCAAGGACAGGGTGGATACCGAGGGAACCACCCCAAGTGCAACCGGTGCCACAAGCATCATAGCGGGCAGTGCAACAAGGGTCGTTGTCTGAGGTGTAACAAGTTTGGCCATGAAGCAAAGGATTGCAGGAGCGCACGACCAGCAAATCAGAATCGCCAACAACAACAACAAGCTCCACAGAACCACCAGCAGCAGCAACATCAGGGCAATAAAGGATGCTTTCAGTGTGGCGCTGAAGGCCACTTTAAGAGGAACTGTCCTCAGCTGAACCAGAATCAGAACAACAACAACCAAGGAAATGGGAACAACAATGGAGGCAACAACGGGGGTAACAATAATGGCAATGGAGCCAGGGGACGTGTTTTCGTGCTGGGTCAGGGTGATGCGAGGAACGATCCCAACGTTGTGATGGGTAAGTTTCTTCTGGACGACTTCTTTGTTACTGTTTTATTTGATTCGGTGCCGATACTAGTTATGTGTCTTTAAAAGCTAGCCAAATGCTTAAGCGCACTCCAACACTTTTGAACACCAAACACACGGTAGAACTAGCAAACGGTAAAAGTCTTGAAGCCACACACATAGTTAAAGGTTGTAACCTCGTCTTAGCTGGTCAGACTTTCTCTATCGATCTTATTCCTATCACACTTGGTAGTTTCGACGCCGTTATTGGGATGGATTGGCTATCTCATCATCAAGCGGAGATTATTTGCAAGGAGAAAATCATCTGCATTCCTCGTTCTGGTGAAGAACCCCTCGTGATTCATGGCGACAAGAGTGGTGCTGTCGTAGGCATTATCTCTTTCCTTAAGGCCCAGAAGTGTTTGCGAAAGGGCCACACTGCCATTCTAGCACTCGTTACTGACACATCAATGGAAGAGAAGAGAATTGAAGACATTCCTATTGTACGTGACTTTCCCGAGGTATTTCCTGAGGAATTGCCTGGTCTTCCACCTCATCGCCAAGTTGAGTTTCAAATCGAGCTAGCTTTTGGAGCAGTGCCCATAGCTCGAGCACCTTATCATCTAGCTCCATCAGAACTTGAAGAATTGTCTACGCAATTACAAGAACTCTTGGAAAAGGGTTTCATACGTCCTAGCTCTTCGCCCTGGGGAGCTCCAGTCTTGTTTGTGAAGAAGAAAGACGGTACTTTTAGAATGTGTATTGACTATCACGAACTTAACAAGGTGACCGTGAAGAATCGTTATCCTCTCCCACGTATTGAAGACTTATTCGACCAACTGCAAGGATCGAGCTTTTACTCTAAGATTGATTTGAGATCGGGATACCATTAGCTGAGAGTCCGAGAGGAGGACATCTCCAAAACAGCATTCAGAACTCGTTACGGCCATTACGAGTTTCTAGTTATGCCTTTCGGATTAACGAATGCACCTGCGGTCTTCATGGATCTCATGAACCGAGTGTGCAAACCTTACCTGGATAAGTTTGTCATAGTTTTCATCGACGATATCCTGATCTATTCGAAGAGTCAGGAAGAACACGAGCGACACCTGAGACTTATCTTGGAACTCCTTCGAGCAGAGCACTTGTATGCCAAGTTTTCGAAATGTGACTTCTGGCTTCGTGAAGTCCACTTTCTAGGCCATGTGGTAAACAAGGATGGGATTCATGTTGATATTACAGAAGGTTTATAAAGGATTTCTCAAAGATTGCGCAACCTCTCACCTCGCTAACTCAGAAGGGTGTCACCTATCATTGGGGTGATGCACAGGAATCTGCTTTTCAGCACTTAAAAGATAGACTTTGTAGTGCGCCTATCCTCTCATTGCCTGAAGGCACAGATGATTTTGTGGTTTATTGCGACGCTTCCATCCAAGGACTTGGTTGCGTGTTGATGCAACGTGACAAGGTCATTGCATACGCATCGCGCCAACTTAAAGTTCACGAAAGGAACTACACTACGCATGACTTGGAATTGGGAGCAGTTGTTTTCGCACTTAAGATATGGAGACATTACTTGTACGGTACCAAGTGCACCATTTACACCGATCACAGGAGTTTCGAGCATATCTTCAAGCAAAAGGAATTAAACATGCGACAACGCCGATGGGTCGAGCTCTTGAATGATTACGAATGTGCGATCAAGTACCATCCGGGCAAAGCCAATGTTGTGGCTGACGCCCTCAGTCGAAAGGATACTATACCTAAGCGTGTACGTGCGTTACAGCTTACCATTCACTCTAACCTTCCCGATCAAATTCGTGATGCTCAGGTCGAAGTATTGAAAGCAGAAAACATCAGGGCTGAGTCCTTACGAGGATCAAGGAAACGGTTAGTACAAAAGGAAGACGGCGCCTACTATGTTAACGGACGCATATGGGTTCCACTTTATGGAAACTTACGCGAGCTTGTAATGGATGAAACACATAAGTCTCGTTATTCAGTACATCCTGGTTTGGATAAGACGTACCACGACCTAAAGGCTACATACTGGTGGCCTAGCATGAAAGCTCACATAGCAACCTACGTTAGCAAATGTTTGACTTGTGCGAGAGTCAAGACTGAATATCAGAAACCATCAGGCCTACTTCAACAACCAGAGATCCCGAAATGGAAATGGGAGCAAATTTCCATGGATTTCATTACTAGTCTGCCTAGATCTCAATGCGGAAATGACACCATTTGGGTGATCGTGGATCGACTGACCAAGTCTGCACATTTTCTGGTTATCAAGGAAACGGATAAGTTTTCTACTCTAGCAGACATCTATCTAAAGGAAGTAGTATCAAGGCACGGAGTGCTAACCTCCATCATCTCTAATCGAGACTCACGTTTTACATCTGAATTGTGGCAAGCTATGCACAAGTCCTTTGGTTCTCGATTAGACATGAGCACGGCATATAATCCGCAGACGGATGGGCAATCTAAACGCACCATCCAAACACTTGAAGACATGCTTAGGGCATGTGTAATCGACTTCGGTAATGGCTGGGAAAAACACCTCCCGTTAGTGGAATTTTTGTATAACAACAGTTACCACACCAGCATCCAGGCCGCTCCGTTTGAGGCATTATACGGACGGAAGTGCCGATCACCTCTTTGCTGGGCAGAAGTTGGCGACAGTCAAATCACTGGCCCAGAACTTGTAGTGGATACAACTGAAAGGATTGCTCAGATACGACAATGAATGGCGGCAGCTCGGGACCGTCAGAAAAGCTATGCAGATAAGCGAAGGAAACCACTCGAGTTCCAGGTTGGGGATCGAATGCTACTTAAAGTCTCACCTTGGAAAGGTGTAGTTCGTTTTGGCAAACGAGGCAAACTAAATCCGCGTTATGTCGGATCGTTCGAAATCATTGAGAAGATTGGCAAAGTCGCTTATAGGCTGAATCTACCTGAAGAACTCAGCGGAGTTCACAACGTATTCCACGTGTCAAATCTGAAAAAGTGTCTGTCAGATGAGACCCTCATAGTTCCCTTAAAGGAGCTCACTATCGACGACCAGCTGCGATTCGTCGAGGAACTAGTAGAGATTACTGGTCGAGATGTTAAGACTCTCAAGCGTACCAGGATACCTCTTGTTCGAGTTCGTTGGAATTCCCGTCGTGGCCCAGAGTAAACCTGGGAACGAGAAGGCCAAATGAAACTCAAGTACCCCCAGTTGTTTAAGAAAAACACAACCACTACTAAGGCTGAAGCTACTGCAGAATTTCGGGACGAAATTCCAAATCAACGGGGGGATGATGTGACACCCTAGGAAAACCAGGAAACCAACGCAACATAACTAGCTTCCTCAGTAACCACGTGCTAAATTTCGGGACGAAATTTTCTTAACAGGGGGAGAATGTGATAACCCTCATAATTCCATGTATCCGTACAATTTATTAATGATAATTGAAGTGCTTGATGAATGTGCTGAATCACTTAACTGCTTTCTGATTACTGTGTTATACTTACATGTGCTTGTTAACATACTAGTAGTGTACAGAAAAGTTACTAAATAATCATGTATGCTTTCCTGAGTGTTGAAAATTAAAAGTGTTACAAATAGGTATATATAGGACACTATATGGAATAACTTAGCACTTTAACGGAACGGTAACCAACCGAACAACCGGACATTACCCGGAACACTAAAATATTGTTTCACTTTTTCTGAGCTAGTTATGGTCCCCGAACACTTAAACACACTACATGATACATGTAACACACTAAACATTAGATTTTACACTTAACACCCTACTAATCACCTACTTACCAATAATTTACAAATAACCCCCTCCCCCATGTAATTTTTGGCTCACCCAAGGTGGCCCACCCCAAGATTGTAAATCTTCCAAGAATCCCTCCTTGGAATTTGCTAGATTGTGAGTTGATGTTGTTTGTACTTAGGAAGACAAGGGAACCAAAGGATAATAGATCTAGATTGCATATAAGAACCAACCTACACCTTATCATCTTCACAAAAACACAACACCTCAACTCTCTCTTGCCCTCTCCCTCTCTCGACCAAGATTACACACACACACACCACCATTTGGTTTCAAGTTCAAGCAATTCCAAGTGTACTAAAAGGTGTGTCAAGGTGAATAACGAAGGGTGGAGCTCACGGATTGTCAAGGACCTCTCTAGATTTCTTTTATCCACCCGTTTTCTCTAGTGTTTCCTCCCTAGCTTAAAAGCTAGTGGTAAACTCCTTTGATCTTCATTTGCTTCATATTTATGATGGTTAATAGTTAAATTATGATGAAAACTTAAGAACACTAAAAGATCATATGCAAAAGTCATGAACTTAAAGCTAACTTGATGATGAAATGTTGTTAAAATGAAGAAGTAATGATATGAATGATGTTGTCTTGTATTATTGATGATTTCTTGTTGCTTGTTTGATGATTACTAGAGACATGATGTTAAACATCATGGTTGAACTTGTTAAAGTAAGATTAAAAGCTTAAGTTAACAAGTTCGGAGGTGATTAGTGATCTACATAAAAGAATCACCTCCATGTTTAAGCATGAACTTGGTAACAATATATTTTCTTGAAAAATTAGTAAACAAAGTAAGTTGGTGATCGTATGGATCCGAGGTTTACAAATGGTTTTTACGAAATAAACCAAGAGTAGAAGATGATTTTTGAAAGGTTACGACTTTTGTTAAACCTACACTATTTTAGTAACAAAATAAGCGTAGAAATATTTTTAGAACAAGAAGATCCAATAAATACACATTTTTGCAAAATAAGTTTACAAGTTGTAAACATCTAAAAATCCCGAGAATGAGATTTCAACAAAAGTAAACACACTTTGGAGGGTAACTAAACCCACTAAACGTCATACCAAGTTACTATGCGTCTTTATGAAACATCAAGTTCATGTTGTTATGTAAAGTGCATTGTTTTTGCACTTGACTAGTATAATGTTGTTTGGTAACTTGTTGTTGATTGATTTAATGATTTCCGAAAAGAAAATGATATGCTAATAAGCATGGACACCTCCATTTACAAAGGAAACTCTGGCGAAATTTTTCTAAAAATCCAACACTTAGAAAATATTTTTTCTAGCAAGTGTTACAATTATATTTTCAACCTTGTTTTCAAAATAAACTTCACCATGATTTTATTTACAAAAATACAAAGTGCCGGAGGTTGATTTTATAAATAAAATGGTTAAATATATATTTAGAATATATATTTTATACTAGGACACTTGTGTGAATACTTGTTTAATTTGTGAGATAGTTATATTATTTTAGGGTAAAATAATGTAACTTAACAATATAACTTGACATTTGAATTGTGTGGTATGTGATAGAAATAATGAGTAAATAAACCGTACGTAGGATACGTGTTATGCATGAGAAAGTGATTGTTATCCGTACCTTATTAGGATGTGCTTGATTTCCTTATTATTTGAGTAATTAATCTAACCGAGCAAACCAAGGTGAGTTCACACACTTTCTAAGGCATGGGATTCCCGGTGGTTTGGGAATGGGTTAATGAATTAAAACGGAACCTACATATCCTCCTTGATTAGGATATGTACGGCCATCCTCCATAGGTAGGATTCCAATTTTAATCATGCGTATTCTCCTTGAGTAGAATACGTACGTTCGTCCTCCTTGGGTTGGACAACACCCTTAAAACTTACTAGACAAAACTCTATCATGAAGTCCCTCATTTTATATCGACTTAATCGCCGAGGCCAATGGCGAGCGGGTCATTAGTTAATAGCGCTATTAGGTTTAACAAACCTCACACCGTGCCATTCGGACGGGCGTGTATTAATGGACTATGGCAAACTGTCAGTGATGATAGACACTGATGTAGGGCACAACTATTGTTCGTCAGTTGTCGATATCTTAACGGTCTAGTAGTTCACATGGGGAAGCCCCCACTGATCATGGATATGGTTTGGGTAATAAAAAGGAACTGGTTAAACATACTTTCAACTATGGGGTAACCCCCACGGCAAATAAGCCAATGAAAGTCAAACCACGTTTTTCAGAAACAACTTAAAACTAATCAACCAACCGTGAACTCACTCAACTTTGTTGTTGACTCGTTGTTACATGCCTACAGGTCGCTAGATGCTTACGGAGCTTGCACGAGGAGGTGGTCGTTGTGGAATATGAATTGTTATGTCCCGTGCTAAACCTTTAATCCTTATGAACTTATTAAACTTGCGTTTTGGCTTTAAACTTATGAACTATGAAACTTATGTTTTGAACTTACGTTTTATGCTTCCGCTATAAACTTAAAAATTGGTTACTGTCTTATGGTCACCAATTGTATTGAGGTCGGTTTTAATTACTTAATTATGTTGTTCAATATGATTGGTGGCTCGATCCTGGTCACGTCACGCTTCCAAGCGGTGATACTCCGCATGGTGGATTTTGGGGGTGTGACACACTTAATCCTGGTTAAGTTCTCCCAGTCATTTTGTAAAAAATGTTAGCTCTTAGACTGAGTAGGGCTACCTGGTGCAATATGCCCATCTCCTCTAGGTCAGTTGGGTCTATATGCTTAAGATCATCGAGTACAACCGAGAGATTATCGGTGAGATGAGTATCATCATTAGCTGCAAAAGCATAATTCATAGAATGCTGATCAGAGTTGATACTAGTTGATATGTCAATAAAATGATCAAAACTCTGATCATTTCCCATTCCAGAGGATGATTCTTCCTTACCCAAAAGTGTTGTGTTACCAAAAACGTAACTATCAGAAACCTTCCCAGTTTCCTCCCAAAAGTGTTGTGTTACCAAAAACGTAACTGTCAGAAACCTTCCCAGTTTCCTGGAGCTTTTTATTTTGGACAAACTCCCTCTCAAAGGTTAGAAACGATGTCCTTGAAATCTGGGGATGTTCTCATCACTATAGCAATAGTGTCCCATTTTCAAGTAGAGGTCTTAAAAATCTGTTACTTAAAGAGGTTTTAGTAAATTCTTTGTTAACCAACTTTAGTTCACTGATTAGACATGAAAAACGTTCAAGCTGCTGAGTCTGGGTCTCCCCTTTAACATGAGTGAAGGTTTCATCTTGCTAGTTAAGGATTTCACAAGTATTCTCGATAACATCCTCCGTCCCACCAAATTGTTCCTTCAGTGCATCCCACAACTCCTTGGCATTGTTACAATGAAACGGGCCAGCATAGATATCATTCGGTAGAGCCATAGCCACAATACTAAAGGCTTTCGCATCTAACTCGAATTTTTGATAATCTTGCTCGGAATAATTCTCAGGCTTCTTTGGCTCGTATACATTTGGGTTCTCGGTACTTGGTACCATTGGAACATGTGGTCCGAAAACCACATATCTCCAACACTCTGTATTTGATTGAGATAACATATGCCCCATTCTACGTTGCCAGATATTATATTTAGATTTGACATGCATAGGTGGTTTATTGTTGAAGCCTGTGTTGTGAGGATCATTTTGTGCCATTTTCTCAAGTTCTTTTAAAGAAAAACAGAGTATGTGAAAGACACTTTATCAATTCCTCACTATACAATTCTAAGCTACGAACTGTTATTGGATCTTTGAAGAGCTGATATTTTTAATTTTTTATGTTAAACTGATTGTGAAATCAAGTTTAATATGAGCAAGCTCTGATACCAATTGTTAGAACTAAGTTTTTGTAAACAAATATTGATTATCATAATAATATTCACAAACTGGAAGTCATCATCAACGATTGTTTTTCATTAGTCATCAAGGGTTCAATGTTTTACAACTCGATTGACTCTACAAACTCCCCCCCCCCCCAGCTGATCACGTAAACAAAACAGTTCGTACACGAGAAAAGGTGAAGTGTGTGATAAATAGATCACTAACAAGTGTGATCTATTTATACTAAGTACGAAAGCTCTGTTCAGTGATTGGTTGACGTCACCTTGACAATGACATCTAACATTCCTAACTGAAAAGATTCCACAAATGTTTTCAAGCATCTATCTAAACACTGATAAGATAAATACTGTTACATTGAGAAACCACTGTCTAAGCTATCCTCTGTTGCAGTTATCCAAACATCTGTTTGGCCATACAGATGTTTGGTCTTCTTCAACAGATCTTTGGCTTGATCAGGGCTTTGGTCTTCAATAGACTTTAGCTTCAGCAGATGTTGTATCCTCTTTGAATAGCAATTCCAAGTCTTAATTAGATGTTTGTCATGCTCTTGAACAAATGTTATGATTGGGTGTTCAAGATTCACTATCTTTGGGGAGAGGCAGGTTCAATCTTTTGCTTATTTCTTGATCAATGGATCATGCTATGGCCTTTGGATATCATTTGTTCTTTTGTCGGTCCAACAAAAACAGTCTCACTAATCGATGTGTTGGTAGACTCAATTTTAATCGAAGGTTTTCATAAGTGATACTTACATAACGAATTGTTAACTAGTGTGTGTCATATACTCATATCTCATTGGCATATGGTCTTGGGGCCGTAATTTCGTTTGATAGAATTGCCGAAAATACTAAGATACTAGTTCTTTATATTAGTTTGACATCTGGGGTATTATACAAGTCTTTTGTCTACACGATGGTGTTAACCTAGAACCTCTATAATACTTTATCAAAATGCAAAAACGCGTAAACCCACAAAAGCTGAATGTTTATCGAAAGATATGAATTTATGCTAAAAAGATACCAAAAGGTACACCACTCAAAGTCGAGCTTCAAACTCTTTGTCTGTACAATGTTACTAACCTGAGTCACTAAAGTTTCGCATCACCCCTAACAGATGCAAATTGAATATATTCACCTGTAATATGATATTCTCATGCATATCTTGATATGAGAGTATGTCGTGTGGTGAGAACCATTGGTTAATATGTTATAATATTACCTAATTTGTATCACATTAAACAATGTCAGAGATATAAACATGTTTGAGTTTAAGTGGACAATAATACTTATAGTCGAAGTAAACTGTTTGAGACTGAGTGTTTCATCAAAAGAACAACGGTGCAGCTGACTAGTCTCATTCAAACTAACTGATATGATCCTCTTGCTCACAAAAATATGTGTACGTATTTTCTATATTTGATATTGAAAATTCAAAAAGATTTTAGGTGTGTTTTTGCATAAACTTTGTAAAATTCAAAAAGATTTATCTTTTCAAATTATATTTGATAGTCTTCCATAGAAAACTCATAAAATGAAAATTTTCTTATGCACGGAGGCATATTTGAGATAAACACGGGTTTATCCAAAATTGTGAATTGGTCTAATGGGACTTTCGAGAAGTTGTTTATGATAGTGAACAGACTAAAGCTGATAAATGCATGAGGTACAAAATTCAGGATACTCACCGGAGTGCAAAATTCGAGAAGATCACGGGTTATTTCAACATCTCTCAGCAACCAGAAACTTCCTAAAGCTTTCTCATGAGGATCTACGGACTTGATGACACGATGGCCAATCATCTATCATACTTGAAATTCCCCTGAGTTAGATTCAAGTTTATCAGATCGCTTGAACACCTTATCCTCATATGAATAAAAGATACTGAGCTAGGAAACTTCCTCCTACATCTTCTAAAGCACTCAACAAAGTAAGAGCAGGAAAAAGTCCTAAAAGTTGCAGTCAAGTTCATCAGATCAATTCTTGATGACTAACGGTGCTTAAAAGGATTAAAAATTAGATGCATCAGCTTAGGGGGAGTCTGTAAATACAGTAAAGCTGAAGCATTCAAAAGATATTAAGTCATCGAAGAAATGAGAGATTGATGTTATTGTTATGGGAGAATCTGTAAGTGCAACAAATTGTAACACTAGATCAATCCAACTTTAAGGTCATTAGGGGTATATTGGTAATATTCTTGTATCAGTGACCATAGGTCAAGGGGCTATAAATAGGATCATGCTTATTTCTTGATCAATGGATCATGCTTTAGCCTTTGGATATCATCTGTTCTTTTGTAGGTCCAAAAAAAAAAACAGTCTCACTAATCGATGTGTTGGTAGGCTCAATGTTAATCAAAGGTTTGCATAAGTGATACTTACATAACGAATTGTTAACTAGTGTGTGTCGTATGTCATTGGCATATGGTCTTGGTGCCGTAATTTCGTTTGATAGAATTGCCGAAATACTGAGATACTAGTTCTTTATATTAGTTTGACATCTGGGGTATTATACAAGTCTTTTGTCTACACGATGGTGTTAACCTAGAACTTCTATAGTACTTTATCAAAATGCAAAAACGCGTAAACCCACAAAAGCTGAATGATTATCGAAAGATATGAATTTATGCTAAAAAGATACCAAAAGGTAAACCACTCAAAGTCGAGCTTCAAACTCTTTGCCTGTACGATGTTACTAACCTGAGTCACTAAAGTTTTGCGTCACCCCTAACAGATGCAAATTGAATATATTCACCTGTAAGATGATATTCTCATGCATATCTTGATACGAGAGTATGTCGTGTGGTGGGAACCGTTGGTTAATATGTTATAATATTATCTAATTTGTATCACATTAAACAATGTCAGAGATATAAACATGTTTGAGTTTAAGTGGACAATAATACTTATAGTTGAAGTAAACTGTTTGAGACTGAGTGTTTCATCAAAAGAACAACGGTGCAGCTAACTAGTCTCATTCAAACTGATATGATCCTCTTGCTCACAAAAATATGTGTGCGTATTTTCTATATTTGATATTGAAATTTCAAAAAGATTTTAGGTGTGTTTTAGCATAGACTTCGTAAAATTCAAAAAGATTTATCTTTTCAAATTATATTTGATAGTCTTCCACAGAAAACTGATAAAATGAAAATTTTCTTATGCACGGAGGCATATTTGAGATAAACACGGGTTTATCCAAAATTGTGAATTGGTCTAAAGGGACTTTCGAGAAGTTGTTTATGATAGTGAACAGACTAAAGCTGATAAATGCATGAGGTGCAGAATTCAGGATACTCACCGGAGTGCAAAATTCATGAAGATCACGGGTTATTTCAACACCTCTCAGCAACCAGAAACTTGCTAAAGCTTTCTCATGAGGATCTACGGATTTGATGACATGATGGCCGATCATCTATCATACTTGAAATTCTCCTGAGTTAGATTCAAGTTTATCAGATCACTGAACACCTGATCCTCATATGAACAAAAGATACTGAGCTAGGAAACTTCCTCCTACATCTTCTAAAGCACTCAACAAAATAAGAGTTGTAAAAAGTCCTAAAAGTTGCAGTCAAGTTCATCAGATCAGTTCTTGATGACTAACGGTGCTTGAAAGGATTAAAAATTAGATGTATCAGCTTAGGGGGAGTCTGTAAATGTAGTAAAGCTGAAGCATTCAAAAGATATAAAGTCATCAAAGAATTGAGAGATTGATGCTATTGTTAAGGGGGAGTCTGTAAGTGCAACAAATTGTAACACTAGATCAATCCGACTTTAAGGTCTTTAGGGGTATATTGGTAATATATCTTATCAAAAGCCCAAAAACATCGGTTTGTAATTTGGAAAAAAAAAAACTTAACTCCGTTATGTTTTTTTAATGGCGAACTATTTTACGAACCAAATGGAAAGTTCGGACCACTATGGGTAAATAACTGAGTTGGGATTGTTATCAAAAGAGCCGGTTCGAATTATTTAAATCCAATTTCCTTTTTTTATGATTTAGGTTATTAGTAGAATGATGATAATGAATAAAAAACCATGGAACACACTATGAATCATGTCAACATCCCTTTGGATTAGGCTTTCATTTCAACCTCCAATCACTCATCCCTTTCTATTTGTCTTTATCCATTTCCATTTTCTTGATTTATTTCTTCAAATATTTCTGGCACTGTCTTCTATTTTTTAGTATATTTAAAGGAAAAAAGGTTTTTGATAAGGGTACTACTTTCTACACCCCCCCTATCTACTTTCTACACCCCCCTCCTCTCACATATTTACAGGTGGGGCCTGCGTGGGACCGACAATTTTCCTCTCACAAGGGGGGTGTAACCAGTAAGAGGGGGGGTGCGAATAGAATGAGCCTTTTGATAATCATGGGCTCATTATATTTTTATGCAGTTGGATATTGGTCAGAGTTCAGTTGATGATCATTTGACTTGATAATGTGGGTTTGTTGCTACATTTTAGGATGTAAAGTTAATATCTTTATTTCGTTGATTATTTTGTGGATGCGTGTTTAGTGTGAGAACTTGATAAACACTTGTAAATAACGCTTCAAAGATGGAATGGCGAGAAAAAAGAGAGGCAGTTATATGGTTGCATAACTAGTTTTAAATAAAAAATTGCGAGAATTGCATATACCCGTCACACGTGTACGTATGGTTTAACAGTGATATATAAGATGGTTATGTAACCGTATAACCGCCTCTCTTTCCCACTCCCACTAAATCTTTAAAACACTATGCACAAGTGCTTATAAGGTTCTCGTAGTGTCGTATTTGAAATCGATTATGTAATGAAGGCGTGCTTTAACAACGCTCATAAGATATATAACCACATAAGCATCCAAGCATCCCTAAGACGGGTTCTAATCTACTTGTTTTTGTATCGTGTGGATGATGGAAAGAAGTCATACAACTATAACTAGAGAATTATGTTGGGTTGGGACCATATTGCGATATAATATTCTATAACTGTAAGTTTGATTTGTGTAGTTTTATGTGGATCAAGATTTTGTGAAAGAAAATATGCAAGAAAGATGGAGGTAACCAATGTGATCGAATATTAAGCAATCGCCAAGGAGAAGTTGCCAAAAATGGTCTTATGACTATTATGCATCCGGAGCAGAGGACCGGTGGACTCTAGAAGAGAACCGAAATGCTTTCTCAAGAATCCTGTAAGCCACGAGGGTGTATGCGTGTGTCGTTTATTTAAATATATTGTTATGTACGCCTTTAACCTCCTTAAAGGCCACTTGTCAACGCAAGTTGCATATTACATTGTCCCTTAAAGGCCACTTGTCAACGCAAGTTGCATATTACATTGTCCCATTGGTTAGCAGGGTATTAGTGGGTCTCGTGAGTTTACCAGTTCGGGTCATACGTTGACCAAGATTATAGTCATATTGCAATCATTTTTGTTTAATTTATAATACTTATAATCTTTATTCGCAATGTAGGTGAATATGCAACAACAAGAGCTGCATCCGCATCAGGGACTATTAAAGGTTAGTAATCCCAATCTTTTCTTTACGTCATTTACATGTGGTTTTATCATTGTTTCATCTTCTAGACATTGTCATCGTGGGCAACGTCTAGTGTCGAGGAGGTTGCTTCAACAGGACCGGGAATCCGCATCTTCCAGCTTTACGTGAGCTGCTATTTTCCATTTTTTTCTTCCTTAGTTTCATATGAGCTTTGACCTTATTGACCAAGAAATCAGGTGTATAAAGACCGCAACGTTGTTGCACAACTTGTAAGAAGAGCTGAAAGAACCAGGTTCAAAGCCATAGCTTACAGTTGACACACCAAGGCTAGGACGTCGAGAAGCTGACATCAAAAACCGGTTCACTTTACCCCGTTTTTGTCCTTGGAGAACTTAGGGTCTTGATCTTGGCAAGATGGATGAAGTGAATCACTAACACAAGTTTCGAATTATTGTATTCAATTACAGGGCTCGTCAACTCGACTATGTCCTGGCCACCATCATGGCTCTAGAAGAGGTACCAATTATCAAACTCTTTCAAGTTTGTGATCATGGATCGAAAGAACCGGTTACATAACAAAGGTTAAGATCACCCTTTTAAGTTTGTGAAATCATCGTTCAGGTTGTGAAAGCGGCTCAAGGGCGTGTACCCGTGTTCTTAGACAGTGGGGTCCGGCGTGGTACAGGCGTTTTCAAGGCGCTGGCACTTGGAGCTTCGGGCATATTTGTAAGCATATACTACCAATTAAAACTATATAACTTATATTCTCGGATGCATTGTAGAGTTGTAACATTAAACAATTGAGTTGTGGAGTTTTATAGATTGGACGACCTGTCGTGTTTTCATTGGCTGCCGAAGGTGAAAAAAGTGCTTCAGATGTTACGCGATGAATTTGAGCTAACCATGCCGTTGAGTGGCTGTACGTCGCTCAAAGAGAACCCGTAACCACATTGTGACCGAGTGGGATGCTCCGCGGGCCTGACCCGCACCCAGGTTATAGATCTAAGTAACATTCAGGAGCCCAATTCTTATTGGTGCAGTCTCAAAGCTCTGAATGAAAGCTGTATGAATCCATAAGTTTCCTAAACAACCACAGTTTTCCGTTGTACATTCTTACAAAATGCTAATAATTAAAAAACTTTACTTTTGTAGTTTTGTTAATGCTATAGATCTTCATATTGTATAAAAACAGTCTAAAATTTAAAAACTGAACTTCAAAATGTAGATCCATTTGATATCAACTCAAGTCGCCAGAGATCACCTGTAAATTCAAAAATTAAATTCTTGGTCAATGCATTGACCCGTTTACTTATGAATGGGTTGTGTTTTATCTCAAACAGGTCAAAGTGATCAAATAGAAAAATTAGCTAAAATGCGTATGGGTCAAATACGTTGAAAACCACCCAAAGTCAACATGGAAACTTTGTAAGCAGTTTTTGCTCAATGATTGTAATCGTGGTTAACCCACTAACCATTGCTATTATGTCACTTCAACAAGCTTTGGCCCCTCAACTTTGACATTAACTAACTTTAGCCCCTCAACTTTAATAATGACATGTTTAGCCTCTTAACTAAAAACAACTTTAGCCCCTCAACTTTGGTAATGACATGTTTAGCCCCTCAACTTTAATAATGACATGTTTCGCCCCTTAACTAAAAATAACTTTACCCCCTCAGCTATAAAAAATAAACAACCTTAACCCCTCAACTTTAATAATGACATGTTTAGCCCCCTCAACTTTAATAATGACATGTTTAGCCCCTTAACTAAAACATCAAACAACTTTAACTCTCGAGATTTGGTTATTTTTATCTACGTTGCGAACCCGCTGTGGAGCGCGGGTGGTAACCCACTAGTTATTATTTAATTAAAAACTATTATGAAAAGATAAAAAGGGTTGGTGGGTCAACCCGGGCCAACATGTTTCAGCACCTACCAAAAACGAACCCGTTAACTGATCCGCCCATCTTTCCACCACTAAAATGACCCACCGTACACAGAAAAATGAGATTACCTTGGATATCAATGGCTTTGCATTAGCTTCCCACTCAGTGGCCCATTTTGCAGATGAGCCCATTTCCAGAACCCCGTTTTTCAGTGTTCTCAAAGCATCACACCCATCGGGAAATCCCTTAAAAAGCATCTGTAAAAGTTGATAGCTTAAAAAACAATAAAAAAAATAGTTAAATATTCCGTCTGGTTTAACCGACATACCATGAGTTCATCAGCAAGCTCTGATGATGATGAGAAAAGAAGGCCATTTTTCTCCACTTCTACAAGCTCTGTGATGCTTCACGAAAGTCAACACAAAAGTCAAAGTTTGTATTATCCTTTCGGTCGTAAAGATGACTGCTTGAAAAAGATGACGGGAATTATTTACCAAGAATAAGAAACAGCACAAACAGGTAGACCACATCCAAACATGTCTACAACCTGACAACAAAGATGACGGAAATTTAGAAGAAAAAAACAATAGATTTAAGCAAGAGTTTGTCTATATATACCTTCATTGGGAGATCCAACCCTGATGATGAAGTATGCAAACAAACACCAAGATCAGCCGAACCTGCAAAAATCGAACAGACAACAAAACACGATGAGTAGATGTGACAAAATGGATGGGTCAGGCCCGTTGGTAAATAAACAGGTTCAAGTGAAAATGTGTAGCCTTTTGGTATAGAGCAGAACTAGTAAACTACAGGGATTTAGTCCCTAGCTTTCCAAAAGTACATGGATAGTCCCCGTGGTATGCATTTTGTAACGCATCTAGTCCCTAACTTGGACATGCTAAAACCTTTAGATTTGTTGGTTGGGGACTAAATGAGTTACAAAGTGCAAACCACAGGGACCATCCGTGTACCTTTGGAAAGCTAGGGACCAAATCCACAATTTTGGTAACCACAGGGACCATCCATGTACTTTACTTTAACTTTTATTATAAGCAATTCAGATACAATGAGAAAAATTTAATTTCAATAGTAATCTTATTTCTTGAATGGGAGATATACAAGGTTATATGCATTACAAATACATTTTTAGGCAAATTTCATCCTGTACGAAGTTTCGAACCATTTTGCCTTTTCATTTTACCCTTTTGACCCGTAGAGATAAATCATAAGATAAACCAAACCATTCATCGCAAAGGAGTCGAAATTTATAAAACAATGAACCAGAGTATTGCTCACCAAGAAGCAAGGGGTAGTCCTCTGGTGACAGCCACATGGTACGGAATGCCACACGTTTAAGGTTCAATTTCTTTATTTTCTCCTCATACTTCTCTTTCTCCGGCCCTTTCCCTTCAAAGCGTTTATAACACTCAGTTAAAACCTTTTTTTTTTTAACTTTTTCTTGTTATGTCAATGAAAACAATAACCCAAACCAAATTCTCACCGGTGATAACAAATAATAATCTTGGATATAAAAACGTCTTCCCCTCATCAACGGCTTTCCATAAAAACTCATCCCCATTTGAGTCATTTTCATTTAGTAATGCGGCAACACGCCTATCGTACATCACTGCTGCTTCTAAAAGAATGCCAAAATCTTCATCCGGGGTCCTGAAAAATAAAATCATTTCGTTGTTTTTTAGAATTCACTCAATATAAGTGGTCCTCTTTCCATTAATTATTAAAAACTAGTGAGATTCCCGGCATGTTGCGGCGGGAATTTGGTCTGTACTGATTCAGTTCGCTTTCGTTACGATACCGGTACGATACCAGCACTCGGTATAGCAACCAAAAGAGACACGTCCAAGAGGATATCAACACGTGTTTTACATCGATAGAGAACCATAAAAATGAATTAAGGTACCAGTTCGGATAATACCAATACTGGTACCAATGTTATTCGGTTAGAATCAGTTCGGTTCGTCACGATAAAGAATAAAAAAAATCAACTTTCATTATTTCTTATCTAGTGTTTATATCTTGCATAAAAATAATATGCATGACTAAAATTAATCGAATTAAAGGTTTCCCCTTGAGCACGTGGAGATTTGCAGATGATGCAATATATTTATCATTAATAATATAACTGAAAAAGAATTAACCGTGGCAATGTTCATCAGCCATGGCCTTTAATATATATAATAATAATGTTCATAAAGTATGAGGTAAGAGTTGTAAAACATACCAGCTTGTACTGCTAACAATAAGTGCAGGCCTATTCTGCTTCAAGTGATAATCGTTGTCGATCTGGTTTGTAAATAATGTTGTTTTTGGATCTTGCAAGTCATGGTCGGTTATTCCTAATACACGAGTGCGTATGATAGTTATGTTTGAAATTTGAAATCACTCAAAGCCCTAAAAAGGGGTTGTTGCACAAAAAGGTACAATATAGGTTGGTCTGATTTCCGTTTAAGGTAACCATGTTAGATTTCACCCATAAAAAAAAGTAACCAACAACCTGCCTTGACACCAGAAAAAGTCAGCATGGTCAAACTTACCAAAATGCCATCATTTTGACTCGGTAACGCATCTGGACTACATTCTTGGTTTTAAAATGCGTGCATAATGCGTGATGCGCCCGATGCGCTGATGAGAGCACATCGCCAAACACTAACTGTGGTTCTAGAAACATTTTATTATGCTTGATTTGAACCAAAAAGCAGAACTATTATCTTCTTATTACGTGAGTTGTTTTAGTTTAAGTATGGTTTATAAGTTGTTATGTATAAATGTTTTTTTTTGGTATTTTTTTATAAAGAGCGCATCGCATACGTGATGCGCTCGCAACGTGCATCACGCATCAGATTTTTGGACCAAACGCATCGGAGCGTATCACACAATTTAAAACCAAGACTACATTACGTTGAAACCTTGGAAAGTTATAGGGCTTTTATTTAAGAATGGATCCTTTTAAGGGTTTTGTTTGCGAAAATAAACATGGTTACTGAACACATATCTCCGATCGAACTATGACTTTTTATGAAATAATGCCCTTAAATAACAATGGCATGGAGAAGAAATTACCATAGCTGATGCAATCTGGAGGACTGTTTGACCGGAACATATCCTTCTTAATTCTACAAAACAACTGCAATCAACAATCAGTATGATGTTTCTAAGACCATTAAATTCTTTTAATGTTTTCAAATGATGTTTCTTTTACCTTATGCTTTTCTTCAAGCAAAGCTGGCCGGAAAAACTCAGGAGGCTGATCATATAACACCGTGGCTCTATGTATTGTAAAAAAAGAAAAGGAAAAAGAGGGGCATGTAATTACCGTTATACCACTGACCACAAAACATGATCAATCTGAAATAATAACTTCGTACCATGAAAATTGCAATGTTTGTGTTACCATATTATAAAAGAATTCGATTTGGGTTGTAATTGATCTTAAACGGGGCAGGTCAAATGGGCCAAACAAGTCAAAGTAGCCCAAAGTCTATTTTTAAGGCATACAACTTCTTAAACCGTTTTTATTCAAACATTTACGTTACTATGGTAACTATATTGTTTTTGTAATCATAACTAACACTATAATCAGTTTTTTAATGGGCAATAAAAAGTGCTTGTGGGTGAACCTATCCAGGTCCGACCCGTTTTGACCCATTACCCAATATAGTTTTATGGTAGGTTTTAGCTACTACAACACAATTTGCTTGCCATTTTCATGGGACAGAAACAGTATATGAAGGATATAAAACTTTAAGCTAACTGTCTCACTTGATACCCCAAACTTGTTCCAACTCATGTTGCATTGCCTTTGTGACACACAACGAACCGTTTGCCATCTTCCCAAAATGTAATTCAACCCTAAAAAAAGTTCAAACCATGGTTTCCAACTGTCCATTATCATGTCACACACAATACCTTATATTCTTGAACGTCATAACAAATATAGTTTTTTTACCAATGATATATTGCTACAAAACGACTGCTTCTACCAAGAGATAACGCAAGCAGAGTATATCCAAAGTTATGCCAATCGATGATGAACGAGGATTGTCTCAACCAGCTGGCCCATTTCACGGCAACCAAAGTTGGAACTGAAGGAGGATTCTACAGCATAATATGATTCAGAAATATTGAAATGAAGTGATGTATATTTACAGTGGAAACGTAAGCTTACCTGCACTATAAATACATCGGGGGCCTTTATTTTAAAACAAAGAAACCAAAGAAGCATGATGAATTGAACCAATGGCTTTAGCAAAAGCATAACCGGACGAAATATTTTCGGTAAAAATCCATCTCTTGACGGCCATTGTCTCTACAGAATACAAATTGAGATAGATTTGATATAAGAAGTTGAGTTTGTAGGATATTTTTGGATTATAAAAGTTATTTCGGTAACAGAAACGATACCATGGTATGGATATGTATGGATGAATGCTCTAATAGAGCGGAATGTGGATCAGAACCTGTACGAAAGAACGTAATAAAAAAACAGAAGTAACTTAAAGTACATTGTGGCTTAGTGTAAATGCATGTTTTAGACAAATCACTGCTTGATCAAGTTAAATGTAGCTAAGAGAAATCAGAGCAAACAACCATACAAAAGTACTAGTAATGATAGTTGTTAACTATCGCTAACATACAATGATGGCATAGTTGTTAATGGCGAATAGCGACAAATAGCGATAAGGTACATATAGGCTACATAGCGAATAGCGATAAATAACGGGTGGCTATTTATAAATAGCGATACACCAGAAAAAAAATTATATGTATATTATATCAAAATACCCTGGTAAATATGCTATTTTACAGGTGTATTTAACAAAAACTTAAAATCCAGCTATTTTATAGCTATATTAAATTGCTATTTATATTAAAAAAATTAAGCGTCGCTATTCTCCTATCCATCGCTACAACCCATAGTTGTTAAAAGCCGTCGCCACTTGCGCCTAGGCCCAATTTCCTAGCTAGGTAAGGCAATTACGCCTTAAGTCAAGGCAATTGCGCTTTAATTCTCCAGGTGATGGTTCATGCGCAGATTCTGGCGAGATTCCTAGATTATTGAGAGTTTTCGGCCAAATTCTCTAAATTCTGGCAAGATTCTAGATATATTTTTACTTTTATCTAACGAAACTACTTTTCTACACTAATAAACTAGCCTTTTATAACTTCTGGTACTAAATAGACGATATTAAATGTTGTATAATAGCTTTAGTTTATTTTATTTGAAGTATAGTATTAATTTTCTATTATATAAAAATATTTTAAGTTCTTTTTGTTGTACGCGTTTTTTTCTCAGGCCCGCGCTTTTTTTGCACCTTGCGCCTAGGCACAGGCGAGGCCTATGTGCCTTGAGTGCGCCTAACGCCTTTAATAACTATGCTACAACCCTAATAGCGACACTATACCTATAAGCTACGTAGGGCGCTATAGCGATCGCTATTGACAACTATGAGTGACGGGTAAACTATAGTAGCTACTGAGTTATGTTATGAGCGACATCCGTATATTGTACAAAGTGAGATAAAAGATATACCTCCATATGCAACAATATCGACCTCAAGATTAGCCTGCGAAATAAGTTATGAATTCTGGAGAATGATACAAATGAAAGCAATATATAAAAGCCTAATAATTGAGGGGATAAACCTGACGAGCAAGAGAAAGGGCATGATATTGCATACGAGGGCTGCGACCAATATCACCGAGCACTACAACTGCTGCTCGCCGTCTCTTACCCAATTCCATTCCGTCTGATTCACAGTTGAAAGTGTGTGATTTTAACTGATCTGTAGTTGATTGTTACCGTTGAAAATTGGGCAAAATGAATTAGGGTTTTGGGTAGATGAGTGAGATCGTGTTTGCTTTAGAAACAGAGAAGATGATAGTTTCTTGGTTTTGAAGATTGGATTGATTGTTATAACTTGCAACTCAAGGTTCCGCAGTTGAAATAAACTCCTATGATTTATGACTTTAAGAGTTCGTTTTTGAGATCAACAAGGTTCAACTAAAATATTTGAGTCACATTAGGGTAGAAGGGTGCCTTCGGTGAGTTGGTGGGGCTGTAAAGGAACCGATTGTTCATGGAACAGTTTGTGAATTGTTCGGTGAGAAGTTCATTTGTTTAATAAATGAACGCACATGAAAAAGAAATTTCGTTCAATTAGTTAAATGAATGAACACGAACAGATGTCTCGTTTGTTCAATTGCGTTTGTGAACGTTCAGTAATGTGTTCATGAACATTCGTTTATGTTCGTTTGTTTACGTTGTTCATTAAACAATAATGTGTATTTAGTTACCTATCTAAAAATTTTATATTCTGTAATTCTTTTTTCGTTTTATTACTCTAACAAATAAAATTTGGAATCTCTATTCCAACCTTGTTCATGTACCAATCCCCTCATTATTAACATCTACAAATACTATCAACCTCCGTTCCACATTTAGGACTTCAAGGTCTAGCATCACTCCCTCCCGCCATCCACCTTTAGTATCTGCCGCCTTCGTCGATTTTATTTGTGTTTGTGAACCGTTCGTGAACAAATTCATTTCCTTAATGAACGAACATGAATAAAAAATCTCGTTCGATAAGTGTTCATGGGCCATTCGTGAACACATTATTTCCTTAACAAACGAACACGAACAATGCCTTGTTCGTGTTTGTTCGGTTTGTTTATAGCCCTAACCGCCGATCCCCTATTTGAGTTGGTGAAGTTCGATTATTGGTGAGTAGTCACCACATTGGGGAAGAGGAGTGAGAGGGGGTTAATAGTGGGCCTCACTCTCTTCCAACCAATCATGCATTTATCAATTTTGTAAAGAAAAAATTGTTTAGGTAGAGCACACCCCTTGTGTTTGAGTGCAAAATTGGGAGTGGAGAAGAAGTTGAGATGACATGAGTTGATAGGCTAGGTGGAGAGTTTACCACTCCCTATGCGTGGTGCACCCTTTCCACCCTTAGACCCTCTGTAGTGGGGCGTGATGTTTGGTTTGTTTTCTCCGATCGCGCCCCGAACACCCTCTGTAGTGGGGCGTGATGTTTGGTGGGTGGTGCCATACTCATAGCGGCGGTATGTAAGGTTTGTTTTCAAAATCAGACCGTTGCACGGTCAAAAATTAAAAAAAAATCAATTTCCAATCTATAAATGCATCCCACATCTCCCTTTTTTTTTCAATTCATCACATCTCATTCCATTTTTCTCTATATTTTTTTTTATAAAAGTATAGAAACTACTCCCATCTTTATTCTAAAAAAAATGGGCTCCCCATTGGAAGATTCGTTCACCAATATTGTAATGTTTTTTTTATTTAATGGAATGGTTTTTAATTTTAAAAAGTTAGAAATTAATTTAAAAAAATGAAAACTAATTAATTGAGTAATGATGAGAGCTTTATGACTACGGGCTTTAGCGATATAACGCCCCATAAAGCCCCTGTGTGACGTGGCACGACACGTGTCGCATAACGCCCATAAAGAGACTTTATGACTACGGATGGCCTTAGGGTGTAAGGGGTGCTCCCCTAAATTCCCCTCACCGGAGCCAATGAAATTCGTCCATGTCAACTCCCCTCTCCAACTCCCCTCAAGCACTTAATCACAGGGGTAGTTTCACCCAAACCATTTTTTCAAAAAAAAAAAAAAAGAAAGGAAAAATGCATGATTGGTTGGAACCTCTCTCTCCCCTTCCCTCCTCTCCCCTACAAGCGGTGACTACTCCCCGCATATGTAACACCCCGCACGGCAAAGAGTGGCTGCGGCGGTGTTCCCCGCACGGTGAAGGGGTTCACCAACCTCTTTGCCGCATGCAGCCCGTTCACCCTTAGTAGTTACAAGGTTCAGCTATTCCAGCATGGCTATTTTTTTTTTATAAAAATTACGTGACACCTTGATACCAGTAACACATGTTATTTTGTTTGTTCAGATGTCAATGAAGACCCTAAAAAGAAAACAAATCTCCTACATAAAGTTTAAGGCTTAATTTCACAACAACGTAACTCACAACTTTATGTTTGTGTCTGCACAAATTTTATGTGATTAGTTTGATACTATTATAAACAATAATTTGTGTTTTGTGCATATACATAATTCCCAATGCACCACATAGTGAATTTCACTAGTCACCTTTTGTGTTCAAAACTCTGTGATTCCACTTAGACCATGCGTAGTGGGCAAGATCCACCATTGGGCGTTTTGCACCTTGTGGCAGCCAAGTCAGTAAGGGGCATTATTGGGCGTTTTTCTAAAATGAGTGTAGTGGGGATGTGGGCATTATGATAAAAGGGTGTAAAGAATTAAATAAAAATAAAAAAACCAAAAAAAAAAACTATTGGAAGATTAAATAAAGAGTTAATTGCCATTTTAGTCCCTGTGGTTTGGGCCATTTTGCCAGTTTAGTCCAAAGGTTTCATTTTTAACATCTGGATCCAAAAAGGTTTCATCGTTGCCATTTTGGTCCAACTGACTTAACTCCATCCATATGTGTTAAGTCTGCCAAGGGTATTTTAGTCATTTCATTTTTCTTTTAATTAACTCTTTATTCTTTATTATTTAAAAACATTAATGAAAGGTCATTTCAGTAATTTTATAAATCTAACTATTAAATTATTTGTTATTAATTCCTAAATTCAATTTTAATCAATTTCATTAAATCATTAAATCCTTAAATCTATTTTTGACTATTATATATCCTCAAACCATCAGTTCATTCAAAAAAGAAGATCAAAACTTCTGTACATCACCAAAAACCCCTCCCCTCCCTCTGCTGCTAATAGACTACCACCACCACTATTTGCCATTACCTCCAAACCGCCATCACCATTATCACCATCGCCACCGGACCTCACCACCACCCTCCCCTTCCCCACCCCTTCTCTCTCTCTCTCTATACCTTCTCAACCACAACCAACCCACCCACCACCTCCGCCGCTATCGCCACCCACACCACCTCACCGGACCACCACACTATCACCAGGAACCGACCACCACAACCATCACCACCACCCAAACACCATGGAACCCGCCACTACAACACGACCAGATCCAGAACCCACCACATTCGACCACCATCACCACCACCCTCACAACCTACACATTACTGCAACCGCCACCACATTCGACCACCATTTTGACTACCAAGTACCCCCATTTCGACAGGTGATTTGTGCATCGAAACCCTAGATCTGGGTCAAATCATCACCGGCGGCGGCTAGGTCTCTCTCTCTCTTTCTCTCGGTTCTCTCTGTATTAGTGGCATTGATATTGGGTGGAAACAGGTAGAAAAAATGAGGGGGTTAGGGTTTGGTTTTATGGTGGTTGGTGACGGTGGTGAACAGTGGTTGGTGAGGGGTGCAGAGGGGTGGTAATGGTGTGGTGGTTATGTTTTAAAGGGGTGGAGATGGTGGTTGTGGTGCTTTATTAAAGTTGGAGATGGTGGTTGTTGTGGTTGTTTTTCAGAGGGGCAGAGATGGGTGGCAGTGGTGCGGTGATGGGTGACGGTGGGGCACAGTGGTGCGGTGGTGATAATGGTGGGTGACGATGGGGCACAGTGGTGGTGGTTAGTGACGGTTGTTGAGAGATGGGTGGCAGTGGCGTTTTATTAAGGTGGTTTATTTGTGAACAAACTGCTTTTTTATTTTGTTTTGAATTGATAGTGATATTTATGGTTGTGGTATTTTATTAAGGTGTTTATTTGGTTTAACAATCATAAGAATAAAGTGGAATTAAAAAACAATATATGAAATGACAAAATTTCCCTTGACTTAACAGATGTGAATGGATGGGGTTAAGTCAGCTGGACCAAAATGGCAACGATGAAACCTTTTTGGATCCAGATGTTAAAAATGAAACCTTTGGACTAAACTGGCAAAATGGCCCAAACCACAGGGACTAAAATGGCAATTAACTCTTAAATAAATGAAAAAGGAAGATAAGCTTTGATTGGCCAAAGCAACTTGATCCAAGCGTGTTTCAAAAAACGCCTGCGGGGGATTTTGCTGGATCACGCCGGCCAGTGGTCGGGAGGGCGGCGTTTTAGGGCATCTTTGGGGGGGATCACGCCGGCGAGGGGTTCCACTACGGGTGGTCTTACAACATCAAATTCAACGTTGTGATCTCATTTCCAGATTTTGATCAAATACAACAAGAGACTTTAAGCAATACGTCCAGTTATGGAATTCAACTTCTAGCACACACCTTTCTTTGAATGCATATAAAGTATAAGAGAGGCCGGGGCGGTGCCGTTATTGTATAATGGAATGATGTATAACGAGTGATGGGCCACCGCCAGCATATTGTTCAACGCGTTATATTATAACGAAAACACGATTTCGTGATATTTTCACGTTATTCTTTTGTTTTGTGAGTGTAATTGTTGGTTGGGGGGGAATTGTTGGGTGTGGTGGTGAGTGATGACCACCCTGACTAAAAAAGGTTGTGAGTGATGGAAAAATGGTCGATGACATGGCGGAACTTGATTGGTGCTTGTGAGTGATAGAATTCTATCACTAGTGAACCACCCCCTCCCCTAAGACAGCGGGGTATGGGGCGGGGGTTTGGGCGTGGGTTGGCTGAAAACGCCCAAGCCACCACCCCGGGTGGGCATGGGTTTGGGCGTGGCCCCTTTGGCGTGTGATTCAGCCCGGGCGTGGGGCGGGCTAGTAAGTGACATGGCATGCTCTAAATGGCCAAACCAAATTCATGCCCCCCAACCCAAGCCCCATCATACCCCATGGGCGTGGGTTTTGGTGGTGGGTTTTTTCCCATTCCACGTGTCAACATATGCCCCAACCCAAGCCCAACCCAAGCCCCCCATACCCCGCAGTCTAATGTTTAAGGAAGTCGAATAGTGACGTCACATCTATGGTGATGAGTTTTTTGAAAAATCTAGGATCAACTTTTGATGCAATATAAAATTTACAATTTGTGGATGTTACCTATTTGCCCCCCTTAATTAAACATGTGGGCTTGCCAATTCATTCATTACACATCAACCCATTTACTACACCAACTCAATTAACATGTTTATAACTTGATTGCTACCCGTCAACCTGTTTGTATTGTATGATGTCTAGACAAATCCATCTTCAAGAAGCGGACAAAACCCGCTAAACAACATTAGCATGTTTATTTATTGTCTTGTAATTAAATTTTTCACACGAATCATGAAATTATTAAAATTATAACTCGGTGATGGAGAGATCTTTAAGAAATATACTTCCGTGAAAGTTGCCATTGGCCTTTAAAAGTATACCGTCGGCAAAGCAACATTGGGAAGAACTCCTGTATTTGACAGAACCAGAAAAATGGTCACCAAATGCAGTGTGTCATCAAGCCACTAGAATTCTTGCTTCTAACATAGTTCAAAGAAACTGGAACAGTTTAACAGTTTGTCTTACTTCCGCGTATCAGACAAGATGTAAAGAAGAACAAAAAGCTACATTTTGCATTATATCATGCTTTGGATACAAACAAACTGCCTTCAATAAAGAAATTTTGTTCCTGCTGTGTGAGGTATGAAATAGCAGGCACTATTTTATGTTTAGAGACACACTGGAAGAAAGTTTTAGAAATATTTTATGTGTATATTATATCCAAGTACGTTGTGTTATATGTGTATTTAACATAAAAAACCTAAAATTAATCCCGCTATGGAGGCGCCAAAATCAGACAGCGACACATGAGCGCTCCGCTGTGCTATTCGCTATAACACCCGCTATGAGTGCTATTATTAACTTTGCTTGGAGTTCATTTGAATAGGATAAAAATATGACATCTGTGTTATTCTTTTAATATCTTTTCTTTTTCAGCTTCAATGCATGTAAAGAGCCTCTTTAAAAATTAATAATGCAAATTTCATCCAGGTACAAAGAGATGCGTCTCTGAGAATTCACATACCCTGTTCGAGTTTGAAAAAAAATGTGTCATTCCGTAATGTTTTATTATTATTTAAAAATAAAAATCAAAATTGAGGTCAATAAAACTAATGTCAATTGAGCTAAATTCCAAACAAAAAAAAAATGATTTGTAAACGGGTCTATATTGGAATTTATATATGTTTACTATTTAAAAAAAATAGCATATATATATTGGATTTTTTTAAATCGCGTGCCCCTCGAAATCACGGGCCTTGTGCGGAGGTCCTCCCCACACACAATCAAAGCCGCTAGTGGGTACAAACATGAAATGACAAAGGATCAGTAAGATGACATCTTCCTATACTAATAAACAAAAATCTTTTGGGACACATGTCACTTTCTCATGCCCCTTGCCATTATTTAAAAAAAATCTCTTTATTAATAACAAATAATAATTTTTAACTTTATCTCCAATGATATTAAAATAAAGAAAATGTTACGTATATCAATAGTGAGAAGATAATCTTATGAATTTTAAGATTAATGATGATCTTACATTATTTTGGTTAAACAAAAAGATATATCTAAAAACAAGTCTTGGCATGTGTCGATATTAATTAATTTAAATTAGTTAGAAAAACAAATTCACACATATTTAGTTTATATACATCTAGGTTAATTAATAGCATAGTTTTTATCATATGTTTCTAACATATTTTATTATTTTTTTTTCTATTATAGTTGGGGAAGATACACCTTAAAACCACAAACACCGGAGAAACATACCCTAAAGTATCCTCAAAATTTTTTAACATTAAATAAATTAAACAATTAAATACCAAATAAACATAAATCAAATTCAGATAAATAAAATAGATTACAAAATAAAAAAATCCAACTAAAAAAATAAATTATAGAACATAATACAAAATAAAAATAAGCTATTCCTCGTCTAAATCTTCAAGATACGATAGATCTTGAATTGAAATATGTGCCACAAGATCATGCGAAGTCGGAAATGCGTATGTGGATCCATAATCTCACCAAGGGCATCATTGTCCAAAACGGGTTGAACTAAAGGATCCCTTATGTGGACTGGTGAGAATGTATGCCCGACGTCCTTAAGAATCATGTTGTGCAATATCATACACGCATACATCGTTCTCCTAATCTTCTCTACATTCATGGCTCGTATGGGTCGACTAAGTATGCCTCATTTGACAACTTCAACCATTTTTTATAGACATATCTATTTGACTTATGTTTGATCTATTTAGTAATTTATTGATGAAACCCGTGTAATACACGGGGTTTTAACCTAGTTACTTATCATGTGAAAAAAAAAACAGACACATAAAATGGTATGGTAGAGAAACAGAGATTACGGTTGTTTAAAAGCTGATTATAAGGCTATACTAATATTTAACATTAAGGTATTATTTGGGCTGGAAAAAGCTACAGTTTGGGCCCCAAGTTCAAAATTGGATAACCAGCCCACATACAAGCAGAAAACCCAACCCAACTATCTGAACTCATTGTCGTCAATACTCAATAACCATGTTTTATTTGGGCCATGTAGGGGTGATGATGCACACACTGATGTTTGCACTTTGCAGGATCCAATATATTTTTAGATTAATCCGGCGGCGGCTTGCTTTTTAATAAAGGCTTAAACTATCTACACACTTGGTGTGTACACTTGGTGTGTAGATAGTCACCTCGTAAAGTGTTTTTTTGTCTTATATGCACACCCTGTAGTGTCGAGCTGTGATCAAAGCGCGGCGTTTTGGTCCGGTCAACCAGACAAAGACTGATGGGTGTCTGACGGGTCTGTTGGCCGGACCAAAACGCCGAGCTTTGGCCGCGTTTTGGTCCTGTCAACCAGACACCCGGTCAGTCTTTTGTCTGGTTGACAGGATCAAAACGCGGCCAAAGCTTGACGTTTTGGTCCGGCCAACAGACCCGTCAGACACCCGTCAGTCTTTTTCTGGTTGACCGGACCAAAACGCCGTGCTTTAACCACAACTCGACACTGCAGAGTGTACATATAAGACAAAAAATCACTTTTTGGTGTGCACATAGACACATTGGTGTGCCAACAGGTACACCCTTAATAAAATCTGTACCGATAATTTAAATAGAAAGTATTAGAATCTATATAAACAAGAAATATTAAAGATATATAAAATAAAATTTTGCGTTGAATAAAAATTTGAAAACTTAATAAAAAGTGCAATTGTGCAAATGGTAAGTTTAAAGGTGTCAAATTGTCAATAGAGACAAATGGTTAAATGATGAACCAGTAAAAGGTCTGAATCATTAAGGGGCTGTTTGGCAACTTCTGAATGGTTAAGTGCTGAACCAGTAAGAGGTCTGAATCATTAAGTGCTGACCCATTAAGAGCCAGTATAATGCTTAACCGTTCAAAGGCAAATGTTTGACCAATTCATGTTAAAGGTCTGAACCATTCAGAGGCAAATGTCCAAACCATTCAGACATTTGCTAGTGAAACAAACAGTCTAAACCATTAAGTGCTGAACAAGTAAGAGGTCTGAACCATTAAGAGCCCCATTAAGAGTTAAACAAACAACCTCTAAGTGTTGAACCAGTAAGAGGTCTGAACCATTAAGAGCCAGTATAATGTTTAACCGTTCAGAGGCAAATGTGTGACCAATTCAGATTAGAGGTCTTAACCATTCAGACTTTGTATAATTCTTAACCATTCAGAGGCAAATGTCTGAACCATTCAGATATTTACTCGCGAAACAAACAGTACAAATCATTAAGTGCTGAACCAGTAAGAGGTCGGAACCATTAAGAACCCCATTAAAAGGTAAACAAACACCCCTCAGTGCAGATTTAGAAGAAAAATTCAGAAATATCAAAAATAAAAAAACTGGTCCTAGGGGTATTGTAATATTTTCTCAAGGGTATTCGATACAAAACGAAGATTTTTTTTTTATGTTTTTTTGCAATAACTTTGCACTTTGTCAAAAAAGTTGACGAGTGGCCCCTACAACCCCCCCCCCCCCCCCCCACACACACCCACACCCACACCCACACCCATATCCCCTCTTAAATCCGGCCCTGAATAGAGTAACCAATAGGCAATGTAAGTGAACTCACCGTAAACGTTTTTATAGTTTTGATATTTACTTTTATGACACTTTTGATCACATTTTATTAAAAAGTTTTTATAGTTTTGTTACTTTATATTTACTTTTATGACACTTTTGATCACATTTTATTAAAAAAAAATTGATCATATATTTTTTTTATAATGTACTATTTTAGTCTCTAGATATTTACATTAGGGCTGAGCAGTATACGGTTCAGAACCGCCAGAACCGGGGAACCGAACCGGAACCGCTAGATCCAAACCGTATTTTTGTATATAGGGTTCGGTTCTGGTTCTTAAATTTGGGTAAAAACGGTTCCCGGTTCGGTTCCGGTTAAAACCACGATTCCGATTAAAGAACCGCTAGAACCAGTTGGGATTATAAATATTTAAAACCTTATTTTATTAATGGGCTTTTCAACATCATACGACCATCCTAATTCTTATTCCCCCCTCTTATATTCATTCCACAATCTCATCTTTCATCTTCTAATTCTTCTCCATCTCTCAGCCCTAACCCTAATTGCTATCATACAAGTTCATCTCCATCAACACCCTGCAAATACATGTACGCTATTCTACATGAACTTTTTTTATGATTGCATATATTTTCTTTCTAGATGTTTGCTTTCTGATACATATAGTTTTCTGTATGTGAAAATAAAAATTAAACAAAAATAATCAAATCAATGTTGATCAAATTGTAAATGTGTATATAAATAGTGTATCGCTTGGTAAATACAGTAGATGCATTACTGATAATCTATTCACGTGAACCAAATACAGTAGATGCATTATTCGTTTATTTTTTTTAATTGCTAACACTTGGTTTCATTTAGATGTTTATGAGAAGATTGAAAGGATGAAGATCGAATGAAGTTTGAAGATGTTTGGTTTAATTGTTAACACTATGGTTGTAATAGTTTTATTTAGAGTTTGTTTTATAGCTTGAAATTTTTTATTGTTGCTTTGCTACTTTTATTTTGGTTGGTTTGAACTTTGAATGTTGCAACTCCTAGTTAATGTTTTAAATGGTTTGATTTGTTTTTATTGAATTGGTAATTTTACGATTTAATTGTCAAACGGTTCCCGCGAGAACCGTTTACACGAGAACCATTTAACCGGTTCGGAACCGAACCGGAACCGTTATAATATGGTTCGGTTCCGGTTCTTAAATTTAGCAATTAACAGTTCCGGTTCGGTTCCGGTTTGGTTCGGTTCGGTCTGGTTCTGAACCGTTGCACAGCCCTAATTTACATAAAGAAATTAAAATAAAAATTATAGATCTAACTACTATAATAAAAGAAACCAAGTTTTGGACATGTGTCATTCATTGGAGGTATCCTCAAATCTAGATTTATCTAAATAAAGAAATAATAAATTAATATTAAATCTTATCATACTTTAATAAAATATTATCCTCAAATATAAATTGTTAATTTAATATATTTTTAAAACAAATATCTCTCTAATCTACTTATCTTATATTAAATATATAAATAATTAATTAATATTAAATGTTATCCTAATTTATTAAAAATATAACTTTTTAATTATTTGGTATACAAAATTATGTTTATTCAACTCGTGTAAAACGCGGGGTTTTTAAGGATATAATTTTTTATTATTTGATAGATTTTTCAACACGACTATACACAAGTTTTTTTAAAGATACTGTGTTTTTAGTATTTAATATACAAAATTACATTTATTTAGGATATATATATTTTTTATTTGGTAGATTTTTCAACCCGACTATACACGGATTTTTTAAAGATACGACGTTTTTAGTATTTAATATACAAAATTACATTTATTTAATCTGTGTAATACACATAGTTTTCAAGATATAACTCTTTTTTAGATCTATTCAACATGTGTAATATACGAGGTTTTTAAGGATGTAATTTTTTATTATTTGGTAGATTTATTCAACCCGATTATACTCGGGTTTTTTAAAGATACGACGTTTTTAGTATTTAGTATACAAAATTGCATTTATTTAATCTGTGTAATACACATGGTTTTTAAAGATATAACTTTTTTTTATCATTTGATATATAAAATTACATTTATTTAACCTGTACAATATACAGAGTTCATAAAGATATAACTTTTTATTATTTAATACACGGGTATTTAATATATAAAATTACATTTATTCAACCCGTGTAATACACGGGGTTCTAACCTAGTATTTATATAAAGAAATTTAAAAAATAAAAGTCTTAGTTATTAAGTAAACTATTGCATGGAGTGATTAGTCTCTATTACATATTAAAAAAAATATTATAGATATTTATATAAAGAAATTTAAAAAATAAAAATCTTAGTTATTAAGTAAACTATTGCATGGAGTGACCGACAAGAAAAATATTGAGGTGGCACTGATGAGGAATTAAATTATGTAACTTACTTCGTTTTCTCATAGTGACACGTGTTATGCAAATTCATCTTATGTTTATAGTTCCAAAGTACGATGCTTGAATGCTTGTATGTTAGAATTCAAAGTGACGTAGCGGAAATGCATGATTCAAACACATGGAACGATCATAAAATAAACGCAAACAAAAACACAATATTATGTGATGTGAATCCTACGTCTACATGTTGCAACTAAATATTTAATTATGCGCTGTAGAAAGATTATAACGTATATGATATGAGTATATATAGACACAACTAAATATAATGACTTAGGGACTAGTAGGGACCAAGAAATCAAAACCGGGCCTTAATTTCATCTCAAGTTAATGGGCCGCCACCATTCGGCTTCTAAATGTCAACCAAAACAGGCCCTAAAAGGACTTCACAAACCTAACATTGTACATCGACTTTTCTAGGTCTAATACATACAATCACTACTTTCTAGCAGTCCATGTTTGGTTGAATGTGTTTCTACTAAATGTTGGATGTCACTAACAGTGGCGGATCTTGCCCGTTGAACATGTCAGGGCCGAAAGACACGGGCACTAAAAAAAGCCCGGGCTAAACATAGTATATATAAAAAATTTCGATCGAAATGCGAAAAATTAGCACTACGACCGAAAAACTTGCCCGGGCCGTGGCCCTGCCAGTGGCCTTCTAAGAACCGCCCCCTGGTCACTAAAGTTTATATTTCTTAGATTTTGTTATGAAGAAACTTAAATGACACATCTACAAAACTTATGTAGACATTCGGTAAAATACTTTTTCCCAATTTGTATGAATTCGTCGTAATGTTCCCTTGATGTGCAATATAGCATTTATACATTTTATTAGAGGCAAAGACCTTTTTAACCCACACATATTTTCTTTGTTGAAAACATACACAATTGTTGTACATAAATTCCATTGAAAAGTTGTTTGCTCATTCAAAACAATAACAATAAAAACTCAAGAACCCGACCTGGCCCCACCTCAATCCCATCGATGCCCATCCTTTACAAAGGACTCAGTCACAAACACATCGATCCATATAATCGTCCATCATGAACGGCAACGTAGTCCTCGAGGGCGGCAAAACGTCCTCCTTGAGTACTTTTAAAGATGCTCTCATATCTTCACCAGCACGGAATCATATGTTGATCCTCAAACTCAATGATTAAGATGCGGGTTTATATGATTAACTACTTTTTGATATGATCTTATGTCCATGAGTGGTATATCTTATTACCTTATAATTGTTTAGTAATATTTAGGTATAAAAGCCACCAAAGCAAACCTACCTGACTACACTACGGCAAGTCATGTGATGTTAACCATGCTTATTGGTCGTGGGATTTCTTAAATATATAAAAGAAAAAACCATAACTAACGCATGCATGATTCTTGGCCTTTTGTCATTATGACTAGCAAATCTTCATTTTAAAATTCACTTCCAGATTACATATTTTATGACCTAATACATATGTGGTCTTAAAGATGCCACATTTAAAGACGTATGCTTTTTTTTTTTAATTCGTTATTTGACCCGTCATACTTGTGCACAAGTAGGGTGGAATTAAGAGGGGTCAAAGGAATGTTGATCCCGGTCATCAAAATTTGTTTACTTTTGTTATAAGATCTATTTTTTAAGAGAAACAAGAGTTTGCCCCGCTCACACATATTATAGAAACTAGGGGCAATTACATATATCCCCCTACAAAATTTATTAATTACGTATATACCCAACCCAAAATATATATTACATATATCCCCTTCCCAAAAACTAAAACTAAAAATATCAAATTTACCCATTTTCATTTATTTTCTTAAAAATAAATCATAGATAGACAAATTTACCCCTCCGTTCTCAAAAAATTAACAAGTACTGTGCACCATTATCACAACCATCACATGACTGAATCTAATAGATCTTCATCCATGCTTTCACATACAACACATAAAATCTCAATCTTCATCCTCATACCCATTTTCAAATGTCTAAATTTTTTCTTAAGAAAATGGGTTTGTAAAAGAAAAGATTTGGGTGCAGATGCAGATTATTTTATTGATGGGTTAACACAGTATTGACGCCGGTGGTGGCGGCAGACAGCGGCTTCAAGATTGGTCGGAACCGGAGCGGGTTTCTTTCCTATTTTTTGGCCGGAAGTGATGAAGAAGTCGGAAAGTTGAATTCTTGGTGATTAATGGTGGGGTTTTATTGGTGCATAAGGTTTTCTAAAGTCACCTGTTTGGATTTTAGAATCAGGTCCGGCGATCGGCGAGAATCAATGTTTAACACACACCCGAATCAAACCTGAATCATCTTAAATCAAACATGAACAAACCTAGGAGTTGGAGTAAAATACCAAACAAGACTGTTAAGTCTCCTACGTTGATGGTTAATCGTTGATCGCCTCATGTTCTCTTCGCATGTTTTGATAGGTGGCCTGCCTGTGGAGGACTTGAATTTAGAAAAAGGGAGGATGAAAAATGGGGAAGTCATACGAAGAAGGAAGAGGTTGTAGAGGACGGTAGGTTTTTTTTTAGAAAAGGGTAGTTTTGTCAATTTGTTGGATGGGGGGAAATATGTAATTGAAATTTTGGATTGGGTAAATATGTAATTAGGGTTGTAAATAGGGGGATATATGTAATAATCCCTAGAAACTATAATGTGAACATGCAAAACCAAGAGGGGTACGCCGAAGTGGTCTGCTAACCCGGTCACTGGAATCTGTTTCATTTTTATTATAAAATCTATTTTTTAAGAAAAACATGAGTTTGACATCTTAGTTGTAGTCATCAACGGAGGTTCAAGAGTTTTCCCACTAGCTTAGTTTTTTTGGTGTTTTGATTTCTTTCAGCTTGGCGCTCAAATTTTCTATTTGTGTGAGGTGGGTTTACATATATAAAATAAAAAGTCATAAAAAATACACATCTATTATATATAATAAATGAAAGTTATTTGGGCCACGTGTCACTTGATTAGGGCATCCTCAGTTCTCTTTTCCCGCCCAACAGTGCCACTGCCCTCTTCTATTTATATCCTCCTTCATTTACTCATTTAGGGATTCTTGCTTTCTTTCTCTCTCTGCTCTGCTCTATTTCCGATCGATGTTTATCCTCTCTCATGTTTATCCTTCTTCTTCTTCTTCTTCTTCTTCTTCTCATATTCATCTCCTCAACAATGTACGACAGAGGTTACTTCTATTGGATACATCTTCGTTTGAAACCCTAAATCATGTATCGTCCAGTGGTTGAAGAAGAGAATAATCATGTAAGATCTACTTTTTTATCTAGAAATTTTATTTCGTTTTATCTATTTTGTCATACTGAACATGATGAACCCTTTTCTACCCTCAGAAGAAGAAACATATCTCCTTATCGTACTCGATGAACGCTTTTGTACAACCTCCTCTTAATCGGTGACTCTGGTATGTTTGGTTTGTTGTATCATGTGATTACGAGCATATTTATTTTGATATGTTTTGTACTTTGTCTTTCCAAACCTTTTTTGTTGGATTATAGAGTTTGTTGATTAGAAGCAACCTCTGCCGGACGGTTGTTGAGGAGATGGAAATGGGAAAGGTTATACCAGGTGTGTTGATAGGTGATACCAGTGCAAAAGTTTAGGACATCACCAAGGTAACTTAAATTGGTGTGATTTATTTTTTTGGTATTTCTAACGTTTTGATTTACTGTTTATTGATGCATTGATTCATTTGTAATCCTTTGCAGATCTCCCGTCATCTCAATTTGAGCAATTAAACGTAGTTTTGTTAATCACTATCGGTGTTTTAATTACTAGCAGTGGTTAAAAAGTTTTCCATCAGCTATTTGACTTAACAATAGTTTGCGTTATTTATTCTAAATTCATCAGTTTTTGTAGGTAAACTGAAGTTTCCACCAATAGGCACTGCCCAGCTAAGTTTCCTACAATGACAGTGGTTATAACAAGTTAATATGGCACATCACTGATCTGCCTAACAAGTGTTGGATATAAGGATGGTTGTACATAAAGTTTGATGAACATCATCCACTGTTCAATTATGAAGAACCACTGATCAAGACCAAAGTCCAGACAAGTACCGATCAACTAAATGTGAAACACTCTCCAACAACAGTGGTTCCTCATCAAGAAAACATCTTCTATGTTTGTTTATGTTAACAGTGTTTATTCTATCTTTGTTTATGTTAATAGATGTTTATATGTAATAGAATTTATACTATCACTTCAGTGTTTTGATCTGTACTATTAATTGAACAGTTGTTTCATCTTTGTACTAATAAAATTCCTATACACTTGGATGAATATTAAGCACCCCATCTTGATTGTTTGAGTATAGTATTCTTGAAATTGGTTCAAACATTTGATTGTTCAAAATATTCCACTGCTGAAATACAACCACTGTCTCTTCAATCTCCATGTTAACCACTGATTGACCAAACATCAGTGTTTTGAAAACTGGTTGGTATCCACTGATCGGAAAAAATCCACCAACTTTATTCTCATCATAAAATTTAAAGTTAGATTAAAAAAAATTCTTGATGACAAATCACTATTTTAATGCTGATTTCTTGATCTTTGGACATTTGATTAAGCAAATTTTGTATTTCAAATTGACGGTTATTATTTGTTGATTAAAGTTAAAATAAAATTTAAAAAAGTCATTATGACATTTGCTATCAAATCAAGTCAGTAGTTACTGACAATATCAGTAATTTTGAAATTCAAAATATGTAAAATGGTAATTTAAAAGACTGTGTTTATATATAACAGTGTTTTCCGCATCAATGTTTTAAAGACTGTTAGGTTGTTAGATGTCATCACCTCAGTGTTTTATATGAAACCATTTTTATGGCATCAGTGTTTATATGTAACAGGGTTTAGTACTTTTGTTTATATGTAACACTATTTATCACATCAGTTCAGTGGTTTGATCTGTATTATTAATTGAACAGTTGTTTCATCTTTATACTAATAAAATTCATATACACTTGGATGAATATTAAGCTTCTCATCTTGATTGTTTGGGTATAGTATTCTTGAAATTGGTTCAAACATTTGATTGTTCAAAATATTCCACTGTTGAAATACAACCTCTGTTTCTTCAATCTCCATGTTGACCACTGATTGACCGAACATCAGTGTTTCGAAAACTGGTTGGTATCCACTTATCGGAAAAAATAGCCACTGCTCACTTTTACATTGTTGACAACCAATTACATAAGAGTTCCACCAACATTATTTTCATCATAAAATTTAAAGTTAAATTAAAAAATAAAAATAAATTCTTGATGACTATTTGTTTCAAATCAAATCAGTAATTAATGCTGATTTCTTGAGCTTTGGACATTTGATTAAGCAAATTTTGAATTTCAAATTGACGGTTATTATATGTTGATTAAAGTTAAAATAAAATTTAAAAAAGTCATTATGGCATTTGCTTTCAAATCAAGTCAGTAGTTACTGACAATATCAGTAATTTTGAAGTTCAAAATATGCAAAATGGTAATTTAAAAGACTGTGTTTATATGTAACACTATTTATCACTTCAATTTAGTGGTTTGATCTGTATTATTAATTAAACAGTTGTTTCATCTTTATACTAATAAAATTCATATAAACTTTGATGAATATTAAGCTTATCATCTTGATTGTTTGGGTATAGTATTCTTGAAATTGGTTCAAACATTTGATTGTTCAAGTATTCCACTGCGGATACACAACCTGTGTTTCTTCAATCTCCATGTTGACCACTGATTGACCGAACATCAGTGTTTCGAAAACTGGTTGGTATCCACTGATCGGAAAAAATAGCCACTGCTCACTTTTACATTGTTGACATTCACTGATATTGACCATCAGCGGTTTCCCTAAAAAATAGTCAGTGCTCACGTTTTTATTTTTGATGTTGTTAATTAGTGATAAATTGAAATTATCAAATGAAAACTAGAATTACAATCAAATTACCATTTTACCTAATCTTTACATTCCAATTACATAAGAGTTCCACCAACATTATTTTCATGATAAAATTTAAAGTTAAATTAAAAAATAAAAAAAATTCTTGATGACTATTTGTTTCAAATCAAATCAGTAATTAATGTTGATTTCTTGAGCTTTGGACATTTGATTAACCAAATTTTGAATTTCAAATTGACGGTTATTATATGTTGATTAAAGTTAAAATAAAATTTAAAAAAGTCATTATGGCATTTGCTTTCATATCAAGTCAGTAGTTACTGACAATATCAGTAATTTTGAAATTCAAAATATGCAAAATGGTAAGTTAAATTTTTCGTTCTCTCTCTTTTTTTTCCTACAGTGCATATCAGTTCTAATATTTAATTATTTTAATAAAGCAGCATATAAGAATATACACTACTTTTACCTTTGAAATTAAATCTGAAATTTATGACGTCCAATAACAGTGTCAAACTATAACAGTGGTTCAGCATCAACTTTAGTTATTCTATGTTTCTTTTTATTTGTTTATGTTAACAGTGTTTATATGTAACAGTGTTTTCCGCATCAGTGTTTTATAGACTGTTAGGTTGTTAGATGTCATCACCTCAGTGTTTTATATGTAACCATTTTTATGGCATCATTGTTTATATGTAACAGTGTTTAGGAACAATTTTGTATTTCACATCACTTCAGTGGTTTGATCTCTACTATTAATTGAACAGTTGTTTCATCTTTATTTTAATAAAATAAAATTCCTATACACTTGGATGTTAAGAGTGTTTATATTTAACAGTGTTTTTCGCATCAGTGTTTATAGTCTGTTAGGTTGTTAGATGTCATCACCTCAGTGTTTTATATGTAACCGGTTTTATGGCATCATTGTTTATATGTAACAGTGTTTATCACCACAGTGGTTTATATGTAAGAGTATTTATCACATCACTTCAGTGGTTTGATCTGTACTATTAATTGAACAGTTGTTTCATCTTTATACTAATAAATAAGGTAACACAAAATACACTTGGATGATTATTAAGTTCCTCATCTTGATTGTTTGGGTATTGTATTATTGAAAGTGGTTCAAACATTTGATTGTTAATGACTATTTGTTGCAAATCAAATTAGTAATTAATGCTAATTTCTTGAGCTTTGGACATTTGAGTTATGCAAAATGTGAATTTCAAATTGACGGTTATTGTTTCTTAATTAAATTTAAAATAAAATATAGAAAAGTCATTATGAAAATTGCTTTGAAATCAAGTCAGTAATTTTGAAATATTGAAATTCTTAATATACAAAATGGTAATTTAAAATTGACGTTCTTTCTCTTTTTTTGCCTACTTTGCATATCATTTCTAATATTTTATTACTTTAATAAAGCAGCATATAAAGATATACACTCCTTACATTTGAAATTACATTTGCCACTGCATTCATTTAAAATTTTTATTGGATAATCGGTAAGCTTGAATTTCAACCTTGATATTTTTTTTAAGAACATCCATGCTTATTGTATTATCATATTACGTTTAGCAATACTTATATTTTGCTTATTCTTTTTTTTATGTACAATCTTCAAATGGAGGTTGCAAAGGTTAGCATGCTTAACGATCTTAATACATTCTCAAACAACTATTCGATTAGAGTGAAGATTGTTAGCATTCGAAGAAGATGATGAATGATAACAAAAATGAAATATATCGTCTTGATATGATCTTCATGGATGAGATGGTACCGTATATAGTTGTGTTATAATTTTTTTGGACATATGAATATCCAAATGAATATAACACCTTTTTTATTTAATCGGATGTTTCATATTCTTAGGGAACTATGATACAAGCCAGCTGTTTGCATAAGATGCAAGGAAAATTCAAACACTTTCTTCAGTTGGATGAATGTCTTCTTATCACCAAACCTTCTCTTGCTACTAATAAGTCCTCTGCTAAGTATACCAAGAGAAATGACAAAATATCACTTTATTTCTATACTTCTGTTGAGAAATGCTTTGACTGGTCTGGACCGAAATACCGTTTTAATTTCGTTAACCTCAAGGATGTTGTTAAAAATAAATTTGAAGTTAATACAGTTATTGGTATGTAAATCACTACATGATATATATCTATTGTTTTGTCTTATTGTTTTTTTTTTTATTCTTATCACTTCTTAATGCTGTTTTCTTTTCACAATATATTTTTGTTTATAGATTGGATTGGTTATGTGGATGTATGTTTCAATCTAGAGGATACGTCAAAGAAGGATGGGAGCAAGGGCAAGAGACTTAATCTTAGACTTGAAGACCTTGAGTGCGTTCTTTTTATTAAGTTGTTGCATTTTGACGTTTAAACCATTATAAGGTTGCTTGATGTTATTATGTTTTATGTTAATATTTTAGAGGCCAAAAGTGTCCGGTTACTTTGTGGGATGGTTTTGCTATTGACATGTTTGCTTACATGAATGATAAGAAACGAGAGAAATATGTTGTTATCCTTTGTCATTTTGGTATGGTTAACCTTTACAAAGGTACAATTTAAACTTAATTAGTTTAATTTTTTTATTGTTATAGATTTACTTATATGTTTTAAATTTGACACTATTTATATTGATCTACATTTGGTTTTAATTTTAAATTCAGGCAAGCGTGGCGTTGCAAACGGCTTTGAGCTAAGCAGACTTTTTATTGACACTGACATTGAAGAGATATCCTCTTTTAGGAAGAGGTATAGTTAGTAATATGCATATAAACATTGAACAATATTATTTTGTACCTACATTTATTTTTTACGTTTTAATTTGATCACATGAATCTGTTTAGATATGTAGAAAAAATTTCTGCTTCATCTTCATCAAATGATCATGTTGGTTCAAACGTCATCTCAAGTGTTGAAGATGAGTTTCTTAATAACCCTGATTTCATGCTTATTGGTTTCCTGGGAACCATATCAACGGTGTGTATTTTCTTATAAGTACTCTACATGCTGAGTTTTTCAAAAGTCTTTTCTAAGTGTTATTATTTTTGTTTGATGTTGATAGACAAAGAAGGTTTTGGTTGTTGGCACAATCACAGCTATATGCACTGATAAACTTTGGTATTACAATGGTTGTAACCACTGTAAGTCAGGTGTGGAGGAAAGATTTGTAACGAAAGAAAATCCGGATGGTTTATCTGATGTTGATCATGAAAAATCGTTGGTGTGTACAAATGATAAATGTGAAGGAGTCGACATCTATTCTATTCCGCGGTTTGAGATTACAGTTTTATTTCCTTATACTAAATACTAATATGAACGACACTTTTGTCTTTAGTAATACTAATGTTTTCATTTGTTTTTAACTTTGATAGGTTCAAGATACCTATTAGGGTGCAAGACTCTTCCGGTACTGTGTCTTTGACACTGTTTGATTTTCAAGCTTACAAGATTCTTAAGAAAACTGCCAAAGACTTAGTTTCAATTCAAGATCAGGTAACAAATACATGCATTCAGTTATTTGGCCATGTACTATATATAATTTAAAATTATTTTTTATAAAATTGTATGTTCTCAATTATGGAATCATTCTGCTCATTGTAATTTATATTAATTTTTATAAAATTATAGGTTGTTAATTCTGGAGAGATACCGAACCCATATCCTGAGATCTTTGACACATTGATTGGAAAGAGGTATGCTTTCATCATAAGTGTTAAAGACTATAACATTGAGCATCAGGTTGAAAACTATGGTATTTCAATGGCCACTAACGATGATGAGATCCTTGCCGCGCTCTGCGCCAAATTCAATCTTAATCAGGTCTAAATCTTCATTATGTCATTCTTTTAATTTGATATACATATCCTTTTAAAATATATTTATACCATTGTGTGTATTTTATGTTATTATGTATTATGTACTTAAAGCATGAGCAGTCCGAATCGTTGGATGTTCCAGAATCCTGCAGTTTGTCTACTCCTGTTGACCTTATGAAGGTAATATGAGAATTTCCTTATTTGTAGTAAATTTTTTTAAACGTTAGTACTTATTGTCTTTTTATATCAGGATGAGTTGTCATACTGCGGTGAGAATGTTACACCTGCATCCTAAGCACTTGTAGGCACTAAGAATCCGTCTTCTGATGAAACAAAACGTAATATTCGTGAAGTGTTCGATGTGGATGATGCATTAGGTTGCTCCTCGACAAAGCGCCGCATCAGTGATGAACTCTCTCAGGATGAAGATGCTGGTGTTTCGACGCTTTTGATTCCAAAGATTGAGAAATAGTGTCTTCTGTATTTTCAAATACATTTATGTGTTGATTTCATATGCTGTTGCCATGTTGAACTTATGGTTTTCGTTTTGTTGCTTTTTGGTGTTTGGTGGGTTATGTTTTGGACTGATTATGTGGTTTTGAATTCCTAAAAACTTATCTGCTTATTATAATGTATATTGTTAAATAAATATTGAGATGTTCAATAGTCAATATTTATGTTTAAAACTTATGTGTATGAATAGTAGCAACAATTTATAATATATATTGTATATACCCAATTAACAACTTTTTTATCTACAAACATTTCTAATCTTTAAGCAATTTTAATGTTATTATTTTATCTCATAATTTATATAGGATTATCCGTGGATGTGGTTGTTCTTTATTGGTTTTTACCGTTATCCCTGCCCACTAAGATTTAGTAAGTATCCGTCATATGTTACAGTTTAAAAAAAATATTTAATTTTTGCCTGTTTCTCCCATTACTTATTTAAGTAATCTCATTCAATAGGTTTTTTATATACTTCAAATTTTCTCTAAGTCATTCAAAGAATGTTGTTCAGAAAAATCGTAACCAAGTATGAAGCGTAAATTCAAACCCATTTTATTTGGTTTTTTGTTTGCTTTATTGATCCATGTTTTATTTTATTTTTTTTCTTTGGTTTATTTGGATAACTGAAGAAAATACCGTTTAACTTAAATAGTTATTAAATAAAGATAGTAATATTTTATTTTAAAAATCATATACAAATAAACCATAAACCTAACCGATGAACATCCGATTTACATTCCACAAAGATTACAAAATTTGTTGTTAAGTTTTTTTATCAATGTAATACATTATTTGGAATAATTAATTCAATAATATGAAACAATTTTATTTTGCTTTTCATGAAATGATTTTTAATTACAAAATGATAAAATGCAATATTATAATTTATTGAGGTTATGTTTAATCCCTAGGTATTATATATTGTAATTCAAAATTTAAAAACCACTGTTTTCTTCTATTGTTTTAATGTTCCTGATCTTAATACTCTTTCTTCTTTTGAAAGCTTCTCCTTCTTTCAGAATTAACAATGTCAAAGAATTCACGTTCATTTTCTACAACAGCTAATTCATCTCAACGAAATTTATATAGTAAGTGAAATTATAACTTCTTAACTCATCATTTCCCAAATCAAAATCAGCTTTTAGATTCAAATCATAATTCTACTTGGTTTTTTTGTAGGTCCTCTTATGAGAACTCCTGTTTCAGATATCTCTAACAGATCTCCTCTTTCAGATATCACAAATGGTAATAGCTCTTGAATTTGATTATAAGTATTCTTTTTTCCGTTTTATGTTTCTAAGTGGACTGATTCTTGTGCTTTGAACATATTATACTTTCTCTGTTTTTTAGTTATTTCACCGAATGAAAGGCGTAAGCTTCGAAAATTAATACTTGATAATAAGAAATTAAAGAATGGGTGGTCATCATCAGCTGCTAATTCATCTCAACGAAATTTACGTAGTAAGTGTAATTATAACTTCTTAACTCATCATTTCCCAAATCAAAATCAGGTTTCAGATTGAAATCATAATTCTACTTGCTTTTTTTGTAGGTCCTCTTACGAGAACTCCTGTTTCAGATATCTCTAACAGATCTCCTCTTTCAGATATCACAAATTGTAATACCTCTTGAATTTGATTATAAGTATACTTTTTTCCGTTTTATGTTTCTAAGGGGACTAATTGTTGTGTTTCGTACATATTATACTTTCTCTGTTATTTAGTTACTCCACCTAATGAAAGGCGTAAGCTTCGAAAATTAATACTTGATAATAAGAAATTGTTAAATGCATCGTCATCATCAACGAATGTTTGTAGCATCTTTTCTGAGAATGCAAATATGGTTGAATGTTCTGATTCTACGGATCAACATATGTACTCCATTGCGTGTCGAGCAGTTAGAAATGCTACTGGTTCTTTAATTTCAACTACACCAGGTTTGTATTTTGTTTCTTTATTATTTGTTTTGATAAACACATTACTAAACCACATACCGGTCTTAACATCAATGTTTTAATATTGGATGTTCATATAATGGCATTAACATAGGTACACCAGCAGATAGCAACCGTCGATATTCCATTACTTCTAGCATTATTAGCAGTAACAATCAGCCGATATTGGGTAGTAACTCTACGCTTACACGGCTGTCTTCTGGTAAACATAACCTTGAGCGCAAGAAGCGTGATAATACTCCTGTACGTATGCTCTCTTTGGATTCCGATCAAGAAAATGTGTTCTTGTGCACTGATGAAGATCCTTATAAAGGGATATCTAAAGGTTTTAATCTATTTTATTCTTTTAGGACATTTGTTGTGTTCTACCTGTAATATAACTCTCAATCATTTGTTAACAGATTATTTGGACCATGGTGACCAAGTGCTTACATGTCAGCTTTGTAGTGCAAAGTTATGGGCATCGGAAGGTGGAAAAGGTCGTTTAACTGTAAATAAGCTATGTTATGGTATGTGTTGTGGGTATGGTAAAGTTCAGCTACCGCCTTTAAAGGATGCACATCCGTCTTATCAAAATTTGTTTACTTCCTCAAATCCAAAAAGCAACTTCTTCCTAAAGAACATAAGGCGATACAACTCTATGTTCTCTTTTACATCTATGGGTGGAAAACTTGATTCTAATATCAACAAGGGCAATGCTCCATTTATATATCGTATCAGTGGCCAAAACTATCATTGCATGGGGAGTCTCAAACCTCCAGCTGGAAATGAAGCTAAGTTTTGTCAGCTATACATACATGATACTGAAAATGAAATAACAAACAGACAGGCATTATTCAGGTACGAGTGATTTCTAAGTTCCATTTTTATTCTATTAAAGAACATCTAGAAATTTAACCATTTGTAGTTCAATATAAGTTGTTAAGTACCATCACTTAATCCTTAATCACTAATTCTCTATCCAGAGATTGCTACAACATCAGTTGTTAACCATTAGTAGTTCAGTATCTGTTGTTAAGTACCATCAGTGTTTTAATCACCAGCAGTGCTTAAAAGTTTTTTTCATCAGCTGTTTGACTTAACAGTAGTTTGCGTTATTAATTCTAAATTCATCAGCTGTTGTAGGTAAACTGAAGTTTCCTACAATAAGCTCTGTCCAGTTAAGTTTCCTACAATGACATTGATTATAACAATTTAATAAGGCAAAACACTGTTGGATATAATTACATTTGTACACAAAGTCTAACTAACCCCATCCAATGTTCAAGACCAAACCACTCATGCCTACCAAACCACTGTTTAAGACTAAACCACTGAAATGTTACTTTTCTCAACATATTCTAAAAGTTTTGAGCTGTATCAACAGTTGTTTACAACTGTTCTTCCTTAAAACTTAATTATTAATCACTGATTCTCTATCCACTGCTTATTACAATAGCAGTTGTTAATCTTATGTAGTTCACTATCAGTTGTTAAGTATCATCAGTGTTTTAATTACTATCAGTGCTTACAAGTTTTACATCAGCTGTTTGACTTAGTACTAATCTGTTTTTCCTTAACACTTAATTACTAATAACTGATTCTCTATCCACTGCTTATTAAAATAGTTATGTTATGTTAACGTTTTGTTGTTTTTTTTTTCTTTTAACAGCAAAAGAACCAAACCTTCATCGCCTGCTGATAAAGAACTTGATGTTGAAATGATAAAGTATTTGAGGGCTTTATTAGATTCACAAAATATGTTGGTTAAGACATATAGGATGGTCAGAAACCATTTTCACCAATCTCCAGATGCCAACCTTAGTCTGCGACTAATTTATAGAAGAGAAAAAGACGGCAGGACATATAACTTACCCACCACATCTGAAGTTGCTGCTTTGGTTGTCGGAGACATAGATAAAGCTATAAACCATCGTGATATTGTTGTCCAGACGCAGTCGGGAATGCTGCAGCGTATTAGCGAATTACACCCATCGTATCTTGCTCTGCAATATCCGTTACTTTTTCCATATGGTGATGATGGTTATAGAGTTGATATTCCTCATAGAGATTTTATGTCCACACAAAAGAAAATAAAACCAAAGTGCACAATGAGAGAATTTTTTTCATATAGGATCCAAGATAGAACTTATGGATTTTCCTTAATTTTAAATGGGCGAAGGTTGTTACAACAGTTTTTGGTTGATGCGTACACAATGATTGAGAGCGAAAGATTAAAGTACATTCGTAGGCAACAAGCGAACCTTCGCTCTGAAACATTCGAGAATCTTCAAAAGTATAAATCGAAAGGTAAGGAAGTTTTAACAGATACTGGAAAGCCTGTTATACTTCCTTCTTCATTTACTGGTGGTGCAAGATTCATGCAACAAAATTACCTCGATGCAATGGCCTTATGTAAGTGGTATGGGTACCCTGATTTCTTCATAACTATAACATGTAATCCTAAGTGGCCTGAAGTAAAAAGATTTCTAAAAGATTCAACCATCAAAGCCGAAGACAGGCCTGACATATTGTGTCGATTGTTTAAAAGGAAGCTTGATTCGTTAATCAAAGATTTTAAGGATTCCAAGTATTTTGGTGAGATTAACGCTGGTGTGTTATTTTTTTCACATCTTATCCTCTGATGTATATTTTTTAATCAAGGTTATTAACTAATAAATTTTGTTTATTTTTCCTTTTTATTTAGTTGTTTATACAGTAGAATTTCAAAAGCGTGGTCTTCCTCATGCACATATATGCTTATTCATGAAGGTCGATCACAAACTTCCAACCATAGATCACATAGATCCATTTATTTCTGCTGAGATTCCCGATAAAAAAGAAGATCCTGAACTTTATTCTCTTGTGACTGATTATATGATTCATGGTCCGTGTGGGAATGCTAATTTGAATTGTCCTTGCATGGTTGATAAAAGATGTTCAAAAAACTTTCCGAAGAAATTCACACCACATACAAGTATTGATTCAAATGGTTTTCCTGTATACAAAAGAAGAGATTCAGGTCATATAGTTATAAAATCTGGTGTTAGATTAGACAACAGAAATGTTGTTCCTTATAACAAAAGGCTTTTGAAAAGATATCAAGCACACATTAATGTTGAATGGTGTAATCAAGCCGGTTCAGTGAAATATTTGTTCAAGTACATCAACAAAGGTCCTGATATGGCTACTGCGGTAGTTTCTGGTGATACAAGTTCAACCATCAAAGAAAAGCCAAAAGATGAGATCAAGGAGTATTATGATTGTAGATATATTTCAGCTTGTGAGGCATCCTGGAGAATATTCTCTAATGAGGTTCATTATAGGTATCCTGCTGTTATGAGGCTTCCCTTTCATTTGCCTGGCCAACAGAATGTTGTGTATGGTGCTGATGACGATATTGATAATGTTTTAAGCAAGCCTTCTGTTGCTTCTTCAATATTTATGCAATGGATGAAGTTGAACGAGTCAAATAAAGATGCTAGAAAGCTGACTTATGTTGAGTTTCCTTCCAAATTTGTTTGGATACTTAAAGATAGATGTTGGCAGGTACGTAAGTCGTACCAGTGTGTTGGCCGGATTCATTCTGTATCTCCTGCTTTGGGCGAACCTTATTTTTTGAGGATACTACTGAATAAAGTTAAAGGACCTAGATCATTTGAGGAGATACGTACAGTTAACGGTCAATTATTCCCGACTTTTTGAGATGCTTGCTATGCGATGGGACTTTTAGATGATGACAATGAATACGTTGAGGCCATTAAAGAAGAAAGTTTTGAAGGACAAGCTGGGTATCTTCGAGCGTTATTTGCTACCCTCCTTTTGTCAAATACTCTATCTCGGCCAGAATTTGTTTGGGAGAATACGTGTAAATACTTAGCTGATGATATTGTTTATAGACGTCAAAAAGAAACAAATATTTCAGGTTCTGATATATTTTCTTTTATTTTACATACTACATTTTGATTTTTTATTTAATAATGTTAATTTTTTTATTTGCTAGGTTTAGTGCTTCCTGAACATCAGATTAAGAACCTTACTTTGTTGAAAATTGAAAACTATTTAATTTCCAATGGTTCATCATTACGAAGGTTTGCCACTATGCCGTACCTTGATGACGATTCCTTACGTGATGCTTCTAATCGTCTGATCAATGAAGAGCTATCACATGACCTAGATGAAGAACAAGCTGAGTTTAACAGGTTGCATCAATCTCTTACAGATGAACAACGAGCGGTTTTTGACGAAATAATGGAAGCAGTTGTAGGGCGTAAAGGAGGCCTTTTTTTGTCTATGGTTATGGTGGAACTGGAAAAACCTTTTTATGGAAGACTTTGGCTTCAGCTGTCCGATGCAGAAATGAAATAGTTTTAAATGTGGCTTCAAGTGGTATTGCTTCGTTATTACTTTCCCGTGGAAGGACAGCTCATTCTCGGTTCCATATTCCCATTAATCTAACAGAAGATTCAATGTGCAATATTAAGCCAAATAGTGATATTGTAAGATTATTAAAGGAAACCCAATTAATCATATGGGACGAAGCACCGATGGTACACAAACATGCCTTTGAAGCTTTAGATAGGACCATGACCGACGTATTTTCGGAAGGTAGGAGTATTTGTTCGGATATTCCTTTTGGTGGTAAAGTTATTGTATTTGGTGGCGACTTTAGACAAATACTACCTGTTATTCCTAATGGTACTAGACAAGAAATTGTTAGTGCGTCTTTAAGCTCTTCATACATATGGGCAAAATGCAGACTCTTACGGCTGACTAAAAACATGCGTCTAACTATTGGAGCTGAAAGTTCGAATACGAAGTCTATCAGAGAATTTGCAAAATGGCTTATTGATATTGGTGAAGGAAACGTTGGAGATGATAATGATGGTGACACCATTATAGAGATACCAGATGATTTACTGATCACCGATATTTGTGACCCAATACAAAGTTTAATTGACTTTGTATATCCTTCAATTATTCAACAATTTAGGATTGCTGGATTTTTTTCTGAGCGACCAATTCTAGCACCCAAAAATGAGGTAGTTCATGAAATTAATGATCGATTGCTTTCGTTATTTCCTGGTGATGCGAAAGAGTATCTGAGTTCTGATAGTATATGTCAAACCGAACAAATTCTTGATTCTTTTCAAGAAAGCTTATACTCAACAGAAAATTTGAATGCTCTTAAGATTTCTGGCTTGCTTAATCACAGATTAGTTCTTAAAGTTGGTGTTCCTGTGATGCTTCTTCGAAACATTGATCAACAGAAAGGGTTATGTAATGGTACAAGGCTTCAAATTACTTTTCTTGGTAAACGAGTTATAGAAGCTGAAGTTATATCTGGTGGGAACATTGGCACAAGAGTTTATATTCCAAGAATTAATATGATCCCGTCTGACAAAAAAATACCTTTTCAATTTCAACGAAGACAATTTCCGTTATCAGTTTGTTTTGCTATGACAATTAACAAGAGTCAAGGACAATCGTTATCAAAGGTTGGTCTTTATTTGAAAGATCCTGTCTTCACTCATGGTCAGTTGTATGTTGCATTATCAAGGGTCAAGACCAGAGAAGGCGTTAAAATACTAATATTCGATGCTGATGGAAAACCAACAAATAAGACTTCTAATGTTGTTTACAAAGAAGTTTTTACTAGCTTGTAATCATTGTGAGGAATGTTAAAACGCTGTTTAATCAAAGTCAAACTACTTATGTTAAAAGCTAATTATAATAGATAAAACACTATTTGAGCAATGTTAAAACGTTGTTTGACTAAAGTCTGTTTGACCAAAGTCAAACTACTTTTGTTAAAAGCTACTTGATAAAACACTGTTTGACCAAAGCCTGTTTGATCAAAGTCAAACTACTTATGTTAAAAGGTACATATAATAAATAAAACTAGATTTTCCCTCGGCATTGCTTCTTGAGGTCATGAAACTTACTTATGTTAAAACCTAATTACTATTAATACATGATTCAAAGCATTCAAATTTTATGTTATGTTAATGGTTTTGCTATATGAAAAATTATTTTTCTTTGTTAATTTGAATACCAAATCAATTCAACTAATCATGTACTTTACTCTTGTATGTCAATGTAAATGTAAATAACAAATTTAAAAAGGGGTGTATGTGTAAATATTTTTCATCAGTTGAAAATATGGGAAGAGAAAAACACAACCGTCACTATTTCTTCATCATCATTACACATCAAACATCTATAATCTCTTCTTTCAAAAATCTATTCTCCCCAGTCATTTTCTAGGGTTTCAATTTTCTTTTCCTCCGTCTTCTACACTTCAATCACCTGAGGTTTGATTATTTTTTCTTCAGCAACTGGTATGTACATTCCTATTGTAATGAACTTTATATTGTTTAATCTATGTTAATTTAAATCCTATCTTGCTACTAATATGATTTTAAATGTTTATTGCTATACATTCAAGATTCAAGAAGGGTTTACTTATGTGTTTGAATCATTTGTTGAGAACATGTTAAAATAATTATTATTTGCAGAATAATTTTAACTCATACTCTGTTTCTATGATTAATTTCACTATATACTCTGTTAATACAAAAAGTTAATGTTCATTTTCGAAGCCAACTTTTTAATTACAGTCTTTTAACATCTTTACTGATTCAGGTTTTATGATGTATACTACATTTGTTAAGTTTCTTCATAACCCAGAATCTTTGAAACTGGTATGACATGTTTTTACATACATAATTTATTTGTATTGAGATATATATTTAACAGTTCTTTTATGGTTTATATTTTCTTACACTATTTAAAAAATTATATACAGGATGTACCTATATTCTTTGCTAATCAAAAGTGGGGAGATTGTTGGCAAAAAAGTAGGTTGCAAGTATATCATGAGTCTGGTAAAAAATGGGTTGTTAGGGTCAGAACAGAAAATTCAACGCCGATAATAACTGACGGTTGGGACATTGTTGTTAAAGATCTCAATTTGCCGAGGGATACTTTGTTGGTTTTCAAACCGTTAGGTGATTTTGGACTTGAACTTTCATGTTATGTTAATGGCATGTGTGGGGAATCTTATTTCACCTTTAATCGTTATGCAAGATTTGGTTTTACGGTATGAGTATTGATCTTAACTTCAATTCTTTTGCATCTTTAACGTGTTAACACTTATTCTCATAAGATACATACTTCACGTTTAGTATTCATTATTTTTAATTTTATGCAGGTAATTGAAGACTGCTTCATTGAACAATTTTACGTAAACAGTCCACCGAGTGGGAAATTTCAAATCTGTTATAAAGGTTCCTACTGGAATGTTGAGGTGTCTAAAGTTGATACCCACTTTGTATTTTCTAGAGGATGGCCGGAAATGTGCAACGATGTTGGGATACTTGAGGATGATTTGCTTGTGTTTAGCAGGATTGATGATTTTGTTTTTGAAGTAGTAGTTTATAGAGATGAGATTGAGATTTGCTTTTTGAAGAAACCTGAATCTGATGATGATAGTGTAGTTGAGATATTGAAGGCTGATTATGTTAATAATGCATTCAAGGTACGTAAGTATTTAGCATTAGCAATAAAAGTTTTATTTTTTTAGCTTTATATTAATTATTTTATTAATGTTGACCAGGACATCTATGAGGATGAAGAAGTTGTTTCTGTAGGTGAAGGTATAACCGTTACTCAGGTACTTGCTAAATTATTAAAATTATTTATTTTTAATTTAACACATATAAGAATTTAATGTTTTTACAACTATTAGTAATGCTGTTTACTGATGTTATATTTATTCAATAATGTATTATTTACAAGAACTTACCAACCAATGCCGAATGCACGTCCAAGAGACGCATGTCTTCACGATTGAACCAAACCCAAGATGTAAGTTTACCATCTTAAAGATTGTTATATTACTATTGTTATTAAATTTACTCTATGACAACAGGTTAAGAAGAAAGCTAAGGTTACTTCTGAGAGAAAGGAGGTCGTCAAGAATAGGACTAAGGGAAATGTTGCCTTACCTGTCGACACAAGTGATCATACTGGATGTTCTTCGTCTGTTCATAAAGTTAAGGTATCTATACTTGCCAGTTAATTAGTATATGTTATATAAACTGTTTTTTTTTGTGCATATATTGATCATTCCTTTAATTCACATGTATATGTTTACTTTTTCATCAAGGGGAAGAGAGCTGCCAACGTTCAAAAAAAGCTTAACCGTAGAAATAAGATTGCAAATACTGCAAAAAAACATTATGGACATCCTCTTGACCCTGAGTTCTTTCATTTTGATCGCAAAGGAGACTATAGGCTGGTATACCATTTTTTATAATAAACTAATGATTTACGTTTATTTGTCTGACTATTATTTTTTTCCACACAATACATGTAGCGTCTTCCTGCTGAAGTTGCGAGACGAGCAGGTCTTTTTCTTGATCTTCATCCTTTGAAAGTTCAAAACATGGTTGGAGTTGTGCAGGTTTATGATGTTAAGTTGGAGTTAAATGAATTGAAGCCACGTTATGCGTTGGAAGGTTGGCGAAAGTTTATGACTGACAATAACTTGAGGTTTGGTGATATGTTGCATTTCACATACGTGTCTTCGCAACAGAAGATAGTATTAAATCAAGTTACATCAGTTTAACAAACACATTTTAAGTCTGTTCTGATATCAGATACTAATTATGAATTTTTTGATGGTGATGTTATAGGTTTTTTTCTTAAATTATTAACTTGATGTTTTTGTTGCTATGTATGGCTAAGATGATAAAACACTGTTATTAGCACTTTATGTTTTATATTTGGCCAATTAGATTATGTGTTAAATTATAATTCTTTAAGTCATTGTTTCATTTTCTTGAATTGTATCTAATTTTTTAAAGAACTTCAATAACAAATAGTGGTTTGAACATCTGTTTGCCTTTTGGTCAATAGTTAATGGAAACCTATGTTAGGTTCAACAATGTTTTGAAGAGGAAAACTGTGTTAGAAGACAGTAGATCTTAACAAGTTAAACATCTGTTAAGGCTTAAACAGATGTTTGCCCTTTAACAGATGTTTGGCCTTTTATATCAAATGTCTGGACTTAAACAGTTGTTTGACCTTAAACACATGTTTGAACCTTAAACATATGTTTTGCCTTAAACAGATGTTCTTCTTCTATATCAGATATTTGGACTTAAACAGATGTTTGACCTTAAACAGATGTTTCGCCATAAACAGATGTTTGGTCTTAAACCAAACATTTGTTTAAGCTCAACATCTGTTTGACTATTTGTCAATATCTTATTGACTTTTGGTTAACATCTGTTTCAAATTTGGTCAACATCTTATTTTGTAAAAGAGGTACAAAAACAAAGATTTTTTCAAAATCTCAAATCACCCTATCATGTAAGTGCATTGATGTAAAAGTGGAAATGATGTTATTCATATGGTCCTGTTGTGCTTTTGTTTGTCCTCTAATATGAGTTCATGATATAATGCGGTGATTTGAAGACATTTTTGTTGAATCGAATGAGATGGTTGATGTAATGCGGTCGTATTAATAACAAATAGTAATTAATTAATCTTAAATAACTTTCCCGAGCCCGGGAAACAATCCCGGGTAAAAACCTAGTTAATAAATAAATAATATAGATCCAACATTATTACCTAACAAGTTTCCATGTAGATTCAGAGGGTGTTTGGGGTTCCTTATTTTGAAGAAAAAAGGACTTTTGAAGGGGCAAAAGGACTTTTGAAAGTGTTTGGCTTTCCTTTTGAAGGGCAAAAGTCCTTTGCAAAAGCCAAAAGTCAGGATTTCCTGACTTATTTTTGGCAAAAGAACTTTTGGAAAAGTTGAAAATAAGCTAAGCCAAACATGCCCTCAATCAACTAACAAATTTCAAACAAGATCTTATCAAATTAAAGTTTTAAACTCTCAACAATCCGGATTCCAAGGAAGACGTGACTTAGTCAAGCAAATTAACAATCATACCGTTAATTTTTTTTTTTTTAATTCCAAAACAGTAAACATTCAAATTAAAATTCCATTTTTTTAAATTATAATGAAAAATCACAAGTCGCCAAGTCAGCAGAAGGAAGAAGCATAATTCCAACCGTCAAACATGTTACTTATACTAAAGGGTATGGTGAGGCCCATCCCCATGAGGATGGGTCGCCACGTAGGCGCCACATCACCGGCTCGTGGAGGATGGGCCTCCTTCACTTTTGAGGGGGGTGGAGGATGGGGCCCCACATAATTTATAAAAACAATTAAAATATATAATTTATTTGATTATTTAGAGAGAGAAAGAAGAGAGAGAGATCATGGCCCGTCGAGTTCGAGCGAGAGTAGCCGGTCAAGCCGGGATGGGGCGAGGGGGGCGGTGTGGGGGGACCGGCGCCGGGCCTCGCCGGGCCTAAGCCGGCCCCCATACCGCTTAGTCTTATAGAAGCAAAAGCAAAACCACAGGAGCAACTATTCTGGTCAATCATGATTCCTGAGTGATTGTTAGAATTTTGGTCGAAGAATAGCGCGGAATTAAGGTAGAACTAAAGGTTTATACTTTTTACACATCAGATTTTTTTAAGAAGGGTAAATGGGTAACTCGTAATATGGGTTTTTAATTAGTAAAACATATTTTGGGGTTGGTTTTTAGACAATGGGCTTTTGATGGGTTACAATCTATAATAAAAGGTTTGGGGGTGTAGGAGTCGTAATTTTCATTTCATGGAGGCTACGTACAAACATATGGGGGAGGACGATCTAAAATCTGTGAGGTCAGTTGAACGACAGTAATATACATAACATAAATAATAAAAGCCCGTGTTGTTGTTTTGTTTGACCACACAGTTTGTGTCTGAGGGAAATAATCAAATAGCAAAGAAGTTATCAAAGTATCTCATATCATTGAATCAAATGTTTGCGGACTCATGCTCCCCCTCAATTGATTGTCGCACAATTATACTCTCAAATCTAGAACAACTTATTCAATAGAGCATGACTATGTCATGATCTATTTATATATAGAAAGTAACAACTTATGACATTAGCTGACATCACCTAGATAGGGACTTTTAACAATCAGAGAAAAACTGAATGATTCCCAGTTGTTATAAAACAACCGGTAATCTTACAAACTATAGTTACTGTTTTGGTAAAAAAATCAGACTAGGATAATGTAACTAAATCTTCTTTTGTGAGGTATGATGCTTAGATTAATGAACAAATGTATGAACAACTCGTAGATAAAATGAACAAGTAACATAAGGATTTATACGAGGAAAAAGCCATTGATCAATGTATGATCTCCGGCATAAAAAACCTCGGGTGATGGAAACTACCGATCACCAACTATAATTAAACAAATGATGGTTACAACTCGGGATGATAACAAGCTTGTTACAAGGATCACTAGTGTGCAAAATGTATATAATCGCCAATGAGTTGCAGAGAGCTTGCGAGAGTGTGTGTTTTCTAATTGTTCTCACTATCAAGCTTGTTATCCCCTTTAAAAATAGAAATAAACTAAGTAACAAACTATCCGCCAAATGTGCAAGCTACCCACGACTTCTAAAACGGTCATTCCAGCCATGCATGTGCAGAATATTAGAGCATATTCCCCAGGAATATCGGTAAGACCAAGTCCCACTCGTTCCTTCATGCAAAACAAGCTTAAATGTAATGGAAACAACCGTTCGTGTTAGGATAACAATGAGGATCCTGGATCCTTAAATCTGCAACGTCTTCTAAGGATCCTTAATTCAAACAGAATTGAGGATCCGTGATCCTTAGTTATGGAAAATCTATCCCTAACAGTTACACTAAAAGATTGTTACATAAGATTACAACAATTGTCCTATAAAACGACGGTTGTCCGGTAAGCTTACAAACTATCGTTACATTAAAAGATTGTTACATAAGATTAAAACAATTATCCTATAAAACAACCGTTGTCTATGACAAGCAGTTGTTCCTTCAACAATAGTTCTTCTAAATAACACTTGCCTTTAACTTCAACAATTATTCCGATTCAGCAGTTCTTTAGCCTTCATCAGTCGTTTCATGGGAAGAGTTGTTCTTTCAACACTTGATTCAAATCTTTATTGTTAGTCAAGAACAATTTTTTTCTAGAATTGCAGGGTTCAACACTTTGTACACTGGATCCGCCTCTGATAGTCGTTAGAAAATAGAACTTATGATGACCCAACGAATGTTTCGGTTAGCCCTTGCACAAGGTATACAAACCGAGCATGACAAGTTTAATTAAATATTTATTAATTTATTTATTTATGTTAATTCAATAGAGTTCAAGTTTGACTCTTATGTGTAAAATTTAAGTCCTAATCGTGAAAATTTTAGAGCCTCTTGCTTTACAAACTCAATTTTGTTATAGAAATATTATTATGTATTATTTATTTATTTTTAGTATAACTATATACATAATAGCTTTTATCATGTAATCACTTATTACAACTTATATATACTCGTATGGGAATTTACATAATAAGTGACTTGTGAATCTAATCATGATATACAAAGCTCAAACTAATTTATTTATTAAACAAACTTTAAGTTAGGTTCAAGCTCAACTTAAATGAACTAATGGGGTAGTGGTTTATAAGTCCATTGAAAGAGACAAAGCCTTTAAAATACTTTGGAAGTGGAGGTCTTTGATTCAAGTCCCATAGAAGGAAATAAAAGAAATTTGCCGTTAAAAAAAAGCTCAACTTAAATTATTTCATTTTCTCCTTGTGAACATCAAGTTTTAACTGGTCAAGTTGGAGTAAATCACATGTAGCTCTAGTGTCTCACACCCCTACTAGCTAGGGTCATGCTTAACGTTCTTTTAGACCACCCGTAATGAGGTCTTTTAGCGTTTTTTCAAACAAAAAAAAGCCCAATCACGCCTCGGAACCGCCCCGAGGGCCTTTTTTGAAAAAAAAATGGTGGGGAGTCCTTTTTTAAACGCCTTCACTTGTTTCTTTTGCCAATAGCATTTTTTTGATGGTTTATTTTTATTTTTATTTAATTCTATTAAAATATCTAATCATTGCAAGATTTCAAGCCCCACTACACCCCTTTTAACATAATGCCCATAATGTATACATGCTGACTGAACCGCCACATAACGCAAAATACCCAAGGGTCTTTCCCCTCCCACTACACATGGTCTTAGAGTCACCTGTTTTCAAAATCCACACAAAATCGCTTTGTCACTACTTCTAAATCAAGTGTGAATCGGTATAAAAAATAAAACAGAAATCTGAATATTAATTAGCCAAACACCCAACTTTATTAATTCAAGAAATTAACACAAAACTTAAACTTACAATTCTTAATACCCAAAGCTAGGTATTTATAGGGGAAGGATCCACTAAAAAGTGGATTTTGCCTAAGTAGCCTAAGAAGGAATCTTAACCATTCATTTTTCAAATCAATGGTTAAGATGTAAGGGTATGAGAAAGGAGGAGTGCAAGGGTATCTTGGGAAAATCCTATTTATGGACTTTCTCTCTCCACATGCAAGTCACATGCATATTTCACCCCATTTTTTAAACGTTCATAATTTTTTTATACGACATTATTTTTTCATAAAAATTTCACCATAAAATCGAGCGTCTTTTTATCTTTAATTTGAGTACCATATTGCTATATAAAATATGAAGACTCAAAAAACCCACTAAAATGTGTTGTATTTCTATGTTGTATAACATTTTTTGTGCTGGATTTTTGTACTAAAAATTTTGTGCTGATTTTTTTTGTCTTAAACTTTTTTTTCTCAATTTTTGTGCTGGATTTTTTGTACTACATTTTTTTCCTTAATTTTTTTGTGCTATATTTTTTGTAGTAGATTTTTTGTGCTATATTTTTTTGTACTACATTTTTTGTGCTAGATTTTTTGTGCTATATTTTTTTGTACTAGATTTTTTGTGCTAGATTTTTTTGTACTAGATTTTTTTTTGTATTTTTAAAAAACAAAAAGGGTGCCACATGTCATTTTCACTCCTATTTATAAGGACCAAAATGCCCTTAATTCCTACTTATTAGGAGTGCCACATGTCATCATCACAATCCTTCTTAGGCTACTTAGGCAAAATCCACTTTTTAGTGGATCCTTCCCCCGGTATTTATAACCTAATCTACCACTTTAGAGTTAAACTAGGATTGCCGATAAATTTTATATTCTAGGACATGAAAATTACAACTAACTATTAAATCATAAAGACACTTATTCACTTATATTATCCGCTCCTAAATTGCCCTTTGCCTTGCATTCGAAGTCGACCTCACCAAGTTGCGGATTCCCAACATGAAAATGTTCGGCGATGTTAGCTGTTTCAAAATGGAACACACAAATATATTTTTATAGTGAAGTGATTCATTTTAGACAAGACCATGTAACCTAAAATCACTTTAATATTTATAAAATCTTCAGTTTTTTGTTTGGTTTCATACATTATTTATTAATTAATTATATTGATGGAACACGTAGAGTGATATTCTACCTTAAACATTTGTGAGTATGTCGGGGACACAAACGGATTCATGGAACTTTTATCCTTTGATTTCTCACCATGTGGGCGGTGAGGTGCACACTAATGTTTGCTTTTCTGATTACAAGGAATCCAATGTCCAACAAGACATGTACATGCATAGAACCCAATGTAAGACATGTTTAGAAAACAATTCACATGTCTAGCAAATTAAACTAATGATGACTTTATGAGATTATACATATGTACATGCATTTATAAACCAATACCCTATTTCACTTGATATGTGTCACACCCCAACCGATGGCGGAATCATCGGGGTGCGACAATAGGCGAATCAGATTGCTCAAGAGAATCCATAACAACTAAATTGCGACAGTATTTAATACGTTCATTAACCCATACTAATAAACAATTACAATCACATAAGCTGTCACGAATTTCATGTTCTCCCAAACAATACAAATCCGACAACCTAGATTTTAGGTGTGTTTCTAGACTTCCTAGCTTGATTTGATATAGACTGCGACTAAACCTGCAACATACGTTAAAACAACGTCAATACAAAAGTATTGGCGAGTATACAAGTTTTGATAGCAACGCGTAAATAGATAAAAGTGTTGCGAATTACCAAATACATAAACGAGATACCTCAACATACATGGGTATAAGACAGATACTACCAGCTAAGTCACTCGAGCTGCGATTGCGATTGCTATTCATCCTAACTAGACCCCGTCGGGTTCTATAGTACTATACTAGTTAAGGCGGAACCTCGCGAGTTTAAGTCCTAACACATATGTAACTAGCATCACGTGTAAATATGCATAACAATTATTCGCAAGTGATAAACAGTTTGATTGGATAATTCGTTTTGATAGCTTTGATTGATAGGAACGTATGTTACACCCAAAATGCGATAAAAAGGGGTCGAGTATACTCACAGTCAGTGTTACAACGTGTAAATGTGCATAACAGAACCCGACCTGGCCACACCTCAACCCCATCGATGCCCATCCTTTACAAAGGACTCAGTCACGAACACATCGATCCATATAATCGTCCATCATGAACGGCAACGTAGTCCTCGAGGGCGGCAAAACGTCCTCGTTGAGTACTTTTAAAGATGCTCTGGTATCTTCACTAGCACGGAATCATATGTTTGATCCTCAAACTCAATGATTAAGATGGCGGGTTTATATGATTAACTACTTTTTGATATAATCTTATGTCCATAAGTGGTATATCTTATTACCTTATAATTGTTTAGTAATATTTAGGTATAAAAGCCACCAAAGCAAACCTACCTGACTACATTAACGCATGCATGATTCTTGGCCTTTTGTCATTATGACTAGCAAATCTTCATTTTAAAATTCACTTCCAGATTACATATTTTATGACCTAATACATATGTGGTCTTAAAGATGCCACATTTAAAGACGTATGTTTTTTTTTAATTCGTTATTTGACCAGTCATACTTGTGCACAAGTAGGGTGGAATTAAGAGGGGTCAAAGGAATGTTGATTCCGGACATCAAAATTTGTTTACTTTTGTTATAAGATCTATTTTTTTAAGAGAAACAAGAGTTTGACCCGCTCAGACATATTATAAAGATTATAACGTGAACATGCAGGAGCGGAACCAAGAGGGATACGCCAAAGAGGTCTGCTAACCCGGTCACTCGAATCTGTTTCATTTTTGTTATAAAATCTATTTTTTAAAGAAAAAATGAGTTTGACCTCTTAGTTGTAGTCATCCGGGGATCAAGAGTTTTCCCACTAGCTTAGTTTTTTTGGTGTTTTGATTTCTTTCAGCTTGGCGCTCACACTTTCTATTTGTGTGAGGTCGGTTTACATATATAAAATAAAACTAGCCTAAGATCCCGCGAGTTTCGCGGGTGGCTTAACACAAACATATAATATGTCCTGGCATTGAAGCCCATGTAGATCATCACTTTTGTTCTAGGCCTTTCCAAACTTAGGCTTCACTTCTAAGGGTTGAAACAGGTCCCAAACAGACAATACACGACCCTAACCGGTACAAACCCATAACCGCTTGCAATCTTGGACCTCTTTACCGTCCACCAAAATGTGTTCTCTTTACCCACCTCAACGACTGCTGAAAAACTTCTTGATTTAGAAAGCTTGTCGTTTCCACGACGCCAAAGCCTCCATGTCATAAGGAAAATCATGTAAACCACTTGATTTTTCTTGCTCGTCATATCCAAACTCTGATGATACTCAAGCATATGAGCAAGTGAGTCGAACCAGTCTAGACTCGGGATTTTAACCCTGTTGCTTGTATATTACCGAGCCTGATGTTTGTTTGATTTTAACATACATACAGTGATACATTATTGGCGGTGACTGCGAATTAGATTCGGAAACTTTATTCAATATTAAACGACATAAAAAAGTAAAATAGAATTAAAAGTTTTTGAATATATTGATTACGAATTGATAAGTAGTATCAAGCAAGTAGATAATTTACTTCCCATTTTCATATAATTGTTGTGACCTGAAGATGACAACCAAATATGAATCTCAAAGAAAGTCACAATCTTTAACATAAATGAATATCAAAGAAAGTCAACAATCTTTAAAACATTTCTTAGAAAGCTTGAACTCATCTACTACTCATTGTCTCAAGCATCATAAAGAATGAGTTTGAGGGTGATAAAGTAGATACAAAATATGTAAGTATTCTACGTTTTGTAAAAAACTTAGTAACCGCTAAAAATGGGTTCTTTGTTTTTAGGTTTCCCATCTGAAAATGGCTGCAAAGAGACTTAGGCTGCCTGGACTGTCCCCCATTATTTTGACTTTTTTTTATAATTTATGACTTCATGTCATTATCTTCATCAATTGAGACAAATTAATATTAACAAATTCCAAATAATAAATATTGTGCAATGAAGGTTGATACTTACATTAAGATCATCTCCAAAACCATCTCCTAAGGTCACCCCCCTGCATGTGTGTAGTCAAGTAACTGCATATATTGAAATTCAAACGGTCAATTGACGTGCAAAATGTATAAATATGTAACAATCTTATTTGTTAGAACATAAAACCTTAAATGTTTCTAAAGTACTGATTTAAGGTAACTTGTGAGAGCAACTACTACGATCATTGAGAGAAGTAGCACCCACGACTTGATTTCTTTGCCAAAATTTATCAGATCAATAACATCAACATCAAATACGGATGAAGCACGGACCAGACAGATCAATAAAAATCAACCAACTATCACATGTTAAAAAAACAACCATCACACATTTGTAGATAATAACCATCACTAATTGTCATATTATACCCTTAATCGTCATTACTTTTTGAATCTTGCAACCTTCTCACCAAAATTGGTATCCTAAATGCATTGAGGGTAAACTTTTCGTTCTCCTAAAAAAATCTGCAAATAAACATTTGTCTGTATTTTTGTGGACAATAAAGTTTGGACAGAGAGAGGATCTCTTGATTTACCAACTGACCCATTAGAAATAATACGAAGGTCACAATCATATTCAACCACATTAAAGAGGATGAAAAACAAAGGTCTCACTAACACATCCTGTAAACTGGCTACAAATAGTATTGTTACTAAGACCCGTTCATCACTTTAAGTATTATGTTATATAACTACGCAATGTTTGAAAACACAAAAGTTAGTGCCCAAAATAGGCATAACTGACAGTTACCTGCATTGATCTCATTCATTGCTCCACGCACAGAGGGATCGGGTAAGATATCGGCCATCGGTATGTGCTTTATTTTGCACCCATATTCTACCATCGCCTGATATATAATAGCACAGTCAGAAAATATCTCAAAGTTTAGGGTAACCTTGAGCGACTAGTGGCAAAATCAGAATTTTGTATGCCCATAAACCATGAACACATATGATTCCTAAAATATACCTTCTCAAGTTCCTCCGATACAGTTTTTGCAACTTAATTCTTTTGCTCAAAGAGTTGATCCAAAGTCATTCTTGGAACCTGTGCTCGAACAACTGCAGCAAATTTGATCATTTAAAACATTTTTTATTAAAGATTTGACAATTTTGATCAGTGTGTGTTTTGGGAACACGGTCAGACATGTTTTGATCTATTATCCAACCTGACCGACCTATCTTTCCATGTCTAGTGATATAGGAGTTGTAAAGGAAGTAAATATTTACCATAAAAAACATAAGCATGAATTTGTTCTGTGGGGTTCTGCAACCGGTAGAATGCTTCATCAGCACTTTACTTTATTACTTGGTACTGAATCGATGAAATTATCTGAACAAATATGTTGCCATGCAAATAAAGGAATGCTAAAAGATATGAATGTTTAAGTTCCGAGCCTAAACGACATATCATAGATATCATTGTGACTTCTAAACCTTTCTCACACAAATTTGTTTACATTTCATGTAGCCATGTAGGTGAGATATGGTAATATAACATATGAACCCTCAATTTAAGGACTAAGTCTGTTATACAAAAGGTTTCGGGAAGTTGTAAGCATCTATAAATATTTATGAAAGACACATTTGGCTATTTCCTTTATAATGCATTAAAAAATTAACATGCTAACTATGTATGTAATTTATATACAAAAAGAAAAAGAAGTCACTATGTCCGTTCGTGAACCCAACTCCATCCACCTTGACTTGACCCGTTAGTCAATCCACAACAGTGAGGAGTTAAAAATCCGGGTGTCAACTACTTGCATCGTGATGAGAACATTTTTATTTAAAAGCATTACAATCTTAATTATCTTATCTACATGGATCACCAGAATCAACCCATTCATCACCAATTAGTAAAACCATAAATAATAAAAAAAAACTACAGGTGAAACTAAATGATAATATGAATTTATTTAAACCTGACAATCTTGACCCGAAGAGGAGCAAAATGGGTCGGATTGGGTAAACAACTTTAGTATATTGAGCTGGAATGGGCACTCATTTAAAGATAGCCCATTTGTATAACAAAGGATTCAAAAAAGATAGATTATAAAACTGTAAAGATTTCTAACAATACTCTTTTACTTAATAATCCAGTTGATTTGCATTATATTTTATCTGTTACTATAAAAAAACCGACTTAAAACAAAACGGGCCGAAAATAGATTGTTACTGAAACAATATTACTCCTGTAACAAAAAAGATAGATTATAAAACTGTAAAGATTTCTAACAAAAAAAAGTTTCGGCTCAACCCAACTGGCTTCGACCCATATCCGACAATGACCCGTTTTGACCGATTACGCAACCCGCCCAACCCATGTACCCACATGTAGTAACTGTATTCATTAAACTCATACCTGATAGCAACATTCAACTCCTTGGCATCAATGGTACCTACATTTTAAACAGATTAAAGCACTCAACTTTAATAACTTTAACTAAAACATTATACAATAATGAATAAACAACATACCAGACCCATCAGTATCAAACAACACAATTGCCTCTTTGATCTCTTGCCTTTTCTGCTGAGTCAACCCATGATGACGTCCTCTGGGCTTCTCTCTCCTTGATTGTTCTCCATAAACCCCTTGAAAACCCCATTTTCAAACATATTAGTTACACTCCTAAAACACACAACAAAAACACAATTAGGTATAACTGGAAAAAGAAAAAAAGGAGATTTAAATAGGTGCATGAGTTTGTTTTGATATTAAAGACTTATAAACGGAGCGAAGACGCCTTACTGGCACTAAACTTGTTCCTGCACTAAACATACCAGACCCATCAGTATCAAACAACTCAAATGCCTCTTTGATCTCTTGCCTTTTCTGCTGAGTCAACCCATGATGACGTCCTCTAGGCTTCTCTCTCCTTGATTGTTCTCCATAAACCACCTGAAAACCCCATTTTCAAACATATTAGTTACACTCCTAAAACACACACAACAAAAACACAATTAGGCATAACTGGAAAAAGGAAATTTAAATAGGTGCATGAGTTTGTTTTGATATTAAAGACTAAACGGAGCGAAGACGCCTTACTGGCACTAAACTTGTTCCTGCTTCAATTCCATCCCATCCAACCTTAACTACCGTTTGAAGCACTCTACCAACACGATTTAATAGATCATATGAAAAGAAAAATTAAGAAACTTTTATATGTCACATCTTACATTTAAGACAACATAGTAACAGTTACTTGGACAAACCCTGTGAAAAAGGTAACATAAATATATGCAAAGTTCAAACCTTAAGGAGTTATGGTACAAATTGGGTTTATAAAGTTCCAATAGCAAGTAAATGTGTGTATACCAGTTTGAAAATTTATCATAATATGTAATCTATAGCATATACCAATACCAGCAATCTTCCAAAGTCATATGCTTATAAAGTGCTGAACTGGGGCACAAATGGTAAAGAATTAAGAATGCACATAACAATTTACAATAGTACCAGTAATTATACAACATATACAGAAAATCTTAATGCTTATGAACAAACAAATTAATATGAACAGAAACTAATGAGTTAAATTACCAATACATAAACAAATTCATACTGCCATCGGCAATTAAATCAAAACTACAAGAAATTCTACAGTAGAAAATATCTTCTATATAAAAGGAAAAGGGTTACCTGATTATTTATAAATAACTTCAAAGGTCGCTCAGAATACTCGACAGAAGCAAGGCAAGGATGAACAGCTAAAATAGAGTAAAACCCTAGCCGCCACTCGCTGCGGTCATCTGAACAATATGACCTAATCGTATGAAGAGTACACCTGCAACATCCAAGTAAAACGTGGATGAAATCGCCATTGGTTATAGTTGTCAGTTGATTCCGGCGGTGTTAGATCACGAGCAACATCCAGGTAAAAAGTGGATGAAATCGCCAAATATGATAATGACAATGGTAGGGTTTGTCATACGACAGTCAAGATGAGGCAAATGTTTGATAAATCGATAATGAATGTGTACCGGTGAAATCGATAATGTTGAAGACGGCAAAGAGTTAGGGATATAGATTGTAACACACTTCAATCATACAGGAGAATCAAAATGGAAGAGTAACAACGAAAGAGATGAAGAGTAAAAGAAGGAAAAAAAGTTACCTTTGTTGCCATAAGGAAAGAAGATTGTAGGAGAAGGAAGCCATCTACGCGTGTTTTGGTTTAGGGTTTTAGTTTGAGCGGGATTTTGTGAAATTAGAGTATGTAGAGAGGACATGTGGCAATTAAGGATGTAAGAGGATGCCAAGTGGCACCAAAATGTTTTGTTTTAATATAGATAATAGATGTCATAAAAAATACACATTAATAAATAAATAATATAGATCCAACATTACCTAACAAGTTTCCATGTAGATTCAATCAACTAAGGAGGCGTTTGGTTCACGGAATGTGTTGGAATTGGAATTGGAATCCCTATGGGAATTGGAATTGGAATTTGAATTGGAATTTGATGGATTCCTTTGAAATCCATAGATGTGTTTGGTTGATAAATGTATTAATGGAATTAGAATTTAAAAATACCTAAAAAGACAAAATCACCCCTAGTTATAAACAATTGGCAAAAGTTTAAAAAACAACTATCTTAAATAAAAATTCAAAAAGATTCTAAAAAAATCCAAAAAATTATAGAAATTCAAAAAAATAATAAAAAATCCTAAAAATTCAAAAAAAATTAAAAAATAATACAAAATCCAAAAAATTTTAAAAAATAAAAAAAATTCGAAAAATTAATAAAAAAATCCAAAAAATCCTAAAAATTCAAAAAAAATCTAAAAAATTCTAAAAAAAATTAAAAAATCATAAAAAATAGAAAAAAACCAAAAAATTCTACAAAATCTAAAAAATAATAAAAAAATCCAAAAAAATCCTAAAAATTCAAAAAAAATCTAAAAAATAATAAAAAATCTAAAAATTCTAAAAAATCAAAAAAATAATCTAAAAAATAATAAAAATTCCAAAAAATTCTAAAAATCAAAAAAATTAAAAAAATTCTAAAAAAAATCCTAAAAATTCAAAAAATTAAAAAAAAAATAAAAAATCCAAAAAATCTAAAAAATTATAAAAAATAATTAAAAAATCAAAAAATTCTAAAAATCGAAAAAATTCAAAAAATATTTTTTTTAATTTTTTTGATTTTTATTATTTTTTTGATATTTTTATTTTTTAAATTTTTTTTGCTTTTTTAGAATTTTTTTCGGTTTTTTTTTATTTATTTTTATTTTTTAGAATTTTTTTGATTTTTTAGAATTTTTTGGTTTTTTTTTTAAATTTTTTGGATTTTTTACAAGTTTTTTTTATAGTTTTTTGGATTTTTATTGTATTTTAGAATTTTTAGGATTTTTTTTGAGTTTTTAGATTTTTTATAATATTTTTGATTTTTTATAATTTTTTGGATTTTTTTATTATTTTTTTGATTTTTTAGAATTTTTTGGATTTTTTAGATTTTTTATTATTTTTCTGATTTTTTAGAGTTTTTTTTTATTTTTTAGAATTTTTTGGATTTTTTATTATTTTTTGGATTTTTTTAGAATTTTTTGGATTTTTAGATTTTTTTAGATTTTTTATTTTTTAGAGTTTTTTTTAATTTTTTAGAGTTTTTTGGATTTTTTTAGATTTTTTTATTATTTTTTTGATTTTTTAGAATTTTTTGGATTTTTTTATTATTTTCTTGGATATTTTCTTATTTTTTTGGATTTTGTAGAATTTTTTTGATTTTTTTATTATTTTTTGGTTTTTAGACAAAAATGAAAGAGGAAGGGGTTATTTCCGTAACTTTGGAAACATTCCCATGGTTTTTTAAACTTTCCTTTGAAATTTAGAAGAATCTGAATTCCATTAAGTAAGGGATTTTGTTGGAATTGAAATCCATTTCCCTTCAACTAATTTGTCCAACCAAACACACAAATGAATGGAATTCAAATTCCAATTCCCTTGAAATCCTATGGATACAAATTTTAAACAAGATCATATCAAATTAAAGTTTTAAACTTTCAACAATCCGAATTTCAAGGAAGACGTGACTTAGTCAAGCAAATTAGCAAATCATACATTAAAAAATATATTTTTTTAATTCCAAAACAGTAAACATTCAAAATAAAATTCTATTTTTTTTAATCATAAAGAAAACATACCAAAACATCACAAGTGGCCAAGCCAGCAGAAGGAAGAAGCATAATTCCAACCGTCAAACGTGTGACTTATAGAAGCAAAAGCAAAACCACAGGAGCAACTATTCTGATCAATCATGATTCATTAGTGATTGTTAAAATTGAAACCACAGGATCCAGATTCAAAAGGTTTAAGTCTTAGACTAAATTAACCAAACCTTAGAGACCGTTTTCACAGCTTATTCTTCCTTTTAACTTTTTTGAGTGTGCTTTTTGCCCAAAAAATCTTAGGCTTCCACTCAAACCGAACCCCCACTAATATATTAAGACGGAAAAACTAAAAGTAGATGTCTCAAATGAATGACACATGTCCATCAATAGGTTTCTTTTATTATATAGTATAGATTATTATTATTATTATTATTATTATTATTATTATTAAAGTTAAGTAGTTGTAATGTAATGAGTTGTGTAAGTACCGGGTCATGATAATATGGAGTCCATTGTATGGAATTCCAGTTACATGTCAAAGTCCATGGAATGAGAAATCAAAGTTCAGGGTATAGAGCAGAGAGAGGTAATCCCCAACCCCAGATTTCGGCCCAAACATTTATTTTCTTTTTAGAGTAAACTATCAAAATAGCCCTTGAGGTTTGTTCACTTTTGTCACTTTATTCTAAAACTCAAACCTTTTGAATCTGGGTCTCTGTGGTTTCAATTTTGTTGCCATTTTCATCAAAAATCATAATCTAGTCAGATTTTTCAGTTAACATCTAGTTTTTTTTGTCTTTTTCCTCCTTTTTAATGAAGGGCAAAATTGTTTTTAACGTTTTATTATAACAAATTTAAAAAATCTGACCATTTTGTCTTTCATTGAAAGGGAGAAAAAGACCAAAAAATTGGATGTTAACTGAAAAATCTGACCAGATTTTGCTTTTGAATGAAAATGACAACAAAATTGAAACCACAGGACCCAGATTCAAAAGGTTTAAGTCTTAGACTAAAGTAACCAAACATTAGGAACCGTTTTCACAGCTTACTCTTCCTTTTAACTTTTTTGAGTGTGCTTTTTGCCCAAAATATCTTAGGCCTCCACTCAAACCGAACCCCCACTAATATATTAAGACGGAAAAACTAAAAGTAGATGTCTCCAATGAATGACACGTGTCTCTCAATAGATTTCTTTTATTATATAGTATAGATTATTATTATTATTATTATTATTATTATTATTATTATTATTAAGGGACAAATTAAAGTAGTTGTAATGTAATGAGTTGTGTAAGTACCGGGTCATGATGATATGGAGTCCATTGTGTGGAATTCCGGTTACATGTCAAAGTCCATGGAATGAGAAATCAAAGTTCAGGGTATAGAGCGGAGAGAGGTAATCCCCAACCCCCAGATTTCGGCCCAAACATTTATTTTCTTTTTAGAGTAAACTATCAAAATAGCCTTTGAGGTTTGTTCACTTTTGTCACTTTAGTCTAAAACTCAAACCTTTTTTATCTGGGTCTCTGTGGTTTAAATTTTGTTGCCATTTTCATCAAAATCAAAATCTAATCAGATTTTTCAGTTAACATCTAGCTTTTTTGTCTTTTTCCTCCATTTTAATGAAGGGCAAAATTGTTTTTTAACGTTTTATTATAACAAATTTAAAATATCTGACCATTTTGTCTTTCGTTGAAAGGGAGAAAAAGACCAAAAAATTGGATGTTAACTGAAAAATCTAACCAGATTTTGCTTTTGAATGAAAATGACAACAAAATTGAAACCACATGACCCAGATTCAAAAAGTTTAAGTCTTAGACTAAAGTAACCAAACCTTAGGGACCGTTTTCACATCTTACTCTTCCTTTTAACTTTTTTGAGTGTGCTTTTTGCCCAAAATATCTTAGACCTCCACTCAAACCGAACCCCCACTAATATATTAAGACGGAAAAACTAAAAGTAGATGTCTCCAATTAATGACACGTGTCCCTCAATAGGTTTCTTTTATTATATAGTATAGATTATTATTATTATTATTATTAAGGGACAAATTAAAGTAGTTGTAATGTAATGAGTTGTGTAAGTACCGGGTCATGATGATATGGAGTCCATTGTGTGGAATTTCCGGTTACAATGAGAAATCAAAGTTCAGGGTATAGAGCAGAGAGAGGTAATCCCCAACCCCTATTTTCTTTTTAGAGTAAACTATCAAAATAGCCCTTGAGGTTTGTTTACTTTTGTCACTTTAGTCTAAAACTCAAACCTTTTGAATCTGGGTCTTTGTGGTTTCAATTTTGTTGCCATTTTCATCAAAAATCAAAATCTAGTTAGATTTTTCAGTTACCATCTAGCTTTTTTGTCTTTTTCCTCCATTTTAATGAAGGGCAAAATTGTTTTTTAACGTTTTATTATAACAAATTTAAAAAATCTGACCATTTTGTCTTTCGTTGAAAGGGAGAAAAAGACCAAAAAATTGGACGTTAACTGAAAAATCTTACCAGATTTTGTTTTTGAATGAAAATGACAACAAAATTGAAACCACAGGACCCAGATTCAAAAGGTTTAAGTCTTAGACTAAAGTAACCAAACCTTAGGGACCGTTTTCACAGCTTACTCTTGCTTTTAACCTTTTTGAGTGTGCCTTTTTGCCCAAAATATCTTAGGCCTCCACTCAAACCGAACCCCCACTAATATATTAAGATGGAAATACTAAAAGTAGATGTATCCAATGAATGACACGTGTCCCTCAATAGATTTATTTTATTATTATTATTATTATTATTAAGGGACAAATTAAAGTAGTTGTAATGTAATGAGTTGTGTAAGTACCGGGTCATGATGATATGGAGTCCATTGTGTGGAATTCCGGTTACATGTCAAAGTCCATGGAATGAGAAATCAAAGTTCAGGGTATAGAGCAGAGAGAGGTAATCCCCAACCTCCAGATTTCGGCCAAAACATTTATTTTCTTTTTAGAGTAAACTATCAAAATAGCCCCTGAGGTTTGTTCACTTTTGTCACTTTAGTCTAAAACTCAAACCTTTTGAATCTGGGTCTCTGTGGTTTCAATTTTGTTGTCATTTTCATCAAAAATCAAAATCTAGTCAGATTTTTCAGTTAACATCTAGCTTTTTTGTCTTTTCCTCCATTTTAATGAAGGGCAAAATTGTTTTTTAACGTTTTATTATAACAAATTTAAAAAATCTGACCATTTTGTCTTTCGTTGAAAGGGAGAAAAAGACCAAAAAACTGGATGTTAACTGAAAAATCAGACCAGATTTTGCTTTTGGATGAAAATGACAACAAAATTGAAAACACAGGACCCAGATTCAAAAGGTTTAAGTCTTAGACTAAAGTAACCAAACCTTAGGGACCGTTTTCAAAAGCTTACTCTTCCTTTTAACTTTTTTGAGTGTGCTTTTTTGCCCAAAATATCTTAGGCCTCCACTCAAACCGAACCCCCACTAATTGGCTTGCAACTGCTTTGGTGGATGCATTTTTTATTTGATTCTTAGCTTCTTTTTTTAGGTGGATAATAAATAAAAAGAGGAAAATCAACGTTAGTTGGTTGAACTGGTTACAAAATCAGCACACTCCTTTTTGTGTATTGTTTGTGTTTTGCTAGGTTATAGCTAGTAGTTTTTTAAAAGTTTGTTAGTTCGAAAAAAATGGCTTGCACTTGGTATTCAAGATTCATTATGATTGATGATGCTCCTCGTTCAAAAAGCGAATTTTGAATTGGTATTGAAGCTTACTTTTTAAAATGGTTTGCTACTTTGCATGTACTCTTTAGATTTGGGATTGAAATAAATAAAAAGCGGTTTTGATAGGCTTATAAAAGGGAAATTCACTAAAATAGACGTTGACTTAGTGAAAATAAACATTCAAAGCGTCTGGACATAGAGACCTCACATGGAGGAAGAGTTGGTGTAGCCTTTTTCTTATTTTATTTTCCCTACGATTTTTAAACGGACAATATTTTTTCATACTATATATATTTTTTTATAAATTACAACAAATTAAAGAGAATAAAATGGTCTTTAGTTTGGCATATATATTAAAAAAATTGTCGTTTGAAAAAATATCCTCTTTTATAAATCATGGGGGAAAATAAAAAAGGAAAAGACTACACATAAAGGCTTCAGTTAAATCCATGTACCCTTCCTCTGATATAATTTGTAGAGTATAAATTTAGTTTAGTTAAACGTATGACTCTTTAGGCCATGGGGTGTACTTTAACATTTTTTGTGTTTTATAATTTTTTTTGATACTTCAAATGTTTATTTCAGTTGGATTTGTATGCTCAAAGTTTTTTTTTTTTTTTTTTTTTTTCCATTTTCCCTTTATAAATTGGCTTTGAAAAGGTGGTTCAAAAGTCAAAACTAGGAGTTAGATTGACTCAAAACTGCCTGTCCATGTCATCATTGATGACACGTGTCCTCTTGCCTCTACGTGTCATCTTATAATTACATATTTGATTGTTTTAAGATATATATAGCTCATGTTTTTGTCTGTGGGTATAAAACGAGTTCCTTCTTGTTACGTCATATTGAGACAACATGCATTTGCATGCATACATACAGTCTCTTATATGTGTGATTTTCACGTGACAATATTATTTTATTAACGTTGTTGAGTATCGATTCGCATGCCTTAGTACCATGCATACATGGGTCAATGCGTGAAGCTGTCTCTCTATTTGGATACATTACAAACAGAGAATCTTGATATAGATACTATATAGTTAGTTACATCCTCGTACACGTGGCATTGTACATGCACTACACCATGCGACTTCCCAAGGTTGAACATTGAAGTGAGTTTAGAAACATCGAAAATTACGAAAATACATATTTTTTACCAAAATCCTTCCGATATAAACATTAGTATTTATGCTTTCATCAAATTAGTTAGCTTTATTTCCGTCAATTAAAATTAAAAGCTTGCATCAGCTCCGGCGGCTGAGACAGCTAGAATTCAGCCCACACTTTTAACAAAACGATTGTGATTTAGCCTATACTTTTTGTGAGATGACTAAGACGGCTAAGTCTACATTTTTTAAAGCAGCTGAGATGCCTAAGACTACTTTGGAAAAACCGAAAAGAGATTTCAATATTGAAAAGCTTTTTGTCAATATAGATAACTAGGGTTGGGTTCACTTTAGAACTCTATATAATTGCATAACTTTTAGAACTTCTAATAAAAACTTATTTAATATATATATTTTTTTACATTTAGGGTACTTTTATAATTTATTATATGTATTTTAATGATTACATACATGTTAAAGAGTAATTTACATATGTGTAATAGCCAATTTATATATATGTGAAAACCTAATTCCATATAAGTAAAAAAACTAATTTACATACGTGTAATCATAAAATTACATATAAAAATGACAATATTACTCTTAACATGTATGTAATCATAAAAATACATGTAATAAATGATAAAAATATCCAAATTATCAAAATACATTAATAAAAAGATTAATTATTAGGAGTTTGATTTTACGATAACTATAAATATTTAAGGTTTTAAAATGATTCTCACCATAACTATCCCTTCCAAATACCTCTTTTATTGTTATTTTGTTTTTAGTCCCTATATAATAATTCAATATAATCGTGGATTTTGTCTTCGTTGTGGTATGTTTCACTGTATCTGATCTCATATATTTCTACGTCCTTTTGGCGGGTTATAGATAGTTTTCGTATGTGTATTCTGATATAATATAATTAAGGAACCATGAATATATTTTTTAAGATGATTTGTACTGCAAAACAAAAATACTTCATACTAATTACAAAAACTAAATAACGTGCCTTTAAAAAATGAGTTTGATATGCATGATTAATTTGTATTGTCAGGAATAATATACACGATGAAATAAATAACGTATGATACATGTCTTTAAAACATGAGTTTGTTATGTGTAGTAATAGTATGATTAGTCGTATTGTCGCAGATTACCTATCCTATACTTGTTACAAAATGACACAGGCATATTTCTATGATTATAGTTAAAATTACAAGTGGGTTATATATATATAGGGGAAGGTTAAAATGAGAACCACCTCGAGTTGTAAAAACCGCGGGAACTACACCGTGGGGGGCGCAGTGGACCAAATTTTTTTTCATAAACGTAGATGCATGTATAAAAACACCATTTGTAAAAAAAAATTCGAAAAAAAATGTCGTGTGTGTAGTTTTGAGCGCCACAAGTTTGTATTTACGGGACCCGTAAATCTAGCCGGAAAATTTACGGGTCCCGAAAACACAAACTTGTGTTGCTCAAAACTACACCCACGACATTTTTTTTTGAATACAGATGTTTTTATAGATGTATCTACGTTTCTGAAAAAAAAATTTGGTCCACCAAGGCCCGGATCAAAAAGTTCTCGCGGTTCTTACAACTCGAGGTGGTTCTCATTTTAACTTAATCCTATATATATATATATAGGGTAGAGATCCTAAGAGAAGTCCACCCTATTTGAGAAACTTGAGAAGCAATCTGAACCACACATTTTCCCTAAGCAAAAAAATGCAAAAAAAAATTTTTTTTTTGGAAAAATCGCAGCTTTTTCTTTAAGGATTAATTTTTTTTTATTTATACACATATGTATATTGTTAATCTTTTAACTATACACATATGAATATTGTCAATTATACATATATGTATATACATGTTTAAAATTGAAAAAATATGTGTTATAAATCCTAAACCTTATACCATAAACACTAAAACTAAACCTTAATCCTAAACCCTAAACACTAAAGCTAAACCCTAATTCTAAACCCTAATGCTAAACCCTAATGCTAAACCCTAAAGCTAAAACTAAACCCTAAAGCTAAACCCTTAATGCTAAACCCTAATGCAAACCCTAAAGATAAAGCTAAACCTAAAAGTTAAAGATAAACCCTAATGCTAAACCCAAAAGCTAAACCCTAAATACTATTGCTAAACCCTTATGTTAAACCCTAAAGCTAAACCCTATACCATAAAGTTAAACCCTAAACCCTAATGTTAAACCCTAAATACTAATGCTAAACCCTAAATAACACTTATTTTTCAATTTTAAACATGTATATACATATATGTATAATTGACAATATACATATATGTATAGTTAAAAGATTAACAATATACACATGTGTATAAATCCTAAAAAAAAAAAAAAATTGCATTTTTTTGCTTAGGGAAAATGTGTGGTACAGAATGCTTCTCAAGTTTCTCAAATAGCCTACTACTTCTCACATGATCCTTATCATATATATATATATATATATATATATATAGGGAGAAGATCATGCGAGAACCACCTCTTATTGCGAGAACTGCGAGAACCAATGTGAACACAACCAAAAATGCCTAAAAATAGCTAAAAATCACACAATTTTTTTTTAATATTTTTTATATAAAAATCGCTACTTTTCGAAGCAAAAAAAAATTAAATTTAAAAAAAAAAAAATTGCCACTAAAAGTAGCAATTTGAGCATAAAAATATTAAAAAAAAATTTAGATTTTTTTTTTATTTTTTTAGGTTTTTTAGGGGTTTAGTCTTTAGCATTTTAGCTTGGGGGGGTTAGGTTTTTGGAGGTTTTAGTTTTTAGCATTTAGCTTGGGGGTGGGGGGGGGGTTAGGTTTTTTTAGCTATTTTAGGTTGTGTTCACATTGGTTCTCGCAATAAGGGTGGTTCTCGCATGATCTCATCACTATATATATATATATGTAGGGCCGCTAGAATGAGAACCACCTCGAGTTATGAGAACCGCGACAACCACACCATCCGGGGCGAGGTGGACCAAAAAATTTTTTACAACTAGACATGTGTATTATAAACACATTCGTAAAAAAAAAAAAAATTAAAAAATGCCGTGTGGGTAGTTTTTTACACCACAAGTTTAGTGTTTTTTTTACACCAAACTTGTGGTGTAAAAAACTACCCACACGGCATTTTTTTTAATTTTTTTTACGAATGTGTTTATAATACACACATCTAGTTGTAAAAAATTTTTTTGGTCCACCTCGCCCCCGATGGTGTGGTTCTCGCGGTTCTCATAACTCGAGGTGGTTCTCATTCTAGCGGTCCCCTATATATATATATGGCATGGATGTATAGAAAACTTATTTGTACTAAGAAAACCTAGGAAACCCAATCTATGACCATTGATCAAGATCATCCAATGGCTCATAAAATTTGAAGCCTTTTTGAATTAAATTAAATAGAGTGATGAAGTCAATAAAGGTACTTCGACTGCGGGGTATGGTGGGGCTTGGGTTGGGCGTGGGTTGGGGCAATTGCTGACACATGGATGTTGAATTCTCATAACCCAAACCCAAGTTTTAATGGGGTATGGTAGGGCTTGGATTGGGCGTGGCTGGGCCGGCGTGGCCTAGCCACATCACCATTTTTTTTAATATATATTTAAATTAATTAACTATATAAAAAAACATATTTTTTTAAATACATAAACAAACATAATAATTATTAAAATAAAAAACATTCATTCTTCGTCGTCTTCGTCGGTTTCGAACCCAGGAATCGTTGAAACATGTTCCACCAAATCAGATCGAAGGTTGTGATGTATATCCCTTGACTTGATCCAAAATTCATTACCCGCTTTATCTTGGTCTGTTACGTTACCTGGTTGGGAATCATCGTCATCATAGTGGGTAACGACCGCTCTACCTTCATCCTCCAAAATTATGTTGTGAAGAATGATACATGTGTACATCACGTTTCCAATCTGATCCTTGTCCAATAGTCGACAAGGCATTTGTAATATTCACCACCTTTTCTTCAAAACACCGAATGCTCGCTCGACGTCTTTACGTGCAGCCATCTGTACCCTGTTAAACTTTAATCTCTTTGGATCTGTCGTACCGTGTTTTGTGAATGATTTTACAAAAACCCCCCACTCTGGGTAAATCCCATAAACTAGGTAGTACCCATACACGTACTCCCCGTTTACAAAGAAAGTTCCTTTGGCTCCTATACCATTTACTCGATTATTGAAAAGGGGCGAGTGGTTTATGATGGTAATATCATTATGTGAACCTGGCATACCGAAGAACGCATGCCATATCCAAAGATCTTGGGACGCAACCGCTTCAAGCATGATGGCTGGACTCCCGTGAAATCCACTCGTGTGAGCGCCTTGCCATTGGGTAGGACAAAGTTCCCAAGCCCATTTCATACAATCTAAACTACCTAGCATCCCGGGTAGCCCATGATAATCTGCGTGATGTTCCAATAATTGTTGCATGTCACTGAACGAGGGTTTTCTCAAATATCTTTTCCTATAGAGTTCTAGAATACACGAACAAAAGTTGTGAAGACTTTCTCTAGCTACACGTGCATACATTTTTAAATAGTCATCCATAATGTCCGAACTATTGCCGTACGCTAACTGCCTAAGTGCGGCCGTGACCTTTTGCCACGTAGTAAATCCTAATTGCCCGGTTACATCGGGTTTTTGTTGAAAATAAACATACTTCTCCTCAAGATCTCTAGATATCCTTAAAAATAAGTTTCTACTCATACGAAAACGACGCCTAAACATTTTTTCATCATACTTAGGTTCAGCTGAGAAGTAATCGTTTACCAACAAATCGTTAGCGGTGACCCGTTCACGAGCGATGTACCTTCTTCTGCGTTTAGGTTGTTGACTCTCTTCCTCCTCCTCTTCGTTTTCAACGATAGCTTTCACCACCGTCGCGATCGTCTGTAGAAATATTTCCGCCCCATCGTCAGATGATGATGACGATTCAGTATAACTTGAAGAACTCATGGCGAGATTGTGTTTTATGTGTTTGATTTTGTGTGAGAAAAATGATAAATATTGTAAAGTATTTATAAAGGAATTTTTTTTTTAAAATAGACCAACGGCTAGCCCAACGGCTAGTTTGGTTTGGCCATTCACAACCCGCCATGTCAGCTTGGCCAGACCGCCCCACGCCCGGCTTGAAACTCATGCCCCAAGGGCCACGCCGAAACCCATGCCCACCCGGGGTGGTGGCTTGGGCGTTTTCCCCTACCCACGCCCAAACTCCCGCCCCATACCCCGCAGTCTTCAAGGGCATATGGGTAAAATCAACCATAATTGTAGTACATTATATATATTATAATATTATGTGATTTGACATGCATTAAAGGATGTGCACGAATATCTATAAGAACTAATCAAATACCCCAACCTCATTTCAAACATTTCAAAATACTCAACCCAAATTCAGCTCTTTCTATCTCAAACAATCGATCTTCCCAAAACCCACCGGAGAAGATGATCTGACCGGAGAAGATAAGGGGCACCGGAAAAAGGTGTTTTGACCGGAGAAGATGATCTGACCGGAGAAGAAAAGGGGCACCGGAGAAGATGATCTGACCGGTAAAAGTTGCCGGAAATGGAAGAAAGCAAGAACTAAGTGCAGAAGCAAGTAAGTTTGGTTCGATTTTTTATCAGTAGGTGTTTTGATCGGTGATGATTTTTTCTTTTCTCCGATCGGTAGGTGTTTTGATCGGATAAATGTTGGGTTTTCTGTTTTTTCCGATCGGTAGGTGTTTTGGTCCGATCGGTGTGTGATTTGATCGGTGGTGATTTTTGTTTTGAATGAGACTAGAAAGTGTTAATGTTGGTTTTTATGTTTTTTTCCAATCGGTAGGTGTTTTTTGGTCCGATCGATGGTGATTTTTGTTTTGAATGCGACTAGGAAGTGTTATTTATTTTGAGTAGAAACATTCTAGGGTTATTTATTATTTTTTTTTGGATTGCCAACTTGCCAACTGCACGTTAAAACTATTGATTTGTAACATGTGTTAAACCCGTCTTGTTTACTGTCAAAAACTTGTGTTAAACATGTCTTATATTTTTTTATCAAAAACATATTAGGTAAAATGTGTTAGACCTGCCTTGTTTTCTGTCAAAAACAAATTAGGTAAACCTCTGATATTAGGGTACAAGTCTAAGGGCTCAAAAGCATATAAATATATTAGCGTAACATGTGTTAAACCTGTCTGATATTAGGGTACAAGTCAACGGACTAAAAAGCATATAAACATATTAGCGTAACATATGTTAAACCTTCTTATTAGGGTACCATGTGTTAAACCTCCCTGATTAGGTAAACATATTAGTGTAACATGTGTTAAACCTGCTCATTTTTATCAAATGATGTAAACGTGTGTTAAACCTGTCTTATTACCATGTGTTAAACCTTTCCTATTAGGTAAACATGTTAGTGTAACATGTGTTACACCTGTCTTATTTTTATCAAATTATGTAACATGTGTTAAACCTGTATTATTTTTATCAGATTAGTTAACATGTGTTAAGCTCTCATATTTTTTTCCAAGTTATGTAACAAGTGTTAAACTTGTCTTATTTTTATAAAAATAGGTAACATATGTTAAACCTGACTTTATTTTATCAAAAACATATTAGGTAACCTGTTTTATTTTAATGAAATTAAGTAACATGTGTTAAACCTATTTTATTTGCAGCAACAAAGTGAGTAACAAGATCGCAAACTGGTAAGATACCGAAAAAGCGAAAGAAAGTAGACGAAGAAACGGACGATGAATGGGATGAAGAAAGAGAAGAAGTTGAAGGGGAGGTCGTGCGTAGGAAAGTTGCGGACGAAGTATGCCACTCATATTCTGTTGTCGCCCTCTAACACTTTGAACGACACTCATATCCTGTTGTCGCCCTTTAACAAATGGGAGCAGGAAAATGAAGGAGGTGAGAAAGTTGCGGACGAAGTATGCCACTCATAATATTCTGTTGTCGCCCTCTAACACTTTGAAAGGCAAGATAGAAGCTGCCTCATTTATGGGAGGGCGCTGAGTGTGGTAGTGTTGTCTTTTCTACAGTTTTTGTGGGAACATCTATGGTGGGTTTTGTAGTTATCTTGGGTACCACAACTTTTGTTTATAACATGTCAACTGGCTAGTGATATATGCGTGGTGGTTTTTGTAACTATCGTAGTCACCACGAATTTTGTTTATTTTAAATTATGGCCATAACCCAAAATACAATATGACCATTCTGGTCTTCTCTATAATATGTTGGTGTCTGGATGTTAAATAGTTATGGTGGGAAATGTATTTGGTTACCAGTTATCAGTTACATGTGTTATTAGTTAACATGTTTTATTCATTACCAATTGTAAGAAAAGTAGTAGACGAACATTGGGTGGTCAACATATTGTTTCAATTGTAACCTTTGATACTAATTAACAAGTGTAACATGTGTTACACAAGATGAAGTAGAAAACAAGGTACATACCTTTAATGTTACTTGGAAACAATAAGCAGTTGTAACATGTGTTACACATCTTACGTAAGTAAATGCAGTACATGGTGGAACATGTAAGTAACATGTGTTACATACGATGTAGTGAATAAAAACAAGGCACATATATAGTGAATAACATACATATACATGTAACATGCGTAACATGTGTTACATACGATGTAGTGAATAACATACGTATACATGTAACATGAGTATATGCATCACAAAGGCATACGCATGTTACATGTGTGTATGAAACACACTTGGTATATATAAAACACATGTAAGTATCTATAGAAAACCCACTTTTATTTAGAAAACTTGGGAAACTCTAACTTCCCGGATTTAAAAAAAATACACATGTTATATACATGTTTTTAAGGGTTTTGGGCAAAAAAATAAAAAAAGCGCCGAGTAGATATTTTAAAAAAAAATAAACAAGTTTTGGTGTAACACGTGTTACAAATATGTCAGATGAATGTAACACGTGTTACACCAAAACTTGTTTATTTTTTTTAAACATCTACTCGGCGCTTTTTTGATTTTTTTTGCCCAAAACCCTTAAAAACATGTATATAACATGTATAAATTTTTTCAAAAAAAAAAAAAACATCGGGAGCTTTGAGTTTCCCGGGTTTTCTAAATTAAAGTGGATTTTCTATACATCATTCCCCTATAAAACACTTAGTATATGTAACATGTATACATCCAAACATGCTAGTACATGTGATTTGTAACACACGTTACAAAAGTAAATGCAACACATGGGAATCATTTTCATCTAATATAATCGAAGTAATCACATAAAAGTAATCACATGATGGTTTGATTGGTTACCGAATTGGTTACAGAGGTGCACCCTTTTAAAAAACAAAAATAGGTCGTTAAACATAAAAAGTGGTAAAGGTAACATATAAAAGTGGTACCATACACAAGAATATACACATCTAGTAAAACAAGTTAAGGGCAACCATGCCATTGTCAAATTACAACCAAAATACATGTTGAAACACAAGCGGGATATTGTTTATGTTTCACATGAAACGTACATACGTTAAACTAAGTAACGAAGAACATACTGAGCTTCACCAATCATGTTGTACCTGGGAAAAAAGAGGGTAGGCGGTTAGCACAAAATCATGTTACATGTCGGGGGTAACACATGTAACAAGTGTCAGAACTCCAAATAAAATGCATAGTCTTATTCGAACCCTTTACATTATCCAGATACATGTCACAATGCCTGTTGTTATTTGAAAAAGATAGACAATTTTAAAATGTGTAACACATGTTACAACTACCTATTCTTTTCATGTAACAATGAAAAAAGATATATTTACTGTTACTTCAAAACAAGATATCTTTTCAAGTAACAATGAAAAAAGATATCTTTTCAAGTAACAATGAAAAAAGATATCTTTACTGTTACATGTTACACATGTGTAAACTTTTTGTTGTAACACATGTAACATGCCTATACATGTATTACCGCCTAGTATAACACAAAAAAACAGTTAGTATTCAGATCAAAAGCCCCAAACAAGCAACCAAACTAACAAAAACATGTAAAAACACGTGTAAAAACCATGTCAAAACCACTTGTGTAACACATGTAAAAACCATATGTAACATGCGTAATGTGGCTATACATGTGTTATCCTCTAGCGTAACATATGTTACAAACATATGTTACATATGTGCAGCTCCGTCAGTGTTAGTTTAAACTTAGTAAAATTACATATGTAACAACATTACATCATCCAAAACGTCACATCAATTGATAAATAAGTAATATATGTAACTAGCAGTATATGAGACTAGTGTAACAAATTAAAGGGATAAATAGGTACACGTCATATTACATCATGTTATATTATATTTGCATATAAACACTTGTCATTCTCATGAAACTTAATAAAAAGAACATATGTGCTAACAAACATGTTTCTTGTATATGTTAGATATTGAATTGGTAAATAAAAAACCACAAAACCTAATTACATTAACAAGTGTATACTCATGTGTTAGAAAAGAGGCTATATATGTAACACATGTAACACCCTGTATGCAACATATGTAACACATGTAACACCCTGTGTTAGACGCAGGTAACATCAACATGTAACATGTGTATACATGTCTAGCCCACTGGGTGTAACACATGTAACACCCTGTATGCAACATATGTAACCCTCAGTGTAACACGTGTTACAACATATATGACAAACAGTTTAGAAATTTTAGCATTAATCTTCGTAAAAATATCAATATACTCTGTACAAACAATTTAGAAAGTCAACATTAATCTTCGTAAAAAATATCAATATACTCTTCACATAAATGTAGCTGATAGAAATGTAACATATGTAGCAAATTATGCCCGTAAAAAACACGAATTTCTATTTGTAAAACAAACCCGAAATCCGATTAAATTATGGACTTTCTAAAGGTAATGAAAATGTAATATCGGAGTGAATTTATTCAAAAAAACAACTAAACAACAAAGAAATTTGAAACATACATCGTAAAAATTATGGATTTTCAAACTAATTATCTACCATCAATGGTGATGCTGAATTTAAACAAAACCAGAAAACAAATTAAACCAAATTCAATTTATAAACCCTAAAAAAACCCAGCTCACCCCCCCCCCCCACACACACACAAAAAAAAAATCCAACTAAAAGCAATCATTAACTCAAAATCGCTGGACAAACAATTTAGAAATTTAACATTAATCTTCATAAAAAATATCAATACACTTTGAAGAGAGAAATACAACATACAAAAATTTCTTCTAGATCTTGATTTAAAAAATAAAATAAACAAACTAGCTCTGATTTTAAATCCACCAAATGTTATACAAAGTATAAATCTAAACAAATTACATAAATAACAAAAGTAAGATCTTTAAACCTGTTTCTCTCTCACACACTTGTGTGTGTGTTCTTGGTGTCTAGGTGAACAAGATGAAAAATGTTGTTTCTCCTTCCAAAACATTAGCTTTCTCTCTCTAAAAAACAGAAACAAAGATGTGATTAAAATGACACCGAGCTTCCTTTTCTTTGAGAGCTTTGATGGGGGCTTCGATCTTCAATGGTGGCTTCGATCTTCAGATTTGGTGGCTTCGATCACCGATGAAGTTGTTACGGAATACACGTCTAGGAGAGTACGCACTAAGATCATCCACAAGGTCATGTGGGTCACCCATGAAACACCGATAAAAAACTAGAACTGTGTTTGAGTTTGAGTTTGTGTGTGAGAGAGAAAGAGATGAGAATGATCAATGGAGGGAAGATGAAGATCTCTTGAACTATAGAAAGTAAGGTGGGGTGGGAATCGAGAGAGAAAGGTGAAGTTGGTGGGGGTGGGAATCAAGATGACATGGGGAGTGGAAAAGGTAGGTAAAGTACAAAAAAAGTGATTTGATATGGATAGGTTTATCAAATGACGAAATTGCCCTTTAGACATTTGAATATAGAAAGTGAGGTGGATTAATCTTGACCACACATAACAAGTTTCCCAAGTTTTCTAGATTAAATGGGTTTTCCATAGATACTTACACTATATATATATATATATATATATATATATATATAGGTAAAGAGTAAGGTACAAATTACCTTATCGTACATTATATACGCTAACATTATAGCCCTACACGTGTCCTGATTGGTTTTTCATATACAGGGTTAAATGAGACAATTAATTCAATCATCTGAGGGTAAATTCGTCTCTTCATTCAATCAGCGAGCGAGAAGTTCGTTACACTAATATCCCGGTATTTATCATTCGAATCAATTTCAAATTTTTCATAATTCTCAATTTGCAGTTATCGTTCTTCTGTGTTAGGGTTTTATTTACTTGTTTTTTTTCGATGGATCCACAGAGCAGCAGTGGACGTGCAAATGTTGTTGATGTTGAAGAAAGTCGACTGATCGGTGATCATGCTCAATTATCTGCATATCAGAGAGTTTCTATTGAGGATGTTTTAAATCCGCCATCTGCAAATTCAAATCCAATTGCAAGTTCAAGTGCTCTAAATGATTGTTTTAATGGTAATTATGTGAATTCAGATTTCTAAATTGTTCGTATACATGTTTTTTGTTTAATCGTTCATCTGATTTTACATTTTTGTAATTTTTTTTGAAGTTTGAATGTTGAGTATTTTTTTAATATGAAAGCAACATGTACAAATTCACATGTGATTAGTCTTTCAATTTGCATTTGATGTTTTTCCCTAAGTATTTCGCATGCTATGGTTTATTAAATCGCATAGATAAATCAGATTAATCATAATCATCAATCTCGCATGTTTTCTTCATAGATTTCGCATATTTTTGATTTTTCTGATTTGATTCATTTAGATGAAAGGGTTTACACTCCGGAGGTTCAAGCATCAGCTACACCTGTGGTTGGAATGCAATTTATCTCCATTGAACAAGCATATGCGTTTTACCAATCATATGCTAAGTTGGCTGGTTTTTCTATTCGGAAAGGTGGTGAAGTAAACAGTGGTGGTATAATCAAAACTAAGTATTTTGTTTGTTCTAAAGAGGGACATAAGCCAATTTGTATTGACGATCGTTCGAAGTCAAAAAAGCAATTCAAAACAAGGAACAGGGGGACTATTAGAACTGGATGCAAAGCTCAACTTATGATTTGCACTGTGGATGGTAGATTATATACAGTAAAGAGATTTGTTGATAGCCATAATCATAAGTTTGTATGCCAAGATGATATTCACATGTTGCCAGCTTACAGACAATTGTCAGATGTCCAGGAGGAGATGGTATGGGAACTAGGCACTTTAAACCTTGGTCCTGTCAAAGCTTTCCATATAATGAGGAAACGTTATGGTGGTTTCGAAAACGTTGGTGCCACGGTTGATGATTGCAAAAATTTTAGGAAGCGAATTAACAGCTATATAGGAGAATATGATGCTGACATGGTGATTAATAGGATGACTGACAAAAAACAGTATTTAGCTAATTATTCGTTTGAATATTCTGTTGATGATGGCAAACGTTTAACTGGTTTGTTCTGGGCTGATGGTTTATGTAAGCTTAACTATATGGAATTTGGGGATGTGATATCCTTTGATGCAACTTTCAAGACAAACAGGTTAGTGTTTGAAGACAAACATGTTTTTTTTTAATTAGTTTTCGCATGTTATATGTCTTTCATGAGCTGTGTATATCGCATGTGTAAAATTAGTGTTAACGATATCGCATGTTTTACTTTTGTTTTCGCATGTGGGTTTTTGTAATTCGCATGTTTTACATTTGTTTTCGCATGTGTTGTGCAGGTACAAGATGGTGTTTGTCCCGTTCACTGGCATTGACAACCACTGTCGAAATGTAACATTTGGAGCTGGGTTGTTGGCATCGGAGAGCATTGAATCATATAAATGGCTATTGAATTCATTTTTAAAGTCATTTGGTCAGCAGCCAAAGGTTGTAGTGACTGATCAAGACCCAGCTATGAAACAGGCTATTGAGGAGGTTTTCTATGTCAGCAGACACAGATTGTGCATGTGGCACATAATGAAAAAAGTGTCAGATAAGGTATAGTATGCTATATTGTCTTTTGTTAGTGTTATTTTTTTTGTATATTATATATTTTTTTGTAGGTTGATATTAAGAGCATTTATTTGTCATAGGTTGGACACGAGTTGTGCAATAACGATGAGTTTAAAAGGAGGATGTGCGACATTGTATGGACTGATTCGATCGAGCCTGAAGAATTCGAGAGATAGTGGAAGTTGGTGATGATTGATTTTGGTCTCACAGAAAACAAATGGATCGATGATATGTTTGTGATGAGATCCATGTGGATTCCTGCTTTTTACCGACATGAGCCAATGTCGGGACTTATGAGAACAACATCCAGATCAGAGAGTGAGAACCATTTTTTCTGCCAGGTGTCTAATTCACAACTCACTCTCGTAGAGTTTATGAATCATTTCGACGGTGCAATGGATGTCCAACGTTTTAATCATAGAAAGAATGATCATATTTCAAGATATACGGAGCCTGCTGATTTGAGCGGAACTTCTTTGGAAGAAGATGCTGCTAAGAGATTCACCAGGTCTATATTCTTTGATCAGCAAATAGAGATTTTAGGTACAATTTCTGAATGTCTGCCGATGGACACCAAAGTAGAGGGTCCACAGATCAGGATAATGTTGAAGGACTTTAAAGCACATGGAAATGGTTTATTGGAGGTATTATTATACATGCGAATTTATTATGTTACACATGCGATTTAAAGTTATCCCTATACATGTTTGTAAAAAATGCGAATTTAATATGTTACATATGCGATGTTAAAACTAATTCCATTACATGTTTTTTTAAGACATGCGAAATTGTCATGTTTTACATGCGAATTTAATTTTGAATATATATATTTTATTTTGTTGGTTTTTCCTAGGTGTGGTTCAAGAACCTTGAAAATGATGTAACTGCACAATGTAGCTGTTTGCGTTTTGAGCAGTATGGTCTGATTTGCAAACACATTTATTTCCTTTTCAAGATGTTTGGTGTTAAAGAAATACCAAACAAGTATGTTACGAAGAGATGGACGAAGGATGTTGTTCCGAATGAGTTAAATGTGAAGTACAATCTAAATGTGGGTGGCAAGGATGTGCAACACAAGGCTAAACGGATTGCTCGTGAAATCATCCACACAGGGGAGTATTTGGTTAGCAATTTGATTTCCGACCTCGATCAACTTGTTTTAGTGAGGGATCAAATGATGCAGCTCAAAGAGAGAGTGGATCAGAGTCGTATAACTAAGCAACTTGATCCAAAATTTGACCGATTTTCCAAGTTGATTGGTTATCAACAACCCGTAACTAATGCTCCTCCTACTGTCCGTGTGCCGGCTGGTATAAGAAACAAAGGTCGAGGCTCGCATAAAAGGATTAAGTCTAAGAAAGAACAAATGATCAGCCGCAAGGGGAAAAGGTCAAGGACATGTAGCGTATGTAATGTAAAAGGTCATGACATTCGGACTTGCGAGGAGCTGAAAGCCAAACTACAAGGTAAACAGCAAAAAAAGAAGAAGAAGAAGGGCATCCAGATCGAAAATGTTGATAGAGACAAAGACAATGAGGTTGAGGATGATGAAGAGGAAGATGAGTTTGAAGATTACAGTAGTGATGATGGATCTGAAGAAGAAGATCAGTGGGAGGAGGTTTCGGAAGACGGTGAGGATGAGTAGTTTTTTTCTAAATGGACATGCGATTTTATAAGAAACACTTGCGATTTTTAATATTCATCTGTTTATATATTTTTCACATGCGATTTATAATATACAAACATACGATTTTATATGATTCAGTTTATAATAATTCTAACATGCGATTTTCACTTTTATTACATGCGATTTGTTGAGTTATGTTTTTTTGTATGTGACAAACAGGGGCAATATCATTCATGTGATTTAATATTTTTATAAGCAAGCATAATATGTGTTCTAAATATATAATATGTGTTCTAAACACATACCCAAAATATAAAATAATTGTTATCGTCTAACACTGCCACAACCACAAAAGGATTAAAAAGATAATTTAGTTACTTGAAGAAAAGATTTTATCACGTTCAGAAGAGCTGAACTCCATCTTCTCCTTCACAGTGTTTAGAGCATCTGTCAGGAAAGAGAAGGCTAAGTCATCAGCTCTAGATTGCTCCTTTATGTGCTCCAAAGCTCTGTCCTTGAAGCTTGATGGTGGTTCTTGAAGTAGGCGTTCCCATAAATCTTGATTTTTCTTGATTTGTTCAAGAATTTTACCCTGCACATCAAGAACCAGATGAGAAGAGTTGACATCAGTGCTTAGTTCTGTCAACGTGCGAGTTGACAGTAGCTCTTTGATTGCAATGTTTTTGATTTGTTCTGAATCATCAGATGCCATTTTTGTTTGTCTGTTATGTGTGTGTTTTTTTTTCTTCTTCTTCTATGTATTACTTAATATGGAAGGTAGTTGTATCTAGGTGTTTTATATTAATATAGTTAATTTATTATGTAGGCAGGGTGGTAAGTTCAGTAGTAATTATTGTAAAATTGATCATTACATGTCAATTTACAGTCACATCGGTCATAAATCAAGTATTTTTTATATATAATGATACTATTTTTAGTTTTTTAGATTCGTATTTTGTTTTTTAGTTATTTATTTATTATTTAATTTTTTTATCATTTTTAAGAGAATTGCAATTTTTAATTGTTTTGCACTGTTTTTATTCGAAATCGCATTTGAATGGATACAAATTCGCACACTATGTAAAATCTTAAAGAATACTAAACATTTTTACTGAAATCGCAATGCCTTATCGTTAATTCGCACACTATATGAAATTATAAGAAATACTTAACTTTTTATTTAAATCGCATGTGCATCGTTAAGAATTCGCACACTATATTAAATTTGAAAGAATTTTTTTATTTCAAATCGCATGTGCATTGTCCATGAATTCGCACATGATCTCAATACCTGCATCATCTTCTTTGATTGGTTAATAATTTCTAAATTCATCCGAATTTCATTTTTCACATAAGGATTTTGGTGATTAGGAATCGATCGATTTTTGATTAATTGTTATAATTTCGATTTCGGTTTTGATTTTAGAACCTTACGTTATGATTTTTGAGGTTTTTGTTTGCTGATTATCAAGGGTTTTGATCTCGCATTAGACGATTTTAACCTTGGCGGTTTCTTTGCATTAATTTTAATTTGATAAATTTAATAGTAAAACACGCGTTTAAATAAGATGATCCGACGGTTGTGGATGAAGCGTACATAACGTACGATTAGACTATTTGTATGATAACCGGCCTCTCTCTCTCTCTCTCTATATATATATATATATATATATGGGACCGCTAAAATGAGAACCACCTCTAGTTGTAAGAACCGCGCGAACCACTTTCTAGCCATTAGATCAAGATGATGTATGGATGAGATTAAAAGTATTTAAAAATAATATTAATTATTTTTTATCTTATTATGTCTTTAATATTTTAATACACAAGGGTATTTAGGTAAAATTATTTTTTTTGTCTTTTTATATATAGAGTTAATTACATAGTTAGTCCCTGTGGTTTGCTTAAAGTAACATACTTATGTACTAATAGTTTAAAATCACATTCTAGGGTATTAACTTTTCATTTTGTAACGTTTGGGGGTATAAATAGATTTTTTTGTTAAATATTTTTTTTGAAATCACATTCTAGGGTATTAATTACATAGTCCTTGTGGTTTGCACAAAATATATTTTTTTGTTAAATAATTTTTTGAAATCATATTTTTATGATAGTTTTTTTTTAAGATTTGTTTAAAAAAACGTTTTGAAGAGCCGTTTTTTACGCCCGGTTTTTACGTTAACGTTATTTACGTTTTACGCGCCGTTTTTTTACGTTTTACGCGCCGTTTTTTTACGTTTTACGCGCCGGTTTTTACGCGCCCGGTTTTTTTACGTTAACGTTTTTTTACGTTTTACGCGCCCAGTTTTTTTACGTTTTACGCGCCCGGTTTTTACGTTAATTTTTTTAACGCCGTTTTTACGTTAACGTTATTTACGTTTTACGCGCCGGTTTTTTACGTTAACGTTTTTTTACGTTTTACGCGCCGGTTTTTTACGTTAACGTTTTTTTACGTTTGTACGTTTTACGCGCCGGTTTTTTACGTTTTACGTAAAACCTTTTACGTTTTACTAAAAAAAATTACGATTTTACGTTTTACCTAAAACTTTTTACGATTTACGAAAAACTTTTTACGTTTTTACGTTAAAAAGTTTACGGTTTAACTTTTTTTTTTACAAAGCCGTTTTTACGCAAAACCGAACGCACCCAGAAAATCGCACACTCGGGAGGTGTCTCAGATAGTTTGCTATCATCATCGACCCTCAAAAAAAAAAAAAAAAACCCCAACAAACAAAAATCAAAAGAACGAGTGGATTCTTGAAAAAAAAAACGAAGTTTTGGCTCAGATTTTCCGATAATTAGAGGCTGCAAAAGTGGGGTTGCATTTTCAAAAACCTACCCTCCACCATCCTTGTCGCGCCATCGTCAGTTTTTTTTTTTTTGCATCATCACTGCCGATTCAATAAGGCACCAGATTCAACTGATTTAAACATTCAAAATGGACAAGAACATCATTCAAACATATTCAAAACAGATTCAAACCTGTATCAACTGAGATCAACCCCCCAAATATCAAAAAAGGAATCAACACAGATCAACCCCCAAGAAACTATGTGCTACAAATCAACAATAAATCACTTATGCAAACACAAAAACCGACATAATCAAAACACACAAATCATAATTTGTGTTCAAAAACACAAATAAAAAAACTATCACTGCCAAAATCTCAAAACCCCAAACATCATTTGTGTTAAAAAACAGCTCACACAATCAGAATCAAAGAAACACAAATCCTCCCCAACTCAAACCTGCATCCGGCTTCACCGGCTCAGCCACCGCCTTCCCTGGCTCAACCACCATCGCCGCCGCGGGCCCTCCACCCACCCACCATCCCCAACGCCACCCGCCGCCGTCTCCATCCCCCAAAACCCCCACAGGTCTCCCCACAAAACCACCACCGCCTCCAACCACAAAACCACCACCGCCTGGCTCAACGAGGGAGCGCCGGAGAAACAAGGGGGCCGCCGGAGTGGGTACGGTTTTTGGGGGTCGCCGGTGTGGGGGTGTGGCGGCTGCATGTTCATCGGAGGGTGGGGGAGGAACAGAGGTGTTTGGGTTAGGGGGTGGTCGGCTGCAACTTTAGAAGCTTCAAAGAAGTTTTGCAACTTCAAGAGAGAGAGAGAGAGAGAGAGAGAGAGAGAGAATGAAATGAGAAATGGTTTTTTGAATTTCATTAAATAGATGAGAGAGAGAGAGGATGATCTGACATAATAAATGAGGATAGATATAAGGAAATGACATTTGGTAGTAAAAGACCAAAATACCCTTTTTAGTGGCTGAATCTGATTGGCTGAGAGTTGTTCTCGCGGTTCTTACAACTGGAGGTGGTTCTTATTTTAGCGGCTCCCTATATTTCAGAACCATAAATATTTACAGAACTCACAGAACTCCTATTAAACAATCTTTTTATTTATATATATAGGGTGAGGTTCTAAAGTGAACACTAATGTACTTTCTTAAGAACTTTTAACAACTCTAGGAAAACGTACAAAGTATATCTCAAATATTTTTTTTCCGTGATTTTAATAGTTATAAAGACGAAGTTGTCAAATTTAAATAAACTAGGTGATGCCCCGCCCACGTTGTGGGGTGATGGTCGAATAATTCTCAACCAACTAAAAAAAAGTACTATAGTTTTGCTAGAAATAAAAAGTATAAAGAGTGTTAGGCAGCTTTTTGACACGATTTTTAGCTGGGGGCAAAGTCATATTTTTTTTTATTTGGGGGAAAATCAATTTTTTTCCCGATGGTAAAATCCTAATTTTTAGCTAGGGAAAAACCATATTTTTATTTTGCACTGGGGACAAAAACGTAATTTTGAACTGAGGGTGATATCGTAATTTTGAACCGAGGGGCAATTCGTAAATTTTAGCTGGGGGCAAAAGCATAAATTTATTTTGAACTGGGGGCAAATACGTAATTTTAAACTGTGGGCAAAACCGTAATTTTAAAGTAGGTATAAAATAATAAACTGGTGTAAAAGCGTAATTTTGAGCCGGGGGGAAAACAAAATTTTATTTTGAACTGAGGCGAGAACGTAATTTGGCTTAGGGTAAAAATGTAATTTTTTACCGAGGGCGAAATCGTATTTTTTAGCTCGGGGCAAAAGGGTAAATATATTTTGAAGTTGAGGCAAAACCGTATTTTTTAACTGTGGGCAAAAACGTAATTTTAGACTGGATATAAGATAATAAACTGGTTGGTCTAATGGGTATTGCTCGCCGCTTATGAACCAATGGGAGAGAAACACTATTCTAGGGAAAGAACGTAATTTTAAAGTGTGTATAAAATAATAAACTGGTTGGCCCAATAGGGGAGAGGCGGTCGTCCATTTGAACCAATGGCAGGGTGAAACTGGTTGGTCCAATAGGAGAGGGGCGGCCGCCTATTTGAACCAATGGCAGAGTGATATTATTCTCTGCCATAGTCTTTGTATATGTTGAATAAAATATATATTATATTACTGTTCATTCAGTTTGTTTTTTAATATATGTATAATGGCATTCAGTTTGTTTTTTAATTTATGTATAATGGCAGAGTGATAGTATTCTCTGTTATGTTGAATAAAATATATATTATATCACTGTTCATTCAGTTTATTTTTTAATATATGTATAATATATGTATAATTACTACATGACCTATATATTAATATATTGTTTTAAAGTATCATACCTACAATTGATTATGAGTAAATTACAACCGGTGTCCTTTATGTTTGCATCAAATTACAATCGGTGTCCTTTAACTAAAGAAATTACAGGCTCTGTCCATTTTGTTACCGGTTTTTAACACGTTATGTCTTTTAGAAATAACTTATTAAATTTTTTGGTTAATTCTTACTATGTGCCTCTCGCATGAGGGCAACATAGTCTTTTTATCACAATTTTGTATTAAAAAACGAAATAAATAAATCTCTTTTATTCCTTCATTTTTTTTCAAACCAATAAATAAATAAACAATATTTTGGAATTAATCTTTTTTTTTTATAAAACCAATCATAAGAACTGACTAAGATGATGTTGGAAGCTTACCATAAATTTCATCGATATCGTTTTGTTCTATTGCTTGTCAGGCACCCATTGCAAGGTTTGATTCACGTTTCTTTTTTCTGTAAGGTTTTTTTTATCGAAGTTTTGAGAGACATAGATAATAGCTATGGTTTTTAAGATGAATATGAACAATCAGATGTTATCAGATGCAAGGGAGAAATCGAAATTCATGTTAAATTGAGATGAAAAGACAATGTTACCCTCATGTGAGAGCCACATGCCGACATGGTAAGACTTAACCAAAAAACTTAACTAGATTAGGGCTAAAGAACATAACGTGCTAAAAACTGGTAACATAAAAGACATAGCCTGTAATTTCGTTAGTTAAAGGATAACGATTGTAATTTGATACAAACGTAAAGGACACCGGTTGTAATTTACTCATTGATTATTTAACTGAATAACTTTCTCCATCTTACTATCTCTGGCCATCATCACATCAACTTTATTATGCGGTTATCTACTTTGTTATTAACATTAGTCATGTAATGAACACACCTATAAAGATATATTTTTGTCTTTCGTTTATGTATATATGCATAAAAAAGAATAGACCTTTTTTTTCTTTTTGTATTCTCATTTTATTTTTTAACATGTTAGAGCATTCATAATAGCCCCTATATATTTGTGAGTGAGTTACTTATATTATAAGGAATGATAGTAAATAGGGGAGTAAGAAAATATTATTGTTTATCTCTAATATGGTAAACATTGTTCACCTTTATAAATTTTTTAATATTTTTGAAAGTAATTGTAAATAGAGACGAAAGAAAATGTAATAATAGAGGTATAAAAATATTATTTGTTTTAAATGAATTTTTGTTTCCATTAAAACGGTAACGATTATAAACTAATAACAGAAAAGAAAAATAGTAGTTTTTAGTGTAACTATAAAAATAAAAAATTAACATGAATCCTATTGTCATGATTTGAAACTATTAATATTAGTATTATTATTATTATGTTATTGTTATAATAAATCGCTTTGCTATTTTGTCTGGATTATGATGCATAAGTTTCCAAATTCTGAGACACAAGTGACGCTCTGACTCAATATTTGTGTAACATCGTTTATATAAAGCCGCCAATAATTCACGTGATTACACGTGACCCGTGACCCGTGACCATCCACGTCAATTTAACGACGGGTAATCTTTCAAACATTGACACCAAGATTGTCCTACGCATCTATTATAATATAAGGGTGTAAGGGGCACTCACCTAATAGGTGAGTCCCCTCTCTTACACCCAACCAATCTTTTTGTGTCACGTCAACTCCCCTCTTAAACTCTCCTAACACCCCATTTTGATGGCGGCACTCCCCTCTTTAGGTGACTTGGATTTTTTTTTTTTGTAAAATTATTAATGTTTACAAATTAAAAAAATATTAATAAAAAAAATTAAATAAAAGACATTTCATTAAATTAAAAAAAAAATACATTCAAACTAGAAAAAAAAATACATTCAAAGTAGAAAAATATAAAAACAAACTACTCGTCGTCCGAATCAACTTCAAGGTGAGGCAGGTCTAAACTTCCGAGATGCTCAACGAGATCGTGTTTTAGTCTCCAATGCGTGTCTTCGTCAATGAGCTCCCCTCACGATCTCGACGGACAAATTTTTTTTTACTAGACGATGCCGTGTCTAGTAGCTCCGCTTGTTGGATGAGATTTTGGAAGAAAATTAAGCTAGTATCGCTTGACGATGCATCTCCATCGTCGGGAAAGTCGGGTAGGGTTGAAAGAAACGGAAGCCTGGGATCCATTTTGTATTTGAAAGATTTGAGTTTGAGAGTATAAAAAATAAAGTGAAGTGGGTGTGGTTGGAGAGTATAAAAAATAAAGTGAAGTGGGTGTGGTTGGAGAGTATAAAAAATGTGTGAGGTTGATATGGTTTGAGTATAAAAAATGGAGTGAATGGGATGGTTATTTATATATGTTTTAAAAAAGTGAATTTTTTTTTTAAAATCCGACCGTTCCTCAATCTTCGTGCCAAACCAAGCGGTGACTCCACACCGATATCACCCCCCGATTCGGGTCCCCGCGTTGATGGCGGCGGTGTTCCCGATCGGGGACAATGGTCACCGATTCCCCGCCCCGCTTACGCCCCGTCCACCCTAATAAACTAGGGGTCAGTTTGATATGGTGTAATGAAATAAATGAGGGAATGGAATTGACAAATGAATGAAATGAATCATTACATTCCATAGTCTTGTTTGTTTACCATGCAGGAAAAGAATAAATTTATTACCTTGTGTTGTTTGGTAGGTAAGAAAACATGAATGAACTAAATCGGCGATGAGTGGTGGCGGCTAGTGACGGTGGCAGCGATGGGTGGCGGTAGTCGGTGATAGCGGCGGTGGGTGGCGGTGGTCGGTGGGTGACGGTTGTTAGCGGTGGCAGCGGCGATGGTCGGGTTCGGTGGTGGCGGGTGGCGGCAATGGTAGTGGCGACGGGTGGTGGTCGTGGCGACGACGGTGGGTGGTGGTGGTCAACGGTAGCGGGTGGTAGCCTCAGAAGATTGTGGTGGTGGTCGGCGGAGGGTGGCGGTAGTGGTCGGGGTGCCGGCGATGGTGGTCGATGTTGGTGGTGACGGGTAGGGCTGTAAACGAACCGAACGAACACGAACAAAGCCTTGTTCATGTTCGTTTGTTAAGGAAATAAATGTGTTCACGAACGGTTCATGAACACTTACCGAACGAGATTTTATGTTCGTGTTCGTTCATTAAGGAAATGAGCGTGTTCGCGAACGGTTCACGAACACAAATAAAGTTGGCGAACGCGACGAAGGATAAAGATACATGGCCCAGAGAATAGTACTCGAACTTGAATCCCTTATTGTGAAACGGAGGTCGATCGTATTCATGGATGTAAATAATGAGAAATGAAAGGGAAATGATGCATAAACAAGGTGAAAGTGAGTTTTCTAGTATAATTGTTAGGGAAATAAAATAACTAAAAGTTTAATAATATAAAAAGTACAAATAAAATATAAGAAAGTACAAAGATTTTCAATTAAAACACAAACATACGAACATAAACGTATGCAAATCAACGAATGTTCACGAACACGTTCACGAACACCTTACCGAACGTTCACGAACACAATCGAACGAACGAGAGCTCTGTTCATGTTCGTTCATTTAACTAATCGAACGAAATTTCTTGTTCATGTTCGTTCGTTTATTAAACAAACAAACATAAACGAGCTTTCCACCGAACGGTTCACGAACGGTTCGCTGAACATTCGGTTCATTTACAGCCCTAGTGACGGGTGGTGGTGGTGGTAGGTGATGGTGGTCGACGATAGCAGGTGGTGGCAGCGGAGGATGGTGGTGGTGGTCGGTGGAGGGTGGCAGCGGTGATCGGGTTTGCGGTGGTCTGCGATGGCGGGTGACAGCGATGGTAGTCGTTGGCGACGGGCGGCGGAGGACGGTGGTGGTGGTGGTGGTCGGCGGGTGGTGACGATGGCAAGTGGTGGTGGTGGCAGATGGTGGTGGTGATGAGCGGTGTTTGTGACGTAGGGTGAGAGAGGGAATGAATAAGAAAAAAAACAAGGGGATTGGATGAAATGAATTTGAGGGAATGGAATGACTTATGGAATGGGTGATTCCATTACGTTGACTAACCAAACACGTTTTTTTTTCATTCCCTCGCAATCGTTCACTCCATTCTACCTCTCATTCCTGCATACCAAACACTATATAGATTTTTTACCCGTCGTATTTACTGCGGCGGCGTACGCAAAATGGTAACGTATAAACTACAATTGACCCGACTTGATTTCAAACTAAATTTATGTAGAAACATATGATAACTCAATTTTATACCGTCAAATTAAAACATATTAAATTTATGTCAAAACACATTCCAACTCAAAACGTACATAAAAGGAAATATTTTATAATTGACCCGACTCATTTTCAAACAAAAAAAATACGTTAAAGTGTAGAAAAAATCGAATTTATACTGGCACATCCATAAAAAAACGTTAACAAATGACTATTAGGGTAACCTCAACCATCGGTAACACGGGCCACCCACAACCTAGCCCCTTTACTGCCACCAACACTCCTAACTCAACCACCGTCCACCGCCACCCTTAGCCACCACCACTCCCACCCCAACTGTAAGGACCTTCAAAAATGTCCCTAAACGACCCGTAAGTGAAAACCCGGACCTCTGAAACCCTACTGAGCATGAAAAACAAAGAAATCAAAATTTCTAGGTTTCACGCGGGCCGCGTAAGAGTAAGCATAGGCTTACGCGGGCCGCGTCAAAGTGGTGTTGACCGGATAAGCGTCCCAGGCCACGTGTTGCACACGTGGCAGACCTATGTGTGACACCGTAGCCCTAGTCTACGCATAGGTGGCCCTCGCGGGCCGCGTAAACTCTTCTTAAGTTTTACACGGGCCGCGCAAAACTCATATTTCAGCTATAAATTGCTTGGTTCATGAGCAGTTCATCTGTGCTCGAGATTTCAGTCAAAAACGAAGTTCCACTGCTCAAAATCATAAATTCCATTAGGGAGACGCTGCTACGATACAAGGTATTAACTCGATCGCTGCTACGATTCAATGTCCGATCGATTTAAACCAATCCGATGGATGTTTAAGTGCTACCCATATTAGGACTATACTTTGTCATTCGTCGTGAATTCGATGGATGTTTAAGTATTACACTTTGTCATTCGTTGTGAGGGTTTTAATCTCGTGAGTTATCGTAAATGTTGTATTAGTTACTGACCTAGTTCGTGTACATTGTTGTTTAAATTAAGTTACAAGGGTTATCAGTAGGCAAAAACTTTGCCCGTTTAAATTTGCAAAGTGAGTCATTCTCTTTTTATCAAAATCATTTTACAATACCTCAAATTATTTTCAAAGTTATAATTACAGGGATTAAGTCGTGGTTATCTTGAATCACTGGCTAGTGGGGTATTGTGCACATTACTAATTTCTCACGGTTAGGTTCATCAACCTAACAGTGATAATCATCACTACTTGGGTGAAAGGACCCAATAGTGGTATGACCATCGTCACCAGTAGGTGACACGACGCCAGATAAAAATAAGATAGTAGACATTGTAATCGCTCTTATGCTGTAATTTATAACTATGTGTCATTTTATGTAAACTGTGTGACTCGCCAGTATTTCCCCGCTGATAAAATATTTTTAAAACATGTTTCAGGTGACCTGCTGTGAAGCAAGGAAAAGTGCTACGGAGCACTAATAAAGCTTGAAGTAGTGGCTCAATTAAATAAATAAACATGTTTTGTAAACCAGGGAATTTCCTAGTAAAATTCCTCTATTGTAAATTGCGGGGTTTATCCCAAATTATGAAATAAAATAATCGGGCATTTTCAAGTTTAAAAGATCCTGTAAATCTTCCGCTGTCAACTCAATTAATAAATACCACGAGATTTCTGTCTCGCGGCTCCTGGACCGGGTAAAACCGGGACGGGGGCTGTAACAACTCGTATCAAAAGTCCGAATTATTATTTTTTTTTGACCAAAAGGAAACCCTAATTAAGACACCCAAGTGATTCTGCACAAACCCTAAAATTTTCAGAATAATCAGAATCAGGATCAGGGCCCCTAAAACTCTGGGGGGGTAAACCCTTGTTACGATTATCCAAATAAAAAGCTGTCAAATTCGAATTTTACAATTCTGTCGACTCAGCAAGCCTAGACACACACACGGGGCTACCCTATGATAGGGTATGACCCTTCGCGTCACGCGAGGGGGGTCAAATTTTGTGTATAAATAGGGGTGTCTGGGACTTGAATTATGGCACTTAAACGACGTTAAAACTCAAAATACACGCTGAGATATCGTAGAATTACTATAAAAACACACACGATTCACGAAGTGCTGCCGCAATACAGGGTAATAACTCGATCGCTGATACGATTCAATGTCCGATCGATTAAACTATCCAATGGATGTTTAAGTGCTGCCCACATTAGGGTTTATGCTTTGTCATTCGTCGTTAAATCGATGGATGTTTAAGTATCACACTTTGTCATTCGATGTGAGGGTTTAATCTCGTGAGTTATCGTAAATGCTGTATTAAGTTACTAACCGAGTTGTGTGCATGTTATTAAATTTAGGTTAAAAGGCTAATCAGTAGGCTAGGCTCTGCTCAATTTAAATCTGCAATGTGACTCATTCTCTTTTTATCAAATTTGATTTCAAAAGTATGTTTATTTTCAAGGTTATAATTACAGGGATTAAGTTTATGTAATCACCAAATTACAGCCAGTATGTGGGGTTTTGTATACATTACTTATTTCCCGTCACCATTGGACAACGAGTTAGCCAATGGGTGATCTGACCATAGTCACAGAAACGAGTCGAGTGACAAATACTGTGGGTAGTTGGTTGATATCTGAAACATTGTAATCTCCCTTAATACTGTAAATTATAACAAACGGATCGTTTTAGAAAGAAAAAAAAGAATGATTCACTCAGTATTTCCCGCTGACAAAACCTTTTTCAAACATGTTTCAGGTGATCTGTTGTGATCAAGGAAAAGTGCAGCGTAGCACTACAAGCTTAAGGAAGTGGCTCAATATAATAATAAAGAAACATGTTATGTAAAAATAAAGATTTCTCTGTGAAATCTTAAGATTGTAAATTACAGGGGTTTTATCCCAAGTTGTGAAATAAAATAATTGGGAAATTGCAGTTTTAAAAAGATCCTGATGAAAACCTGTTAAATTAATACCACGGGATTTTCTGTCTCGCGGCTCCTGAAACGGGTAAAACCGGGTCGGGGGCCGTGACAGAAAAAGGTGGTATCAGAGCCACTGATTTAAGCCAATTAAGTATTTAGAAAATACTTCATTTTTTTCTACTTGTCATTTTGTGATTATGTGTTTTCTTATTTGAATATTTATGTACAGTATGGGTAAACAAAAGCTGTCAAACATCTATCTTAAATTAGATAGGTCATCCAATGAGAAGGGAAGTTCATCCCAAACCAAATCCTCAAATCACTCTGTAATTCTTGAAGAAGGAATATTTGTGCGAAATGCACAATATGAGGAACCACTTTCTCCTAATAAAAGAAGTTTGATTTTTAAGAAAAGTCAGGAGAAAATAATGAAATTCCGAGAAAAGAAGATTAATCAGGAAACCCAGGAATTAACCAGTAAAACACCTTGGGAAGACAAGTTAGATGAAAAATGGACAGATCTTTATATGCTAGCCACTGTAGCAGTTAATCCAAATCTTTAAATATTTTAACTCAAAGTTTTAGCAACCTTATCACCTATACAAACCTAGAAACCTTATCTAGTAAATAAAAAAAAATTACGATAAAACCTAGTATGTTTTAATTTTCGGTTGTTTTGTAGTTACCCAATATGAAATAATATTTAAAGGTTTTCTATGAAATTTTGTTATAAAGTTTTAACTTAGTAATTGTGTGTATTTTGCATAACAGCATGAGTGACTTGTCTGACGCCCTTCAGAATTTAAATCTCTATCCGGTAAAAATAGAGGTTTCCAGAGATTTCAATAGGTATATACCAGATATAGAAGAACCTATTGAATTTAATGCTCCACCTCCGGAGAAACCCAAGCCCAAGAAAAGGAGGAGATTTGTGGGATGGAGACGTGTGCGTAGGAGGAAACCCGCCACTAAAAAGATGCCTAAAATAGAAAATCCTTTAGACAAAGGGAAGGGAATTGAAGTCGGGGAAGAGTCTAGGCAGATGGGATTACAGTTTGATGAATATTCTAAGCAAATAGAAATGGAGATTGGGGGAGGTTCTAAACCAACTCAGATAGAAACTGGAGAAAGCTCTAAACAAACCCAGGAAATGACATTACAGGAGGAGTTAGATTTTATATTGGCAAGCTGTGATACTATTAAGCCTGTCAATACAAATGTTTTTACTCATCCTATTGAAGCTCAACTCCCTATAAACTTAGAACCAGCAATCCCAGAACCTATAATCCACACCCAACCCCTGGGAATGGATGAATGGTGGACGAATGATTGGCAATTCCAAAACTTGCTCAACAGTCCTTATTCCTTTCTTCCTCAGTTTGACCCTGAACCAATACCTAATCCACCAATGAGCAATGAGAATTTAGCTGAACTCTGCCACTTTGGCGAGGAGTTAGTGGATGCAGGAAATAGGATCAGGGAAGTAGGAGAACAGATCTCCTGGAAGTATGATGAGAGGGAACTCCGTTACTAAAATAACAACTAACGAGGGATAAGGGGGTTATGAGACTGTGGTTGTAAATTAGCAATAATAATATTATCATGTGAAATAACCTAAAATAAAACTTTGTAAGATAATGGTGTGTATTGATGCATACTATTAAATATAAATGGAAATCGAGAAATCGATAGTTTTGACTGTATAAGTGTCTTGTGAAATTTATATGATTATTGTGTATAATTGTTATTTAATCGATACTAATAAATTATATATATTATCAGATGGAAAACGCTAATAATGAACCAGTTAATGAGGTTAATCAATCTGAGCAACACCCGGAGGATCAATTTCTAAATAGGCAAGATATAGAAAATATCGTTGCTCAAGGGATAGCCAATGCTATTCCAGCAATAGTTGCTGCTGTTAGAAATCCAATCGAACCTCAACAAATCATTCCTAGCAAACGTATTTCTGAAGATAACTTCAGTAATAGCGTAAATGTAGGCGGTAATCATACTAATCATGATAATAATCCACGACAGGCTCCGCTTCCTAAGAAAATGAAAGCTGCAACTCCTGGTTGCACTTACAAAGAATTTCTTGCTTGCAAACCCGCTGAATTTGCAGGCAATGAAGGAGCGACTGCGGCACTACGTTGGTTAGAGAAAACCGAGGCAGTGATTACAATAAGTAAATGTGCCAAGGACGATCAGGTCATGTACGCGTCAACTCTTTTTAAAGAAGGGGCACTAGAATGGTGGAACATGGTATTACAAGCAAAAGGAAGGATGATGGCGTATGCAATGAACTGGGAAGAATTTAAGAGTCTTGTAGAAAGAAAATTCTGTCCCGAGTATGAAAAAGATCAAATGGCGAATAAGTTCTTAAACCATCGAATGATGGGTGTAGATTGTCGCGGTTATACTTCGACATTCTTTGAATATGCTAGAGTGGTACCAACACTGGCTTCACCAGCACCGGTACTTATTTCTCGCTATATTTGGGGACTAATTAGTGAAATCCGTAACATCGTTAAAGCTGCAAGACCTAGTACGATTGACGATGCTGTGGAATTAGCTAATACCCTAACTGATGAGCTGGTACGCACAAGAGATGAAGATAGGAAAAAGGAACTGGCTCAGAAAATTACCCAAGGCTTTCGTATGGGTAATAATAGCAATTTCAAAAGAAGAGGAACAGGTCAATCTTCAACTTCGCCATTCTGCAAGAATTGCAGAAAGAAACATTATGGAAGATGTAATGTAATCTGCATCTTCTGCAAAGCCATAGGACATCGCGAAGAAGGCTGTAGAAAGAAAACAAGAGTCTGCTATAACTGTGGAGAAACAGGACATTTTAAGCCAGAATGCCCTAAATTGGTCAAATCAGCAGACAACAAAGCCAAGACAGCCGACGGAGCTACTAAGAAGAATGTTCGAGCCTTTCAGTTAACTACTCAGGAAGCCGAGATGATTCCTGATGTGATAGCCGGTACGTTCCTAGTTCACAACATTTACGCCAAAGTATTATTTGACTCTGGTGCAAACCAAAGTTTTATCAATACTTTATTCTGCCAAGCTCTTAACTTACCCTTAACCAACCTTAGGCAGATTTTTACAGTTGAAACGGCAGAGGGAAATTCTGTTAGCATAGATAAAGTTTTGAAAAAGGAAAATATAGAACTCTCAGGTCATAAATTCTTTGCAAACCTATTACCTATGAAATTAGCCGAATTTGATGTTGTGTTAGGAATGGATTGGTTAGTAGCCAACCATGCTCGAATTCTCTGTGATAAGAATTCCATAGAAATTCAGGCACCCACCGGAGAAGTAATTATGATTACAGGAGATAAACCACATAAGCCCATGAAGTTCATATCAGTAATGAAAGTTGCTAGTTATGAACGAAAGCAAGGCATAGTATATATGATTTCAGTAATCATTAGTACTAAGGGAAAATAACTTAAGGAGATTCCTGTAGTTTCAGAATACCCAGATATATTCCCAGAAGAATTACCCGGACTACCACCAGATAGGGAGGTAGAATTTAGAATTCATCTAATTCCAGAAACTATACCGATAGCCAAGGCACCTTATCGGTTAGCACCCACAGAAATGTTAGAACTAAAGAAGCAATTAGATGAATTACTAAGTAAAGGTTTCATACAACCTAGTTCATCCCCGTGGGGAGCACCGGTGTTGTTTGTAAAGAAAAAGGATGGTTCGATGAGAATGTGTATTGATTATAGAGAATTGAATAAGGTTACAATTAAGAATCGATATCCATTACCTAGAATTGATGATCTTTTTTATCAACTTCAAGGAGCTAGATATTTTTCTAAGATCGACTTACGTTCCGGATATCATCAATTGAAGGTACAAGAAGAAGACATACCTAAGACTGCTTTCAGAACTAGGTATGGTCATTACGAGTTTACAGTCATGCCCTTCGGATTAACGAATACACCTACAACATTCATGGACATGATGAATATGATTTGTAAACCGTACTTGGATAAATTTGTAATTGTTTTTATCGACGATATACTTATTTTTTCCAAAAGTCAGGATGAACATTGCCAACACTTGCATGCACTCTTAACTTTGTTAAGAAAAGAAAAGCTTTACGCCAAATTCTCAAAGTGTGAATTTTGGTTGCAAGAAGTGCAATTCTTAGGTCACATGGTGAATCATGAAGGCATTCATGTAGATCCTGCGAAGATAGAGGCAATTACCAAATGGAAGGTTCCGCAATCCGCACTGGAAATTAGAAGTTTTATAGGATTAGCTGGATACTATAGACGGTTTATTAAGGATTTTTCCAAGATAGCTGTACCATTAACTAAGCTAACCTGTAAGGCAGTTAAGTTTGAATGGGGACCTAAGCAAGAAGAAGCCTTTAGGATCTTGAAGCAGAAATTAACCAATGCTCCAATTTTAGCCTTACCAGAAGGAACTGAAGATTTTGAAGTATATTGTGATGCTTCAAAACTAGGATTTGGATGTGTGCTGATGCAACGCAAGAAGGTAATTGCATATGCTTCAAGACAATTGAAAAAGCACGAAGAAAACTATACGACTCATGATTTAGAATTAGGAGCCGTAATTTTTGCCCTGAAAATTTGGAGACATTATCTGTACGGAAGTAAGTTTACTATCTATACAGATCATAAAAGTTTAAGATATATATTTGGGCAAAAAGAGTTAAATATGAGACAAAGGAGATGAATGGAAATCCTAAGTGACTACGACTGTGATATTCAATATCATGAAGGAAAGGAAAATGTAGTTGCAGATGCCTTAAGTCGTAAGTACCATGAGAAACAATGACAAGTTCGTGCTCTTAGGTTAAATCTACAGTTAGATTTAATGGAACAATTGAAGAATATTCAAGAAACAGCAATCAAGGATGATGCTGAAGGAATGAAGGGACGAATAAAGGAATTAGAACAAGGAGCTGATGGAATTTGGAGATTCCACAAAAGCAGAATTTGGGTACCTAAGCAGGGAGAATTAAGAAATAAGATTTTAGAAGAAGCTCATAAATCTAGGTATACCATGCACCCAGGAAACAATAAAATGTACCAAGATTTAAGAAAGAATTTTTGGTGGATAGGCATGAAGAAGGATATAGCTAGATATGTTTTCTAAGTGTCTTACTTGTTCACAAGTTAAGGCAGAACATCAGAAACCTTCAGGTCTACTACAACAATTAGAAATACCTATATGGAAATGGGAACTCATAACAATGGATTTTGTTACTAAGTTACCCAAAACCAGAAAAGGTAATGATGCGATTTGGGTAATTGTGGATCGATTAACCAAATCTGCTCACTTTCTACCAATGAAAGAAACCTTTAGCATGGAAAGATTGGCAAAGTTATATGTAGATGAAGTCGTATCTCTACATGGAGTTCCACTCTCTATTGTATCAGATAGGGATAGTCGTTTCACTTCTCATTTCTGGAAAAGTTTCCAAGAAGCTATGGGAACTCAACTAAATTTAAGCACTGCATATCATCCTCAAACAGACGGGCAAAGTGAAAGGACGATCCAAACTCTAGAAGACATGCTCCGAGCATGTGTAATAGATTTTGGTGGAAATTGGGACGATCACTTACCTCTGATCGAATTCTCCTGTAACAATAGTTATCATTCAAGTATTGAAACTGCCCCATTCGAGGCACTGTATGGAAGAAAATGCAGAACTCCAGTTTGTTGGGCAGAAATAGGAGAAAGTCAATTGTCAGGTCCTGAAATAGTGCAAGAGACAACAAACAAAATTACACAAATCAAGGAAAGACTGAGGACAGCTCGAGATCGTCAAAAGAGCTATGCTGATAATCGACGCAAATCAATAGAGTTCCGAGTTGGAGATAGAGTACTGTTAAAAGTTTCTCCTTGGAAAGGAGTTGTTAGATTTGGTAAGAAAGGGAAGCTGAGTCCAAGATACGTAGGACCATTTCAAGTGATCCAACGTATAGGACCAGTTGCTTATCGTTTACAACTACCAGAAGATTTAGCTGGAGTACATGATGTATTTCATGTATCCAACCTCAAGAAATGTCTATCAGAGGAATCTTTGGTAGTACCTCTCCAAGATATAGAGGTAAACGAAAAATTAAAATTTGTTGAGAAACCTCTTCAGATAGAAGACAGAAAAGTAAAGTTTCTCAAACACAAATGACCAGTGCTAGTTAAAGTAAAGTGGGATTCAAAGAGAGGAGCTGAATACACTTGGGAGCTGGAATCAGAGATGAAACGAAAGTATCCTCAATTATTCCAGTAAATCTCGAGGACGAGATTTTTATTAAGGTGGGGAGGATGTAACAACTCGTATCAAAAGTCCTAATTATTATTTTATTTTGACCAAAAGGAAACCCTAATTAAGACACCCAAGTGATTCTGCACAAACCCTAAACTTTTCAGAATAATCAGAATCAGGATCAGGGCCCCTAAAACTCAGGGGGGGGGGGGTTAAACCCTAGTTACGATTATCCAAATAAAAAGCTGTCAAATTCGAATTTTACAATTCTGTCGACTCAGCAAGCCTACACACACACGGGGCTACGCTATGATAGGGTATGACCCTTCGCGTCACGCGAGGGGGATCAAATTTTGTGTATAAATAGGGGTGTCTGGGACTTGAATTATGGCACTTAAACGACGTTAAAACTCAAAATACACGCTGAGATATCGTAGAATTACTATAAAAACACACACGATTCATGAAGTGCTGCCGCAATACAGGGTAATAACTCGATCGCTGATACGATTCAATGTCTGATCGATTAAACTATCCAATGGATGTTTAAGTGCTGCCCACATTAGGGTTTATGCTTTGTCATTCGTCGTTAAATCGATGGATGTTTAAGTATCGCACTTTGTCATTCGATGTGAGGGTTTAATCTTGTGAGTTATCGTAAATGTTGTATTAAGTTACTAACCGAGTTGTGTGCATGTTATTAAATTTAGGTTAAAAGGCTAATCAGTAGGCTAGGCTCTGCTCAATTTAAATCTGCAATGTGAGTCATTCTCTTTTTATCAAATTTGATTTCAAAAGCATGTTTATTTTCAAGGTTATAATTACAGGGATTAAGTTTATGTAATCACCAAATTACAGCCAGTATGTGGGGTTTTGTATAATTACTTATTTCCCGTCACCATTGGACAACGAGTTAGCCAATGGGTGATCTGACCATAGTCACAGAAACGAGTCGAGTGACAAATACTGTGGGTAGTTGGTTGATATCTGAAACATTGTAATCTCCCTTAATACTGTAAATTATAACAAACGGGTCATTTTAGAAATAAAAAAAAGAATGATTCACTTAGTATTTCCCGCTGACAAAACCTTTTTCAAACATGTTTCAGGTGATCTGTTGTGATCAAGGAAAAGTGCAGCGTAGCACTACAAGCTTAAGGAAGTGGCTCAATATAATAATAAAGAAACATGTTTTGTAAAAATAAAGATTTCTCTGTGAAATCTTAAGATTGTAAATTACAGGGGTTTTATCCCAAGTTGTGAAATAAAATAATTGGGAAATTGCAGTTTTAAAAAGATCCTGATGAAAACTTCCGCTGTTAAATTAATACCACGGGATTTTCTGTCTCGCGGCTCCTGAAACGGGTAAAACCGGGTCGGGGGCCGTGACAGGGGCCGTGACAGAAAAATGTGGTATCAGAGCCACTGATTTAATCCAATTAAGTATTTAGAAATACTTAATTTTTCTGATTGCCATTCTGTGATTCTGTGAAAAATTAATTTACAAAATATTAACTTAGAATTTTTGTGTGTTTCTTCATGTATGCTAAACAACATGAATGAACTATCAGAAGCACTTCAAAACTTTTCTATCCATAGCACATATATGGATACCACCAATACTTTTACTGGCTACCAGGCTGATACTGAAGAGCCAATGGTATTTCAAGCCCAAACTCAGGAGAAACCAAAACCGAAAAGAGAAGAAGACTTGTGGGCTGGAGGCGTGTGCGTAGGAAGAAACCCGCGACATAGAAAGTTATAAAAATTGAGGATCCGATGGATAAAGGCAAGGGAATAGAGATCGGAGAAAGTTCAGGGCAAGCCTAGGAAATGCCATCCTGGGAGGAGCTGGATCGCCAACTGGCAAGTAACGACCTCATCGGACCTGCCGATGAAAACCTCTTCGATTATCCAGCTGAAGCCCAACTTCCAGTCAACCTGGAACCGGCTATTCCAGATCCCCTTGTTAACCCCCGACCTCTGGGAGAATTAGAAGAATGGTGGACCACTGACTGGCAGTTTCAGAATCTCCTAAATAACCCTAATACCTTTTTCCCCCAATTTGAGCCCGAGCCTCCACTACAACCACCTATGAGCTCCGAGAACTTGGCTAAACTCCGCCACTATGGCGAGGAGCTGATTGATGCGGGAAACCGAATTAGGGATATGGGAGAAAGAATCTCATGGAAGTACGACGAAAGAGAACGTCGTTTCTGAAGTGCCAGCTGACGGGATCGTATGTGGTTGTGCGAATGCGTGTTTAATAATAATAATATAATCATAAAAATATAATTATGTGAAATAACTTAAAAATAAAACTTTTGTATGATAACCAGTGTGTACGGATGCCTATTATAATATATAAAATGTCGAACGTCGAAAAATCGACAATTTTGGCTATACGTGTTAACATGATTATGTGCGATTGTTTTGTTATGTTTGGTTGTTAATTATTTTATGCTAATCACTTCTATAAATTAATTACCAGATGGAACACACTGGTAATGAACCCGTTAATGAAGTGAATCAATCCAAGCAAAACAATGGGGATCAATTTCTGAATAGGCAAGATATAGAGAATATCGTTGCCCAAGGAATAGCTAATGCTATTCCAGCAATCCTTGCTGCTGCTCGGAATCCAGTTGAACCTCAACAAATTATTCCTAGCAAACGTACTCATGAAGACAACTTCAGTAATAGCGCAAATGGAGGCGGCAACATTATTAATAATGATAATAATGGGATGCAAGCCCCATTCCTTAAAAGAATGAAAGCTGCAACGCCTGGTTGCACTTATAAGGAATTTCTTGCCTGTAAACCAGCTGAATTTGCAGGGAATGAGGGGGCGACTGCTGCACTGCGTTGGGTAGAGAAAACCGAAGCAGTAATTAAAATAAGTAAATGTGCCGAGGAAGACAAGGTCATGTACTCGTCGCATCTTTTTAAAAAAATGGGTGCTAGAATGGTGGAATACGGTACTTCAAGCCAAGGGAAGTAATGTGGTCTATGCCATGAGTTGGGAAGAATTTAAGCGGCTAGTAGAAAGAAAATTTTGTCCCGAATATGAGAAAGAACAAATGGCGAATAAATTCTTGAACCATCGGATGGTGGATGTAGACTGTCGAGGGTATACTTCGACATTCTTCGAGTATGCGAGAGTGGTACCAACCCTGGCTTCGCCAGAACCGGTACTTATTTCCCACTATATTTGGGGATTGATTGGCGAGATTCGGGATATCGTCAAAGCTGCGAGACCCCGCACTATTGACGATGCTGTGGAATTAGCTAACACCCTAACTGACGGGCTGGTACGCACAAGAGAAGAAAACCGGAAAAAGGAAGTGGCCCAGAAGATTACCCAAGGATTCTGTGTGGGTAACAGTAGTAATTTCAAGAAAAAAGGAACTGGGCAATCTTCCACTGTTCCATTTTGCAATACCTGTAAAAGAAAGCATTTTGTTAGATGCAAAGGGTATTGCAATTTCTGCAAAATTCAGGGGCATCAAGAGGAAGACTGCAGGAGGAAGAAATCAACAATCTGCTACAACTGTGGAGAAGCTGGACATTTTAGGCCAGACTGCCCAAAATTGGTCAAACCAGCTGATAACAAAGCCAAACCTGCAGAAGGAACTACCAAGAAAAATGCAAGAGCCTTCCAGTTGACTACTCAGGAAGCAGAGGTAATCCCTGACGTGATAGCTGGTACGTTCCTAGTTCACGACGTTTATGCAAATGTATTATTTGACTCTGGTGCAAACCAAAGTTTTATAAATACTTCATTCTGCCAAGCTCTTAACTTACCCTTAACCAACCTTAGGCAGATTTTTACAGTCGAAATGGCAGATGGGAATTCTGTTAACATAGATAAGGTTTTGCGAGAAGGAAAAATAGAACTCTTAGGCCATAAATTTTCTGCAAACCTGTTACCTATGAATTTTGCCGGATTCGATATTGTGTTAGGAATGGATTGGTTAGTAGCCAACCATGCTCGAATTCTCTGTGATAAAAATTCCATAGAAATTCATACACCCACAGGAGAATTAGTGGTGATTACAGGAGATAAGCCATGTAAGCCACTGAAATTCGTTTCAGTAATGAAGTTGGTCAGTTATTCAAGAAAACAAGGAATAGTGTATATGATTTCAGTAATCATTAACACTAAAGGTAAGGAACTTAAAGAGATTCCAGTAGTATCAGAATACCCAGATGTATTTCCAGAAGAACTACCTGGATTACCACCTGATAGGGAAGTAGAATTTAGAATTCATCTAATTCCTGGAACTACACCGATAGCTAAGGCACCTTATCGGTTAGCACCCACCGAAATGTTAGAACTGAAAAAGCAGTTAGATGAATTATTAAGCAAAGGATTTATACAACCTAGTTCATCCCCGTGGGGAGCTCCAGTGTTGTTTGTAAAGAAGAAAGATGGGTCAATGAGAATGTGTATTGATTATAGGGAATTGAATAAGGTTACCATTAAGAATCGATACTCATTGCCTAGGACTGATGATCTTTTTGATCAACTTCAAGGAGCTAAATACTTTTCTAAGATAGATTTACGCTCCGAATACCATTAGTTGAAAGTACAAGAAGAAGACATACCTAAAACTGCTTTCAGAACTAGGTATGGTCATTATGAGTTTACAGTCATGCCCTTCGGACTAATAAATGCTTCACCAGCATTTATGGACATGATGAATAGGATCTGTAAACCGTACTTGGATAAATTTGTAATTGTCTTCATCAACAATATACTCATTTATTCCAAAAGTCAGGATGAGCATTGTAAACACTTGCATGTACTCTTAACTTTGTTAAGAAAACAGAAACTTCATGCCAAATTCTTGAAGTGTGAATTTTGGCTACAAGAGGTACAATTTTTAGGACACATGGTGAATCACGAAGGCATTCACGTAGATCCCTCCAAACTAGAAGCGATCACCAAATCGAAAGTCCTGCAATCAGCTATGAAAGTTAGAAGTTTTCTAGGGTTAGCCGGATACTATAGACGATTTATTAAGGATTTTTCCAAAATAGCTGTACCATTAACTAAGCTAACATGTAAAGCAGTGAAGTTTGAATGGGGATCTAGACAAGAAGAGGCTTTTAAGATTTTAAAGCAAATATTAACAAACGCTCCAATTCTTGCCTTACCAGAAGGAACAGAAGATTTTGAAGTTTACTGTGATGCTTCTAAGCTAGGATTAGGATGTGTGTTGATGCAACGCAAGAAGGTAATTGCGTACGCCTCAAGACAATTGAAAAAGCACGAGGAAAATTATATGACTCATAACTTAGAGTTAGGAGCTGTAATGTAACATCCCGAAAATACAAATTCTTAAATTTGCAATTTAGTTGCAAATAAATTAGTAAAATAATCTAATTAGTAATGACACTAACCTAGTTAGTTTATCACTTATGAGTAGTTAAAGACATAGAAATAAAATAAAAGAAACTAGAGGGACCAAAAGTGTCAAACTTGAAAATAGTTTTAATAAAAACATTTTTATTAAAACACAAACCCAAAAAAAATTCAGTACGGGGATCGACCAGAAGCAAGGTGGGCGACCAAGCTTCTCAAAACCCTAACATTCACTAATCTCATAAATTGAAGGTGCAAATCTGATCCAAAACGAAATCCGAGCTTAGATTTGTGATCCTCATCGCAAGAGGGTTATAAGGTATGTAAAATTTGATGAGAATTCTCTACTTGAAATTCTCATGAATTTGGGAAATCTGAAATTTGATGATGCATGTTTGTTACTTAGGTAGAATAGGAATGATAAAGTGACTAGGAGTAAAACCTAGACAACAATATGTGAAAGCATGCCTAAATTCTGAAAATTTCATGAACACATTGAAGGTTGTGAGAAAATGATAAACACTAGGATGATAGTGGTTGTTCTAGTAATATTTGACATATGTGAAGTGATTTCAGAATTTTAGAAGTTAAAGTTCATGTAAGGTAGTTGATTGATGAAGAATTAGGGCTATATGACAAGTTATGAACTTGATAATATATAGTGTAAATTTCTGCCCTTAAAGTGTTCGCATAAATGCCCCAAAGAAGGCTTAAATCTAAAAATTTGAGTTAAACCGCATGATTTTGATGTTTCGACAAAATATGCGAACTATGAATTGAAAAGAGTTCTAAACATGTCTTGGTTGAACTCTATAGGAAAGGATACCGGAGCTCCAAGCGGACAAGCCGGTGGCGACTTGCGTTTGAAGGGCGTGCACTAAAGGTATGTAACTTGATTCGTTACATTGGGTAAACTTTGATAATTTGCATAAGTATAGTGAATTGTAGAATAAAGGTTGTCTTAATTTGAAGCGATAATGTTCGCTATATTGATTAATAAGACCAGGATTGGTTACAACTTGTTGGTAGTCATCATAATGGAGGATTCCGTAGATGAGCCAAACGGGTCGAATAATCGATTAATGCGTGGCGAATGCTTCGTGATATAGTAAATTGGTCTTTTGTTATTGTTGATAAACGACATATTAGAATATGAGAATTTAATATGTTGGTTTGTAAGAATGAGAAATCCGAGAGTTGGTTTGGGCTTTATAAACAAATCAATCAAAACATAAACTTACAGTGACTACCGTAAGTTACAGTATCCACCGTAACTTACGGTAGAGATCAGAAACTTTACGGTGGAACACTACTGATTTACGGTAGACTAGAATAATCAAGTGACTACCGTAACTTACGGTAGATACCGTAAGTTACGGTAGAGTCCGGAAATTTTTGTAAATTTCTGCATATTATAGCTAATCGAATCCGTTTTGATCGTAGTTTCGATTATGTAATATTTCTAAGAACCCTAATACTAGTTTTTATGTAAACATTTCAGTTTCTAGGTATTGCAAGAATACGGATGGCGGACATGCAAGTTTTTGAAGAACCGAACACAACTTTTGAAGCTTCCGCGATTTCATAACCTTGTTAAACATTGTTTCTATTTCTTTTGAATGTAAACAAATTGCTAGTCAGGTCTTGAATATTTTAACTAGTCGTTTGCTGACTAGTTTTGATTACTTGGAACTTTGTTTTGGTAACTGTGTTTTAATTTAGACACCTTTTATATAAATCATATGAAATTTTATTAAATTCAAGTAATAATAAGATGGGTGTTACAAGTAATTTTTGCTCTTAAAATTTGGAGACATTATCTGTATGGAAGTAAGTTTACTGTCTATACAGATCATAAGAGTTTAAGATATATCTTTGGGCAAAAAGAATTGAACATGAGACAAACGAGATGGATGGAAATTCTAAGTGACTACGACTGTGATATTCAATATCATGAAGGAAAGGCAAACGTAGTTGCTGATGCCTTAAGTCGTAAGTATCATGAGAAACAACGACGAGTTCATGCTCTTAGATTAAATCTACAGTTAGATTTAATGGAACAACTGAAAAATATCCAAGAAACAACAATCAAGGATGATGCTGAAGGTATGAAATGACGAATAAAGGAATTAGAGCAAGGAAGTGATTGAATTTGGAGATTCCACAAGAAAAGGATTTGGGTACCTAAGCAAGGAGAGTTAAGGAATAAGATTTTAGAGAAAGCCCATAAATCTAGATATACTATGCATCCTGGTAACAATAAGATGTACCAAGATTTAAGGAATAACTTCTAGTGGATAGGAATGAAAAAGGACATAGCTAGATATGTTTCTAAGTGTCTTACTTGTTCACAAGTTAAGGCAGAACACCAGAAACCCTCAGGTCTACTACAACAACTAGAAATGCCGGTATGGAAATGGGAACTTATAACCATGGACTTTGTCACTAAGTTGCCCAAAACCAGAAAAGGTAATGACGCAATTTGGGTAATTATGGATCGATTCACCAAATCAGCTCATTTTCTACCCATGAAAGAAACCTTTAGCATGGAAAGATTGGCAAAGTTGTTGTAGATGAAGTAGTATCCTTACATGGAATTCCACTCTCCATTGTATCAGATAGAGATAGTCGTTTCACTTCACATTTCTGGACTAGTTTCCAAGAAGCCATGGGGACGCGATTAAATTTAAGTACAGCTTACCATCCCCAAACAGATGGACAAAGTGAAAGGACGATCCAAACCCTGGAAGACATGCTCAGGGCATGTGTAATAGATTTTGGTGGAAATTGGGATGACCACCTACCCTTAATTGAATTCTCCTATAACAATAGTTACCATGCAAGCATTGAAGCTGCCCCATTCGAAGCACTGTATGGACGAAAATGCAGAACTCCAGTCTGCTGGGCAGAAATAGGAGAAAGTCAATTATCAGGTCCCGAAATTGTACAAGAAACCACCGACAAGATAACTCAAATAAAGGAAAGACTGAAAACGGCTCGTGATCGTCAGAAAAGTTATACAGACATTAGACGCAAGCCACTGGAATTTCAAGTTGGAGATAAGGTACTCTTGAAAGTTTCTCCTTGGAAAGGAGTAGTTCGGTTCGGGAAGAAAGGGAAGCTAAGTCCAAGGTATGTAGGACCATTGCCAGTAATCCAGCGAATAGGACCAGTTGCCTACCGTTTACAACTACCAGAGGAGCTAGCAGGAGTACAAGATGTATTTCATGTATCCAATCTCAAGAAATGTTTATCAGACGAATCATTGGTGGTACCTCTTCAAGACATACAGGTGAATGAAAAGTTGAAGTTCGTGGAGAAACCACTTCAAATAGAAGACAGAAAGATTAAGTTTCTCAAGCACAAACGACTAGTACTGGTCAAAGTCAAGTGGGATTCAAAAAGAGGACCCGAATACACCTGGGAGCTGGAATCGGAAATGAAGCGAAAATATCCTCACTTATTTCAATAAATCTCGAGGACGAGATTTTAATTAAGGTGGGGAGGATGTAAGGACCTTCAAAAATGTCCCTAAACGACCCGTAAGTGAAAACCCGGACCTCTGAAACCCTACTGAGCATGAAAAACAAAGAAATCAAGATTTCTGGGTTTCACGTGGGCCGCGTAAGAGTAAGCATAGGCTTACGCGGGCCGCGTCAAAGTGGTGTTGACCAGATAAGCGTCCCAGGCCACGTGTCGCACACGTGGCAGACCTATGTGTGACACCGTAGCCCTAGTCTACGAATAGGTAGCCCTCGCGGGCCGCGTAAACTCTTCTTAAGTTTTACGCGGGCGGCGTAAAACTCATATTTCAGCTATAAATTGCTTGGTTCATGAGCAGTTCATCTGTGCTCGAGATTTCAGTCAAAAACGAAGTTCCACTGCTCAAAACCATAAATTCCATTAGGGAGACGCTGCTACGATATAGGGTATTAACTCGATCGCTGCTACGATTCAATGTCCGATCAATTTAAACCAATCCGATGGATGTTTAAGTGCTACCCATATTAGGGCTATACTTTGTCATTCGTCGTGAATTCGATGGATGTTTAAGTATTACACTTTGTCATTCGTTGTGAGGGTTTTAATCGCGTGAGTTATCGTAAATGTTGTATTAGTTACTGACCTAGTTCGTGTGCATTGTTGTTTAAATTAGGTTACAAGGCTTATCAGTAGGCTAAAAATCTGCCTGTTTAAATCTGCAAAGTGAGTCATTCTCTTTTTATCAAAATCATTTTACAATACCTCAAATTATTTTCAAAGTTATAATTACAGGGATTAAGTCGTGGTTATCTTGAATCACTGGCTAGTGGGGTATTGTGCACATTACTAATTTCTCACGATTAGGTTCATCAACCTAATAGTGATAATCATCACTACTTGGGTGAAAGGACCCAATAGTGGTATGACCATCGTCACCAGGAGGTGACACGGCGCCAGATAAAAATAAGATAGTAGCCGTTGTAATCGCTCTTATGCTGTAATTTATAACTATGTGTCATTTTATGTAAACTGAGTGACTCGCCAGTATTTCCCAGCTGATAAAATATTTTTAAAACATGTTTCAGGTGACCTGCTGTGAAGCAAGGAAAAGTGCTACGAAGCACTAATAAAGCTTGAAGTAGTGGCTCAATTAAATAAATAAACATGTTTTGTAAACCAGGGAATTTCCTAGTAAAATTCCTCTATTATAAATTGCGGGGTTTATCCCAAATTATGAAATAAAATAATCGGGCATTTTCAAGTTTAAAAGATCCTGTAAATCTTCCGCTGTCAACTCAATTAATAAATACCACGGGATTTCTGTCCCGCGGCTCCTGGACCGGGTAAAACCGGGACGGGGGCCGTGACACCAACCATCGGTAACACCGGCCACCCACAGCCATCAATAACTCCAACCAAAGCCGCCCCCTCACCTGTCGTATTCACCACAACAAAACTGAGTCAGAGTTCCGATCTATTTCAGATATGTTTACACTTCGTCGGCAGCAAAGGGGTTTAGTTTAAAAATGGAGCACGAACTCGTTCCTTCTGCGATCGCCAGTCTCCACATTGTATACTCCGCAATCAGATCGCAAGAGTTATTAGATTGTTATGATTTCAAGTTCATGCTCAACAATTACAATATTACTGTAACAAACTAGATATATGTGCACGAATTTGTGCGTTTAGAACATATTTAGAGCACAGTTGTGTGTTAAAATAAGCTATGGAAGTAAATTATTTGCAAATTTTTGTATGATTATCGATTTGGTGGAAGATGTAAGATTAAATATATTATGTTTTAATATTTAATCTAGTAGCCATTATAATAATTTACATTATATAGATTAAAATATATAACAACCTATTAAATAATTAGTTGGTAATTGTTGATAGACCATATTACCCTTATTAACTAATTAGGTTTCCTCTTGGGTGCTTATATAAGGAGACTTATGTAGAGGTTCTAAGGTTAGACACATAACCTAATAACCATAACATCAATATTGCCTCTCTCTCCATAACCGAACTCCCTTATTCGGTTTCATCATTACCATCATCAGTTTGCACCCTGAGGAACCAGATCATACTGACAAACATGTCGAACTCGATGGCATCATCTCTCACTGGATTCTCCTCTGCACTGTCTGCTGTAACAGATATGTTTTCATGTTTTGCCTCATGTTTAAACAGAACTGATCCAACATGTGGTAACAGAGCATATGTTGATTAGCCAGTTCTGTTTTCGCATCCATTAATTCTAGGATTGAAATCATGAAAACAGAATTTTGAAAACTTTATAAACATCACAGCCGGTTTAGAGTGATTCAATATCATTGTTTAAATGATTAAATTGGTAAATAATATGACTTGAAACCAATATGGGTTAATTTTTTATGTCCGAAATCTGTTTAGAAACATTAAAATTTCAGGTTTTGGGTTCCAGAATTATGTTTTAATTTTTAGGGTTCATCACTTGTTCTAAGAAAACTCGAAAAATTCCTTAAGTTTTGGAATGAAATCTGGATTAGTGGGTGTTTTTTACTGTTTTGATCTCAATTTTATCTCTTAAAATTTTCGAAAACTGTTAAAAGATAATCAATTATAATTTTCAAAATCCTTGATAAGTTTAGATCAACAATAAAACAGGAAACACTATCACACAATCCCTAAAATTTCGAGCTTTCAATTATTTTTAAATTAAGAGCTGTTAACAGGAGTTTCGAAATCACTTTTAATGACCCGAGACCAAGATCTCGACTCGAGACCACAAGGTATCGACTCGAAATCATAAAGGTTCTCAAATCTTTGCGACTCGAGACAACGATTTCGACTCGAGACCATAAGGTTTCGACTCGAGACCAGAGAGGTTTCGGCTAAGGACTTCAATCTTCACAACTCGAGACCGTGCTTGCGACTCGAGACCTCATTAAGGAGTCGAGATCTCATAAAACAAAGTAGTCGAGACCATGATTACGACTCAAGACACTGAGGTTGCGACTCGAGACCTTAATGAGTCGAGACCTCATAATGTCACAGGATGAGTCGAGACTTGACTCGAGATCTCACTCGAGATCTCATAACTAAGTTCGATCCGCGCTAACAAGTGGTTTGCTATTAAACAATTGGTTTTTATAAATACTTAGTTAATTAATCAGAATCAGATAGTGTTTTACAAAAAACCAAAATGGCTTACTTGAATGAGCTTTTGATGTATCATTTCTGGCCAAAGCTGATTTCATACATCTACTTATCGTTCAAGTATTACGAAAGCTATGTTAAGTGTGCATTACAAACGTGAATGTCTTAATATCTGGCCAAAGCTGATTTATTTCATTCATGTATAGCATACTTAACAAGTGCATAACTAAAGTGATTGTTTCATTTCTGGCCAAAGCTGATTTGTCACAACCACTTTGCACACATGCTTAAATGATTACACTTCTGGCCAAAGCTGATTTGTCATTGTTTAAGTAGAATTTTAACTGAGTCTATTATTTTGATGTTAGTAATAGACAATATCACAACTTCATAATTAAAATGGTCATTATTTATGCCTTCCTTAGTATAACGTGCCCTTAGATCACATTAGAACTTATTTCTTAGTATCATAATTCGCTCATCTTATTTCCACTATCAGCACCCAATTGCGGGATTCCACCTTTGACTGGTGATAACTTTGCTGCATGGAAGGATGCTCTCATGCTTACACTTGGATTGCTAGACTTTGACTATGCTCTAAGAGAGAATAAGCCAGTGGACCTTACTCCACAAAGTACTGCTGTTGAGCAGTTGACTCATGAAAAGTGGACTAGGTGTAACCGCATGTCTCTCATGTTCATGAAGCAGTCCATAAGCAATGAAATCAGAGGAGCCATTCCTGATTCTGAAGATGCTAAAACCTCATTGGCTTCTATGGAGGCGCAGTTCAAGGGGACGTCTAAAGTACATGCTAGTACTCTTATTCTCAAGCTGGTGACAACTAAGTATGATGGGAGGAGCGGCATTCGCAAGCACATCATGATGATGAATGACATGGCCAATAAGCTGAAGGGGCTGGAGATGGAAATCAACGATGGTTTCCTCGTTCATTTCATCATTACTTCGCTTCCTTCGTCCTTTGAAGCATTCAAGATCAATTACAACACTTAGAAGGACAAATGGACGATGAGTGAGCTGGTCGCTATGTGCGTACAGCAGGAAGAGCGTGTGAGGATGGATCGCACTACTGATGTTGCTAACTTCACCACCTCAAACTCTAAGAAAAGGAAGAACAATCATCAGAGGAAGGATGCTTCAAAAGTCCAAAGGCCTAATCCTAATACAAGTGCACCTTCCAGCTCTAAGAACTCCTTAGGCAGAATCCACTGCAAGTTCTGTAAAAAGGCAGGACATATGCAGAAGGAATGCCCTGACTTTAAGGAGTGGCTGGCTAAGAAAGGTAATGATTATTTTATGATATTTGAGTCCTATAATTTAAATGTTCTTGCTAATTCTTGGTGGTTTGATTCTGGTTCAATGGCTCATGTTACCAATTCAACTATGGGATTCCTTACAATCTGGAAGCTGGAAAGAAACCAAAGAACGTTTAAGGTTGGGGATGATCGAGAATTAGAAGTGAAGGCCATTGGAACAATACAATTATTTATGAAAACTGGTTTATGTATTAAACTTTATGATACCTTATATGTTCATGAGGTAACTCGGAACCTTGTATCAGGACCAAAGTTAGACATGGACGGTTTTATTGTTTCCCATGGTCATCGCAAACTCTCTATCCTCTATGATTCTGTTCTTTATGGTACTAGTATTCTGGATGGTGGTCTCTATAAATTAGAACTAGATGATAATTTTTCCAAATCTTTGTTGTCATATAACATTAATGAATCACTCACAAAGATGAAAGAGAAACGAGACTTAAAGACTTCATCTATGTTGTGGCATCAGCGTTTAGGCCACATCTCAAGAGAACGATTAAATCGTCTTGTAAAGGATGAAGTCTTACCTCCTCTCGATTTCTCTGATTTTGGAACATGTATCAAATGTCTTAAAAGTAAAATGACATTAGCGAATAAGAAACGTTCCACTAGGAGCTCTAATTTATTAGAACTCATTCACACTGACATTAGTGGTCCCTACCAAATTGCTGGCATAACAGGACATACTTCATTTATCACTTTTATTGATGATTATTCTCGTTACATGTACTTGTATCTTATTAAGGAAAAGTCTGAATCTCTTACAACTTTTAAAGATTATAAGGCTGAAGTTGAAAAGCAATTAGATCGTCAGATTAAAGTTGTGAGATCAGATAGAGGCGGTGAATATTATGGAAGACATACTGATGTGGGTCAAGCTCCTGGTCCATTTTATGAGTTTTGTAAGGGCCAGGGGATTGTGAACCAATACACCATGCCTGGTACACCTTAGCAGAACGGTGTCACTGAAGGAAGGAACCGTACCCTTATGAACATGGTGCGCAGTATGTTAGCCAACACTAATTTACCATTATTCCTCTGGACTGAAGCGTTAAAAGCAGCTGTTCATATACTCAATAGAGTTCCTTCTAAGTCTGTCCCTGAAACTCCTTATGAACTTTGGACAGGAAGGAAACCGAGTCTTAACTATATGAAAGTATGGGGCTGCATTGCTGAAGCAAAACTTAACAATCCTTTCCTAAGGAAACTTGACCCAAAAACAGTTACCTATTTCTTTATCGGGTATCTTGATAATTCAAAGGGTTATCGTTTCTATTGTCCTTCCCATGTCACCCGTATTGTTGAAACCAAGCGTGCTGCATTCCTTGAGGATTTCAAGGTCAGTGGGAGCAGTACCAACCCTTATGAAGAATTGCAAGAAGACACGGAGGGGGGGGGGGGGAGACTCGTCGCTTACCATTACTCCGATTACTCCTCTTGTACCCAATGCAACTACTGTACCTGAAGCTACTGCACCAACTCCAAATTTAACTCCACAATCAGAACCCATTATACCTCATGACGAAGGCACATCAAACGTTCAAAACCATGACAACGCTGAACCCGATAATCCACTTAGGAGGTCATCTAGGCAAAGAAGGCCTACTAATTGGGATGATTATGTTACCTACCTGACTGAAATGGATCCCGGAAAGCTTAATGATCCTATCTCTTACAATGAAGCCATTAGCAGTGATCAGTCTTCTGAATGGAATAAAGCAATGATTGATAAGCTTGAATCCATGAAGAAAAATGACATTTGGGATTTGGTAGAATTACCCAACGGTGTCAAACCCGTAGGATGTAAATGGGTGTTCAAAACAAAACTGGATCCGAATGGGAACGTTGAACGCTACAAAGCGAGATTGGTTGCAAAGGGCTACACTCAGAAAGAGGGAATTGATTATCAAGAGACGTTTTCACCTGTCTCTCGTAAAGATTCTTTAAGGGTCGTCATGGCCCAAGTAGCTAATTTTGATTTAGAGTTGCATCAGATGGACGTTAAAACCGTTTTCCTTAACGGAGACTTAGACGAAGATGTTTACATGAAACAACCTGAAGGCTTTAAACCTGAAGGTCAGGAGCATCTAGTCTGTAAGTTGAAGAAATCCATTTACGGGTTAAAACAAGCATCACGTCAGTGGTACCTCAAGTTTGATGAAGTCATGAAGAAACAAGGTTTTATGAAGAATCAAGTGGATCAATGCACCTACCTCAAGATGAGTGGGAGCAACTTTACTATACTTGTCCTTTACGTAGATGATATTCTATTGGCAAGTAATAGTTTAGACATGCTGCACGAGTCAAAGCGGTTACTCTCACATAACTTCGACATGAAAGATCTCGGAGATGCTTCATACGTCATTGGCATCGAAATTCACCGAGATAGACACAAATGGATCTTAGGATTGTCTCAAAAGGCTTACATAGATTGTGTCCTCACACGTTATAACATGCAACAGTGCAAACCCTCCGTCGCTCCAGTAGTTAAGGGATATGTTTTCGGTTCCTTCCAATGTCCGACAACAGAGGTTGGAAGGAGAAAATGAGCCAGATACCTTACGCGTCAGTATTCGGGAGCCTGATGTATGCTCAAGTCTGTACTCGCCCAGATATCGCTTATATTGCTGGAATGCTAGGTCGTTATCCGACTAATCCTGGCCCAGATCACTGGAAAGCAGCTAAGAAGGTACTTCGATATCTGCAAGAGACGAAAGACTATAAACTGACTTATAGAAGAAGTGATCATTTAGAAGTGGTAGGCTGTTTTGATTCTGACTTTGCCAAGTGCAAAGATGTCACACCCCAACCGATGGCGGAAACATCGGGGCGCGGCACTGAGCGAAACAGATTGTCCAAGAGAAATCCATAACAACTAAATTACTGGATAGTTAATGTTATATGCCATACCATAACCCATCAAGCAAATTAATTATTACAGACATAGATATCTCTAGGCAAAAAATTGTTCCGACAACTCAAAATAAATAAATTGTCTTTGTTTCTAGACTCTCCTACTCGATTCCATGAAAGCAAGCAACATCCTAGCATTCAAACACCTGTCACATACGTTAAAATAGAGGTCAATACACATAGTGTAAAGGTGAGCATACAATTTTAATAGTAATAATAGATTGCGAAAGCGTTTACACATAAACAGCATGTAACATGTATAATGTGAAACAAGTAGGTTATCGACAATGAAATATGCACAGACGTGACTGCGAGTTGTAGAATGCGCAACACATATCACCACCGTGACATGTGAGAAAAGCCCTTAACAACCCATGTCCACGACAGGTGCTGAGTCCAAACTATAGTACTATCGTTGCTAAGGTGTCAGGCAACAATCACTGTGTAGACCTAACATACAAGCATTCATCGAGTAACACGTATAACATGCACTAACGGTTAGCATATAAAAGTGTTTGCGTTGTGTGATCGATGTGATTTGATATAAGTAACGTATGTAACACCCAAAAGTGCGTAAAGCAAAAAGGGATCGAGTATACTCACAGATAGCGCTTAATAACTAAACACTCTCTTGGATTGAAGGGAGCGCTGAGAGATTAGCCTGAATAGTTAACGATAGCATAAGTGATAAGCGACACGTAAAACGATGCGAAGTGAAAGGGTGTCGAAGTGCCATCCGAACGGATGGCCATTCGGTCGGTGAGCCACTCGTTTGGGATGGATGTGTTTGTGTATGATGGCTTTGAAGTTTTCGTTGTAGCATTTTGAAAATAGAGAAGTATCTCTACCTTTCAGGTCACCCGGTCGAACGGTCGTTCGATCGGATGGCGATCTGTCGGTCAGACATTCTCAGAGAACAAGTTCACACCAAGATTGTCATTCGATCGGATGGTCTTCCGATCGGATGGCAATCCGTTAGAAACTAATGATCTTTGAAATTTATGAAAATGTTTAAGTGTTGAACCATTCGCCAATCCAATCGGATTGTCGTGCGATCGGATGGCAATCCGATCAGATGGCAGTCCGTTTGGGTGGCTGGTTCGTTTTGAAATTTTGTAAGTTTTGAAAGGTTTTGCGATTTGATCGATGTCACACCCCAACCACGTAAAACAACAAATCATGGCGGAAACGTCGGGGAGTGTTGTAACAGAATCATTGTTTCACAACCATGGATCAAATAGTTTTGTTTTATTGCATTATTGAACTCATTGTTTTATTACAAATCAAATAAATACAAATATTGTCTTTCAAGTTTTAAAGTCGCTAAGGTATGAGTCCATCCTATGTATAGCATGTATCAACAATCATCACATAGCAGCACCTGAAACATGTGTATAAATAGGTACGTCAGCATAAAAATGCTTGTGAGATACATAGGTTTTATTTATTTAGGATTCATGACTTTGTAAGTTTAAAAGAATGTTTTAAAGAGTAGTCATGAACCTATGAAAATGTTTTCTTTTATAAATCGTGTGAAAATTTATAAGAATTTTAATGATATAAAAGAATGATGCATAGATAATTAAATAACCAAATAAAATGAGTTTGTATAAAATATGTTGATTGTAAAACAATGTTGATTGTAAAACAATGTTTTGATAAAAAGGTTTGTAGTATATATAAAAATATACTTTGGTTTTAAGAAAGTCGAATAAATAATATATTAAAAATATATTTTAGTTCCAAAATAGTTAATCAGATAGTATATTAAATATACTTTAGTTGTCAAAATAATAATTTTCAGTAGTATATCAAAAGTATACTTTGGTTTTATAAATAACATATTAAACTATGCTTTGGTTTTATAAATAACATATTAAACTATGCTTTGGTTTTGTAGATAACATATTAAACTATGTTTTAGTAATTAATAAAATATATGTTGTTTTGTACAATATCACATATGAGAGTATATCAGACTATACCTTGGAAGTATAACAAAATATACAAAAAAAATGTGATTTGGAATTCATTCAAACCTTAGTGTATCAAACTACACCAATGGAGACTATAGAAATACCACAAAGGCAATCTCTATTTGGATAAAAATCGGTTTCTAACATTCCATACAACAGGAATAGGTTGTCTAATCCTATAGCGCTATAACATACTACCAATTGGTCTGGTGAATGTATAAAATAAGTACAATCCAACAATTAATTTTACAATCTTTGAAAAATTAGTGTTTAAACCATAAATGATCATGCGGTTTGTCAAAAGATAAGTACTAACATGTATAATTAATTTATACTTTGAAATCATGAACATAACAAATAGGTACACATGTTTCACCCCAAAACATTGAAAACAGTAAAAGAGGGGACTATGTACTCACTTGAGAGTGCTTAGAAGTCTTGATTAACAACCAAGCAAAGTTTGAGGGGTCACGGAAATCAAACGGCACCTAATATAGGTAACTACATTAATAAACCGGACCTAAATCGGGAGATCGGATAGGATGAGGTTTCGTAAACCAAATGAGTGTTGGAACTCATATGATATGGTTTAACAAAGCCTACATACTAAATCGAAACCTAACCTAAGTGCTTACAACCCATTTAGCTAGCTTACGCTACTTTAACGCGTCGTTCGCTTAAAACGCGTTCGAACCGCCTAACTAGTCCTATGACAAGTATTATATGCCTTAACAAGTCTAATAATGTTTCCTAATCATTTTAGATGTCAAAATTTAGATTACATATGCTTAAAATGAATTTATGTGCAAAAAGGGCATTTTGGTCATTTTCCTAAGGCATATAAACTACCTATCATACAACTAACTAAACGATGTGACCATAAGGTATAACATCGGAAGGTTGTTCCCTATACAATTATGGTCACCTAATGTGTTTGGTCGGATCCTAATGATCGACCAAACGGGTCGCGTTCGAAAGTCTAAGCGGTTGTTCAGACCGCTTATCTTACGACCCTATATAAGCACTAAACCTAAAGTGACAAGCTAAACATCTTAAAACATGTTTAACGAAGTTAGAAAACAAGTTTGATATCAAAACAAACGGTTTTGATACCCAAGAATAGTTTGGTTGCAAAATACGCATAAACGCGTATTTTGACTGAAACTATGACTCGTCACTACACCTAATCAACGTGGTAATCAGTAGGTATAGTCACACGGGACTATAACCATTGTGATTACGCTCACGTTGCAAAGTTCAAACAAACTTTGTGTTGACCAAAGACTGGTCAAAGCAGAAAGTCAAACACTGTTTGACTTTTGTACTTAAAAACGCATAAAAAGCACGAAAGAATACTTACAAAGGGTCCAAGCTAGGAAGTTTGATCTAAAGATTACTCAGGTATGAAGTATACACTCCAACTTAGAGTAAAATCAGATCAAAGTGTTAGGAAAGAATGAAATGAGTTTGGTTTATATAGGAAACCCACAACCGTTAGGATCGTTCCTCGCATTTCGTGCTTCGATCTTGACCCTCCATGTGGGCACATGGTATTAGAATACAATAGGCCCACTAAAAACCATCAAATCTAGCCCAAAGTATGCAAAACCTTGGGTTAAAACCATCAAAAACAGGCTGGAAGTCCAAATTCAATGTTTCTGATCTGGGAAGCTCTCGGTGGCCATGTAAGAATAAGCATAGGCTTACGCCCCGGGCCTAGCAAGTTTGGCAGAATTACAGTTATAGCCCCTGCAGGCCTAAAACTTGGTTTTCGATGCATTTTTGACACGTTTAAGCTCCGTTAACCCCATTTCAAGGCTCTAAAATGAAGTTAAAGTATAGGGAACTCAAAATATGCTCAAAAACATCTCGGATGTCGGTCCGTTTGGTCATACGGTTGCGTTATTCGGGTAATTACGACGGAAGTCGTAACGAACGCAAAAACGATCCAAATTAAGCGACGAATGGAATTTTATCATGCCAATCACTAAAATAAAATATTTTAATGATTACATAAATTTTTAGGTGTCCAGATATATTCAGAACGTAAGATATGCGCGAAAATGCAAACTTATGCACTTTTTGACGCTTTTAGTCCCTATTTATCAATAAAGTTTATTTTAGCATACCGAACCCCTCAAAGCCTATTTCTAAGATATGTAAAGGATATTTAGGGTATGTTTAACTTATGATCATGTTCCAGAATGTTTGTTACAGTACGAATCGGCATACTTTCGCAGTTTGTCGAAATTAGTCCCTGTAAGCGAATAAACTTGATTTCAACACACCAAACCATCCAAAAATTATTTATAAGTTATGTAATGGTTATTTAAGGTATGTTAAGCCTATGTCACTATTCCGGAGTGTTTTTTGCATTAATCTGACTGTGTTTACGCATCAGTTCGCGTATAACCTTCCAGAAAGCGATTCAGAGCTCGAAATCGAATAAGAATTGATATGTGCAAACGATACACATATTTATACAAATCCCAAGTATGAAATATAATATTTCTTTGGTTTGGTATTTGTTTGATGGTTGAAGTGACACAGGTGTCACAGTCTCCCCTACTTTAGGAAATTTCGTCCCGAAATTTAATTTTAGAGGAAACTTGTGAAGACAACTGTGATGGTTTCGCTTTCGAATGAATCCCTTGAACCCTAAGTAAAACTCTGGGCCATGTTTGGATTCTTAGAGAAATTTTCAACTGTCAAAGTGAAGTCCTTGTAGTAACAACACATGGAGTTTCGAACTACGAACAGAAAAACGTTTCTTATGAAGACTATCATAGGAAACTTGTGTGTGCTCGAAATCAGAGTTGGAGAGTGTAAGATAAAATAACATTGGTCAAGGTCCAGGACTTCTAGTGACTTAGATAATGCTACGTTCGCAATGTAATAAGGAACTCTTATATATAGGAAGTACCAGCGGCGTATCCACCATGCCCCCTTTCTACATTGTCCCCGTTTCGTTATTCTCATCACTATAGGTCTTAACACATGACAAAACTTGTTGTGGTTTCTGTGCACTGAATTCCATAATTATGTATGCATCCATAATTACGTAATTCCTTGCACAGTCTGCACAGTTCATTTCATAATGCGTAGGGGAAAATCAATCGAATAATCATGAGGTGACTTGACTAGACGACCAAAGGATATTTTTAACTAGATCAACGAACGATCTTTTTAACTAGATCAACACATGATCTCCTTAACCAGATCATCGTACGATCTCCTTAAATAGACCACTGGAGGGATCTTTTCAGCTATCTCATCACATTATATTCCTATCTAGATTTTTGAATCAATCTGTTTAACTATACCACTCAAGGGGTCCAATTATAGAATAGTACTTTATAATCCAAGGGTCTTAACTATTACGTAGAAGCCCATTAAGGATTTAAGGTAGTACCTTTGGATATCCTACTATGAATCCCTCATATGGAGATATGGAAGATTCTATGAGGATTTGGATAACGAAAATTCGGATCACACAAATACACAAGACATAAAGAAGTCACATAAGCACATAATCATATAATTGTTTATCTTGATTTAGAGTTTGTTATTATTTTGTTAATTTTCTTGTTAATTGTACACACGGGTATTTAAAGCACACCAGGAATCCAATCCGTAAATTTCATTTGGCACATTAAACATCTTCAAGAATTTAATTATGAAGATAGGAAGATCTTAATAGGAATTCGGCTTTGTTTCTTAAAAGAAACGAGTATTTAAGATTTTTGGGGAGATCATAAGTGATCATAAAAAGGACAGAACCACACGAGTAGTTTGTTTTGGTGTCGGCATCGAAGGGTTGTATCAAAAATTCACATAATCGCATCAGTTTCGCAAAAATAAAATTGAAACAACAAATTTTATTTATATAACAACTGAGTCGATTCAAACATCAAAAGATAACAACCAAGGAATTACAAAAGACTAATTGTTCACTGCTGCATCGTTGTTCGCGTTTGCCTCGTTTATGTTAAACACTCGTCCACGCGCTGGATTTGCGTTAACAAGTCTTGGGCAATTATTTCGGTAGTGAGTAAGGTCACCACAGTTATAACACGACCCTGGAGGAAACTGTGCTTGCGCAGCAACAGGATTTGCAGCAGCTTGATTTGCATAACGGCAGGTATTGATCAAATGTCCTAATCATCCACAGTGGGTACATTTGTGACACTGCACTTGGTCCAGATGATGACGGTTGCATTTGTTGCACAAGGGTGCGGTACCAACATAATTTTTCCTTGCACGAGGCTGTGCTGGCTGGTTCGGTGCAACCTGATTGTTCCGAGCAGTTATGGCGCAGTTTTGAGAAGCCTTGCGTTTCTTCTTCTTGGGTGTCTCGGCCTGTTTTTCCTTTGGTTCATCTTGTGCAGTCTTGTCAGAGGGTCTCGGGTCACCCTTCCGAAAAAGCTTACCCTTCCTGATCTGGGATTCAGTCAGGGTAGCAGACAATTCAACGGCCTGTCTGACGGTAGTAGGGTTGCTGCCAGTAACAATTTCCTGGACTAGGTCAGGAAGACCATCAATGTATTTTTCGATTGCCTTTTCCACAGGCGTAACCATGGCAGGACATAACAGGCTCAGCTCCTCATAACGGTCAGTGTAGGCTCGGTGTTCACCACTGTCTTGCTTTAAATCATCGAATTCTCTTTCCAACGCTCTAAGCTCATGACGAGGGCAGAAATCTTTCATCATTAGAGCTCGAAGCTCTTCCCAAGTTTGAGCTAGTGCCACACCAGCACCCCTATCACGCATCACTCTGTTCCACCAGGTAATAGCACGCTTCTCGAACACACTGGATGCAAACTCAACCTTACGCTCATTTGGGCATTGCACATGCCTGAATGTGTTCTCCAAACTTTCGAACCATTGCAGGAGCGCGGTTGCTCCTTGAGACCCAGAAAACTTCAAAGGTTTAGCAGAATTGAAGGTCTTGAAACTACACTGAGCATTGTTGTTGTTATTGTTGTTGTATAACTGATGGATTTGGATTACTATACCCGGAAGCACTGCAGCCATTTGCTAAGCGACAAGGGTTGGGACTTCTTCATTAGTTACGGGTTGTGCATCTCGTCGAGGAGGCATTGTCTAAAAAGAACAAGGAAACATGGAAGAAAACAAATGAAATGGCATTGGGTTAGAATAGGATGATACAATTTCCGACCAGAAAGCATGGGTGATGGTCATTTGTTCGAACCACGAAGCAAACAAACGTGACACAAAAGCTGAATCAAAGTAAATAGGTCCTTATAATGTATCGCGAAGACATGCTTTAGCCTTTAAGTGGACACTCATCCCAAGAGTTCCCAGGTAAGAGTGACTGGTCCGATTATGTGGATTTGTACGAACACTCTAGCCTTGGACAGAAAACTCAGGATACAGGCATCCACCCTTCCAGATTTTACGTGTTCACTCTATAAGATCCAAACTTTGACGAGATTTTGAAAACTTAGAGGTTTCAAAACCTAGTAATCAATCATCCTAGAACAGATGATTGGTTTTCAAAGCGGATTCGAAATTCGTGTTCTTATTTTGGTTGTCACCTAAAGATAGGCGACAATATTGTTTTAAGACTAAACACAAGATAACTTGTGTTAGGGTCCTAGGAAGGTTATAGTCTAGGTCAAAGAAGTACTAATAACCTAATTCCCTATAACCATCGGCTCTGATACCAACTTTTCTGTCACACCCCGACCACGTAAAACAACAAATCGTGGTGGAAACGTCGGGGAGTGTTGTAACAGAATCATTGTTTCACAACCATGGATCAAATAGTTTTGTTTTATTGCATTATTGAACTCATTGTTTTATTACAAATCAAATAAATATAAATATTGTCTTTCAAGTTTTAAAGTCGCTAAGGCACGAGTCTATCCTATGTATAACATGTATCAACAATCATCACATAGCAGCACCTGAAACATGTGTATAAATAGGTACGTCAGCATAAAAATGCCTGTGAGATACATAGGTTTTATTTATTTAGGATTCATGACTTTGTAAGTTTAAAAGAATGTTTTAAAGAGTAGTCATGAACCAATGAAAATGTTTTCTTTTATAAATCGTGTGAAAATTTATAAGAATTTTAATGATATAAAAGAATGATGCATAGATAATTAAATAACCAAATAAAATGAGTTTGTATAAAATATGTTGATTGTAAAACAATGTTTTGATAAAGAGGATTGTAGTATATATAAAAATATACTTTGGTTTTAAGAAAGTCGAATAAATAATATATTAAAAATATATTTTAGTTCTAAAATAGTTAATCAGATAGTATATTAAATATACTTTAGTTGTCAAAATAATAATTTTCAGTAGTATATCAAAAGTATACTTTGGTTTTATAAATAACACATTAAACTATGCTTTGGTTTTATAAATAACATATTAAACTATGCTTTGGTTTTGTAAATAACATATTAAACTATGTTTTAGTGATTAATAAAATATACGTTGTTTTGTACAATATCACATATGAGAGTATATCAGACTATACCTTGGAAGTATAACAAAATATACAAAAAAATGTGATTTGGAATTCATTCAAACCTTAGTGTATCAAACTACACCATTGAAAACTATAGAAATACCACAAAGGCAATCTCTATTTGGATAAAAATCGGTTTCTGACATTCCATACAACAGGAATGGGGTGTCTAATCCTATAGCGCTATATCATACTACCAATCGGTCTGGTGAATGTATAAATAAGTACAATCCAACAATTAATTTTATAATCTTTGAAAAAATAGTGTTTAAACCATAAATGATCATGCGGTTTGTCAAAAGATAAGTACTAACATGTATAATTAATTTATACTTTGAAATCATGAACATAACAAATATGTACACATGTTTCACCCCAAAACATTGAAAACAGTAAAAGAGGGGACTATGTACTCACTTGAGAGTGCTTAGAAGTCTTGATTAACAACCAAGCAAAGTTAGAGGGGTCACGGAAATCAAACGACACCTAATATAGGTAACTACATTAATAAACCGGACCTAAATCGGGAGATCGGATAGGATGAGGTTTCGTAAACCAAATGAGTGTTGGAACTCATATGATATGGTTTAACAAAGCCTACATACTAAATCTAAACCTAACCTAAGTGCTTACGACCCATTACGACCCGTTTAGCTAGCTTACGCTACTATAACGCGTCGTTCGCTTAAAACGCGTTCGGATCGCCTAACTAGTCCTATGACAAGTATTATATGCCTTAACAAGTCTAATAATGTTTCCTAATCAGTTTAGATGTCAAAATTTAGGTTACATATGGTTAAAATGAATTTATGCGCAAAAAGGGCATTTTGGTCATTTTCCTAAGGCATATAAACTACCTATCATACAAGTAACTAAATGAAGTGACCATAAGGTATAACCTCGGAAGGTTATTCCCTATACAATTATGGTCAACTAATGTGTTTGGTCGGATCCTAATGATCGACCAAACGGGCCGGGTTCGAAAGTCTAAGCGGTTGTTTAGACCGCTTATCTTACGACCCTATATAAGCACTAAACCTAAAGTGACGAGCTAAACATCTTAAAACATGTTTAACGAAGTTAGAAAATAAGTTTGATATCAAAACAAACGGTTTTGATACCCAAGAATAGTTTGGTTGTAAAATATGCATAAACGCGTATTTTGACCGAAACTATGACTCGTCACTACACCTAATCAACATGGTAATCAGTAGGTATAGTCACACGGGACTATAACCATCGTGATTACGCTCACGTTGCAAAGTTCAAACAAACTTTGTGTTGACCAAAGACTGGTCAAAGCAGAAAGTCAAACATTGTTTGACTTTCGTGCTTAAAAACGCATAAAAAGCACGAAAGAATACTTACAAAGGGTCCAAGCTAGGAAGTTTGATCTAAAGATTACTCAGGTATGAAGTATACACTCCAACTTAGAGTAAAATCAGATCAAAGTGTGAGGAAATAATGAAATGAGTTGGGTTTATATAGGAAACCCACAATCGTTAGGATCATTCCTCGCATTTCGTGCTTTGATCTTGACCCTCCATGTGGGCACATGGTATTAGAAAACAATAGGCACACTAAAAACCATCAAATCTTGCCCAAAGTATGCAAAACCTTGGGTTAAAACCATCTAAAACATGTTGGAAGTCCAAATTCAATGTTTCTGATCTGGGCAGCTCTCGCCGGCCGCGTAAGAATAAGCCTGGGCTTACGCCCCAGGCCTAGCAAGTTTGGCAGAATTACAGTTTTAGCCCTTGCAGGCCTAAAACTTGGTTTTCGATGCATTTTCGACACGTTTAAGCTCCGTTAACCCCATTTCAAGGCTCTAAAATGACGTTAAAGTATAGGGAAATCAAAATATGCTCAAAAACATCTCGGATGTTGGTTCGTTTGGTCGTACGATGGCGTTATTCGGGTAATTACGACGGAAGTCGGAACGAACGCAAAAACGATCCAAATTAAGCGACGAATGGAATTTTATCATGCCAATCCATAAGATAAAATATTTTAATGATTACAAAAATTTTTAGGTGTCCGGATATATTCAGAACGTAAGATATGCGCGAAAATGCAAACTTATGCACTTTTTGTCGCTTTTAGTCCCTATTGTTCAATAAAGTTTATTTTAGCATACCGAACACCTCAAAGCCTATTTCTAAGCTATGTAAAGGATATTTAGGGTATGTTTAACTTATGATCATGTTCTGGAATGTTCGTTACAGTACGAATCGGCATACTTTCGCAGTTTGTCAAAATTAGTCCCTGTAAGCGAATAAACTTGATTTCAACACACCAAACCATCCAAAACTTATTTCTAAGTTATGTAAAGGTTATTTAAGATATGTTAAGCCTATGTCACTGTTCCGGAGTGTTTGTCGCGTTAATCTGACTGCGTTTACGCATCAATTCGCGTATAACCTTCCAGAAAGCGATTCAGAGCTCGAAATCGAATAAGAATTGATATGTGCAAACGATACACATATTTATACAAATCCCAAGTATGAAATATAATATTTATTTGGTTTGGTATTTGTTTGATGGTTGAAGTGACACAGGTGTCACAATCGAGATGGTATGACAACGTGTTAATCAACAAAAATCCCAGCATGTCAAGATTATCTGATCGGATGGGAATCACCCTAGTCCGAGCAGTTAACTGTTCGTGACGGTTTGTTCATCTTTAACCCGAAATCAGTTGTCTCTTCGTTAGGATTCAGATCTCAGACCGACACTTCACTAGTAAACGAGTAGAAGGCATGAAGGAGCTCCGATTCTATCGGTTTTGAAGGCATTGAGTGTAAAAGAGTTGAAAGAAAGTTGTGAAACCATCTTCCAATCCTTCTATCCATGAAAATGTTTAGATCTATGCGAAAATAGTGTTAAATCATGTGGAAATCATGTAGATCTGAGTTGTTCTTGGTGGAATGATGTCAAAACTTGAAGTTCATAAGAACCTCATGATGACATCATCCTAGAACACCTCAACTCCGCTGATTTCACGGTTAAAAGTAGAGATTCAAAGGTGAAAATGATGAAGAAGTGTGTTAGATCATAGATGTACAAGATTTGGGGAAGAAACTTACAAGAATCGCGAGAAATCGAAAGAGAAGCGGGCTTGAGCGTGCTGGTCGAGTGAGAGAGTTGTCACATCATAAAATGTGATGTGACAGGGGTGCGCAATGCAACGGATCGGACGGCACATCGATCCGATCAGATGGTCATCCGTTCGGATGACCATTCGATCGAGTGGTCCAACGAGTTAGTTTTCGGCGTTTCGTTTTGCGTGTTGAGCGTTGCGATGTGTTTCGAGTGAGTGATGCGATAGTATTACCCATTAGTTACACAAATAACCTAACTACTATATCTAACATACAATCAATCATAAATAACTTGCGTTTAGCATTTGCGATTAGATTGCGTTGCGATAGATTTACGTTTGCGATGCGATTAATCACCTCAACATAAACATAACATGCACAAGTAACACATAATAGCACACACACGTAAAAAAATATCCAGAACACATAATTCGAGTTGCGATAGCGATACGATTAGCGATAAGTCGATTAGCGATTAAACATGCGATTAGGCCTCGATTTGTTATAGATACTCCACATAATACAACTAAAGAAAATAATTAATAGAATTCGATTACAAGTCAAGAAGCACAAATCAGAAATTAAGCAAGGAGTGACAGATCGCAATTAGCAATCTTTTCTTCCTTTGACTTTGACTTGTACTTTTACTTCAAAAAGTCGTGTTGTTACAGCCTCCCCTACTTTAGGAAATTGCGTCCCGAAATTTATGAAGCAGGCATAACAAACAGTTGCGGATACTTCGCCTTTATGTCACTTTCGAGTTCCCAGGTGAACTCGGCACCGCGTTTGCATTCCCAGCGAACCTTCACAATGGGAATGCGTGAGCGTCGGAGTACCTTGGTTTCTCGGCCCATGATCTCGACAAGCTTCTCCATGAAGTGTAATGTTTCGTCCACTTGTAAATCCTCAAGAGGGACATATAATTCCTGGTCGGCTAGACACTTTCTGAGGTTCAAAACGTGGAATGTCGGGTGGACATTACTAAGTTCCTTCGGTAGTTCGAGTCTGTAGGCCACTTTACCAATCCTTTCCAGAATTTTAAAGGGTCCAACATATCGAGGCGCGAGCTTTCCTTTCTTGCCGAATCTGATCACCTCCTTCCAAGGTGCAACCTTTAGGAGTACGTGATCGCCAACGTCAAATTCAAGGGACTTGCGGCGTCTATCGGTGTAACTTTTCTGACGACACCGAGCTTTCAACAGATTGTCGCGAATTTGGAGGATTTTGTCAGTCGTTTCTTGCAACAGCTCTGGACGGGTAATTTGCGCATCCCCGATCTCGTGCCATACAATAGGCGATCGACATCTTCTTCCGTATAATGCCTCAAATGGTGCCATCTGGATGCTAGAGTGATAAATGTTATTGTACGAGAATTCAACTAAAGGTAAGTGCGCGCCCCAATTACCACCGAAATCTATGACACACGAGCGAAGCATGTCTTCAAGGGTATGAATTGTTCTTTCAGTCTGACCGTCGGTTTGGGGATGGAAAGCGGTACTTAGATTAAGAGTAGTACCGAGAGCAGATTGAAACGTTTCCCAAAGACGCGAGGTAAACCGACCATCGCGGTCAGAGATGATGTCACGAGGCGTCCAGTGTCGACAGATGATTTCGTCGGTGTAGATTCGGGCTAATTTTTCTACCATAAAGTCTTCTCGTATTGGCAGAAAATGAGCAGATTTAGTAAGACGATCAACGACAACCCAGATGTTGTCATGACCTGATGGCGTGCGTGGGAGTTTCGTTATAAAATCCATAGCTATACTCTCCCATTTCCACATAGGGATCTCGGGTTGTACGAGTAAGCCAGAGGGGTGTTGATGCTCAGCCTTGACCTTGGAACAAGTCAGGCATTTCGAAACATGGATAGTGATATCCTTCTTCATGCTCGGCCACCAGTACTTGTAGCGCATGTCCTGGTACATTTTGTTAGCACCGGGATGAATAGAGTACCGAGACTTGTGGGTTTCATCAAGTAGAATTTGTCACAAATTGGTACACTTGGGAATCCAAATTCGGTCTAGCTAATGGAATATACCATTCTATTTATTCACCTGTTGTTCGCCATTATTGATGATCCTTTCTTTCTTCAAAGTACGTTCGGTAAAACAAGCATGTTGGGGGTCGCGGATGAGAGCTTCGAGATTTTGCTGGGCTTGAGTATTACGAACGCTATGCGAATAGCTTCGTTGACTGAGAGCATCGGCAACGACTATTGCTTTGCCTGGGTGGTAACGAATCTCACAGTCGTAATCGTTGAGGAGTTCTACCCACCGGCGTTGGCGCATATTCAGCTCTTTCTGGCTAAAGATGTATTGTAGGCTCTTATGGTCGGTGAAGACCGTACACTTGGTACCGTAAAGGTAGTGTCGCCAAATCTTTAACGCAAAAACAACTGCGCCAAGCTCGAGATCGTGTGTGGTATAGTTCTTCTCGTGGATCTTGAGCTGTTGAGATGCGTACGCGATAACCTTGTCCCGTTGCATAAGAACACATCCAAGACTGAGGTTAGAGGCATCGCAGTAGACTACGAATTTGTTGTTTCCGTCGGGTAAAGAGAGCGCAGGAGAGTTGCAAAGCATAGCTTTGAGAGTTTGAAAGGCCTCCTCTTGTTCAGTTCCCCAAATAAAAGGTTTGTCCTTATGCGTAAGAGAAGTAAGCGGCACAACGATTTTTGAAAAGTCGGCGATGAATCGGCGGTAGTAACCCGCCAATCCGAGGAATGAGCGAACTTCGGACGGGTTCTTTGGTGTAACCCAACTCTTAACAGCTTCGATCTTCGCAGGATCGACATGAATTCCTTGACTATTGACGATGTGACCCAGGAATTGGACCTTCTCAAATCAGAATTCACACTTGGAGAATTTGGCATAGAGACGGTTTCCCTAGAGTAGTTCGAGAACCAAACGTAGATGTTGCGCGTGTTCGGTTTCTGACTTGGAATAGATCAGGATATCATCGATGAATACGATGACGAAGCGGTCGAGAAAGGGTTTACACACGCGATTCATTAGATCCATGAAAACTACGGGAGCGTTAGTCAAACCAAAAGGCATAACAACAAATTCGAAGTGACCATATCGGGTTCAGAAAGCGGTTTTAGGTATATCTTCCTCTTGGATTCGTAACTGGTGATAGCCTGAGCGTAGATCGATCTTTGAGAAACACGTAGCACCTTGTAATTGATCAAACAAATCATCGATTCGAGGCAAGGGATAGCGATTCTTGATGTTAAGCTTATTCAATTCCCTGTAGTCGATGCACATCCGGAACGATCCATCCTTCATTTTGACGAAAAGGACAGGCGCGCCCCAAGGAGAGGTGCTAGGGCGAATGAAGCCTTTATCAAGTAGTTCTTGGACCTGACTCAAGAGTTTGCGCATTTCCAAAGGAGCGAGACAATAAGGCCCTCTAGCAACAGGGTTTGCTCCAGGGATGAGGTCGATTCGGAAATCGATATCATGAGTGGGAGGTAAACCAGGTAAATCATCAGGAAAGACGTTAGGAAACTCATGAACCACAGGCACCTTGTCTATTGCCTTAACTTCCTTTTCCTCCGCTACTACGATGTGTGCCAAGAAATCTTGGTATTCCTTGCGGAGATACTTACCAGCTTGGACACACGACATGAGTTGTAACTTCTTCGAAGCGACTTCGCCATAAACACACAATTGATCACCGTTCGCGAGAGAGAAACGAATCATTTTATCGAAGCAAACAATTTCAGCATGATTTTCCTTAAGGAAATCCATACCTACTATGACATCAAAGCTACCAAGTTGTATCGGAATAAGATTAATCGGGAAAACATGAACGTTGAGATCGAGAGTACAGTCACACAGTACGGAACTAACAATGATGGTTCTTCCAGTGGCAACTTCTACGTTGAATGTTGATGGAAGTTTAATGCGCTTACGATTTAGGAGCCTTTCGAATTCGAACGATACAAAACAGTTATAGGCTCTAGTATCAAACAAACACGAAGCATATATACCATTTACGAGAAACGTATCATTAACAACGTTGTTATCTGCCTGAGCCTGGCGAGCGTTGATGTTGAAGACGCGCCCGCGGGTTGCTTGTTGAGCTGGCTGTTGCTGGTGTTGTTGCGGTGCTGGCTGCTGCTGCTGTTGTGGCTCTTGCTTAACCACCCTGTTGGGGCAGACGTTTGCGAAGTGGTTGGGATCACCACACGAAAAGAAATCTCTTGCGTGAGCAACGAGTGCAGGAGCCGATTGTTGTCCTTGCGGAGCTGGTAAAGCAAGAGCTTGAGCTTGAACTGGTGCTGGAGCTTGGCGTGGACCGGTACGGCAGTTAGCAGTGAAGTAGCCATACATGTTGCAGTGAACGCAAAACCAGCATGCGATTCCAACCGGGTGATGATAGGTGCAAGTAGGGCAGAACGGGTGTGGTCCAGTGTATGCACGCTTGGCAGGCGGTGCATTGGCCACAGGCGCCGCTACTTGGCGGTTTTGGGGTTGCGGTTGAGCCTGTACAGCTTGAAGTGATGCGGTAGTTACTGCAAAGTTCTTGTTGCTGGAGCTGTTGTTCTTTCTCTTACGACGTGAGAGCTTGGAAGATTGTGGTGCGGCGGTTTCAGCGGTGGAAGCATCGGTGACTTGATGCAGATTCTTGGAGGCTTTATAAAAAAAACTAGCCCTAACTCACTTATCGTTGATCTCAGCGGCGAGCAGGTAGGTTTCCTCAATAGTGCGGATATACTTCTTGATCGTAATCTCAGGGGTTGTAACTTGACCTGGGCAGATGATACTCAGTTGCTTGAAGCGAGCAGTTAAACCAACGTTATCTCCGCCATCCTGCTTGATATGCCAGAATTCGTCCTCTAGCTTTTGGAGTTCATGGGGAGGGCAGAACTCTTGCATCATGATGTCCTTCAACTTGTCCCACGTCAGCCCAAAAGCTGCATCGTTCCCTCGTTTGTTTCTCTCGGCCATCCACCAATCTAGATCTCGGGATTGGAAGACGCCAGTGGCGTTAACAGTGCGAAGGTCTTCCGGACAGCCACTCTGGCGCAGGGTGACTTCGATTGAATCAAACCATTGGAACATGGTCATAGGCCCATCTTCGCCGGTAAATTCTTTGGGACTACAAGCTTTGAACTGCTTGAAGCTAAAAGTAGCTTTTGGAGAATCTGTCCTGGATTCTTCTAAGGACTTGCTGGTGTTTTCGTTCAGCTCACTAACAATTTGCGGTATGGCTTTTGCAATCTGCTTAGCGACGAGAGCGGCAATGCGCTTGTCTTCATGATTGCGGCGAGCGGAGCGAGCAGCGTGTGATCCAAATGACGACATTGTCTGCAACAGACATCGTCACAGGACTCAAACACAGTTTCGATTAACCCTAGTATAGTCTAGCATATTCACAAGAGCTACTTTATAAAGCACAGGAACACATCAAGGCACATAATCACAAAGTCACAAAAATCACAAAAACACGTAATCACATAAGTACATAAGCACAAAAGCATGTATTCAACTATATTTTGCACGTATTGACCCACATAATTGCACGTATTCACCTATCTTTCACAGCAACGTAGAGCGATTAAGTATAGCGATTACGATTAGCGAGTTGCGATCGCGAATAACACCAGCGATTTGTTAGCGTATTGAGATAGATGTGCAGTGTGAGTCGTGCGTGTTGATAAAAACGAACCGCGAGAAGCGTATAAATCACCAAAAAACGAACCGCGAGAACCGCGGGAGATCCTGTCGCGACACGCGGCAGGTACCAAATCAGGCTATAAAATCAGGGGCTTGGGACTTGAACTGTTGGCATGTTTCGACGTTAAAATTTGTTACGTACACTCACTTATACACTGTTTCGTTCGAAAGTAGTTATAATCCCGAACCTCTGCTACGATAACAGGGTAATAACTCGATCACTGCTACGATTTAATGTCCGATCGATAGAAACCAATCCAATGGATGTTTAAGTGCTGCTCAAACTTGGGTTATACTTTGTCATTTATCGTAAATTCGATGGATGTTTAAGTATCGCACTTTGTCATTCATTGTGAAGGTTTTGATCTCGTGAGTTATCCTAAAAAGTTGGATTAAAGTTACTAACCTAGTTTTCGTGTACAATTAAATTAGGTTAGCAAGGCTAATCAGTAGGCTAAATTCTGCTCGTGTAAATCTGCAAAGTGAGTCATTCTCTTTTATCAAAAGTGTTTTACAATACTCCAATTATTTTCAAAGGTTATAATTACAGGGATTAAGTCGTGGTTATCTTAAATCACTGGCTAGTGGGGTATTGTGCACATTACTAATTTCTCACGGTTAGGCTAATAAAATCCTAACAGTGATAAACGTCACTACTTGGGGAAAGACCCAATAGTGGTATGACCATCGTCACCAGGTGACACGGCGCCAGATAAAAATAAGATAAAAGCCATTGTAATCGCTCTTATGTTGTAACTTATAACTATATGTCATTTTGTCAAAATGAATGATTCACCAGTATTTCCCCGCTGACAAAAATATTTTTAAAACATGTTTCAGGCGACCTGCTGTAATTCAAGGAAAACGTGCTACGGAGCACTAACAAGCTTGAAGAGGTGGCTCAGTTAAAATAAATAAACATGTTTTAATAAATCAGGGAATTTCCTAGTAAAATTCCTCTATTGTAAATTTACGGGGTTTATCCCGAATTATGAAATAAAATAATTGGGCATTTCAAGTTTTAAAAAGATCCTGTTAAAATCTTCCGCTGTCGCATCAATTAAATACCACGGGTTTCTGTCCCATGGCTCCTGACCGGGTCAAACCGGGGCTGGGGCCGTGACAGGAAAAGGTGGTATCAGAGCCACTGATTTAAGCCTATTAAGTATTTAAGAAATACTTAAATTTCCTGATTTTCATCTTGTGATTATTTAACTGAATATCTGTTAGTTACATTATGGGTAAGCAAAGAATTTCGGATATCTATCTTAAATTAGATGGTTCACTGAAAGATAAGGGAAACTCATCCCAATCAAATTCCTCAAGATACTCAGCAGAAACTGAGGAAGGAATATTTGTTCGTAAGGCACAATTTGAGAAACCACTTTCTCCTAATAAAAGAAGTTTGATTATTAGAAAAAGTCAAGAGAAAGTGAGGAAGTCACAACCAAAAGAAGTAATGATGCCTAAAGAAACACAGGAAATAGGCAATAACCCACCATGGGAAGATGAGTTAGATGAAAAATGGGCAGATCTCTATATGTTAGCCACTGTAGCAGTAAATGCTAACATTTAAATATCCTGACCCAGTCTTAGCACCCATATCATCTACAAGCCAGAAACTTTAAAGAAAATTTTATCCAGTAAATAAATAAGTTACTATAAACCCTAGTATGTTTTAATTTTCAGTTGTCCTTTGTATTAAATTAGTCCCACGGTGAGCAATAATACTTGAATATTTATCTGAGAAATTTTTATTATAAAATTTTAACTTAGCATTTTGTGTGCATTTTATGCTAAACAGCATGAATGAATTATCTGAAGCCCTTCAGAATCTCAATCTCTATCCTTTGAAAGTGGAAGTTTCCAAAGAATTTACTGGTTACTTACCCGATGTAGAGGAACCTATGGAATTTCAAGCTCCACCTCCAGAGAAACCAAAGCCTAAGAAAAGGAGAAGATTTGTAGGTTGGAGGCGTGTACGCAGGAGGAAACCAACAACTAGGAGAATTCCCAAAATAGAAAATCCCATTGATAAAGGAAAATGGATCGAGATTGAGGAAAATGCTAGGCAAGTAGAAATGGAAATTGGGGAAAGTTCTAAGCAAGTCGAGGAATTGCCTTTGCAGGAAGAATTAGATCGCATACTTGCAAACTGCGATATCCTTAGACCGATCAATGAAAATCTTTTCCCTTATCCTGCTGAAACCCAACTTCCAATAAACTTAGAATCAGCTATTCCAGAACCTCTGATCCATACCCAACCTCTAGGAGAAATAGACGAGTGGTGGACTAACGACTGGCAGTTTCAAAACCTCCTCAATAACCCTTATACCTTTTTCCCTCAGTTTGACCCAGAACCTATACCAAACCCACCAATGAGCAATGAAAACTTAGCTGAACTTTGCCATTTTGGTGAGGAACTGATGAATGCAGGAAATAGAATTCGGGAGGTAGGAGAACAGATCTCCTAGAAATACGACGAGAGGGAACGTCGCTTCTAAAGTGCCCAGGGATAGAATGGTAGTGAAGCTGTGATTGTATAATAATAATTGTAATAATAAAATAAGTCTGTAAAATAACCTACAAATAAAACTTTTGTAAGATAACGGTGTGTACTGATGTATATTATAATATATAAAAATGGCAGTTGAGAAATCAACAATTTTGACTAAACATGTGTTGTGAAATTGTATGATTTATTTGCATATAGCTATTATTTATGTTATGCTAATAATTTATATATATTAATTACCAGATGGAAAACGCTAATAATGAACCAGTTAATGAAGTTAACCAATCTGAGCAAAACCAGGAAGATCAATTCATGACTAGGCAAGATATCGAGAATATCGTTGCTCAAGGAATAGCCAATGCTATTCCAGCAATTCTGGCTGCTGCCCAGAAACCTGTTGAACCTCAACAAATTATTCCAAGTAAATGTACTCATGAAGACAACTTCAGTAATAGCGTAAACGGAGGCGGCAATCATAATAACAACGATAATGAGATACGGCAAGCCCCAAATCTCAAAAGAATGAAAGCTGCAACACCTGGTTACACTTACAAGGAATTTCTTGCTTGTAAACCAGCTGAATTTGCAGGCAATGAAGGGGCGACTGCAGCACTACGTTGGTTAGAGAAAACCGAAGCAGTAATTATGATAAGTAAATGTGCTGAGGAAGACAAGGTCATGTATGCATCGCATCTTTTTAAAGAAGGGGCTCTAGAATGGTGGAATACGGTACTTCAAGCCAAAGGAAGAAATGTGGCCTATGCCATGAGTTGGGAAGAATTTAAACAGATAATGGAAAGAAAACTATGTCCCGAATATGAAAAAGAACAAATGGCGAATAAGTTCCTGAACCATCGGATGATGGGTGTAGATTGTCGAGGATATACTTCGACATTCTTTGAGTATGCGAGAGTAGTACCAACCTTGGCTTCGCCAGAACCGGTGCTTATTTCCCGCCACATTTGGGGATTGATTGGCGAAATCCGTAATATCGTTAAAGCTGCGAGACCTCACACTATTGACGATGCTGTGGAATTAGCTAACACCCTAACTGACGGGCTGGTACGCACAAGAGAAGAAAACCAGAAAAAGGAAGTAGCCCAAAAGATTACCCAAGGATTCCGTGTGGGTAACCGTAGTAGTTTCAGGAAAAAGGGAACTGGGCAATTTTCCACTGTTCCATTTTGCAATTCCTGCAAAAGAAAGCATTTTGGAAGATGCAAGGGGTATTGCAATTTTTGCAAAATTCCAGGACACCAAGAGGAAGATTGCAGAAAGAAGAAAGCCACAGTTTGCTACAACTGTGGAGAAACCGGACATTTTAGGCCAGACTGCCCGAAACTGGTCAAACCAGCTGATAACAAAGCCAAACCTGCAGAAGGAACTACCAAGAAGAACGTAAGAGCCTTTCAATTGACTACTCAGGAAGCAGAACTAATTCCTGACGTAATAGCTGGTACGTTCCTAGTTCACAACATTTATGCAAAAGTATTATTTGACTCTGGTGCAAACCAAAGTTTTATAAATACTTCATTATGCCAAGCTCTTAATTTACCCTTAACCACCCTTAGGCAGATTTTTACAGTAGAAACAACAGATGGAAATTCTGTTAACATAGATAAGGTTTTGCGTAAAGGAAAGATAGAACTCTTAGGACATAAATTTTCTGCCAACCTGTTACCTATGAATTTAGCAGGATTCGATGTGGTATTAGGAATGGATTGGTTAATAGCCAACCATGCTCGAATTCTTTGTGATAAAAATGCCATAGGAATTCATACACCCTCAGGAGAATTAGTGGTGATTACAGGAGATAAGCCACGAAAGCCTCTGAAATTCATTTCAGTAATGAAGTTGGCTAGTTATTCAAGAAAACAAGAAATGGTGTATATGATTTCAGTAATCATTAACACGAAAGGTAAGGAACTTAAGGAAATTCCGATAGTATCAGAATACCCAGATGTCTTTCCAGAAGAACTACCTGGATTACCGCCCGACAGGGAAGTAGAATTTAGGATTCATCTAATTCCGGGAACTACACCGATAGCCAAAGCACCTTATCGGTTAGCGCCCACCGAAATGTTAGAACTGAAAAAGCAGTTAGATGAATTATTAAGCAAAGGGTTCATACAACCTAGTTCATCCCCTTGTGGAGCACCAGTGTTGTTCGTAAAGAAAAAGGATGGTTCGATACGAATGTGTATCGATTATAGGGAATTAAATAAGGTTACAATTAAGAATCGATATCCATTACCTAGGATCGATGATCTCTTTGATAAACTCCAGGGAGCTAGATATTTTTCTAAGATAGATTTATGCTCTGGATATCATCAATTGAAGGTACAAGAAGAGGACACGCCTAAAACTGCTTTCAGAACTAGGTATGGTCATTACGAGTTTACAGTCATGCCCTTCGGACTAACGAATGCACCTGCGGCATTCATGGACATGATGAATAGAATCTGTAAACTGTATTTGGATAAATTTGTAATTGTCTTCATCGACGATATACTCATTTATTCCAAAAGTTAGGAGGAACATTGTCAGCACTTGCATGCACTCTTAACCTTGTTAAGAAGGGAGAAGCTTTACGCCAAATTCTCAAAATGTGAATTTTGGCTACAGGAGGTGCAATTTTTAGGACACATGGTGAATTACGAAGGTATTCACGTAGATCCTGCTAAGATAGAAGCAATCACTAAATGGAAAGTCCCACAGTCAGCTATGGAAATTAGAAGTTTTCTAGGGTTAGCTGGATACTATAGGCGATTCATTAAGGATTTTTCCAAGATAGTTGTACCATTAACTAAGCTAACTTGTAGAGCGGTTAAGTTTGAATGGGGACCTAGGCAAGAAGAGGCCTTTAGGATTTTAAAGCAAAAGTTAACAAATGCCCCAATTCTAGCCTTACCAGAAGGAACAGAAGATTTTGAAGTTTACTGCGATGCTTCTAAGATAGGATTAGGATGTGTGCTAATGCAACGCAAAAAGGTAATTGCGTATGCCTCAAGACAATTGAAAAAGCATGAGGAAAACTATACGACTCATGATCTAGAGTTAGGAGCCATAATTTTTGCCCTTAAAATTTGGAGACATTATCTGTATGGAAGTAAGTTTACTGTCTATACGGATCACAAAAGTTTAAGGTACATATTTGGGCAAAAAGAATTGAACTTGAGGCAAAGGAGATGGATGGAAATCCTAAGCGACTATGACTGTGATATTCAATATCACGAAGGAAAAGAAAATGTAGTTGCAGATGCCTTAAGTCGTAAGTATCATGAAAAACAACAACGAGTTCGTGCTCTTAGATTAAATCTACAATTAGATTTAATGAACAAGGAAATGATGGAATTTGGAGATTCCATAAGAAAAGGATTTGGGTACCTAAGCAAGGCGAATTAAGAAATAAGATTCTAGAGGAAGCTCATAAATCTAGGTATACTGTACATCCCGGTAACAATAAGATGTACCAAGATTTAAGGAATAATTTCTGGTGGATAGGAATGAAAAAGGACATAGCTAAATATGTTTCTAAATGTCTTACTTGCTCACAAGTTAAGGCAGAACACCAGAAACCCTCAGGTCTACTTCAACAATTAGAAATGCCTATATGGAAATGGGAACTTATAACTATGGATTTTGTTACAAAGTTACCCAAAACCAGAAAAGGTAATGATGCGATTTAGGTAATTGTGGATCGATTAACCAAATCAGCTCATTTTCTACCCATGAAAGAAACCTTTAGTATGGAAATGTTAGCCAAGTTGTATGTAGATGAAGTAGTATCCTTACATGGAGTCCCACTCTCCATTATATCGGATAGAGATAGTCGTTTCACTTCCCACTTCTGGACAAGTTTCCGAAAAGCTATGGGAACTCGACTAAATCTAAGTACTGCATATCATCCTCAGACAGACGGTCAAAGTGAAAGGACAATCCAAACCTTGGAGGACATGCTCAGGGCATGTGTAATAGATTTTGGTGGAAACTCGGACAACCACCTACCTTTAATCGAATTCTCCTATAATAATAGTTATCATACGAGCATTGAAGCTGCCCCATTCGAAGCACTGTATGGACGAAAGTGCAGAACTCCAGTTTGCTGGGCAGAAATAGGAGAAAGTCAATTGTCAGGTCCTGAAATAGTGCAAGAAACTACCGAAAAGATTACTCAAATCAAAGAAAGACTGAAGACGGCTCGAGATCGTCAAAAGAGTTATGCCGACAATCGACGCAAGCCACTAGAATTCCGAGTTGGAGACAAGGTACTCTTGAAAGTTTCTCCTTGGAAAGGAGTAGTTCGAATTGGTAAGAAAGGAAAGCTAAGTCCAAGATACGTGGGACCATTTCCAGTGATCCAACGTATAGGACCAGTTGCTTATCGCTTACAACTACAAGAGGAGTTAGCTGGAGTACATGACGTGTTTCATGTATCCAATCTCAAGAAATGTCTATCAGACGAATCTTTGGTAGTACCTCTTCAAGATATAGAGGTAAATAAAAAGCTAAAGTTTGTAGAGAAGCCTCTGCAAATAGAAGATCGAAAGATTAAGTTTCTCAAACACAAGCGACTAGTGCTAGTTAAAGTCAAATGGGATTCAAAAAGAGGACCAGAGTACACTTTGGAGCTGGAATCGGAGAAAGTATCCCTACCTGTTCCATTAAATCTCGAGGATGAGATTTTCATAAGGTGGGGAGGATGTAATAACTCTCATTAAAATTACCACTTCTTATCTTATTTTGTCTGAAAGGAAACCCTAATTGAGATCCCCAAGTAATTCTGTGTAGTCCCTAAAATTTTTAGAACAGTTGAAATCAGGATCAGGGCCCCTAAAACTCAAAAGGGGGGTATTCCCTAATTATGTTTATCCACTCAAAACGGTTATGAAACACGTAAATTGAAAAACTGTCGACTCATTAGGGCTATTCAGGTGACAAAGCAGGCCTAGCCTCCTTTGGGTTCCCCGCGACACACGACAGGTGCGGGAGATCCTGTCGCGACACGCGGGAGGTACCAAATCAGGCTATAAATTCAGGGGCTTGGGACTTGAACTGTTGGCATGTTTCGACATTAAAATTCGTTACGTATACTCACTTATACACTGTTTCGTTTGAAAGTAGTTATAATCCCGAACCTCTGCTACGATAACAGGGTAATAACTCGATCACTGCTACGATTTAATGTCTGATCGATAGAAACCAATCCAATGGATGTTTAAGTGCTGCTCAAACTTGGGTTATACTTTGTCATTTATCGTAAATTCGATGGATGTTTAAGTATCGCACTTTGTCATTCATTGTGAAGGTTTTGATCTCGTGAGTTATCGTAAAAAGTTGGATTAAAGTTACTAACCTAGTTTTCATGTACAATTAAATTAGGTTAACAAGGCTAATCAGTAGGCTAAATTCTGCTCGTGTAAATCTGCAAAGTGAGTCATTCTCTTTTATCAAAAGTGTTTTACAATACTCCAATTATTTTCAAAGGTTATAATTACAGGGATTAAGTCGTGGTTATCTTAAATCACTGGCTAGTGGGGTATTGTGCACATTACTAATTTCTCGCGGTTAGGCTAATAAATCCTAACAGTGATAAACGTCACTACTTGGGGAAAGACCCAATAGTGGTATGACCATCGTCACCAGGTGACACGGCGCCAGATAAAAATAAGATAAAAGCCATTGTAATCGCTCTTATGTTGTAACTTATAACTATGTGTCTTTTTGTCAAAATGAATGATTCACCAGTATTTCCCCGCTGACAAAAATATTTTTAAAACATGTTTCAGGCGACCTGCTGTAATTCAAGGAAAACGTGCTATGGAGCACTAACAAGCTTGAAGAGGTGGCTCAGTTAAAATAAATAAACATGTTTTAATAAATCAGGGAATTTCCTAGTAAAATTCCTCTATTGTAAATTTACGGGGTTTATCCCGAATTATGAAATAAAATAATCGGGCATTTCAAGTTTTAAAAAGATCCTGTTAAAATCTTCTGCTATCGCATCAATTAAATACCACGGGTTCCTGTCTCGCGGCTCCTGACCGGGTCAAACCAGGGCTGGGGCCGTGACAGAGAGTTTGTGGTTTTCACCCCTAATCTCAACCAGATCGTCCGTTTGTGTGTGTGTCCAGCCTTAGGAAATGCTGGTCTTGCGCGGAACTGTAGTATGCGAGGTTCGCGCAAGAGTGTAGTGTTCAGCGAGTTCGAGCGAGAATAGCAAGTAGGCTCGTACAAAACCCCTACTTGGTTTGCACAAGTCGGTTTGTTGGTACTTAGACTATAGACTGGGTCGATTCTAAGACATCGACCAGGACTAGGTCGAGTCTTGCCTAATTCCCTATAGTTACGGCTCTGATACCAATCTGTCACACCCCAACCGATGGCGGAAACATCGGGGCGCGGCACTGAGCAAAACAGATTGTCCAGGAGAAATCTATAACAACTAAATTTCAAGATATTTAAACCTGAAGGTCATGAGCATCTAGTCTGTAAGTTGAAGAAATCCATTTACGGGTTAAAACAGGCATCACGTCAGTGGTACCTCAAGTTTGATGAAGTCATGAAGAAACAAGGTTTTATGAAGAATCCTGTCACACCCCGAATTTCCACGTGTTACCGGTGGGCCCGGTAGGGGAGTATCGTGACGTGGTTGGCAACATAATAGTCAAACAACACAATATTAAATGCACAGCGGAAGCAAAGTATAGATTTAATTCAACCAAACGATATTGTAATATTAAGTATCACAAATAGTCGAATATAAATCCACAGGTAGATCCAAACAAAAGGAAAACAAATGTTCAACAGTTTATGACATCCAAGCTGGCGAGACTTAATGTGGATGCTAGGAGACAGGCCAGCCTATTTCGCGTAGTACCTGCACTTAACCTTTTTAAGAAAAATACGTCAGTTTACACTGGTAAATACAATCAACCGACTCATTTTGAAAAGAGTTTAAGAAAATGCATTTAAGGCACAAGGTACAAATAATATTTTATAACTTGGGATAATTATGTAAATATATAATACTTGTAAACGAATTACATGTTTCTTATGCGTTCAGTAGTCCGATCCTTAGACTGGATTAAAGATCAATAGACACACCACTTTATATAATGAGACACTGACAGGTGTACGCCTACACCTGAGTGCTAAGGTCGTGGCCATCTCGTAAGATGATGCCAGGGATATCCGGGACATGGTCATTAACCCCCCAAAGGCTTTAAGCAAACAAAACATTTCAAAACAGAGCATATCAATGATTTAACCTCTATTCGATTAAAGATTCAATGCTGGACCAAGCGGTATTCTATATACCGTACCCCAAGCCCGTATAGGGAAAATAAGTTAAAAGTATTTACCTGAGCAAGTATAGTTCAAAATCAGCAAGTGCAAGTATCTTTTACTGGTTCTCCTATTCTGGAACGAAGGTTTATAACAACCTATTAGAATCCTAACGGGTCTTTAGTTAAGCTTACGCTTAGACCAATTAGTTTTAAAGATACGGTTCGTACGCACGATTAAGCGAAGACCGGATAGAATGTGATTTAGACCCGACAAGTTTGAAGACTTTCTTAATATGGGTATATGATACACATTCTGGATTTTGAGACAAAACCGATAAGGTTTGACCCGTTTCGGCTAATTTATGTAAACTAGTTACATAAACCGAACCGAACGCGCATGAAGCGTAACGGGTATCCGTAAGAGTCCTAAACAGGTTTCCTAAGTTAACATGCCTTAAATAAGTTGTGATATCAGTAGGATATCACCCGTGACGCCCCAAACGAGTTTAATCTCTTAATAAGCCCCGTAGGGGTATTTTGGTCATTTTAAAGATTATAAAAGGATTTACTTAGTTTTCTGTGAACCGGGTCTGGTTACATCAGTAAAATGGTTTATTTAAACAGGTTATAACCTTTGATGTTAAGTCTTATGTGTCAAAACGTTTTTAAACATAAACTACGCGTATAATACGCGTATAACGCCGTTTTAAGCGACGTACGGTTTAAAATAGAATTATGAGTTTCCAGGTCAGTTTAATAGGCTCAAAATACTATAATTATTATTTAAAATCAGTAGCAATTGGATTGGCGCCATTCGGACGTGTAAAACTCATTTTATGGCCGAAAAGGGCATTTTCGGTATTAACCGAATTAAGGCGCTAATCCTAGCTTAGGATCAGTTTAAAAATAATTAAAAATCTTCAAAAATCCCAAAATATTATATTACTTCAGTAAGTAAAAGATTTGGTGCCAAAAATTGGGCTTAGATAGGTTTTACGCTAATGGCGTCGTTTAATTAATAAAAGTGCCAATAATTACGTCATTAAGCATATCTCATAATCTAGACATCCGATTGACATGAAACTTTACAGACATGCTTAATAATCAGTAATAAAGATTATCACACTTTCATATTTCCAAAAATCTCGTTATACGGACATAAGGGCATTATGGTCATTATTAGGCATTTAACGGAAACGTCGGGTAGTTACGGATTCGGTTAGTATAAACGCAGAGGATTATACTAACATGTAACTAGGTCCTAATGGAACTTTAAGGCATGTCTAAACCTATAAGAATCGGGTCAGAACTGAGGTCAAAGCAAAAGTCAAACTTTTGCGTATCTCGGTTCCGAATCGGTTCTAAACATAAAGTTGTCGAATCAAACAAGCGTATACAAGTTTTTATACTTATTTTCAGTTGGTAAGAATAATAAAATAGTCTATACGCCATTTACATCGCTAATCATGCATTAAACCAAACATAACAATTCTGTTGACTTTTTCGGAAGAGGTTTGACTCGATAAACGACCTAGTTAGGATCCGAATTAGTGAGTGCCCTTTTAGGGGTTTATCAACCATATAAATACCAACTTATAACAACCTTTGATTCGACTAAACTCTGGACCGATTATTTATTATCGAAAAGTCAAACCGTATTTACGACGGTTTGATTTCTCGGCCATAAATTAAGTAGGAATGAACTAGAGAAGATCAAGGGTACTTACACAAGTCTTATGGATGTTTTGGAAAGCTTGGATCAGGTCTTGAGCTCTTGAAAATGTCCAGAAGATGATATGTGCATGTATGTGGAAAATGTGACATCTTATAACAACTTCAAACCTCATGGATGATCAACAACTAAGTCTAGGGATGTTACATTATCATCCACAAGTGTTCTATAGGCTAGAAACCATCCTAGGCAGCCCAAGGTTTCGAAAAACTAACATATAAGTCGGTTACACAGCAACAGGCAGCTGTCTGTTGGTTTTTCGCAACTGGGCACCCCCATACGCATCGTAGGTGTATAAGCCCTACGATGCGCAGAGCATCATACGATGCGCAGCAACATCCAGCCTACGATGCGTAAGCCTACAATCAGCCATCTTTAAATTGCAATTTAGTCCCTGGTCCCCCGTAACATCGCTTTCACATCCCAATCTTGCATATGAAGCTTTGTTATTTAACATATGGGGCTTTAAGACTTATACCCACTTTGTTAAGTCCTCGGGTAACTTTGTGATCACCCGAAAAGCCCTAAATTTCAACGTTGACACTTATAACCCTCGTACACGAATTTTGTCACAACTTGCTCATACGACATCGAAACTTCATGAAATTTTTGTGGTACATTCAAGTGAGCATAATTAATCGTTACAAAGCTTCGGGTTTGTCAAAAGGTCACTCAGAGGTATAACTTAAACATGTTGGCACATTTAACCCCTGTTGTTTGTAATCTCTCACTTTCTTTCACAATTCGCTTCGTATGATCCATGATCTATTCGTTTAAGGTTATAAACATCATGTGGGGTTATTGCAAAGTCTATTTATTCATTGTTGACACTTTGAACCCTTATAATTACACAGTTTCACTGTTTGTCAACTTTAGTCCTTCAAGAACATTCCTTCACACGTTCAAACCTATGACACGTGTCAACACCTTATAGGACGTAAATTTTCGGGGTGTTACATCCTCACCCCCTTAAAAGAAATCTCGACCCGAGATTTACTGAAACAAGTAAGGGTACTTTTCTTTCATCGTGGATTCAACCTCCCACGTGAATTCGGGACCTCTTCGGGCATCCCATTTGACCTTTACAAAAGGTATATGCTTCCTTCGAAGCTTCCTCACCTGTCGATCTTCGATCGACAAAGGTTTTTCCACAAATTTCAAGCTCTCATCGATCTGCACATCTGTATAGGGTATAACCACTGATTCGTCAGCGGAGTCAGCGAAACACTTCTTCAGATTGCAGATGTGGAACACATTGTGTATACTACTGAGCTCTTCAGGTAAGTTTAACTTGTAGGCAACTGACCCGACACGTTCGATAACCTCGAAAGGTCCTATGTATCTCGGGCTTAGCTTACCTTTCTTACCAAATCGCATTACTCCCTTCCAGGGTGACACTTTAAGTAGGACTTTTTCACCTACTTCGAAGTGAAGATCCTTACGATTTGGATCAGCATAAATCTTCTGCCGATTCCGGGCAGCTTGGAGATTGTTTCGAATCTGGACAATCTTGTCCGTCGTTTCGAACACGATCTCTGGTCCTGATAACTGGACTTCTCCAACTTCCGCCCAACAAACAGGCGATCTACACTTTCTGCCGTATAATGCCTCAAAAGGCGCAGCCTTGATGCTGGTATGGTAGCTATTGTTGTAGGAGAATTCGATTAATGGCAGGTTCTTATCCCAGCTACCTCCCAAATCGATTGCACATGCTCGTAGCATGTCTTCCAACATTTGAATAGTACGCTCACTCTGACCGTCTGTCTGTGGATGGTAAGCCGTACTAAAATTCAAACGTGTGCCCAAAGATTGTTGGAAACTTTTCCAAAAATGTGATGTGCATCTAGTATCCCGGTCAGAGATAATAGCTACCGGTATGCCATGTAAGGCTACAATCTTATCAACGTACAGTTGGGCTAACATATCGGAGCTGTAGGTCTCCTTAATGGGTAGGAAATGTGCTGACTTAGTCAGTCGGTCAACTATCACCCAGATGGTGTCATTTCCTTTCCTTGTCTTGGGTAACTTGGTGATAAAATCCATAGTTACCATTTCCCACTTCCAAGTAGGAAGTTCAGGCTGTTGTAGCAATCCTGACGGTTTTTGATGTTCTGCCTTAACTTGCGCACACGTCAAGCATTTAGCTACATAGGTAGCTACAGACTTCTTCAAGCCTATCCACCAATAATTTGCCCTAAGATCATGGTACATTTTATCAGCTCCAGGATGAACAGAATATTTAGAGCTGTGGGCTTCCTGGAGGATAACATCTCGGAGTCCTCCATAAATTGGAACCCATATTCTTCCGTTCAATCTGAGAATTCCATCCTTACTAAGAGATAACTGCTCCTCAGTTACTCCTAGTTTTTCGTTAGGATAGTTAGCTTCCAACACAGCTTCCTTCTGTGCAGCTAACAACCTTTCTATCAAGCTGTTCTTTAATTCCATGCTCTTGGCATTGATTCGGATGGGTTTCACTCTTTCTTTCCGACTCAAGGCATCGGCGACTACATTCGCCTTGCCGGGATGGTATCTTATTTCACAATCGTAATCATTCAGAGTTTCCATCCAACGACGTTGCCTCATGTTCAAGTCCTTCTGGTTGAACAGATGTTGAAGGCTTTTGTGATCAGAATAGATCACACATTTGATTCCATACAAATAATGCCTCCACAGTTTTAGTGCAAATACAACGGCACCCAACTCCAAGTCGTGGGTGGTGTAATTCTTTTCGTGCACCTTTAACTGACGTGAAGCATAGGCAATAACTTTGCCTTTCTGCATAAGCACACATCCCATCCCGGTGTGTGATGCATCACAATAGACAACAAACTCCTCTATTCCATCAGGCAATGTTAGTACCGGAGCATTGCTCAACTTTTGTTTCAGAATGTCAAAGGATTCCTGCTGCTTAGGACCCCAGTCGAACTTAATCTTCTTACGTGTCAGCGAAGTCAGGGGTGCAGCAATCCTTGAAAAGTTTTCTATAAATCGCCTATAGTATCCTGCCAAACCTAGGAAGCTACGAATTTCAGTAGGCGTCTTTGGCTCATGCCAATTCATGACAGCTTCAACTTTAGCAGGATCTACTTGGATACCATGCTCACTAACAACATGCCCAAGAAATTGGACTGCTCGAAGCCAGAATTCACACTTTGAGAACTTGGCATAGAGCTTCTCTTTATGAAGTAGTTCCAGTATGCAGTGAAGATGCTTCTCATGGTCAGCTTGGTTCTTTGAGTAGATGAGAATGTCATCGATGAAGACGATGACGAATTTATCTAGGTGCGGCTTGCAAACGCGATTCATGAGATCCATGAATGCGGCCGGTGCATTAGTGAGCCCGAAAGGCATCACTAGGAATTCGTAATGACCATAACGAGTCCTAAACGCTGTCTTGTGCACGTCTTCATCTCTAACCTTCAATTGATGGTAGCCTGACCTCAAGTCAATCTTCGAGAAGAAACTTGCCCCTTGAAGTTGATCGAACAGATCGTCGATTCTGGGCAAAGGATACCTATTCTTGATGGTAACCTTATTAAGCTCGCGGTAGTCGATGCACAGACGCATCGATCCATCCTTCTTCTTGACAAATAAAACTGGTGCTCCCCACGGAGACGAACTAGGTTTGATGAAACCTTTGGCTAGCAAATCATCTAGCTGCGTTCTTAATTCCTTCATCTCTGTTGGTGCCAACCTATAAGGCGCCCTTGCAACTGGTGCTGATCCAGGAATAATGTCGATTCTGAATTCCACTTGTCTATCTGGTGGCAACCCAGGTAGTTCTTCAGGAAATACTTCGGGGTATTCAGAAATGACTGGGATCTCTCCAATCTTGGGTTTCGGTTCATCAATAATTACTTGTGCCATGTAAATGACACAACCCTTCTTCAAACACTTAGAGTCTTTGAGTATAGACATTTTCTCGGGCAGCCCATACTGGGTATCTCCCTGGATAGTAAGTGATTCACCAGACGAAGTCTTGATCATCACTTGCTTCTTATTGCATATAATCTGGGCCTGGTTATGTGATAACCAGTCCATACCCAAAACTATGTCGAAACCGGCTAGTTTTAAAGGAAGTAGGGACAAAGGAAAAGAGTGGTTCCTAATGGATATGCAACATCCATCTAACAAGGTTGAAGCGTTTTCTAAAGTGCCATCAGCTAGTTCCACCTCATACTTCACACTTAAAGTCTTAACAGGTAGTTTCAACAATTCACAAAACTTATTATCTACAAACGACTTATCAGCGCCTGAATCAAATAACACTCTCGCATAAACATCATTTACGAGAAAGGTACCTGTTATAACGTTGTCGTCCTTGACAGCTTCCTTAGCATCCATTCTGAAGACCCTCGCATTGGTCTTCTTCCCCTCTTCATTCTTCCTTGCAAAATTTGGGCAGTTGGATTTGATATGCCCCTTTTCATTGCAACTATAACATGTTGCATCCTTTATCTTCTTGCACTCAAGGGTCTTATGTTCTGTAGACTTGCAAATCCCACAAGGCCTTGGCTGGTATTGGGATTTTGAGTCAAGTCTGCACTTTCCAAAATGGTGCTTTCTGCAAATTTTACACCTGGGTTTTTCACCCGACTGCTGACCATCTTTCTTGAATCCTGACCCCTTCTTAGAGTCGTTGTTTCCCTTCTGCTTCTTATCTGAACGTCGTGAGTTGTCGTCCTCACGCTTTTTTTTCTCCGTATCAGTTTTCCTCAGTGACCTCAGCCTGACAGCATCTGAGGTAAGGGACAACGATATGTCCGTTACTGACCGAAAAGTGGTTGGTCTGGAAGCTTTTACACTTGCTTTTATCTCCGGTTCCAAACCCCCGATAAAACGAGCTATACGTTTAGGCTCCGGAGTTACCAAGTAAGGGACCAACCTTGACAAAGTATTGAAAGTAGTAAGGTAGGCCTGACAGTCCAGGTTTTTCATGACCAGCGCCAGGAAATCAGATTCAATTCTCTCAACCTCGTGTTGAGGGCAGAAATTTTCTTTGATTAGTGCCATGAACTCTTCCCATGTCATGTTGTATAACGGGACTTTCCCTGTGGCTTGGATCAAAGATCTCCACCAGGCTAAGGCTTCTCCTTTGAAAGACTGTGAGACAAACTTCACAATATCCCGATTATGGCAACCACTAATATCCACCACAGTATCCATTTCATCCATCCACGTCATGCAATCAACAGCTCCTTTTTCCCCATTGAAGTCTCTGGGTTTGCATGACACGAAGTATTTATAGGTGCAACCCCTATTACGAGGTTCCTGATTCTGTACTGCTCTTTGGGATGGATTACTCCTTTGATTCGAGGAGTGGTGAGAATTACTGTTGTGGGCAGTGTGGGTCCTGGAGGGTGTTCTAGTGTGTGATGCAGAATGGGTCCTCGTATGGGTACCACTTGATCCATGGTGCTGTCTACCCATAGCTATATTAACCGCATTATTTATCATAGCTTGCAACTCTGGACCTGCTACGTTAACTTGGGCATTTTCATTCACTATCCCTGGGTGACTGTTGACCTCATTTGAGTCTGCCATGTATCTAGAACTGTCACATATCGACAACAATTTATTGGTGAGTTTATTATAAAATTGTCTTTTATGGCAATTTGTTAACCGTGGTAGACGTAGACCAAATATGGTTAATTTATTACTCACATAAATTTAGGATTTCTAATATAATTTATCCTAATTATAAAACAATAACAGTTTTATTAGCGCATAAGGCCTAGTCACAGGGACAATATAGATTATAAGCTATGACTTCAGAGAATCACAGCATGAAGGTTTGAACAATGTTCATTACCTTTATCAGACAGAGTCACAGACTAATACTGTCTTTTGTCTCATGTGAAAATGAGAAGGGCCCGTAGGCATTCCATTACCAATGGATGGTAAAAAGAACTGATCATATTTATTAATGATTTAACCCATGATTCAGAGATCATTTATTTGGGTTTAGAATCTTTGAAAAGATTCATATATAATAATAACACGAATCGTGTCTGCCAGGAATGTTAACATGTTTTCAGATGTTAACAAGGATTTGAATCTTTTTAACTAGTTTTACCATCTGGGCCAGGTCTTTAAAATGACATGCAGGCTAGGTTATACTTTTAAGATCCTTAAAATAACATAGGCAGATTGACTTTTTAAAAGGAATGATTTTGATTTATTTATTTCATATATCTTTTAATTATGCATAACATGGCAAATATGAAATTTATAAACTTACATTCCATTAAACTAAAAGTAGTACATTTTGCCCTAAACGGGACTTTTCACAGAAACAGATGCCCACGCAGGAGCTATACATATAATACATGTCCTCACAGGGACGGTCTACAAAAGTAAATGTCCACGCAGGGACTACTAGAGACAAGTCCACGTAGGGACTAAGTACAAGATAGATGTCCGCGCAGGGACTACATACACACATAAATAAATGTCCACGTAGGGACTTGATTTAAACAAGGAACTACAACAATATATATATATGGGGATTTAACGATCCCTTTTCTTCTTCCCCTTCAGCAAATCTGCTAAACCACTCATGAATCCTTGGTTCTTCTTACGCTCTCTCTGGAGGTCTCGCTCAACCCGATCCAACCTATGACGGAGCTCAACCTGCTCAGGAGGAGGAACCCGTGGCGGCTGATGCTGAAATGGTGGCTGAGTAGGTACTTGATACCCATGTGCTGGATGTCCCATTCCCCAAGGGGTTCCATATGGTCCCTCAGGGTTTTGGGTATAGTAGTTTGCAGCCACTAGGTAGGGGTCGGCCTCGGCATAGTTATAATTATGGTATGCTGGCGGTCCATAAGGGTTGTAAGCTGCCGGAGCAGTATAAGCAGGTATTGGGTGGCCAAAACCCGGTGATGGCGGTACAATAGGTGCTGAATTCACCTCCGAAACTGGAACAGAAGGCCCCCCCATCTGTGGGACTCCATGAGTAGGCGGATAATGGCTACCGCTAGAGTGTTGAGGAGTGGTGATATGAACTCCCACTGGTCATACTGACATCCGCGGGCCAGTCCTCCTACGCCTCGGCGGTTCTGGAGGCTCTACATAAACTGGCGGCGGTGGAGGCGGTGGCGTGACTGCCTCGAAATGGGGATCCCCAGAGGGATCTTGTTGCTGCTGTTGCTGATGAGATGCTGAATGAGACGGTGTATGGTGAGACGGTGTATGGTGAGACGGTGTATGGTGAGATGGTGTATGGTGAGACGATGAGTGTTCAGATGGGGTATAATACCACTCACACCGTTCGAACCGTGCCATGTGACTATCCGGACCTTCGTAGGGTGGTCCGTGGTAAGATGAACCATCAGAGATTGAAAAAGGATGGTTCCGGGATCCAGTTGAAGCCTCGACGGGATCTGTGTCCTCGTCCATATCTTGATCACCAGAAAAGTGATCCTCCGGCCCTAGTGGGTTAAAGCCCACGTTTTCGGGTAGGTACTCTGCTGGGTTAAACTGACCCTGAAATACAGGAGTAGGGTCGCCGAAGAAATGTTGCGGGTTGTGGGGTTCGTTCTCTGACTGAGGCCCATAGGAGTCATGATATGGAGGCGTTGAGGCGTGCGAAAAAGATCGTCTGGCATCGTCTTCATAGGTCCTCCATAGCTCCCTCGTTTCGTCATTCCTTGTAGAAGAAGTTCGTCGATATGAAGGCCCTGCCTCATGGTCGTTAGGGGCACTAGCTGGCTCCTTTCCTCGACTACCTCGTCTAATTCTTGGCGGCATTATTGTACCTGTTAAAATACACAAGGTAATAACAAGGAAAAATAAAGGACAAAAATTTAATTAAATAAAAATTTGAACAATTTGGATTATTCCTAAGTTCTTTGTCTAGACTCGAAGATTTAGGAATGTGCAATTGTGTAACTGAGATTAAACACAAAAGGTTAGTGTTTAATTCACTCAGTGTTGGCTCTGATACCAACCTGTCACACCCCGAATTTCCACGTGTTACCGGTGGGCCCGGTAGGGGAGTATCGTGACGTGGTTGGCAACATAATAGTCAAACAACACAATATTAAATGCACAGCGGAAGCAAAGTATAGATTTAATTCAACCAAACGATATTGTAATATTAAGTATCACAAATAGTCGAATATAAATCCACAGGTAGATCCAAACAAAAGGAAAACAAATGTTCAACAGTTTATGACATCCAAGCTGGCGAGACTTAATGTGGATGCTAGGAGACAGGCCAGCCTATTTCGCGTAGTACCTGCACTTAACCTTTTTAAGAAAAATACGTCAGTTTACACTGGTAAATACAATCAACCGACTCATTTTGAAAAGAGTTTAAGAAAATGCATTTAAGGCACAAGGTACAAATAATATTTTATAACTTGGGATAATTATGTAAATATATAATACTTGTAAACGAATTACATGTTTCTTATGCGTTCAGTAGTCCGATCCTTAGACTGGATTAAAGATCAATAGACACACCACTTTATATAATGAGACACTGACAGGTGTACGCCTACACCTGAGTGCTAAGGTCGTGGCCATCTCGTAAGATGATGCCAGGGATATCCGGGACATGGTCATTAACCCCCCAAAGGCTTTAAGCAAACAAAACATTTCAAAACAGAGCATATCAATGATTTAACCTCTATTCGATTAAAGATTCAATGCTGGACCAAGCGGTATTCTATATACCGTACCCCAAGCCCGTATAGGGAAAATAAGTTAAAAGTATTTACCTGAGCAAGTATAGTTCAAAATCAGCAAGTGCAAGTATCTTTTACTGGTTCTCCTATTCTGGAACGAAGGTTTATAACAACCTATTAGAATCCTAACGGGTCTTTAGTTAAGCTTACGCTTAGACCAATTAGTTTTAAAGATACGGTTCGTACGCACGATTAAGCGAAGACCGGATAGAATGTGATTTAGACCCTACAAGTTTGAAGACTTGCTTAATATGGGTATATGATACACATTCTGGATTTTGAGACAAAACCGATAAGGTTTGACCCGTTTCGGCTAATTTATGTAAACTAGTTACATAAACCGAACCGAACGCGCATGAAGCGTAACGGGTATCCGTAAGAGTCCTAAACAGGTTTCCTAAGTTAACATGCCTTAAATAAGTTGTGATATCAGTAGGATATCACCCGTGACGCCCCAAACGAGTTTAATCTCTTAATAAGCCCCGTAGGGGTATTTTGGTCATTTTAAAGATTATAAAAGGATTTACTTAGTTTTCTGTGAACCGGGTCTGGTTACATCAGTAAAATGGTTTATTTAAACAGGTTATAACCTTTGATGTTAAGTCTTATGTGTCAAAACGTTTTTAAACATAAACTACGCGTATAATACGCGTATAACGCCGTTTTAAGCGACGTACGGTTTAAAATAGAATTCTGAGTTTCCAGGTCAGTTTAATAGGCTCAAAATACTATAATTATTATTTAAAATCAGTAGCAATTGGATTGGCGCCATTCGGACGTGTAAAACTCATTTTATGGCCGAAAAGGGCATTTTCGGTATTAACCGAATTAAGGCGCTAATCCTAGCTTAGGATCAGTTTAAAAATAATTAAAAATCTTCAAAAATCCCAAAATATTATATTACTTCAGTAAGTAAAAGATTTGGTGCCAAAAATTGGGCTTAGATAGGTTTTACGCTAATGGCGTCGTTTAATTAATAAAAGTGCCAATAATTACGTCATTAAGCATATCTCATAATCTAGACATACGATTGACATGAAACTTTACAGACATGCTTAATAATCAGTAATAAATATTATCACACTTTCATATTTCCAAAAATCTCGTTATACGGACATAAGGGCATTATGGTCATTATTAGGCATTTAACGGAAACGTCGGGTAGTTACGGATTCGGTTAGTATAAACGCAGAGGATTATACTAACATGTAACTAGGTCCTAATGGAACTTTAAGGCATGTCTAAACCTATAAGAATCGGGTCAGAACTGAGGTCAAAGCAAAAGTCAAACTTTTGCGTATCTCGGTTCCGAATCGGTTCTAAACATAAAGTTGTCGAATCAAACAAGCGTATACAAGTTTTTATACTTATTTTCAGTTGGTAAGAATAATAAAATAGTCTATACGCCATTTACATCGCTAATCATGCATTAAACCAAACATAACAATTCTGTTGACTTTTTCGGAAGAGGTTTGACTCGATAAACGACCTAGTTAGGATCCGAATTAGTGAGTGCCCTTTTAGGGGTTTATCAACCATATAAATACCAACTTATAACAACCTTTGATTCGACTAAACTCTGGACCGATTATTTATTATCGAAAAGTCAAACCGTATTTACGACGGTTTGATTTCTCGGCCATAAATTAAGTAGGAATGAACTAGAGAAGATCAAGGGTACTTACACAAGTCTTATGGATGTTTTGGAAAGCTTGGATCAGGTCTTGAGCTCTTGAAAATGTCCAGAAGATGATATGTGCATGTATGTGGAAAATGTGACATCTTATAACAACTTCAAACCTCATGGATGATCAACAACTAAGTCTAGGGATGTTACATTATCATCCACAAGTGTTCTATAGGCTAGAAACCATCCTAGGCAGCCCAAGGTTTCGAAAAACTAACATATAAGTCGGTTACACAGCAACAGGCAGCTGTCTGTTGGTTTTTCGCAACTGGGCACCCCCATACGCATCGTAGGTGTATAAGCCCTACGATGCGCAGAGCATCATACGATGCGCAGCAACATCCAGCCTACGATGCGCAAGCCTACAATCAGCCATCTTTAAATTGCAATTTAGTCCCTGGTCCCCCGTAACATCGCTTTCACATCCCAATCTTGCATATGAAGCTTTGTTATTTAACATATGGGGCTTTAAGACTTATACCCACTTTGTTAAGTCCTCGGGTAACTTTGTGATCACCCGAAAAGCCCTAAATTTCAACGTTGACACTTATAACCCTCGTACATGAATTTTGTCACAACTTGCTCATACGACATCGAAACTTCATGAAATTTTTGTGGTACATTCAAGTGAGCATAATTAATCGTTACAAAGCTTAGGGTTTGTCAAAAGGTCACTCAGAGGTATAACTTAAACATGTTGGCACATTTAACCCCTGTTGTTTGTAATCTCTCACTTTCTTTCACAATTCGCTTCGTATGATCCATGATCTATTCGTTTAAGGTTATAAACATCATGTGGGGTTATTGCAAAGTCTATTTATTCATTGTTGACACTTTGAACCCTTATAATTACACAGTTTCACTGTTTGTCAACTTTAGTCCTTCAAGAACATTCCTTCACACGTTCAAACCTATGACACGTGTCAACACCTTATAGGACGTAAATTTTCGGGGTGTTACAAATCAAGTGGATCAATGCACCTATCTCAAGATGAGTAGGAGAAACTTTAGTATACTTGTCCTTTACGTAGATGATATTCTATTGGCAAGTAATAGTTTAGACATGTTGCATGAGTCGAAGCGGTTACTCTCGCATAACTTCGACATGAAGGATCTCGGAGATGCTTCTTACGTCATTGGCATCGAAATTCACCGAGATAGACACAAAGAGATCTTAGGATTGTCTCAAAAGGCTTACATAGATCGTGTCCTCACACGTTATAACATGCAACAGTGCAAACCCTCCGTCGTTCCAGTAGTTAAGGGAGATGTTTTCGGTTCATTCCAATGTCTGGAAACATCGGGGCGCGACACTGAGCGAAACACATTGTGCAAGAGAAATCCATAACAACTAAATTACCGGATAGTTAATATTATGTCCCATACCATAACCCATCAAGAAAATTAATTATTACAGACATAGATATCTCTAGGCAAAACATTGTTCTGACAACTCAAAATAAATAAATTGTCTTTGTTTCTAGACTCTCCTACTTGATTCCATGAAAGCAAGCAACATCCTAGCATTCAAACACCTGTCACATACGTTAAAATAGAGGTCAATACACAGAGTGTAAAGGTGAGCATACAAGTTTAATAGTAATAATAGATTGCGAAAGCGTTTACGCATAACCAGCATGTAACATGTATAATGTGAAGCAAGTAGGTTATCGACAATTAAATATGCACAGACGTGACTGCGAGTTGTAGAATGCGTAACACATATCACCACCGTGACATGTGAGAAAAGCCCTTAATCCGATCGGATGGCCATTCGGTCGGTGAGCCACTCGTTTGGGATGGATGTGTTTGTGTATGATGGCTTTGAGGTTTTCGTTATAGCATTTTGAAAACAGAGAAGTATCTCTACCTTTCAGAGCCCGGTCGAATGGTTGTTCGATCGGATGGCGATCCGTCGGTCAGACATTCTCGGAGAACAAGTTCACAGCAGGATTGTCATTCGATCGGATGGTCTTCCGGCCGGATGGCAATCCGTTAGAAATTGATGATCTTTGAAAATTATGAATATGTTTAAGTGTTGAACTATAAGCCAATCCGATCGTATTGTCGTTCGATCGGATGGCAATCCGATTGAACGGTAGTCCGTTTGGGTGGCTGGTTCGTTTTGAAATTCGTTAAGTTTTGAAAGGTTTTGCGGTTTGATCGAGACGGTATGACAACATGTTAATCAATGGAAATCCCACCAAGTCCAGATTATCTGATCGGATGGGAATCACCCCAGTCCGAGCTGTTAACTATTCGTGACGGTTTGTTCATGTTTAAACCGAAATCAGTTGTCTCTTCGTTAGGTTTCAGATCTCAGACCGACACTTCACTAGTAAACGAGTAGAAGGCCTGAACGAGCTCAGATTCGCGTTCGGTTTTGAAGGCATTGAGTGTAAAAGAGTTGAAAGAAAGTTGTGAAACCATCTTTCAATCCTTCTATCCATGAAAATGTTTAGATCTATGTGAAAATAGTGTTGAATCATGTGGAAATCATGTAGATCTGAGTTTTTCTTGGTGGAATGATGTCAAAACTTGAAGTTCATAAGAACCCCATGATGACATCATCCTAGAACACCTCAAATCCGTTGATTTCATGGTTAAAAGTAGAGATTCAAAGGTGAAAATGATGAAGAAGTGTGTTTAGATCATAGATGTACAAGATTTGGGGAAGAAACTTACAAGAATCGTAAGAAATCGAAAGAGAAGTGGGCTTGAGCGTGCTGGTCGAGTGAGAGAGCTGTCACCTCACAAACTGTGATGTGGCAGGGATATTTATAGGGTTTCCAAAATAGGAAAGGTGCGCAGGTGCAACGGATCGGACGGCACATCGATCGGATGGCCATCCGATCGAATGGTCATCGGATGCTCATCCGTTCGGATGACCATTCGATTGAGTGGTCCAGCGAGTTAGGTTTCGGCGTTTCGTTTTGCGTGTTGAGCGTTGTGATGCGTTTTGAATGAGCGATGCGATAGTATTACCCATTAGTTACACAAATAACCTAACTATTATATCTAACATACAATCAATCATAAATAACTTGCATTTAGTATTTGCGATTAGATTGCGTTGCGATAGAATTGCGTTTGCGATGCGATTAATCACCTCAACATAAACATAACATGCACAAGTAACACATAATAGCACACACACGTAAAACAATATCCAGAACACATAATTCGAGTTGCGATGCGATAGCGATACGATTAGCGATAAGTCGATTAGCGATTAAACATGCGATTAGACCTCGATTTGTTATAGATACTCCACATAATACAACTAAAGCAAATAATTAATAGAATTCGATTACAAGTCAAGAAGCACAAATCAGTAATTAAGCAAGGAGTGACAGATCGCAATTAGCAATCTTTTCTTCCTTTGACTTTGACTTGTACTTTTACTTCAAAAAGTCGGGTTGTTATAAAAGATGACAAGAAATCCACTTCGGGCTATATCTTTATGTTAGCAGGCGGACCTATCTCATGGAAGAGTCATAAACAACAGTTGACCACAACTTCCACAATGATGGCAGAGTATATTGTTGTTTATAACGCAACCTGTCATGGAATGTTGCTTAGAAATCTGATCACTGGACTCAAAATCGTTAATTCCATTTCTAGACCATTGAAGCTTTATTGTGATAATTCAGTTGGAGCTGGTTTATATCTCGATACAAAATATCTGTTTGTACGTGAACGAGTTGAGGAAAATAATCTTTGTATCGAGTATATTAGTACTAAAGATATGCTTGCGGATCCGATGACTAAAGGTATCCCTCCTAAGGTTTACGAAGAACATGTTCGGAATATGGGATTTAGTAAAGACCTTATTTAAGCATATTGTACTAGCTTATGTTTTATGATTAATGAAATTTCCTCAGTTTGATTTTGTATGTCTCTTAGAATATGTTCAACCGGTATAATGGCATATAGACAAATAAAGTTACAAATCAAACAAAGGGCTTATGCGTATTTTGATCATAACGATTAGGTTTTAAATTAAGGCTATAGTATGATTAATGGGGGTCCTGAGTCGCATAATGATTCAACGGCTGTATTTCTCTGCTATATTACTTGTTTGAGGCTAAAATGAGTGTTAACTCCTGATCAGGCTTATCTAATACTCATAGTAAATGATTACTCGGCTAAGTGGGAGAATGTAAGATTAAATATATTATGTTTTAATATTTAATCTAGTAGCCATTATAATCATTTACATTATATAGATCAAAATATATAACAACCTATTAAATAATTAGTTGGTAATTGTTGATGGACCATATTACCCTTATTAACTAATTAGGTTTCCTCTTGGGTGCTTATATAAGGAGACTTATGTAGAGGTTCTAAGGTTTCCTCTCTCCATAGCCGAACTCCCTTATTCGGTGTCATCATTACCATCATCAGTTTGCACCCTAAGGAGGAACCAGATCATACTGACAAACATGTCGAACTCGATGGCATCATCTCTCACTGGATTCTCCTCTGCACTGTCTGCTGTAACAGGTATGTTTTCATGTTTTCCTTCATGTTTAAACAAAACTGATCCAACAGAAGTGCAATAGGGGTCGAGTGGAATAAGCTTATAGCTGCTACATTACATATCTTTTTCCAGAAATTTGAGATGGTGTTTAGAGAGATAAGGTGTTTAGAGAGGGGGGTGGATATTTATATTTTTTATTCATTTAAAATGTAAATTTAAAATAAAAGAATGAAATGACCAACATGTCCTTATGTGCCTTGTAGATGACCTAACTTAACGTTAAACTTAAGGGAGTTAGGGCTAAAGGACGTAACGTGTTAGGGTTTGCGAACATTAAGTATGATTCGCGTCAACTTTAAAGACAAAGGACATAGTTTGCAATCTGGTGTCGACATAAAGGACGCTTTTTTATAATTTGCACTTTATTTTATTAAAATTATCACTATTCTTCAGCAATTGCTTTAAAATTTTCTTAATTCATCAATTAACAATGTTTACATTAAATATATATGTTTTTATAATTTATTTATTTTCATTTGTTTGATTAAATTATTTACCATTTTTTTTTAATTTACAAAGAGTGAATTCCAAATTTGGTCCTTTATCTATATATCAAATTTCAAACGGTATCCTTTATCTTTAAAATTGACGAATTTAATACTTATCGTTTTAAAATCTTGCACAATATGTCCTTTAAACTTAACTCAGTTAATTTTAAATGTTAAGTAAAGGGTAATTTGGTCTTTCTATTTATTTAGTAAACAAACCGTTTTAATAAGTTTAATAATTAAAACAAAATGAATTATATATTGAGTTAATTACATAGTTAGTACTTGTGGTTTGCACAAAATAACATACTTAGGTACTAGTAGTTTAAAATCACCTTCTAGGGTATTAACTTTTCATTTTGTAACATTTGGAGGTATTAACATCTAGGGTATTAACATAGCTAGTCCCTGTGGTTTGCACAAAATAACATACTTAGGTATTAACAGAATGCGATCTTAAACCTACAAATAACGTTAATACCTCCAAACGTTACAAAATGAAAAGTTAATACCCTAGAATGTGATTTTAAACTATTAATACCTAAATATGTTACTTTGGGCAAACCATAGGGACTAACTATGTAATTAACTCTTATATATTAGAGTAAAATGCATGGATAGTCCTTGTGCTTTTGAAAAATAAAACCTATAGTTCCCAACTTTTGGAAATTACACCGGTGCTCCATGTGGTTTGACAGTTTATTACCCGTATAGTCCCTAGAGTGGATGACGGTTAGTTTTCTCCGTTAAGTGGATGTGAAATGACAAATTTACCCTTCATCTTCTCCACTCTATAAAAACAAAACAACCCCACCCACCCCCCACATTTCTCTCTGTTTCCCCCCACCATTAACCACCACCCACTTCCCACATCCCACCTACACCACAAGTAACCACCTTCACTCAAAAAACTATTTACACAAAAAATTCATAAAAACAACAATGTGTTCTCGTTAAAGATGATCAAGAAGAAGCATAAAAATGTAAACTTTTTCAAGTTTCAAGAATCTTTGAACAAAAGACTGACATACCCTCTTGCAATTGTTCTGGGATCTTTTTCAATTTTCTGAAATTCATCATTATCTTCATCATTGGGTCTGATCGCCAGAGATTCAAGGGCTCTTGTGACGTTAATTTCGTCGCTTATGTTGCCCATGTTGACTCGGGGTTATGTGACCCGACCCGAGATAATATGGTAAAGTGTTAAATTCTGCAGAGATTTGAGATTCCTTGGCTCGAGTAAGAACCGTTTGAACTCAGGGTCCATTTGACGTTCAAGCGCTTCATTATTTGGTGCGAAAATGGTGATGTTATGATGAGTGACTACTGGTTTAAGTGTTTGTAGAAGAAGAGCTTTTTCGAGTAGCTCTGATAGCTCTGTGTAGTGGGAATCCAGAAGAGCAACGAGAACTGAGTTGGAGCTTATCTGAGAGAAATGTGGGGGTGGGTGGGGTTGAAACAAAAAGAAAGGTGGGGGTGGGTGGGTTGTTTTGTTTTTATAGAGTGAAGAAGATGAAGGGTAAATTTGTCATTTCACATCCACTTAACAGAGAAAACTAACCGTCATCCACTCCAGGGACTATGCGAGTAACAAACTGTCGAACCACAGGAAGCACCGACGTAATTTCCAAAAGTTGGGGACTATAGATGTTATTTTACAAAACCACGGGGACTATCTGTCCATTTTACTCTATATATTATATTAATAAACATCTAAACACATATACTGTTTACAATCGAACAATTATATCTAAACAAAATGAATTATATATCTAATAAAAAACAATTATATCCTGCAAACAAAAAATCATCTTCAACCGAACCTAACCCATCAAACATCATCTTATTATCAACCCAATCCATTCCTTTCTCAACATTGTCTACAATCTTTGAAACACTTACCACAAAACTCACAGAAATGTAAGTATTCTGCTAGCAGTTCAACCGCATCAAGCTCCACGATATCTAAATCATTTTCAATTTTTTCAACTTGTTCTTCAACAACCTCTATTCTTGGAAACCCTAGGTCAACTTTATGAAACCCTAGGTCAACTGGATTGTTGAAATCGGTGAAATTGAGATCCGATTCGGTTAAGTTTTTGCACTGAAGATTAAGGTGGTGGCATTGATGATTGGTGAGAGAGCGAAACGATTAGTGAACGTTGACGTCTGGGTCATTTGAGCGGTGGAGATGACATTGTTGCTGGTGAGGGAGTTGGAGACGATGCAGTGAGAGTTTAAGAGGTTATGGAGCGATGGATGACCGTCGGGGTCGGTGTCAACGCCAGGATCCATGGTAACGGTGATGATGGCGAGTGGTTAATCGTGTCGGTGACAGATCGATCGAGAGTGACGAGTTTGTTGAGGGATCTTGGAAGAGGTGGGAATGGTGTTGTAGGGGTGGTGCGATGGTTTTGTGGGGATGGGAGTGGGTGATGGTGGCAGCAGGTGGTGGTGGGGGTTTGCCGAACATGTGTTTTAGAGAGAGAATATGTTTATATATATATATATATATATATATATATATATATATATTCATTTTGTTTTAAATATTAAAGTTATTAAAATGGTTTCTGAAATAAATAAACAAATAAAAGAGTAAAATGCACGAATAGTCCATGTGGTTTGTTAAAATTTCACCTATAGTCCCAAACTTTTTAAAATTACACTCTTAGTCCCTGTAGTTTAACAAGTTGTTACTCGGATAGTCCCTAGAGTGGATGGAGGTTAATTTTCTCTGTTAAGTCCATGTAAAATGACAAAACTACCCTTATATATAAATATAATACTTAAAAGATAAAAAGAAAATACAATTAATATTTATAATTTACGTGGGACCCACTTTTTAATTTAATACAAAACACCACACCACACACCTTCATCTTCCTCTTCTCCACCCATCGTCTCCACCGCCGGAATCATCTCCGGCAACGACCACCTCACCAGCACTACCGCCCACTAACACATCACCACCACCGGTTACATCACCACAACGGCCAGTCCATCACCGACAGTGAAGCATCACAACCGCACCACCACTATCGCCATCAATCACTGTCTCCTTCGTCTGATTTCGAACAATGACAAGTCCCTTTAACTGAAATCGAACCACCATCAACATCCTCCACCATCCTTAAATTTCCACAAACAACGTTTCCATTTCAACAACTTCAGATTCAATAAACACTTCAAAAAAAGTCAGTTACCAAATAAATCGAATTAAAATCCAAATCTATATAGAAAAAAAGACTTCAAAATCTGACTTCCTTTTAGCTTCTTCTCCCCCCCCCCCCTCTCTCTTATCTCTCTTTCTCTCTCTAGAATTTCGGTGCAATTTGAGCTATACACCTCACTGCAAAAAAAAGTTGTGTGCTCGGTACAACATCAGGTTCAGAATGCCGATCAAAGTCAATTGTTCCCCCTGACACTACGGCGAAATCTCAATCTACCATCGGCTACTGATACGAAACCTAATACGCAAACTGCAGAAAACGTTGCACAGGTTAATCGGACGGAGCTAGGGCTGATAAAACGGTTGAGAAGAGGTTTCGACAAATTACGGTTGCCTTAGATGTTCGAGATTGGACACACATCTGATGTGCTTATTGCATCTGAAGTGTTGTTTGTGGAAATTTATACGTGGAGGTTGTTGATGGTGGTGGAGGTGGTGGTGGAGGTGGTGGTGGCTGATCTTTGAAGAAGATGATGTGGGGATTAGGATTAGAGTAACTGAAGAAGATGAATAGAGTGGTGGACCCTATTTTAATTAGTTTTATATGTGTTTATATTAAGGGCATTTTTGTCATTTTATATGAACTTAACTAAGAAAACTAACTCCCATCTACTTTAGGGACGATCCGAGTAACAAACAAACAAACCACAGGGAGCATGAGTGTAATTTCTAAAAGTTTGGGACTATAGGTGAAATTTTAACAAACCACAGGGACTATCCGTGCATTTTACTCTAAATAAAAAGACAATGGTTACCCTTCACTTAACATTAAAATTTAACTTAGTTAGGCTCAAGAACATACCGTGCAAGATTTTGAAACGATAAGTAAAAACTCGTCAGTTTTAAAGATAAATGACACAGCCTGAAATTTGATATATAGATAAAGGACAAAACTTCCAATTCACTCTTTTATAAATAATGTAATTTTTATATTATATTTTTACACAGACCATTGGTGTGATCGAGTTACTTTTATCACTTTTACAATTATTATATGCTATTTGAACGAGATTTAAAACAAAATATGGAGAAAAATAAGCACACTAGTCGCGCGTTATGACGAGTGGTTTAAACATAGATAAAAAACATGTCGCAATGTTGTATTTTGATATGAGCGTATGTCGGACATTTTATAACACGTCTAAAATAACCAGTTACTTTAAAAATGACGTTACAAAATTCAAAATTTTATAGAAAATCATAATTTTAACCGACATATCGTAACACGCGGCCGGCGTGCTTTTTTTCCATAGTTTGTTGGAAATTTCGTTAGTATAACATATAATAAGGTGATAAAAAATAACTCGATAACACCAATGGTTTACATAAAACATTGTTTAAAAATTATACATATTATTTTCAAGTGTTCATGCATAGTAAAGTACTTTTTAATAATAATTTAATATTATCAATTGTATACTATTGTATACTAATTGTATACTAATAATAGATGAAGTGAATGAATAGTGTATTTGTTTTCAAGGTTATTTTTATATGTGTTATTTAGTGGTTTTTTACATATGTTATGTGGTTCTTTTATATATCTTATATAATTTGCGTTTGTTTTTTTTATGTAATTCACGTGTCAGTATTTTTTGATCATATCAAGATTCTTTTTCTCTATGGGTTGCTGTAACGAGTGTAGGTGACGTAACAAAACAAACCGATACCGATCAAATTCCCGCCTTGTTGGTATATTTTTGGTCATATCATGATTTTTTTTTTCTCTATTGGTTGCTATAACGAGTGTCGGTACCGTAATTAAACAAACTGATACCAACCCACCACGCAACGCGTGGATTTAATAACACTAGTTTTCTTTTATTATATAAATAATATTTTAATATTATTAGTTTCCTTTTATAATATATATAATTCACATATTTCTTTTATGTCCTTTTTTATATTATATAATATAAGATAAATGTATATTGCTATAAATATGGTTTTCGATTTCGATAATAGTTCATTTATATATATAATTCCATCTGTGGCGATAAATGAATGTCGGTAACAGCATCATGACGATCTAAATTGATTGATACCGTTCGAACATTGGTGTCGGTACCAATGATGTTTTATTATTTTCGGACATTGTAAAGCACACGTTGATTTTTATACCGAGTGCATGTATCGTACCGGTACCGTAACGAATCGAGCCAATACTCATCGAATGTTCGCGGTCACGTACCGCCGCAACGCGCGGAGAAATACCCTAGTTTATATTATTTGTACAAAAAACTAAATAATTTAATCAAACAAATGAAAATAAATAAAGGGTTATTGAATTTTAATAATCTTAAGTTTCACCTGTTGGCCGATAATAATCCCAACTTTAAAAATTTCCTCAAATAATCCCAACTTATAAAACTTTGGCCGCCATTGATCCTTTTCAAACATATAAGAATTTGGTCTCCTCAATAGATTCAATTACACCTAGAGACTCCTTAATTTATTTAAGTGCACCTATGTTAGAAAAAGATCAATGGCGGCCAAAGTTTTACAAGTTGGGATTATTGGAGAGAATTTTATTATCGGCCAACGGGTGAAACTTAGGATTATTAAAATCCAATAACCCATAAATAAATTATAAAAGTATATATTTTTATAAAAATATGTTAGTTAATGAACTACAATTTTTTAAAGAAATCGGTAAAACAATAGTGATAAATTTAATAAAATAAAAAATAAAAAGAAATAATGTAAAATAAATAAAAGAAGTAAATAAATTACAGATTATATCATTTATAAATAAACTTCAGATTATATCCTTTGAGAACATTGGTCTTTTCACCTTAAAGTTAACTGAAAAGTTAACATTTGTTAGCTTAAAGGACAAATAGAGTGCAAACTTTACAAAATAAAAGATATTTTGCGTGATTTTTAAAGACAAATGACAAAGAGTACAATTTAGTGTATAAATCATGGACGATTTGTATTATTTACTCTTTTCTATACGAGAGTGGCACTCCATTCAAACATACCATTTGTACGAATCCGATGATTTGTATTTCTTAGTTTCCCCAACCATTTGTTCACACATGCTAATAATATTGTGTTATTTTCTTCGTGACGCAAACAATTTTTGTTACAAACTAGTATCGAAGCCCATGCTTCGCGACGGGGTTGTAGGAGGGTTTTGCCGATAATGTATTATACCCTTATACAATTAGCAACTTGGGTTATGTCTTATTTGTCTAAAAGACGCACCTTTTAATTTATTCTACTCACACCCTTTCATAAGAGGTTTGTGCCAAACTTTAAGGGACACAACATTTCACAAATAGGTGTTTACAAGCCAAATAAAAGGCGCCCCTCTATTCGTTTTTAACATTCCAAATTACAAATGACATAAATATGTTAACTACTAATTTATACACAAAGCAATTGTCTACCCCATTTGCCAAAACCCTTTCTCGCAAAGAAAAGTTCTACAAAACAAACACCCTTTGAAAAAAAAAGCAACATCTTAAATCACAAACCAAAAGTTACATAAACCGAAGCCTGATCATCAAAATTTGCAAATAAAGAAAGATCAGACGCTTCACGCTTTCCGTCATGGTTGCATTGTACCCATCTGTGAATTTGTGATCGGAGGGTGGTATTGATAGATCGGCAAGTATCTGAATCGATTACACATGTTTTTGTTTGAAGGAATTGTAAGATCACCGACAACTTCACATAATTACTTTGTTTTGAATTGTGGATTGAAGAAGGGTTTTTTTTTCTTGATTATTATTTTAATTTAATCCGGATAGTGTTCGTGAGTTCGATAATTGTAGATAAAAACAGAGCAGTTATTTTGTATAACCTGTAAAAATAAATACATGTATGCGATAGGAGGATTCGTCCATGAATCCTAAGTGATAATCAAACGGTTGGAATGGTACAGAAACGGTGGTAAGTTAACGGATCAATCTATATGAATAAAAGGTGGTATTGATGATAAATAATTTGTTTGAATAAAAGGATTTAAACGGTGAAAAGACCGCAAAACTTTGTTATGCATAGCGACGACAGTAATAAATCGACGCGATTACGAATTGTTAAAGGCGATACAGTGAAGGACGGGGGTTGTTTCTATCTGGGTTTAATCGGAACGGTATGGTTGAATGTGAATCGTTAGTCCGTGAATAAACTGTCCGGATCTGGCCGTTGGCCATCGGATCGGTAAGTTTTAATTTCTTACTAATACTTCCTTTCCCTGAAAAAAACCATTAGATCCTTTTCGATTTCAATGGTGAAGTGAAGAATATGCAGGATTGAAAACGATGGTATTAAAGGCGGGGTTTGCTTGCAGATTTGCATTCCATTTGCCAAGAATATTAGATGACGGTGAAGATGAGGAAAAGGAGTAGTAAAATGAAAATTTTGGAAAGGTGAATATATGTAGATAACGATAATATGTAGAGAGGGCATATTATAATACAGAAGTTAAAATAATATGTAGGGTAAAATCAAACAAGCTATAAGATCATGGATTATTTTAAATATTATACATATTATAATACAGAAGTTAAAATAAATTAAGTAATCAAATATTTTAGAAGTATAAAATATTCGTTCTAAAAGTTAAACAATTCTTTTGTTGGTAAAGAACAAAGACTCGGGGTTTGAGAGGAGGATGTGAAATAAAAATAAAAAAATGTGTTGAAAAATGTTAATAGCTAAATTGTAATTCTTATAATACTATTTTGCACTAACCTTTTTAATTGTATCTAAAATATATGTTAGTTCAATCGAGCCGGGTCTCACTGGAAGCAGCATCTTACTCTTCTCAGACCCTACCTTAGCTTTACTATTGATGGGATTTAGTGAGTATAATGATGATATATGTAAGTTCAAATCAAATAATACATATATATAAAGTAATTTCTCAATTCCAAGACTACATAATTATCTAAGATCTATATAATTACAAAAAGCATTGTTTCAGAAAATAAAATCTGCAATGTATATCCAAACCATTATTATTACTTGATGATATAATTCTAATAATCAAGTAATACTAATGAGGATATAATTATTTATATACTATTTAATTTTACAAATGAGACTTTTGTCATCACAAACATTCAAAACAATAATATCTTAAAACGTTTTCTTTCTTTTGGAGTAAAATGCTACAGTGTGTTGTTATAGACTAGGAATAAAGCCAAAATAAAAATAAAAAAACTTTTGCATATACTTAAGAATTTTCACATATCATATATAGTGATACAAACAGTCATAATCAGCATCCCGCCGCAACGCGCGGGTTGACGTCAACTAGTTTATTACATGATATATCAATAAGTTATTATAGACCATGCAGACTATAATCTAAATAGCGGTAAAATAAACAATCAACACAGTTAAGTAAACATATCTAGAGTTAAAAATTAGTTTTAACTATGATAAGGTATATAAAAAATAAACATTAAATTTGTTACCTTGTATATTGAAAGGTTAATATAGATCATATAGTCTTTAATTTAACGAAGGTAAAGATAAGCAAGCAACATAAATAAGTTACATAAATAATAAGTAAAATAAAAAAAGAATCAAAATTATAAGAAAAGATTAAAAAAACAATTGTTTGTTAAAGAAATAAGTTTATTAAATTTCAAGGACCGTATGATAAAGCTATTAAAGTTCAGGGTTAAAACATAAATAATTTATAAAAAAGAATTATTATTAAACTTATGTATGATAAATCTATTAAAATTCACCGGTATACATAAATCGTTTATAAAAAAATATTAGAGCTCAGAGGTCGTTTGATAACTTTATTAAAGTTCTCGAAATGTAAATCAAATAAAAATAGACAACGATATTGTAGCTCTATAGTTATAAATTGAAGTTAAAATGGAACAAATAAGTATTTACTAGTGTTCACAATTGGTTTTGTTAATATCATGTGGAGTCTTTTGAGTATTCTCTAATGCTACATGGTGTGTTATAAATCCTCTAGGGGCTTTATCACGCCACGTAAGCGTCACGTAGATTTTGAGATAAAAATGACGCCTCCTTTAACATTGATGGTGTGGGATAAAGCCCCACTAGCGCCCCCTTTAACAATTATGTTGACCAAATGCCTCGATCCACCCAAACTTCGTCCGTTAACGTGCTGGCAGGGCTTCGATAGCGCCCCCTGTTTAACGGTGGTGGTGTAGTTGATGGCGCCCCGAGACGCTAATGACGCCTCCTTTAACATTGATGGTGTGGGATAAAGCCCCACTAGCGCCCCCTTTAACAATTATGTTGACCAAATGCCTCGATCCACCCAAACTTCGTCCGTTAACGTGCCGGCAGGGCTTCGATAGCGCCCCCTGTTTAACGGTGGTGGTGTGGTTGATGGCGCCCCGAGACGCTATAATGGGTGAGATGGCGGGGTGGCGCGATGCCATACCCTGTGGCCTAAGCATACTTGTTGAGGCTTATTAGTACATGTTAGGGATGAGCAAAAGTAGGTACCCGTTTTGGGGATTTTCGGTACCGATTAGTACCGAGTTCATCCCTAGTACATGTTATGGACTCTATGATACTATGTGGTTCTTTTTCTATTTTGACCGAGTTTACTCCTAATTTGGGTACAGATATGATTTTGGATATGCGATTTAGGCTCATAATTCTAGTACACCAAGAGTGATCAAATTGGTGTGGTATCAAAAGAGTACATCAAAAGGCAACTCAACACATTTTGCGGAATGAATTTAAACTTAACTTTGGCCTTTTCATATGTGTAAGAAACAATGATAACTTGGTTTAGGCCCTTTCATATGTATGAAACAATGACTTCATTTAGTAGTTTTAACCATGTCGTCATCTAGCCCGTTGTCTACCAAAGTATGAAAGAAAAGTTGAACGGAGAGTGGAAAGTAGATGTGAACACTTTGTTACTTTGTCTAACAAAGTGTGAAAGAAAAGTTAAATGAAGAGTGAGAAAGTAGATGTGAACACTAATAGTTAGGAACGACAATTTCTAACACGAGCGAAACAAATATGAAAATAATCTTGTTTTGGACAACTAATATAACTCATTTTATTAGACAAGCCAATCCAAACACAACTTGATTAGTAGTTGGGTTACCCAAATAACACACCTATTTAATAGCCTATTAACCCATAACAAGACAAAGCTTATGTTTACATTCTAGAAGAAGTTATTTAAAAAGTGTTAAATATTTAAAGTGAGATTTTGATTTTGATTTTTAGTTATTTCCTCTATCTATTAAATTTCAATGATAAAATTATTTTTTCTCTTCGGACTATTACCACCTCTTATATTGAAAGCTTTATTTAGTAGTTCTAACCACCGTTCAAAAAAAAAAAAAAAAATACAACCCAAACACAACATGATTTATTGTGGGTCCAACATGAGACAGATATTTGGTTGATTGAATTGTTTAATCAAATTTGAAACACCTACTTATCGTATGTATTAATATTTCAACTTTTGTGTTTAATTATTATTTGAAGGATACGGCTGACTTGTCATAATCTAACATGGGATTCACATGCCAAGCAGGCGGTCAACTCTCTGCATTCTTTATTGATTCAATAATTGCCAATCTAACTATGTACTCTTTTTAACGTCCAACGAATAAAAGTCCGATTATCCAGAGTAATCTAATAGTAAAAGACGATCCTACACATCCGTGATCACAAATAGTGTTAGGTAGTTCAAGCCCACCATCTCTAGTTTTAGAGGACACTCGCTGTCTGAAGGTCCACTATGATAAAACCCGACTGGGATCTAAGCCCAAATCTTTACTTTCCCTCTGATGCCAGTTAAGTATAGCTCATTGGCTATCTAAGGGGCTGTTTGGCAACATCTGAATCAATAAGTGCTGAATGAATAAGAGGTCTGAATGGGTAAGAGGCTCTGAACCAATAAGTGCTGAACCAGTAAAGTGCTGTTTGGTTACACATCTGAATGACTGTGTAAAATTACATTTTTACCCCTAAAAAAAAAAAAAAAAACTCGAGAGATATTTTGTCCCACTAACCATAAAGAACCCATCACCACCATATTTTATAAACTCTACCCCTTTCACTTCTCTCTCCTTTCAACATAATCTAACCAAGCATCAGTCAAATACTTTTGTTCCAAATTAAAATCTATATGTTTATCATTCTCTTTCATTTGGGTTTCAAATCGGAGCAAATCTGTACATTTTTGGGTTTCAAATCGGAGCAAATCTGTACATCCGGGTTTTAGAATCTGAACAACTCTGAACAATTTTACGATGCCGTAAGGAGGCGATGTTGGTGATGACGGGTGGGTGAGGATGTGAAGGTGGATATGGTGATAGCGTTTATGGTGGTTCTAGTTCAGGCGAGTGGATGAAGAATCTAGTGTGTTCAAATCAAAAAGAGGTTTTCTTTCTGGAACAACCATACGACGTCGGGAAGGCTGCGACGGTGGAGGAGGGCCGACGTGGTGGAGGGCGGCAGAGTGGTGGAGGAGAGGAGAGGGGAGGGGAGGGGAGGAGATGATGGTATCGCTGTGTAATGAGAACAGCAGTTGTTTCTTTTGTTAGGGCAAGGGGCATGAGTGTCAAACATTTCATTCAGCATACAAAAGTAGCTGAATCATTCAGAGCTGAATGGTTCAGTTAAGAGGTGAAAGTTTTGTGAACCAAACAGCCTATACATCTGACCGATTCAGAGGTAGGCTCTGAATGGATTCATTCAGATGCAAACAAACAGGCCCTAAGTCCTACTTGATTTAGTTTTTACATATTCACCCTTTCAAAATCAGTTTTATTTATCGATTCTCAGTGACAAAGTTGACGATGATAACGATTGAAAGAAACATTATATAAAGTACTTGAAATAAAGACATACATCTAAAATCTTGTTGATCTTTGCTTCTCCAAAACTAGAAGTAAAACCAAACCAACGGATGTATTTCGAACTTATCATATGGTCCTGATTTACGTTGTCGTTCTCTATATTTCCAAACATTACTTTTAGAAAGAAAAAAAAAATATCGTTTTCAGGCTATAATTCATTCATCAACAAACCACAAGAGTTGGGGTCTAAATTATTTGGACCAATTATTGGGACCTATATAGATGTGAAGTTTTGTGGGAGGGTGTTGCTATTTACACTATACTCTACAACACCCTACTCTATAAAGTAATTAAATAGTCTATTAAATGTGATTATCATTTTTAACTATAGTTCTCAATAAATGCAACCAGTCTTTTTCTATTATTTATTTAATAATTATCAGGTACTTCTTAAATGCAATCAGCTATATATATATTTCCTTTTTTTTAATCTTTTTTATTTCTTTTCATAATAAAGATCCACCATTTATAAAAACAATTAGTAATGAAAATCAAAACGGACACTGGAAATAAATAAGGGTATTTTTAAATGATTTGTATACAGTTATTCAAATATAACTAAAAAAAATCTAATTATCAGGTTTTTTTTTTTTTTTTTTGAATTTTCAATAGAAATGTTAGTTTAATCTAATTAAAAAAAATCTTATATAGAGAACATAAACAATCTTAAAATAAATAAAAAAACTAGTACCATTTTAACTAAAAATAAATAATTATAAATATTAAATCCTTAAATGGATTTGTTTTGTTAATTTAACATAAAATTAAACTATAAAAGGTGTAAAATAAATAAAAAAACCAGGACCATTTTAAATAAAAATAAAAAATCGTAAAAGTTAAATCCTTAAATGGATTAAAATGTAATTAAGGAGACCAAATTAATGCTATGATTATTGATGTAAACTAAATTTATAGTCAAACATGATTAAATTTAATTGAATGTTGATTGGTTGTTTTAGTAAAATCTATTTAATGCACTAGAGTATGGTGTAAATGGAAATTAGAGTAGGGTGTATTTAGAATAACCTTTGTGGGATCAATGTAACATTATTATGTGAATGGCGCATAACCAATCATCCTTACAAAACATTGACCTAAAATAAAGGGGTGTGAAATATGCACATGGAATATTAAATGGTTAGTCTATTTAAACATAAAAGTGAGTCGAGGATGGGTGGATTTTAGTGTTAAAGATTTACATTTGTGTTTGTATTCTTGTTTTAGGGTGGGCGGAGTGGGTTCGGTGAGTGGCTCAGAGAGAAAGGTTTACCGTGTGGTGAAGTGGTGCCGGCCCAGTTTCGATGATCGGTGAGTGGCTTGGGCAGTGACTACTCCCCGAGTCGGGGAAGAGAAGTGATGGAGGAGAGAGAGGGGGTTAATGGTGGGCCCTACCATTTTTCAACCAATCACATTTAAAAAAAAATTGTTTACCACTCTCTATGTGTTTGACCATTGCTAGTGATTGAGTGCAAAATGAGGAGTGGAGTGAGGAGTTGACATGACATGATATTATTGGTTAGAAAAAATAAGTTAAACACTCACCATTTTTAAAATCACGTAAATGTTAATCATAGTAACTTTTGATAGAAATACACCGTTATAAGAGGAGGAAGCAAAGAGGTTAGGAGCCCGAGGCGAACGGCCCCTTTGTTTTCTAGCTTAGAATTTCAAAATCCGCTCATGTTGAGAGCATTCACATATCATTCTTTATTCTTACCTTTATAATTTAACTAAAAATCACAACTTCTTAAAGGTATCTCTTATTTTTTAAAACCCTGTCACATCCCATTCTTTATCAATAAAATTTTATTTTAATGTTTCTTAAATATACGAACTCACTTTAGTTTTCATTAAAACTATATGAGTAAAGTATAAGGATTTGAAATGAGATGGAGTTGTATTTTTAGATAATTTTTTTTTTAAATTTCATGGTTATTCGTTTAAGTGCGTATAAGGAATGGGATACGAATGCTCCGAGGGGGTTAGATGACCAAGGGTCACTCGTCAATTTTTTGTTATAAAAATCTAAAGTTTCTTTTTAGAACAAAAAAAAAGGTAAATTACTTTTTGAGTTCTGTGTTTTAGTGGTTTTAACTAGTTGAGTCCAAAAGCAAAAAGTTTAATGACCTGAGTCCCTATAAGCATTTTCTTTAACCATTTGAGTCCAATTTTTTGGACTCAAATCGTTATAAAATGAACAAAATTGGACTCAAAACGTTATAAAATAAATGGCTAGGGACTCAGGGCGTTAAACTTTTTGATTTTAGACTCAGGTGGTTAAAACCTCTAAAACACGGGGACTCAAAAAGTAATTTACTAAAAAAAATATAGGCCTTACCTCTTAATTATGACTGCTACAGAATTAAATTTGTAAGAACTCTTGATAAAGAAGTTTTGTTTTAGCTACTAGTCATTGTCTCATTGATTAGTAAAAAGTTACAAATATGTTGTTATTTTACGTAATTAACTATAACATCTGAAAGAAAAAAATTAACATTTTAATATGTCTAGTTTGGTGAAATTTAATCACCAATAAAATATATGAATTATCCTTTTTTTTTTCGAACAGCTGCTTCATATAAAAATAAAAATTGAGATATTCTACAAAAGGATTTTTAGAAGTAAGAAATGAAGAAAGACACAATGAATCGCACAAAATGACATAACGTCGAGAAAAATATACACAAACAATGCCAAAAACTATAACACAATGTCGAGAAAAAATACACAATGAGCCGCAAAAAAAGACATAATGACGCAAATATAGAAATATCTATCTACTATACTAAAAGAATACATCTTAGCCACATGTCATGTTTTTAGCCAATCATTTTGATGAGGTGTACAACCTCTTAGGCAAGATAATAGAAGTTTGAGCGGGAATACTTTTCTCCTCTTTTCTTTCACGCGGCCCCTCTTTCTTCTCACATACGCTTCCCTTTTTTCTTTTATCCCGCACATTAACCCTAATTCTTTCCCATTTTCTTTCATCAGCCACATCCACAAACCCTAATACTACAACAAGTTCTTCCCAGCAAATTGACGATTCAGTCTCACAAATCCAAGAACGAGATATGTTTCTCATGTTCACCAGTGATATTCCCAGGTATGTTTACTTGATCTTTCAATCCGAGATTCCTTTGTTTAATGAATCGTGGATTTGTATTTGCTAGATGAGATTTTTTTATGTGTTCTTCTGTTTCATCTATTTGTTGTTTTTGTTGTTCGAAAATCCGTATTTTGTTGTTTATTTTAAAGATTATAAACCCTAATTGTGTGTTGTTTGAAAATCCCCATTTTGATAGTCATTTAGGAAAGTTGTTAATCAATTTTTTTATTTTTGACTTTTGGTTGGTAGTAGTCATATATGTTACTGCCTTTAATGGTCTAGAGTGAAGTTTTTTTTTTTTTTTTTTTTTTTTTTTTGCCAGTTTTGAGATTTTTTTAACATGACAATGGGTTACCTCAATCTATATATAATAAAATCTAAACTGAATGAACAGTAATCACTTTATTATTTATTTTTTGATTTTTTATTTTTAAATTAAAATTAGAATAGAATAAAGAGATGATCAAATGTTATCGGGTATAGGTACCGGTCTCAAATTTACCAAACCGGTGTATTTTCGGTACCGGTAGGTATTCACCGGTTTTTACCCTCAAATACCGGTGCCGTACCAGTACCGACCGGTACCGAACCGTACCATACTAGGTATATTCGGTACCGGTACCCACTTTTGGGGATTTCGGTAACGGTATTTTCGGTACCGGTTGGTACCGAACTCATCAAATCCTGTAGCAACGCAGCAATGCAAGTAATTGCACCATTTAGATTAATTTTTATACACACAGTAAGTAAACTGTATTTCATTTGAATGAGGTTTTATATATACAACTACTTATTTTGCTTTCTTTTTTGTCTTTTTCTGTAATGAATGACTTGTAGCATGTAAAATTAACTTGGATATTTAGAATATTGATGAGCAAATCGTATCAAATCCTGTAAACGAACCGGTATCGTATCGGTACCAAATTTACTATACCAAATCATTTTCGTTACCAATTTGGTACCAACCTTTTGGCGTTTTCAGAATCGTTACTTTCGGTTCGACACCAGTCTAGCACCATACCTGTATTTATTGATTTTTACCTTCACATACTATACCGTATTGTACTGATCATTTTCGGTGCCGGTACCTAATTTCGATGATTTTCCTGATCGGTACTTTCGTTGCCGTTACCGGTACCGAGCTCATCCATATTTTAACGTGTTAGCACCGTAATAACTGAACTGAAAACAACCGAATTTCCAACGTGTAGGACATGTGGGTCCTATTATTATATATTAGGTTATTTAAAATCGTTTTTTTATGACTAAGTGATTATCCTTACCACGTCATTTTATTTATGTTTTTATATTCGGTATCTGTTTGCCGTTACTGACACGCCTTTTGTAGTTATTGGGTCCCGCCGCAACGCGCGGGCGGAAAATAACTAGTGTTAGGTTTAAATACATATTCATGAATTTATTGTTTTGCCTTTCAACAGTATTTTGTTCATCCTAAATATGTGAATCGACAATTAATTGAAGTTATTATTTGCAACATTATAATCATTTGTTAATATTTGGATCTATGTATATCTACCTTTGCATACTTTGGGGATACTTTTATTTATGCATTTTGATGTGAAACGGTATTATGTGGATAACATATGGTTAGGTTTCAACAAAAAACTTTCATGTTTTATAATGTGTTAGGTGGCCATAAGAGTTTTTATTTGTATTTTTTGTTGCTTATGAACTATTGGCATTCCGTTTTAATGTTGTTTTTTTGATGTATTTGTTTATGCATATGTATATATGTATAGATTGGTTGCTCTTTTGATTACATTAATTTTAACAAGGTACTCTTCTTTGTCTTGAACAACCATGGTTCTAGGCTTTGTGAAGATTATTTTGGAAGCTTCAAAGTCTGAGCTGGTAATATCGGTTAAAACTCTAATATTTGTTCTGTCATACATTATACATAGATTAATTTGTAAATTACTATAAACAAAACAAGCTATTCAACTACAGTTATAGTTTCGCTAATTAAATATAATGAAAATGCAAATGAAAATATAATGTTTTGACTAATTATATTTTTGGATGTTGGTAGGTCATGCAAGGGTTATGGGACCAGAAGACAATGCGCTCTAGGGGATTTGGATTTGTTTCATTTTGGGAACCAACAAGTAAGCGAAATACATGTTGGACTGAAAAGTCCTTTATGCCCACCCTACCATTTAAGATACTAAGTATAGTTCGTTTTTCTATTTCATTAACATGATTCCCAAAGTGCAATTAGTGATGTGAATGATTAGACATTAGATTTTTCTTCTTTATTGAAGATTTTTTATATATTACTTCTTTTATTAAGATGAATATCTTGGATTTTCATGTTTCGTAATTTGGTTTGAGATTATAGTGTAGGAAATTGGATCAGAAGTAGGAAAATTTAATGCAACTGGGCAGCAAAGGTGCTGGATCAGTTGACAAACAGATGGTAGATACTAATAGTATTGTCTATTCGATTAATAGAATATCATGTTAGCTTATTACAACTTAATATCCATTTTTACTCTTTTTAAAATATCATATGGATGTTATTATTAATATTTCCATTTTTATATTGGATTGCATGTGCAGAACATGGTCAGCAAACGGCGATAAAGATGCTTCCAAAAATAATGTTCAACACACAGCTGTTTATGTTGGACTCACGAGGTTAGCATTTTTCTTCCATTTCAAATTCTGTAGAAGTTCATTTCAGTTAGGTTAGTAGTCACTTAATAGTAATCATGTTTCACCTTTATTCCACCTAGGTGCTTAAAACATGTTTCAAAAAGGTGTAACCAAAGTTTCAATTTTTAGACAATGTTCTAAATTTTATAGAAAATATGTCTTGGCAACCTTTGTAATGTGCTGAGATGGCCTGTTGTCTTACATAGCTAATACAATATTACATTTTATATAATAGCTGAGTATGTAATATTGGTGAGGTGGATTTGATATGACTTGCAGATGGGAAACTGACTCCAACCGAGCTTCGAAATGAGGATGGTACACTTCGCCAATACTCAAAACGACTTTGAAGATGGACGACTTGCAGGTACATTTCATTTTGTATATAGATTGTTGTTTATTTGGTAAAACATATTTCTACTGCTTTTTTCTGTAAATTTTGATGATTTTGGTGATCTGGATGAACTATTAGTCGAGTTACGGTTACGTGTGTTGTTAATTGTTGTTTTTTTCTAGAATATATCCCGTTTGTGTGATGTTAATTGAGGGTTTATGTAAGATCCTATGATAATTATGTTGTTTGTGAACTGAATTTAGGTTGTGTGTTGTGAATCAGAAGTGTTTGCGTTAGATCTGTGAGTTTAGTTGTAATCAGAATAGAGTGTTGGTAGTTTTTGCTTTAGTTTAACCTCTACTGCAGTTTATTGTGATTTTTAGCTGTTCAATTGCAGTGGATCTGAATATTAAGAAATAGTGTAGGTTTACCTCTTTAAGCAGTTTAGAGAATTATAGCAAATGCTATGTCGGTTTCTGTTCTTTACTTTCAGTTAGAGCACATGTAACCAATGTTCGGTTTCCATGACCCTCTTAAATTTCTATAAAGTCCCATTTGGCCTTGAATCGGTATGTTTTCTATAACCTTGCTCTAAATCTTATAGCTTTATTTAACATCTTTATTACATTAATCCAATAAAAGTTGTTTTATGACCCAATGATGAACTCATGTTAAAATAGAAATACAGAAGGCGAAAAAGTAGTTATGGCTTGACCATATGAGACCTCCAACTGAAGAAGAAATAGCAAACAAAGCTAGAATTTCCGTGGAGAGATACCGTGATGTAACAAAGACATCGAGACCCATTCTTTCTCTCAACCGAAAAAATTCAGTCACACAGGAAGAATTTATTAACTCATTTGTAGAGGATGATGGCGATGAGAGACGGCAACCTGCTCTTCTCAGGCTCACACTCGATGATGTGGTAAATTCCCTCAACTTTTTCATATTCTCCAAAAATCCAATGATTTCAAGAGAGTTGCAATAATTTGGTGATGAATCTATGCAACTTGATTCCTTGAAACCAAAGGAAAGCTTGGTGATCAGACAAAGATATGGGCTGGATGGTAAAGGGAATAGAACACTGGGAGAGATCACAGGTAACTTGAATATATCAAGGAAAGGGAAATGGTTAGGACTTAGGAGTATGAAGTGAAGACTCTGATGAAGCTCAAACACCCAGCACGAGTTGAGTATCTACGTCACTATCTCTTGTGAATCATCTTCATTCGCTTACTTTTCTATGTGGATATACTTTATTATAGTTATGAGCTAAAAATTGTAGTTCCAAGTCACACCTGTACTTATATGTAACTATACAGTAAAGGAAAGTCTGATTATAGTAATATTGGGTATGTTGGGCTTGATGTGCACTATCAGTTCATGTTATGGGGCTGGGTTCGAATAAAAAAGGCTGCTGAACAAACAAATGGTATTAATAGAGGGAAAATGTTATGGGGCTGGGTTCAAGTAATATATGTATATGTATTTACATGTAGTTTATGTGTCAAGTTTTTTTGACTTCTTATTGGTTTATTTTTAGATTTTATAACAGGCATGATGAGTTCTCTACAAGGTCCCGTTGTTTGCCCTTCTATACATACGAAGCAAGGAGTTATTAATGAGGTAAGTGTAGGTAATGAGTCTTAAACAAAGGCTAAAGCTAATACATCCAGGTATTATTTTTTTGTGTAGAAGCACTATATAAACAATCTCCAATCATTAGAGTCATTCTTTTGGTGTAGTTTTGTAGAGAATATTTAGCATTGTTCGTATATTGATATGTGGGTACATGTTATAATCCAAAGCATGAGGTGCATCAATGTGAATTAATAAGGAGATGTGGTGAATATGTGAACGTTAATTTAAGATAATGTTCTTAATCTGAGTGTAGGCTTCTTAAGTTTTGGGTGTTATTATTTCATACAAATAACCATTTTGATATGCTTGATTTTCAAGAAAAACTCAAGTTAAAAGATGAGTAGCTATCTTTTGAAGATAAGAGTACTGAAGGAATGACCCGGTAGCAAAAATATTCTTGGTAACATCATAGCTTTGGAAATTTTAGATTCACGATTTAGAAATTTTAGTGTATTTAGTAAAATTTACTTGATCATTATAAAAAATAATAAAAATATTAATAAATAATTTTATAAACTGTCAAGTTGAGATAATAGAATAAGATCATGATATTAATGTGATAAATTGTTAACTTTAGTAAAATGATTTTAATATTTTAATAGTTTGACCAAAGTTCGCCGATATAAATCCCTTCTAGAACCTACATGGAGGAGTTTGATGACAATGGATTCTTTAACAATCATGTTTGATGTAATATTTCGTTTATTTCAAAATTTTATTTACAGACTCATCAACAATATAATTGATAATGTGTAACTCGTGTATCACACGGGTACATTCCTCCATCACGCCTTGAGAATAACTCAAAAACTTTACAAAGCCTTGATCATTGTTACATTAAATTTGTCTTAACAACTCCATGTTATGCAGATGATGCTATTTACGCTACCAACAAGAAACGGTACCCAAATTGAGGTCGTTAGCAGACATCAACATCTTTTATGTACCTTTATTTTGGATAAAAAAAATACATTTTTACAATGATTGCCAGTTGTAAGATTTATGTACTTGGTTTTTAATGTTATTGGATAATCATTAATGTGTAAACAAATATCAACGACAGCGAAAATCATGTTTCTGCCGGAACCACACATGTTAATTACATTGTAAAATTATATTTTTGAATGAAGATATTTTAACGTTTATAAAACCATAATATTTTTGTTAACGGTGATAATAAAAATATTTTCTTTTAGCAACCCGTGTAATACACGGGTTCTTAAACTAGTACAATGATAAATAAAAGACATAACGTAATAAACAAAAAATCTAAAATCTACAACCTATAAATCCAAAAGTGAAAAAACCTAAAATCTCACATCATAAGTTCGATGAGACGGTTCCAATCTCGCTTAAATGAGATCAATCGAAGTCCGTTTGATACCCTTTATACAACTTCTTGTTTTTTGGAGCTTATGTATTTGATCCTAAAGTATATAAATATAGAAAGGAGAAACCAGCCAGGGGCTGAATACAACAGATGACCAGACACGATTACCAAAATTGGGCAATATAGAAATCTAACCAAGGCTCCCAAACAAGGGCTTTTAATTTTGACCACTTCTTTAACCACACAAACGCTTCCTTCTTGATGCTCTCCACCATGACCCGAATAGGAACCGAGTTGCTATTGAATTTCTTATCGTTTCTACAGATCCAAATTCTCCACATTGCAAGACCACAATAAAAAGTTGTGTACTATAATATTAGTAAGGGGCTGTATGTTTAGTTCTTAACGAGGCACTTAATGGTTCAGACCTCTTACTGGTTAAGTACATAATGGTTCAGACTGTTTGTTTCGCGAGCAGATGTCTAAATGGTTCAGACATTTGCCTCTGAATGGTTAAGCATTATACTAAGTCTAAATGGCTAAAACCTATATGTTAAATAATCAAAGATTGAATCAATATTATTGAATGATTAGGTTACAATTATATAAATATAGAAAGGAGAAACCAGCCAGGGGCTGAATACAACAGATGACCAGACACGATTACCAAAATTGGGCAATATAGAAATCTAACCAAGGCTCCCAAACAAGGGCTTTTAATTTTGACCACTTCTTTAACCACACAAACGCTTTCTCCTTGATGCTCTCCACCATGACCCGAATAGAAACCGAGTTGCTATTGAATTTCTTATCGTTTCTACAGATCCAAATTCTCCACATTGCAAGACCACAATAAAAAGTTTTGTACTATAATATTAGTAAGGGGTTGTATGTTTAGTTCTTAACGAGGCACTTAATGGTTCAGACCTCTTACTGGTTAAGTACATAATGGTTCATACTGTTTGTTTCGCGAGCAGATGTCTAAATGGTTCAGACATTTGCCTCTGAATGGTTAAGCATTATACTAAGTCTAAATGGCTAAAACCTATATGTTAAATAATCAAAGATTGAATCAATATTATTGAATGATTAGGTTACAATATATATAAATCATAATAAAACCCTAACAACCTAATGGGCCCTTGGGCTCATACTAATCTAACAAACTCTAATATCTAATACTCCGACGCAGTTCGAGCGGAGGAAACCAAAAGCTTGGACTGGGAAAACATAAAAACAATAATAATAAGATAAACGATAAACATGCTTCGACCGATTCAAGAATTCAAACTTTTGTTAACAAATCCGTATTTTGTTTGATTTTGCCATTTGAAGATACATGTCCGAGTCCGGACATAATCATTAGGGACGAACCGAACCACGCCTAGACGGACATCTTGAAGATGTCTGTTCCCTCATCGCCGAGGACGAACACCCATTCAAGTGCGTCCAGCCGAATGACGTCATGCCAGTTGACTACTACAAATACCCCATCAAGTACAAGGCCAAATACGATTTTCTGAACCTTCGTCCTTACTTTCTCTCTCTACTCTCTCTCTCTACCAATACTTATCCTCACGCCGGAGGGTGGTCGCAGAGGGGCCCTCCCATCTCTGCGGCGAGCCTAACGGTTCTCTGTTTTGCAGGAAGAATCTCCAAGCTCAACACAAGATCCAAACCCTCGTTTACAGGCTCCGGCCTAGAATCGGTTCTTTGGATCTTCAATTGGCGCCATCCGATTTCACAGCTCACGGTCCTTCACTTTGGTGAATTTCTTGAGCAACGAACTGATCTATTGCGGCCTCGGGTCCTATGAATTCGGGATCCATAGCTGTTAGTACGCAAACTACAGCACCAACAAGCATTGTTTCCACAGTTTCAGCTCCTTTGAGCTCGGGACCAGGAACAACTTTGCCATTCATATTAATTCCCACTTCACAGACGTCAGAATTCGATGCAGAATTCCTTTCCAAAAACGCAAGTCTTCGCCCAGCAGACTAGATGAAGAGATCCTCGGTTTACGAACCAGGCTCTTCCATGATGAAACACCGGTAAGGACTATGGGTCCTACAATTTTCACCTCTCCTACTTTCTCCACAGTTGTTACTTCGGAAACTTATAATAAATACGTGCAGGGATCCTCCGGACCATCTCCAGCAATGACAACGCGAAATGAAATAAAACTCAAACAGAAATAGTCAATGATCCGGAGCTCACCAAACCTTATCATCCGGTTTCCATGACGGCTAAGTCCAAATTCAGTGCCCGCATCACACACGCCAAGCTCCCTCCGAAGCTCAAAATGCCAACCACGGTAAAGAAATATGACGGTACCACTGATTCGGATGATCACATGTTTGACTTCGATGGGGCCGCACGAGTCGAGCAATGGCCGATGCCCGCTTGGTGTTTTATGTTCGCGCAAACATTAACAAGGGCAGCAAGAGTATGGTTTGACGCTCTAAATGAAGGCGAAATCAATGATTTCGAAGAGTTCAGAAGGTTGTTCCTTCAGAACTTCAGCCAGCAAAGGCACTACAATATCAGGTTCACGATGGGAAACTCTATCGAAAGACCTTTTTAGGTCCGCTCCTAAAGTGCTTAACTCCGGAGGAGGCCAGCTATGTCATAAGAGAAATTCACTAGGGATATGCGGCATCCACTCCGGGCCGAGAATGGTCGTGGCCAAGGCAATAAACGCAGGATATTTCTAGCCGGGCATGCATCAGAGCGCTGTTAGTGAATTGCAAGCGTGTGAAGACTGCCAGCGGCATGCTCCCATTAGTCACCGAGCAAAAAAAACCTCGTCCCAGTAACTTCGGCATGGCCGTTTCAGAAATGGGGGATTGACATCGTTGGTCCTTTCCCTGTTTCCACCGGAGGAGTGAAGTTCTTGTTGGTAGCCATTGATTACTTCACAAAATGGATCGAGGCCAAGCCTCTCCGGACTATCACCGGGGACCACGTACTGAGGTTCGTTTGGGAAAACATAGTGTGCAGATACGGAATGTCACTCTGCATCGTCAGTGACAACGGAAAGCAGTTCGCGGAAAAACCGTTCAGAACTTGGTGTGAAAGAATGCACATCGATCAAAACTTTGCTTCAGTTGCCCATCCTCAAGCTAATGGACAAGTAGAAAGGGCTAACCGAAGCATTGTGGACGGCATAAAGAAGCGTCTAGGAAGGGAGGGAGTCTCCTGGGCAGATGAATTACCGCACGTACTTTGGGCACTCTGAACGATGCCGAAAACAAGTACCAGAGAAACTCCCTTTAGTTTGACGTATGGCATGGAGGCAGTCATTCCAGCCGAAGTTGGTATCCCTACCCCACGTATGCTCCAAAGCCAAGACGACAATGAGCAACAACTCCGGTTGAACCTCGACTTGATCGAAGAAAGAAGAGAACTCACAGCCATCCGAGAAGCAAAATACAAAAAAGAGTTGGAAAAGCACTACAACTCAAAAGTCAAGGAGGTTCGGTTCCAAGAAGGAGAGTACGTCATGCGGAGAAATGATGCAAGTCTAGGCGAAGGGACGGGGAAAATGTCCCCAAAGTGGGAGGGACCCTACCAAATCAAAACCGCCAGAAAGAATGGTGCTTACACACTCGCGAAGATAGATGGAACTCCCATTCCTCGTACTTGGAATGGGATGCACCTCAAACGATATTTCCTCTAAGAAACCTTAGAACGTTTTTAATAAATTTGTAATGTTAAGGCTACGGCCCGCATCTTTCTTATTTTCCTTGTAATACGGAGGGTATTGCCCGCACAACTATTTTTATTTCAATGAACTGCGGAGGGTTTTACCCGCAAATTATTTTAATGTTTTTACCAAGTATGAGTAGCCGGAGAATATACTCCGGACTGATTAAATAGAGTACTCAAAATTTCTATCATTAGCAAAGTCGCAACACATAAGTTATCATCGGCCGAATCAGGGATACTAACCCTAAAAATATAAGAATGAACTGGAGTCGTTCGTATTCTTTCTTTCATCTAAAACAATTATTATCCTGAAAAGTAAAACAAACTGGATCCGTACATTAAAAAGAACGTTCTAAAAAAGAAAATGTAAGCATGAAAAGCATGGACGCATGCACAGCGAAGTGAATACATCAAAATTGACCGGACCAATATAACCGGAAGCCACAAAAGCCATTTACATATTAAAGGATAATTGTTACATACACAAGTACGGTAAAAACATCATTATGTCTGTTCCAAATCAAAACAAGGTGCATATCCCAAGTGGCTGGATATGTCCACCTTCTAAAAAACAGTTAAACAAACTAAAAAAAACTTTCCAAGGTGCATACCCCAAGAAACCGGGCATGTCCACCTCATTCTTTCGGAGATTCGCCGCCTGCAAAGTAGAGAGCATCCTTGATTTTAGAAAGCGGCTCATTTACAAGCTTCGGAAGATCTTCAATCACTGGGAAAGTAAGAGAATCAAAGCTAGCAACCGCTGCATTTAACTCCTCTCTGGCATTACGGTTCAACAGCGGAACTTCAGCATATGGAGTCTTTTTCTTCAGAGCATGGACGTACCCGTGTTGAAGACCAGAGTTGATACCCACGACGCTCATCGCATTATTTACAGCAGCAACGGCCACAGTCATCTCCAGACCTTTATGTATATTCTTGGCAAGGAGCTTTTCTCCTTTCGAAAGTAGCCAAGTTTTTGTCGCTTGGAGATCCTCCACCTTCGCCTTCAAAGCGGCATTCTCCGTCTTGAGCTCCTCATTGTACCCTTTCATCTCTTCAATCTGAGCCTTTAAGTCGGCTTCCCCTGTTTTAAGCGCATCCCGCTTTAACCAAAGTGTTAGAAAGAAATAACAAAATAAAAAGAATCAGATCGAGTAAGGTACGTACCTGCCATCATGTTCGCATAAGCCAAACGAGCATTTGTGAAAGACTCCTCCATTTTCGATAAAACCACCTTGTGCTCTTCATCTTTCTTTTTTAAAGATTCCACAAAGACTTTCAATTATGCCGATATTCTATCCTGATCTTCCGCCGCGGATGCAGTAGCTGCTTGAGACGATTGATTCTGGGTAGTCAAGGACTTGACTTTCTCTTGTTGGATTTGAAGATCTTGGGTAAGTTGGGCAATCTGTTTCTCAACACCTGGAGTCCTCTGAATCTTGCGTTTCAAAGAGAGGGTCTCTTTCTCTAAACTTTCCCTCACCGACTCCGCCTCGACCCACCTTCGATAAATCTCCGTCACAAAAATGTTAGATTGGGCTTGATTAGACAGAACCATGGCCCCCAGATCTTGGCTTTTCATCTTTCGACTCTTGGCATGATCTAACGAGGTGCTGATATTAAAAAGGAGAGTTCTTGCAACAAGCTCATCCATCACTGAATCTTTATTCCGGATATCCCAATCCGGAACGAACTTCTCATCAGCCGTCGCTGGGTCAATCTCCATATCGTCTGAAAAAACATCTGCATATCGAAAAAAGGACATCAACTCATGTCCGAACCAAGATGGTGGAAGCGAGGACACTTGGTCTTCCTCATCATCAATAAAAGAATCCGGACCCAAAGATGAGTCCAAAATAGTACCTGAAAAAGTCACCACCTTCGGCTCACCGTGAGTTTTTCCATCTCCCTTACTCGTAGTTTCTGGGTTCTCCATCTCCATACTTTGCACTTCGTTAACAGGAAGAAAGCCGCTAGAAAAGGTAGGAGTTGGTGCAGATCGAACTCGTGCGGCTTCTTCCCTAGAAAATTTACCACCAGTAAGGTGCTCATCCAACTCGACCATCACATCACTACCAGAGTGGGAAGAACCTTTTTTATTTTTCTTCGACCTCGGCATAGGGGGAGGATCGGATGCACGAATTTGTAAAGGTTCATTCTTCCTCTTGCGAACCAAACCCTTCTGATCGGCATCAGGAATGACACCTTTACTCTTCAAAGAAACAGAAGAAGGACGATATTGAAGGGCTTCATCCAAACTACGCACCTCCGGATCACCGTCCATATCATCCAAAATAGACTTCTTTCCCGCCTGGGATCCGGAAGAACCAGACACACCTTTCGTGGGTGTCGGAATAGAAGAGGTAGCTTCCGCAGCAAATGGTTCGGATGCATCTTGGGTAACTGGGGGACGAACCTCTTGGGCTGCATAAGCCACTTGCTTCATAAAAGGAACCTCACCTTCGCCCTGATCGTCAAAATCAAAGTCAAGAACATCAAAACTTGGAACCTTCAGAGCATCCCTATGAGACATTTCAACTCCTGCATTTTTAGAATAAAAAACAAGTTAGCAAAATAGGGGAAGAAAAAGCGCCGAGGGGGAGGTAAAGGGCCGGAAACTTACGTCCTCGCTTCATACGAATGACCGGCCAATCCCTATCCCCTTGGCCCCAGGAAAAACAGACGCGACCCAACAAAAGAAAATGCTCAGGAAGGGGACGGATCGGGGATCTATGATCAATCAAGGCACGAGCTAGTTCTTTGTTAAAAACAAATTCATCTCCCAAGTCAAAAGACATAGTCTGATCCTTGAACCTCCACGCCATATCCTCCGGAAGACAACGGTCGTCTAACCAGAAAAAATTGTCTTTCCAATTTTTTAAACTAGACTGTTCATCTCCGGAGGGGGGAGGAATACCCTTTCGGTGAGCAAAAGTATACCAATCCCCGGCAGAGATAAACTCATAAAAATACCGAAAGACGTTTAAGTCCGGCCTCTGATCCTCGGCCCTACAAGAAATCTCAAAATGGTTCACTCGGCTAAGACCGAACGGGTTAACTTGACAGATATGAACCCTAAAAAATTGAAGAACCCTAATTAAAAATCGTGAAAACGGAATCCTGTAATTCGCGAAATTACAAACACGAGTATAAAAGGGAAACTTCCCCGGACGCAAGGGATAAATAGTTTCGTCTTTTGAAGGAAGGACTGGATGAAGATCCAGAGGGATCCTATATTCTCGAACAAAATTATCCAACTGTCGTTGGGTAGGAATGCTCACACTCTCCGACAGATTATCTTTACCCGTAGCCATAATGCAGAAAGGAAAAAGAACGCACATTTCTTAAAAGTAGAAGAATATAAGAAAGCAAAGAAGATAACAGTTGAGAGAAGAAAAAGAGAGAAAAAAAAGGTAAAAATGAAATGGTAAAACCAGTTTTTATAAGGAAAAGTAAGTCGGTCAAGGGCACTCAAATCAAACCGTCGCCTCAACTGACGCTCACGATTCCCAACCCAGGGTTTCATAACCGTCACGTGTAGGTGACTGACGGTTAAACCACTTATCTCACCCACGCCACGTCAGCACCATTCAAAGAAAAACGACACGTGGTCCAGTCCAACTTCCCACTCCAGCAACAGTTTATCAAGTCCAATAATAAGACTTAATAAACTGGGGGACTTGAAGATACATGTCCGAGTCCGGACATAATCATTAGGGACGAACCGAACCACGCCTAGACGGACATCTTGAAGATGTCCGTTCCCTCATCGCCGAGGACGAACACCCATTCAAGTGCGTCCAGCCGAATGACGTTATGCCAGTTGACTACCATAAATACCCCATCAAGTACAAGGCCAAGTACGATTTTCTGAACCTTCGTCCTTACTTTCTCTCTCTACTCTCTCTCTCTCTCTCTACCAATACTTATCCTCACGCCGGAGGGTGGTCGCAGAGGGGCCCTCCCATCTCTGCGGCGAGCCTAACGGTTCTCTGTTTTGCAGGACGAATCTCCAAGCTCAACACAAGATCCAAACCCTCGTTTACAGGCTCCGGCCTAGAATCGGTTCTTTGGATCTTCACCATCCATAGTCTTCAATGACAGATCCTGTAATCCTATAAGTGATGTTCATTGCAGCGGCGCAGCGGCTGTGGAGTAGAAATCAAACTAACTAGGAGTGCGGCGGCGGACCGTAGTCCTGCAGGTGGCACTGCGGTGGACCAAAGTCCAATAAGCGGCGGACCAAAGTCGGCGGAAATTAGAAAAAACAAAAGAGAGCGGCGACGTGGCGGCAATAAACTGCTCGAGGAGTACCATGTGTGAGTGTTGCTGAGATGGTGCGGTAGCATCACAAATAAAAAAAAAATGAATTTTGCCGTTACATGTTTTTCTTTTGCATAAGTGATAAGAGCAATATATAACTATAGTGAATGCTTTGTATATAAACAATTGAAATCAAAATTGTTATATACTCAGTCGACGGTGGCACATGAGTCAAAGCAAAATATTAATATTCACCAATAATGGATGAATATCCACCCATGAATCCACCAACAATTAATATTAATCGCTACAATTGATTTTTTTAAAGGAAAATTTCATTCACAGCGCCGGCCCGAAACCGCTACAATTGATGAATATCAAATGATTAATATCAATCGAAGGTAGCAACGATGAGCACAAAATAGGAGGTGGCAAGTGGCAAATGACGGGGAAAAATAGGCTGCAATCGATTACGAGGCTTTATTATTCAATGGAAAACTAGAAAAAAAAAAAGAAACTAAGGCTTTGTGGTATGGGGTTCGTCCACCTCAAGTCCTGCTCCGGCGCCGCCCTCCCCCCCAGCCGGCGTCCTAAACGTTGAGTTCTAGACAATGGAGCCGGTTCTCCCCCTCTCTCACACACCTATACATACAACTTATATATACATATTAGGTTCATCCCATCATTTCCTCAACTCCATCCTCTTTGTCTCATCCTCACACCCGATCTACGTGGCGGATCATCCTCCAAGGGAGGACCATCACCATACCGCATAGCCTAAGTTATAAACGAAGATGGGACAGGGTGGCGGCGATTGCGGCACGCTCGCCCGTCTAGGGTTTGTACCCGGTGGCGACGACTAGGGTTCGTATATTTGTGGTGGCGCGGCAGTCGGCAGAGAAGGAGGTAACCAGAATCCTAAGGCTCATAATAAAACCCTAACAACCTAATGGGCCCGTGAGCTCATACTAATCTAACAAACTCTACTATCTAATACTATAATCTGAATTGATCAAACATTTGTCTCTGAACGCTTAAGCATAATACTATTACTGGCTCTTAATAGTTCAACGCTCTTACTTATTCAGCACTTTCTTAATAGTTCAACGCTCTTACTTATTCAGCACTTAATAGTTCAGACATCTTACTTGTATTTTGAGACATCATGCATAACATATTGTATTGTTAAACGGGGGCATGTGTAATAGTGGTATTAGAAAAAGGATGGCCTCCTAAGAAGTCATCATCTAAATCCAAAACACACCAAATTCAAAATCGCCAAAACTAAGAACCGAGACGAAACAAATTAAAAAATCAGTTCGGCCCTCATGTTCATCACTTCGGTTTCATCGGTTTTGTGATGGGCTAAATACACATAGAAAAATCTACAACCTAATATATTTAAATTTAGTTCCCTTCATAGTATTTCTTATAATGGAAATCCGAATAAGTTATTCGGTTCGGTTCAAAACTGAACTGAAAACCGAATATTTAATTAAATTTGATTTTAAACGGTTTAGCATGTCATAGTTATCGGTCCAATTTTTTGTAACATAATATTGAAGAGCCCTAATATCGGGATTGAAAATTAAGTAATGACAGATAGAGCCAAAAAAAAAAAAAAAAGATAATGTATGATTGATGTTACATTTATGTTTCCTTGGACAAACAACACTAGTGATAAAATAATAACTTAGCCTAGAAAAGAAAACTGAAAATCAAAACGTTAGTAGCAATCACGACTTAATTAAAAAAAATTGTTGACCTATCTCATCATTAAGTAAGGGGCTATTTGGCAACATCTGAATTGTTAAGTGCCGAACCAGTAAGAGCGCTGAATCATTAAATGCTGAACCAGTACGAGATCTGAACCATTAAGAGCTTGTATAATGCTTAACCGTTCAGAGGCAAATGTCTAACCAATTCAGATTAGAGGTCTTAACCATTTAGACTCTGTATAAATCTTAAAATTCAGAGGCAAATGTCTGAACCATTCAGACATCTGCTCGTGAAACAAACAGTCTGAACCATTAAGTGCTAAACCAGTAAGAGGTCTGAACCATTAAGAGTCTCATTAAGAGGTAAACAAACAGCCCCTAAATTGCTAAAATCGTCTATGAGGTTTGGGCATTTTTGTAATTTTCATCCAAAACAATTTTTTTTTTTTTTGTATCATTTAGTCCTTCACTTTTAGGATTTTTTGTCATTTTCATCCAAACTTTTGATTTTTTTTTGGCCAAAATCATCCCTGAGATTTGTGATTTTTTGTCATTTTCATCCAAATGTTTGATAGAAAAAATAGAGCAAAATAGACGTTTAGATAAAATGACAAAAAATCCTAACAGTGAAAAACTATATGGTAAAAAAAAATTGTTTTAAATAAATATGCCAAACATGCCCAAACCTCAGAACGATTTTAATAATTTACTTCATCATTAATTATAAAATATTAGAAAAACAACAACAATATATAGTATATTTAAAATAAAAGTTACAATTTATGTTCCTTTTGGTGTTTGTTCATTCCTTAAGTTATGCATTCAACTTCATGACCATCACCATCAAAAACCATTCACATGTCGGCAAGCTTTTCACACTTTAACCCCTTATCTTTTACCAATAGTTCATTTTAGTCCCCTTATATTTTAATCCATAAAATCAACTCTAAACTTTATTTGCTGCTTGATATTCTCCTACCTACCCGAACTCATGCCCCTTTTCATATTCAAAGACATTCACCTTCCAATAACTAGTCTCAATTCTATTCTTAATATTAATAATAATATATTCCATACTCATAAAACTTGTAAACCAATCAACAAAAAAAAAAAAGTACTAAAATCTTCGGACGATATTAGACCCGATAAAATATCAAAACAACCATTTGTCGTGTTTGTCTATACATTTATATATTTATCAGCGAAAAAGAAAGATAAGTGACATATCAGTATTAGCGAAAAAAGAAAGATAAGTGATATGTCAGTATTAGCGAAAAAAAGAAAGATAAGTGACATATCAGCATTAGCGAAAAAAAAGAAAGATAAGTGACATATCAGATGGAATTTTACATATTATATACCAAAATTTACAATAGAACATAGATAGAATGCATTAATCATTTGCACTCATGGCTTACTAGATTGTACTCAAACCATAATAACTACCAACCAGCTGAGCTTCATTTTCTAACCTACACACACAAAAGCTACAAGCTGGTCTGGTCCCCTAATAAGAAGTATGTAATTATAAAAAAAAACCCAAAAGAATTAAGAAAACTAGAAACAACCCATAAGGTTTTGGGAGACTCTCCGGGGACGTACTGCCTGGCCATCCCTCCGGTGAAATCTCGCCGGTAACACCTAATTTTCATGCTTGAGTTGCCAAGTCTTTGGCACTTATAAATGTCCCATGAAACCCGTATGGAACCCGGGACGGAAGATGCACCGTCGCCTCTAGTTCCATCGTCATTGCGTTAACAATCTGAAGCTCTGACTTCCATGTTTTTTCATCATGGACGAAGGCTAGAATATGTCCTTCGTCCTCCGCGCCAGAACTGGCGTCATGGGGGAGAAACAGTGGCTCTCCCCCGTACTTCTGGTCTCCGTAAATAAATTTCTTGGTTTCGCCAGTCGTCAAATCGACCTTGGCGAAACCAGACACCTTCGGCCACGGCTCCGCGATCGCAAGGTACGCGAACTGCGATTTCCGACCAAGAAGGTTCTTGTTGACCATCCCGGCTTCTAAGTTGACGTCATTTTCCGGCGAGATAATTTGCCGGCGCGTTGACTTTCCGGTTTTTAAATTAAGCCGGATTTCTGATAAAACACTTTTTAACTCCTCATTACACTCGTTAAAAATTGAGTCAGCCGGAGTCATACACGACCCGATTACAACCACTTCATCGGATTCGGGTTCTTCCCAAGCATTCCAAAGATGAAAACAAAAACAATCCGGAACCTCAACCCATTTAATACCCGACCCGTTTTCAGCATATTTATCCAAAACCCCAAACCGTGACACCTTTTCTTTATCATACACCACCGGCGACCCACCGGTGATCATCTCCGACATCTTAAACACCACCTGATGGTCCGGGACCACCACGAAATTCTCCGTGATCGCGAAATCATGAACCATAGTCGGTATCCCCAAATCGATAGCCACGTCTTTCGACTTCTTCCCATCCGGCGAAAACCAAAAGTACTTCAAATACGGCTTGTTGATCACATCGTAGCTCAACGCGAAAAGCTCGCCCGAAACCGGGTCGATTTTCGGGTGGGCGATCATTGTAGACTCCAATTGCCCACCAAAATCAAACCGACCCGCGGTTTTCAAGTCGCCGGAAGGCGTGACCCGCACATGATACGGTAAATCATCTTCGGACATTGCTAATAACCGGTTGTTAAAATAGACCAAACCCGCGTTCGCCACACCGATCCCTTTCGTGTGGTCGATCAACCCGCACATCCCGCGGGCGTAAAACAATAAAAGCTTAGCGATCCCGGAATGCCCGTGAAGCTCGCCGATCGCTTTCGGGAAAACCGGTTTCCCGATAGCGCGTTCTTGAACAAGCCTTTGAGTTTCGGTAAACCGGCAGGCGTAACTAGCCGACCCGTTATCGAACTTAACCGCGTAAATCATCCCGTCACCGTCGAACAAATGGTGACCGGATGTCGGTTCGAATAACGGGTTAGCTCCATTTCGTAAATAAACTCCTTGGATATGCTCCGGGATTTCTCCGGTGACCGGTAACCGGTGGCGCACCGGTTGTTCCGGTACCGGAGAGAAGTTCCCGGCGATTTGGACCTTCGGGTCCACTGTTTTCGGTAAAGGGTGTAAATTGTCTGTCTTCGTTAACCCGTCTTCGATGGCGTCCAATGCCATTGATGCGAATTTTTGTAACACGTTCCAGTTTGGTTGGGCAGGTCCGGTTTCGGTTTTAACGGTTTTCGCGGTTTTAAGAGGGGTTTGTTTAGGGATTTGAAGAATTGAAGGCGTTTGAAGGGCGCAAAGGGCCGAATTCTTGGCCAGTCTCGCATTCGTTTTTTTACAAAACGAACGCGATACCGAAGAGGGTAAGAGTTTGTTACCGGGGTTACTCCAAGTAGGAGTTTGAATAGAAGAAGAAGCCATTGGTAATACTTGAAGCTATTTTAATGGACTTTGTTGTTGAGAAAAGAGAGATGTATGTGTGTGTATGTGTGAGAGTGTGTTTTGAGTTTGAGTTTGAGTTTGAGGAAGAAAGTGGGGGCTATAAATAGTGAAAGAGTCCACCTTAAACATGACCACGTGTTGGATAGTAAGCAAAAGACACAATAACTATTAACGATTATTATTCTCTTGGAGGCAGGTAGGTCATGCTCATCACAACAATTTTGGTTTATCAAAGTATATTCTTTTCTACATTTTCTTTTAACGTGCTTAATAAAAAAACACACACACAACTTTGAAAAGTTTATAAACTTTGTCTTTTTATCATCTAAAGAAAACAAGTTAATTAGTATTAAATTTGAAAAGATTATGAGACAATGTAATGTTTATGAGGGACAAGTCCAATAAAAAGGCAATTTTAAATTAAAAAAAAACTATGAAATTGTGCCTTAACTTTTTTGTATAATACATTAAAGAGTCACATTTATAAGTGTATAACTATGAAACGGATGCGTTGTTGAATAATCTGTATAAGGGTGGAGTTCAGTTACAAAGTCCATTTTTCCTATAAAGTGTGTAAAGTCATAAAAGACCATAATTTTAACTATAAAACACACTTAAAACCCACAAATAACATAGTGAAGATCATAAAAACACAATATCCAAACCCTAACAGTCCTTAAAAACTTTAAACACACCATCGTAGAACTATGAATATAAAACACACTAATGTTAGTAATTCGATTATCAAAGACTTATCATCTAAAACGCAACACAAACCCCACAAATATGGTGTTTTAGTAATCTTCACTATGTTATCTGTGTGGATTTGAGTGTGTTTTTATGGTTGACATTATGGTGTTTTATGACTTTTTACACTTTGTAGGAAAAATGAACTTTGTAGCCAACTCCCACCCATTGGTATAAAAACTAATCATAAATTTAAACATTTTAGAGTTAGGTCAAGCGATATTAAATTATATTATAAATCATATAATATCACCCACAAGTATGTCACTAATTGAACAATCTCTAGCAGAAAACCAGCAATACACTAGAAAAAATATTTATATCATAACATCACCCACAAGCATGTCACTCAACTTCTCCCACATATGCCACTCTAATTCTTTGATATTTGCTATATTCTTCACTCATAAGAAAAGAAAGCTCCTTAATCTTCTACACCATATTGAACATAGAAGATGCTTTTATTGTTGAAAATTCTATCATTTCGACCCTTTCATATAACACACCACGTAGTCATTAAGATGGCTTGCTCCGATTAACAGGTTACTCCAGTTGATTCCTCAAGCCCCCTTTGTTGGTAACCTGTTAATTTAAGCTTTCCAAGCAAAACAATTAATCTTCTACACAGGGGCGGATATAGCCTTTGAATAGGGGTAGCCCCCGCTACCCCTTAACGTTCCGGCGGTAGTGTAAATTTTGGAAAAATTTAACGTTTTTCTTTATTTCGTTACCCTTTTTTTTAAACGTTACCCTTAATGTTTTTTCTAGATAGGAGACCTTCTATACCAAAGTGTTAACCGATAATTGTGCTCTACAATTATTCGATTGTTATTTTGTATATCTTTGTATTTATTTGTATTATTCGTTTCCGTAAATATCTCGGTCCTGTGTATCTATATATGTTTGTAATTATCTAATGAGAAAAGTCAAGTGAAATCCTCCTAGGGTTTTGTTCTCGAACACTCCCTTGTCTGCTGTCCTCCACCTGGTTTCGATCATGTCTTATCTTTTTTTTTTCCTTGCATTGGTTTTGTGCTCTGCCTTTTGTACTCTCAGTCAACATGACCGACAAATCCACCACCCTTATCACCACTGAAGCCGCTGCTTCCCTCAAACCCCTCCACCCAGTTTACACAGTATCAAATATTCAGAACAAAGTTCGTACTCTTGATGGCACCAAAGTGTCGTATGCCTTATGGGTGAAACTCTTTACCCTTCATGCTAAAGGATACAATGTGCTCTGTCACATCGACGGTACGCCGTCTCCGGCCAAAGAGTCCGCCGACTTTGCCGCGTGGGAGAACGTAGACTCCATTGTGTTGCAATGGATCTATGGCACTCTCTCGGAGGACCTACTCGTTCGAGTTATGGCCGATGAGTCCACAGCCTTGGATGCTTGGAAACGGGTCAAACGCCTTTTTGTGAATAACAAAGGGCCCCGGTCACAAGCAATCCAACATGAACTGGCCAACCTTACATTAGCCTCCATGCCGAGCCTTGACGAGTATTGCCAAAAAGTTCGTGACTTAACCGACCAACTTCATGCTCTCGATTTTCCGATGAACGATCAGCAGCGTGTGCTCCATCTAGTGAAAGGCCTTCCATCGGAATTTGACACCATTGCTTCTATCCTCAACAACTCCCTACCCTCATGGGAGGATGCCATTGATCAGCTCCTATCTGAGGCCGGTCACCTTAAAACTCGAGATACCGTCACCAAAAACCCGGCTGTTGCGGCTGCCATACCATCCCCACACTCACATTCAAACTCCAACACACACTCTCCAGCCAACAACCACTCACCGCCCACCACATCGGCCCAAACAACCCACCCATAGCCCAACGCCAAAATCGCCTATATCATAACAGGCCCAACAACCGTTCCAACTACCGCCCCAACAACTACAACAACCGTAATCCATCCAACAACTCTAACCGAAACTAACAACCATACCCGAACCAACACCCACAGCCACCATACTACCTTCCATTTTGGGCACCCCCATACTGGACACCCCAACCGTGCTCGTATCCCACTCAAGGCTGGGCCCAACCATGGAATCCTCAGGCCTCATCTCAGTCCCAAAATAATCGTGGCAACCGTCGGTCGGCTCAAGCTAACCTTGTCGAGGTAGACCCCCTCGAACCCACACAACTAGCTGAAGCAGTTCATGCTCTCTCCGTGGATTCAGGTGAAAACAATGACCAGTGGAATTTCGACACAGGTGCATCTTCTCATATTTCCTTAACTAAAAATAATATTGACACGTTTTCCACGTTTGCACCAATAGCGTCAATAATCGTTGTAATGGCAATAAACTTCCAGTTATGGGCTCGGGTCACTCAACCCTCAACTTTGCCTCTAAACCTTTACATCTCAAAAACATTATTTTCAATCCCAACATTGTCAAAAACCTCATATCTGTTCGACAATTTAATATTGACAATTACACTTCGATTGAATTTGACTCATATGGTTTTTCTGTGAAAGATTTCAAGGATGGCAAAATCTTGAGTCGCCACAACAGCTCTAGTGACTTGTACCCGCTCACCCCACCAGCTTCCGCCACCGCCTGCTTTGCTACTACTCAAGACTCTCCTTTTTGGCATAACCGACTCGGTTACCCGGGTCAACCTGTTATGGACTTTCTTCGCTTGAACCATTTTATTTCTTGTAATAAACATAAGACTTTGTCTCTTTGTCATGCTTGTCAATTTTTGAAACATAAACGTTTGCCATTTACTGATTCTCGCACTTATTCTTTATGTCCTTTCTCTTTATTGCATTGTGATGTATGGACTTCTCCTCTATTAAGCCATGCAGGTTATAAATATTATTTGGTCATCATCGATGATTACACTCAATACACATGGGTTTATCCTCTTCGGTTCAAATCCGAAACCTTTTTAAAAATAACCCATTTTCACCAATTTGTTACAACCCAATTCCGCCTTCCCATCCTAGCCATACAATGCGACATGGGCGGCGAATTCGATAACACAAACCTTCACAACTACACCTCCCAACATGGCATTCACCTACAGTACTCGTGCCCTCATACTTCTCAACAAAATGGCAAATCGGAGCGTATGATTAGTCATTTGAACGAAATCATGTTTACCCTCCTCACTCACGCCTCTCTCCCTTCCAACTTTTGGGTCGAGGCTCTTCACACCGCTCCATACCTACACAACATCCTACCCACTAAATTACACCAAAACCGCACCCCGTTGTCCCTCTTATACCTCTGTGAACCGTCCTACGACCATCTCCGTGTCTTCGGATGCATTTGTTACCCCAACACCTCCGCCACTCGCCCAAACAAGCTCACACACCGATCCATCGCATGCCTTTTTCTTGGATACCCAGCGAATTACCGCGGTTATCGGTGTCTTGATCTTACCACGGGAAAAACTATCTTTTCACGTCACGTCACCTTTGACGAGACTATTTTTCCAAAGGCCAACGAACACACCCCACCACCATCTCACAATTTTCTCGACCCCAACCTTCTGTTGTTTGACCCAACCATGTTCGCTACCCCTACACCCACGTCATCGACCCAATCCAATTCACCCAACTCCCCTTACGGTCACCACACCAACCATACTTCGCCTCCTGTTCCATCGGCCCAAACTCCACCATCCTCACCTACCATAGCCACTGGCCCTCCATCCCACAACAGCCCAAGCCCACTCCTAAACCGGCCCATCCCCAGCCTAGCCCAAGCCGCTAGCCCAATCCCGTCCCACCAAGCTTCGCCGAGCCCATCTCCACATCACATACCTGACCCACAACCCCCTCCTACTCACACCATACAAACCAGATCACGTTCTGGTATTTTTAAACCCAAACTTCCCTTTTCACTCAATACCCTCACCATGTCACCTCTACCCAAGTCCCATCTCACCGCCCTATCTGACCCAAACTGGAAGGTTGCCATGACCGATGAATATGAAGCTCTATTGGCTAACAACACGTGGGAACTTGTCCCTCGACCGCCAGATGCTCCGGTCATTCGATGCATGTGGCTCTTCAAGCATAAGTTTCATGCGGATGGTTCTTTGGAACGACACAAGGCTCGGTTGGTTGTTAATGGCAAAAGCCAAACCGTAGGTATTGACTGTGACGAAACATTTAGCCCAGTGGTCAAACCCACCACTATTCGAACGGTTCTCAGTCTTGCTGTTTCGCGAGGTTGGTCGACACACCAACTTGATGTCAAAAACGCATTTTTACACGGGCACCTAAAGGAAACTGTCTACATGTTTCAACCGCCCGGTTTTACCTCCTCCATACATCCCAAATATGTCTGCAAACTCAAGAAATCTTTATATGGTTTAAAACAAGCCCCCATGGCCTGGTATCAACGTTTTGCAGGCTATTTACTTCGCTGTGGATCCAAGAGCAGTGTTTGTGATACGTCACTCTTTATTTACCATCACCGGGGCCAGATCGCTTATCTACTTTTATACGTTGATGATATCATTTTAACTGCCTCCAGTAATGACCTACTGTAACACATCATTAAGTCCCTCACTGCTGAATTCAAGATGACTAATCTAGGGACTCTACATCATTTCTTGGGCATTGCAGTCACCAAACATGCGAACGGATTATTCTTGTCTCAGTCCACGTATGCAGCCGATATTTTGTCCCGTGCAAACATGTCAAACTGTAAACCGGCTACTACTCTTGTTGAAATCAGATCTAAGTTAAGTGCCGACACTGGCTCTCCCTTCTCCGATGGTTCTTTATATCGAAGCCTGGCCGGCGCTCTTCATTATCTTACCATCACCAGACCCGACATTGCTTACGCTGTTCCGCAAGTCTGTTTATTCATGCATGCTCCCCGGGAACCACACTTCCAGTTTCTAAAACGGATCCTTCGCTACATAAAAGGCACCCTTGACCAAGGTTTACTACTTTCCCTATCCTCCTCCACCGACTTGACAGCATACTCTGATGCTGATTGGGGCGGGTGCCCCGACTCCAGACGGTCCACTTCTGGCTATTGCGTCTTCTTGGGATCCAACTTGATTTCCTGGTCCTCTAAATGGCAGTCTACTATCTCTTGGTCAAGTGCAGAAGCTGAATACCGTGGCGTGGCTAACACAGTTGCTGAACTTAGTTGCGTTCGCAACCTGTTACTTGAATTATCTGTCCCCGTTCGCCACGCGTCCATTATCTACTGCGATAACATCTCGGCTGCGTACCTCTCCGATAATCCGGTTCAGCATCAAAGGACTAAACACATAGAACTGTACATTCACTTTGTCCGCGAAAAGGTACGTCTTGGCGCTGTCAAAGTTCTTCACGTCCCTGCCGATTACCAATATGCAGACATCTTCACGAAAGGCCTACCGAAGCATCTTTTTCAACGATTTCCATCCAGTTTATGCCTTCGGCTTCCTCCGGCTCAAACTGCGGAGCCGTGTTAACCGATAATTGTGCTCTACAATTATTCGGTTGTTATTTTGTATTTATTTGTATTATTCGTTTCCATAAATATCTCGGTCCTGTGTATCTATATATGTTTGTAACTACTTCACACAAAGAACTCTGAATTATCAAATTTTGGACCTACTATTCTCATGTCTTCTTGCGTCCATTTTACCAAGACTCTTTAAGATATTTGCTTTTCCACATCTAAGTAGTTAGACCATGCGTATTGGGCGTGTTTTGCCAGTTTTTTTTTTTTTTTTGCCTAATGCCGCCCAATCACGTAGACCAACCACCCCCTGGGCATGTTTCGCCTGTTTTTTGGTTTTGGCGTGTTTTAAATCACGCTTTGGGGGCATTGTCTTGCCCAATCATCTTCAACTTCGTTGCTTTTGTCCAATAAGATTTTTTAATGTATTTTTATTTAATTTTATTACAAACATAATGCTCCACAATGCCCACATCCCCACTATACTCATTTTAGAAAACGCCCCATAATGCCCCGTTGCTGACTGGGCTGTCACATGACGCAAAACACCCAATGGTGGGGTGTTAACCACTACACATGGTCTTAGAAGTGGGTTTTTAGATGTCACTACCGAATATTGATTTCATAACTTTTAGAATTTTAATTATAATAATAAAGGTCGATATTTTTTACAGTGATACATGCTATTCTTTTAATGATAGATTACTATATTACTCTAGTAAAAATGATTATATGACCATTATTATGAAACTAAAATGATCAGACATGACAGTGAATTTTGTTTCACAAAAGTTATTAATGAAATAACTTTGAAATGAAATAATTCGTTGATTTAAGCGGGATAAGTTAGATTCAAATGGAGGTAGAAATGTAGAATGCATACAAGGAGTCATTGTCGAGGGACAATCTTGAATTAAAACTTCAACGTGAGTATAGTTTGTACATTAATGTATGTACTCACATCACCACTTGTAGATTTAATCGGGTGTCAATTTTTTTAGGATAATAAAACATAAATAAAAGTTTATGTATAAATATGACTTTTATATATATTGTATTTTACAAAATAGACGATTAGAAAGTATTAATTACACTTTATGCAACAAATCTTGATTGTTGATAAATTCATCCTCGCATATGTGTTTAGGCCACACGGAGTGGACGTGGGTTTGTGGCGTAGCAGCCTCTTCACACCGGGTACACCGACCTGCGTGTGGCGTTGAGGGCAGTGTGGTAGGGGGTATCAGAGGCGTGGAGGTTTAATGGGGTGATACGTGGCATGTTGTGGTTGGTTGACAATATAGTCGTTGGAATCCATTGGCATTTAAAAAAAAATTAATTTAATAAATTAAATAACTCACCTTATATAAATCCCAATCCATTCCACCATTTTTTTACCAAATACTCTCCTACCCTAGTCAAAATTTATAATATCTCTCAAGTTTTACAAAAAATAAAATAAAACATCTTCATAACCGTTCTTTCGATCCGAACAACCCGTCTGGTGTAGGCGAAATACCAAATACTACTTCACCTCAATCTCGCCCCCTCTATAAGTTCTAGGTAACTTAGCCGATGTATCGGCTTATGTACATCTTCTTGTGAACCAGCCGAGGTTTTTTCCGCCACAAATCCCAAACCTCCCTCAACAACAACCACTCGCTCCTCTATCCCAAACGCCCCCTACACCCGAATATGTACTCGAAACGCAACCTCAAAATATCGTTAAACCCTCAACACGAAAACAAAACCATAAGAAGAAAACCGACGCGAATAAGGAAAAAGCCAAAGAAGATCAAGTCGTTATTTCATGGACAAAGGAGGAAGAATTGGTGTTAATGAAAGCTTTGCTATCTATTCAAAGAACTCGGTTTTAGGTATATTTTATATTATGTTATATTTATTGTTGTAAAAATAGATATGTTTAAAAAATTATGTATTTTTTTATCTTGATATTAATAGTATATATTTTTTTAAAATAGGTACCAATCAACCCGGTGACGATTTTGGAATAGAGTAAACGACCTTTATCACATACAACGTTGGAGCGAGAGTACTATAAGAAAAATGATAGTCTCTCATCAAAGTGGCGTGAAATAAATATCGTCATGACCGCCTTCAACAGACACTACAACAACATAAAGAATAATCAAAAGTGGCGAAACCGACGCCGGCACGTTGATGCGTGCGATGAGTATGTATTCGTATGAAAGAAAGAGGCACCATTTAAATTTATTCATTGTTGGGATATTGCGAGGCACTTCTCAAAATGGGCAAGAATACCTCTAGTGAAACAATCATTGTCCAAAAGGACGAAAACTAGTTCCTCAACAAATAGCTCGGATGCTTGTACCGAGTTTGAGATAAACTTTAGCGACGATGAGGTTGAATTGGAACGCTCACTTGGTAGAGATAAATCAAAGAAGATGACGCAAAAATCACACGCTTCAGGGTGGGGAATACACCGGAGGTTTAGTAGACCTAAATAAAAAAATTAGTATGTTCAATAACATCCAACAACAAAGAAACACCCAAAAAGATAAGCTTATAGAACTTTTTGAACAAAAAGTAAATTTGAAAAACGAGAAGGGCTTAGCGAAAGAAAGACGAGCGGATATGAAATTCCTCGCTATAAAAACATATCACCTTGGACCCGAAGAATAAGAAATGCACGAGAAAACGAAACAAGAAATCATGGCAAAAAATCGTACTTAGTTTAGTTTTTTTATTAAGAGTTAATTACACAAATGGGTCCTGTGGTTTATAGCTAGTTTCACATTTGGGTATTAACTTTTTTTAACAGGTTTAAGTTTTATGGTTTCAATTTTGTAACACCTTTAGGTACTAACACCAAAATTGTCAATATAATGACTAAAATACCCTTCCATTTTTTTTTATTTTATCAATGTAACACCTTCGGGTACTAACACCTAATTTTATTTAAGTTTAAATCAATTTTACAAAATCAATTTTTTATTTTTATCTTTTTATTATATCCCTTAATTAACATAAAATCTATTTATTTTTTATTTATAAATATAAATTAAAAAAGTCAAAAAACGTCCGCTCCATTTTTATTTATTAATAATATTACTAAATAATACTAGATAAATATCTGACTAATATTATGAATATATAAAAACTCTTTAAAATATAAATTAAATAATGAAACAATATTTATTAAAATCCATAGCAATCTTGAAAACATACGAATATAATATCTGAAAATTAGCTAAATTAATATATCAAGATATGTAGCATAATCGAGAAAAACTATTTAAAAATAACTACAACTAATTTAATATAGTTTGTAGTAAAATCGTAAAAATGTATAATCTAATATGATTTGCTTGTTACGATCAATTACTTCGGTGTGATTAAACCATGACGTCTCTTTTTATTTGTGTATTTATGTGCTTAGGAAACACTTTAGTTCCAATGAGATACAATCTTTTATTATTATTGTTATTGGTCTTATATTATTTAGTCCCATATATTTAAAATTACAAAAATTAAAACTAAGTTTTATACATTAAACATGTGTAATACACAGAGTTTTAACCTAATATCTTAATAATAATTTATTTGCACATTACCAACTATTATTATACCTATTTAATTTTTAATTATTTAAGATTTTGAGCAACTTCTATCGTACTAAATTATTATATCATTTGTTTCATTATTTAATTTATATTTTAAGGAGTTTTTATATATTCATAATATTAGTCAGATATTTATCTAGTATTATTTAGTAATATTATTAATAAATAAAAAATGGAGCGGATGTTTTCTGACTTTTTAATTTATATTTATAAATAAAAAAATAAAAAAATAAATAGATTTTATGTTAATCAAGAGATATAATAAAAAATAGGATTTTGTAAAATTGATTTAAACTTAAATAAAATTAGGTGTTAGTACCCAAATGTGTTAAATTGATAAAATTTAAAAAAAATGAAAGGATATTTAAGTCATTATATTGATAATTTTGGTGTTGGTACCCAAACGTGTTACAAAATTAAAACAATAAAACCTAAACCTATTAAAAAAAGTTAGTACCCAAAGATGAAACTGACTATAAACCACATGATACATTTGTGTAGTTAACTCTTTTATTTTTTAGCTTCATTTTTTAAAATTTATGTATTGTTTTTTAGTGTATTTCGGTTTTCTATTAGTTCCGTTTTTCAACTTATGTAATGTTTTTTATTAATGTTATTTCTTTAATTAGTATTAACGTTTTTTTTTATTAGTTTTGTTTTAATTTTTAAATATAAAATAATAATAATAATAATAATAATAATAATAATAATAATGTTATGTTACGTGTCAGACCATGCCTCCATTCCATGTCACATCCTACCCCGCACTTTCTGGCACCACACCAATTTTCTGACATGGCCTGACGTGGTTGGCACAAGTCACTTAACGCTCTCTTTTCATGCCTCCCACTCCGTATTGTCTTACCGTCGATATAACGTTAACGTTCCCTGAAAAATGTGAAGTAAATACTTACAATCTAAACAAAAATCTACCATACAAGTAACTTAAGTTCATAATTTTTGATAGAAATATCCAAATGAGATTACCTAATTAAAAAAAAATGTAAAAAAAAGTTGTAAGTTATAGTGGTAGTTAGAGGGATTGTGACAGAATGCAATATCATGGGATTTGTGGTTGGAAAATTGATGTTGTTTGTTATACACGTCGAAAGCCTAAATTCCGCGTTTTAACCGCTAATCAACTTTTTCAAATAAAACAGAACCGGTCCGTGTCGGTTCATTTATTCCACTTTAACACAAGGCACGTTTCTGTCTTTCATTGCATTTTACTCGTTCCGTCACCAATCCCATTTCCAGGAAATTAAAATATATCAACACCAATCATATCAAAGAAAAAGATCTTTTTTTCCTTTCTTTTTATTGATATGACTAATATTTTTTTTGACCAAATTATGTAGCCCATACACTCCTTTTTATTTGAAACACCTAGAATTTATCGTTTACGATATATGCGTTTTAATACATTTAGAAGTTTTAAGGGGGTACGGTGCGGTGTGGCAAGAGTAGTCAGTAAAGGGGTTTACCGAATAGGTAAACCATTGCCTACACCCATTTTGCCGAAGAAGATGATGCCGTGCGGTGAGGGTATACCGAATCGGGGAGAGGGAGGGAAGGGGAGAGAGAGGGGGGTGTGTGGTGGGGTCCATGCCATCTCAACCAATCACACCTTTTTGTTTTTTTTTTTCTTTAAGTTTACCACTTCACCAAGTGTCTAACCATTGTCAACACTTTTCAGCATAGTTTAAACACTTTTCACTGATTGACGTGTCGCACTCTGATTGGTTAATTTTTTAGTTTGCCACTCTCAAGTGTTTAACCATTCCTTACACCCTAAGTTTATAATTAAAGGAACCGTTATAATATTTATATTTTCGAATTCAATCTCAACCGAGTTTTATCACATTAAGCCTTTGGACGACGGGTTTTCTCATAAACTGAAGATGTGGACTTGGGCAACCCAGCACTGTTTGCGGTTGTAGATGTATGGGTTTGCTTTTTGTCATTGAGTTACCTCATATAGTCGGGATTTTATTCTTTGGTGGTTCAAAAAATATAAAAATATAATCACATATAGTTTTTTTTAACGACAAACAGAATCAATCTCGAGTACTCTCGGGCCACCCACTGGACCAAACGGAGTACTCCGAGAGTAGCCCGAGTCCACCTCCAATTCCGGGGAAAACCCGGTAACCTACCCGCCCGTAGGCATGACGATGAAATTACCGGTAAAACCCGTTTGACTCAAGGATCGAATCTAGATTTTCCTAGGCCTCCTATCATTGCCCACCAATGCCACACTCTGCACCAAGTGGGAGTTGAACTTGCATCTCTTAAAAGAAATGCAAGCCTTCTACCACTTGATCTAGAGATTATTGGCTAATTACATATAGTGGGAGACAGAAAATGAGATGGTTGAAAATCTGTTTTATCTCTCATGTTTCATAGAATAGATATATGGTACTGAGATAGTTGAAAATCTTTTTCTCTCTTGTTTCATACAATAGATATAAGGTAGTGTTTGGTATATAGAAATGAGAGGAGGAATAAAACGAACTATTGTGAGGGAATGAAAAAAAAATGTTTTGGTTGGTCAAGATATTGGAATCACTCATTACTAGGGATGAGCTCGGTATTGTCCGGTACCGAACTGGTACCGGTAAGTCCAGTGGCGGAACCAGAACGATTTAGTTAGAGGGTCATCATAAGCTTATATTCTATACTGGTTCAAATTAGGGGGTCCATCTCTAAGTTTGTTCTTTAAAAACTTAAAATTTATAAATAAAAATTCAAGAAGTTCCGGTGACCGGAGGGTCAACGGACCATCTTGACCCCCCTCTGGTTCCGCCCCTGCCGGTAACGAAAATCCCTAAAAGTGGGTACCGGTACCGAATATACCCGGTTCGGTACCGGTACGATACCGATATTTGAGGGTAAAACCCGGTAAATACCGGTACCGAACCGGTACCGAAAATGCTAAAAGTCGGTACCGAAAAAGTACCCGGTTCGGTAAATTCGATGCCGATACCGGGAACGATTTGCTCATCCCTACTCATTACATAAGTTATTTTATTCACTTAAATTCACTCCATCCACCTCCTTGTTTTTTTTTAATTCCATTCCACTTCTCACCCTTCATCACCAACAACACCCACCACCACCACCACCGCCATCCACCGTTGCCGCCACCACATGCCGCCACCACCCTCAACCATCAACCACCGATGCCACCGCCATCCACCGTCGTCGTCGCTACCACTACCCTTTGCCATCAATTACCGACGCCACCGCCACCACCACCGACCACCGCCAGCCACCATTGCCATCGCCACCCACCATCGTCATCGCCACCCACCGACGCCACCGCCACCCACCACCATCAACCACCGGCGACACCACCGACCACCGTCACCGTCAACCACCGCCACCACCTGTTACCACCATCGACCACCACTACCAACCACTATCACCACCCATCACTGATTTTATACTTCATTTTTTCTTGCCTAGCAAACAACACAAGGTAATGATTCATTCCATTCTCACATAGTAACAAACAAAACCATGGAATGGTAATGATACATTTCATTCCTTCGTCAATTCCTTTATTTCGTCTATTACATTCACTCGTCCATTTTATCACCCTTACCAAACAGACACTAAGTAATTATACACCTTTCGCAATTCCTTATTTGAACGGGCTTGGTACTGAAGTCCTTGTACATAAGTAATCATAACAAAATAACTCGCGTTTTCATACTAACTCGTTGAATGCAGTGGCAAAGCTTGAGATTTTCGACCGAGGGGTCGAAAACGTATATACCTAAAAAATTATATACCAAAACTGCGTACATAACGAGCACTACTGAGCGAAAAGTTTGGAAGGTCAGGCGCCCCCGGCCACAAAGTTGCGCCCCTGGTTGCCTGGAGATAAAAAAAGATACAATATTTTGAGACCCACATTTTGGGTTTGGTCATGTGTTTTTTTTTTAAAGGTTCTTTTAAAAAGTGAAATAAATAAGTTTCTAAGAAATGAAAAAAAAGAACTTTTTGTTGGATCATGATAGTTAAAGTTTTTTTTATCCTCTAATTAGAAACATTGTTTATTTTTTTTCTAAATAGTTTTTAAAATTTCCAAAACACAGATCATGACAGATAAAGGTTTTTTAAAGTTTTTTTTATTCATGATAGTTAAAGGTTTTTGAAAGTTTTTTTTTATTCATGATAGTTGAAGGGTTTTTTTAAAGTTTTTTATTCTCTGGTTAGAAAAATCTTTTTTTTTTCTAAATAATTTTTAAAATTTCCAAAACACACACATATATTAAAACTTTAATAATTTACGAAAAAATATGCATTAAGAAAAAGTATTTAATAGAAAATGCACATGTATTTTTTTGAACGTTCTTTGTAAAATATCATAACCAAACAAAAATATTTTTTTAATGATATATATTTAATTCTTATAGAAAAGTTTTCTTTTACTTTTCTGAAAACGTTTTTGTAAATAAAAAAACATTTTAATTTTTTTTATTTTTTAAAGTTTTTATTTAACTACGTTATTTTTATATAACGTTTTCAAAAATGCATTTTGAAATATGTATTTTTCATTTAAAAATATTTTCTTATCACACATTCTGGAGTAGAGAGTGCACATGCTCGATTGTGGGCATCTCAGAATGGTTATTCGGCGATTTAGTTGGTCGTTCAAAAAAAGTTGTGGTGATTAAAGAATAATTAATCTTAAATTAATTAATAATAAATTCACAATTATTACTAATAGTAACTATCATATATTGTATTATCCGTTGGGGACAAATTTTTTTGTTAAAACTTTTACTTAATATTTTTGTAGATTATATAAGGTATAGAAACTAGTATTAGGATGACATCTAATTTTAAAACTTTTACTTAATATTTTCGTAGATTAAATAAGTAAAGAAACTAGTAGCGTAAATTACTTTTCGGGTCCCTACATTTTAGTAATTTTAACCACTTTTTTTTTTTGAACGGCCAACAAAACTTTATTCAAAAGCTAACAAGGAGCTAGCAAAAAACCGAGGAACAAATCCGAAACAAACCAAAAACGAACTACAAAGATGAAAACTACCCCATCAATGTTAGAATTGATTTTAATCACTTGAGTCCAAAATCAAAATGTTTAACGCCCTGAGTCCCTATAGCCACTTTTCTTAACCATTTGAGTCCAAATTTCTAACAATGTTAGAATTTTTTGGTTTAATTTTGTTAAATGACCAAAATACCCTCCACATCTTCCCTATAAAAACCCAACCCTGTAAAACCCCGAAAACGGGTTTGGTAATCAAACCACGTTAATAATAATGAACGGGTAAAATACCGTTAGTGGTAAAATTAACCCGGTAAATATTAGGATTTAAATAAATAATCCTATGTTAATAAAAAAGAAGAATAAACACTTTGAGAAAACAAAGCGTATAAGAAGCCCGAGTTAACGGGACTTAAAAATAAAACGGGTCATGACTTTCCCGAAACCACTAAGTAACTGGGAATATCAACCTAGTTAGTTAAGTGTGGTTAAAACAATAATGAAAACATGAATTAGTTAAACCTTTATAAAACTTGAGAACTTGAGGAAAGCTAAGGGGCCAAACATGAAAAACAGGAAAATTGTTTTAATTAAATAAAACTCTACACCAAAACAAACACACTAAGTGTATGTTCTGGTCGAAACTTCCAGAGGAGCCAGGAGCTCTCATCTTCAAACCCAAAATTGCTCAAATTGATCAAATTGAAAGGCAAAATCAGTCTCAAATCAAAATCTAAATTCATATTAGTGATCACCTAAGTGAAAGAATCACAAGGTACGTCAAATTTTGTGTTTTGGTTACATCTTGGAATTTTGATGAACTTAAGAATTCGAAATCTGAACATGATTGATCAATGTTTAGATGAAATTAGTAATGGAAACAAGTCTAGGAGTAAATCCTAGTCATTTACTTGTTGAATTGATGTTCATAATTGTGAATTCATGATCACCCGATTATGTGCTAAATAAGTTTTGTAGAAACATGATGAACCCTAGAATCATAATGGTTAAATTGTGTTAATAGAACTCCCTGAAGTTAGAATTGGGATTTAAGTGTTGATTAGACACAAAAAATTGGAAAAAAGTGTGAAACTTGGTAGAAATAACTAGTTATGAACTAGTTTGTAAATGTGTAAAAATTATGCCCACTAGGTGTTTGTTAAAATGCCAAAGTGAAATCGCGCGTCTACTCGGTTGTAAGTAGAACTTGATTTGATTAAGTAACCGTAGGAATGCCTAATAACATGATAAAAGGGGTTTCATTTATAGATGAAAACCCGTAGATGTTGTCCAATGAATAAAGTGTTTGATAATGTGCTTAAGTGAGTCTTGTGAACTTGTTGGTGCATTTATATATATAATTGGTGATTTGACTTCTAAAAAGTCAAACCGACCTATGATAGAGTTCAATAAGAAAAGTAGTAAAAAGATTCATAAGGTGTGAAGGTCATGATCTTCAATGACTAATCTAACCACCTTGTGGAAATTATATGATAGTTTGACGCCTGACAAGCTAGGTGGAAGCTTGGAAAGGAAGCGGGTCAAACGGATCAAATACGCGGAGAAGAGCAAAAACGGATGCAAGGTAAGTAAATCTTACACCCCCTTCATAGAATGCCTAATTATAATAAAGGTTATGAACATGTTAAGCTAAAGCTAGAAATACGATGTTCCGATGTAGATTGACACGGGTCGGAACAAATGAAAATGATAAAAAAAAACCATAATGAATGGTAAAAAGGGGTAAATGGTAATTAAGTCATACAATGACGAACAAACTAGTAGTTTTTGAAATGTTACCTTATGAGGTAACTTATAATGAGAAAAAGGGTAAAATGGTAAACTAGTCACGTGTTGACAAATGTAAGTTTTAAATTCAAAAGATACCCTATGGCGTAAGCCGAAATGGGTAAAACATGTAAGAAAAAGGATCTTGTGGTAAAATCCTAAATGGGTCGGATGTGTGAATTAGTAATTAAAAACCATTTTTGTTATAAAGGTAAATGTTTGGTCATATAGGCCAAACAGGTCAAATGGTGGTGATAACACCATTTGACAATATCGACTAACATTTGGTTGTCAAGTTATATGTTCACAGGAATTGGATAATTGCGTCGCTATAAAGTAGCGGCTAATAAAAGTGAGGTATAAAACGGGTCGATGCTATAATTCGAGCTAGGTACGTATAAGTAAGATTGTGACTAAAAGATGTGATTTTGATCAAATATATTGTCGATAGTCCTTCGTTGCAAAAGAAGGGACTAAGGTTGACCAAAATGCCCATGAAAGTTAAATCGGGTAAACGGTCCTTATGAGTCGTTTAGAAACATACATTATGATAAAGTAAAGTGTAGTTAAGTGATGAAGCATAGGCATAACCCTTTTTGGATCAAATGACTCAAAATAGTTTCTTGTCGTAAAATAACAACCGAATGGGGTAAATTCGGAATAATCAATTGATATCCATTAACCCACCATAAGGATAGTTGTGGTGGAAGTCCATTTAACAAGTAATGTGAAATATAATGTTAGAAATGAATGAGCGTGGCTTATGCGCAAAAGCGCTTAAATACCCTTAACGGGTCAAAATAAGCACATAATCATAGTCGGGTTAATGATGCATAATAACCCGTGATTTAAATCTTGTGTCATAGGAAACATTTGAAATACGATGTTCATGAGAATTTTGGTATAACAAACATGTTGGTTTGATGAAAGTTTGAACGGGTCAAAATCTTGTTAAAAAGTTTAATAAATAGAATTTAGCCGAAGGCTTAAAATCCAGAAAAAATGTTTATTCGGATGTCAGATTTTTACTCCATGAAATGGAGAATTAAATTACAAACGCATAGGAAAAAGAATCGCGTAAAACGGACATGTAGAATGAAAGTTATGGCAATTATAAGTTGAAAATTTGTTAAAAATGGAGCTGGGTATCTGCAGCTCATTAAAACAAACCTTTTATCGAAATCTATAACAACCCTCCCGAATATTTTCTGACACCCTTATATATTTTAAAATACCCCTATATTTTCTGACACCCTTATATATTTTAAAATAGCCCTATATGTCTTAAAATACACCCCATACATGAAAACCGAGCCAAAAATACGTTATATCATTAAAAATAATTAAAAAACAAAGAAAATGGGTTTTAGGCGGGCCGCGTAACCCTTCTCTTAACCCTTACGCGGGCTGCGACAACTTAAAAGTCCAGCGAACCCCGGTGTTGACACGTGTCACGCAACGTGTTGAACCTAGTCATGACCCGGATCAGCTACACCTAGACCCCAACACCACACGGGCCGCGTAAACCCTTGTTAAACTTTACGCGGGCCGCGAGAAAGTCGAAATGTGACCCTATAAATAGCAGGCATCGGATCTTCAGTCTACTCACTCATTTCTTTTCTTTCTAATCAAATTCTGAAAGTAGTAGACATAATATACGGGTATTATATCCCCCTAATTAGCGAGGTTCTGCTCCGTTGTAAGTATTATAACCCCAGTTTCGTATTAGATACGCTGCCCGATTGATCCAGGGTTCCGTAACAACTGTCGTGGTTCTGCCCGACGTAGTTGTTGGAATACCGTCTCGGGGAGGGTATCGTTAATATAATTAAAGGGTTATTATACTAACATATGTACATTTGTGTAAATTATAGATTAACACCAGGAAACCCTAGAAGAAGTCTAAAACAACAATGTGAGTTTATCCGCTTTTTGTAAACCTTTTTGTGAACTATTTTACAAAACCTAAATTACTTTACAATGTGATTAAGCAGTGATTGAGTCTTTGTAGTTCTTCAATTACTGCAGGTATGTTGGGGTTTTGTATACAAAATGTGGAACACGTTACCATTGGACGACGAGTTAGCCAATGTGTAATATGACCCACCAGTCAGGATTGACAGTACTGAATGGGTAATTGTGTAGAAATAAACAATGTGATCGCTCTCAATACTGTGTTAATTGAAAAAATGTTTCTTGATTAAACTGGGATTCACTCACCAGTATTTCCCACTGACAAATGTTTTTAAGACGCGTTTCAGGTAACACAATGTGACAGCCAATTAGTAAAAAGCCAGCTGGAGAGCACTGACGGCTTGGAAAAATGTGGCTATAAAAGTTACCAAAAAGATGATGCTTTAAATTCAATAAAATAGGGTTTATCCCTATAAACATATTGTAATAAAGAAACTTGGGTTTACCCATCTGGTTATTAATATAAAATATGGTGGTTTTACTCTGATAAACAATTTCCTAACTACGGTCCTGATGAAAATTCCGCTGCCAAAATTAGACAATACGCGATACCACCCAAACTGGCTCGCGGCCGCCCGTTCCTGTATTTGTAATAGGGGAACGGGGATTGCGACAGAAGGTGGTATCAGAGCCTAGCCACTGATTCAGCCACATATGTGTTCTACTGACATCAAATTATTAAAATTGTTAGGAAATAAATTCTTAAAATACGTGATTATCTGTATTTTATTGTTATGTGTTATTTAACTATTTGTTAGTTTACAGTATGAGTGATCAAGGACCCTCAGACGTGTATCGTCAGTTGTCCAATTCACCTAAGAGTGAAGGTACCTCTTCCCAGCCTACCCTCTCTGGGTATTCTGCTAATTAGGAAGAAGGGATATTTGCCTTTAAAGCTCAGTTGGAAGAGCCATTCCATCAGAAAAAGAGAGGATGGTTCAGTAAGGGAGCATTTGAGCGTAGAAAAAGAATGCGAAAGTTGCAACAGCAAAGAGTCCTAGCAGCCGCTAAGCGAGAGTCAGATGCCCATACACAGGATATGCTTAATAGAAGCCTAGCCAATTTCCATATCCTAGCAACGACTGCTGCCGACCCAAGTCTGGAACAACTAGTAGCCCCACAACCTTTACCTTTAATTCCCACTCAGCCGATGGAGGTAGAAATGCATGATTTCAACCTTGAGGAAATACCTAGGATACCAGCCCCTAATCCCTTATACCCAAATTATGATCCATGGTTTGATGATCTTAGGGATTATGTGCCACGCTACCATCTAAATGACGAAACCTTTGTCGCAACCCCCGATCCCTTATCTGTCCCGGGAACGGGCGGACGCGAACTCAGATTTTCGGTGGTATCAGTTGCGTTAATTTGGCAGCGGAATTTACATCAGGACCGTAGTTAGGAAATATTTATCAGAGTAAAACCACCATATTTGATATTAATAATCATATGGGTAAAACCCAAGTTTCTTATTACAATACATTTATAGGGATAACTCTATTTTATTGAATTTAAAACATCGTTGATTAGGTAACTTTATAGCCACATTTTTCCCAAGCATTCGGTGCTCTCCAGCTGGCTTTTTACTAATTGGCTGTCACATTTTGTTATCTGAAACGCGTTTTAAAAACATTTGTCAGTGGGAAATACTGGTGAGTGAATCCCAGTTTAATCAAGAAACATTTTATCAATTAAAACAGTATTGAGAGCGATCACATTGTTTATTTCTACACAATTACTCATTCAGTACTGTCAATCCTGACTTGTGGGTCATATTACACATTGGCTAACTCGTTGTCCAATGGTAACGTACTGTCATCCCCGACTTACTACTCACAAGGTAGTAAATTTTGTATACAAAACCCCAACATACCGGCAGTAATTGAAGAACTACAAAGACTCAATCACCGCTTAGTCACATTGTAAAACAATTAAGGTTTTGTAAAGCATTCCAAAAAGGTTAACAAAAAGTGGATAAACTCAGATTGCTATCTTAGACTTCGCGTAAGGGTTTCCTGGGAATAATCTATAATTTATACAAATGTACATTGGTTAGTATCATAACCCTTTGAAAATATTAATGATACCCTCCCCGAGACGGCATTCCAACAACTACGTCGGGCAGAACCACGACAATTGTTACGGAACCCTAAACCAACCGGGCATCGTATCTACTACGAAACTGGGGTTATAATACTTACAACGGAGCAGAACTTCGCTAATTAGGGGGTATAATACCCGCGTATTACTTCTACTACTCAGAAATTCGCTTAAGAAAGAAAAGAAATGAACGAGGAATACTGAAACCCGATGCCTGCTTATATAGTTGCTGAAACTGGTCCTCACACGGCCCGCGTAAAGGTAAGCTAAGGCTTACGCGGCCCACGTCAAATCTGGGTCAACGCGTAGCTTATCCGGGTCATCTACTAGGCTCGACACGATGATGACACGTGTCATCACCGGGCTGTGCCACATTTTGGGACACCCGCGGCCCGCGTTAACTTAAACGGGGTCTTACGCGGCCCGCCTAAACTAAAGAAATCAGACGGAATCAGGTTCTAACCTTCATACCGCCCGCGTGAGGGTTCGAGGTGGGTCTACGCGGCCCGCCTTAACTCAATATTTCTTGTTTTTCATTTATGTTAAATGTTATAACATATTTCGGGCTCGGTTTTCACATACGGGGTGTATTGAAAGACATATAAGGGTATTTTAAAATATACTAGAGTGTCAGAAATATTCGAGAGTGTCAGTTTTATTGAGGGTTGTTACATCCTCCCCACCTTGTTTTAGAGCTCGTCCTCGAGATCTACTGGAATAAGTGCGGATATTTCCTTTGCATCTTTGATTCAAGCTCCCATGTGTACTCATGTCCTCTTTTGGAGTCCCACTTTACTTTGACCAGAACTAGTCTCTTATGCTTGAGGTTCTTGACTTTCCTGTCTTCAATCTGTAGAGGCTTTTCAACAAACTTGAGTTGTTCATTTACCTCTATATCCTTAAGAGGTACTATTAGTGATTCATCAGCTAAACACTTTTTGAGATTAGATACATGAAATACATCATGTATTCCTGCCATTTTCTCTGGCAGTTGTAGCTGATAGGCTACAGGTCCTATTCTTTTAATAATCTTAAAAGGTCCAATATACCTGGGACTTAGCTTTCCTCGTTTGATAAATCTTACTACTACTTTCCAAGGAGAGACCTTTAGTAATACTTTATCTCCTACTTGAAACTCCAATGGCTTGCGTCGGTTATTGGCTTAACTCTTTTGTCGATCACGTGCTGCTTTCAGTCGTTCCTTGACTTGAATGATCTTGTCGGTTGTTTCTTGCACTATTTCAGGTCCAGATAGTTGCTTTTCCCCAATTTCTGCCCAACAGACTGGGGTTCGGCACTTTCGTCCATAAAGTGCTTCGAATGGTGCAGCATTGATACTTGTGTGATAGCTATTATTATAAGAAAATTCTATTAAAGGTAAGTGATCGTCCCAATTACCTCCGAAATCAATTACACAAGCTCTAAGCATGTCCTCCATTGTCTGAATTGTTCTTTCGCTTTGTCCGTCTGTTTGAGGGTGATAAGCCGTGCTCAATTTTAACTTGGTTCCTATTGCCTTTTGGAAACTTGACCAAAAATGAGAGGTAAATCGACTATCTCTATCAGAAACAATTGATAAAGGTTTTCCATGTAAAGAAACAATTTCATTTACATACAATTTGGCTAATTGTTCCATACTGAAAGTTTCGTAGAAAATGAGCTGACTTGGTTAGCCTATCTACAATCACCAAGATTGTATCATTTCCTTTCTTTGTTTTGGGTAATTTAGTAACAAAATCCATTGTTTTTAATTCCCATTTCCATACCGGCATTTCTAATTGTTGTAATAAACCTGAGGGTTTTTGGTGTTCAGCTTTGACTTGTGAACAGGTTAAACAATTAGAAACATAGGCTGCTATGTCCTTTTTCATTCCTATCCACCAAAAATTCTTCCTTAAATCATGGTGCATTTTATCATTTCCTGGATGCATTGTATACTTAGATTTATGGGCTTCTTCTAATATACGATGACGCAGGTTTCCTAATTTAGGTATCCATATTCTCTTTTCATGGAATCTCCAAATTCCATCTGTTCCTTGTTCTAATTCTTTTAACATACCTTTTAATTTTTCAGTATCATCCTTGATTATTGATTCTTGTGCTTTTCTGATTTGATCATTTAAATCTACTTGTAGATTTAATTTAAGAGAACGTATTCTTTTTGGCTTTTCATTATACTTTCGGCTTAAAGCATCTGCCACTACATTTGTTTTTCCTTCATGATACTGGATATCACAATCATAGTCACTAAGCATCTCCATCCAGCGTCTTTGTCTCATATTCAATTCCTTTTGATTGAAAACATACCTTAAACTTTTATGATCAGTGAATATGATAAACTTACTACCATAAAGGTAATGTCTCCAAATCTTAAGAGCAAAAATTATAGCTCCTAACTCTAAATCATGGGTGGAATAATTCTCTTCATGATTCTTAAGTTGTCTAGATGCATAGTCTATAACCTTTTGTCGTTGCATTAATACACATCCATAACCTAATTTGGAAGCGTCACAATCGACTACAAAGTTCTCAGCTCCTTCTGGTAACGCTAGTATGGGTGTATGGGTTAATTTATGCTTAAGAATTCTAAAGGCTTCTTCTTGTTTTAATCCCCATTCAAACTTAACAGATTTACAGGTTAGCTTAGTTAAGGGAATGGCTATTCTAGAAAAAATCTTGAATAAATCTTCTATAATAACCGGCCAATCCTAAGAAACTTCTAACCTCGGTTGGTGACTCAGGGGTTTTCCATTTAATAATCGCCTCGATTTTTGTTGGATCTACATGAATTCCTTCATGATTGACTAGGTGTCCGAGAAACTGTACCTGTTCTAACCAGAACTCGCATTTCGAAAATTTAGCATAAAGCTTTTCTTTTCTTAATAAACTTAAAAGTGCGTGCAAATGCTTTGAATGATCCTCTTTATTCTTAGAATAAATGAGAATATCATCTATGAAAACAATTATGAATTTATCCAAATATGGCTTACATATTCGGTTCATCATGTTCATAAATGCGGCTGGGGCATTGGTTAAACCAAATGGCATGACAGTAAATTCATAATGGCCATACCTTGTTCTGAATGCGGTTTTAGGAATATCCTCTTCCTGTACCTTTAATTGATGATATCCTGACCTTAAATCGATTTTAGAGAAAAATCGAGCTCCTTGTAGTTGATCAAACAGATCATCGATTCTTGGTAATGGGTACCGGTTCTTAATCGTGACCTTGTTTAATTGACGGTAGTCAATACACATACGTATTGATCCGTCTTTCTTTTTAACAAACAATATCGGTGCTCCCCATGGTGACGAACTTGGTTGTATAAATCCTTTTTCTAATAATTCGTCCAATTGTTTCTTCAATTCTTGCATTTCTGCAGTTGCCAAACGGTAAGGTGCTTTGGCAATCGGTGCTGTTCCTGGTATTAAATGGATTCTGAATTCAACTTCTCTATCTGGAGGTTGCCCTTGCAATTCTTCTGGGAATACATATGAAAACTGAGATACTACTGGAATATCTTTCAAATCCTTTTCTTTAGTGTTAGTGATTATAGAAATCAAATACACTATAGAACCTTTTCTTATATAGCTTGGAGTTTTCATTACAGAGATAAATTTTGTAGTTCTAGATGATTTATCTCCTTTAATTGTGATCGTTTTACCTTTTGGTGAATGTATTTGAATTGACTTTTGATCACATAAAATCCCGGCTTTATTGGCTATTAACCAATCCATTCCTAAAACAACATCGAATCCTGCCAGATTCATGGGTAAAAGGTTTGCGATAAATTTCCGATTTAAAAATTCTATTCTTGCTCCCTGCAAGATTTCAGAAATCCCAATGGTTTCTCCATTAGCTGTCTCTACTAAACATTCTTGTGGTAGTTTAGTTAATGATTGATTTAGAAATTTGCAAAATGATGTATTAATAAAACTTTGGTTCGCACCAGAGTCAAATAATACTTTAGCAAAAATATCATTAACTAAAAACGTACCAGCTATGACATCTTGAATCATTTTGGCTTCATCTGCAGTCAGAACAAATGCTCTAGCATTTTGAGTATTCTTGTTGTTTGTAACTGGGGCTAATTTCGGGCAATTAAACTTGATATGACCTTGTTCTCCGCAGTTGTATCATATCCTGTTATTAGTTTTCTTCCTGCAGTTTTCATCTTTGTGTCCCGATATTTTGCAAAAGTTACAGTATATGGAGCATCTTCCTGAATGCTTTCTTTTACAATTCTTACAGTAAGGTATAGAGGTAGAACCTATATTTTTCCCACGATTAAAATTTCCAGAACGAAATTCTTGGGTGAGCTTCTGGGTTAGGTTCCTCCTTTGATCCTCTTCTCGGGTACGGACTAATTCATCTGTCAAGGTATTTGCTAGTTCTACTACTTCTTCTATGGTTTGAGGTCTAACTGCCTTGACTACGTGTCTTATCTCCCCAATTAATCCCCAAATATAACGGGAGATTAATACTGGTTCTGGTGAAGCAAGAGTTGGCACTATTCTAGCATATTCGAAGAATATTTTAGTATATCCCTTACTATCCACACCAGTCATCCTAAGGTTTAGGAATTTGTTTGCTATCTGTTCCTTTTCATTGGGTGGGAAGAATTTCCTTTCTACCTTGTTCTTAAATTCTTCCCATTCCATATTGTACGTTTTATCACTTCCTCTTGATTGGAGGATAGTGTTCCACCATTCTAGAGCTGAATTCTTAAACAGATTAGAAGCAAACAATACCTTATCGTCTTCAGCACACTTGCTTATTCTTAAGACTGCCTCAGTCTTCTCTATCCAGCGTAGGGTTGCAATGGCCCCTTCGTTGCCCGAGAATTCCATTGGTTTACAAGACCAGAATTCTTTATAAGAACAATCGTAAGACACGGTTCTTCTCCTTTTGGGAATAGGCATTTGAAGTATAGGTCCGTTATTCACGCTGTTTTCTGGTTTAATTGGTCGCGTACTGCTATGCTTACTTTTATTATTCGCTTCTTGAATTGTTTGAATAATAAATGACATGGCATCTACGATTCCTTGTGCTACTATATGTTGAACGACACTATTATCCATTTGATTTCCATTGTTATTGATACTTGGATTCTCATTAACCACGTTAATGTTACTCTGGTTATCATTATTCAGATTTCCTTGATTTCCTTCGTCGGCCATCTGAATTTTAAACATTTATCCCATATTAATATCACAAGATAATATTTAATATAGTTAATCACATGACACGCAATCTAGCCAAAAATGTCGATCATTGCGACTTGTACTCTATTTCCATATACTATGCGTCTATTACACACTAGTACTGAAATAAAGATTACAATACCAACAGAAAGAAAATTACACTAATATTAATAGGCATCCGTACACACATATTTTATTTTAATTTAATTTTATTATATTATTATTACTATTACCGTCTCCTCCATCACATCACGGATATGGATTTGTCCAAAAATCCATATTGCGCTCATCGTATTTCCATATGAGACGCTCTCCCACCTGTCACATTCTCTCACTGCTTTCTAAAATTTCCTCACCAAATGTCCTAAGTTCTTGGACGTTTTCTACACTCATTGGGGGTGCAGGTTCTAGGACTGGGTTCAGAATCTGGGGTGCGGGTTCCTGATATGGGGGTGAAAGTGCCTGAAATCGGTAAGGATCTTCTAAGATCTCCCTAATATATTCATCGTGGTAATAGGGATCTAAAGGGTCCATACCTGGGTAGGCTCCTATGTTCTGTATGGGTGTGTCTTCATGTATCGGGTAACGTTGCACAAAGTCCCTATTATCGTCCCACCAGGGGTCGTAATTTGGGTCTAGGGGGTTTGGTGCAGGTACCTTAGGGATTTCTTCTGGGTTGAAGTCATGCATCTCCACTTGGTTTTCTATTTCCATGGGTTAGTCTGGGATGGTTGGTTGTGGGGCTATTAGTTGTTACAGACTTGGGTCAGCAGCAGTTGTAGCTAGGATATGGAAATTGGCTAGGCTTCTATTAAGCATATCCTGTGTATGGGCATCTGTCTTACGCTTAGCAGCCGCTAGAACTCTTTGCTGTTGCAATTTTCGCAATCTTTTCCTACGGGCAAAGGCTTCCTTACTGAACCATCCTCGTTTCTTATGAGGGAATGGCTCTTCTAAAAGATCTTTAAAGGCAAACATCCCTTCTTCCTGATCAGCAGAATACCCAAAAAGGGCAGGCTGTGAAGAGGTACCTTCACTCCTAGGTGAATCAGACAACTGACGACTCATGTCTGAGGGTCCTTGATCACTCATACTGTAAACTAACAAATAGTCAAATAACACATAACAAATAATTACAGTTATGCACGTATTTCCATAATTTATTTCCTAACACAAAATTTAGAATTTAAGTGTCAGCAGAACACTTCTTTGGCTCAGACCAGTGGCTAGGCTCTGATACCACCTCCTGTCGCAACCCCCGATCCCTTATCTGTCCCGAGAACGGGCGGACGCGAACTCAGATTTTTGGTGGTATCAATTGCGTTAATTTGGCACTGGAATTTACATCAGGACCGTAGTTAGGAAATGTTTATCAGAGTAAAACCACCATATTTGATATTAATAATCATATGGGTAAAACCCAAGTTTCTTATTACAATACATTTATAGGGATAACCCTATTTTATTGAATTTAAAACATCGTTTATTAGGTAACTTTTATAGCCACATTTTTCCCAAGCCTTCAGTGCTCTCCAGCTGGCTTTTTACTAATTGGCTGTCACATTTTGTTACCTGAAACGCGTTTTAAAAACATTTGTCAGTGGGAAATACTGGTGAGTGAATCCCAGTTTAATCAAGAAACATTTTATCAATTAAAACAGTATTGAGAGCGACCACATTGTTTATTTCTACACAATTACTCATTCAGTACTGTCAATCCTGACTTGTGGGTCATATTACACATTGGCTAACTCGTTGTCCAATGGTAACGTACTGTCATCCTCGACTTACTACTCACAAGGTACTAAATTTTGTATACAAAACTCCAACATACCGGCAGTAATTGAAGAACTACAAAGACTCAATCACCGCTTAATCACATTGTAAAACAATTAAGGTTTTGTAAAGCATTCCAAAAAGGTTAACAAAAAGTGGAAAAACTCACATTGCTATCTTAGACTTCGCATAAGGGTTTCCTGGGAATAATCTATAATTTATAAAAATGTACATTGGTTAGTATCATAACCCTTTGAAAATATTAATGATACCCTCCCCGAGACGGCATTCCAACAACTACGTCGGGCAGAACCACGACAGTTGTTACGGAACCCTAAATCAATCGGGCATCGTATCTACTACGAAACTGGGGTTATAATACTTACAACAGAGCAGAACTTCGCTAATTAGGGGGATATAATACCCGCGTATTACTTCTACTACTCAGAAATTCGCTTAAGAAAGAAAAGAAATGAACAAGGAATACTGAAACCCGATGCCTGCTTATATAGTTGCTGAAACTGGTCCTCACGCGGCCCGCGTAAAGGTAAGCTAAGGCTTACGGGGCCCGCGTCAAATCTGGGTCAACGCGTAGCTTATCCGGGTCATCTACTAGGCTCGACACGATGATGACACGTGTCATCACCGGACTGCGCCACATTTTGGGACACTCGCGGCCTGCGTTAACTTAAACGGGGTCTTACGCGGCCCGCCTAAACTAAAGAAATCAGACGGAATCAAGTTCTAACCTTCATACCGCCCGCGTGAGGGTTCGAGGTGGGTCTACGCGGCCCGCCTTAACTCAATATTTCTTGTTTTTCATTTATGTTAAATGTTATAACATATTTCGGGCTCGGTTTTCACATACGGGGTGTATTTAAAGACATTTAAGGGTATTTTAAAATATACTAGAGTGTCGGAAATATTCGAGAGTGTCGGTTTTATTGAGGGTTGTTACAACCTTGCCAAACATAGCAGCATATCCAGGTCTGGACCCTCTAGATCCCTATTATGACAACGATGACTACATTAGGGAAATTTTAGAGAATCCGTACCCTCAGGAGAATCCCAGGCCACAGTATCCAGTACCAGCACCTGCACCCCCAATGAGTGCAGAGAACTTGCAAGAACTCCGAATTTTCGTAGAAGAAATCTTAGAAAGTAGTGAGAGGATGAGGTATGTAGGAGAACAACTCGTCTGGAAATACGACGAGCGTCAGATGGATTTCGGGGGAAATCCATATCCATGAAGATAATAAGTGGAGTTGGTAATAATAATAATAATAATAATAATATATTGTAGTATAGACCATTTCGTGGTTAGTGATGCAGAATATTGTAATTTTTAATTTCCTGTTTTAGTGTGTATTTGACGCATACTATATGAAAAGAGTAAAGTCGCAATGCTCGACATTTTTTACCAATATGTGTGTTATGTGGTTGTTACCTAAACTATTAATTATCTTGTGATATTAATATGTGATAAATGTTTAAAATTCAGATGAATGACGAAGTAAACCAGGGAAATCTGAATAATGATAACCAGAGTAACAATAACTCGGGTAACGAAATTCCAAACAATAATGGAAACCAAGTGGATAACAGTGTTATCCAACACATAGTGGCACAAGGAATAATAGATGCGATGCCATATATTATTCAAACAGTTAGAGAAACGGAAACTAAAAGTAAACATGATAGCAAGCGACCTTCCGAACCCGAAAATAGTGTAAACAATGGACCCGTACTTCAAATGCCCATTCCCAAAAGAAGAAGAACCGTGTCTTACGGTTGTTCTTATAAGGAATTCTGGTCTTGTAAGCCAATGGAATTCTCGGGCAACGAATGGGCAATTGCAACCCTACACTGGATAGAAAAGACTGAGGCAGTCTTAAGAATAAGCAAATGCGCCGAAGAAGATAAGATAATGGTTGCTTCCAATTTGTTTAAGAATTCAACACTAGAATGGTTGAATACTATTCTCCAGACTAAGGGAAGTTATAGAACTTACAATATGGAATGGGACGAGTTTAAAAACATGGTAGAAAGGAAATTATGCCCTCCTAATGAAAAAGAACAAATAGCAAACAAGTTCTTAAACCTTAGAGTGACTTGTGTAGATAGTAAGGGGTACACTAAGTTATTCTTTGAATATGCTAGAATAGTGCCAACCCTTGCTTCACCTGAACCAGTATTAACGTTATATCTGGGGATTAATTGGGGAGATAAGACACGTAGTCAAGGTAGCTAGACCTCAAACCATAGAAGAAGCTGTAGAACTAGCCAATACCTTGACAGATGAATTAATCCGTACACGAGAAGAGGATCAAAGGAGGAACCTAACCCAGAAGCTCACACAAGAATTTCGTTCTGGAAATTCTAACCGTGGGAAAAATATAGGCTCTACATCTACACCATACTGTAAGAATTGCAAAAGAAAACATTCAGGAAGATGCTCCATATACTGTAACTTTTACAAAATACCGGGACACAAGGAAGAAGACTGCAGGAAGAAAGCTAATAACAGGATATGTGACAATTGTGGAGAACAAGGTCTTATCAAGCCTAACTGCCCAAAATTAGCTCCAGCTACAAACAACAGGAATACCAAAAATGCTAGAGCATTTGTTCTGACTGCAGAAGAAGCAAAGATAATCCCGGATATGATCACTTTTACGTTTTTAGTTAATGATATTTTTGCTAAGGTATTATTTGACTCTGGTGCAAACCAAAGTTTTATTAATACTTCATTTTGCAAACTTTTCTCAACAAATCACTAACTAAACTTTCACAAGAATGTCTAGTAGAGACAGCAAATGGTGAAACCATTAGAATTTCTGAAATCTTACAGGGAGCAAGAATAGAAATTTTAAATCAGAAATTTAATGCAAACATTTACCCCATGAATCTGGCAGGATTTGATGTAGTATTAGGAATGGATTGGTTAATATCTAATAAAGCCAGTATTTTGTGTGATCAAAAGTCGATACAAGTAAATTCACCAAAGGGTGAAAAGATCATAGTTAAAGGATATAAAACTTCTAAATCCACTAAATTCATCTCAGTGATGAAAACAACAAGTTACATAAGAAGAGGATCATTAGTGTATTTGATTTCTATAATCACTAACACTAAAGGAAAATAATTAAAGGATATCCCAGTGGTATCTCAGTTTTCAGATGTATTTCCAGAAGAATTACCGGGGCAACCTCCAGATAGAGAAGTTGAATTCAGAATCCATTTAATACCAGGGACAGCACCGATTGCCAAAGCACCTTACCGTTTGACACCTGCAGAAATGCAAGAACTAAAGAAGCAATTAGATGAATTGCTAGAGAAAGGATTCATACAGCCCAGTTCATCACCCTGGGGAGCGCCGATTTTATTTGTTTACAAAGAAGGACGGATCAATGCGAATGTGCATTGACTACTGTGAATTAAACAAAGTCACAATTAAGAATTGGTATCCATTACTAAGAATAGATGATCTGTTTGATCAATTGCAAGGAGCACGATTTTTTTTCTAAAATCGATTTAAGGTCAGGATATCATCAATTAAAGGTACAAGAAGAGGACATTCCTAAGACCGCTTTCAGAACAAGGTATGGCCATTATGAATTTACTGTCATGCCATTTGGTTTAACCAATGCCCCAGCTGCATTCATGGATATGATGAACCGAATATGTAAGCCATATTTGGATAAATTCATAATTGTCTTTATAGATGATATTCTCATTTACTCTAAGAGTAAAGAGGAACATGCAAAGCATTTGCACGCACTTTTAAGTTTATTAAGAAAAGAAAAGCTTTATGCTAAGTTTTCAAAGTGCGAATCTTGGTTAGAACAGGTACAATTTCTCGGACACCTAGTTGATCATGAAGGAATTCATGTGGATCACACAAAAATCGAGGCAATTACCAAATGGAAAACCCCTGAGTCACCAACCGAGGTTAGAAGTTTCTTAGGATTAGCCGGTTATTATAGAAGATTTATTCAAGATTTTTCTAGAATAGCCATTCCCTTAACTAAGCTAACTTGTAAATCTGTTAAGTTTAAATGGGAACCAAAACAAGAAGAAGCCTTTAGAATCCTTAAGCAAAGATTAACTCATGCACCCATACTAGCGTTACCAGAAGGACCTAAAGATTTTGTAATCTATTGTGACGCTTCTAAATTAGGTTATGGATGTGTGTTAATGCAACGTCAAAAGGTTATAGCCTATGCATCCAGACAACTTAAGAATCATGAAGAAAATTATTCCACTCATGATTTAGAATTTGGAGCTATAATTTTTGCTCTTAAGATTTGGAGACATTACCTGTACGGTAGTAAGTTTACTATGTTCACCGATCATAAGAGTTTAAGGTATGTCTTCGGGCAAAAGGAATTGAATATGAGACAAAGACGCTGGATGGAATTTCTTAGTGATTATGATTGTGATATTCAGTATCATACAGGAAAAGCAAATGTAGTTGCTGATGCTTTAAGTCGAAAATATCACGAACAACCAAAAAGGGTACGTTCTCTTAAACTAAATCTACAAGTAGATTTAAATGAGCAGATTAGAAAAGCACAAGAATCTGTAATCAAGGATAATACTGAAAAACTAAAAGGAATGATCAATGAATTAGAACAAGGAACAGATGGAATTTGGAGATTCCATAAGAAAAGAATATGGGAACCTAAATTAGGAAACCTACGTCATTGTACATTAGAAGAAGCCCATAATTCTAAATATACGATGCATCCAGGAAGCAATAAAATGTTTCAGGATTTAAGAAAGAATTACTGGTGGATAGGAATGAAAAAGGACATAGCAGCCTATGTTTCTAAGTGTTTAACCTGTTTACAAGTCAAAGCTGAACATCAGAAGCCTTCAGGTTTATTGCAACAGTTAGAAATGCCTGTTTGGAAGTGGGAATTGATAACAATGGATTTTGTTACCAAATTACCCAAAACAAGAAAAGGTAATGATACAATCTGGGTGATTGTAGATAGGCTAACTAAGGCAGCTCATTTCCTACCAATGAAAGAAACTTCCAGTATGGAACAGCTAGCTAAATTTTATGTAAATGAAATTGTTTTTTTTTTACATGGAATACCTTTATCAATTGTTTCGGACAGAGATAGTCGTTTTACCTCTCATTTTTGGACAAGTTTCCAAAAAGCCAGGGGAACCAAGTTGAATCGAAGCACATCTTATCATCCACAAACGGATGGACAAAGTGAAAGGACAATTCAGACAATGGAGGACATGCTTTGAGCTTGTATAATTGATTTCGCAGGTAATTGGGACGATCACTTACCATTCATAGAATTTTCTTATAATAATAGTTATCACACAAGTATAAATGTTGCACTATTCGAAGCACTTTATGGACGAAAGCGCCGAACCCCAGTCTGTTGGGCAGAAATTGGGGAAAAACAACTATCTGGACCTGAGATAGTACAAGAAACAACAGACAAAATCATTCAAGTAAAGGAACGACTAAAAGCAGCACGTGATAGACAGAAAAGCTATGCTGACACCAGACGAAAACCGTTGGAATTTCTAGTAGGGGACCAAGTATTGTTAAAAGTCTCTCCTTGGAAAGGAGTGGTAAGATTCATAAAAAGAGGAAAGCTAAGTCCCAGGTATGTTGGACCTTTCAAGATTATTAAAAGAATAGGACATGTAGCCTATCAACTGCAACTGCCAGAGGAAATGGCAGGAATACATGATGTATTTCATGTATCTAATCTCAAGAAATGCATAGCTGATAAGTCACTAATAGTACCTCTTAAGGATATAGAGGTAAATGAGCAATTAAAGTTTGTAGAAAGGCCTCTACAGATTGAAGACAGGAAAGTCAAGAATCTCAAGCACAAAAGACTAGTTCTAGTCAAAGTGAAGTGGGACTCCAAAAGGGGACCAGAATACACATGGGAGCTTGAATCAGAAATGCAAAGGAAATACCCACACCTGTTCCAGTAGACCTCGAGGACGAGCTCTAAAACAAGGTGGGGAGGATATAACAACCCTCCCGAATATTTTCTAACACCCTTATATATTTTAAAATACCCCTATATGTCTTAAAATACAACCCATACGTGAGAACCGAGCCCAAAATACGTTATATCATTAAAAATAATTAAAAAACAAAGAAAATGGGTTTTAGGCGGGCCGCGTAACCCTTCTCTTAACCCTTACGCGGGCCACGACAACTTAAAAGTCCAGCGAACCCCGGTGTGGACACGTGTCACGCAACGTGTTGAACCTAGTCATGACCCGGATCAGCTACACCTAGACCCCTACGCCACGCGGGTTGCGTAAACCCTTGTTAAACTTTACGCGGGCCGCGGGAAAGTCGAAATGTGACCCTATAAATAGCAGGCATCGGATCTTCAGTCTACTCGCTTATTTCTTTTCTTTCAAATCAAATTCTGAAGTAGTAGACATAATATACGGGTATTATATCCCCCTAATTAGCGAGGTTCTGCTCCGTTGTAAGTATTATAACCCCAGTTTCATATTAAGATACGCTGCCCGATTGATCCAGGGTTCCATAACAACTGTCGTGGTTCTGCCCGACGTAGTTGTTGGAATACCGTCTCGGGGAGGGTATCGTTAATGTAATTAAAGGGTTATTATACTAACATATGTACATTTGTGTAAATTATAGATTAACACCAGGAAACCCTAGAAGAAGTCTAAAACAACAATGTGAGTTTATCCGCTTTTTGTAAACCTTTTTGTGAACTATTTTACAAAACCTTAATTACTTTACAATGTGATTAAGCAGTGATTGAGTCTTTTTAGTTCTTCAATTATTGCCGGTATGTTGGGGTTTTGTATACAAAATGTGGAACACGTTACCATTGGACGACGCGTTAGCCAATGTGTAATATGACCCACCAGTCAGGATTGACAGTACTGAATGGGTAATTGTGTAGAAATAAACAATGTGATTGCTCTCAATACTGTGTTAATTGATAAAATGTTTCTTGATTAAACTGGGATTCACTCACCAGTATTTCCCACTGACAAGTGTTTTTAAATCGTGTTTCAGGTAACACAATGTGACAGCCAATTAGTAAAAAGCCAGCTGGAGAGCACTGACGGCTTGGAAAAATGTGGCTATAAAAGTTACCAAAAAGACGATGCTTTAAATTCAATAAAATAGGGTTTATCCCTATAAACATATTGTAATAAAGAAACTTGGGTTTACCCATCTGGTTATTAATATAAAATATGGTGGTTTTACTCTGATAAACAATATCCTAACTACGGTCCTGATGAAAATTCCGTTGCCAAAATTAGACAATACGCGATACCACCCAAACTGGCTCGCGGCCGCCCGTTCCTGTATTTGTAATAGGGGAACGGGGGTTGCGACAAAATGAGTCTGTCGCGCCTCGCGACGGAAGAAATGATGGCGGTCGAGACCCGCCAGAGGGCCTCGCAGCCCGAGACAATTTGTGCCCATTCTCTCGCGGCCCACGAGAGACGCAAGAGCTGGGAAATTTTATTTTATTCATTGATTGATGCTTAGAACTTGTTTAATCATATTTTTTAAGTTATCAAAACTAACTTCTAAGTTGGTTTTGATCGTAGGTGAACGCCAAGAGTGCCCGGATTGAAGATCAAGCTCAAAGAAGATCCGAACACATGAAAAAGAACCTTCCGCACATTTTGTTTTGTTGTCATTTCAAACGACAAATTTATACGCATTATATTGTATTGAAACACTATCAAGAAAAGTTTTTATGAATGTGTATACTTAAATACACATTTAACTGTTTATAATTGTATGTAAATCGTTAAATAATGGTAAGGGTCTTACAAGTTGGTAATCAGAGCTCATGGTTAAAGAGTAAAGTGTGTTCGGTTCAAGACTTGATCGCAAATCCGGTAAGTACATGTATATTAATGGTTTAGTATGATTAAAGTGTTGAGAACAACACATAGGGTTACCGTGTAATAAACGTTACACCAATCAAATCGATAAAGGATAGATATAGTTAGCAAAATTACGTTTGTTGACATGTATAGTGGAAAAGCCTTGTATTATAATACGGGCGATTATTGATGTCGACATTACTAACTTTTGTGAATATTTTAATTAAAGGACACTCGCATATGAAGATGACGAGAGTTGAACGAATTGCGGATATGACGGTGGAATGGTCCGGGGTATGACGAGCACAGCATACTCATTAAGGACCTAAATCGCGTAGTGATTGCAAATAAGGATAAAAGCATGGAAAGCCCGTTAGGGCAAGCTTTACCAGGTGCACGTTTTAAATTAATCGCACAAATAGTGATATGCAACAAACGTGTAGAGAATGACGGTTGCATATATAGGATAAAACTTAGAAAAAACCTGAATAGGATATCTATTCAGGATGATGTTTCCAAGAGAAGTTTAATAGAAATATGTGTTATTCACGATGATGAATAACAAAGAAATAACATGATTAGTTCATATGGAAACTTAGACGGGGGTAATTATCCAAGTGGAAAACTCTCATATAATGCTATTGAGAAAGGTAATGATCACATCAACGAATGTGATTGTAAAATAGTTCGATAGAAAGGAAAACATTTTATATGTTCAATAACAAAAACGGGTAAAACTAATGATTGTTACATAACAACTAAGTAAAGTTTTACCGAACGAAATCAAGAATACGGAAATAAATAGAGGCGTTATTTACATAGGGTGTGATGTTAAAATTTTAAAAAGGTAATGTGTGTCGTGTGTTGATCGCTTACTCTGGCCAAGGAAGTAGTGAACACATGATACCATGAACTTCTTATGATGGACATATTTACGTCCGATGTAGTAAGGACGGGGTGAGTGGGACAAATTAAAAAGTACCCAAATGAATCAAATGAGCAAAATATTTGATAATAATGTAAACGCACAGCCGGGCGACGGAAGCGTATTACATTAGGATAACGAGCCCGAGAGAAGGGACAAGGATTAATGTAAATGAAGATATAAATGAATGACCTAAGGAAAATTCACGAAAATAAGTCATTTTGGGCGAAAGAGCCATGGTTGACAAAATGGGCAAGTAAAACCAAGGTGTAGATGATCCGCAGGGTCATAATATTGAAGGTATTGCCCACACGAAAAAGATAATCAATGTTGTTAACTTTGGTCCTAGTAAAGAAAGGATGACGATGATAATCGTCACTTAGAATCTATAAGGCCGTCAAGGATGGTCACATAAAGAATAAAATACACGGTTGAATAAAAGCGATGGATTTCGCTAAGACGACCAAATAAATCGAAGCGAAGTCTTAATGCATACCAGAAGGGTTGCAATGATAACGACTTCGGTAAAACACCTGGTTGGTGGGTAAGGATTTAAACACATGCGTAGGAGGAGAAACGGAAACACGGATGGAAAGTCAAAAGACTCGGGTTTCGAGTCATGACTAAAAGACGATAAGATACTGCAAAAAGAAATTTTGATAAATTACGTTCAACTATTTTAAAGTTGAACGGGTCGAACAAAGAATGAAGTTTAATTTTCATAAGTGATGAATTTTCACACGAACAAGTCAAACGAATTTAATAAAGGATGACGCTTGATAATGTAAGTAAGCGCGAACCGAATAAATAAAAGTGCGAAATATTAATAAACCTATGTAAAGTATTATAGGCGTTAAAAACATTAAGATAAAAGAACCCGAGTAATGGGTTGTAAAGAAGTGCAAGTACGTACCGGGAAACGGTAAGTGTAGGACAAACCGACGTGTAAATGACGTTAGAAGTCATAAAGTCGGAAAGATAATTCGAAAGAAAACAAATGTAGTCTTAGACTACGGTCAATGTCAAATGGAATCCAAAAAGCAAAAGTAAATAATTTTAAACATAAAAAGGGGTGCCTTGACGCCATATATATATATATACATATATATACATATATATATACACATATATATATATATATATAACATTTGAATAAAGACTCGAATAGAAGATGGTCTACGGGATCATCATAACCTACGGGATTATAATTAATGTTAAGTCTACGGGACCAAAAAGACCCTCGGGTCATGAATAGAAAGAAACAAACTGATGGGGTTTTACCTTAGAAGGTGGAAATCTAAGGAAAAAACATGCGAGGCTATGTGAAAGAACCTACGGGTCAATAATGTAAAACGAGGAAACTGGTTGTAACTCCCCGCGTAAAATATTAACGGGAGGTAAAGTTAGTATAAAGGCGATGGGTTTCGCTAAGTTAATTGAATGGGTTAAAGCGAAGAGATTGTGAATGGGCTGGTTGATAAAAGTGAAGAATTTCACTAAAACATTTAAACGGGCAAAAATTGATAAAAGAATCCACAATTATTTAAATTGTGTTACGTCACAAAAAGGGCAAAGTCATTACTGAAATGACAACGGAAGGGGATAAATCCTTGGACGTAAACTTCTTGATGTGAGAAATTGACAAGAGTTGACAGAGAAAACGTAAACAAAAAATTTAGTTTTTAGTCAAAAGCAACGTTTTAACAAATATAAGTAGTATGAGGGGCTTTAGAAAATCTTAAACACACATAAGGCCGAAGATGGCAAAATAGTATACCCGGATGACGGAGTCTGAAGTGACGGCGACTAATTAGTCTAGCCGGTAAAACTATTCAAAGTTAGGAAAATGTCATGACAAATACAAAGCGCTTGTTAATATAAGACAAGCGCGGGATAAACATGTTAACAGACTGATGAGACTAAGTGGTCAAGTGACAACTCGGTCAATAAAGATAAAGGATATAAGCTAAAAAAAATAACGGCCCGTGAGACCTTACACATGAAAGACGTACGAGTCAATATAAATGAAAACGTTAGATAGAAAGGAACGAATGAATGTCTTGAAAACGAAACTAAGTTCGTTTAGTCTAAATTAAAAGAATTACGTAAACAAGGTTTCAGGGACGAAACCTCTTTAAGGGGGGTAGACTTGTAATACCCCGAAAACGGGTTTGGTAATCAAACCACGTTAATAATAATAAACGGGTAAAATACCATATTTTAGTCCCCCATTTTATCCCCATTTTACACATATTTTATTCCCCCATTTTATCCCCATTTTATGCGTTTTCGGCCGTAAAACCGTCATTCGGATACTTAATTATGTATACTTTTGTTTACAGGCCTAAAACAGCATACCGGACAAGATGATAGTGAAAACGAGGACTTTCCGGACCAAACGACGAAGCTGCGAACATTCTGTTAGAAAACTGACCTGGGCGATTGGAACGGTCGTGCGGTCTGAGGAACGACCGTGCATCTCCGACATATCAAGACCAGCCCGACAATGAACGAGGGTGCAACACGGCGTGCAAGGCAATCCCGGTGACGCACGGTCGTGCCATATATTGCACCCCGTGCGGATCCGATGTTCAGCCAAACCTCGGTGATGAACGACCAGTGCGTCAGTCCGTGCAACTAGATCCCGGAAACGCACGGTCGTGGCATATGAAGAACGGTCGTGCGATACTGAAGACCGGTCAAGATCTGTGACGTCATGCAGTATGGTGCACCATACCTCCAATAATGCAAAAAGTGAACGGTCGTGCAACAGGACGCACGACCGTGCAACAGGACGCACGACCGTGCAACACCGAAATTATATAAAAACTTGCAGAAACATTCTGCTCAAAAACTCTGGACATTTTGGAAGCGATTCTGGGGATTTTCAGGCTCCGAAGGCTTCTGCTTTCACCCGGATTCAAGCCACATTGTGCCGATTAGCTTCGTTATCTTCCAGATTCTTAATCTTATGCTTGTTTATGGTTTGGTTTTCTAATCTTTCCACGATTTTGTTAATCTTTCAAGCATTTAGATTAATGTTTATGTATTATTGTAGCCTTTGGGCAAAAACACAACAATCCCTTGCTTGATTATAACCATTAGTATGTTAATCTTTGTTTGTAATGACACTTGGAAGTATTTTCTATGTTAATCTTTGATGATTAGTTTGCAACCTTGTTATTGATATTGATTTCTTGATTATAAGTAATTGTGTTGGATGATTGGTATTTGGTTAGTTAAGATAGTTGAAAAATGAAGCTTAATTAATCTTGTATTAGTAAACTTTAAACTTGGTTAACTAGTTTAGCTTGGTTAAATGTGTGCATCATGATACTAGAAATGGTTAGTGATTTAATAAAATGTAATTATTGTTAATCAAGAAAGCTTGCCGTCACGTAAGGACCTAAACGGGTTAAATGGTGTCGTTATGAATTCTTGCCATGATTTGTTAACTTAGTTAGTAGTTTAGGCCAAAATTGCTATCTTGGTGAATTTATGTGTAAGATTTGTTAAATGAACTCGGTTGTGATTTAATCTAGTTTATGCTTGTCTCGGTGGTTGCATTGTGTTTATCGGTGTCGCTTCTTTCCTTGATTAAGTGCGGTTAGAAAACTCCTAACGGATGACTAACTTATTTTTAAGAGATTTTCATAGACATTTATCAATTGCACGTTAAAGAACAATTTTAGGTGGTTAAAGTGTGTTTATCGTTTTAACTTTCCGAATGATTGTCATGTTAGGATTCTCGAAAGGGATACTAATTGTCTCAAAATTGGAGAATTGATCGAATGCTTCTAGTGCCAAAACCGACTTAGTTGACATGCATTGGTTGTGTATTAAGCAAGGCTATTTATCTATTATCTACTATGTTTTTATATGTATTTGTTTATGCTTACTTTAGTTTAATTAAAATCAAACAACTTATGTTTTTACCGGTAGTTTAGTGACAAAGGTCTAGTATTATTCCTCCGCCCATTTCCTTGGATCGATACTTGGTTCTTACCGATAATTTACTACATATGTGACGGGGTACATTTGCCTCTTTCGTGTGTGTTTTGATGTTAAAGTAATAATCACTTTTATAAATTTAAAACCGATTCGTGTGTAATTTCATTGCAAAATTATGTATATATACGCACACGTCACGCGTCTACTCGATTGTAAGTAGAACTTGATTTGATTAGGTAACCGTAGGAATGCCTAATAACATGATAAAAGGGGTTTCATTTATAGATGAAAACCCGTAGATGTTGTCCAATGAATAAAGTGTTTGATAATGTTCCTATGTGAGTCTTGTGAACTTGTTGGTGCATTTATATATGTCAATTGGTGATTTAACTTCTAAAAAGTCAAACCGACCTATGATAGAGTTCAATAAGAAAAGTAGTAAAAAGATTCATAAGGTGTGATGGTCATGATCTTCAATGACTAATTTAACCACCTTGTGGAAATTATATGATAGTTTGACGCCTGACAAGCTAGGTGGAAGCTTGGAAGGAAGCGGGTCAAACGGATCAAATACGCGGAGAAGAGCAAAAACGGATGCAGGGTAAGTAAATCTTACACCCCATTTATAGAATGCCTAATTATAATAAAGGTTATGAACATGTTAAGCTAAAGCTAGAAATACGATGTTCCGATGTAGATTGACACGGGTCGGAACAAATGAAAGTGATAAAAAACCATAATGAATGGTAAAAAGGGGTAAAATGGTAATTAAGTCATACAATGACGAACAAACTAGTTGATTTTGAAATGTTACCTTATGAGGTAACTTATAATGAGAAAAAAGGTAAAATGGTAAACTAGTCACGTGTTGACAAATGTAAGTTTTAAATTCAAAAGATACCCTATGGCGTAAGCCGAAATGGGTAAAACATGTAAGAAAAAAAATCTTGTGGTAAAATCCTAAATGGGTCGGATGTGTGAATTGGTAATTACAAACCATGTTTGTTATAAAGGTAAATGTTTGGTCATATAGGCCAAACGGGTCAAATGGTGGTGATAACACCATTTGACAATATCGACTAACATTTGGTTGTCAAGTTATATGTTCACAGGAGTGAACATGAATTGGATAATTGCGTCGCTATAAAGTAGCGACTAATAAAAGTGAGGTATAAAACGGGTCAATGCTATAACCCGAGCTAGGTACGTATAAGTATGATTGTGACTAAAAGATGTGATTTTGATCAAATATATTGTCGATAGTCCTTCGTTGCAAAAGAAGGAACCAAGGTTGACCAAAATGCCCACGAAAGTTAAATCGGGTAAACGGTCCTTATGAGTCGTTTAGAAACATACATTATGATAAATTAAAGTCTAGTTAAGTGATGAAGCATAGGCATAACCCTTTTTGGAACAAATGCCTCAAAATAGTTTCTTGTCGTAAAATAACAACCGAATGGGGGTAAATTCGGAATAATCAATTGATATCCATTAACCCACCATAAGGATAGTTGTGGTGGAAGTCCATTTAACAAGTAATGTGAAAATATAATGTTAGAAATGAATGAGAGTGGTTTATGCGTAAAAGCGCTTAAATACCCTTAACGGGTCAAAATAAGCACGTAATCATAGACGGGTTAATGATGCATAATAACCCGTGATTTAAATCTTGTGTCATAGGAAACATTTGAAATACGATGTTCATGAGAATTTTGGTATAACAAACATGTTGGTTTGATGAAAGTTTGAACGGGTCAAAATCTTGTTAAAAAGTTTAATAAATAGAATTTAGCCGAGGGCTTAAAATCCAGAAAAAAATTGTTTATTCGGATGTCAGATTTTTACTCCATGAGATGGAGAATTAAATTACGAATGCATAGGAAAAAGAATCGCGTAAAACGGACATGTAGAACGAAAGTTATGGCAATTATAAGTTGAAAATTTGTTAAAAATGGAGCTGGGTATCTGCAGCTCATTAAAACAAACCTTCTGTCGAAATGAGTATATTGCGCCCCGCGACGGAACAAATGAAGGCGGTCGCGCCCCGCGACAATTTGTGCTCAGTCTCTCGCGGCCCGCGACAATTTGTGCTCAGTCTCTCGCGGCCCGCGAGAGACGCAAGGGCTGGGAAATTTTATTTTATTCGTTGATTGGTGCTTAGAACTTGTTTAATTGTATTTTTTAAGTTATCAAAACTAACTTCTAAGTTGGTTTTGATCGTAGGTGAACGCCAAGAGTGCCCGGATTGAAGATCAAGCTCAAAGAAGAACCGAACACATGAAAAAGAAGCTTCCGCACATTTTGTTTCGTTGTCATTTCAAACGACAAATTTATACGCATTATGTTGTATTGAAACACTATCAAGAAAAGTTTTAATAAATCCACAATTTTTTATGAATGTGTATACTTAAATACACATTTAACTGTTTATAATTGTATGTAAATCGTTAAATAATGGTAACGGTCTTACACACCCCCTCTGTATCCTTTTAATCATCCCTTATTTACACATTCAAGAAACCAAAATTCAGAAAAAAAATAAACAACTTATCGTTGACCAAACAACAAAAACAAAACCCCCCCACATCATAAATCTGTTAAAAGAGAGACCTTGATGGTTTCCATGGAGTTTTAATTTGTTAAAAAAGAAGAGGAACCCAGAAATTGTATGTTTTTGAGCATTATTTGAATGGGATTTACATGAAATTTGATGAAATCTTAGTGAATTAATTAAGGGAATCTTGAATCTTGATTCTTGTGGTTCAAATATCCTCACGGGTTCAAACATCCTTGCTCGACCCACCTTAAAATCCGGTCATCATGTTTCTGGCTGAATTCTATGAAACCACTAACCGTACAAAGGTCATCGGAAAAACTTTGTTCCCGCCACTGCTGTCGATCCAAACCCTAAACGGTGGTGAAGGTGGGTGGCGCTTTCTACTCACTCTCTCTCTCTAAAGTTCTAATTGTGTGCTAACGGGGGTTAGAGAACGAAGGTGGTGGTTCAGCTGTGTTGCAGGTGGGTAAGAATCATGGGAGCGAGCAATGTCGTGTGATAGTTGCGGTTCCACTTTCAAGAACCGCAAGTTCCTAGCATCCAATCAGGCTTACTGTTCGTCGACGACCTCGGATCTCGCCGCCGACCAGAACTCCTGCTCGCCTTCGCCACAGAAGAAGAAGTAAGTATCACTATGCATGGGAAGAAACTGGGGGTGTTCAAAACTGGATATCCGAAAATTTGGATACCAGATTTCACTATCCGAATCCGAAATTTCGGATAGTGAATCGGATATCCGAATAACTATTCTTTAATTTATTTTTTATTTCTTTATTATTTTTTAATATTCGAAACTGGATATTTCGGATATCCAATTATAAATTTTCGGATATTTTGGATATTTTCGGGTATTTCGGATATTTTTCGGGTGTTTCGGGGATATTTTCGAAATCTTCGGATATTTTTGGATATCCGAAAAAAATAAAAATTAAATTTTAGAATATTTCAGATATCTGAAATATCCTAAAATTTTTAAAATCACAATCCAAATCCGTATCCGAAAATTCGGATATCCAAATTTCGAATATCATATGTTCACTGTTAACAGTGACATGTAATATGTATATATCTTTTTTCCTTTGTTAATTTTATGGTGATAGAAACACCTACGTTAATCAATTTACAAATAATGAAGCGCAGATGTTAAATTGTGTGAATTAAATAACAAGACTTGAGTTAACATGCACGACAATTAAATCAGTTTGACAGCATCAGGTAAAAGAATTCCTATCAAGTTTCAACGACGACAATTCCCCTTATTTGTATGTTTCGCAATGACTATAAACAAAAGTCAAGGACAATCTCTATCAAGGGTTGGATTGTATCTCAAATATTCAGTTTTCTCACATGGTCAACTTTATGTTGCATTTTCAAGAGTCAAAAGCAGAGTCGGTGTGAAGTTGCTTATACTAGATATAGATGGGAATGTAAGAAATAAAACAACTAATGTGATCTATAAGGAAGTTTTTTCCGGGATTTGAATAATTTTGTATTTTTATCTTCCAATGTATGTGTTTTTACATAGTATTAAATTTGAACATAAATAATTGGATTTTGGTTGAAGCCGCGTTTAACGCGAGCATTAGCCTAGATTTTGCATAAAAGAAAAAACCTAAATTATATTTCACTCCCATAACCCATCTACAAGCACTATAAAAACCAACACCGTCCCCCTCACACATCTTACCATAACACTCCTCAGATCTTAGTATGGGTTCCATCAGAGAAAATGTCCTGTCACTCTCTAAGGGTAAGAAGAATCCGACGGTCGGTAACAAGGGTAAGAAGGATCCGGCGGACTCGAAGGATAAGGCGGAATCAAAGGATAAGAATCATGGGAGCGAACAATGCCGTGTGATACTTGGGGTTCCACTTTCAAGAACCGCAAGTTCCTAGCATCCCATCAGGCTTACTGTTCGTCGACGACTTAGAATCCCGTCGCCGACCAGAACTCCCGCTCGCCATCGCCACAGAAGAAGAAGAAGAAGTACGTATAACTATGCATAGAAAGAAACTGGGGGTATTCAAATCTGGATATCCGAAAATTCGGATACTAGATTTCACTATCCGAATCCGTATCCGAAATTTCGGATAGTGAATCAGATATCCGATTATCCATTTTTTTTTATTTTTTAATATTCGGAACCGGATATTTCAGATAGTTTAAGATATCCAATTATAAATTTTTGGATATTTTGGATATTTTTAAGGTATTTCGGATATTTTTCGGGTATTTCGGGGATATTTTCGGAATCTTCGGATATTTTCGGATATTCGGATATCCGAAAAGAAATAAAATTTAAATTTTCGGATATTTCGGATATCCGAAAATTATAAAATCACAATCCAAATCCGAATCCGAAAATTCGGATATCCAAATTTCGGATATCCTTTGTTCACTATTATCAATGACATCTAATATGTCTATATCTTTTTTTTGTTTGTTAATTTTATGGTGATAGCAACACCTACGTTAATCAACTTACAAATAATGAAGCGAAGATGTTAAATTGTGTTAACTATATAACAAAACTTGAGTTAACATGCTCGACAATTAAATCAGTTTGACACCATCAGGTAAAAGAATTCCTATCAAGTTTCAACGACGACAATTCACCTTATTTGTATGTTTCGCAATGACTATAAACAAAAGTAAAGGACAATCTCTATCAAGAGTAAAAAACAGAGCCGGTATGAAGTTGCTTATACTAGATATAGATGGGAATGTAAGAAATAAAACAACTAATGTGGTCTATAAGGAAGTTTTTTCCGGGATTTGAATAATTTTGTACTTTTATCTTCCAATGTATGTGTTTTTACATAGTATTAAATTTGAACATAAATAATTGGTTTTTGGTTGAAGCCGCGTTTAACGCGGGCATTGGCCTAGATATTGCATAAAAGAAAAAACCTAAATTATATTTCACTCCCATAACCCATCTACAAGCCCTATAAAAACCAACACCGTCCTCCTCACACATCTTACCGTAACACTCCTCAGATCTTAGTATGGGTTCCACCGGAGAAAATGTCATGTCACTCTCTAAGGGTAAGAGGAATCCGACAGTCGGTAATAAGGGTAAGAAGGATCCAGCGGACTTGAAGGATAAGGCGGAATCAAAGGATAAGAATCACGGGAGCGAGCAATGTCGTGTGATAGTTGCGGTTCCACTTTCAAGAACCGCAACGTCCTAGCATCCCATCAGGCTTATTATTCGTCGACGACTTCGGATCCCGCCGCCGACCAGAACTCCCGCTCGCCATCGCCGCAGAAGAAGAAGAAGAAGTAAGTATCACTATGCATGGGAAGAAATTGGGGGTGTTCAAAACTGGATATCCGGAAATTCGGATACCAGATTTCACTATCCGAATCCGTATCCGAAATTTCGGATAGTGAATCGGATATCCGAATATCCATTTTTTATTTAATTTTTAATTTTTTAATATTCGGAACCGTATATTTCGGGTAGTTTCGGATATCCAATTATATATTTTCGGATATTTTGGATTTTTTTCGGGTATTTTGGATATTTTTCGGGTATTTCGGGGATATTTTCGGATATCCGAAATATCCGAAAATTTTTAAAATCATAATCCAAATTGGAATTCAAAAATTCGGATATCATAATTTTCGGATATTTCGGATCGGATTTTCGAATACGGATAGTTTTGAACACCCTTATAAGAAAGAAGACATTGGCATATATTTATTATTAATTTAGTATATTCTGATCCACCGGTAGTACTACTTTTGGAATAAAGAAATGAAATGAAGTTTAAATCATGGATAAATTACTTTTTGAGTCCCTGTGTTTTAGTGATTTTAACCACTTGAGTCCAAAATCAAAATGTTTAACGCCCTGAGTCCCTATAGCCACTTTTCTTAACCATTTGAGTCCAAATTTCTAAAACTGTTAGAATTTTTTGGTTAAATATTGTTAAATGACCAAAATACCCTCCATGTCTTCCCTATAAAAACCCATCCCTTCTGTATCCTTTTAATCATCCCTTATTTACACATTCAAGAAACCAAAATTCAGAAAAAAAAAAACAACTTATCATTGACCAAACAACAAAAACAAAATCCCTCGCACATCATAAATCTGTTAAAAGAGAGACCTTGATAGTTTCCATGGAGTTTTAATTTGTTAAAAAAGAAGAGGAACCCAGAAATTGTATGTTTTTTTAGCATTATTTGAATGGGATTTACATGAAATTTGATGAAATCTTGGAGAATTAATTGGGGGAATCTTGAATCTTGATTCTTTTGGTTCAAATAACCTCACTGGTTCAAACATCCTTGCTCGACCCACCTTAAAATCCCGTCATCATGTTTCCGGCTGAATTCGGTGAAACCGGAAGTAGCGATTTGCATCACACCTTGCATCCTGAATTCAGTGAAACCACTAACCATACAGAGTCACCGGAAAACTTTGTTCCCGCCACTGCTGTCAATCCAAACCCTAAACTATGGTGTAGGTGGGTGGCGCTTTCTACTCTCTCTCTCTCCCTTTAAAGTTCTAATTGTGTGGCTAACGGGGGTTAGAGAACGAAGGTGGTGGTACAGCGGTGTTGCAGGTGGGTGGCGGCCATGTGGTTCTATTGTAGTGACTTTGGTGGTGGTTTTGTGGTCGGTTGACAGTGGTGAATGGTGATTGCGGGTGGATGATTGTTGCTGGATGCCGACTCCAGAGGTTGGTCTATAAGGTTGGCCAGTTTTGATTGAGTGGTCGGAGAATTGGTGGTTGAAGAATGGGGATGATTAAAAGGATACAGGGGATCGGGTTTTTATAGGGAAGATGTAGAGGGCATTTTCGTCATTTAACAATATTTAACCAAAAAAATTCTAACAGTGTTAAAAATTTGGACTCAAATGGTTAAGAAAAATGACTATAGGGACTCAGGGCGTTAAACATTTGAGTAAATTACGTTTTTGGCCCCTGTGGTTATATCACTTTTACTATATTAGCCCAAAATAAGAATTTTTAACATATCTGCCCCCATGGTCTCTATAACTAACCATTTTGGCCCCTAAGTCTAGAGATCATAGGGGTCAAAATGTTTAGTTATAGAGACCATGGGGGCCAAAATTTTTAGACTTAGGGGCCAAAATGGTTAGTTATAGAGACCATGGGGGTAGATATGTTAAAAATTCTTATTTTGGGCTAATATAGTAAAAGTGATATAAACACAGGGGCCAAAACGTAATTTACTCTAAACATTTTGATTTTGAACTCAAGTGGTTAAAACCATTAAAACACACAGACTCAAAATGTAATTTACCCAAACTAGAATTACGATGACATCTGATTTTGTAAAATGAAGAAGATATGAAAAGTAAAATAGCTTAAATTAGATCAGCATAATATGTAGATAGATAATGTTTTCAGTTTTTGTACAACTATTATAATTTTTTTAATTAGTTAACATTAAATAATCAAACAATAAAAAGAAAAAAAATGTTAAAAAATATTACTGTTATAGTTACCAATTTACATGACTAAGGTGCTGTTTGATTTTTAAGAGCTAAAATGTCTGCAGTCTGCGAATTACATCTACAGACATCTGTAGAAGAAAATGTAGACTAAACCTCTGCAGTTTGCAAGAAGAAGATTGTTTGTTTTTAACGTATATAGACTTCTAAACTAATTTGGTAGTGGTGTACGCACGGTGGTGGTGGACAGTGGTGTGTGGTGGACGTGGACGGTGGTGGTGGATGGTGGACGTGGACGGTGGGTTGTGGGGGACGATGGTGGTGGGTGGTGGACGTGGACAGTGGGTGGTGGTAGTGGACGATAGTGGTGGGTGGTGGTGTTTAACCCTCTGCAGACCTTAGAAAAGCTTAGAAGTGGTTGAGCCAAGTCTGCACCAAGAAGAGTTCGCGTAGACCTTTTTTAGTGAAACATCTCCGGTAAAACAAACAGTCTGTAGATGGCAATGTCAGTGCGTAATCTGCGCAACGCAGACAGGAAAACCTATGCAGATCTTTTCTAGAAAAACAAACACCACCTAAATAATCAAATAATTGGTTCTCTTTTAAGTTTAAACACCTCCTTCTTTACGGACATTATATTGAATCCTACGTCTAATAAACGATTCAAAAAATGTCGCATGTGAACACCATTATACATAGTTACGTACCATCCTTAATCAAAGTTGATTTTTTAAATCGAGTTAATATCATACAATAGAAACAATACTTATTTTATAATCATACCTTAATCCCCACCTTTTTAGAAATATATATTTAAGTTGACCAATACTTTTTGTTAAATAACATCAGCTAAACCTTCCCACAAATCTGCAGTACTTCAAATATATCACTAATAATAATAGTGTTTTTGAATCAAATCTTACCAAAAATAATTTTTAATGAATATTTTTGTATTAGATATATCATGATAATGATATTTTTGCTTATTTTTAATACAAATATGCAACAAATTCTCTTGATGTAATTTGATGAAAATTGTTGTATTACTTTATTGGCTAACAATGTGGAAATAATTGATGATTATGTCGAGAGTTGTTAATCACTTTAAAAACGGGTTGGGTATTTATTATTATGAACAAAAAAAACAATTTTTTATTATTTAATTTGTATAACACATAAGACTGTAACCTAGTACAAAATAACTAGCCAGGAACCAGTAATAGACCTTGATGATAAAAATATGGAACTTACATGCACGAGTTTAGTGAACTACATCAATCGAATCAATCTAGATCTTGTAAATATGAATGATTTTTAACCAAAAGGAATCCGATCTTCTATTTTTAGTAGGTTTGGAATAGAGATACGTTTGCGTGAGAATATGAGTTTATGTTTATTTGAACGGCAAATTTGGATCACTTACAGACTACTAGAGTATCATCGTGTCACCAGTTGAACCATCCGATCATATCCATCTCTATTAGGTAATAATGCCTATACATACACCAATTCAGAAGAAAACTAATAAATCTGAGAAAAACTCTCTTGTGGGAATTGAACACAGGACTTAATGGTCCCTAAACCTTATTCCACCCTAAAATATCACTAGGCTATAAAGTCATGGGCGAGAATATGAGTTTATTGCGTGCTTCTTAATTGCTTATATTAAAGTATTAAAAGCAAAAATATGTTTATTTGGACATTCTCACCTAGCAAAAAGGGAAGATGAGTATGAACATATGACAAAGCGATTAGTTGGAAAATTCCAAATTTGTATACCCTATTGATTAGTTGGATAGATCCAAATTATGAATCCAAATTATCATTGTCCAATCAGAGTAAAAGTGATCCCAACTTTAATATTACCATGTTAAATAATAATTTGTGTACGGATGTAATATTTGAAAAATAAAAATAATAAGAAAACCAGAAAATAAACATAATAGTAATAAACTAATAATAATTATAGTTTCACAGATGGCCATGCTATAAATCAATATTTAATCTTTGTTTTTATCTTTAAAAACATGATAAACAATTTCTGTTTGTCTACTACATGGACCAAAAACATGATACGTAAAAAATTAAGACCATATACGTAACTTATCAAAAATGCTCAATCAAAAGCGAAATTTCGACTTTATCATAATCATAATCCATCATACGTACCTTAGCATAACCAACTTTTTTTTTTTTTTTTTTGTATTTAAGTGTATCATACTTTGAAATCACCAAACAAAATATATAGAGTTAAATGCCATTTTAATCCATGTGGTTTGGGTTATTTTGTCATTTTAGTCCAAATGTTTCATTTTTCGCCTGTGGGTCCAAATGTTTCATTGTTGTCATTTTAGTCCACTAGGTTAACTTCATCCTTTTTTCTGTTAACGAGAAGAACAATTCGGTCATTTTATATGTAATTCTGTTAACTAGAAGGGCAATTCGGCCTTATAAAATCACCAAATTGCCCTTCTCGTTAACACAAATAATTGATGAAGTTAACCTAGCAGACTAAAATGACAACGGTGAAACCTTTTTAGACACAGACGAAAAATGAAACATTTGGACTAAACTGACAAAATGGCTAAAACCACAGGTACTAAAATGACATTTAACTCAAATATTATTATATCACTGGATAATAAGCTTTTAGTGATTTCTAATTTAAACAATCAACCTCTAGTTTTATCATACATATTCTGTTGTTCTGATGAAAATGAATTATTATTTAATAATTTATAAAATTAACTAATATTCCAACCCCTCAATAACGGAATTACGATATATTTATTGGCTGTTAATTAAAAATACAAAGAATTGTTGGCAGGACTTGCTCATGTCATGCATGATGAATATATAGGAATGAAGAGGGAGCAGCATTATCCAGTATTATTTTATATTATTTCAAATAAAGTGGGGGATGATTTGATAAAGATGGTCTTCTTTTATTATACTAATTTAAATTTTAATCCTGAAATATGTTACTAAACAAATATTCTTTTATCTTGAGATAATATGCATTATAAAGATCAAAATGATAAATTTCAGTTAACTTCAAATCAAGCTTTTTTTTTTTATATTACTAAAAAAGATTCTTTTGTATTGAGATAATAATATGTATTATAAGAACTACAAAATAATATAAATTTACAACAATACTTAAATTTCAGTTAAGTTCAAATCAAGCTTTTATTTTTTCGATTATTATTATAAAATGTTGGTTACAACTTACAGTTGTGTTGTTTGGTAATACATTGTTCTAGATTTTAATTTCTTGATGAGATATTTTACTAAGCAACATCTTAAACTAAACATAATACTTCTTTAATGAAATAAAAACCATTTAAGTAGTACACGTGTTAGCTTTGAAAGTGATGTGCATTTACTCTATGCGTGCTCCTACTTTATAGTTATTATTATAATATAATAAGTATATTATATTATATATAAAGATGTAATAACTGAATATTGTAATTAGGTAGTTAATTGTTTATTTTATCCAAAGATTTATTTTATTTCATCTGGTATAAATAATTTATGTATAATAGAGGGGAAGAGTAAGCCTTTAAATGAGCTACAAATAATCGTATCATCAAAATAAGAGAAAAGGTGTACCATCACCTACAACCAGTTATTAATTACTCCGATGATTCATATGTTTGTATATATTAGAGTCAATTCCAATTTGTCACTCTCTAGTTTGGTTTAAATTATAATATGACATCCTACCTTTCAGTTTTTGCTAAATGAAACTCTATGTTGGACATTCCATCACACCCTGCATCCTCCTGTTAGTTGACGGTTAGGTTGATTGTCAAAAAATGAATAAAAGACCACGAGTAAAAAGCTCGGATGAACCATGTGGTTTTGTAAAATAACATCTATAGTCCCAAACTTTTAGAAGTTACATTCGTGCTCCCTGTTGTTTAACTAGTTGTTACTCAGATAGTCTCTAGAGTGGATGACCGTTAGTTATCTCAGTTAAATGAGTATGAAATGAGATAATTACCCTTACCCTTGCTAAAATACAAAACAATTAAATTAATTTATTATTATTATTATTATTATTATTATTATTATTATTATTATTATTATATAAGTAGGGACATCCCTCTCCTACCCCTTTTTCTCACATCCGACGACCATCTGCCGGAAACCACCACCGGACCACCACCATCAACAACTTGAACCACCACCGTCACAACATGAACCACCCCTTGTCTACTAACATCACACCACGAACCACCATCACTACCTGTCCACCACCATCACAACCAAAAACCCAACCAAATTCGACATATCAATCGCAATAATCCACAACAGAACAAACCAAGAACCCTCCAAATTCACAATCACCAGCACCACACTCTGAACCAAAAAACAACTAACCAAATTCACAATCACCAGCACCCCAACCAAGAACACAACAAACCCTAAAAACATAACATACAAACATGAACCCTATATATACGCTGAATGTAAGGTCTTCTTCTACTCCTGTACAAAAAAATTCAACTCATATTCTGCTTCCTTTTCACCTTCTGATTTGTGAGATCCTCAATCTCAATTGCACTGATCGATCAACTGTTGTACGTTTGTAAAGCAAGTGGTGATAAGGGTGGAGGTGGGTGTGGTCTGCAAAAAAGAAGATGAAACGGGTGGGAGTGATCAGCGAATTGATCTGGTGCATCGACATGGGGCGAAGTCACAATGGTGCTTGGTATCTATTATGCAGATGAAGATGAGGGAGAGATGGGTTTAGAGAGAGAAACGATTTGGGGGGGGGTTTTAGAAGAAGGGGGTGGGGTGGGGTGGGGTGGGGGTAGGGGTATATATCATGATATTCAATAACTAATAATTAATTGTGGGATCAATTGATATTTTAAATGATTAATCAAAATTTCTTATGTTTTAATGAAAGAAAGGGTGATAATGTCATTTTACATGGACTTAACGGAGAAAACTAACTGCCATCCACTCTAGGGACTGTCCGAGGTAACAATCAAGCAAAACCATAGGGAGCACGAATGTAATTTTTAAAAGTTGGGGACTATAGGTGTTATTTTACAAAACCATGGGGAGCATCCGAGCATTTTACTCAAAGACTGTTATACCTTTTTTTTTAATTAAAGTATGCGCTCCTATGGTTTCATTTTTATTACAGTCATCCACCACCCACCGTTACCACCATCATCCCACCAATATCGGCCATCGTTGTTCATCACCCACCACCACTCACAATTATAATCATAAATCCTCATTCTTGAAATCACTATCCAAATAACGTTTTGGAGGTAATTTCATACCATATTTCCAATTATCATCATAAAGCAATTAATTTCTTCTTAAAAAACCCTCAAATTTAATCATCAAATTGGGGAAAATATGTGTATGTGTGTGTGTATATATACACACACACATATATATACCTGTTGAAGTAGGGCTCTCTGCCTGCTTGGCTAAAAGCATTTCGAATTTTTCATTTACATCTTGAAGAGCTTCATCATCTTCTCCACCGAAACTCTTATCACTGGTTGCTTTAACCCTCTATTTACAATGGCTGACACAGAGAGATGTAACTACACCAGAGAGCAGTGGCAGGTGAAGAAGATACATGAATAATATTAATCAGCTTGTTGGGTCTTTCATCAATGGTCGCAATTTGAAAATTAAAATTCAAAATAAATAAAATAAATATGGGATTTATAAAAATACTCATACTTTCTCTGTTTTAAAAGTTAGCAAATAATGATAAATTTAAAGAAATAGATGCTGAATTGGGTTGTGGATTGTGGATATTGTAAAGTGGGTGGGTTGAATTGAATAGTGAATTATGATTTGGGTTATATTTTATATAAGGAGAGAAAGGAGAGAAGAATTGGTTAGTGGGTAATGTCAGGTGGATGGTGTAGATGGAGATTAGAGATGAACAACCATGGAAGTGAAGAATTTTGGTGCAGATGTGAAAAAGACACTGGGTAAAATGTAGAAGAGGGTATTCTTCTAAAACTAAAAGATGATTCAAGGGGTATAATAGTCTTTTGATCGTTTTAACACTCAAATCAACATTTGACTGATGGTAGGATGCAAGGTGTGATGGAATGTCTACCGTAATGTTTCATTTGCAAAAACTGCAAGGTGTCATATTGCAATCTGGACCAAACCACAGGGTGGCAAATTGCACTTTACTCTATATTTTATAATTTTAGTTTTTAGTTATTTCAAATTACAAAGATACTACTAGTAATAAGAATTTCGTAGCTATGATAGTCGACACGTTGGATGATTGTTAAGTCTGTAGAAAAAACGAGATTGCCCTTTAGTATTAAAAATGAAAATCCCAAACATAAAACCCAAAATAATATATGCTGAAATAATAACAATAATCCCAAAACCAACCCTCCTCCTCCCCTTTCTCGTTCATCGCCCCTATTCGCCGGATTCCAAAAATAGCGGCATAACTTCCTCAATGAAAACATTGGAGGGTCACAATGCCTTGTTTAAAGACCAAAGGGACGAGTCAAAATAAGCATAAACAGGCATTTGAAAGAAGAAACAATTTCAAATTCTATTTCTAAATTCTAATTTTGGGAATCCACTTTATCCATTTCAATCTCTGTCATCGAAGAAAAAAGGGCTAGCATCATTTCTCCTCGGTGGCGTCGGAAAGTTGCCAATTCATGCCCTTTTTTTCTCACTCTTTCTTCCCCAAACCACTAAAGACCTAGACCAGAACTCATATCTAACCCTGGTTTAATCTGTATATTCAATGTAAGATCTTGGAGTGTCTCGGGACGAACTAAGAGTATTCCAAAGTAATCGAAAATTCTTTTGAGTTCGGGCAACATGCTTTGGCCTGGTAGTTAGAATACTCTCGCCGAATTTTTGGTTAACGATATTTACCCTTCTAGTTACTACATGTCCCTAGTCAATCAAAAATTTGAGACTTTGGCGGGGTTCAAAATCGAGGAGTGGAACTAATTATCAAGATGCAGGTATCACCCCTAACTCGTTAACGTCGTTTCCTTAAGTGTGGTTGGTACTTACCAAACGGTATAAGGAACTAAATCCGACTCGTCGGTAAGGGTCCACTAGAATGAATATGGTGAAATTTCCATCAAGGTAAGGATATCACTCCTATCTTGATGGTATGATTTCATAAAATCAATAATCGCGGATTGAGAGATGTCACAAAAGTGAGGGTTTTCACGCCTATTTTTTTGTGAGATCGTCTCGTTTGTGGAATGAGTAGTTTTCGTATCTTCATGTTTATAGTATAATTTGCCTTAGGGAAGGCATGTGTATTTTGGGACAAAAGATGAGATTAGAATCAAAATAGGGAGAATTCAAGTATTTTAAACATGGTAACAAGAATGGTCAAGTATGGGACTTCTTAACAATAGACTAGGTCACCAGCATAACAATTTTCCTAATTCCCTATAGTTATTGCTCCGATGCTAATCTTTCACACCCCAACTGATGGTGGAAACATCGGAGTGAGACGAAAACGAGATTACTCGAGACTTCATAACTTGCTAATGTACAATATTTAAATAAAAGATATTTCATTTCATACGAAAAGAAATACATCGTCTTGAAAATTGAAATACAACATGTTTGCAACTTGAACGTAACAAAACAAATGGAAATACATGGAATAATTATATGGGTGCATTTCTAGTTCACCCTATGTAGCTTGCTTGAATATCATCATCAATTTCCTACAACATGTATTAAAATAAAATCAACACAAAGGTTGACAAGTATACAAGTTTGATTACATAGCATACGTATAAAAGATTGTCTCAACTCCAACATGGCATTTTGTAAGTTAAATTACATACTAGCATGCACAACCTAAATGTCAACCAAAAATTACACGAGCGTAATCTTGTCATCGCAATGAACAAGACCGTTATACGATTGAATACTTAACAATGACCCAACCAACGGGGCGGTGTGCTACTCCTATAACGCTATACATGTTAATATAGGCTAGCGAAGTTAATGACAAGTAGTTTGCATGTATGAATGATTGAATATCTAACATAAATAATCTAAGCATAACAAATAGCATGTTTGATGGATTAAGTGAATTCATAAGTTTGATTGTGTGCATAAGTGAATTTGTGTATGTCATACATGTTAATGACAAGTAGTTTGAATATATGAATGATTGAATATATAACGCTATACATGTTAAGGTAGGCTAGTGAAGGTGTATGAGTTCGTAGGATTGGTGACGAATTCGGATGCAGGAATTTAGAGTATTAGAAAGTATGTATGTAAGGAAATTACATCTTATCTAAACACTTAATTTGGACACTGTGTCTTAGTGTGTTTTCATGGGTACCAAATCACCCAATAGAATCCAAAATCGAGGGATCAAAAATGTAGATGGTTTTGACCATAACTCAGAACATTCAACCATGGTTCGGTTTGTTTATATGTATATTTATAATTATTTAGTCCAAGTCATATATTGTCATGCATGGAGGTAGGATGGATTCCATCCATTTAACCTCATTGTAAGGATTCGCCAAACCACAAAATCATCAACTTAGTTGATGATTTTGGTTGGTCATGAATAATACTAAAATGTGAAGCATCTAATTTGCTAAGTAGCCAAATAAGAACAACCCGAACATGTACATACCTAACATGGTTGTTGGAGACAAGGTGGGGTTGGCTTTCTTAGATTCCTTGGACGCTACTTAGTTAGATAATCACCTAAATCACTCAAAAAACCAAGTAACGTGGCTAGACGAGTGCATTCCAAACATGGATAAGGTTTGGAGACTTGGTGTAGTCTTGCTTGCTTTGTGAGTTGGAAGTTATTTTAGTGACTTAGGTTGGTTGGTTTGGAGGTGTTTGCACCTCAAAATTTTTGGAATGATACCTCAACTCAAGCCCCTCAACATGTAAGTTAGTTGGGAACAAGGTTTAAAAACAACCCTCCTGAATTTTTCTGACACCCTAAGATATTTTAAAATATCCCAATATGTCTTAAAATACACCCCGTATGTGAAAACCGAGCCCAAAATACAATATAACATTAAAAATTAATTAAAAACAAGAAAATTGAGTTTGTCGCGAGCCGCGTAGCCCATGGCTACGTTTTAAGCGGGGCGCGACAGATCATCAACGCGGCGAAACCCTGAGCCGACACGTGTTATCATCGTGGCAACCCTAAACTCGACGAATCAGCAGGCCTACGCCTTATTACCCTACGTCGCGGGCCACGTAAGCCTTAAGCTTACCTTACGCAGGCCGTGTAAGACCCAAAATCTGGCCCTATAAAGCTGGAGATCGGGCCTTCAGTCGAAATTCGCTCACGAACTCTTTCTCTCTCGAAATTCTGAGATTTAATATAATTTTCGGGTATAATACCCCCTAAATAACGAAGTTCTACTCCGTTGTAAGTATCATAACCCCTGGATACGTATTAGATACGCTGCCCGATTGATCTAGGGTTCTGTAACGGCTGTCGTGGTTCTGCCCGACGTAGTCGTTAGAATGCCGTCTCGGGGAGGGTATTACTAATGTTAAAATGGGTTATTATACTAACACGTGTGCATTTGTGTAAATTATAGATTGTCACCAGGAAACCCTAAAGGATAATCTAAGACAGCAATGTGAGTAATCCTCTTTTTGTGTAAACCTTTTTGTGAGTAATCTCCTTTTTGTAAATTGTTTTTACAAAATCTCATACGATTAACTATATATTAAACAGTTATTGAGTATTTGTACGGATACAATTATCGTCGGTATGTTGGGGTTTTGTATACAAAATTTGTTACTGCCTTGCGAGGGGTAACATTTCCACAAGTCGGGTTGACAGTACCGTGAGTGGTAATTGATATGAATTAGAAACAAATATAATTGCGAGACCGCCCTCAATACTATACAATGGTTTTTATTAAACTTGATTAAACTAGGATTCACTCACCAGTATTTCCCACTGACAAATTGTTTTTAAACGCGTTTCAAGTAACAAAATATGAAAGCCAAATAGAAGCCAGCTGGACAGTACTGAAGGCTTATAAAAGTGGCTATAAAGTTACCTAAAATAAATATATGTTTTTATTAAATAAAATAGGGTTTATCCCTATAAAAATGTGTGTACTTAAACTTGGGATTTTCCCATGTGTTTATTATTATAAAAGCGTGGTATTTTACTGTGATAAAATATTTCCTAACTACGGTCCTGATGTAAATTCCGCTGCCAAATTGAATAAACACGCGATACCACCGAAACTGGCTCGCGGCCGCCCGTTCCCGGGAAATAGGGATCGGGGGTTGCGACAGAAGGTGGTATCAGAGCTAAGCCACTGATTCAGCCACAGAAGTGGTCTGCTGACACCAAAATTCAATCTGTTAGGAAATAAATTACGGAAATACGTGCATAATTGAATTTTATTGTCGTGTGTTATTTGACTATTTGTTAGTTTACAGTATGAGCGACCAATGACCATCCAACGCGTATCGTCAGTTGTCTGGTTCGCCTAGAAGCGAAGGCGCCTCTTCTCAGCCTGCCCTCTCGGGGTACTCTGCTGATAATGAAGAAGGAATATTTGTGTTTAAGGCTCAGTCTGAAGAGCCATTCCCTCAGAAATAGAGAGGATGGTTCAGTAGGGGAGCACATGAGCGTAGGAAACGTATGAAAAAGTTACAAGACCAGAGAGCACTAGCAGCAGCCAAAAGAGAAACCGATGCCCATGCCCAGGACATGATTAATAGGAGTTTAGCTAATTTCCATATCTTAGCAACCACTGCAGCTGACCCTAACCTGGAGCAAATAATAGCACCCCAACCACTACCATTACCCGACCAGCCCATGGAAATAGAAAATAACCCTGAAAATCAAGTAGAAATGCATGATTTCAACCTAGAGGAGATACCTAGGGTACTAGCACCAAATCCCTTAGACCCAAATTACAACCCATGGTGGGACGACAATAGGGAGTATGTGCAACGTTACTCGATACACAAAGACATGCCCATGCCGAATCTAGGAGCCATCCAGGTTTGGACCCTCTAGATCCCTATTACGATAACGATGTATACATTAGGGAGATTTTAGAGAATCCTTACCCATTTCAGGCACCTACACCTCCATACCAGGAACCCGCACCCCAGATTCCAAACCCAGTCCTAGAACCTGCACCCCCAATGAGTGCAGAAAATGTACAAGAACTCAGGACATTTGGTGAGGAAATCTTAGAAAGTAGTGAAAGGATGAGACAGGTGGGAGAGCGACTCGTTTGGTAGTACGACGAGCGCAATATGGATTTCTGGATGAATCCATATCCATGAATGTGATGGTAAAGATGGTAGTAATAATAATAATAATATAATAATAAAATATGTGTGTATGTGTATGAAAAAAAACTACGGATGCCTACTATTAGTAGTGTAGTTTTAAATTTCAGTCGGTATTGTAATTTTAATTTTTAGTATCTATTTGTACTAGATGCATATTATATAAAAGTAGAGTAAGTCGCAATGATCGACGCTTTTGACCAAAATGCGTGTCATGTGATTGGCTATATTAAATATTATTTTGTGATATTAATATGTAGTAACTATTTAAAATTCAGATGGACAACGAATTGAACCAGGAAAACCAGAATGTTAACAACCCGAATAACGATAATCTGGATAATGAGAATCCGAACAACAATAACAATGGAAACCAAGTGGACAATAGTGTCATCCAACACATAGTGGCACAAGGAATTATAGATGCAATGCCGTTTATTATTCAAACTGTTAAGGAAGCGAATAATAAAAGTAAACATAGTAGTAAGCGACCGACTGAACCGAAAAACAACCTGAACAATGGACCTGTACTTCAAGCGCCCATTCCCAAAAGAAGAAGAACCATGCCTTATGGTTGTTCTTACAAAGAATTATGGTCCTGTAAACCGATAGAATTCTCGGGCAATGAAGAATCCATTGCAGCTCTACGCTGGATAGAAAAGACTGAGGCAGTCTTAAAAATAAGCAAATGTGCGGAAGAGGACAAGATAATGTTTGTTTCCAATCTGTTTAAGAATTCAGCCTTAGAATGGTGGAACACTATCCTCCAGTCTAGAGGAAGTGATAGGGTTTATAATATGGAATGGGAGGAATTTAAAAACATGGTAGAAAAGAAATTCTGCCCTCCCAATGAAAAAGAACAAATAGGAAATAAGTTCCTAAACCTTAGGATGAATGGAGTGGATAGTAAGGAGTACACTAAGTTATTCTTTGAATATGCTAGAATAGTTCCAACCCTTACATCACCTGAACCAGTATTAATCTCCCGTTACATCTGGGGATTAATTGGGGAAATTAGGCATGTAGTCAAGGCAGCTAGACCTCAAACCATAGAAGAAGGTGTAGAATTAGCAAACACCTTTACTGATGAATTAGTGCGTACACGAGAAGAAGACCAAAGAAGGAACCTAGCATAGAGACTTACCCAGGAATTCCGCTATGGTAATTCTAACCGTAGGAATGTAGGTTCTACCTCTACACCCTACTGTAAGACTTGCAAGAGAAAGCATTCAGGAAAATGCTCCACTCACTGCAATTTCTGTAAGTTACCAGGACACAGGGAAGAAGATTACAGGAGGAAATCTAGTAATGGATTGTGCTTCAATTGTTGAGAAAAAGGTCACATCAAGCCAAATTGTCCAAAATTGGCTCCAGCCGCGAACAACAAGAACACTAAAAACGCTAGAGCATTTGTTTTGACTGCAGATGAAGCCAAGATGATTCCGGACGTGATAGCCGGTACGTTTTTAGTTAATGATATTTTTGCTAAAGTATTATTTGACTCTGGTGCGAACCAAAGTTTTATTAATACTTCGTTTTGCAAATTTCTTAATCAATCATTAACTAAACTTCCACAAGAATGTCTAGTAGAGACAGCTAATGGAGAAACTGTTAAGATTTCAGAAATCTTGCAGGGAGCAAGAATAGAAATTTTAAACCAAAAATTTATTGTAAACCTTTACCCAATGAATCTGGCAGGATTTGATGTTGTATTAGGAATGGATTGGTTAATAACCAATAAAGCTAGTATTTTATGTGATCAAAAGTCAATTCAAGTAAATTCACCAAGGGGCGAAAAGATCACAATTAAAGGAGATAAACCATCTAGGTCCACAAAATTCATCTCTGTAATGAAAACTGCAAGCTATAAAAGAAAAGGATCATTAGTGTATTTGATTTCTATAATCACTAACACTAAAGGAAAAGAACTAAAAGACATTCCAGTAGTGTCTCAGTTTTCAGATATATTCCCAGAAGAATTACTAGGACTACCGTCGGATAGAGAAGTTGAATTCAGAATTCACCTGCTACCAGGAACGGCACCAATTGCCAAAGCACCTTACCGTTTGGCACCCGCAGAAATGAAGGAACTGAAGAAACAGTTAGACGAATTGTTGGAAAAAGGATTCATACAGCCAAGCTCATCGCCATGGGGAGCGCCAATTTTATTCGTTAAAAAGAAAGATGGATCAATGCGGATGTGCATTGATTACCGTGAACGGAACAAGGTCACGATTAAGAATCGGTATCCATTACCAAGAATCGATGATCTGTTCGATCAATTGCAAGGAGCTCGATTTTTCTCTAAAATCGATTTAAGGTCAGGATATCATCAATTAAAGGTACAGGAAGAGGACATTCCTAAGACTGCGTTTATAACAAGGTATGGCCATTATGAATTTACTGTCATGCCATTTGGTTTAACCAATGCCTCAGCTGCATTCATGGACATGATGAACCGAATATGTAAGCCATCTTTGGATAAATTCATAATTGTTTTTATAGATGATATTCTCATTTACTCTAAGAGTAAAGAAGAACATGCAAGGCATTTGCACGCACTTTTAAGTTTACTAAGAAAGGAAAAGCTTTATGCTAAGTTTTTAAAGTGCGAATTTTGGTTAAAACAGGTACAGTTTCTTGGACACTTAGTCAATCATGAAGAAATTCATGTGGATCCCACAAAAATCGAGGCAATTACTAAATGGAAGACCCCTGAGTCACCAACCGAGGTTAGAAGTTTCTTAGGATTGGCAGGTTATTATAGAAGATTTATTCGAGATTTTTCTAGAATAGCCATTCCCTTAACTAAGTTAACCTGTAAATCTATTAAGTTTGAATGGGGAACAAAGCAAGAAGAAGCCTTTAGAATTCTTAAGCAAAAATTAACCCATGCACCCATATTAGCGTTACCAGAAGGAACTGAAGACTTTGTAGTCTATTGTGACGCTTCTAAATTAGGTTATGGATGTGTGTTAATGCAACGTCAAAAGGTTATAGCTTACGCCTCTAGACAACTTAAGAATTATGAAGAAAATTATTCAACCCATGATCTTGAATTAGGAGCTATAATTTTTGCCCTTAAGATTTGGAGACATTACCTCTATGGTAGTAAGTTTACCATTTTCACTGATCATAAGAGTTTAAGGTATGTTTTTGGGCAAAAGGAATTAAATATGAGACAAAGACACTGGATGGAGATACTTAGTGATTATGATTGTGATATCCAGTATCATGCAGGAAAAGCAAATATAGTTACTGATGCTTTAAGCCGAAAGTATCATGAAAAGCCAAAAAGGGTACGTTCTCTTAAGTTAAATCTACAAGTAGATTTAAATGAACAAATTAAAAAGGCACAAGAATCAGTAATCAGGGATGATACTGAAAAGCTAAAAGGTATGATTAAGGAATTAGAACAAGGAACATATGGAATTTAGAGATTCCATAAGAGATGAATGTGGATACCTAAATTAGGAAACCTACGCCACCGTATATTAGAATAAGCCCATAAGTCTAATTATACGATGCATCCAGAGCGATAAAATGTACCAGGATTTAAGAAAGAATTTTTGGTGGATAGGAATGAAAAAGGACATCGCAGCCTATGTTTCTAAATGTCTAACTTGTTCACAAGTTAAAGCTGAACATCAGAAACCCTCAGGTTTGTTACAACAGTTAGAAATGCCAGTATGGAAATGGGAATTGATAATAATGGATTTTGTTACTAAATTACCCAAAACAAAGAAAGGTAATGATACAATCTGGGTAATTGTAGACCGGTTAACTAAGTCAGCTCATTTTCTACCAATGAAGGAAACTTTCAGTATGGAACAGTTAGCTAAATTATATTTAAATGAAATAGTTTCATTACATGGAATTCCTTTATCAATTGTTTCTGACAGGGATAGCCGTTTTACCTCTCATTTTTGGATAAGTTTCCAAAAAGCCATGGGAACCAAGCTGAATCTAAGCACAACCTATCATCCTCAAATAGACGGACAAAGCGAAAGAACAATTCAGACGATGGAAGACATGCTTAGAGCTTGTGTAATTGATTTCGGAGGAAATTGGGATGATTACTTACCGTTAATAGAATTTTCTTACAATAACAGTTATCACACAAGTATCAATGCTGCACCATTCGAAGCACTTTATGGACGAAAGTGCCGAACCCCAGTCTGTTGGGCAGAAATTAGGGAAAAACAACTATCTGGACCTGAGATAGTGCAGGAGACAACCGACAAGATCATTCAAGTCAAAGAACGGCTGAAAGCAGCACGTTATCGACAGAAAAGCTATGCTGACAACAGGCGGAAACCATTGGAATTTCAAGTAGGAGATAAGGTATTATTAAAAGTCTCTCCTTGGAAAGGAGTGGTAAGATTTATCAAAAGAGGAAAGCTAAGTCCCAGGTATGTTGGACATTTTGAGATTATTAGAAGAAAAGGACCTGTAGCTTATGCCAGAGGAAATGGCAGGAATACATGATGTATTTCATGTGTCTAATCTCAAGAAATGCTTAGCTGATGAATCATTAGTAGTACCTCTTAAGGATATAAAGGTAAATGAACACCTTAAGTTTATAGAAAGGCCTCTACAGATTGAAGACAGGAAAGTTAAGAATCTCAAGCACAAGAGATTAGTTCTGGTCAAAGTGAAGTGGGACTCCAAAAGAGGACCTGAGTACACATGGGAGCTTGAATCGGAAATGCAAAGGAAATATCCACACTTGTTCCAGTAGATCTCGAGGACGAGCTCTAAAACAAGGTGGGGAGGATATAACAACCCTCCTGAATTTTTCCGACACCCTAAGATATTTTAAAATATCCCAATATGTTTTAAAATACACCCCGTATGTGAAAACCGAGCCCAAAATACAATATAACATTAAAAATTAATTATAAACAAGAAAATTGAGTTTGTCGCGGGCCGCGTAGCCCATGGCTACGTTTTACGCGGGGCGCGACAGATCATCAACGCGGCGAAACCCTGAGCCGACACGTGTCATCATCGTGGCAACCCTAAACTCGACGAATTAGCAGGCCTACGCCCTATTACCCTACGTCGCGGGCCGCGTAAGCCTTAAGCTTACCTTACGCGGGTCTCGTAAGACCCAAAATCTGGCCCTATAAAGCTGGAGATCGGGCCTTCAGTCGAAATTCGCTCACGAACTCTTTCTCTCTCAAAATTCTGAAGATTTAATATAATTTTCGGGTATAATACCCCCTAAATAACGAAGTTCTGCTCCGTTGTAAGTATCATAACCCCTGGATACGTATTAGATACGCTGCCCGATTGATCTAGGGTTCCGTAACGGCTGTCGTGGTTCTGCCCGACGTAGTCGTTGGAATGCCGTCTCGGGGAGGGTATTACTAATGTTAAAATGGGTTATTATACTAACACGTGTGCATTTGTGTAAATTATAGATTGTCACCAGGAAACCCTAAAGGATAATCTAAGACAGCAATGTGAGTAATCCTCTTTTTGTGTAAACCTTTTTGTGAGTAATCTCCTTTTTGTAAATTGTTTTTACAAAACCTCATATGATTAATTATATATTTAACAGTTATTGAGTATTTGTAAGGATACAATTATCGTCGGTATGTTGGGGTTTTGTATACAAAATTTGTTACTGCCTTGCGAGGGGTAACATTTCCACAAGTCAGGTTGACAATAACGTGAGTGGTAATTGATATGACTTGGAAACAAATATAATTGCGAGACCGCCCTCAATACTGTACAATGGTTTTTATTAAACTTGATTAAACTGGGATTCACTCACCAGTATTTCCCACTGACAAATTGTTTTTAAACGCGTTTCAGGTAACAAAATGTGAAAGCCAAATAGAAGCAAGCTGGACAGCACTGAAGGCTTAGAAAAGTGGCTATAAAGTTACCTAAAATAAATAGATGTTTTTATTAAATAAAATAGGGTTTATCCCTATAAAAATGTGTGTACTTAAACTTGGGATTTTTCCATGTGTTTATTATTATAAAAGCGTGGTATTTTACTATGATAAAATATTTCCTAACTACGGTTCTGATGTAAATTCCGCTGCCAAATTGAATAAACACGCGATACCACCGAAACTGGCTCGCGGCCGCCCGTTCCCGGGAAATAGGGATCGGGGGTTGCGACAGGTTTGGTTCATTTTCATCCAAAAAAGATGTTTAAAATTTGTAAGAGTTGAAAGTTTAACAAAACAGAAAATAAACCTCACATTGGACCTCAAATATGGAGTTGTACCACCTTGTTACACCTTGGTAAACAAACACACACAAACACACGTAACTTGTTTTAGTTTGTTTTATCTTTGAAAGCCTTATGATAGCCTAGATAAAACACTTGTAACCCATAGAATCAAAGAAAACAAAATATTAGGGTTCATAGTGTTCTTACCACTAGTTCAAGACTAGGGACATAAGGGTTTTAGGTGGGGATTGTGTGTATTCTTCTAGTAAAGCTCCACCAATCTTCCTCCTAGCAAGTGTGCCCTCCAAATCCAAGTAAGAAGAGCATGAAGAGGATAAATTGAGAGAGAATGGTGGTGGTGAAGAGGGTTTCGACTGCGGATGAGAGGAAGAAGAGATGGCTTCCAATTTTATTAAAATTATATCTAAAATTATCTAAGACATAATAATTCAAGCATTAGGGTTCATTTGATGATTTCCAAGAGACTTCTTTGAATTTTTTTGAGAGAGAGGGGGTGGATGGTTTTGGGGAGTGGGTTAGGGTGGCTGTTTGGTGAAAATTCAATAAATGATGTAGCATGCTTAAGACATTTTATAAAAAAATCTATTTTTATTATATGTTTTGAATATCTTGTGTAAGTATTCTAGCATTACTTACCTGCTATATTAATTACTCACTAATAGCATATTCTAACATGTTACATATAGGTAGTCACCTAATAGATACACACATACCATAACACCAACATATAACACATATCGTTAAATCTCAAATTACATCGAATCATCACCAAATTAGGGTTTTCTATACTATTTATATTATTTTCACATAAAACATATTACTAAAATAATATTCAGGCACAAAATAATATTTTTGAACTTATTATTATTACCGAGTTATCACCAACATTCATTTCATTCAATAACATTGTTTAATCGACACGGTAGGCACCAATGTCTAATTGTGCAAACTTATCTCCATCATAGAAACCTTCAATTGATATGTTATGGAAACTATTACAATCCTGAAATCACATCAATATATTGACATTATGCATCCATATTCCCGAAAATGGATGTGTACCATGAATTCATGCATTACGGTCAACAAAATCCTGACCTTTTAGCGAAAACATACCTTTAAGCTTATAATCTCTTACCCGATACTACTAGCTTCAAACTCAACAAAGAATCAATTCCTTTATTACATCTTGGTCACTAGGATCCCATGTTTGCTCCCTTTCGATCTCGAGTGTGAAACTTGGTGAATCTACACCAAAATTCCGATCTCTCACACACACACTTTCCCTTTCTAGAATGAAGGATAAGAAAGGTGAAAATGAGAGGCATGAAGCTAGAATGTCTTCTTTCCTTGTTAGTGTTTTAAGATAAAAGACCATAATGCTCCTTGTGGACCTGTGACAAGTACTAGGGATGAGCAAATAATACCGGGTACAGGTATCGAATTTCACGAATCGAAGTATTTTCGGTATCGATTCGGTACCCACTTTTGAAGTTTTCGGTACCGAACTGGTACCGGTATTTGCCGGTTTTTTACACTTAAATACCAGTACCAAACCGTACCGTACCAAGTATTTTCAGTACTGGTACCCGTTTTTGAGGATTTTCGGTATAGGTATCGGTTGATACCGAGCTCTTTCTCGTAGCGGGCTTTTATTCCATGTCTCAGTTTTCAAATCTCTTTATTAAACCCATCATTTCATTAAATTTTTGGGATTTTACAAACTATATAATATATACACAGTCATCTCAAGCATATATGTATGTTAATGATAAACCAAAGCCTGTATGCTAACTTCGAAACTTGTAATTGTGTAGTTCATTATTCTTATCTTAAGTTTTTCATACATCAGAAACATATCTTCAATATTTTTGAAGCACCTAAGAATGTTGATCTTGACTGATGTTTGTCACTTGAAGAAACACCAGATCTAAATGACCGGAATCAATCTAGATCTAGGAGTAGGGTTTCTGCATAAAATGGTTAATCCTCTCGTCGATGACTACTGGATGCTACTTCACAGGAAACACTGCAAAACAGAAACACCGTTAGCCTCGCCACGGGGAGAATGGGGGTTTTCTCCGTGACCACCCTCCGGCGTGAGAATAAGTACAATGATATGGAGAAGATGAAGTAGTAAGAGTGAAAGTAAGTGAACGTGAATGAATGACTTGTACATGAGTTCTCTTATTTATAGCCGAATGTTTGGCGCCAAAAATATAACGGAGGAAATAACAGAATCTTCTTTTCCGTTTGAAGTTAACTCCCCATCCATGCACACGGATCGCGAATTGATCAATGGCTGGGGAGATGCCACGTGGAAAGTAACCTGATCTGGATCTGCATGTAAATTGTTGCCATCATCATGATTTAGATGAATGCTCTAGATGTTGCCATGTCACATTCGGTCATAACCGATTGAGGCCATGCACGATGATCATTTAATGCTTTCTAGAAGATCTACAGCTGTAAGCCTTTGATCATTTGCCACGTGTCCATTCTGTTATAACAGAAAAATTCCTTTTGTTCAAGCCCTTATTTCTTCATGCGCGCGGACATGTTTGAGACTTGTCTTTAGTCGTTAAATCTTCAAGCTTAACTGTATACTTGCGCGGGCCCGCGTAAGGGTGTTAAATGAATATTTGTCTTTCCTTTCTCCGACGCATGGTCATTAAGGATTGATCTTTCCAAATCTTATTTAGACCCGCTGCGCGGGGCGCGCAGGGTCTGTTTAAGATGATCTTGGAGTATAATCATGGTATGGTCCTCTGCGACTGCGCAGGGTTTTTGGGACCATTCCCCTTCATCACTCTTATCGAAATATGAGTGGTATTCTCTTGTAAGACTGATGGGTGTGGGCGTGGGGCGTTTTAGCCCTTTAATGCCGGGTGCTTCACCCCGGGTTGGCGTTTTGGTCAGCGTTGCCCGCTTGGCGTGGAGATTCTGCCTGGCGTGGGGCGGGGGACTGGGTGACATGGCGGGCTGTGGTTGGCTGGTTAAATGTAGGTTTTTTGTTTTTTAATTTTCTTTGTAGTTTTTAAAAAAAAATGCATATGGCTGGCCACGCCCAGCTAAGCGACACCCCACCACACCCCTAGTTTTTGAGTATTAGCTTGTGGATCACACCCTCGCTACATGTCGAGCAATACCTCCAATCCAAGCCCCTCCACACCCCATAATCTAATACTTCAAGCATAGGAGGCACCATCAAGTCAAATACAATATGGTACCCCTATATTGGGTTTGACTTCGTTGGCTTCGGTCTAACCCAACTTGGCTCATTAGGGCTAACCTATCACGGTCGAACCCAACTTGATTTCTTTGGGTTGACGCGCACATCATATAAATTGGAAAGTGACTCCCATTATTGGGTTTTCCCATCGCTTCTCCCGTTAATCTATCTCTTATCTCTGTTTTGCTCATCACTCTCTCATATATATATACAATACACATGGTATATACACCATATCCATCAACATAAGAATGATATATATTATATATATGTGTGTATATATCGGAAGAAACGATACCAAGCATTATAAGTAACAAGTCAAAACAAAGAAAGAAGATAGAAGTTCACATATATTTGTCGCTAGGAGAATTAGAGCAAACAAAACATGCACTATATATACATGCCACAAGGACACAAAAAAGATGGAACACTGAACATACATCAAACAATTTCACATACGTGTCGTGAGAAGAAACACAAAGCATGGTATTACAAGAAGTATTAAAGATCAAAGATATATATATATATATATATATATATATATATATATATATATATATATCATAGTAATAAAAGCATGATTAATATAACAATAAAATAAGTTCTAAACCTTAATTGAACCTTAGTAATAAAACATGTTTTGGAGTGCAAATGGAACCTCGATTGCTTACAAAAAACCGGGTTATTTCTTTGCTAGTTTTATTGAAGGACAAATGGACATATTTTAAAATACTGACACCGATTGGTATCCGGGTTATATAATATGTATAAAAAAGAGTAAAATGCACGGATAGTACCTGTGGTTTGGTAAAATTTCACTTTTAATCTCTAACTTTTTAAAATTACACTCTTAGTCCCTGTGGTTTGACAAATTGTTACTCGGATAGTCCCCAAAGCGGATGGAGGTTAGTTTTTCTGGTTAAGTGGGTGTAAAATGACAAGGACTATCCGAGTAACAACTTGTCAAACCACAGAGACTATCCGAGTAACAACCTGTCAAACCACAAGGACTATCCAAGTAACCTTCATCCGCTTTGGGGACTATCCGAGTAACAACGTGTCAAACCATAAGAATTAAGAGTTTAATTTGAAAAATTGGGGACTAAAGGTGAAATCTCACCAAATCACAGGGACTATCCGTGCATTTTACTCTGTAAAAAACTACAGTACAAGAACCATATTATATTATATTTTATTAAATCCGGATGTATTAAAAAATACAGACTCGAGTTCACTTCAAAGCGGTTCCCCTAAGATTTATAATTCATTTACTAAAAAAAATCTCTCCTATATTACTTTTCAACATGCATAGAAGTTGAATATAATGATTACTGTAAAGAGAGACATCTTTGTTTTTATAGTAGTGAATATAATTTGGGATAAAATCAGTAATTCAAAGGATTTAAATTCATTGTTAAGAGAATATTTCGTCAGTAGGCGCACAAATGATTAGTTTGTCAAACATTAATAACTAAGATTTGCATTCTGCAACACAATCGATTTTCATGTTATACATTACATGTCACATGCCAAAGCATGGTATATTATACATCAACACATGCTTACACATGCCTCCTTTTATGTCTCATCGACTCATCCTATGATTACCACATGTGAAACCATTCGGGTATGCCTCCCCCAAGTTGAAATTTCTATATAGATAGATGATATAGAACACCAAGTATTACAAAAAAAAAAAAATAAAAAAAAAATAAAGAATGCATCATAACCTTTCATATTTTTTATTTCATAAATAAAAAATAAATAAAATAATATACGATAAATGTAATGATTATCTTTGTCAATACTCTCTCTTTGAAATTTTACTAGTATTAACAGCTAACATCAATACACAAGTATGCATATATGCATATTAATAAAAACAATATACACAATATTTCTTCAAACCAAAACAAATCTACACCTGTATTTGCATTAAACAAAACCTTGCAAGTCTAATCAAATTATGTTAAACATAAAGGACGTATCACTAACTAACGATTCCATAAGACTGTCGGTAAAGTGGGTTACCGACGAGAGCTCGTCCGAAATTTGGACATTTGGTCGTTGGTATTTTGTTGCCCAACGACCATTTTTAGCGAAAGATTACCGACGGGTGTTATTATTTTGTTCCGATACTTATTTTTCGACAGAAATTTTGATAGATAAAAAAATATTTTTTATTTAATCTAAATAAAAATATAAGAATATTATTTCAACGTTTTATTATATTTATATTTAAATAATGGTTGGTTTACTATTGACTATACTTGAATTAGAGTACATAAAACTTAAGACATAGCTCTCTGTTAGGATGATGGTATGATCTCCCAATGCTCGGAGTCCTTGACCTATCGATAATGGTATGATGGGGATCAATTGTACTCCTTCTCTTAAAGATGTGCTTTTTCTTTTGGTCTACAACATTCTATTCCCACAAATGTGGGTCATCAACAACAAGTGTGCTCGGATTCGAAGATCTGTGTTTGTTAACAAGTAGCTTATATACCTTTTCATTCGGTTTAAGAAGCAAAATAAAAGGTGTTAGTTTAAGAATAAAAGTTCGCAATGATATAAAAAAGTTGTTTCAGATTTACAAACACTTCACACACCTTTCGATATTGGAAAATTAGTTAAGACGTCTATCCCTAGATCACTCTTCTTTGTGTTTGTCTTCGTGTAAAGCTCACCCCAAGTGGGGTGTGTACCTTACTCCAGGACTAACAACGTGTAACGCCTCGTATTTCCGTGTTCTTATTTTTAGAAAGTTCGTATTCGCATTTTATTTTTAGAAACCCTACATTCGTATTTCTATCTCACAATTTGAGTCATTAATCATAACAGAAATTCATTTATATATATATATACACACACACGTGTTACCTTTCATATTTGTGGTATATACGCAATCAATCTTTAAATATGTGTTTATACGCAAAACCGAGACTTAAAATACACTTTGGATACCTAAAAATAAGTTAAAATACAAGAAAACGGCATAAAATAACATAGTTATAAAGTGCAGGGACTAAAAATGAGCAAAACCCAAAGATTTTCCACTTTCTTTCTCCTCCAATCACCTTCCACCCTTCTTTAGCCAATCATATTTCACCATTTTCCACATTTTTTCTCCTCCAATGACCTTCCACTTTCATTAACTCACAAACCCTAATCCACACTTATAAATACTCTCCAACTTTCTAATCCTCTCAAGAATTCCAAGCAAAGAAGAATACTTTCAAGTGTTCTAAGTTAGTTTCCACTCACTTTTCTTCACCTTTCTTCTTCTAATCTTCTTTCAAACTACTTGGGCAACCACTATGAAGGTTTCCACAAGTTTGTCATGGCAAACTAAGGTGGAACCTCACCATATTTGAGGTCTAAAGTAGCATAAAATTCTGCTCTAATTTATCTTTTTGTTTATTACATATAATGCTTAAAACTTAGTGGAATCTTGTACCCAACTTGCTCCCAACTAAGCTTATAGTTGTGGGTTTGTGTTTGGTTAATTTTCACCAAGAAATAAAGCTCAAAACCTCTTTAAAATTCTGCCCAAAATGTTCTAAGTCTTGAAACCATCTAAGCTTTCAACCTTCAATGTTGAAAGACTTGTGTATGAGTAATGTGTGAACCATGGAAGCCTTGGCTCTACAAATTTGTTCCACTACCTCACTTGCATATTTTGGTTTAAAAACAACTTCTATAAAGTGACAAGGCTACATCACGTCCTCGAACACTTTCCATGATCGAGATATGCGCATCTAGTTTGCTCACTTTGTTGTTTTTTTTAAGTTAACTAGTTTAATTTAATCTTATATTCATGACCAACCGAACTCATCAACGAAGTTGATGAGTTTGTGCTTTGGTGAATCATACAAAGAGGTTTAATGGATTGAAATCATCCTACCCCCATGCTTGACTTACATGATAATGCATGATGGACTAAATTATAACTTAACCTATATAATATATACGTAATAACATAATAAAGTTAAAAGTGTCCTATTCACCTTTTACTAGTAAATGGCAAGTATGGTGTCGAATCCACGGGGAATCAGTGGAAAGTGTAAAAGTTCGTTGCTTTAATTATTATCTATTTCTAAACAAATTGCTTTTTGCAGTTGTGAGAATGATTATGAAAACAAATGTAAATTAGAGTTGTAAACAATTATGAGAAAAGGACCAATCTCTGGTTATGCAGAATATCAGGTTACTTAATTACTACTAGTTGGAAATCACATAGACATGATTTGATAAAACTTGTTTTGATAAATAACTAACGGATAATATATTTGATAGCAATGATCCACGACCGAAATCGAATGATTGATGCAAATGAATAGGAATCCAATCAGTAACCAATCTTAGATTTCATAAACATAATCAAATTCAATGACTAAAGGTTTAGGACAATGACAATTTAGAAATTAATCCCAATTGTTGATGAAACAAACCAAATAATTGATGAAAAAGAATGATTACGATAATCAAATATTGTTTAATCGAACAAGAAACAATAAGAACGACTAACCGAAGGTTTAATCGAATCCTAATACAAAAAGTCGTAACAGTTCGCAAACCAGTGTTTCACAAATAAACCCTATTCCCGGAGATGATCACGGGAAGACTAGCCGCTCATGACGTTCGTACGATCTTCAAAAGTTTGGTAAAAAGTTGAATTCATGATTGACTTGGATGTTAGTGGATGATTAATGATGAATGATGATGATTTTTTTAGAGCTTCAAAGGTATCTTAATTGCTGCCAAAAGTCGATGGTTGAGAAGTGAGTTTGTCATTAGGGTTTAAAAACCCTTAAATTCTTCCCACACAAACAACACGTGCATGCCTCCTTTTCACGCCGTCACCTACGGTTTATTACATGTTGCTGCCTCTTTCAATCCATAAGCCAAGAATTCCAGCCGTAAGCCTTATGTGCAAGTCCATTTTCTTTTTGTGAAGACCTATTAAAAACCATAAGTTACGGATATCAGTCTGTAACCCATGGCGTGATCATCCAGTTCACTTACAACTTATAATAAACTTTCGAGTAATATCACTTTCACCCCCTAGACTTCTTTACTTCACATTCCTCTTATATTTTCTTTAAATTCAACTTCGAATTAATGACACAAAGGCCCTTCAACTTTAATATTCTTCATTCCTTTTGTATTTTCGCTACACTCATCTTTAGATTAATGACCGAATGGCCCCTGAACTTCAATGTTTCGCATCCTTTATGCATCTAAGCTATCAATTCAACACGGACCATACCCGAACACTTCCAATGGCTGCACTCATCAATCATACATGTTCCGCTTCATCTTTAAACCATGTAACTTCATCACATTCGCACATTTCACCTTCAAACATACAAACACTCGCAATAACCCGATTCCAATCATATATTCATATAACACAAGCTAAACCACGTAAGATACACACTTAAACACCCATGTTTCACACTCTCCATCAGTCTCCCTCTCTAACATTCTCTTTATAGATCTGGGATTATCTCTCTATTCCAGCTTTCACTCTCTATTTCTGAATTTCTCTATGGATATTAGAGTTTTATTTATGTAGGGTCCAATACACCTAGTGCATTAAAAAGTTGTACCTTATACTTTGTGCATTAAAAATTTGCACTTTATTTTTAAATGACCAAAATACCCTTATGGTTAACCGACTTAGTAGACGGAGTTAATAATTTGGACTCAAAATATTAAAAAAATGAGAATATAAGTATTTAGGTAGTTAAATTTTTTGATTTTAGACTCAAATGGTTGAAACCACTAAAATATATAGACTAAAAAAGAATTTACTCTAAATGTAATTAATATTTATCTAAGTATTAACGTTAAGTCGGTGTAGTTAACTGCCGTTAACATTACTGTTAACAGCGTTAATTTACCATTAGGGTTCTCATGTATACATATGGAACACTTGTATCATGCTGGTAGATTATCACAAACAATCAAATTATTCTGTATTGAATCGCTACTTCACATCACAAGATCATCTTTGTTTAATCCTTTAGATTACCAATTTGAAGTCTCAAAAATCGGGATGTCAAGTCTCGATGCTCTTCTTGGGTGTTTTTGGGAATGAGTGGGGAACAAGCCTTCTACACACATTGTTTTACAAGTATATATTCAACCTCTTAATCACCTTAATCAAACAGACATTATACTGATGATTAAATAACTTGTAAGTTAGTATCTTTATATGGTTAAGCAAACTAAAGTTGTCTGTTTAAATGCAATAATCAATTTTATTGATTTAACTTTTTTTTGAATGATTAACCTTGCACGCCATGAGTATTTAACTATATACGGGTTTAAGTTTATTTAACAATTAATAATTATAATAATTTTGAGCATTTATTGCAACAAACAAATGAATATATATTTCTTTATTTGTCTAGAAAAATAGTTTTAATTAATTTATAAATTTGTCATATTCTTTCAAATTGGCACTAAAGAGTCATGTCAAATACATATCATGTTAATGTTTAAATTCTTTTGTGTCATATTAATGTCTAAATTCTTTTGTGGTGTTTAACTTAGCATTAAATTATGAAAATGATGTATGAATATGATACAAAGACTCTCTGACATGGAAGTGTTCATTGTCGACTGAAATAAGCAGTGGAAGCCATTGAAGATTGCATTTGCATAATTATAATTCCTACTTGCAGTGTGTTGACCTCATAAATTGATTTAATAATCTGCAATGCAAATATTTTAATAATCACAAGCAATTACCTGAAATAACTACCAACTGCAAGAAAAGGAACCGGCATACACCCCACATATATATTATATTATTTTTTGTTATTTAGTTAATGTATTAACTTATATAATAAGAAATAATAATACAACTTACATTAAATCCACATAAAATATTAACAGTCTTTAAAAACATGAGGGGTAGACTACAAGAACCAAGAAATCAACATGGTGCCCTCAAGTCAAACAATGCATATTGGACGGCTGATTGGCATCAATAACTGCATGATTAAACAATCGACTAGAGGCTGTATTATTGAAAGAGTTGATATATAATTAAGGTAGGTTGTATCTATATGTTCATGTTATGGCTATGTGAAAGAGACTGATGAATGAATATTAGTGGAGGTTATAATATATGATGTTGGGAGGGATAAGGTAATAAGGCCCATGTGTCTTTGAGATGGCACATGGAAAGGACATTCATTATTGGAACCATTTGGAGGATGGTTTTGGCTTTTTTGAACCAATTTGTTTGTGGGGTCTCCTTCATTAATCTCTTCGTTTGGCACTTTGGCTACAACATTCCTTCACAACTAGGGTTAGTGGTGAAAATGGTGGGAGGGTACTAATAAAGATGAGAGAGAGTGAGAGAGATAGAGATAGAGGGGATCATGATGCAATGGATAGGTACAATGATGTTACTTATATGTCGATTATCAAACGAAAATAATAATAACTTTTATTATGTATACACAATACGTAGGATTTTATTTTCACCAAGTTAAACTAGTATTGATTGGCTAATCAGGTCGAGTAACTATCAGAGGAAATATCAAATTATATGGTAACACGTCTATTTATATAGCTCGACAACCAAATCCAATTATGAATGCTAGATGTATTTTGTTATTGGATGAAGAAAATGAACCCACATTTACTTAAAAATTAAGGTTAATCCATTATATACTACCATACTTAGTTTAGAAAATAGTTCATGTATCCTTTTTCATACTATTATTATACATAAGCTTAAAACTTTTAGTCTATATAATATTGCAATCACCTAATATTTTGTAATCGATCATGAATATTGTTACAATTTGTAGACATGTAGTGCATAATTGTTGTCAATGTGGCGGTCCAATTTTGTCATGTCAGATATGAATTTGCACTAGTTTTGTAACCAAAATATTGTCATTGTATGAGTACAAAAGGGTGACGATGCCATCCTCCATCTCATATCTCAAAGTACCAAAATCTTTTGATAACCTTCTTTACATCATTTTTTTCTAAAACTCGCAATTACAAGTATACAACACTCGAGTAAATCACCCCCGTTGTGCATAATGCCTCATTAAGAGGCTCCTCGATGCATCATCGAGCTTCATCAGGTAGTTAGGGTTTTCACGATACTTTAGACCCACATGATCATGTCTTCTTCAAGGAATAATGCTTTGTCATTTGGAACGAAACCCTCATGAGATAATCATGATCTAGGCCAAAGTGTTATTATTATATTACTATCTAACAAAATAACAAAATTATTCGTAAATATGGGCGAGTAATGTTCCATCAACAGAAAATAAATTCTAGAAAAGCATGTATAACTTTGTATCCCAAACTTTTGATTATAGTTTGACCGTATAGATACATAATGCAATAGTATTGATCATAACGTGTATAATTAACAATTTGACTCTGATTATTCATTATAAGCTATTTTATATTTGATGTAGCGCGTGATACGGAAACGAAGATCAAACACGTTGATTCAAAGAATACCCGTGTGTTCTTCCCCAACCTCCAAATTGCAACCCAAAGGCCACGGAATTTGAAGTGAAAAATTCAATAGTTTCAAAATTCAATTCTGATCATTCATATTACTAGAGGGACATATAAATAGAAACCGAAATTCGAAATGGGCCTAAAAAAGATAACGGGCCAAGTTAGAGCCATTTTAGTGAAGCCTCTTTTGTTACGCGGTCTTAGGCCTCCAGATACAAAATAACGCGTTCCTCCACACTTGGGTCCGCATCAATATTATTGAGTGTAATTTTAATAATGTCAAATGTGTGCTTCCTTTATTTTGAAGGTTGGACACATGGCACTAGCCGATGGATGCCATATGTTGAATTATTTTTCATTTTTAAAGGAATAAAAAGCAAACATGATCAACTTCTTTTACACGAAAATGGAGCAGTTTGTTTACGACTTTACATGCATGATTGTAGACACAAAACGACTGCTCTCACACATGATGAAGTGGACCCAATCATGTTTTCTGGTTCGGACACGTAGTAGTGCTGACGTGGAAATCCATTGTCAAGCTTTCATGGTCTCTTCTGCCACTTGGACGACTATAATTTAACATTTCCATCCCCTTTCAGTTGATGTAGCCGTAGTGTTCTCACGTTGAAAATGAGTGTTTGTCATTAATCAGTCAGTATATATATACATTCACTACACTTATTCACACATTTAACTATAAATTACGATTTAAAAATACGTTACCTTTCGCTAGAAAATATAATTGATAATTCTAACATAAGTAATTTGACCACTAGTTTTACAAATTATACATTTGGTCGGTTTTACTAGTTACATTCAAAAAGTTTTAGCTAAAGTACACACATCACATACATCAAAATATGTATGCCTACTTAGCATCTTTGTGACCATTATAACAATAGGTATGACTTGTACCGAGATGTGCATAATTAGCTCAAATGCTTTCCAAAAACAGATTGAAGCCAAGTCGAACTGTCACACTAGGGTACATACGTAATTAAACATCAAGATACAATAACTAGAAAGATTCTTATACATACATCGGAAGTCTCGTATACTCTTAGAAATTCGGAGACCTCAAGGTTCACTTATAAATTCGGAAGTCTCATATACTCTTAGAAATTCGGAAACTTCTTAAATAACCCGGACCCCCTTTATTTTAAACAAACTCGGATCAATTATGGTGTTACATAAATTCGGAACTAACATCCCTAATCTCGGACTCACTTATCAACGTAAAGCCGGACAAAACTTATGTATTAACTCGGATCAATTATAATAATTAAACTCGGAACATGATAATCTCGGACTTTGTGACTTCACAAAGTCTGACAATTATCTCTGAACTAACAAACGCACAAATTAACAAAACCAAAATCGTAGTTTTCAGTATAATAGTTACAGTACGATCAAAACCCTAATCGACAATGTTACGCATCAAAACAATATTTTAGCAATCCTAACATGTCAATAACATCCTAATATCAGGCAAACAATTACACAATCATTCACAAACGATTACACATTCAGTGGGTAAACAAATATTTATGTTTTAGGTAATGTAGCCGGATAACTCCTAATTCCAAACATATCCTATACGATTGTTACAAGTAGTCTCATACATAAAACCCGTATTGCAATGTTTAAGCTTTCGGGTTTACCCATCAAATTTAGGTTTGTTTGACATCCCTACACTTACCCATGGAATTCAAAATATTACATTAAAATGTTTCAAGTTTACTTGTTTCTTTCCCCTTTAACCACATGTTTTTACCCTCGACCAGATCCCAAACAGAGATTGAAACCATATCTTTATTCTTCTTCAAAGCTCTGCATAAGGTATATCAGATGAAATATCAGTTTAAACCTAGAGTGGGCATTAGAAGAACTATCAAAGCTTTGGAAAATAATTTGTATTTGAAACCAACATAAATTTCAGTATGACTTTGAAATCAAACCAAAGGGAAAGGATAAAAGAAAATGCAATGAGAGGAGAAAAAAACCAATTTTCTAGCTTTCAAACCAATGAAATCAAAGAGTCAACAACTTTGAAACCTGGAACAGGGGTCAAAGGGAAGGACTAACAAATCTAACAATCAAGTGGGTCGATGATCTGAACCCAAGTCGACTTGAAACCAAGAGAAGAACCATTAAATTAAACAAGGGGAATGTTGAGTTAATGTAAGTTATTTATCACAATTTAATAGAGAAAAATGCCCAAATAGTCCATGTGGTTTGCTCCGTTTTCACCTATAATCCCTACACTTCTAAGATTACAACTATAGTCCCCAACTTATGCACATTCGTTCTCGGATAGTCCCTGAAGCAGATGGAGATTAGTTTCTAGTGTTAAGTGGGTGTGTGTCACACCCCGATTTCCACGTGTCACCGGTGGGCCCGGTGGGGCGTATCGTGACGTCATGGTTGGCAACATAATAGTCAAACAACACAATATTAATATGCACAGCGGAAGCAATTGAATATATATTACAATCCGAATTTTAGAGTAATATCCAGTATTACAACGGAAAGTAAAGGATCCACAGGCGGATCTTAAACATATCATTTGTTCAACAGACTTTAGACGCCTAGAACTTGCAAGATTCCTTATTAGCGCCCTGAGCTTCCAGCCAATTACGTTCAGTACCTGTCACTTAACCTTTTTGGAAAATACGTCAGTTTTCACTGGTAAATACACTCAACCGACTCATTTGAAAAGAGTTTAAGAAAATTGATTTGAATGCACGTGGCACAAAATATCTTTTATAATTTGATTAAAATGCACAGAGGCAAAATTAACCTTTTTAACTTAGAACAATTATATTTATAACCTTGTATACAGATTTACATGTTCGTTATACGTTCAGGGCCCGATGTAGAAACCGAGTCAAGATTAACAGACACGCCACAAGTATAAGCCCACAAGAGAGTGAGATACCGTTTCCCTTTAAGCAACTTTCAGTGTATGCCTACACCCCGTGCTTAAGGCGTGGCCATTTTATAATACAATGATGTTAAGGATATCCGGGACATGGTCATTAACCCCTAAAGGTCTTTATTTCAAACAATACAGATTAAACCGGGTTACCTCAATAATTTAACCATAATAAGATTAAATATTCAATACCCGACCAAGCGGTATTATTATACCGTATCTCAAGCCCGTATAGGGAAAATAAGTTAAGAGTATTTACCTGAGCTAGCTCCTGTCTTAATTAGCAAGAATTAATAACTCAGCCGTATTCACTTAAGTAAGCGTAGGTAGAATTTACCGGAAGGCTCTAGTCTGGAATGATGGTATAAATAACCAATTAGAATGCTAACGGGTCTTTAATGAAGCCTAAGCTTAGACCGGATAGTCTTAGAGAAACATACGGTTCATACGCACGATTAGGCGAAGACCGGATAGAATGTGATTTAGATCCAACAAGTTCAGAGATTTGCTTAATATGGGTCCTTCATGCACATTCTGGATTTTGAGATAAAAATGATAAGGTTTGACCCGTTTCGGCTAACTTATGCAAACTAGTTACAAAAGCCGAACCGAACGCGCAAGAGGCGTAACGGGTCACCATAAGAGTCATATACAGGTTTCCTAAGTTAATATGCCTTAAATATGTTGTGATATCAGTAGGATACCTTCCATTATGCCCAAAACGAGTTAAATCTCAAAATAAGCCCCGTAGGGGTATTTTGGTCATTTTAAAAGTTATAAAAGAGTTTAAATGAAGTTCTGAGATTCGGGTCCGAATACATCAGTAAAATAACTTATTTTAATAGGTCATATCAGTTGGTAATAAACCTTATATGGCAAAAATGGTTTTAAACCCAAACTATGCGTTTAATACGCTTTAAACGCCATTTTAAGCGATTTCCGGGTTATACAGGAAATCTGAGTTTTCTGATCAGGTTATAAAGTTTCAAAATACTTTATTTATTATATAAAATCAGTAGCAATTGGATTGGTGTCAAAATACTATGTAAAACTCATTTTATAGCCCGTAAGGGCAAAACCGACAATTACCGGATTAAGCCTACGACTATAAGTTATGCTCAGCCTAAAATTAATTAAAAATCTTTAAAAATCCCAAAATAATATTTTACATCAGTGGGTAAAGAGTTTGATATCAAAAAGTATGTTTAAGTAGGCTATACGCTAAATACGCCGTTAAATTAACATAAAGCTTTAATTTTACGCTAACGAGCATAACTCTTAACCTACACCTCAAACTGATGTCAAACTTTGCATACAAGTCTATATATCATTAATTAAGGTTTCTACACTTTTACATTTTCATAAATCACGTTTTAAGGTGAAAAGGGCATAATGGTCAACATATGAGTAATTAACGGAATCATGCGTATTAATCGGTTAACTAATGAACCGTGGTGTATAATCACAGAGGGTTATACTAGCATGTAACCTGGTCCAAATGAAGCTCTAAGGTATTTCTAAATCATACCATAACGGGTCAGAACTGAAAGTCAAAGTATAAGTCAAACTATGCGACTTTCGGTTCCGAACCGGGTCTAAACAGGAAATTGTCGGGTTAAACATGTTTAGACATGTTCTTACACTTATTACTAAGTTATAACAATGATCAAACAGGTTGTATATGATCTACATTGCTAATTATGCATAAATTGTAATTTAAGTATCCTGTTGACTTTTTCTTAGCAAGTTTGACCCGACTTTTGACCTGGTTAGAGTGGTAATCAGGGGGAACCCTTTTAAGGGTTTATTACCCACATAATTACCAACTTATAACTACTTTTGATTCGACTAATCACTGGACCATTAGTGATTAATCTTAAAGTCAACCGTTAATTACGACGGTTTGACTTTTAAGCTAAAACTAAGCTAAAACTTAATTAGAAAAGGTTAAGTATACTTACACTTGTCTAATGGATGGTTAGGAAGTCTTGGAATCAGCTTTGGAGTTCCAGAGATGATCAGAAGTGAGTGCAAGAATGTTTGTAACTTGGAGGCCTTATTTACTAGTTGTAATCACCATAACATGTTGACAACTAAGGCTACAAGTGACCACAATTGTCCCAAAAGTGTCCTTGGGGTCTAGGAACATTTTAGGGGTCGCCCAATGGTGAGAAATACCAGTGAGATCGGTCAAAATCGCGCAAAACAGGCTGCAGCCGGTTTTCTGTTTGCTGGGCACTGCTTGCGCACCGTAACAAATATTTGTTGCGGTGCGCAACAAATAGGCAGAATGCAAAAGCTTGGCCTTTCAAGCATTCGAAAGGGCAACCGACTTATTTCTTGCAATTTGACCCCTTCTTATTTACCTACAAAGGCTTTAGGACTTATACCACTTTGCCAAGTCCCTGGACATTTCCGGTTAACCCGAAAAGTCATAACTTTCAACGTTAACGCTTTACCCCTCGCATACGGATTTGATCATAACTTTCTCATACGGTAACGAAACTTTATGAAATTTATGTCGTGCATTCTAGTGAGCATAATTAACAGTTACAAAGCTTCGGGTTTGTCAAAAGGTCACTCAGAGGTATATCTTTAACATGTTGACACATTTAACCCCTGTAGTTTGTAATCTCACACTTTTAGCTTCGTATGATCCATGATTTATTCGTGTGATGGTATAAACATCATGTAGGGTTAATGCACAATATATTTATTCACTGTTGACATTTAGAACTCGTATATTCGCATACTTTCCATGATTGTCAACTTTAGTCCTTCTGTAACATTCCTTCACACGTTCAAACCTATGACACGTGTCAACACATTATAGGACGTGAATTTTCGAGGTGTTACAGTGTGAAATGCCCAATTTACCCTTAATGTAAAACAAAATTAATTAATTAAAAAACAACCCCACCCCATCCCCTTCTCTCTCTACTCTCTTTTCTCATTCCTCATCAGACGCAGTTCTCTCTCTCTACTATCTCTCTCCTTTAAAAAACCACCACCTCCACCGCCACCATCATCTCTCAGCCACCACAACCATCACCACTGCCACAACCACCACCGCTGCCATCATCACCACTGCTATTCGTTGTTTCAACTTTTTCGTTTATCAATTTTGTTATTCGTTGTTTCATCTTTTGCTATTCGCTGAGTTGGGTTTTGAAGAAGGAAAAGGTTCTTTCCAGAAAAGAGTTGAGTTTGGAAGAAGGACTGAAATAGAAGGTCCTTTGAAGAAAAGAAATCTGCATTAGTGATTCAGATTTCTTGTTTTCATGGTACCATCTTCTTTTGATAGTTTCTGCTTCATTTCCTCCACCGTCCACCACCACCATCACCACCACAACCTCTAATCAAAGGTGTTGTTTGTTTTTTCTGCAGGAAAAGGTCTTCATTCTGCGGACCACGTCTGCAGGAGAAGAGGTGGACCAAAGGTCTACAGTCTGCAAGGAGAAGAGTGTTTGTTTTACATATAACCCTTCTCTTCTCTTCTCTTCTCTTCTCACACACAAACACACACAGAAACACACACAACACCTCATCTCTCTCTCTGCTTTTCATCTACCACTACCACCACAACCACCGCCACCACCTCATCTACCACCACCACCACAACCTTCGCAACCACCACCACCGAACACCCACCCCCGTCGCAACCACCACCACCACAACCACCCACCCCCGTCGCAACCATCACCACCACCGAACACCCACTGCCACCACCATCACCGGAAGGATCGAGGGAGAGAGATCGAGGGAGGAGAGAGAGATCAAGGGAGGAGATGAACGGGAAAGATGGTTTCGATTTGGGGGTTTTATTTGCCTTCATCTACCACCGCCGCCACCACCGTCACCACTACACCACAACCACCACCGTCACCTTCTCATGGTTTGTTCTCCGGTGACTCTTATTCCGGTCCTGAGTTTCAGAATCGACGGTTTTCGAAATCGAATCTTCAGGTTAGGGTTTATGTGTTTATTATGTTTAATGATTTGGGGATTTTTTCGTTTGTTAAGAGATTTGGGGATTTTTTTTGGTTCAGATGAGGGTGTGGTGTCGGAGTGGAGGTGGTGGCAGAGTGGAGGTGGCGGCATGTGAGGGTGGGAGGTGGTGGCAGAGTGGAGGTGGCGGCAGGTGAGGGTGGGAGGTGGTGGCGGAGTGGAGGTGGTGGCAGAGGATGTGGTGGTGTCTGCTGGAGTGGAGGGAGAAGAGGGAGAAGAGGTTGTGCGGACCTTAGAAGACATGGGTTCATGTCTGTTTGAAGCAGAGGTCTCGCAGACCCTTTTTAATGAAAGGTCTGCGAGAAAACAAACAAGCTGCAGACCCTTATGTCTGCGCGTGGTCTGCGTGGCGCAGACATAAGAGGTTCTGAAGTGCTTCTAGCAAAAAACAAACACCACCAAACTCTCTCTCTCTCCAACTTTTTTCCACTTTTTCTTGGTATAAAAGTGAAACTTTTAAATTTTCTTTTTGTTCTTGTTGGATTCCTACATGTTTTTTTTTATCAAAAAGATGAGTTCTTTTTTGATCTTTATGAGTATTTTTGTGACTGCAAAAGACTAGCTTAATAAAGATTAAAACAAGATTGAATTTTTGATACTTTTTGAGTTTTCATAATCATATTCATCATATATGAATTGAAATGGCTGAATAAGAGAAGATGATGAGAGGGGATAATATTATGGTGGATAATTCTACATATAACTACAACTGTTACTCTAAAGATAATCATCACAATAATCATGTTAATGCATCAAGTATCCTTAATCCCTAATGCTACAACTACCTTTGAAACAAACCCTTTAGAGATCTAAAACTTAGAGTGATACAACTCAATGCCTTAAATCTTTCTTGTTTATAAATTTTGTTATTTACTTTGAATAGTGGAAGTGATGATGATGATGGCGGCGGTGGCGGGTGTGGCGGGGGGTGGTTGTGGCAGGGATGATGGCAGTGGTGGCTGAGTGGTGATGACGATGGTGGAGATGGATGTGGTGGTGATTTTTTAAAAGAGGGAGACTAAAGAGAGAGAGAGAGAGAGATGTCTGATGAGGAATGAGAAGAGATAGTAGAGATAGACATTTGAGAGAGAGAGAGAAGGGGGTGGGGGTGGGGTTTTTTTTATTTTTATAGTTAGTGGGTCCCACATATATATATATATATATATATATATAATTAATTTATTTTGTTTTACATTAAGGGTAAATTGGTCATCTCAAACCCACTTAACACCAAAAACTAACCTCCATCCACTTCAGGGACTATCCGAGAACGAATGCGCAAAAGTTAGGGACTATAGCTGTAAGTTTAGAAGTGTAGGGACTATAGGTGAAAAATGAAGCAAACCACAGGGACTACCGGGCATTTTTCTCCAATTTAATATATTATATAGATTTTAAAATATAAAATTATAAAGGAAAGTAAAAAGTATATATACATGAACATCTTAACGGGTATACCCGATACCTGCGGGAATGCCCGATACTCGACGGGTGAATACCCGTCAAAAACCTGACGGGTAATAGGCCAGATATGGGAGAAGCAGGGTCGGCCCGTAGAGGGTGCAGGGTGGGCGACGGCACAAGGCCCAAACCCTCCGAGGGCCCAATAGAATTTACGTTGTATAAGATAGCATATATATGCACCAAATCGAGAGATAATGAGTCATTGTATTAATGGTTACTGTCTTGCTTAAACAAGGAGACACGGGTTTTAATCCCGACGTTTCCAAATTCTTTATTTTATCTTATTTTTGGTTTTTTTTTTTTTTTTTGTTAGTGGTATTTAACGCTTAATTTTGTCAACCGCGTCTTTCCCTTTAATTAATAAATTACTTTCTAAAATTAGCTAAAAATAACTATTTAAATTACATTCACGTAAATTTTAGTGATTGATGAGTTTATATTAAATGGAGATTTTTAAATATGGCTCAAATTTTTTATCTCGCACATGGCAAAAAAAAATTTGTGATTTTCGAAGACGGCTCTAGAGACAAGATATTACAACCGGTTATGAATATGAGATTAGTCATACCTAATGCATACCCAACCCATTACCATTCTTAGATGGACCATGGATTTTGAGGGAAATTTGGTACTTGTAACTTTTTTAAATTAAAATTTCATTCACAAATTTACAAATTCAACATCGTAAAAGATCTCGAAAGCAATTATAATTCCTTTGAATAAAAATTCAATTCTAATTGTTTAAGAAAATATTAGGTGAACAAATGCCTCTGGCTTGTCTTGAATATTTCGTGAATATTTGTTACGGCATAACGTGTTACGTGTCTAGTTAGATATTTTTATATGCATCAAATCAAATAAATATAAATAAAAAGTGAGAAGGGATGATGGGTTCTTTAGTCTTGACTGCTTGTTTGGGTCCGAATGGAATGTATAGAGAAAGAACAATTGTTCTTGTCAAATGGCCCACTTATCCTTAACCATACATGCTCGGGGTCGGTGGTGACTCCAGGAGACCAGGACAAGCTATCTTTAAGTTTTCTCATTTTGTTATATGATATGATAATGTTTTTATCAGAAACAAATAATTTCCATCTATAGGTGTGAAAATTGACCGAATGTTTAGTGAACAGTTCGTGAACTGTTTGGCGGGAGGTTCGTTTATATTTGTTCGTTTAGTTAACGAACAAGATATTCTGTTCGATTAACTAAATGAACGAACACGAACAAATGTCTCGTTTGTTCGATTGCGTTCGTGAACATTCGATAATATGTTCATTCATGTTAGTTCGTTTATGTTTATTTTTTATGATAATTTGATGAAAGTTTTTAATGTTTTCTAATATTTAACTTTCCATCTTAAGTTTTACTTTCTCCCTAAAGATTCATTAATAATTATATTAAAAAGATAATAAAATGTAAAGCATTATCTAAACTTTCAAGAAGTTGGACACTAAAGGCATTTTTTGGAATATGTCTAAGTAACTCTAGATAATTATATCTTAAGTTAGTTAAACTTGATTTATCGTATTGTGTTTGTAGTAAATTTCTTGTGTTTTGAATTCATGATTATCGTTTAATGATTGTATTTGACAACTTGTTTCCCATGTTTATGGTTAATAATACTTTTTTTTTATTTCAAGTTTAATGTTCGTTTGTGTTCTTTAGCGTTTGTGTTCGTGACCAGTGTTCGCGAACAACTGAAATTCCTTAACAAACGAACACGAACATAAACTTCTATTCAACATGTGTTAGCGAACCATTCGCAAACATCTGCATTTCCTTAACAAACGAACACGAACATAAACTCGTTCGTGTTCGTTCGATCCGTTTAGAGCCCTATCCACCTATATTAGAACTTCTTAATTCTTGATTTATCATATTGTGTAATGATATAATATTTTCATCCTATTATGGAATTTACCAAGTAAACAAGCCTGTTTGTAGTTCGACTTGAGATCTGTTCATAGACGTGAAAACGAAAGGTACTAACCTCAAAAATACGGGTTGTCACATCATCCCCAAGTTGAAAGAAATTTCGTCCCAAAATTTAGCATGTAGTTGCTGAAGAAGTTCATGAGCTTGAGCGCTTTTGTGGGGCGTCACATCATCCCCAAGTTGGTTTGGAATTTCGTCCCAAAATTCAGTAGCAACTTCAGCGTTTGATGCATCGTTTTTGAACAATTGGGGATACTTGCGCATCATCTGATCCTCTCATTCCAAGGTGAACTCTGGGCCACGTTTTGAGTTCCAACGAACCCGAACGATAGGAATTTACTGCGTTTAAGTGTTTTGACCTCTCAATCCATGATTTCAACTGGTTCTTCAATGAAACAGAGTTGGTCGTCAATCTTGAGCTCTTTGAATGGGACCACAAATGTCTCATCGGATAGACACTCCTTCAGATTTGATATATGAAAGACATTGTGCACACCACTGAGTTCTTCAGGTAAATTCAGTTATAAGCCACTGTGCCAGTTCTTTCTGTGATCTGAAATGGTACAACATAACGCGGATTTAGTTTGCTCCGTTTCCCGAATCGAACAACACCCTTCCAGGGTGAATCTTTTAATAAAACCTTGTCACCAACTTGGAATTCCAATGGTTTCCTAAGTTTATTGGTGTAGCTCTTCTAACAGTCACGAGCTGCTGCCATTCGGTTTCTGATCTGAACGATCTTCTCTAAAGTTTCAAGCACAAGTTCAGGGCTACTGATTTGGCGGTCTCCGACTTCATCCCAACATAGAGGTGACCAGCATTTCCGTCCGTACAATGCTTCGAACGGTGCGGCCTGTATATTTGAGTGGTAACTATTATTATAAGAGAACTCCACCAGAGGTAGGTGTCTTTCCCAACCGTTAACAAAATCAATAACACATGCTCGCAGCATGTATTCGAGAGTTTGGATGGTGCGTTCGGTCTGACCATCAGTTTGAGGGCGGTATGTCGTGCTCATATCTAAACGCGAGCCGAATGATTTATGCATGGACTGCCACAGATAAGCCGCAAAATGAGGGTCACGACCAGAGATGATAGAGGTGGGAACTCTGTGCCGCGAGACTACTTCCTTCAAGTATAAACTGGGCAGATTTAGTTAGGCATTCCACGATCACCCAAATGGTGTCGTTCCCGCTTTGAGCTCTGGGTAAACCGGTTACGAAATCCATGGATATTTGCTCCTATTTCCATGTTGGTAGTTCTGGTTGCTGAAGCAACCCAGACGGTTTTTGGTACTCGGTCTTGACCCTGGAGCAAGTCATGCACTTGCTTACATACTTTGCTATAATTGCCTTCATGTTAGGCCACCAGTACAGTGCCTTCAGGTCATGATACATCTTATCAGAACCAGGATGTATCGAGACTTGTGTGATACGTCCATCACAAGCTCTCGCAGATTTTCGTAGCATAGGACCCATATACGCTCCATGAAGTAGTGAATACCATCAGATTTGATTTCAAGTTGTTTCTCCATGCCACGCATGGATTCAGCTAGGAGTTTCTCCTCTTTTAGTGCTTCAACTTGAGCGTTGCGAATTTACTCAGGAAGGTTCGAGTGGATTGTAAGCTGTAGAGCACGAACTCGCTTGGGCTTAGTTTCTTTTCGGCTAAGTGTGACGGCTACAACGTTTTCCTTGCCCAAATGATATTTGATAGCACACTCATAATCATTTAGGAGTTCAACCCATCGACGTTGTCGCATGTTTAACCCCTTTTTGTCGAGTATGTGTTGGAGACTCTTGTGATCGGTGTAAATCGTGCATTGGGCACTTTACAAGTAATGACTCCATCTCTTGAGTGCAAAGACTACATGTAACACCTCGAAAATTCACGTCCTATAATGTGTTGACACGTGTCACATGACTGAACGTGTGAAAGAATGTTCTGAAAGGACTAAAGTTGACAAACATGAAAAGTATGAGTATATACGAGTTCTAAATGTCAACAGTGAATAAATATATTGTACATTAACGCTACATGATGCTCATACCTTCAAACGAATAAATCATGGATCATACGGAGCTAAATATGAAAGAAAGTGAGAGATTACAAACTACAGGGGTTAAATGTGTCAACATGTTTAAGTTATACCTCTGAGTGACCTTTTGACAAACCCGAAGCTTTGTAATGGTTAATTATGCTCACTAGAATACACGATATAAATTTCATAAAGTTTCGTTATCGTATGAGCAAGTTGTAATCAAATTCGTATGTGAGGGGTTAAAGCGTCAACGTTGAAAGTTAGGACTTTTCGGGTAACAATAAAGTTAACCGGGGAATTAAAAAAATGGGTATATGTCTTGAAGCCCCTAAACATCAATTTGGAGGGTTCAAGATGCAAGAAACGAAAGTTGAAACAAAGTTTTGAAGAGCCAAGGACCATTGCATAAAAATCAAAAACTCTGATTTGATCAGATAGGGCCTCGCGCCACGCGAAGCCCCAGGGGGGGTCTTCACGTCACGCCTAGGGTCATCTGATCTGAATTTCTTGGTTTCTTGTCTGCCATAGCCATTGTGCTCGACCTTTAACCAATTTTCCACATCTTTCTTGGCCCCTAAACAACCCCTAAGCACTAGGGACACTTGTTAGTGAGTTATGGTCAGTGGTAGACTTGTGTGTCAACATTTTGTGGTGATTAAATCACTATATAAAGGACCCTTGTTGCAACAAGTTCTTCACACCTTTATCTTGCACTTCTGATCATCCTTGGAGCTCCAAAGCAGACTCAAGTGGTCATAATTCGTTCATAGGACTTTTGTAAGTTTGCTTAACCTTCTTTAATTGAGTTTAGCTTAGTTATTTAGCTAAAAGTCAAACCGTCGTAATTACGGTTTGACTTCGAGATTAATTAATAATGGCTCAGTCAAATCTCGAATTAAAAGTAGTTATAAGTTGGTAATTATGTGGGTAATAAACCCTTAAAAGGGTTCCCCCTGATTCCCACTCTAACTAGGTCAAATGTCGGGTCAAACCTATTATTAAAATGTCAACAGGATACTTATTTTCTAATTTAAGCATGATTAGCAATGTAGAACACATACAACCTGTTTGATCATTAATATAACTTGGTAATTAGTGTAAGAACATGTCTAAACATGTTCAACCCGACAATTTACTGTTTAGACCCGGTTCGGAACCGAAAGTCGCAAAGCTTTGACTTTTGCTTTGACTTCAGTTCTGACCCGTTTTGGTATGATTTAGAAATACCTAAGAGCTTCATTTGGACCAGGTTACATGCTAGTATAACCCTCGGTGATTATACACCATGGTTCATTAGTTAACCAATTAATACGCATGATTCCGTTAATTGCTCATATGTTGACCATTATGCCCTTTTCACTTTAAAACGTGATTTGTGAAAATGTAAAAGTGTAGAAACCTTAGTTACTGATATATAAACTTGTATGCAAAGTTTGACATCAGTTTGAGGTGTAGATTGAGAGTTATGCTCATTAGCGTAATTAAGAAGCTTTATGTTAATTAAACGGCGTAATTAGCGTATAGCCTATTTAAACCTACTTTTTGATATCAAACTTATTACCCACTGATGTAATATATTATTTTGGGATTTTTGTAGATTTTTAATTAATTTTAGGCTGAGCATAACTCATAGTCGTAGGCTTAATCCGGTAATTGTCGGTTTTGCCCTTACGGGCCATAAAATGAGTTTTACATATCTAAACGACTCCAAACCTTTTGCTACTGATCACATATGATAAATAAATTATTTTAAGCCTCCTGGAATAATAAAAATATCAGCTTTATGTATCGAACCCGGAAATGGCCTCTAATCGCCTTTTTAAGCGTTTTTAACGCATAGTATGTACTAAAACTATTTTAAACATACAAGGGTTGATACCTACTGATATTTGAGGTAAATTATAATATTTTAACAGTAGACAAAAGTTGTTAAACTTAGACTTCAGTTTTGAGCTTTTCGGCTTATGTGAAATTACCAAAATGCTCCTACGGTGCATAGTTTGGTTATAATTGACAAATTTCACATATATACAGTACCCTACTGATATAACTTAGCAAATTGATTAACTTTGCTGATTACATCAGACCTGTAACTCAGAATACTACTTAAACCCTTTTATCACCTTATAAATGACCAAACTACCCATACGGGGCATAGTTTGTGTTTAGATACATTCCGGGCATAATAAATGATATCTTACTGATGTCACAACATATTTGGAGCATATTAACATAGGAAACCTGTAAATGGTTCTCATTATTAACCGTTACGCTTATTACGCGTTCGGTTCGGTTTATGTAACTAGTTTACATAAATTAGCCGAAACGGGTCAAACCTTATCGGTTTTATCTCAAAATCCAGAATGTGTATAATATACCCATATTAAACAAGTCTTCAAACTTGTTGGGTCCAAATCACATTTTATCCGGTCATCGCTTAATCGTGACTACGAACCGTATCTTTGAAACTAACCGGTCTAAGCTTAAGCTTAATTAAAGACCTGTTAGGATTCTAATAGGTTATTATAAACCTTCGTTCCAGATTAGGAGTACCAGTAAAAGCTACTTTCATTTTGCTTATTGTGATTATTACATTGCTCAGGTAAATACTTTTAACTTATTTTCCCTATACGGGCTTGGGTTACGGTATATAGAATACCGCTTGATCGGGCATCAAATCTTCCATCATTGGGTGGTTAATTGAATAATTTGATCGGCTCGTTTAAACAGCCTTGTTTACTTAAAGCCTTTGGGGGTTAATGACCATGTCCCGGATATCCTTGGCATCATTTTACGAAATGGCCACGACTTAAGCGCGGGGTGTAGGCGTACACCCGTCACTGCACAAAAGAATAATGTGGTGTGTCTATTGATCTTTAACCCGGTACGTCCGGGCTACTGAACGCATAAGGAACATGTAATTCGTTCACAAGATTATATATTTAAATAATTCTCCCAAGTTAAATAAAAATGTTTATGCCACGTGCATCCAAATCAATTTTCAATCATTTTTAAAATGAGTCAGTTGATTGTATTTATCAGTGTAAACTGACGTATTTTCCCAAAAAGATTAAATGCAGGTACTAAGCGTAATTGGCTGGGATTTCTCCTTAGCATCACTAGAAGTCTCGCAAGCTTAAGATGCCTACCGTCTGTTGAACTATTATTTATTTTGATCCTTCTGCGGACAAACCTTCAACTGTTGTGATACACGATATTACAATATTAATAAAGTTGAAATATATTTCTCATTTGCTTCCGCTGTGCATATTTATATATTGTGTTGTTTGACTATTATGTTGCCAACCACGTCACGATACTCCCCCACCGGGCCCACCGGACACGTGGAAATCGGGGTGTGACAGGTTGGTATCAGAGCCAACATTGAGTGAATTAAACACTAGCCTTTTGTGTTTAATCTCAATGACACAATTGCACATCTCTAAACTTTCGAGTCTAGACATATAACATAGGACAAATTCTATTTTGTTTTGTGTTGTCCTTTATTTTATATATATTCTTGGTTGTTATCTCATGTTATATTGACAGGATTGAAAATGCCGCCAAGATTCTTTAGAAGAAGAGGACGAGGCAAGGGGCCAATCACTGCCCCCAATGACAATGAAGCAGGACCTTCGCATGCGCGAGCTCCTTCTGCCACCGAGAGCGACGACCCTCGACAGAACCAGAGGAACCTCTTCGAACTGCCTAGACAGTCGGTTTCGCACAGTTCGACACCTCCTGTTCATAACCCTTATGGACCACAGCCGGAGTATGAGCCCAACAACCCTCAACCTTCCTACATACTGTTACAGCGATCCTTATCGCACCACTCTTTTGGAGACCCTACACCTGTCTTCAGGGGCCGGTTTAACTCGGCCAACTACATACCAGAACCAGTGGGTTTTAACCCACTAGGGCCAGACGATCATTTCTCGGGAGATCACGCGGATGATATGGACGAGGACACAGACCCCGTCGAACCAGGAAGTGGTACACCAAACCACCCGATAGAGATCTCTGACGGATCTTCTTTCCACGGATCACCCTACGGTGGTCCAGACAGCTTTCAAGCTATGTTTACCCGGCACGAATGGTACTATACACCTCCTCAGCAGCAGCAGCAGCAACAGGATCCCTCTGAGGATTCAAGATTTGTGGCAGTCACGCCACCGCCTCCACCGCCACCAGTTCAACCGGCACCTCCGCAACCGCCAAGGCGTAGGAGAACCGGAGCGCGTATGTCTGCGCGAGCGGGAGACTTTCATTTTAGTTCTCCACGCCAATCGAGTGGCAGCCATTACCCGCCACTTCAGGAGGACCCACAAATGGGTGGACCCTCACACCCAGTTGCACCGCAACCACCGCCTATGGGTTTTGATAACCCAATTCCGGCATACACGGGTTCCATGGTGTATAACCTGTTTGAACAGCCAGTGCACACCAACTACAACTACGCAGAGGCCGACCCATACTTGGTAGCGGCTAACTATAACACCCAAGGACCGTATGGAGACCCATGGGGAGTAGGGTACCCAACTCATGGGTACCAGATACCTGCAAGACCTATCATCCGGCAACAATCGCAACCACCACGGTTTTCCCCACCTGAAAGAGAAGAAATTCTTCAAAGGTTGGACCATGTGGAACGAGAATTTCATAGAGACCGAAGGGAGCGACAAACTTTCTTCCAAGGATTGACAAGCTTGATCAAAGGGAAGAGCAAGAAGGACCACTGAATCCTTCTAATTGTTGTTAAGCCCCTGCGTGGGCCAGTCTTGCTGTATAAACCCCTGCGTGGGTATGCTTATTTGTTTTGACCCCTGCGTGGGTCTATCTTTCTGTTAACCCCTACGAGGGTATGTTTAATTCCCTGCGTGGACTATTATGTTATTTGTGTAAGTCCCTGCGTGGACTATTATGATGTTTGTTGTTAAGCCCCTGCATGGGTAAGTCCTTGTTTGAACCCCTGCATGGGTAAGTTTGTTTATTTAAAAAGTCCCGTTTAGGGCGACGTGTAACCTTTTAATAAATTAATGGAATGTAAGTTTATAAATTTCATTTTTGCTATTGTCTGCATAAATATAATACATGAAATAAATAAATCAAAATCATTCCTTTTAATAATAATCTGCCTATTTAAACATTGAATAAGAATCTTAAGAGTGAAACCTAGCCTGAGTGTCATTTTGAAGACCTGGCCATGATGGTAAGACCTGTTTAAAAGATCCGTATCCCTGTTAACATCTGAAAACATGTTAACACTCCTGGCAGACGTGATTCGTTAAAATCACACACGTCATTTTTATATAAGGATTCTTTAAAAAGGATTCCTAACCCAATATAATGATCTCTGAATCATGGGTTTAGATCATCAGTTGAGATGATCATATTTTGACCATACGTGGTAATATAGCGCCTACGGGCCCTGCTCATTTCCATATGAGCCAAAAGACAGTGGTAGCGATGACTCCCTGTCAGATAAAGGTAATGAACTAGGTTCAAACCTTCATGTTTTGATTCTCTGAAATCATAGCTTATAATTTAAAAATGTCCTTGTGACTAGGCCTTTTGTGCCACAAATAAAACTGTTATTATTTTATAATTAGGATAAATTATAATAGAAATCCTAAATAAATATGATTAATAAATTAACCAAATATGGTCTCTGCTTACCATGGTTAATGAATTACCCTAAGGGGCAATTCCATAATAAACTCCCAAATAAACTATTGTCCTTGTTTTATGTAACAGTTCAATTAAAATGGCTAACTCAGACGAAATTAATAGCCATCCAGTGGAGAATATTGATAACGCCCGCATTAATCTAACGGGTGCTGAATTGAAAGCGTTGGTATATGACGCAGTTACAAAGGCATTGGAACGGCAGTACGAAGAGTATAGAGGGACTCGAAGTAGGACCCTATCTACGCCGCATTCGAAGCCACCTTCCAAAAAGGATGAACCCAAAAAAGATGATGATAGACTCTCCTCAAACCACCACAGTGCTCCATCTCAACGGGTTGTATTAAACCAAAGACCCAGTAATAAGGGATGCTCCTATAAATACTTTGTGTCTTGCAAACCCAGGGATTTTACTGGGGAAAAGGGAGCCATTGACTGCATGACGTGGTTAGACGAGATGGACACGGTTGTGGATATCAGCGGGTGCGCTGAGAGGGATATTGTAAAGTTTGTGTCGCAATCTTTTAAAGGCGAAGCTTTAGCCTGGTGGAGATCACTGATTCAAGCCACCGGGAAAGTCCCATTGTACAACATGTCTTGGGAACAATTTGTTGCCCTTATCAGGGAAAATTACTGCCCTCAGCATGAGGTGGAGAAGATAGAGTCTGATTTTCTATCATTGGTGATGACAAACCTTGACTGTCAAGCTTACCTCACGAGCTTCAACACTATGTCTCGGTTGGTTCCCTATCTAGTAACCCCGGAACCAAAACGAATAGCTCGTTTCATCGGGGGTTTAGCCCCGGAGATAAAGGCAAGCGTGAAGGCCTCCCGGCCAGCTACTTTCAGATCAGTAGCTGACATATCCTTGTCCCTCACTTTGGATGCGGTCAGGCAAAGATCGCTGAGGAATAAGGATGCTGAGAAGAGAAAACGTGAAGATGATAGTTCACGGAGGTCGAACAAGAAGCACCGTGGAAACGGTGACAACAAGAAAGGATCTGAGTCAAGGAAAGATGGGCATCATTCTGGCGAGAAGCCCAAATGCAAGATATGCAAGAAACAGCACTTTGGGAAGTGCAGGTTAGAGTCGAACTCGCAGACTCAGTCAAAAACCTTTGCTTGTGGTATATGCAAGTCCAAGGATCACAAAACCTTGGATTGCAAAAAGCTGAAAGATGCAACTTGCTACAGTTGCAATGAAAAGGGGCACATTAAAACCAACTGCCCTAAATACTCCAAGAAGCCTGAAGAGGCCAAGAAGACCAATGCTAGGGTCTTCAGAATGGATGCAAAAGAAGCGGTTCTAGACGACAACGTTATTACAGGTACATTCCTTATAAATGACGTCTATGCCAGGGTACTTTTTGATTCAGGCGCTGATAAGTCTTTCGTAGATAACCAGTTTTGTAAATTGCTGAATTTACCTGTCAAAACCTTGAGTATAAATTATGAGGTAGAGTTAGCAGATGGCACCATAGAAACCGTCTCAACTGTGTTAGATGGATGTGTTATATCCATTAAGAACCACTCTTTTCCTCTGTCTCTACTTCCCTTTAAGTTGGCCGGTTTTGACATAGTTTTGGGTATGGACTGGTTATCTCATAACCAGGCCCAAATTGTCTGCAACAAAAAGCAGGTGGTGATAAAGACTCCGTCTGGTGAATCACTTACCATTCGGGGAGATACCCAGTATGGACTGCCTGAGCAAGTGACTATGCTCAAGGCTTCAAAATGTTTAAAGAAGGGTTGTGTCATCTACATGGCACAAGTGATTATTGATGAGACTAAACCGAAGATAGAAGACATCCCCGTCATTTCTGAATACCCAGAAGTTTTTCCGGAAGAACTACCTGGTTTGCCACCAGATAGGCAAGTGGAATTCAGGATTGATATCATCCCCGGAGCAGCACCAGTTGCTAGAGCACCCTATAGGTTGGCACCAACGGAAATGAAGGAATTAAGAACACAACTGGATGAATTGCTAGCTAAAGGTTTCATAAAACCTAGTTCGTCTCCTTTGGAGCACCTGTCCTGTTTGTTAAGAAGAAGGATGGGTCGATGCGTCTGCGCATCGATTATCATGAACTTAATAAGGTCATGATAAAGAATAGGTATCCTTTGCCCAGGATCGAAGATTTGTTTGATCAATTACAGGGGGCGAGTTATTTTTCGAAGATTGATTTGAGGTCAGGCTACCACCAACTGAAGGTTAGAGATGAAGACGTGCATAAAACTGGATTTAGGACTCGTTATGGTCATTACGAGTTCCTAGTGATGCCTTTTGGGCTCACTAATGCACCGGCCGTGTTCATGGATCTCATGAATCGCTTTTGCAAGCCATACTTAGATAAATTCGTCATCGTTTTCATCGACGACATCCTCATTTACTCTAAGAATCAAGTTGACCATGAGAAACACCTTCGCCGTATTCTCAAACTTCTACATCATGAAAAACTCTACGCCAAATTTTCCAAGTGTGAGTTTTGGCTTCGAGAAGTCCAATTCCTTGGACATGTGGTAAGTGAGTGTGGTATCCAAGTGGATCCCGCTAAGGTAGAAGCAGTTATGAACTGGTAAGAGCCAAAGACGCCTACAAAGATTCGTAGCTTCCTGGGATTGGCAGGGTATTACAGGCGTTTCATTGAAAATTTTTCAAGGATTGCTGCACCCCTAACTTCCTTGACTAAGAAGAAGTTAAAGTTCGTTTGGGGCCCTAAGCAGCAAGAGTCCTTTGATATCCTAAAGCAAAAGTTGAGCAACGCCCCAGTACTAACATTGCCAGATGGAATAGAGGATTTTGTGGTTTACTGCGATGCATCGCACACTGGCATGGGGAGTGTGCTTATGCAGAAAGGCAAGGTTATTGCCTATGCATCACGACAGTTAAAAGTGCATGAAAAGAATTACACCACCCACGACTTGGAGTTGGGTGCCGTTGTATTCGCACTAAAACTGTGGAGACATTACTTGTATGGTATCAAGTGTGTGATCTATTCTGATCACAAGAGCCTTCAACATCTGTTTAACCAGAAGGATTTAAACATGAGGCAGCGCCGTTGGATGGAGACTTTAAATGACTATGATTGTGAAATCAGATATCATCCCAGCAAGGCGAATGTAGTCGCCGATGCCTTGAGTCGAAAGGAGAGGGTGAAACCCTTCCGAATCAATGCCAAGCGCATGGAGATAAAGAACAGTTTGACTGAAAGGTTGTTAGCTGCACAGATGGAAACTGTGTTGGAAGCTAACTATCCTAACGAAAAGCTAGGGGTAACGGAGGAGCAGTTAACTCTTAGCAAGGACAGAATTCTAAGATTAAATGGACGAATATGGGTTCCAATTTATGGAGGACTTCGAGATGTCATCCTCCAGGAAGCCCATAGTTCCAAATACTCCGTTCATCCTGGAGCCGATAAGATGTACCAGGATCTAAGGGCAAATTATTGGTGGATAGGCTTGAAAAAATCTATAGCCACATATGTAGCTAAATGCTTGACTTGTGCGCAAGTCAAAGCAGAACATCAAAAGCCGTCAGGCTTGCTACAACAGCCTGAACTTCCTACGTGGAAGTGGGAAATGGTAACCATGGATTTTATCACCAAGTTACCTAAGACAAGGAAAGGAAATGATACAATATGGGTTATAGTTGATAGACTGACTAAGTCAGCACATTTCTTACCCATCAAGGAGACTTATAGCTCCGACATGTTAGCCCAGTTGTACGTTGATAAGATTGTAGCCTTACATGGCATACCTGTGTCTACTATCTCTGATCGAGATACTAGATACACGTCACATTTTTGGAAAAGTTTCCAGCAATCTTTGGGCACACGTTTGAATTTTAGTACGGCTTACCATCCACAGACGGACGGTCAGAGTGAGCGTACTATTCAAACGTTGGAAGACATGCTACGTGCATGTGTGATCGATTTAGGTGGTAGTTGGGATAAGAACCTACCATTAATCGAATTCTCCTACAACAATAGCTACCATACCAGCATTAAGGCTGCACCTTTTGAGGCATTATACGGTAGAAAGTGTAGAACGCCCGTTTGTTGGGCGGAAGTTGGAGATGTCCAATTATCAGGACCAGAGATCGTCTTTGAAACGACGGACAAGATTGTCCAGATTCGTGACCGTCTCAAGGCTGCCCGAGATAGGCAGAAGAGTTACGCAGATCCAAAGCGTAAAGCTTTTCACTTCGAAGTAGGTAACAAAGTGTTACTTAAAGTATCACCCTGGAAGGGGGTGATGCGGTTTGGTAAGAAAGGCAAGCTAAGCCCGAGATACATAGGACCTTTCGAGGTTATCGAACGTATCGGGTCAGTTGCCTATAAGTTAAACTTACCGGAAGAGCTCAGTGGAATTCACAATGTGTTCCACATCTGCAATCTGAAGAAGTGTTTCGCTGATGAATCACTGGTCATACCACATACAGATGTGCATATAGATGAGAGCTTAGCTTGAAGATCGACAGGTTAAGAAGCTTCGAAGGAAGCATGTGCCTATTGTAAAGGTAAAATGGGATGCCCGTAGAGGACCCGAATATACGTGGGAGGTTGAATCCACGATGAAAGAAAAGTACCTTTATTTATTTCAGTAAATCTTGGGGTCGAGATTTCTTTTAAGGGGGTGAGGATGTAACACCTCAAAAATTCACGTCCTATAATGTGTTGACACGTGTCACATGACTGAACGTGTGAAAGAATGTTCTGAAAGGACTAAAGTTGACAAAAATGAAAAGTATGAGTATATACGATTTCTAAATGTCAACAGTGAATAAATATATTGTACATTAACCCTACATGATGCTCATACCTTCAAACGAATAAATCATAGATCATACGGAGCTAAATATGAAAGAAAGTGAGAGATTACAAACTACAGGGGTTAAATGTGTCAACATGTTTAAGTTATACCTCTGAGGGACCTTTTGACAAACCCGAAGCTTTGTAACGGTTAATTATGCACACTAGAATACATGATATAAATTTCATAAAGTTTCGTTATCGTATGAGCAAGTTGTGATCAAATTCGTATGTGAGGGGTTAAAGCGTCAACGTTGAAAGTTAGGACTTTTCGGGTAACAATAAAGTTAACCGGGGAATTAACAAAATGGGTATAAGTCTTGAAGCCCCTAAACATCAATTTGGAGGGTTCAAGATGCAAGAAAAGAAAGTTGAAACAAAGTTTTGAAGAGCCAAGGACCATTGCATAAAAATCAAAAATTCTGATTTGATCAGATAGGGCCACGCGCCACGCGAAGCCCCAGGGGGGGGGGGGTCTTCGCGTCACGCCTAGGGTCATCTGATCTGAATTTCTTGGTTTCTTGTCTGCCATAGCCATTGTGCTCGACCTTTAACCGATTTTCCACATCTTTCTTAGCCCCTAAACAACCCCTAAGCACTAGGGACACTTGTTAGTGAGTTATGGTCAGTGGTAGACTTGTGTGTCAACATTTTGTGGTGATTAAATCACTATATAAAGGACCCTTGTTGCAACAAGTTCTTCACACCTTTCTCTTGCACTTCTGATCATCCTTGGAGCTCCAAAGCAGACTCAAGTGGTCATAATTCGTTCATAGGACTCTTGTAAGTTTGCTTAACCTTCTTTAATTGAGTTTAGCTTAGTTATTTAGCTAAAAGTCAAACCGTCGTAATTACGGTTTGACTTCGAGATTAATTAATAATGGCTCGTCAAATCTCGAATTAAAAGTAGTTATAAGTTGGTAATTATGTGGGTAATAAACCCTTAAAAGGGTTCCCCCTGATTCCCACTCTAACTAGGTCAAATGTCGGGTCAAACCTATTATTAAAAAGTCAACAGGATACTTATTTTCTAATTTAAGCATGATTAGCAATGTAGAACACATACAACCTGTTTGATCATTAATATAACTTGGTAATTAGTGTAAGAACATGTCTAAACATGTTCAACCCGACAATTTACTGTTTAGACCCGGTTCGGAACCGAAAGTCGCAAAGCTTTGACTTTTGCTTTAACTTCAGTTCTGACCCGTTTTGGTATGATTTAGAAATACCTAAGAGCTTCATTTGGACCAGGTTACATGCTAGTATAACCCTCTGTGATTATACACCATGGTTCATTAGTTAACCAATTAATACGCATGATTCCGTTAATTGCTCATATGTTGACCATTATGCCCTTTTCACTTTAAAACGTGATTTGTGAAAATGTAAAAGTGTAGAAACCTTAGTTACTGATATATAAACTTGTATGCAAAGTTTGACATCAGTTTGAGGTGTAGATTGAGAGTTATGCTCATTAGCGTAATTAAGAAGCTTTATTTTAATTAAACGGCGTAATTAGCGTATAGCCTATTTAAACCTACGTTTTGATATCAAACTTATTACCCACTGATGTAATATATTATTTTGGGATTTTTGAAGATTTTTAATTAATTTTAGGCTGAGCATAACTCATAGTCGTAGGCTTAATCCGGTAATTGTCGGTTTTGCCCTTACGGGCCATAAAATGAGTTTTACATATCTAAACGACTCCAAACCTTTTGCTACTGATCACATATGATAAATAAATTATTTTAAGCCTTCTGGAATAATAAAAATATTAGCTTTATGTATCGAACCCGGAAATGGCCACTAATCGCCTTTTTAAGCGTTTTTAACGCATAGTATGTACTAAAACTATTTTAAACATACAAGGGTTGATACCTACTGATATTTGAGGTAAATTATAATATTTTAACAGTAGACAAAAGTTGTTAAACTCAGACTTCAGTTTTGAGCTTTTCGGCTTATGTGAAATTACCAAAATGCCCCTACGGTGCATAGTTTGGTTATAATTGACAAATTTCACATATATACATTACCCTACTGATATAACTTAGCAAATTGATTAACTTTGCTGATTACATCAGACCTGTAACTCAGAATACTACTTAAACCCTTTTATCACCTTATAAATGACCAAACTACCCCTACGGGGCATAGTTTGTGTTTAGATACATTCTGGGCATAATAAATGATATCTTACTGATGTCACTACATATTTGGAGCATATTAACATAGGAAACCTGTAAATGGCCCTCATTATTAACCGTTACGCTTATTACGCGTTCGGCTCGGTTTATGTAACTAGTTTACATAAATTAGCCGAAACGGGTCAAATCTTATCGGTTTTATCTCAAAATCCAGAATGTGTATAATATACCCATATTAAACAAGTCTTCAAACTTGCTGGGTCCAAATCACATTTTATCCGGTCATCGCTTAATCGTGCGTACGAACCGTATCTTTGAAACTAACCGGTCTAAGCTTAAGCTTAATTAAAGACCCGTTAGGATTCTAATAGGTTATTATAAACCTTCATTCCAGATTAGGAGTACCAGTAAAAGCTACTTGCATTTTACTTATTGTGATTATTACATTGCTCAGGTAAATACTTTTAACTTATTTTCCCTATACGGGCTTGGGTTACGGTATATAGAATACCTCTTGATCGGGCATCAAATCTTCCATTTTTGGGTGGTTAATTGAATAATTTGATCGGCTCGTTTAAACAGTCTTGTTTACTTAAAGCCTTTGGGGGGTTAATGACCATGTCCCGGATATCCTTGGCATCATTTTACGAAATGGCCACGACTTAAGCGCGGGGTGTAGGCGTACACCCGTCAGTGCACAAAAGAATAATGTGGTGTGTCTATTGATCTTTAACCCGGTACGTCCGGGCTACTGAACGCATAAGGAACATATAATTCGTTCACAAGATTATATATTTAAATAATTCTCCCAAGTTAAATAAAAATGTTTATGCCACATGCATCCAAATCAATTTTCAATCATTTTTAAAATGAGTCAGTTGATTGTATTTACCTGTGTAAACTGACGTATTTTCCAAAAAAGATTAAATGCAGGTACTAAGCGTAATTGGCTGGGATTTCTCCTTAGCATCACTAGAAGTCTCGCAAGCTTAAGATGCCTACCGTCTGTTGAACTATTATTTATTTTGATCCTTCTGTGGACAAACCTTCAACTGTTGTGATACACGATATTACAATATTAACAAAGTTGAAATATATTTCTCATTTGCTTCCGCTGTGCATATTTATATGTTGTGTTGTTTGACTATTATGTTGCCAACCACGTCACGATACTCCCCCACCGGGCCCACCGGACACGTGGAAATCGGGGTGTGACACTACAGCTCCCAGCTCTAGGTCATGGGTAATGTAGTTCTTTTCATGGACCTTGAGTTTTTGAGACGCGTAAGCAATCACTTTCCCGCGTTGCATCAAAACGCAATCGAGCCCTTGAATGGATGTGTCGCAGTAGACAACGAAATCTTCGGTGCCTTCTGGTAGAGATAGAATAGGTGCACTACAGAGCTTCTCCTTCAAATGTTGAAACACAGATTCCTGAGCATCACCCCACTTGTAGGTGGTACCCTTTTGACTTAACGTAGTAAGAGGTTGTGTAATATTCGAGAATCCCTCAATGAATCTATGATAATAACCTGCCAGGCCAAGGAATTGCCGGATTTCGGTTGGATTTTTAGGCGCAAACCAATTCTTGATAGAGTCGATCTTGGCTAGATCAACATGAGTCCCAGCTTTATTGTCCACGTGACCGAGGAAATGGACTTCATAAAGCCAAATGTCGCATTTCAAGAATTTAGCGTATAGCTGTTCATTTCGTAAGAGTTCCAAAATGAGATGCAAGTGTCTCTCGTGTTTCTCCTGGCTCTTAGAGTAGATTAGGATGTCTTCAATGAAAACAATAACGAACTTGTCCAGATAGGGCTTGCACACTTAGTTTATAAGATCCATAAAAATCACGGGTGCATTGGTTAACCCTAATGGCATAATCAAGAACTCATAATGGTCGTAGTGAGTTCGAAAGGCAGTCTTAGAGATGTCCTCATATCGGACTCTCAACTGATGGTAGCCCGATCTCAGATCAATTTTGGAATAAAAACTAGATCCTCACAGTTGGTTAAACAAGTCACCAATTCGGGGAAGTGCATAACGATTCTTAACAGTCACCTTATTCAACTTTATTTAGGCATTATGCCCCTTTATGTCGGAAAGCTAATGTCTTGACTCATTCATACAGAGGGAAAGGAGATTTTTGGTAGGTATCAATCATGATATTTCGGTTGCAGTTGGTTTTAGTAGATGACCATCTTTCGGTCCACGAGGAAGTAAACACGAAACAAAGTGGTCGATAGAGTATACATAAGTATGATGCTTTCAAGCGGAAAGGGTGTTGACCTCGGCATACCTCACAGAAGTAGAAAATTTGCTTTGTGCTACTGCACTTGATAAACATAAGTATGGCTCGTTACTTCTCGAGTAACGTTCGTAGAGAGTGATTTAACCAAGCGAGGATTCATGCATAACAAAGTTAGATAAGAACTATGGTATTCATAATAGCACAACAGGATAAAACGTGAAAACATACCAAAGTGTGGCCGCAATCCATGTGTTCCACTCAAAGTAATACATAAATGTTTTAGAATCAGCAGTACAGATTTATCTGATGACTAGGATGTAGTTGATCAAATAAAGAACGTTATTCGTCAATAAAAATGTTACAATGAAGGTGTTGGCACAACAAGAATTATCCAGAGAAAAATGGTTGTTGTCCGAGTTTATAGTGTCTAGGTTCAAGTGAAACATCCGTCAAAGTTTTCAATCTTGCCCGTGTGCGAATAAGGATAAATTCACCTTGATCCATGAACTTAAATGAGTTTGTCATTAGTCAAGTTGATAAGCAACCAAATTCGAAAGGGTTGAACTAAGGTGTGTGCATGAATTAGAAGTAGCGCATACGTCGTCAAGAGGTTTCATTACGAGGAAGTGAAAACATGTTCAAAATGGTATGGTCGTATAACAATGCATCACCATATTCAGAGTTCAAGAAGTGTTCACCAAGGATCAAAAGTCGAGTTTATCCAATTCTCTAAGCTAGAGCGCAATCTTATAGGAGTTTTTGCGTGGAGAAGAGAAGATGTAGTCTCATCGTGATAATGGAATGATAGATTTGCCTAAGTCAATAATAGTAATTAGATATCGCATTAAATGGTCAACATCAACCAATGCAAAGGCTAGTGAAAAGATTCGTATAAAAGATTAGCTCTCAAGGGATAACGACTCTTGTAATATAAGGGGTAGGGTAGTTGTTTGAGTCATTGTGCTTATCTGTGAGTTGACTAATTTGCATCTCCGTCGTCCAATGTCCATGAGACCATCGAACCATTTGGGAAAAATCCCTTTGCAGAGTTGGATATGCTAAGGTGTAAATCAAGTTAGGCTAAGGATTTTCCACATAACAGGGTAATGGGGGTAGCCTGGTGATCGATGGGGATTGTGATATTGTTGTTAGCACCAACATAAGGAAAAAGTAATATACACCGTGTATAACTTTCATACTTAGTACAAGCAAACAAGGAATAGGATGGTGTAATCATAAACCAAAATATTCGATATTTCAATAATCAACCCAAATATATTGCGTTAAGACAATAACATTCCCAGTCAAATATTAAAATTCAAAATCATCGGTTAGATGGGGAAACAAGCCTCCCTATCTAAGTTCAATGAAAAAGAAATGTGTAAACGAAAAGGAATAAATGGTGTCGTCAATCCTCATCGCCGGCAGGAGATATAACAGATCCTTCAGCGTCCCTAACATCTGGCTCCTCCTCTAGATCTTCCTCTGGTTCTTCTTCCGAGTCTTCCCCCCCCCCCCCCGGCTTCGTTAGATGCTTCGTGTCTTGCATTTAACTCTTGGATTTGTGCTTGAGCGTGTGGAAGACTATTTCACATTCCGAGCAACAGTGACTACAGTTGCCTCGTGTAGGTGACCAAGTTGTTTCTTGTTAGGACCCGTAGTAGGCTCCTTGTAAGTAGGTATCTCGAGTAGGCGCTTCTCACGTCAGTTTACCCTAGCCCAAGGGTATGATCGGGGAACTCGTGGAGATGAATTAGAAATGACTGATTCCTTACCACTAGCGCGTTGTGGTTTCGAATTAGAGTTAGGGGGATTCATTCTTACCTAAGGTATATCATGTTTACCTACTTAGGTTGTACTTAAGTCACAGTTTTGTGAAATTAACAGGCGTGTAAATGCTATGTAGTACAAGTATGACGAACCTTGCAAATTTGGTGTGTGATGTCATTGTGGTTTTTCAACAGAGAATTGTTATAGTCTGGTTTTCAAATAATTTTATATTTTAAACCTAGTTCACGATAACAAATGACTCTTATACCAATATGTCACACTGTAATGATATCGATACCAACTACCGAAAGATTAACATGGATCATTGTAACACCCTAGGTAAATCCTACAACGGTCGTGGCCAGGAGAGATCCCTGGTTCATAAGTAATCCATGCCTCTTAAATCACCAACGCGTTTTGGGCTTAGTTGGTTGTGGAGCACATGAAAACTCCATAGTTAAGCGTGCTCAGGTGGGAGTAGTACCTAAGATGGGTGGCCTCCTGGGAAGTCTCTATCGGGACAACCAAAAACAACTCCATTAGTTCCTGGATGGGCAACCCATTAGGGGCAAAGCGGACAATATTGGTGATACGAGGGGCCGGATGTTACGCACACCCTCAATTTCCACATGTGGAGCGCGAGGCGTATAACTGAACAGGATCTAGCCATTAATCATGTTGAACCAAATATTTAAAATTATAAAAGCATCATTAACAACATGATTGTTTTGGTCAAAATTTACCGAAGCAATTAAGTGATCAAATTAGTTAAGTGAGGTAGTGTGCTAAAAAGTGCGTTGGAAATATGCTGGTTAGGTTGTTTGTAAAAACAGTTTTCAGGATACGGCTCAGGATATTGAGTTGTATCTACGATCAAACTATGAGCAAAAAGTAAAGGAAATGACACGAGATGTACGAGGAAAGCCCTTGATCAATCTAGATCGCCGGCATAAAACCTCGGGAGCTGACAATCGCAGCTGCCTAGTTCTTCTTATTGCTTCAAACGTCAGGATACAGTGCAGGATATTGACCAGATCGCTAAGTGTTACAATGCTTTGTGTGAAAGTAAAAATTGCGAGAGAACAAGTGTGAGAGTGTAGTGAGTGTAGCTGTGATGTCCTATTTGATCTGATATACCCACCTATTTATAGTAACGAAATACAAACTAAAATTCCTATAAATATGGGATGCTCCCGAATATTCCATTGTTAACGTTGTAGACCGAGTAATGCGGCTTCAACGTCTTCATTTGAACGACTTGGACCGAATCTCCCGGAGAAAGGGTCTTCATGAACGTTGGGCACCTGGACGCGTACTCCTGCACGCAACCCGTTAGTAATCCTGAGGATACCATTCAGGATGTTACCAATATCCTGAATGAGCATCCCGGATATGAACAGATATCATACAACCAATATATAAGTCATGATATTTCCCAGGATATGGGCTCAGAATTTCACCCATAACAATTGTCCCCAAAAAATGTTACCGTTTAGTATCATGGCTCTAACGGTTACATTTTTTACGGAGAACGAGGCAATTTAAGAGATTAGACCCATGATGTGACCGTTTGCAACTGCTCAGCCAATATTTACTCATCACCAACCTATAACTTCTCATCCTTATTCCATTTATTCATTACCGAAGAGAAAAAGGTAAAAACTTCTCTCTCTCATTAATCTTCTTCTCTCATTCTTTTCAGCATTCCGGCGAGAATATGACAAGGCAAACAAGATCAAGTTCCGGCGACTCCGCCCCCACATTCATACAACAGAATCTTCTCCAGGATCCGGAGAAAGAAATATGTACCTTTGATAGCGCCCATTTGTCGGCCCTCAAATCTTCCGGTATCTTTCCGGAAAGGACGGTATTTTGGCCGTTTGACCGGGAAATCCGGTCGGACATGGTTTTCGACGAGTGGTTGTGCTTTAGTGTCTTTCCTTTCACCTTAGGGTTACGGTTCCCCTTCCCGGACTTTATCACTGAGTTTTTCAATATTACAAAAATCTCTTTTAGCCAAACAATGCCGATGCTTTGGCGTGTCTTGTCCGTTCTTGACCAGATTAAGAAGAATCACATTCCTGATCTTTCTGTTCATGACCTCCCCCTAGCTTACCGGCTTAGATGCCACGGATCCTGTAGATTTCTGTTTTATTCCTCCTCCGGTGAGCCACTGATACTTCGTGTCACCAGGAACGAAGAGAAATGGCAATCCAAGTTCTTTTTTCGTAAAAAGAGACTCAATCCCTGGTGGAACGGAATATCCGGTGAAGTGGTTGAGAAAGGGTAGGATTTAGGGTTAAGGATGATCCTGCCTTATATCCTGTTTCATATCCTGAACTGACCAACTTTCTGTTTATTGTTTTGTATACAGCTGATTTTAGGAAGCTTGCACCTCCCCTTGCTGATTCACAGAAGAGGATCGACGCTATCAGACTCTTTCCAGAGGCTGAAAGAAGTTTTAACCCGTCTCCACCATCTCCAAGTCCTCTTTCCAGTGCAAACATGTCTGGTAAGGATCCTGCACAATATCCTGCATACTTGTTTTTATTTGGCATATTTAGGAAAAAAATTCAACTCCCTGTATGCAGACTCTAGCAAAATCCCAATCCTCCTCGATCTCGATGAGCTTGACAGTTACCCTACTCCAGTCATGGTAAAGAAAGAGACCCCTGCTGCCACCAGCTCCAAGCCGCTCCCGGCTCCTAAAGCTAATCCGAGGACTCGTGCTTCCACCTCAAAGAAGAAGAAGAACTCCGAAGTTAGTGCTCCAGGCTCCGAAGGATTCTCTTATGATGAGCTCAGCTTCACTGATTCCTTGGAACCGATGACATCATTCCTTAACAAGGTAATATCCTAATACAATATCCTGACAGGATATCCAGGTTAGCGAATATTGACTTATTCCTGAATTTTGACTTACAGGGCCTCCAGCATCTTCTCCACCTTTACAACGATGCCTGTGGTACTGCTGCACTCTATGACGCCAGGATTAAACAGCTTGAAACTACTGTTGCCGAACAAGGTGCCATTGCTGAAGTGAAGACCCGGCACTATGAGGACAAGCTGAAGAAAGTGACCCAGGATGCTGAGATCAAGCTGGCCACTGTCCAAATGGAACATGAACAGGCCATGGTTTCTTTCCGGGAAGGAATCAAAGCTTCTGCCATCGTCTCCCTGCTACAAGCTCGTATTAAGATGGCCTATAAGGCCAAGGAAACAGGCCTTGAGTGCCCATCCTGGCCGGTCGAATCATGGGTGGCAAAGCTGAAGGAGCTTGGAGGCAAGGTTGTGCCCCTTCCTGCTGAAGCTGGTGAATCCTCTAAGTCGGCAGAGGTGGCAGACAAGGCTGGAGATAAGAAAGACACTGGAGTGGATGCTGGGACGGATGCTGGTGAGGATGCTGCTCAGGATGTTGAGGCTGAGAAGGCAGAGAAGGTTGGAGAGGATGCCGTTGTGTGAGGGCATTCAGGTGGGCGATGATGGATGTATGTGCCAAGGCCGGAGCCCACTTTTTTTTTTAAATTTGATCTTTGGCTTGTAACCATAAAACAATTTACTTTTCTGCACTTTACTTTGCTGCATCTAAACAATATGATGGCCAAAGGTGGGGGGATCCTGAGTTTCAGGTCGAAGCCCTTGGTCATCAATGTTAGTATGTTTTGCTTTTTGAACAATATAACAGTTGGAGGCGGACGGATCTCAGTTTGAGACAAAACCTTCAACTGTTAGGTAAATATGGTAAGGAACTAATTGTGCTCTTGGTGGATGGTCCTTGGTTTGAGGTGAAACCAAGAGCACAACTTTTGGTACGTTAATAACATAACCCTTTTCTGGCTTTATTTCTGTTGTTATATTTTCACTACATGAATTTTACTTGTAAAAATAATTTTGTTTGACCATTCTTGGGAACACATTGTAAATGTATCCTGAAAGATATCCTGATCAGGATACTAACACGCAATCTGTAAGTTATCCAAATAAAAAGGAGAGATCATACCAGGAATTCCCTAAGGAATCAATTCCAATTTTCCACCATAGGAATGTCCCCGGTGCACACTTACAAACTTGGATTCATCCTTTAAATTATATGATATATGTCCCCTGTGTTTAACATAGGAACGTAGATATAGTCATACTTTAGCTTTACTGAATAGATCCTGAATATCCAGGGCTAAACCCTTGACATCCTATGATTAAACCCTTAATATCATGGGCATTAACCCTTAATATGTTGGGGATAAACCCTCATATCCTGGGGATAAACCCTGATTTTCATGCGCTACAGGCGAAAGTGTATAAACTCCAAGTCTTAGAAAGGTGAAAACCTTTAAACCTTAGAGGGTATGAAAATACCCTTTCATGAGAGAGGGTGATCAATCCTCATATACCTTTAGAATCCAGGATATAGCCAATAGTAACGAAATTGTCAGCCACTTTTACATGAACTGGTCCCGTTACCTTGAACTATCCCCAGGTGACTTGCGCTCCAGGCGGGGTGTTCAAACCCAATTCGAGAGAAAGGTGAATACCTTTAAACCTTTGAAGGGATCAGGATCCCTTAAGCGTGAGAGAGGGGGCCAATCCTCTAATCTTTCAAAATATCCTGAGCGTATATCCTGGAGCTATATCCTGATGAATATTCTGCAAAACAATCTTAAACTAAGGTGGGTGTTAGCTTGGCTAACACCCCTCCGATGCTTAAGTCAGTATTAGGTTCAAGATAATAAACGAATTCAAATATATTTAAAAAAGATAGAGTACATACCATTCTGAGATAGAAATTTAATTCTATTCTTACTTGAAATAGAGCTTTAAGTGTATAGCATTCCAGGATCTTGGTAGCATATCCCCCTCCATACTCCTGAGCCGATATGCTCCTTTTCCTGATTCTGATTCTATCTCATATGGTCCATCCCATTTTGGAGCCAGTTTTCCATCGGCAGGATTAGTGGTATTTTGAAAAGCCTTTCTTAACACCCAATCTCCAACTTTGAACCTTCTAGTCCTTATATTCTTGTTGTATGCTCTGGATATCCTTTGTTGATATGCTGCCATCCTTAGTCTCCTTTTCCTGATTCTGATTCTATCTCATATGGTCCTTCCCATTTTGGAGCCAGTTTTCCATTGGCAGGATTAGTGGTATTTTGAAAAGCCTTTCTTAACACCCAATCTCCAACTTTGAACCTTCTAGTCCTTATATTCTTGTTGTATGCTCTGGATATCCTTTGTTGATATGCTGCCATCCTTAGTCTTGCTGCATCTCTTGTCTCGTCTATGGTGTCCAAATCCTGGCACAAAGCTTCAGGATTCTGCTCAGGATCCCGGAGGATAGATCTTGCAGTAGGTATCACCATCTCTGTTGGAATTACTGCTTCTGCTCCGAATACTAAGGAAAACGGAGTCTGGCCAGTTGCATTCTTTACCGTTGTTCTATCAGCCCACAAAACAAAGGGTAGTTCTTCTGCCCATCATCCTTTCTTGGCTCCTAATCTCTTCTTCAAGTTGTTGACAATTATCTTGTTTGAGGATTCAGCTTGTCCATTTGCTTGAGGATGTATCGGGGTAGATGTGATCATTTTGATTCCCCAACTTTTGCAAAAGTCAGTAGTCCTCTTGCTTATAAACTGGTGTTTTGGTCAAAAAATCTAATGAGGATATTGCAAACAAACTCTATGTTACGGGGTATGATGCTAATAATGTAGAACAATAACAAGGATCACTTCAATGTAAATTGCTGAAATGACACAAGGATTTATACGGGGAAAAAGCCCTTGATCAAGAGTTGATCTCCGGCACAAAAAACCTCGGGTGATAGAAACTACCGATCACCAAGCTCAAATAAATGAATAAATGTTTACAACTTCGGATAGTAACGAGCTAGGTACAAGGATCACTATCGTGAAATGTGTATAAGTGAGTGAAAACGAATGAATGTTCGTCGAGAGCTTCAAGTGTGCGAGTATACGAGTGTGTGTAGCTGTAAAATGACTAAGTGTTTTTCTACTAGCTCGTTACCCCTTTTAAAATAGAAATTTAACTACCAAACTAACTATCCGACTTTTGTGCCAAGCCCCCACTTTCTCCACAACGTCCATTTTTGGCCAAGCACGTGCAGAATAGTTTGGGAATATTCTCCAGGAATGTCGCCAAGACTTGGTCAAGCTTGTTATTCCTGCGAGGTAGTACAAAACATAAATAAACAATCGTCAGTAAGAGGATCCTTAAAGTGATCCATGATCCTGATCCTGAAGCTCTTCTGATGATCACCACCTATCACAGAAGTAAGGATCACTAATTAGGATAACGAATAAGGATCACTAATTGTTAGAAAATCCTCCCCTAACAATTGCCCCCAAAATATAAGGAGTAATTTGTAAAATAAGCGAGTTATATTTTCTTGATCTTATCCGCAACTAACTAACGGATATATAGCCGTTGATATCGAACTAGCCGTTGCAACCATGACGTCACAGAAGTGACAACCCTGCACGATCATGATTATATATAGGAGATAGAGATAGGATCAAATGCATTTAAATCCGAAAGAAACTCCCTTTATATTCTCCGTCGAAGATCAATCAGGTATCTCTTTCTTCATCTTCTTCCTCCTCTTACTCTGTTTTTCTTTCTTTCCATCAAAGATGTTGCTCCGAAATTCCCCAGCCAAGGATCACCCAAAGAACAGTCCTCCGAAAAGCCAGGGGATCATTGAAGACTCCATTAAAGAACGCTGCTGTTTCAATGATGCTCAGATAGATAGGATCCGCCACTGTTTCCCGGCGAACACCGAGTTTAGGCCTTTTGACCCCAATGCCCTGAGTGATCATATCTCCGACACGTGGGTTGCTTTCCCCGTCACTCCGTTCATCATAGGCTATACATATCCTTTTCCAGCCTTCACCCAATCTTTCTTTTTACTAACCGGCATCTCTTATGTTCAAGCCATGCCGATGATTTGGAGGGTTTTATACACCCTTGAAAGGATCATCGAGCAAGAAAGTATAGACCTAGGAATGGCAGAGCTGGGAGAGCTGTATGATCTTACCACCTTTGGTTTTCATCGCTATTTGTTTAAACGTAAACCCAGTGAGGAACACCCGATCTTCAAAGCCACCAAAAATGATGCTAATTGGAAGCGGCGTTTCTTCTTTATCAAGAGAGATTCTATTGAGGATGGAAAGGATCTACCCAAAAAATGGGCTACCCATGGTAGGGTGGAGGATCCTGAGAAGGATCACCAGAAACTTTCTTTTGATGTAAGGATCACTTATGTTTTTTGCTTTCTTGTTATGCAGCTATCACCGTCTCACACCTCAAACTGTCCCCTGCTGCTAAGGAGAGGCTCCTCGCTTTCAAGAAACTTGATCCTGAGACAAGAACTTTCAAGACAACAACCCAAGATTCACAGGAGGTATCCTCAGGCTCTGTCACAATGTCAAGTAAGTATCCTTGTTTAAAATTTAAATAAATAGTGAAATATGAGTTAAGAAAAGATACTTATCTTGTTTTGATTGTGTAGGTGCTGGAAAATCCACCAAGTCTGCTTCCAAGTTCAATGTTGCTGATCTCACTACTGTCAGATCCTCCAAGAGAAAAGCTCCTACCAGTCCGACAGCTTCAGTCCCTAAGGCACCCCTCAAAGGAAAGGCAATCAAGAAGAGAAAAGCCTCTGAAGCTGGCGATCTGCAGGGTCTGCCTCTGATCCGTCATCAATTCCTCAAGTACTTCAATGAGGTAAGGATCATTGTCTCTGCTCGTATATCCTGTTGACATATCCTGCTGATATATCCTGCTGATTTTGAGGATCACTTAATCCTGACCTTATCCCTTATCCCTTTTGCAGAAATTCTCTGAAATTGAGGATTATGTTGGCCACGTTGAGGATCAGGATAGGAAGATTGCCGACCTCCAGCAGGTTGCAGTGCTTAAGGATCTTGCAATTGCTGATCTTCAGTAAGAAGTCCAGGATGCCAAACAGGAGACGGCCAAGGTGCTGATCAATGTTGACTATGAAAAACGTGAGATCACCGAAGACGCCAAAGTCTCTGCCGCCATAACAATGTACAAGACCAAGCTGCAAATGGCCTTGGAAGCTCAGGATCCTGCTTTTGACAAGAGCACCTGGGATATTGAAGGCTGGAAGGCAAGGCTGGCTGAACTGGACGATGAAGAGGCTGAGGAGGTTGAGGAGATCCTAACGATTGAAGCCGGAGGCAAAGGTGAAGGTGGTGAAACAAGTGGAGCTGGAGGTGATAATGCAGCGAAGGTTTAAGCTGCATGATTGGGCGATGAAGGACATTTCTAGACGCAGCCGGAGCCCAATTTTTTAAGTTTGATAGTTTGTTTTTTTTTGTGGTTGTGGTGTTGAACAATTTGATGGTTTGTACTTAAACAATAGGTTTTAGGATTAAGGATCATGTATGATCCTTTGGACAATAGGCAGGATTGCATATGGTGGAGGGATCCTCTGTTTTGGGGATAAAGCCATTGTGATCCTGCCGCCTTTATATTCCTGCACTACCTTTGAACTTATTATCATGGACACCCTTTACCTACCCCAGCGGACGGGCCACGTTTTGCTGGTAGATGCTCGGGTAGGTAATTTTGACAACCTTTTAAGGGTTAGTCTTTTGTTAATAAATAAAAACTTAACCTTTTGTCGCTTATCTTGTGTTGTTATCCTTTATAATATCTTACTTTCCAACTGTTGTAATGTTCATTCTGTTTATACTTATCAAGCCTTGAAAAATTAGAAAAGATATCCAGAAAGTTTAGGATATGATCAAGGATCACATATCCCATAAACGATAAATTCTAAAAAGTGATATGGTTTAAGAATCACAAGTTCAGTTGTCAAGTATAAGGGTTATTCAAATGAATAATGAATGGAATTATTAATAGTTAAGGATCATACCTGAGGATCCAAGTTAGGATCCTAACCATAATAAGGATAACTATAAGATAAACCTTAGAATAAAGTAAGGATCAAGGATCCCTAGTTGCCTGTCTTCAAGAACCTGAAATAGAGCATAACTTGGGACTAAGCCAACATAAGAAAAAAAGTTAGCAACTGGGGACAAGCCCAAGGATAACTGGGGACAAGCCCAAGGATAACTGGGGACAAGCCCAAGGATCGTATGTAAACTGGAGTATGGCCCTGACTGGCGACTATCCAAACTTAGTGACATGAAAATGCCAAAACCTTAGCTAACGTGAAAACGTTAGAAACCTTAGCTAACGTGAAAACGTTAGAACCTTATGAACGGATGTATGGTACGTCTACCATTATACGTAGGATCCTAAGCATAGCCAGTACAATGGAATTATCATCCCCTAAAACGAGTACTGGTCCCAATGCCTTGAACTATACCAGGATCATCGTGCGCTACAGGCGGAACTGGGGTCAAGCCCAAATAACTGGGGTTAAACCCAAGGAACGGATTGCTTCAGCAGATAACCAATGTTATGCTAAGGATACCTGAACTTTCAAAACTTAAACTCACCTGAGAGATGGATAAAGGATACATGATCCTTATCCTTATATGAGAAAATAAAGAAATGAAATAGTTCAAGTTTAGGATATTACCTAAGTAAGGATCGCCGATACTTTGAGGATCCTTTAAGGATATCCCTATCGTGAGGATCATCTGTGCCATGAGGATCCTGCTCACATGAAATATTTCTTCAAGTGGACAGCATTCCAAGCTCTTGGTAGCAAATCACCTTCCATGGTTAGCAATCTATATGCCCCCTTTCCTGCTTCAGCTTCAATCAAATAAGGGCCTTCCCATTTTGGAGCCAATTTTCCATCAGCAGGATTGGTGATATTCTGAAATGCTTTCCTTAATACCATATCTCCAACTTGAAACCTCCTGATCCTGACATTTTTGTTGTAAGCACCAGCCATTCTTTGCTGATAACTGGCTATCCTTATCCTAGCCATATCCCTGATTTCTTCAATAGTATCCAGGTCTTGAGCCAAGTTCTCATCATTCTTCTCAGGATCACGGGTACTTGTTCTTGCAGTTGGAACCACCATTTCTGTTGGGATCACTGATTCTGTCCCAAATACCAAAGAGAATGGCGTTTGACCAGTAGCATTCTTAGGGGTTGTCCTATCAGCCCAAAGCACATAGGGTAGTTCTTCTGCCCATTTCCCTTTCTTGGATCCAAGCTTTTTCTTCAAATTGTTGATGATGATCTTGTTGGATGATTCTGCCTGACCATTAGCTTGTGGGTGGACTGGTGTTGATGTTATCATCTTAATCCCCCAGCTGTCACAAAAGTTAGTGGTTCTGTCCCCAATAAATTGGGAACCATTATCACATATAATCTCAGAAGGAATTCCAAATCTAGTTATGATATTTCTTTTAATGAAGGATATAACTTCCTTTTCTCTGACTTGGGCAAAAGCTTCAGCCTCTATCCACTTGGAGAAGTAATCAGTCATAGCTAACATGAATACTTTTCCACCAGGTGCCTTAGGGAGCTTACCAACTATATCCATACCCCATCTCATAAATGGCCAAGAGGAGGATATAGGATGCAATAATTCAGCTGGTTGATGAAGGATATTGCTGTGCCTCTGACAAGGATCACATCTTTTAGCATACTCCACAGCATCTCTCTTCATGGTTGGCCAGTAGTATCCTGTCCTCAGGATCCTTGAGAATAATGCCCTGCCCCCAGTGTGGTTTCCACAATCTCCTTCATGGAAGTCTTTTAAAACTTCTTGGATTTCAGGATCCTCAATGCATCTCAAGTATGGTCCTGCAAGAGATCGTCTATACAACATATTATTTAAAATTGTGAATTGAGATACCTTAGATTTGAAAGCCCTAGGGTTTTCTCCTGTAGGAATCTCTCCATGTTGTAAGTATCTCATGATTGGTGAGATCCATGACCCTGATCCTGAATGGGATCGAGTATCCTCACTAGGGATCATTGCAGAATCATTTCCTATCTCCATAGCCACATGATCCTCAATAGCCGGGGCTAGGATATGGATAATAGGGATCTTGATATCCTCCGGGATCTTCAAGGATGATCCTAAGTTAGCCAATGCATCAGCTTCAGTATTTTCTTCCCTTGGTACCTGCGTCAAACTAAAGGAAACAAAAGAGAGTGCCAAACTTTTGACTATCTCTAAATATTTGGTTAGCTTTTCACCTTTAACAGCGTAGGATCCATTAAAGTGGTTTGTAATTAACAATGAATCTACATGTACCTCAAGATACCTGATCCCCATATGCTTTGCAATTTGCAAACCAGCAATTAAGGCTTCATATTCAGCCTCATTGTTAGTGGTTTGGAACTCACAAGCTATAGAGTGGGGTATTATGTCCCCCTGTGGCGATTTTAGTAGTATTCCAAGCCCTGTGCCTTTGACATTTGAGGATCCATCAGTGTAGAGTATCCAAGGATCCTTGGTCTCTTCTAGCTGCTGGACTTCTAACTCAGCTTCTTCTTGTAAATCACTACTGAAATCAGCCACAAAGTCAGCTAATGCTTGGGATTTGATGGCTGTCCTAGGCTCGTATCTTATATCATATGCACTTAGCTTCACTGCCCACTTAGCCATCCTTCCTGACATCTCTGGTTTCCTGAGGACATTCTTAATTGGAAAATTAGTTTTAACAATGATCACATGAGTTTCAAAATAATGTCTTAACTTAGTAGATGCCATAATTAATGCAAGAATAAGCTTTTCAAGGTGTGAATACCTGGATTCGGCATCAAGTAAACTTTTACTTACATAATAGACAGGATGTTGTGTACCTTCATGATCCTTAACAAGGACCGCACTTACTGCTTTTGAGGATACTGCAAGATACAAGGATAGCACATCGCCTTTTTCTGGTTTCATCAAAGCCGGGGCTGAGGATAGGTAATCTTTGAGGGCTCTTAAAGCATTTTCATGCTTCTCAGTCCACTCAAATTTCTTGTTCTTCCTTAGGATATCATAGAATTATTTGCACTTCTCTGAGGATTTGGATATAAATTTGTTCAAAGCTGCTATCCTGCTTGTTAGCCTTTGAACATCCTTAGCATTGGCCGGAGATTTGATGTTCACTATCGCTTTGATTTGTTCCGGGCTAGCTTCAATGCCTCTCTTTGTCACCATATATCCTAAGAATTTACCTGCTTTAACACCAAAGTGACATTTTGAAGGATTAAGTTTCATGTTATATTTGTCAAGGATATCGAATGCTTCCTCCAAGTCTCTTAGGTGATCCTCAGCTTTTAAGGATTTTACCACCATATCATCTATGTAAACCTCCATAGTTTGTCCAATCTGATCCTTGAACATCATATTCACCAGCCTTTGATATGTTGCACCTGCATTTCTTAGTCCGAAAGGCATAGCAATATAGCAGTATATACCAGTTGGAGTCATGAAGGCTGTATCCTCTTGGTCGGATGGTTCCATTTGGATTTGTTGAAATCCAGATGAAGCATCCATAAAAGTTAACAGTTCATGACCCGCAGTTGCATCCACCATGGAGTCAATGTGGGGTAATGGGAAAGGATCCTTGGGACATGCCTTATTTAAATCGGTAAAATCGACACATACCCTCCACTTTCCGTTTTTCTTTTGAACAACAACCACATTGGCCAACCATCTTGGATACTTGACCTCTCTAATCATACCTGCCCGGAGCAATTTCTCTACCTCTTCCTGGATAATGGCATTCCTTTCCGGTGCAAACTTTCTTCTCCTTTGATGAATTGGTTTGAAGGACCTGTCAATGCCAAGTTTGTGAGTGATTACATCTTTGGATATACCAGTCATGTCTTCGTGTTTCCATGCAAAGGTAGTTTTTCTCCTTTTGAGGAAGGATATGAGGTCTTCTTTCATTTCGCCAAGGATCCCTGATCCGATATAGATTTTGGATTCAGGATCATCAGGATCCATGAGGATCTCTACCACATCCTGCTCTCTGGCCTCCAAGACATCCCTTGGAGGATACCTTGATTGCTATTGCTCCCTTGACTTCGAGGCTGGTTTCATCGATGAGGTGTAGCAATTCTTAGCCTCCTGCTGATCACTATCAATCTTCACTATTCCCCAAGGACTAGGGAGCTTCACACATTGATGGTAAGTAGATGGGACTGCTTTCATATCATGTATCCAAGGCCTGCCAAGGATAACATTACAACAAGATAAACAGTCAATAACACAAAATTTTTTATAAGAGTGTAGGCCTTCAATGTATATTGGGAGTTTAATGTCCCCCAGCGTATTCTTAGTTTCGCCACTAAATCCCACAAGCACGGAGGATCTTGGTATGATATCTGATTCAGGAATTCCCATCTTCTTTAGAACATCAAGCTGGATAATGTTCACTGAGCTTCCTCCGTCTATAAGGATCCCGCGGACAAAATGGTTAGAAATGAAAAGAGTAATAACTAAACCATCGTGATGAGGATCCTGGATATCAACACGATCATCCTCATCAAAGGTTATGACTTTTCCTTCGGAAACACTTGATGTTCGAACAGGTCTTTCTCCATTATCCATTTTAGTTTCTTTTGCATGCCTTTTAGCTGCTGAGAAAGATGTGCCACAAATGTCTGATCCTCCAGAAATAAAGTTTATCACTTGTGCATCTGCTGGAGGGGCTGGAGCCTTCTCAGGGATCCTTTCAGGATCCTGAGTCCTTGACTTTTTTCTTCCCAACAATTCTTTTAGATGCCTCTTGCTCAACAAGTATCCAATTTCCTTTCTTAGTGCAATGCATTCTTCTGTGAGATGCCCAAAATCTTCATGGTATGCACACCACTTTGATTTATCCTTAGTTGCAGCTGGCCTATCATTTTTTCTCGGCCATCTAGCTTTATCACCTAGGTTCTGCATAGCAAGGATTAGTTCATTGTTATCAACACAAAAACAATATTCAGAAATTGGAGGATAATCCTCATCATCCTCTTCTTGATCAACAGAATGCACGTTCTGATTATCAGATCTGTTGTAGGATCTGAACTTGTTGTTCCTGAATGAGGATCCTTGCTTATCCTGCTTTGAGGATCCTGCTAACCTCTCCTGGATCCTCTTATCGTCCTCTAGCCGAATGAATCTAAGTGCTCGGGTTCTTACCTCGTCTAAGTTCCTGCATGGTGTCATAACAAGGTCATCATAGAACGACGAATCCCTAAGCAATCCCATTTTAAAGGCCTCAACAGCCGTGGCTATGTCTAAGTTGGGGATGTCTAAGGATTCTTTACTGAATTTGGTAATGTAATCCCTTAATGATTCATTATGACCCTGGGTTATCCTATATAAATCACTAGTTAATCGTTCAAATTTTCTACTACAAGAAAACTGATTATTAAACAAGTTAACTAGATTAGCAAATGAGGTAATAGAATAGGGAGGAAGACTTAGCAGCCATTTGAGAGCTGATCCAGTAAGAGTGGATCCGAATCCCTTGCACAGGCATGCTTCCTTTAACCTTTCTGGAATCGGATTGATCTCCATCCTCTCCCTGTATTGTGCTATGTGTTCTTCAGGATCCGTCGAACCATCATACAGTTTCATTGTTGGCACATGGAACCTCTTGGGTATCTCAGCATCACAGATTGGTGGTGCAAAACGAGATATCTTGTGGCTCCCATCTGCAATCTCTGGGATAGGTTTGACCACTCCTGGAACACTTGATATCATATCCTTTAACTTTTGCAATTCTCTGGCCATGGCATGATTGATACCTGGATCCTGCATAAGACCATGGTTAGTAGTATAAGAATTATTAAAAGTGTTACCTCCCATTGGATTCAGATTAGGAAGATTGGATGTTAATCCATATTGTTGAGGCTCTGGAATGATCGAGGGACCAGTAGAAGCATTGGTCTGCATTGGAATAAAATCTCCCTGATGGACATCTGAACTTCCTGTTTGCAAACTCCTCAAGGATCCTGGCATCTGGAAGGATCTCTGAAACTGGGACGAAGGAGGATCCTTGAACCTGGGATGATCCTGGAATAAAGGAGGATCCTTGAACCTGGGATGATCCTGGAACAAAGGAGGATCCTTGAACCTGGGATGATCCTGGAACAAAGGAGGATCCTTGAACCTGGGATGATCCTGGAACAAAGGAGGATCCTTGAACCTGGGATGATCCTGGAACAAAGGAGGATCCTTGAACCTGGGATGATCCTGGAACAAAGGAGGATCCTTGAACCTGCTGCACTCCTGAATATCCTCCTGAATTCGTGAGGGATCCCATATGCTGAGGATAGGATCCCGCTGGCTGGAAATATGAACCTGATGCCTGGGTCATTGTTGTTGTTCCATAGTGCACTCCTTTTGGTCCACCCACATATTGAACTTCTGGAACCACTGATGGCTGAGAAGTAATCACTGGAGTATCAAAATTCAAGGATTTCGGCACCAGTGGGGAATGATCCTCTGCCGTTGTCTTTCGTTTCTTGAGATCTCCGATTTCTTTGAGAATCCTCTCATTGGTCTTATCCTGTTGCCGTATCTGATCCTTCATCTGCAAAATCAAAGTAAACATGTCACTAGTAGTGGGAGTGTAAGAAGCAGATGAAGTTGGAGGTTTTGAGAAAATGGGAGTTGGTTTCTTCGCAGCATTCTCAGCATTCTTCTGGGATCCAGAAGGTGGTGGAGGCAAAGGGGGAACGCCTTGAGAAGAAGTGAATGAGGGCATCAAATTTGAAGCATTCTTCGCTGAGGAAGCCATTTGCTTGGTTGTAGTGAACCGAAATGACCACAGAAATACGAATTTTTCTAAGGATGAAGCACCAATTGCCCCACGGTGGGCGCCAAACTATTTTGGTCAAAAAATCTAATGAGGATATTGCAACCAAACTCTATGTTACGGGGTATGATGCTAATAATGTAGAACAATAACAAGGATCACTTCAATGTAAATTGCTGAAATGACACAAGGATTTATACGGGGAAAAAGCCCTTGATCAAGAGTTGATCTCCGGCACAAAAAACCCCGGGTGATGGAAACTACCGATCACCAAGCTCAAATAAATGAATAAATGTTTACAACTTCGGATAGTAACGAGCTAGGTACAAGGATCACTATCGTGAAATGTGTATAAGTGAGTGAAAACGAATGAATGTTCGTCGAGAGCTTCAAGTGTGCGAGTATACGAGTGTGTGTAGCTGTAAAATGACTAAGTGTTTTTCTACTAGCTCGTTACCCCTTTTAAAATAGAAATTTAACTACCAAACTAACTATCCGACTTTTGTGCCAAGCCCCCACGTTCTCCACAACGTCCATTTTTGGCCAAGCACGTGCAGAATAGTTTGGGAATATTCTCCAGGAATGTCGCCAAGACTTGGTCAAGCTTGTTATTCCTGCGAGGTAGTACAAAACATAAATAAACAATCGTCAGTACGAGGATCCTTAAAGTGATCCATGATCCTGATCCTGAAGCTCTTCTGAGGATCACCACCTGTCACAGAAGTAAGGATCACTAATTAGGATAACGAATAAGGATCACTAATTGTTAGAAAATCCTCCCCTAACAACTGGGATCCATTATCACAAATGATTTCAGCTGGTATTCCAAACCTGGTCAGGATATTCCTCTTTATAAAGGATACTACTTCTTGGTCTCTGACTTGAACAAATGCTTCAGCCTCCACCCACTTAGAGAAATAATCAGTCATTGCCAGCATAAAGACTTTTCCTCCTGGAGCTTTTGGTAATTTCCCTACTATGTCCATTCCCCATTTCATGAATGGCCAAGGGGAAGCTATAGGATATAGTGGTTCAGCTGGTTGATGTAGTATGTTACTGTGCCTTTGACATGCATCACATCTTCGAGCATATTCTGCAGCATCTTTCCTCATCGTTGGCCAATAGTATCCTGTTCTCAACACCTTTGAGAATAATGACCTGCCCCCAGTATGGTTACCACAATCCCCATCATGTATATCCTGAAGTACTTCTTTAGTTTCGGGGTCCTCCAAGCACCTTAGATATGGTCCTGCAAGAGATTTCTTATACAAAATATTATTTATAATGGTGAATCGTGATACCTTCATCCTAAATGCCTTAGGATTTTCGTCTCTAGGGATGTGTCTTTCCTTGAGATATCTTATGATCGGAGCCATCCAGGATTTAGGATCCTCCTCAGGATATTCAGCAACAGGATCCTGGATACTTATTACTTCTTCATCCTGAGGATTCGTTGCAGGATACAAGATATGCAATATTGGTATTTGGGTCCCTTCTGGTATCCTGACCGATGATCCCAGATTTGCTAAGGCATCTGCTTCAGCATTATCTTCCCTTGGTACCTGTTGAAGTGTAAAAACATCGAAATATCCTGCTAATTTTTTGAGAATATCGAGGTATTCGAATAACTTATTTCTCTTAACTGCATAGGATCCATTAAAATGATTAGTAATTAACAAGGAGTCAACATATACTTGCAAATTCTTGATATTCATATTTTTAGCTAGTTCTAATCCTGCAATTAAAGCCTGATACTCTGATTCATTATTAGTAGCAGAGAATTCACACCTAATAGCCTGGGGTAATATGTCCCCCTGTGGCGATTTTAGTAGTATTCCCAATCCTACTCCTCTAACATTAGATGCTCCATCAGTATACAATGTCCAGTATCCTGAGGATTCTCCTAATTGTTGGACTTCTAGGTCTACCTCATCCTGAATGTCACTACTGAAATCAGCCACAAAGTCAGCTAGAGCTTGTGATTTTATGGCATTTCTAGGTTCATATACTAAGTCGTAAGCACTTAACTTTACTGACCACTTGGCCATCCTGCCTGACATCTCGGGTTTCCTAAGCACATTCTTAACAGGATAATTGGTCTTAATATGAATTCTATGTGTTTCAAAGTAATGTCTAAGCTTTGTTGATGCCATAACTAGTGCTAGTATCAACTTTTCTAAATGAGAATATCTAGTTTCTGCATCTAACAAACTTTTACTAACATAATAAACAGGATATTGCTGACCTTCATGATCCTTTATAAGGACGGCACTTACAGCGTTCCCTGATACCGCGAGGTATAGGGACAGTGGTTCACCATTCTCGGGCTTCATCAATAGAGGTGCAGTTGAAAGATATTGCTTCAAATCCTGCAGGGTTGCTTCATGCTTCTCACCCCATTCGAACTTCTTGTTCTTCTTCAGGATATCATAAAACTCTTTGCATTTCTCCGAGGATCTTGAGATAAATCTGTTCAATGCTGCAACTCGTCCTGTTAACCGTTGAACATCCTTCATGTTTGAGGGTGATTTGATATCCAAGATGGCTTTAATCTGCTCCGGGCTTGCCTCTATCCCTCTTTTGGTCACCATATATCCTAAAAACTTTCATGCCCCCACTCTGAAATGGCACTTAGCAGGATTTAGCTTCATGTTATATTGGTCCAGGATATCAAACGCTCCCTTAATATCCTGAAGGTGATCCTCAGCCTTTTTAGATTTTACCACCATATCGTCGATGTATACCTCCATTGTGTCCCCCAGCTTATCTTTGAACGTCATGTTTACCAATCTTTGGTACGTTGCACCTGCATTTTTCAAACCGAAAGGCATAGCAGTATAACAATAAATACCTGTTGGTTTCATGAAGGCAATATCCTCCTAATCCGAAGGCTCCATTTGAATCTGCTGAAATCCTGAGGATGCATCCATGAAGGTTAACATTTCATGCCCGGCGGTAGCATCCACCATTGCATCAATATGAGGAAGAGGAAATGGGTCTTTTGGATAAGCCTTATTCAAGTCTGTGTAATCTACACAGACTCTCCATTTCCCATTTTTCTTATGTACTACGACTACATTCGCTAGCCATCTTGGAAACTTGACCTCCCTGATCATCTTGGACTTCAACAATCTTTCAACTTCCTCTTGGATAATTGCATTTTGTTCAGGAGCAAACTTCCTTCTCTTTTGCTGTATAGGCTTGAACGTCTTGTCAATTCCAAGCTTGTGAGTGATGATGTCTTTGGATATACCCGTCATATCCTCATGCTTCCATGCAAATGTTGACATCCTGCACTTCAAAAAGTTAGTTAATTGTTCTTCAATATCCTGAGGGATATTGGTCCCTACGAGCACCGAGATATCTGGATTATCCTGATCCAGGATAATTTTCTTCATATCCTGCTCCGAAGCCTCCACGATATCCTGGGCCCACATCTTTAATTGCTATGCTGCATTAGGCTTGGTTGAGGATTTCATTGAGGATGAGTAACATTCTTTCGCCTTCTGCTGATCGCTATCAACCTTGACAACCCCCCAAGGAGTAGGAATCTTTATGCATTGATGATAAGTTGATGGCACGGCCTTCATATCATGGATCCATGGCCTGCCCAGTATGATGTTATAGCAGGATAGGGAGTCGATCACATAGAAACGTTGTATCAAGTTGACCCCTTCAACATATACAGGTAACTTTATTTCTCCCACTGTGTTCCTGGCCTCTCCGCTGAACCCAACAAGCACGGTGGATTTCGAAGTGATATCCATCGGAGATACATTCATTCTCTTCAAAGTTTCTAGTTGGATTATGTTGACGGAGCTTCCATTATCCACCAATATCCTGCGTACAAAATGGTTAGCCACATATAATGTTATTACCAAAGCATCATGGTGAGGATCCTGAACAGTATCCCTGTCATCACTATCGAAAGTGATCACTTTATCAGTTGTGAGGGTAGTCATCCTGGCTGGTTTGTCTCCCCTTTCGGCCTTAGCCTCCTTTGCATGTCTCTTGGCCGCAGAATACGAAGTCCCACATATGTCGGATCCTCCTGAAATAAAGTTGATTATCTTGGCATCCGCGGGAGGTGATGCTGCTCGTTCAGGATCATTCTCAGTATCCTGACCCTTATTCTTCTTTCTTCCTAAGAGATCCTTCAGATATCCCTTGCTAAGAAGATAGCTTATTTCTTTTCTCAAAGCAATGCAATCCTCAGTTATATGTCCAAAATCTTCATGGAAGGCACACCATTTCGATTTATCCTTCCAATCAGCTTTTTGTTGGTTCTTTCGAGGCCACCTAGCTTTGTCTCCCAAACCCTGCATAGCATACATTAATTTAGGAATGTTAACAGAAAAGCAATATTCAGATAACTCAGGATACTCTTCAGGATCCTCGTCTTCAACAACATTCACTTTCTTGTTGTCATTTCTACCATATGGCTTAGAGCGATATGGTTTGAACGAGGATTCTGACTTCCTATTAGTTGACTCATATGTAGTGGATGAGTTCATCCTTTCTTGCATTTTCCTATCATCCTCCAGCCTGATATATCTCAAGGCTCTATTTCGAGCTTCGTCCAAGTTCCTGCAAGGATTCATCACAAGATCCTGATAAAACTGGGAATCCTTTTGTAGTCCCATCTTGAATGCTTGGACCGCTGTAGCAACATCAAGGTGTGGGATATCCAAGGATTCCCTGCTGAATTTGTTCACGTAATCCCTTAGGGATTCCTGAGGTCCTTGAGTTATCCTGTAAAGATCACTTGTCAGTTTTTCAAAACTCCAACTACAAGAAAATTGACTATTAAATAAATTCACTAAGTGAGCAAAAGATGTAATCGAATGCGGAGGAACATTTAAGAGCCATTTCAAGGCCGATCCTGTTAAGGTAGAACCAAAGCCCTTGCATAAGCATACTTCCTTGAGCTCCGGAGGGATAGGATTAATCTCCATTCTTTCCCTATACTGGGCAATATGCTCTTCAGGATCCGTAGTCCCATCGTAGAGCTTCATGTTGAGGGGTTTGAAATCTTTTCGGGATCTCATCATCACAGAAAGGATATGCGAAACGGGATATCCTGTGGCTGTCTTGGGACACTTTCGGAATTGGCTGGACCACTCAAGGTACACTGGATATCATGTCCTTCAATTTCTGAAGCTCCCTAGTAAATGTTGACGTCATACCTGCATACTGCAAAGATCCACTATTGTTAGTAGCATGAATATTATTATTTGACACGTTACCAGTCTGAGGATTCTGGCCATATCCTGAAACATATCATGAGCTCCTCACAGTTGACATCATGATTGAGGAGGGTATTTCAGGAGTATGATTCTGGGAATGACTAGGCACAATATTCCCCTTATTATCCTCAGTATACACAGCCGAACTGAAGTTCAAAGTTCTGGGTTGTAAAGGAGTAACAATATCCTCAGCGGATCTGCTCGAGCCAGCTTTTAAGAGTTGTATTTCTCTTAACAGCTTATAAGATCAATAAAAATCGCGGGTGCATTGGTTAACCCTAATGGCATAATCAAGAACTCGTAATGGCCGTACTGAGTTCGAAAGGAAGTCTTAGAGATTTCCTCAGATCGGACTCTCAACTGATGGTAGCCCGATCTCAGATCAATTTTGGAATAAAAACTAGATCCTCACAGTTGGTTAAACAAGTCACCAATTCGGGGAAGTGCATAACGATTCTTAACAGTCACCTTATTCAACTTTATTTAGGCATTATGCCCCTTTATGTCGGAAAGCTAATGTCTTGACTCATTCATACAGAGGGAAAGGAGATTTTTGGTAGGTATCAATCATGATATTTCGGTTGCAGTTGGTTTTAGTAGATGACCATCTTTCGGTCCACGAGGAAGTAAACATGAAACAAAGTGGTCGATAGAGTATACATAAGTATGATGCTTTCAAGCGGAAAGGGTGTTGACCTCGGCATACCTCACTGAAGTAGAAAATTTGCTTTGTGCTACTGCACTTGACGAACATAAGTATGGCTCGTTACTTCTCGAGTAACGTTCGTAGAGAGTGATTTAACCAAGCGAGGATTCATGCATAACAAAGTTAGATAAGAACTATGGTATTCATTATAGCACAACAGGATAAAACATGAGAACATACCAAAGTGTGGCCGCAATCCATGTGTTCCACTCTAAGTAATACATAAATGTTTTAGAATCAGCAGTACAGATTTATCTGATGACTAGGATGTAGTTGATCAAATAAAGAACGTTACTCGTCAATAAAAATGTTACAATGAAGGTGTTAGCACAACAAGAATTATCCAGAGAAAAATGGTTGTTGTCCGAGTTTATAGTGTCTAGGTTCAAGTGAAACATCCGTCAAAGTTTTCAATCTTGCCCGTGTGCGAATAAGGATAAATTCACCTTGATCCATGAACTTAAATGAGTTTGTCATTAGTCAAGTTGATAAGCAACCAAATTCGAAAGGGTTGAACTAAGGTGTGTGCATGAATTAGAAGTAGCGCATACGTCGTCAAGAGGTTTCATTACGAGGAAGTGAAAACATGTTCAAAATGGTATGGTCGTATAACAATGCATCGCCATCTTCAGAGTTCAAGAAGTGTTCACCAAGGATCAAAAGTCGAGTTTATCCAATTCTCTAAGCTAGAGCGCAATCTTATAGGAGTTTTTGCGTGGAGAAGAGAAGATGTAGTCTCATCGTGATAATGGAATGATAGATTTGCCTAAGTCAATAATAGTAATTAGATATCGCATTAAATGGTCAACATCAACCAATGCAAAGGCTAGTGAAAAGATTCGTATAAAAGATTAGCTCTCAAGGGATAACGACTCTTGTAATATAGGGGGTAGGGTAGTTGTTTGAGTCATTGTGCTTATCTGTGAGTTGACTAATTTGCATCTCCGTCGTCCAATGTCCATGAGACCATCGAACCATTTGGGAAAAATCCCTTTGCAGAGTTGGATATGCTAAGGTGTAAATCAAGTTAGGCTAAGGATTTTCCACATAACAGGGTAATGGGGGTAGCCTGGTGATTGATGGGGATTGTGATATGGTTGTTAGCACCAACATAAGGAAAAAGTAATATACACCGTGTATAACTTTCATACTTAGTACAAGCAAACAAGGAATAGGATGGTGTAATCATAAACCAAAATATTCGATATTTCAATAATCAACCCAAATATATTGCGTTAAGACAATAACATTCCCAGTCAAATATTAAAATTCAAAATCATCGGTTAGATGGGGAAACAAGCCTCCCTATCTAAGTTCAATGAAAAAGAAATGTGTAAACGAAAAGGAATAAATGGTGTCGTCAATCCTCATCGCCGGCAGGAGATATAACAGATCCTTCAGCGTCCCTAACATCTGGCTCCTCCTCTGGATCTTCCTCTGCTTCTTCTTCCGAGTCTTCCCCCCCCCCCCCCCGGCTTCGTTAGATGCTTCGTGTCTTGCATTTAACTCTTGGATTTGTGCTTGAGCGTGTGGCAGACTATTTCACATTCCGAGCAACAGTGACTACAGTTGCCTCGTGTAGGTGACCAAGTTGTTTCTTGTTAGGACCCGTAGTAGGCTCCTTGTAAGTAGGTATCTCGAGTAGGCGCTTCTCACGTCAGTTTACCCTAGCCCAAGGGTATGATCGGGGAACTCGTGGAGATGAATTAGGAATGACTGGTTCCTTACCACTAGCGCGTTGTGGTTTTGAATTAGAGTTTGGGGGATTCATTCTTACCTAAGGTATATCATGTTTACCTACTTAGGTTGTACTTAAGTCACAGTTTTGTGAAAATAACAGGCGTGTAAATGCTATGTAGTACAAGTATGACGAACCTTGCAAATTTGGTGTGTGATGTCGTTGTGGTTTTTCAACAGAGAATTGTTATAGTCTGGTTTTCAAATAATTTTATATTTTAAACCTAGTTCACTATAACAAATGACTCTTATACCAATATGTCACACTGTAATGATATCGATACCAACTACCGAAAGATTAACATGGATCATTGTAACACCCTAGGTAAATCCTACAACGGTCGTGGCCAGGAGAGATCCCTGGTTCATAAGTAATCCATGCCTCTTAAATCACCAACGCGTTTTGGGCTTAGTTGGTTGTAGAGCACATGAAAACTCCATAGTTAAGCGTGCTCAGGTGGGAGTAGTACCTAATATGGGTGGCCTCCTGGGAAGTCTCTATCGGGACAACCAAAAACAACTCCATTAGTTCCTGGATGGGCAACCCATCAGGGGCAAAGCGGACAATATTGGTGATGCGAGGGGCCGGATGTTACGCACACCCTCAATTTCCACATGTGGAGCGCGAGGCGTGTAACTGAACAGGATCTAGCCATTAATCATGTTGAACCAAATATTTAAAATTATAAAAGCATCATTAACAACATGATTGTTTTGGTCAAAAATTACCGAAGCAATTAAGTGATCAAATTAGTTAAGTGAGGTAGTGTGCTAAAAAGTGCGTTGGAAATATGCTGGTTAGGTTGTTTGTAAAAACAGTTTTCAGGATACGGCTCAGGATATTGAGTTGTATCTACGATCAAACTATGAGCAAAAAGTAAAGGAAATGACACGAGATGTACGAGGAAAGCCCTTGATCAATCTAGATCGCCGGCATAAAACCTCGGGAGCTGACAATCGCAGCTGCCTAGTTCTTCTTATTGCTTCAAACGTCAAGATACAGTGCAGGATATTGACCAGATCGCTAAGTGTTACAATGCTTTGTGTGAAAGTAAAAATTGCGAGAGAACAAGTGTGAGAGTGTAGTGAGTGTAGCTGTGATGTCCTATTTGATCTGATATACCCACCTATTTATAGTAACGAAATACAAACTAAAATTCCTATAAATATGGGATGCTCCCGAATATTCCATTGTTAACGTTGTAGACCGAGTAATGCGGCTTCAACGTCTTCATTTGAACGACTTGGACCGAATCTCCCGGAGAAAGGGTCTTCATGAACGTTGGGCACCTGGACGCGTACTCCTGCACGCAACCCGTTAGTAATCCTGAGGATACCATTCAGGATGTTACCAATATCCTGAATGAGCATCCCGGATATGAACAGATATCATACAACCAAGATATAAGTCATGATATTTCCCAGGATATGGGCTCAGAATTTCACCCATAACAATGATTAGCGATAAAGTTTTAATTGTCCAAAACACAGCTTTTGTTGCAGCGGAAAGTAAAGTTAAAACCCAACAAAAATTTAAAACCACAAGTTTAATAAATGTTTCAAAACATAAAGTTTTAACGAACCACACCATTCCAGCAGTTTGCAACGTCCATCCCCAGCTGTACCTACTCACCTGCAAAGCATGCAACTACGTGTGAACAATAAAGTTGGCGAATTCACAAATCTTAGTTTAGAAAAAGTAAAGTTCACAAATGTTTTTGGTTTATGTATAACTCAAGTAGCTAACCCTTATCACATGACTAGACTGTGTATCGAATGCTTATGTTTCATTTTTCCCTCGTTAATGTCTATCAACATTAACATAACAGTGAAGGTTAGAAGTTCAAGCCCTGCCTCCATCACGGTGTGAGGTTTGTCAAACCTAATAGCGTTATCAACTAATACACCGCGTATGCCCACCCAGCAATCTAATCGGTAAAATGTAGGGACTTTCATGATAGAGTTGTTCGTTTAGTCCAAGTGTACTACTCCACCTCCAGTAGATAGTATGTTTCAGTGGTTCCAACTAGGAACGCGCGCGTAGCACCAACCAGGGCTACCGTAAAAAGTGTTGTTCCAAACTAGGAACACATGTTTTTGGAAAAGGTTGTGAACTCAACTTAGTTTGCTCGGCAGTAAACTTGAAAGGTGATCTGGAATAATCCCTTCCTGATATGTTACCGTTTCAATTAGTTTAATTTATGAATTACTACACGTTGTCTAACACATAGCCACAGAATCACGTTGTCATACAATTACTCGTTTATGTAAGTTAGTGCATGTGATCATCTAATTCCATGTCACACATTCATAGACGCCCGCTAACATTTCTAATAACATATAACACTTTGTTGTAACATATATGCATATGTAAAATATTTACAAGCACTTTAAGTAGGGCTGTAAACGAACCGAACGTTCAGCGAACAGTTCGTGAACCGTTCGGCGGGAAGTTCGTTTATGTTCGTTCGTTTAATAAACGAACGAACATGAACAAGAAATTTCGTTCGATTAGTTAAATGAACGAACATGAACAGAGGTCTCGTTCGTTCGATTGTGTTTGTGAACGTTCGTAAGGTGTTCGTGAACATTCGTTGATTTGCGTTCGTTTATGTTCGTATGTTTGTGTTTTAATTGAAGATCTTTGTACTTTCTTATATTTTATTTGTATTTTTCGTATTATTAAACTTTTATTTATTTTATTTCCCTAACAATTAAACTAGGAAACTCACTTTCACATTTTTTATGCATCATTTCCCTTTCATTTCTCATTATTTACATCCACGAATACAATCGACCTCCGTTCCACAATAAGGTATTCAAGTTCGAGTGCTGCTCTCTGGGCCATCTATCTTTATCCTTTGTCGCATTCGTCAAATTTATTTGTGTTCGTTTGTGTTCGTGAACCGTTCGCGAACACGCTCATTTCCTTAATGAACGAACACGAACATAAAATCTCGTTCGGTAAGTGTTCATGAACCGTTCGTGAACACATTTATTTCCTTAATGAACGAACACGAACAAGGCCTTGTTCGTGTTCGTTCGGTTCGTTTACAGCCCTAACTTTAAGCTCATTGAAGTTTCACATCGAAATTTAGACTATTTTCTGAAAGTTATTTAAAATAATAAACAAACTCATAAAATTATGACATTTTAACACAACGTGTTATTTATTCCCGAATACTAGTCTACTTTCTCATGACCTGAATGTTTAGAGAAAAATCACTAAAAATCATTCTTTACATCTAATTTATAACTTTCTGATGACAGTTTACGCCAAAAATCATTTAAAAATCCTCGTTTAATCTTTTTACGAAATTCCAGTGGGAGATTTTCTATACCTCCTGGAACTACTTACAGTAAAAATTTTAGATCATAACTCAATTCCTACATTGAGTTATGACATTCGAAATGGCCTGCAGATTCTGATAGAAAATGCAGGCTGGACCTTTGACACAAAATAAATCATTTAAAATACCAAACGACGTCGAAAAACTGCGATTCCAGTGGGCTTTGAAAGGTATTCCTAGAAGTACATCATGGACTCAAGAAACAATACTTTTTGTTAACTTTTATCCCAGTTACAGCCAATTAAAGTCGGATGTAACGTTCTAGACAGAACCTATTTAGTCACCTGCTGTGAATAATTTAGAACCCCACAACCGATTAATTTATGAACCCATTGACTTATATACTTTATTCACAGCAGATTACCATCCTAAGTTAAGTCACATATCTTTTATTTATCCTGAACCATAAAAATTTAACCCACAACCAACCCATTAACGACTACCCGGACCCATGATCAACCATAACACATCAACAATGCGATTTCTACCAACACTATACCACATGTAATCATCAAAACGACAAGTATCCTCATCACAATTGAAAAACGCAGCCATGACACTTAACCTTATATCATGAATCAAAACCCTAATGATCCATATCAAGTCCCTGAGATCACATAACCCACCACAAACGATTTTCTAACAACCTAATCGACAATAACACTGCATATAACAAAAATTATCAAGTAAAAGTAAAGAATTCAATTTTGATAACAGAACTTTAACCATTTAAATCATGTATAAACACTTATGTTCATAACAAAAAGCATAAATATCTAGTTACCTAGCGAAGAAGGAAATCGATTAGCCTAGAATTCGAGGTCTTGGGTTTGATCTTCGTCCACATTAGTAGCGAGAAAGAAGGAGAGAGATCGCATGTATAATATGCGTAGGTTAGGGTTTTGGATTTGAGGAATTATGATATAAAATCATGCATACGTAACTAATAAAGTCTAGAGATGTGGGACGGTTTGGGGTTAGAGTTTGGACCGTAACTACAAGGGTATGGGATGGGTTTATTTGGGCCGCAAGTGAGGGTAAAGGATTAGTGGTGTGGGCCGCAAGAAAGGGTAAATTAAGTTTAGGTGTAATATGTGTTGGATTAAACTAATTAGGAGACACAAGTGTTTGGGTTTGTTTGGGTCGTAGCAAGAGATGGGGTAAGAGGTGACGGGTTGGGTCATGCAAACGGGTCTCGGTTCCAAGTTATATGTTTCGTGTACAAAGGAAACATCTATATATACATATATATATATATATACAGTGTAGATATTAATTAAATTCAACATGTGGCATATGAAAGTAACGTGTAACGGAACATAAGTTATAGACGTGAAAACGAAAGGTGCTAACCTCGGAAGTACGGGTTGTCACAGTAGTCATACACCAAGTTCAACTACTCATCTGTTAGAGGATTTGGATAATCAGACTCTTACAGAGGTGGTGGATTTGAGGGTCGAGGAGGGTAGACTGTCATAGGTGAAAGGTTTACAAGATGAGGATTTAAACGGAGTGATCGCCTAGGCCTTGAGGTCGGTGGAGGGTAAACTGCCGTTGATAGAGGATAGGCTACTGATGAAGGGTAGACTACTGCTGGTGGAGGGTAGACTAATGCAGGTGGAGGGTAGACTGCTCCCGATGGAGGGTTTGACGGAGCAGGGTTAGAACGTCGATGAGACGATCGCCTGAGGTTCGATGATCCGGCTATACCACTTTGACTATAACCACCACCCATATCTTCGAATTGGTTTGGTATTTGCAGTGAATTGTGAAGTGAGATATGCAAATGTGGGAAAGGGGTATTGTGTTTATAAAGACCGGAAAATACTCATTTAATTAACTAGCAATTGAAACACTAATCGTTTGAAAAAAAAAGAGCGTTAGAACAATAATTGTTTGTATAAAATAGTCGTTGGAACATTTATAGTTTGAAAAAAATAGCCGTCTGAAAAGTAACCATTTGAGAAAAATAGCCGTAAGAATAATTAAATATTATTCTATCATTCATTTATTTTTATTATATAATTTTATTTAAAATAATAAATTAAAATTGAAATATTAAGATAACTTATAAAAAAATATATTTAATTAATATAAAATAAATATAATTATTAAGTAAATAATTTAAAAATAGATTATGTGAATTAAATATCTTTTAAATATAAAGAAAAGTAGGTGATGAAGTGGAGGTTTGAAGTGGTCTAGTGTTGGAAGAAAAAATAAGGTTTGAAATGATGTGAACGAGGCAAGTCTGGATTTTAGACCAGTTCAGTGTTGTGGATGCTCTGATAGATGTTCAACTTACTCATGAACATGTTGAGTTTTTTAAATTTTTCTAAGTGTTCTTAGGTGATGATTACCATTTCATTATTCAAGTTATATACTGGCAAGGCTTGTGGAATTTAAATAAGTTGAGATGTTTCCGAAATTATAAAGTGTTTTTGAAATCTTCTCTAATTTTAAAGTTATTTATTATTGGTAATTTGGCTTGTAAGTTTGGTTTGGCATTTTGTTAGGGAATATTTTAGTTCTCTAATCCTTATCAAAGATGATAAACTCTTTTCTATTTTACTTTCATAATATTAAAGTAGCAAATTTAACTTTTATGACATCTTTTCTCTTTACAGGTGAATGTGAACTTTTTTTACATTAACTTATAAATGAGTTACTGTTTTACGTACATGAGAAAAGCACCAATCATACCCAATTGTCTCTTCGAATTCAGACAGGGCATATTCAGGGGCGGATGTATAGCCAAAGTGGGGGTTCCCGGGAACCTGTTCGGTTCGTAGTTTATAGTGTTAATTTATATAAAAGTTTCTGAAGGAACCCCTTAAATTTTTGTGTGGGAACCTGGAGAATTAAGCTGAAGATGGTCCACTGGTTAATCTACGCGCATGTTGAGCTTCAGTTCCCGAGTTCGAGTCTCGTTGAGGCTTATTTTTTTCAGTTTTTTTTTTATTCTTTCTAGAAACAATTTTAGGGTTTACTAACTTAACACTTAGCCCCTGTATGTCCCCCTTTCCTGCAGTCAAACAACCCAAACCCAAAGAAAACACTCCACCACTGTGAAAACCCTTAAGTCGCTGCCATTCCGCTCTCGCCACCGACACCGTCGTCTCCGGCCACTCGCCTCCGACACCGTCGTCTCCGGCCATTCCTTTCCGTTTCCTAATTCCTTTCCCTTTCAGTCACACACGATTTATATAGGTAATACTAATTACCCATTTGCTAATTGCTAGAATTTGGTTTTAATACATCATACATGTGCTTTTTGCCTTTTATCTTTATGAATTTTGAATTCGTATATAGATTTGATTATTTGAATATTAACATTACTCTGTTGAATATTTTGACTTTTATGTTTATGCTTTTATCTTTACTACCTGCAATGTTTATTAAGAATTAAGACCAGCATTACATACACTCATTTTGTGTTGAATTGCTTTTCATTACTAATTCAAATTCCTTGTGAAATTGGTTGTGAAACCTAGGGTTTAGATTTGCTTGATTAGTAACTTTATAATCTTTGAAACTTGTTGCTTGATTAGTAACTTTATAATCTTGGAAACTTGTTATGTTATGTTATGAACTTTACCCGACCCGAATCGTCGAACCGTTCCGTATTTTTTCATGATCGGACATATGATATCGGAACACTTAAAAAGTGAACCCCTTGGAAAAATTTCCTGGATCCGCCACTGGGCATATTCCAGGACGATTAGGGTTGTTGGTCATTTGGAACATGCATGTGCATGGAGTAAGGTGAAGCTTAACCTTGCTTGTAGTTTGTACTATTTCTCCATGTCTACTTTCCTGATCGGTACCAGCTTTTATTTTGGAGTTTTTCTGTTGAACACATGAGGGTCTATTATTACTTATAGTAGAATCAGACAAACGAAATTTAATAAAAGATTGGCATTCACAACAACCAACTTAACTCAAAGCATTAATGAATATCCAACACGATAAGGAGTCTTAACAGATTAACAGTCGTTGGGTATCTATCTGGCTAAAACAATATCCGAATTTATGACAACTTAAATCAAGCATCAAGGTGTATAACATAAGAGTTGTTTATTAAGAAATCGACGACAAAAGGGCTAACGTAATCAACGTGTAAGTATAAGATATTGATCATATGGCTTTGTTTTGTGTTACCAAATCGTCTAATTTGTGTGCAATGTAAAATGACTTGATGTGATAAGATAGAATAGTATTATGAGTTTATAGAAACAAAACCCAAAACCAAAAACCGACTAAACAGGCGCAAAATTAAATGAAAATCGGTTAACGGTTTTTTTTGTAAGCTCGGTTGATTGAACTTAACTGAACCGAACTGAACCACTCTTATTTTCTTATATTTCTAGCTTATATATGTATTTTATGCTTCATACCTCCTTGTCACATATTTATAATACCTATATTTCATGTATTTATATGCACAAATTTTAGCTCAAGTTAGTTTTTGGTTATTAAATAAAATTAATCGAACCAAACCGAAAAATGAAAAATTAACTGAATAAACCAAACTGATTATCCAAAAACCAATTGGTTAACAAAGTGGATTAATCGATAACTTCAATTTCAGTTTCGGCTAATAATTAACCAAACCGTGCACACCCCAAAATAGTTTAATAGACGCGGTTATATGTGAAATAAAGTTGGATACCACCCATTTTTTTCTTCTAAAATCACGTGTTTTGGACACATTTCACTTAAAACATTTTTATCCATTCGTAAAATCATTTCTGGATGTCTGTTTTATAGCCGAATGAGACCTAGCGTGAATTTCATCTCAAAAAGAGTATGCTCTACTTGCTGGAAATCTTGGTATGTTTCTCTAGTTTTCCATCCACACATCATACATGAGTTCTAATTGAGTACTTTTCAACTTTTTTTCATTTGTCTTGTAAATCTTTAGACCATGCGTAGTCGTTGATCTTGTAACTTTTTTTCATTCAACTTTTTTTCATTCAACTTTTTTTCATTTGTCTTGTCTTGTAAATTTTAGCAAACACGCCCAGGGGGCGGTCGAGGGGCGAAATCAGGCGTGATTGGGGCTAAATTTTGAAAGAAAAAAAAACACGCCCGTACAGGTGGTCTTAGTATTATACTTACATGAAATGATAAAACCGTCAAATCATTAACTCCATTTAACAAAAAAAAAAAAGTTAAATTGTATTGTACGTCTTTGTAGCAATATAACTGAACTCCATTTAACAAAAAAAAAAAAAAAAAAAGTTAAATTGTATTGTACGTCTTTGTAGCAATATAACTGGTTTAACCGGTTAGAAAGTGCTTTAAAAAGTTGCCTTGATGACTTTTTAGTCATTTGAGGGGCCCATGAGTGCTTCTAAACTAAGTTCTAAAAATGCCTTCTAACACCTCTAAGTGATTAAGGACTAATAACATTAATAAAGATACAATGTAGAGAAAATTTTACATTAACATTATTAACATTGAAGACTAATAACACTAACATCGGAACCTCTGTATTAATAAATTCTATATAACGTAGAGAAAGAAATAGAGAAAACAATAAAAACATCATTACATTGTAATCTCTAATTTTACACATATTAAATTAAACCTCTATATTTAAAAGTTTATATCCATGCCTCTACATTTTTATTGTGAGTATGTAGAAAAAAGAAAGAAATAATAAAATAAGTGATTGTGAGTATGATAGAGAAATTGATAGATTGTTCGATGTGAAAGGCGTTTGAAAAAAGTAAACTTAATTTAGAGAAAAATATGTTTTTTTTATTAAATTATATAAGTGGAGATAGAGGCTCCAATGTGAATGCTCTAAGCTCTAAAATCACGTTGTGAAACCTTTGAGTGCTTTCAGACCACCCCATTGACCTCTTTTAAATGGTAGCAATATGACCGTCTACGATAATTCCACCTACATAAACTAAGCCTAGCGCAATGAGTGACAAAAATGATGTTGCCCACGAGAAATAGCAATCTCACAGCTATATATATATATATATATATATATATATAGGGTTTGGATAAAATGAGAACCACATTGAGTTGTAAGAACCATGAGAACTAGGTCATCTAAAAGGTTTTTCCAAAAACAAAAAATCTTAAAAATCTTAAAAAAAAAATCACTTGTTTCAGCAAAAACAAAAAAAATAAAAAAAATTACCGCATGCACAAATTTACATGAGGTGTAAAAAAGAAATTCATCGCCGTAACAAAATATACATCAGCGCGTAAACAAAACGTACATCAGACAAAACTATCGACTCGACAATTTTTTTTACAGATGTATTTATAATATTTTCATATACGTTTGTGCAAAAAATTAAGGCCCAACTCGCGCGAGAAGTAGGAGTTTTCATGGTTCTCACACCTTGTGGTGGTTCTTAATTGAACCAAAGCCTATATATCTATTATATATAATAAATGAAAGTTATTTGGGCCACGTGTCACTTGATTAGGGCATCCTCAGTTCTCTTTTCCCGCCCAACAGTGCCATCCTCTTTTCCTTATATAACATCTCTTCTCACTTCTGATCTTTCTTTACAAACGCCTAGGGTTCTTTCTCTCTCTATATTCAGGCGATTCAAATTCAAATTTCACAAACCTTAATCTTCTTCCAGACGCCACCATAAAATCATCTTTTGTTCATCGATTACTTAATCAAAAGGTTTGTTCTTCTTTTTTTTAGTTGAAATACTTTCATGATTTCCTGTTATTTATACTAATCCTTTGTTTTTTGTGTCTTTTCATGTAACCATTGTTAGGGTTGTTGTCATCAAAGTTGAAATCCGCTTAGCTGCGGATAGATTTCTGCCATAAGCTGGTATGTTTGAATATGTTTTGAAATTAGCGTTTTTTTTCTAGATGGTGATGATATGAGTATAACATCTGTTGATTATTGATGTTTGAGTATGTTCAGCCATTATTCTTTCTGAAATTAGAGTTTCATTGGTATTATCTGTTTGTAACAGCAGTGGTTCAGCATCTACAGTGGATTCAACATCAGGTGTTTGCTATTATTGTTTGATGTTGTTTGCTATTATTGACTGATGTTGTTTGCTATTGTTGTTTGATGTTGTTTGCTATTGTTGTTTGCAGTTGAAGATATCTTAATTAAGGTAATAATTGTATTACATCCTGTTGAAAATTAGAATTGATAAATTTAGGGAAAGTGAGGTTGAAAGTTAATAACCCAACAGTGGAGCATTTCATTCTACAGGTTCCATAAATTAAGGGTATTCTCATATAATGATGATGATTGTTCCACGGTTGTTTCCAGTATTATTGTTCCAACATCGTTTAAAGTACGTGTTTTTTGCTACTCTGATTTTCAATGTTGAGTTTTTTTTATTTTGAAGTGATATACTCTAATTCTCGGTTTATATTTCAGTCTAATCACAGTTGTTTGAAATTCATACAATCTGCTGCGGGTTATTATAGGTTTGTATTCAAAGAAGCATAAAGTTTAATTAAACACAAAGAAAGATTATTAAATTTATAGTTTACTTGCTTATGTCTAAATGATGATGATGATTATAATTCACTTGTGCAGAAGATGATGATGGAGAACCCACAGTAGTTCCTACTAAATGCAAGAAAGGATCTGCTATTGTTGTAAGATAAGATTTTATGTTACTAGAGAGTCTAGAGTAATGGTGTTTCCTAACTTTTTTGTATTAAAAGAGACATAAAGTTTGTTTTAAAGGAGCTCTTTATGAACAAAGACTGATGAGGCCTATCCACTTTTGAAGACAAGGTCCTATTAAAGACAACCACTTTATGTACCTAGAGTTTGATTAATCAAAGGAAAACGACTGTTTAGTATCAGCAGTGGTTCAGCATCTACAACGGATTCAAATTTAGTATTTAATTATCAGTGGTTCTTGTGTAACTTTAGTATTTCATTATGAGTTTGTTTCATGTTGTAAGAATCAATGAATTCTCAGATAATAGATTGCTTTGCCGGATTAGATTATGTGTTAAATTATAGTTCTTTAAGTGATTGTTTCGTTTTCTTGAATTCTATGTAATTTTGTAAAGAAGTACAATAACAAACAGTGGCTTTAACATCTGTTTGCAATTTGGTCAATAGTTAATGGAAACCCCTGTTAGGTTGAACAGTAGATGTTATTAACTAGAACATCTGTTCAGGAAAACGATTGTTTGCACTTTATGTACCTAGAGTTTGATTAATCAAAGGAAAATGACTGTTTAGTATCAGCAGTGGTTCAGCATCTACAACGGATTCAAATTTAGTATTTAATTATCAGTGGTTCTTATGTAACTTTAGTATTTCATTATGAGTTTGTTTCATGTTGTAAGAATCAGTGAATTCTTAGATAATAGATTGCTTTGCCCGATTAGATTATGTGTTAAATTATAGTTCTTTAAGTGTTTGTTTCGTTTTCTTGAATTTTATGTAATTTTGTAAAGAAGTACAATAACAAACAGTGGTTTTAACATTTGTTTGCAATTTGGTCAATAGTTAATGGAAACCCATGTTCAGGGTTAAACAGATGTTTGGGCTTTAACAGATGTTTGGCTCTAAACCAAACATCAGTTTAAGGTCAACATCTATTTGAGTATTGGTCCTGTTGTGAAATTTGTTTGACCCAACAGTGGTTTTAAACATCTCTTTATGTGCAAACACCTGTTATGGTCAAACTTCTGTTTATGGGCAAAATTCTGTTTAAGGCGAAACATATGTTTCTTCAAAATCTGTTGACCATTGACTGACCAAACATCAGTGTTTAAAAAACTGTTGGGTATCCACTGATAGGAAAAATAGCCACTGCTCAATTTTTTTTATTGTTGGCATCTATTGATATTGACCATCAGTTGTTTTCCTAAAAAACAGCCACTGCTCACTTTTTTTGTTATTGATGGTGTTAATTAGTGATAGATTGAAATTATCAAATAAAAACTAGAATAACAATGAAATTACCATTTTACCTCATCTTTACATACCAATGAGGTAAGATTTCCTCCAACATTGTTTTGATCATACAATTTAAAAAATTCTTTATAACTATTTGTTGGAAATCAAATCAGTAATTAATGCTAATTTCTTGAGCTTTGGACATTTAAAACATGCAAAATGTGAATTTCAAACTCACGGTTTAAAAATTAGAAAAGCCATCATGACAATGACAGTTGCTTTCAAATCATCATCAGTAATTACTGATAATATCAGTAATTACAGAAAAGTCATAATGACAATTGACGTTCGGTATCTACTGATAGGAAAAAATAGCCACTTGTCACTTTTTTATTCTTGACATCCATTGATATTTACCATCCATGGTGTTAATTAGTCATATATTGAAATTATCAAATAAAAACTAGAATTAAAATGAAATTACCATTTTACCTAATCGTTACATTGCAATGAGATAAGAGTTCCTCCAATATTGTTTTCCTGATGAAATTTAATGTTAAATTAAAAAAAAATACTTGATGGGTATTTATTGCAAATCAAATCAATAATTAATGGTAATTTCTTCAGCTTTGGACTTTTAAAATATGCAAAATATGAATTTCAAATTAAATTTATGCAAGATGGTAATTTAGAATTGGCGTTCTCTCTTTTTTTTCCCTACTTTGCATATGATTAGTAATATTTATTTACTTTAATAAGGAGGGATATAAAGATATACACTACTTACCTTTCAGTTCCCAATAAACGTCAGTTCCCAATAAACATCATCACAATTGCGGTCAAATCAAATCAGTAATTACTAATAATATCAGTAATTTTGAAACTCAAAATTCAAACCATATATATTTTTATCCTTAATGTTAAATTAAAAAATAAAAAAAAATACTTTTTGACTATTTGTTGCAAATCTAATCAATAATAATTAATTGTAATTTCTTGAGCTTTGGACTTTTTAAATATGCAAAACTAGAATTTCAAACTGACGGTTATTATCTCTCAGTAATTTTGAAATTTGGAAATAAAAAATATGTAAAAGGTAATTTAAAATTGACGTTCTCTTTTTTTTTTTTTTCCTACTTTGCATATTTTAGTTCCCAAAAAACATCATAACAATTGCTTTCAAATCAAATCAGTAATTACTAATTAATATTAGTAATTTTGAAATTCAAATTTCAAACCATATATATTTTTATTATTCTATAAATAAGATACAATTATCTGGTTTCACATTCAAATCTCGCTCGCTCATATATGTTACCGTATCTTTCTCTCTCAAATGCATCTTTCTTGTGATTTATAGCAGCTAATTTCCCATTACACTTCTTTGTTCGAATGTTTGTTGATAATGTTTACATGTTATCGTTCCTGTATCATTGTTCCAACATCGTTAGTTCAATGTAAATTCGCATCTCACATCAACCTTTCAATATCGATGCTGCAATATCATTGTTGCAACATCGTGAAAAGTTGCATGTGTTACCTTTTTTGATGGCAGAGATGCAACTTTAAAGTTACATGTGCCATTTTTTTTTTTTTTGATTTCCGTTAAATCCAAAGTCACGTTTTCTTGCTCCAGGAAGATTTTCTTCTTTTAAAGAAAGTATACATTCGTCCAAAGCTCGTGAAAACTCAGATGTGCAATAAAAATGAAAAAGACACGTTTGAATTTTAGATTAGTTTCTTATTCTTATTTGTGTTGTCAGTAATATGGAGTGTGGTGATAGAGACGTGCAGTTTATGGCGATGCTGAAGGACATAAATCAAGAGGTTCAGCAATAGACGTAGTGGAAACTAAAGTTTATTAGTTCTTGCTGTTATTCTTAGATTTGAACTTGAATATTGTTCAGTATGTCATGTAATTATTGGACCTTTAGTTTCAAGGTCCTGAATAAATGATTAAATATAATTTTATGAATCTTTGTTGTGTTTTATTTTTACTTATTATTTATTGTTTCAGTAATATTTAGATTATGTTGATGTTGAATTGTGTCTGTAGATTTGTTTGGTAAGTCAACAGAAGATTAATAGTGTCAAGGATTTGTTTAATGGTCCAACTCTGAAAGGGTGGTGTGGTTATAACAGCTGATCATGCTAAGGACTGTTATAATTAATTCCTGCTCCATATAAAGACTGATGAGCTTATTGTCTCATGAGGGCTATGCACTGTTGAAGGCAAAGTCCTGTTAAAGACTAGCACTTATGGTGTAGTTATAACAGCTTCTACAGCGGATTCAACTTTAGTATTTATGTATCAGTTTTTGAATTACTAGGGTACTCATGTTTTAATTGAGTATTAAACGAAAATGAGTTGCCTTAGCAAAAAGTTTTCATCATCTGGGGTACTAAACCACTGTCTTTCAAAATTGACATGTGGCAAAACCTTGAATGAAAATTCTCAAAACTGTTGCTGGAATACTTGTCCTTCAGATCTGTACCATTTACCCTAACCACTGTTTTGTTCCAACGTCTGATCTCTAAACACTGTTCACTGCTGAAAGTTAACCACCGATCCCTCATTTTCTTGACAAGCACTGATGTTCAAAATCAGTGTCCTATCCACTGATATGCTATCCACTGATAGTAAAAATCATCCACTGCCCACAATTTTTACCGTTGTAACCACTGATGCTTGATACGTCAGTGGCCCTTAAAACAACTGTTTTCCATCCTTCATCCATTTCATCAGTGTTTGACACGTGGTCAGTCTTTAGCCTTCAGATCATAATAACCGCTGCCACATCAGCGATCATTTTTTCCGCAGCTAAAACCCTGCCCTAAACCCCAAACAGGGTTTTACACTGTCGAATTGAATTCCAAAATTCTCTTCTCATAGCAGTTTCCAACCCTTCTTCTCAAAGTCTCCAAAATCCTTCTTCGTTCTTCTCCGCAAAAATGACAAAATCAAAGTCAAAATCAAAACCTAAATCACCACCACCTTCAAATGAAGTCGCTCAAACGGCCGAAGAATCCAATGAGATACCATACAAACAATCTCACAACTATTTGGGTTTACTCACAAAACCCACAAACAATCATACCTTCGATTCCATTCTCGACACCATATCTACATCAAAGTACAAAACTTTGTTGACAGTAGACGCCCCCATATATCTGCAAACCCAGAGAGAGTTCTGGAAAAATGCTACGCTTGAAAAACAAGATGATAAAGTAGTAGCCATTAACTCCTCGATACAGGGTACTGCGGTTCAAATCACTCCGCAATCATTATCAGAAATCTTCAAACTCGATGATCAGAAAGGTAAAGCTTCTTTTGACAAAAACGAGTTAAAAGCTGATTTTCTGAAAAGGGGCTATGCAGAACAGTCAAAGGTAGATACCCTACAAAAGGGTTATTTTCCATCTGCACCCAGATTTTTATTTCACACACTTCTGATGTGTGCTTCGAATAAAACAACATCTTTTAACGAAATACCATTAAAAATTCAATGCCTGGGTTACGCTATTTTGAATAATAAAGACTACAACTACTCGCAGGAGATTTTCAATGACATGGTGAAAAACGTTGAAAGTAAAGCATTTTTGTTGTTTCCAAGATTTTTGAGTTATTATTTTATACAAAAATTTGATAAGAAAAATGAAAATTTGCTTAAACAAGGTGTCCATTTTCAAATAAAAAGCTTGACACCTGAAACATTCACTAGAATGTTGGCACCAATAAAAACAAAAGCAGGGGTACCTGAGCAGATTTTAGCGGTTACAACTGCTCCTCAGGTATCAGCTGCTGAGCCCACTGCTCCAGGTGATCAAAGCAACACAACCACTGCTTTGAAACCCACACCTGATATCACCAAAAAGACCAAAAGAAAAACATCCAGAAAACCCACCAAACCCAAAACAAAGGCAACTCTGGAAGATGAGATCCCAGAGGAAATGTCTGTGACAACACAAAAGTCACCACAAACCACTGCTGCTACGTCCTCACAGCAGTTGGAAGAAAGATCTCAACCCATGCCTGAAACTCCTCCTGCATCCTCACAAAAGGATCAGGTTGTAATCACAGGGACACCAAATTATGAAGCTCCAGATCCACTTGGCTCTATCTTCCACAGTCCTGATCCCAAGGACATGTCTCTTTCAACACCTATACCCTCACCAATCATAATGCCACAATCCATGCTACCCTTGTTGCATGCAGCTGCTATAGCTCCGACACAAACCAGTTCCTCTCTATCACCTATCACTGAGAGTATACCCCCACAAGAGACTGGGTGTGATGCTACTACTTCTGTTATCCCAGCAACAATTGAGGAGGTTACACCCCCTGAGTTACAAGTAACTCTCGGTGGTAGTTCAAGTGGAGCAACAACTACAACTGGTGGATCAACAGATCTTCAGTTGGATAGTTGTTTCATAAGTAAGACTCCCTTGAAGGCAATTTCTTCCATGGCAACTTCGGTAACCACCAGTGAGTTGGATCTAACCACTGGTACCATCAAAGGTTTATCGAGTGCTGAAGAAAGAAGTCCCCAGTACCAAGAACAAGGGGCATCAATGGGTGATTTTTGGGACTCTGTTCCTAAGTCACACATTGATATAACCACTGCTGGTGGGGATTCAGATGATCCTACTAAAGTAGGTGATGATTCAAAATATCAGGAATTGACGAACAGAGTTGACAAACTTGAAGAATCAGTTGCTGAAATAAAGGAGATGGTGCAAGAGATTTTAAAAGCTCAAAAAGCACAGTCTACTGCTGCCCCACCACAAGCATCTGTTCCTACTCAAGCATCTGCACAACATGCAGTTGCTGCAAATGAGCTCTGGAATATCTTTCAATCTATGCTTAAAAAACAGCAACAAATGGCTGATCAAAACCATGCTACTCATGTACAAATGCTGACCAACATGGTGGAATCAAGGTTCAAAGATACTCAAGCAGATATCAAGGCTATAAAGGCTAGCATTCAAAGTGTCTCTGGCAAAGTTCCTTCTTCCCTATACTTTCTTGATAACCCTCCTTCAGATAATGCCAAAAAGGGGGAGAATATCAAGCTGTTGAGACAAATGAATAAGATGGGAATAGAACATGGCCTTTATATTGAGCCTGAAAAATAAAAAGAAAAAGAAAAGCAGGTATCAAAACCTGTTAGTCAAATAGCTGATACAGCAGTAGTTACAAAAACTGCTGTCAGTAGCCAAACAGCTGCCATGTCATCAACACACACATCTTCAACACACACCACTCTACCACACACCACTGCAACTACTGCTCTACCACCATCATCTACAATCACACCATCACCACTGCCTCCTGTCATAAAACAGAAGACAACAGATGTTACAACATCTATTGTAATGACAGCAGTGGTTGAAGCACCAGTTGTTTCAACAGTTGTTTGTCAGACACTCCCCATGATTCAAACCACTGATTCACCCAAAACATCATCTGCCCCTTCTTCATTAAAAAGGAGAAGGAATCTAATATCAGATGATGATTCACCACCACCATCACCACCATCAAAAACTACCTCACCACTTCCATCCCCTGCTCAAAAGCAGAAGACAACTGCTGACATATCAGCAGTTGTAATGACAACGGATGTTCAGACACCAGTTGTTTCAACAACTGTTAGACAATCATCCACCACTGCTCTCACCTTCTCTACATCATAACCAAAGCTCTTCAACAGAAAAAGAAATCCAATCTCTGTCGATGAGGGTATACATGATCCTAATGCTGCACAACATCCACTGGAACTTGAAGCTATCAAAAATGAGATGAGGCAATTCTATACAGAAGAAGATCCTTCAAAAAGAAGATTCTCCTCACTCATAGGCTACATGCCACCAGATGATATGGATGATTACCTCAAAGTCAAGGCAAGGCAAGCTAAACTAAGAGCTAAAGTTGAGAGTGAACGTGAACGTTTAAGCGAAGATGGCATTGCTAAAAGACTGGAGTTCTACTTCACAAAAGTAAAGCAGATAGAAGAGTTTGCACAAGACCTAAACAAAGAAAAGGCTGATCAAAGGAAAAAGTAAAGAAAACAATATCTAGCCTACATCATGAAAGAGAAATTCTATCCTGCTGAAGAACAACAGTTCGAAGAATGACCAATAATCGCTCTAAAGCATGAGGCCGAAAGGATTGAGAAAATCCAGAATGATCCTACAAAGAAGAAGAATGCTCCAAACTGGAGCAAATACAAAAGGCTCATTGCTGACCTAACTGCTGAGTATAAGAGAAAGAAAAAGGAGCTGGTGGATGCAAAAATGGATACTGCTGAAGCCATATCAAAATGGTCAAAACAGCAGACTGATGAAGCCTATGAAAGGCTGAAGAAAAGAAAGATAACTGTATCAAGCACCTCAAAGAAGCATGAACAAAGAATGAAGCTTGAACAGCAGATAGAAAACCTCAATACACTGTTTCGGTCTACTTTTGTGACAAATCAAGAAGAAAAAAACAGTTGACCAGTGAAGAGGTGAAAGAAAAGGAGGTTGAGTACTTCACAGAATCCATCATGAAAATGGGTCTAAAAGAAGAAAACTCAGAAAAACTTCAAAACCTTTTTAAAAGGATGTTAACCAAACCTGCATCACCAAACACTTCAACAGACATTGAAAGGCAGGAGCTGATTGAAAGAGAAACTGCAGAAGATATAGCTGCAGCAAATGATGTCATAGAAATGGCTTTCAAAAGAATGTCTGAAAGTCTGCAAGTCTTCTCAAGGCCAATATCTCAAAGCTCATCATCAAATAAATCTCTCCCAATAAATCCATTGGGTTTAAAAGTACTAACGTGGCTCTCTGATCAAAAGACCCACGTATTGACTCTGGTCAGATCCAATGGAGAAGTGAAGTATATATCAAGGAAAGAAGCACTAGGCCTTAGTGTTCAAGATTTGCAGGATCTCCTTGAACTTACACTGTGCCGGGATGAAGATGATACAAGCTCCAAAGCATTTGAAGAAGAATTTAAAAGAAAAGCAAGGGAACTTTTGATGAGTAATAAAGATCCAGAATAATGACAGGTTTTTGGCATTATCTGTTCCAGGGGGAGATTGTTGGGATTGAACCCTACCAGAGGAACAGATAATGTAAAGCCAAAACCTGGTCACAACAGTGGATCCACAATAAGCAGCGGTTTACATTAAGCTTCCCCCTTGAAAATGATTTATAACAACTGATGGTCTTGCATCCACTGACCGGATACAACTGCTGCTGTTCTGCATAACTACTGATGAAGCTTAGAAGACTGCTGGACACTAAGCACTGCTGGTACAATCTGCTGATGACAAAGCTCTGCCCAATCAAGGACTGATCAACCTTGAGAAAAGCACTGATGTAAAGAGAGAGCAGCTGTTTAGTGAATTATCTGTTTTATGTATAGTCAGTGGTTAGGTATAGCAGTATTTGTAAAAGGACAGTAGATAGTTTGTTAGGTAGTTGTCAAAATACTTCAATATGGTATGGTTTTGTTTTATTCCATTATCACGGCATTTCAGTACTTTAATATGTATGGCTTCATCTTATTCCAGTATCACCGCATTACAGGTTACAGAAATGATTTTCAGCGACCGAGAAAATGAACAAAATCTGTACATTGTTTATACAGTTTCAATTGTATTTTTCTATGATTTTATGAGTGATCTAGAATTCTGCCCATTTTCTAATGATCTGCGCATAAGGACAACCTATGTAAAGTCGAATCTACATGGCCGAACTGCATGCATGCATTTTCACTTTTTACTGGGTGAAGTCATTATCATCATTCAATTTGTTTCATATTTGTGCAGGTGGGAAAAGAGCAAAAGGAAGGGGGGGTGGCAATCAAGGTGTGCGGGGGAATGGATTTTGATTTGGGGATAGGATACAGTTTAGAACGCAAACCTGCTTCCTCAACGGGTGGTTTGGTATAGTTTGCATTGACCCAAAACACTTACTATTGTCAAAAGTTTTAGAACACATTATGTAAATAATTACTACCTTAACTACCCCCGGTATGTTGTAATCCTGTAAGTTTTATGGATGTCTATTAATCTTAGCCCGCTAATTAATTGCAATAAACTTTCGAGAGTTTGTCTTAAGTTTAGCCTGAGACTAAGCCAGCCTTTAGAATCAAGATGTGTGAAAACATCTTAGAAGATGAGGCTTTCTTGATGTGATCGTGACCTCTAGGAATTTGCGTATATATCACTATTATCAATCACGATCCATCCATTTGGACACATAACCTTACACTAGAATCTTTTTAGGATAACGTAATGGCTTATGTGTACCTTACATTTGTACGTTTCTTAACCATGTTATCTAAAAAATGAGTTTCACATCACTTATCTATTATCTACTATCTATTATCTATTTCCTAACTATGTAAACCTTTTGAGGTTTACATTGCTCATTTTAATGCTTATATTATAACCATGTCGCATTTGCACTTTGATCATGTACCTCTTTTTCTTTCGCGAAGATTTTATTTTTGTATGATTTTAACTATATATTAATCATAAATAGATTTTCATTAAAGTAATTTTATCGAGCCCGGGAAGCAATCCCGGGAAAAAACCTAGTATATATATATGGGAGGGTTATGTTGAGAACGCTAAATATTGAATTAACCGTGAGAACGAATAAGAAAACCAATCAAAACAAATTTTATTAATACAAACCTCATTGTAATTAAGATACAACAGCAAAACAAGAATTTACAATATCAAATAATTTATTTCTTCTCACAAAATCACTCTTATTAGATTTTTTACACATGTGTAAATTTGTTAAATACAAAAAATTTACACATGTGTAAATGAGAAAACTTACACATGTGTAAATTTTCCGTATTTACAAATACATGTAAAATTAAATGAGTAAATTTAATTTCTAACATTGTATTTAAATAAGAATGAAAAGTGTAAAAAATTGAATTTGAATTGTTTTTAACAAAGTTCTCGCGGTTTTTTCATTCGTTCTCCCAAAAAAAATATCTAAAAACTTTTTTATAATATTTTTTACTAAAATCGCTACTTTTCGTCAATAAAAAATTTTGAGACGAAATCTAGCGATTTTTTATAAAAAAAAATAGTAAAAAAATAAAAAAAAAATTGTGTATTTTTTAGATTTTTTTAGGTTTTTGAGGGTTTAGCTTTATGGTTTAGTTTTTAGCATTTAGCTTAGGTAATGGGGGTACGGCCGAGCAATTTACGATTCCGAACCGCCAGAACCGGGGAACCGAACCAGAACCGCTAGATCCGAACCGTATTGTTGCATTTCGGGTCCGGTCCCTGTTCTTAAATTTGGGAATAAACGGTTCCCGGTTCGGTTCCAGTTATAACCGACGGGTCTGTTTAAAGAACCGCTAGAACCGGTTTGGGTTTAAACTTTAAATAACGTATTCAAAAATGCTATTCCTTTATTTAAACTTTAAATAGAGTTAATTACATAGTTAGTCTCTGTGGTTTGCACAAAGTAACATACTTAGGTACTAATAGTTTAAAATCACATTTTAGGGTATTAACTTTTCATTTTTTTAACGTTTGGAGGATTAAAATCACGCATTTCTATCTTTTGAATCTTAACTTTTAACCGTGAAATTACTAGATTTGAGGTGTTCTAGGATGATGTCATCATGGGGTTCTTATGAACTTCATGTTATGGCTTCAATCCACCAAGAACAACTTAGATCTGAATGATTTCCACATGAATAAACAAAGATCTTTCATAGATCTGAACATATTCATGGTGAAAAGGATTGAAAGATGGTTTTCCAACTTTCTTTCAACTCTTTTGCACTCAATGCACTCAAAACCGGTAGATTCGGACCTTGCTCTGACCTCCTACTCCTTTCTAGTGGTGTGTTAGTTCCAGATCTGAATTCTATCTAAGAGATTACTAATTTCGGGTTAAACATGAAACACCGTCTCGAACAAGTTAACTGGTCGGACTAGGGTGGTTCCTATCCGATCGGGTCACTAAGTCTTGACGACGTTTCTGTTGTTTGACACGTTATTGTACAGTCTCAAGAAAACGCAAAGTAACAAAACAACCATGTGTAAGGACGATCAGGTCGACTGGGACGGATTGTCGTCCGATAGGATTACCACCGGATCGGACAGCCACCCGATCGGCTTGCACCTGGGTCCCACACTTAAACTATTAACTCGCCTTTTCAGAGTTTGGAACGTCGAACGGATTGCCACCCAATCGAACGACCATCCAACCATATGATGTTTTGAACTTCAATACTTAACAATTTTCAACATGTTCAATACAAACAGATTGCCACCCGATCGGATAGCCATCCGATCGAGTGACCGTCCTGCTGTGAACTTGTTCCCAAACTGAGAAGTCTCGCCAATCGGATTGTTGTCCGATCGAACGGTCGTTCGATCGACCGACCTGAAAGGTAGAGAAACTTCTCTATATTTAAAATGCTACAACGAAAACTTCAAAGTACAAACCATCGTACACAAACACATCACTCGACCTCAGAGGTGACAATCCAATCGAGTGGCCACCCGATCGGGTGACCATCCGAACGGATTGCCACCCGATCGACTGGCCATCCGATCGGATTGCCACCCGATCGGATTACCATCCGATCCATGGTACACCTACACCGTTTTACGCGCCGACTTTTGCTTATGTTATCGATAACTGTTCAGGCTAATTTCCGCTCTAGCGCTCCCTTCAATCCATTAACCCAATCACTGTGACTATACTCGAACCCTTTTTGCTTTACGCACTTTTGGGTGTTACATACGTTACCTATTTTAAATCACATCGAACACACTACGCAATACTTTAACGCTAACCGCTACTGCATGTTATACATGACTTAATGAATGTTTGTTTGTTATGTTTACACATGGATTGCTGTCTACCTGCCTTAGCAACGATAGTACTATAGTTTGGACTCAGCACCTGTTCACTCAGGGGTTGTTAAGGACAATTATTTACATGGCTCACAGTGGTGAGTGTGTATTACGAACTGCCTTGCGCAGTTAACCCGCAGTCATTGGTATTGATAGGATCATGTCGATAACTTACGTGCTTCATTTCACACTGTGTACGTGCTGGTTATGCGTAAACGATTTCGAACTCTATTATGCTATTATCAAACTTGTATGCTCACCTTTACACTATGTGTATTGACTTTTACTTTAACGTATGTGGCAGGTGCTTAAGATGTTTAAATGCTTGGCTTGCTGTGAAATCGAGGCTAGGAAAGATTCTAGAAACAAAGACAATTTATTCTATTTGAAAATCTGAGTTGTTGGAACTTGTTTATTTGTTTGAAAAATATCTCTGTCTGTAATAACTAGATTATCTTATGGGTTATGGTATGGGACATAATATTTAAACTATTTGGTAATTTAGTCGTTATGGAATTTCTTAGAACAATCTGTTTTGCTCAGTGCCGCGCCCCGATGATTCCGCCATCGGTTGGGGTGTGACAGATTGGTATCAGAGCCAGAACTATGGGGAATTAGGCAAGACTCGACCTAGTCCGGTTCGATGTCTTAGATACGACCTAGTCTATAGTTTAAGTACCAACAAACCGACTTGTGCGTACCCTGTAGGGGTTTTGTACGAGCTTACATGCTATATCTCGCTGTTCTCGCTTGCACTACACTTTCACTGCACTCTAATTTCCGAAATTGAGCGAGTGATTAGGTCGAGATTAGGTGCGAAAACCGCAAACTCTCGACCGAATTGCTTGTTCAACCCCCATTTTTATCTATAAACAGGGGAATTTGCATTGAATCAGGAGTGAAATCCATACTTTGACGCCTAATTCTTCCTTATTTTATCAAGACCGGAACAAAGTCGCTAAGTCAGGGGTGAAACTCGAACCTAGACGACTCGTTCTGCTCTCTTATTTTGATTTTCAACACTCTCACCAAAGTTTCGACGGACTCCAACGACTTGAAGTCACTCCATAGCTTGAAGGATGTGTGCTGATCGCTCGAATCGAAGCGAGAGCACAGTCCCGAAGGCCAAGGTGTGCACTTAAAGTTCTTGTGAATAGTTGAATCACTTTGGGTAGTCGAAGTATATCTAGCCAAAGACAATCTATTCTCGATTTCTATATGTTTCGATTCTGAGCCCGCAACTTCTGACTCTGAAATTTGTCGATATTATGTGAAATTTATGTGTTTTAAAGTGATTACATGTTTCGATTTTGGTGGTTTATTCGCTTTCGTTGTTCATTTCGATCAGCACACACAACTCGCACCGCACAACTATCTCAAGACACTAGCAAATCGCTGGTCATTATCCGCAATCGCTGCTCGATACTCGCAATCGCTATATATGTTCGCTATACGCGCCGTGAAGAATAGGGAATATGTGCAACATATAGCTAGGTTTCTGTATTCTGACTGCCTCATGTGCTTTTGTAACTTATGTGCTTATGTGTTTCTGTGCTTTACATGCCTATGTGCTTATGTGTTTATGTGCCTATGTGATTTGGTGGCTATGTGTATACATGTTTCTAGGCTTTATAGTGAATCGCTAGACTATACTAGGAATAATCGAAATTTGTGTTGAGTCCTGTGGCGATGTCTGTTGCAGACAATGTCGTCATCCGGTTCTCGTGCTACCCAATCTGCTCGCCGAAAGCAGGCTGACAAACACCTCGCCGCTACGGTTGCTAAACAAATGGCGAAGGTTGTTCCTCAAATCGTCAGTGAACTGTACGAGAATGTGAGCAAATCGTCCGAAGAATCCAGGACCGAAACTCCCAAGGTTGCCTTTAGCTTCAAGCAGTTTAAAGCTTGCGGAACGAAGGAATTCCCTGGTGAAGAAGGTCCTACAGCCTTATTCCAATGGTTCGATCCGATCGAGGTCACCCTACATCAGAGTGGCTGTCCTGATGATCTCCGCACTCTGAATGCTACCGGCGTCTTCCAGTCCCGCGCTTTAGACTGGTGGACGGCCGAGAGAAACAAACGCGGAAACGACGCAGCTTATGGTTTGTAGTGGGTTGAGCTGAAGAACGTCATGTTGGAAGAGTTCTGCCCTCCCCATGAGCGCCAAAAGTTGGAGGACGAATTCTGGCACATCAAGCAGAAGAAGGGTGACAATGCAACTTTAACCGCTCGCTTCAAGCTGCTCAGCATTATCTGCCCTGATCAAGTCAAGACTTCTGATATGCCAATCAAGAAGTATATTCGAGCTCTACCCGACTGCGTCGCAGATTTTGTGCAAGCTTCAAATCCAGCAACAATCGAAGAGACTTACCTGCTTGCCGCTGAAATAAACGACAAGCGAGTCAAATCTGGCGTCTGGGATAATGCCCCCAAGAATCTGCATCAAGCTACCACCGCACCAACTGCTGAAACTGCCACCGCTCCTCAGTCTTCGAAAGCCTCACGTCGCAAGAGGAAGAACAACAACAACTCCAGCAACAAGAATTGTGCTGTCACTACCACTGCCCCACTCCAGGCTGTACTAGCTCAGCAGCAAACTCAACACCGCCAGGTTGCAGTACCGGTAACTCAAGCACCACCGGCAAAGTGTGCTTACACTGGTCCTCATCCTGCCTGCCCAACATGCACCTATCATCATCCAGTGGGAATTGCTTACAGATTTTGTATACATTGCAACATGTACGGCCATTTCACCGCCAACTGCCCTACAGGCCCTCGACAAGTGCCAGCACCAGCCACTGCTCATCAAGGTCTGCTCCCTGCCCCTCAAGGCCAACAAGCAGCTCAGGCACCCGCGGTCAACGCAAGAGTCTGCTTTGCGTGTGGTGATCCCAACCACTTCGCAAACATGTGCCCCAATAGCATTGTGAAACAAGAGCCTCAACAGCAGCAGCAACAGCAACAAGCCGCTCGTGCTCGAACTTTCAAGACAACAACGTGGTCAATGGTACGTTCCTTGTGAATGGTATTTATGCTTCGTGTTTGTTTGATACTGGAGCCGATAACTGTTTTGTATCGTTTGAGTTCGAAAAGCTTCTTAATCGTAAACGCGCCCATCTCCCCTCGACGTTCGATGTTGAAGTTGCTACCGGAAGAACTGTCGCCGTTAACTCTGTTCTCCGTGATTGTACTCTAGAACTCAACAATCACATCTTTCCTATCGACCTTATTCCGATGCAGCTCGGTAGTTTTGATGTCATAGTAGGCATGGACTTTCTTCGTGAAAACCATGCTAAAGTAGTTTGCTTCGAAAAGATGATTCGATTCTCGCTCGCTAATGGTGATCAATTATGTGTCTATGGTGAAGTCGCATTGAAGAAACTCCAACTCTTGTCGTGTGTTCAGGCTAGCAAGTATCTCTGCAAGGAATACCAAGCTTTTCTGGCACACATTGTAGTAGCGGAGAAAAAGGAAGTTAAAGAGGTGAAAGACGTCCTCGTTGTTTGTGAATTTCCCAACGTTTTTTCTGAAGATCTCCCAGGCTTACCACCAAGTCGTGATATCGACTTTCACATCGACCTCATTCCTGGAGCAAATCTTGTTGCCAGAGCTCCTTATCGACTCGCTCCGTCCGAAATGCGCAAACTCTCAAGCCAGCTCCAGGAATTGCTTGACAAAGGCTTTATTCGCCCTAGCACCTCTCCTTGGGGCCCACTAGTCCTTTTCGTCAAAAAGAAGGATGGGTCGTTCTGGATGTGCATCGACTATCGGGAATTGAATAACCTAACGATCAAGAACCGTTACCCTCTGCCTCGCATCGATGATTTGTTTGACCAATTACAAGGTGCTACGTGTTTCTCCAAGATCGATCTACGCTCAGGCTACCACCAGTTACGCATACAAGAGGAGGATATTCCCAAAACCGCTTTTCACACTCGATACGGCCACTATGAGTTCGTTGTTATGCCTTTTTCTTTAACCAACGCACCCGCGGTTTTTATGGATCTGATGAATCGCATGTGTAAACCTTTTCTCGACCGCTTCGTTATCGTGTTCATCGATGATATCCTAATCTATTCTAAGTCGAAAGCCGAACACGCAGAGCATCTACGTTTGGTTCTCGAGCTACTTCGAGGGAATCGACTCTATGCCAAGTTCTCCAAGTGCGAATTCTGGCTGGAGGAGGTTCAATTCCTCGGTCATATTGTCAATAGTCAAGGTATTCACGTCGATCCTACGAAGATCGAAGCAGTTAAAAGTTGGGTTACACCTAAGAACCCGTCTGAAGTCCGCTCTTTTCTCGGACTAGCGGGATATTATCGCCGGTTTATCGAAGGATTCTCAAAAATCGTTGTGCCGCTAACCTCTCTCACGCAAAAAGACATGCCTTTTGTTTGGGGAACTGAACAAGAGACTGCCTTTCAAACCCTCAAGCACATGCTTTACAATACTCCTATTCTCACTTTACCCGACGGAAATGCTTGACTTTATTGTCTATTGTGATGCCTCGAACCTTGATCTTGGTTGTGTTCTCATGCAACGAGACAAGGTCATTGCTTAAGCATCTCGTCAGCTCAAGATCCACTAGAAGAACTATACAACCCATGACCTCGAGCTAGGCGCAGTTGTTTTTGCGTTAAAGATCTGGCGACACTACCTTTATGGTACCAAGTGTATGATCTTTACCGATCATAGAAGCCTACAACACATCTTTGACCAGAAGGAACTAAATATGCGTCAACGCCGGTGGGTAGAACTTCTCAACGATTATAACTGTGAGATTCGTTATCATCCTGGCAAAGCAAATGTCGTTGTCGATGCTCTCAACAGACGGAATTATTTGCACAGCGCCCGTAATATCCAAGCCCAGTATGATCTCGAAACCCTCATCCGCGACGCTCAGCATGCTTGTTTTAATGAACACACTTTGAAGAAGGAAAGGATTCTCAACGATGGAGCCCAGCTAGTAAATAAGTCGAATGGAATATTCCATTATCTGGACCGAGTTTGGATCCCTAAGCGGACCAACTTGCGACAGATTTTGATGGACGAAGCCCATAAATCTCGATACTCTATTCATCCCGGTGCCGACAAGATGTACCAGGACCTACGCTACAAGTACTGGTGGCTGGGCATGAAGAGGGAGATTGTTCTCTATGTTTCGAAGTGCCTGACTTGCTCAAAAGTCAAGGCTGAACACCAAAGACCCTCTGGCTTACTCGTTCAACCCGAGATCCCTGTGTGGAAGTGGGAGAGTATAGCTATGGACTTCATAACGAAACTTCCGCGCACGCCCACAGGTCATGACAGTATCTGGGTTTTTGTTGACCATCTGACTAAATCTGCCCACTATCTGTCAATACGGGAAGACTACAAGGTAGAAAATTAGCCCGAATCTACACCAAGGAGATCATTTGTCGACATGGGACGCCTCGCGACATCATCTCTGACCGCGATGCTCGGTTTACCTCGCGCTGTTGGGAAATGTTTCAATCTGCTCTCGGTACTACGCTTAATCTAAGTACCGCTTTCCATCCTCAAACCGATGGTCAGACTGAAAGAACGATTCGTACCCTTGAAGACATGCTCCGTTCGTGTGTCATAGATTTCGGTGGTAATTGGGACGCATACTTACCTTTGGTCGAATTCTCATACAACAACAGTTATCATTCCAGCATTCAAATGGCACCATTTGAGGCGTTGTATGGAAGAAGATGTTGATCGCCTATTGTATGGCACGAGATCGGACACTCGCAATTAACCGGTCCTGAGCTATTGCAAGAAACGACTGACAAAATCCTCCAAATTCGAGACAATCTACTGAAAGCTCGGAGTCGTCAGAAAAGTTACGCCGATAGACGACGCAAGCCCCTCGAATTTGACGTTGGCGACCATGTACTCCTTAAGGTATCACCTTGGAAGTGTGTGGTCAGATTCGGCAAGAGAGGAAAGCTCGCGCCTCGATATGTTGGACCCTTTAAGATTCTGGAAAGAATCAGAAAAGTGGCTTACAGACTCGAACTACCGGAGGAACTTAACGACGTTCACCAGACTTTCCACGTTTCGAACCTTAGAAAGTGCCTGGCTGGTGATGATTTGCATGTACCCCTCGAGGATCTTCAAGTAAATGAAACACTACACTTCGTGGAAAAGCCTGTCGAAATCATGGACCGTCAAACCAAGCAACTCCGACGCTCGCGGATTCCCATTATGAAAGTTCGCTGGGAAGGAAAACGAGGCGCAGAGTTCACTTGGGAACTCGAAAGTGACATGAAGGCGAAGTACCCGCAGTTGTTTGTTACGGCTTCAGCCTAATTTCGGGACGAAATTCCCTTGAGAAGGGGAGGCTGTAACACCCCGTGTTTCGAAAGTCAAAGTCAAAGTCAAGATTGAAGTCAAAGGAAGACAAGATTGCTAATTGCGATCTGTCACTCCTTTCTCAACTCCTTTTTTGACTTCTTTGACTTGTAGATAATCTATTTGTGTTATCGCATTAGTTGTATTATGTGGAGTACTTGTTAATAATCGAGGTTTAATCGCATATTAATCGTATATTTAATCGATTTATCGCAATCGCAACTCGAATTATGTGTCTGGATATTGTTTTACGTGTGTGTGCTATTTACGTGTTACTTGTGCATGTTATGTTTATGTTGAGGTGATAATCAAAATCGCAATCTATCCCATCGCAAATGGAATCCAAAACACTAAACGCAAGTTATTTAGAATGATTGTATGTTAGATATAGTAGTTGGGATTAAAAGTAATTTGATGAGTAATTCTATCGCATCGCTCTCTCGAATTGTATCGCAACGCTGAACACTCGAATCGAAACGACTTAACTCATCGCGCTGAACACTCGGATTGAGTGGCCAACCGACTGAGTAGCCATCCGATTGGATTGCCATCCGATCGGGTTGCCACCCGATCGGACTGCCACCCGATCGACCAGCCTCCTTCCCACTTTCCTTTTATGGAAACCCTATAAATACCCCTCATATGTCACATCACTTGATGTGACAGCTCTCTCGTTGCTCAACTCGCTCCAGCCCACTATTCTTCCTATTTCTCGCGAACCTTGTAAGTTTTTAACCTAAATCTTGTACTTTCTTAGTCTACATGCACTCCTACACCTTTATATCTTTTGAATCTTAACTTTTAACCGTGAAATCACTAGATTTGAGGTGTTCTAGGATGATGTCATCATGGGGTTCTTATGAACTTCATGTTTTGGCTTCAATCCACCAAGAACAACTTAGATCTGAATGATTTCCACATTAATAAACAAAGATCTTTCATAGATGTGAACATATTTATGGTGAAATGGAATGAAAGATGGTTTTCCAACTTTCTTTCAACTCTTATACACTCAATGCACTCAAAACCGATAGATTCGGACCTTGCTCTGACCTCCTACTCCTTTCTAGTGGTGTGTTAGTTCCAGATCTGAATTCTATTTAAGAGATTACTGATTTGGGGTTAAACATGAAACACCGTCTTGAACAAGTTAACTGGTCAGACTAGGGTGGTTCCTATCCGATCGGGTCACTAAGTCTTGACGAGGTTTCGGTTGTTTGACACGTTATTGTACAGTCTCAAGAAAACGCAAAGTAACAAAACAACCAAGTGTAAGGACGATCAGGTCGACTGGGACGGATTGTCGTCCGATCGGATAGCCATCCGATCGGATTGCCACCCGATCGGACAGCCACCCGATCGGCTTGCACCTGGGTCCCACACTTAAACTATTAACTCGCCTTTTCAGAGTTTGGAACGTCGAACGGATTGCCACCCGATCGAACGACCATCTGACCATGTGATGTTTTGAACTTCAATACTTAACAATTTTCAACATGTTCAATACAAACGGATTGCCACCCGATCGGATAGTCATCCGATCGAGTGACCGTCCTGCTGTGAACTTATTCCCAAACTGAGAAGTCTCGCCAATCGGATTGTTGTCCGATCGAACGGCCGTTCGATCGACCGACCTGAAAGGTAGAGATACTTCTCTATATTTAAAATGCTACAACGAAAACTTCAAAGTACAAACCATCGTACACAAACACATCACTCGACCTCAGAGGTGACAATCCAATCGAGTGGCCACCCGATCGGATTTCCATCCGATCCATGGTACACCTACACCGTTTTACGCGCCAACTTTTGGTTATGTTATCGATAACTGTTCAGGCTAATTTCCGCTCTAGCACTCCCTTCAATCCATTAACCCAATCGCTGTGAGTATACTCGAACCCTTTTTGCTTTACGCACTTTTGGGTGTTACATACGTTACCTATTCTAAATCACATCGAACACACTACGCAATACTTTGACGCTAACCGCTACTGCATGTTATACGTGACTTAATGAATGTTTGTTTGTTATGTTTACACATGGATTGATGTCTACCTGCCTTAGCAACGATAGTACTATAGTCTAGACTCAGCACCTGTTCACTCAGGGGTTGTTAAGGACAATTATTTACATGGCTCACAGTGGTGAGTGTGTATTACGAACTGCCTTACGCAGTCAACCCGCAGTCATTGGTATTGATAGGATCATGTCGATAACTTACGTGCTTCATTTCACACTGTGTACGTGCTGGTTATGCGTAAACGATTTCGAACTCTATTATGCTATTATCAAACTTGTATGCTCACCTTTACACTATGTATATTGACTTTTACTTTAACGTATGTGGCAGGTGCTTAAAATGTTTAAATGCTTGGCTTGCTGTGAAATTGAGGCTAGGAAAGAGTCTAGAAACAAAGACAATTTTTTCTATTTGAAAATCTGAGTTGTTGGAACATGTTTATTTGTTTGAAGAATATCTCTGTCTGTAATAACTAGATTATCTTATGGGTTATGTTATGGGACATAATATTTAAACTATTTGGTAATTTAGTCGTTATGGAATTTCTTTGAACAACCTGTTTCGCTCAGTGCCGCGCCCCGATGATTCCGCCATCGGCTGGGGTGTGACATATAACCAATGATATAACGTGTTTTGGTACAAAAAGTTTGTGATTTTGAATGGAGAAGTAGGCCCATATACATGTTTTTTGGTTAGTTATATCTAGTGGTTGATGGTTTGGTTATAGTTGTCAATTTATGATGTAATATGTTGATTGGATGGTATAAATGGTGTTGATATACATGTAATAAAGTGAAAATATTGGTAATGGTATTGTATTATAGATGGTATGAGGTAATGGTATTGTATTATGGATGGTAGAAGGTAATGATAGTGTATTATGGATGGTATGATAGATGAAAGGGAAAGTGTATTCAAAGTCGTGTACCAAAACACCATATTTCATGTTGATACATATAGATGCACATGTGCATTTCTAATATTGGTAATGTAAAAAAGTAGTGTATTACATATGGTAGTGTAAATGAAAGTGCAATTGTCTAATATTTTTAATGAGTTACGGAATTTGTCAAAGAAATGACAAAAATGCACATGTGCATGTTTGTGTGTTATGGATGGAATGATAGATGAAAGAGAAAGTGTATTCAAAGTAGTGTACCAAAACATCTTATTTCATTTTGAAACATATAGATGCACATGTGCATTTCTAATATTGTTAACGTAAAAAGTAGTGTATTACACGTGGCAATGTAAATGAAAGTGCAATTGTCTAATATTTGTAATGAATTACGGAATTTGTCAAAGAAATGATACATATGCACATGTGTATGGATAACTGTTACTCGATTTTTATTTTTATTTTGAATTTTTTTTATTATAAACGAAATATAGCGATTTTTCCAAAAAAAAAATAGTAAAAAAAATTTTGGGGTGTTTTTTAGATTTTTTAGGTATTACTGTTTGTGCTCACACTGGTTCACACGGTTCTCGCAATAAAGGGTGGTTACTAATGGATCCTTATCCTATATATATATATATATATAGAGAGAGAGAGAGAGAATCATGAGAAAACTACATATAAATGAGAAAACTAGAAAACTAACTAAAAAAACCTAAAAAAAAAAGCTAAAAAACATACCAAAAAAATATTTTTTTTTACAATTTTTTATAAAAAAATCGCTAGTTTTTATATATAAAAAAAATTTCAAAAAGAAAAATTTGTTGTACTGCAAATGTGCATTATATGTGTACTACACGTGCACTATATCTGTAATAGTGCACATATGCAATACAACAAAAAACTTTTTTCTATTTTTTTTCTTTTTAATTTTTTCCATGCATAAAAAACTGCGATTTTTTTATAAAAAATTAAAAAAAAATTGGTATGTTTTTTAGGCTTTTTTAGTTAGTTTTTTGTTTTTCTCATTTAAACTAGTTTTCCGAGTAACAAAATGATAAACCATAGGGAGCATACCTGCTATTTTCAAAAGGTGTGGACTAAACGTGAAAAAACTTGAAACCACAGGGACCATCCGAGCAATTAACTCTTTATTTATTTATTTTTGGGAAAAGTTGATTTTTTAGGATTTTTAAAAAAAAATTTGGAAAAAACCTTTTGTATGGCCGAGTTCTCTAACTTTTCTAACTCTGAAATAAGAGCCGACTAGTATTTTTTTTTCAAGTGTTCAAAATTTGTAGTTATTGTGAAAAAGACAAGTGATTGGTTACTTTTGGGGTGTCCAGTAAGATAAGGTAAGATGGCCCATATAGTGTTTGAGATGGCACATGGAAAGGCCATTTGATTATCGGACCCAATTGTATGCTGCTTTCAACCCACGATCACTCTCTATGCGGGCCCTCCTCCTTCCATCACCTTTTCCTTGTTATAGTTGTATATATTCGTATTTATATAAGTACACCCATGTATAGTTAAAACTAATCTTTTGACGTATTACAAGGGATGTCTAGGATAAACAAGTCTAAACGAGTCTGACCTCGTCTAGATTTGATTTCGGCTCTTTTGATTTAGAGGGTGAGAGTTTGAACTCAACTCGATTCGAGCTTTATTTATAAAGCTCAGGTATGGCTCATGAGTAGTTTTTAAGCTCAAGTTCTGCACATATATTATTTATTATTTAATTAACATACATGCATTAGTAATTACTTCTAATAGATGTTTATAATTACTTTTTTTTATAAATTTAGTTTTAGCTATAGTATTAATATAAAATAGTTATTGTTCTATAAATATCGATTAACATATTAAATAATAATTATATAAATTATAGGCTTGCGATCCAGCTCGAATTCAATAAGTAAAGCTAGGGTTTTGGTTTGTCTATTAAACAAGCCTAGTTTTAGGCTCAAGCTCATTTAAGTTCAGCTCAATTCAAACTTTTAGTGAGTCGAAATCAAATAGCTCACGACCAACTTGGCTAGTTTACACACCTTTAGGCCAATTTGGGATGAGTATAACTTTAAAAACTAAAACATAATTTCTATATCTATAATATATTGAATGAATATCATTTTCAAGGCATGAATACCAATGTTTGAAATACTTTAGTATTTGAACATGCATCATTTTTTATTAATTTGATATTCACGTTTTTTATAAATATTAATAAAATTGTGATGTTTGATATATGTATATATAACTAGTTGATGCTCTGCCCGCGTTGCGGGGCGATGGCCGAATAATTCTCAATCAATTAAAAAAACACTATTATAGTTTTGTTAGGAAAAAAAACTAAAACGATGACAAGATCGTAGTTCTGAGCTCAGGGCAAAACTGTAGTTTGTCAGGATTAATGAGCGAGTGTTAGGCAGCTCATTGACATGGAAAAAAATTAAATCCAGTCAACCAATTAAAAAAACACTTTTATAGTTTTGCTAAAAAAAAACTAAAAAAATAGCAATACTGTAATTTGAGCTGAGGGCAAAGTTGTATTTGTTGACTTTGGTAAAATCGTAATTTGCCAAAAGTTAAAGTGATGGCAATACTATAAATTTGAACCAGAGACAAAATCGTAATATAACTTTGCACTAAGGACAAAATCGTAATTTTAAGCTGGGAAGAAAACTATATTTTTAATTTGAACTGGGGCAAAATCACAATTTTGAACTGAGGGCAAAATAGTAATTTTGAATTGGGGGGGCAAAAACATACTTTTATTTTGAACCGGGCAAAAACATAATTTAAACTCAAGGCGAAATCATAATTTTTGAAACGGGGCGAAAATGCAAAACCGTCATTTTTAGTTTGGGGCAAAAGCATAAATTTATTTTGAACTGGGGCGAAAATTATAAATGTAATCTGGGGATAAAATCATAATTTTGAACCATGGCAAAATCGTAATTTTGAGCGAGGGACAAAAATATAATTTTATTTTGAAGTGGGGGCAAAAACGTAATTTTATTTTAAATTAAGAACGAAACCATAATTTTAAAATGAATATAAAACAATAAAATGGTTGGTCGAATAGAGAAGTGCCACGCAGCTCCGTGGCGCAATTCACCTAACTTGCCTTCGTATACATAGGAAAATTTCCCGGCAATTAATTTCTTTATAATTAATTATGTTCGGGTACTCTCCGCCTAGGCTGAGTACTCGCAACTCCTCAGTCGACCGACCTAAGAGCGCCTAAAAACTTTTGCAACCATGCTTCTAATAATCATCTAATTTCAAGAATTTCAAGTTTCTAACTATTTCGACATACATTTTTAAGATTACATAATATTTCTATATTATGTTCATATTGGATAAACCAGTTCGGGTTATCAAGCAGACCTAAATACTCGCCACAAACATGTGGAAACTGTTAAAGCCAATCTCATCTATACTATATTATAATGCATGAGTGAGGGATATTTTAAGATACCCAAAAAATAAGAACATTTTCACTCTTTATTTATAAAAACACCCCTAAAATTAGGGTAACTTGGTCTTTTGAACACTAATTATATTTTAGTCCCTCATATTATTGCACTTAAATCGCTTTATTTTAACAAAATTATGGCTAATTAGTTACACTTATCCCTTTCCACTATAAACTTATAATTATTTTACGTATTCTTGTCATATTTTATAAACTATAATGTTCTAAAAAAATCCAAATGTACCGTGACCTACTCATTTTTGTCGACATTTCGATAGTTGTCTTGGTCAGTATTGTTGTGCGGATTAAAATGTACAAGTAGATGATGCATTAGTGTACAAGTGATTAAAGCAATGTGTCCTATCACATTTCAAATGCTCAAGACTCTCTACATTGTTGTCATTAGTATCAGTTTAATAATATTCTAACTCTTTTCACTCTGATTTTCGTTTGATTAAGATTCTTCACCAATTTGTTCCGGCGACTAAATTAAATTTCGAAACCTTGCACATACAGGTTTGATATGAGATTTTTTCGTATTCTATATGCTTGTGTATTTATTTGGTTGGGTGCACACACTTACATGGGTTAACAGGTAGTAAATTGACATCAAACAAGCTCACATGTTTTATCTAATTAGTTGTATTAAAAAACTTTATGTAATACCATATTTAACAAAATGGAATTTTAGTTTTCATAAAAAAAAAGTTATAAGAACGTTTTTAGAAGCATTTTCGTTTTCATAAAACCTTTTTTTTATAAAAATGTTTTTTTAAAAGTTTGGTAAATAAGTTTTCCTCCAACAAACTTTTAGGAAAAAGCTCCATAATCTAAACATAATACATATTCAAAAATTGAATACCAGATTCTAGATTCTGTTGCATTTTTTTAGAGATTATAAGTACAAAAATACTCTTATAGATAATATTAGTTAGTCGAAAAAAAGCTACAGGTTATTTAATTCGTTGATTTATAGGTTCTATATATAGTATACTTCATTAATCTTTTTCACTTCAAGAAATTTATTGTTCTTTAAAATTTTTGGTTTACAGATATTTCAATTTTATGTTGTGTATACTTTGATTGACTCTTCTATGTTCACGCTTAATATTCATCTTATTTATTATTCAGCGGTTTTTGAGCTTCAACATTCATCCTTTTAGATCTTTACACAGGTATGTATGTTTCTAAAACATGATATATTGTTTGTTTTTTTATATTATGTTTAACTGTGAACGTCGTTTTTTATCCTTTATTAATTATAACGGTAACATGATATAAATATGTAACTAAAATACTCAACATTTTTTTAGTTCCACAAATTACTCCAGCTACTGCTGATGTACTCTTTAAAAAGGAGAACAGAGAAGAAACTCATCATCAATAATCAAATAGTAATAGATACAAGAAATTCCGAAGGACGTTGATCTCGATGATGACAAATGGTGTTATGACAATATAGATGACATCCTTGAGATGTTTAAGTCGTATGATTATTAAACTGATCTTATCATGATGCAAAGTACTTGACACTTGAGCTTTTAATTTTCAACTTTTATATTCAAGACTTATATTTCCTTATTCGTGTACTACTTTATATAACTTTTATTTATGTTTAAGACTTATTTTTTTATTCGTGTGTTACTTTATTGCGTCAATGGTTTCTTCAAGTACTTAATAATATAAATTCTAAATTTAATAATTACTAGACATGTGTAATACTTATGACATATATCCACTACAATAATGTTACTATAATTATTATACGAATAAGAAAACTACCAGAAACGAGTGCCGCAATGCAAAGTGTCACTCCGCCGCATCGCGCGGGCACCCTACTAGTACTTTCTTAATACACGTCTATTTTTTTTAACGACCAACAGAATCAATCCCGAGCACATTCGGGGAACTTTATTGCGTCAAGACTTATATTTCCTTATTCGTGTACTACTTTATATAACTTTTATTTATGTTTAAGACTTATTTTTTTATTCGTGTGTTACTTTATTGCGTCAATGGTTTCTTCAAGTACTTAATAATATAAATTCTAAATTTAATAATTACTAGACATGTGTAATACTTATGACATATATCCACTACAATAATGTTACTATAATTATTATACGAATAAGAAAACTACCAGAAACGAGTGTCGCAATGCAAAGTGTCACTCCGCCACATCGCGCGGGCACCCTACTAGTACTTTCTTAATACACGTCTATTTTTTTTTTAACGGCCAACATAATCAATCCCGAGCACACTCGGGGCACCCGCTGGACCAAACAGAGTACTCTGAGAGTAACCCGAGTCCACCACCAACTCCGGGGAAAACCCGGTAACCCATCTGCCCTTAGGCACGACGGTGAAATTACCGGTAAAACCCGTTTGGCTCAAGGATCGAACCCAGATGTCTATTTGATTTCATGCTATTCCCTCTAGTTCAGATATGAAATAATATATTTTCTTGTTAAGTCTATTTTTAGATTGATATTTTAGACTGGTGGGTCGTCGACCTCCGGCGCCGGACTACCTCCCCACCCCCTCATGCTCGTCTCATCCCCAACGTCCTCCTGCAGCCGCTCTCGATGACCCACACACACACACACACATATATATATATATATATGTTGAACCCATTCTCACACCTTAGGTCCATCCCCTTTAGGCTCATCCCCACACCCGTTGACGTGAACGCATACATGGTAGGTCATCCTTTAAGAACTACCCTCCTACACACCCGACAGTGTTATAACTATGTATAGGAGAGGTAAGTGAATGGGGTTTTTGGTTAAAGTTATAATTGTGATGGGACCGGTTAGTGGTGGTTTGAAGCCAGATGTTAGTTAGAGACCAGTTATTTGTGAATGGGGGCCATTTAACTTCGACCCACATGTGTTTGGGTGGGAGTTGACCCCTAAAAGGACATAAAAATGGCATTCATCATCCTTCACCAATAATTATACCCTTTGTCTATTTTTAATTTGTAGAACGTGATTCTAATGTACTAAACCTAAACACCTATATTTTGATGTTTTCTCCTTCCAATAAACAAGCCAAAAGATAAATTTATAGTATGACCAAAGTTCATCGACTTACGTTTTATATTGATCGAAAACTATAGAAGCAAAAAAATATTATCGGTTCCGATATTATCAATAGTGGTACCCTCAGCGTCTTTATCATCTTGATTAGGTAATTAAGTTATTAATATTAACTTTTGATCATAATTATAAAACTTAAGTGTGATTCAACAACTATGAATTAAAATTATACAATGCAACTGAAAATCATAATTTTGTTTGGAAATTATTAATATTAATGTTATAAGATCAAATAAAAATATTTTATGTATAGATTTGTAAACTAAATAATTTGTTTTGATAAACCATTTAGTGGTCTTAAGGTGTTGAATAAGAATTTGTGTTTTCATGTGGTCACAATTCAAATCTCATTTGTGACAAAAATTATGCCGTTCAAATATATATATATATACACCATAACACCTTAAAATAAAATATAAACAATATGTCCTTAATAAATACATTTGTAAAGAAAATCTCTTATATCTATATCTATATTTAATATTATATAATCCATTTTAGATTCAATAACATGGTGCAATGGCATGGGGTGATTGTAAGAGCTTGAGATCTTTAAGATCTCAAGTTCAATCCAGACTTAATGGGGGGTTTTCCTACAATGGTGAGTTTCCTCCTTAATGGTGTCTTGGGTGACTCAGGCATGGAGGATCAAAATCAATATGAACGATTGGCATCTGGTGTTAGAAAGGTTCACTCGGGTATTGGGGATAGCTTCAAACACCATTAAAAGAAACTTATTATTTGAGACTTGTCTAACCAACCAAATACAAAACATAATAAAAGGAGTTCACTCATCGAGTCATGAGCTGGCTCAAGTAGAATACGATGCAAACATACAACTTGAGCCACTTGACTCTTGTAGTCATTCGCTTGGGTCTGAATTAATGTTGGCTCGAGTCGAACTTGGTCAATTAACAACCCGAACTACCACCGAAGATTGCAAATTGTTTTCTTTGTCATTTCTTAGATTGATTACCATGTTTCAACGTTGTAAGGATAAAGGTTATCCAAAAAGGTGTTGCTTTCATTATCTTTTAGTGAAATATACCAATTCAGGGATGAAAATGCAAATAAAGAAGCTAGACAATAATGTATCGTAGCTTGAAAATATCTAAAAAGTTAAATGTTGACAAGACAAAAGGAGGTGGGTTCAAATTGAGTTAAATTGGCATCCATAATTGGAGGAATATAATTGAAGTCATTTCATTTGAAGTTATGCGTTTACCTAAACACAAAGTAATTGATGCAAGATAAAGCTTAGAGGGTAACATAATAATTAGGGATGATAATGGATGAGAATTTTTTTTTTTTTTTTTGTCTTTTTTATATTGTTTGTCATCTTGTTGTATGCAGGTAATCTCGTATTTGTAAGTAAGACAAAGATGAGATAGAGATGGAAAATCAGATATGAGATGTTTTTTTTTAATTGGGCTATTGGATTTTAACATCTCAAACTACGAAGAATTGGCCGCTGCCACCCCCAACTAACACTTTGATCTGTGACACCCTAAACTTTTAATTTTGTTTGTCATTTCACCACTCAGTTAAAAAATGACTAACTGAGTTAGTCTTCCATCCTAGCTGGCATCATTAATCATACATGGCACCCATGACGTGGCAAACACATGTTATAAGAAGCAAAATCCTTCAAATGAAGTTCATTGTTCTGTTGTTGTTCTGTGCGTTTTGGAGGGAACGATCAGAGGAAGGGTTACGTGACCTAGCTTCTCAAAATCAACAATCCATCAAGTGTAAACTCCGGTCAGTTCAAGGTACGATTTCCCATGAACTAGTAGATTATGCAACGGGGGAATAGATTGATGTTATGCTTTGGTATGGTGGTTACATTGAGTTAGGTTTTGGTCTACCACAGTACGTTGGGGGTGAATCTAGGTTAACTAAAGTTGATGTAGACCACATTTCATACTTTGAGCTAGCAGATTATGCATTGGCAACGAACTGCTATAAATCAAGGGACTTTCATATGTATGGGTTGGATGCGGATGATGGTGAACTTAGGCATTTTCGTGATGATAGAGATGTGTTGGAGTTGGCTAAGAAGGTTGTTAATTGGAGTGAACCGTTAATGGAAGTACTTGTTCAAGAAAGTCAATTGAGTGCACCTGAAGCTCACTCCAGTTCTAGGCCCAGTAAACCTGAAGCCCAATCCAGTTGTAGAAGGTGAAAATAACGATAGCTGGGAATGGTTCATGGAAGAACTCAGGAAGTGTTTGGGTGTAAGTGATGGTGGTGAGGCATGGACATTCATCTCAGATCAACAAAAGGTAGTAGCCAATGTCAATTTTTACAATGAATAATTATCTTATATTCTGCCCTAATGTCTAAGGTTAATAATCATTTATCTGCAGGGTCTGTTAAATGTTGTGGCACTTGTTTGGCCAAGAGCAGAGCATAGAAACTGTGCAAGGCACATCTATGCGAATTGGCACAAGAATTTTAAGGATGAGGAGCTCAAGGAGTTGTATTGGAAAGCTGCAAGAGCACACTGTGAACCTGATTACCTCCAAGCCATTGATGAGATGAGCGCCATAAACCCTGATGCAGTAGAGGCAATCTTAAAGTAGGATCCCAAAAGTTTTAACAGGTGCTACTTGAAAACTCACACTAAATGTGATGCCATAGTAAACAGCATGGCAGAAACATTTAATGGTTATATCATAACTGTAAGGTCAAAGCATATTATATACATGCTAGAGGACATTAGGGTTCAAATCATGAGTAGGTTAATGTTGAAAAGAACTGAAATGGAAGCCAAAGATGTGCTCATTTGCCCTAATATCCAGGAGAAACTTGATTTCTCAAAAGATGCAGCATTTAGGTGTGACGTATACCCCTCATCTTATCAGGTTTTTCAAGTTAGAGATGTTGATGATGTTACAGTTGACTTGGAAAATAAGACTTGCACATGTAGAAAGTGGGAATTAAGTGGGTATCCTTGTAAGCATGTGTGTGCTGTGGCTGGATTTTTGCATAAGAATGCTGAGGATTACGTTGACCCATGTTACAACAAAGAGACATACATGAGAACTTATGACTTCTCAATCCCACCATTGCCTAATGAAAAGTTTTGGCCCAAGGTTGATTACCCATTGGATCCACCTCCAATAAAAAAGGCACCTGGTAGGCCTAAGAAAAACAGAAAGAGGGACCCTCATGAGGATCCCAAGAAACCAGGCAAACTGACTAAGCATGGGGTCGTAATGACATGTGGGATTTGTGGAGCAAGAGGTCACAACAAGAGAAAATGCACCGTTAAAGGTGAACTTAATAGATTCAGTTGGTTTATTGTTTATATCAATGTTTCCTAAATTTGTTTACTATTAACAGATTCTCAAAATGTGGCAGAAATCGGAAGGAAAAAACCAATTAAAAGGGGAGAGCGAACTAAAAGAGGGAGGCAAACCGGAAAGGGAACGGAGAAGGCTGCAGTTAGTTAATTTGTTTTGAACATGAATTATGAATCGTTAATCTTATGTAAACTTATGACAGCTGAATCTTATGTTGGTTGTGTATTGACTATGTAAACTTAAGTAATTTGTGTAATGACTGTGTTTTTTATGTTAATTATTTAGTATCAGGGGTACTATTGTCATTCTGCTTATAATATTTCATAGCAGGGGTATTTTGGTCATTTTGCAGTTAATATTTCATAGTAGGGGTAGAATAATCATTCTGCATATGCAGCTGGTATGTTGTATGGTGTCTGCATATTGATAAGGATACAAGGGTAGTATGGTAATTCTACTTATGCATGTATGGTGTCTGCATATTAACAAGGTCCCAGGGGTACTATGGTAATTCTGCTTATGCAGTTGGTATGCATGTATCGTGTCTGCATATTAACAAGGTCACAGGGGTCAGTTGGGTATGTGGATAGCATAAGGTTACAGGGGTAAATGTATGTTCAGCATTATATGTTCAGCATTACTTAGTTATATGGTTAGATGGTTAGTTGGGTCTGCATATATGGTTAGATTGGTCAATTGGGCCTGCATGTATGGTCTGCACATTAGACGCATTAGTTGTTTAGTTGTTTTGGTCTACACTCATGGTAAGTTGGGTCTGTACATATGGTAAACAGGTCTGCACCTGTTTAGTTATTTTAGTCTGCACATATGGTAGTTGTTTAGTTGTTTTGGTCTGCACATATGGTAAACAGGTCTGCACACATTTATAATTACACATCGTTGGTCTGCACATATGGTACAGTGAGATAGTTTCAAATAAAGACTATATTCATTCATGTGTTCAAAGAACGTACAATCAAATACAATATCTACTTCACTATGTAAAACAACATGCCATTGATAACAAACAAACTAAAGACAAATTGCTGCTTCAACATGGATTCTTTCGCACAAATTTTTCGTTTCAACATATTGTTCTCTTGAGATAGCAAGTTGTTCCGCAATTGCAAATTCTCATTCTTATATTCATTGCCGGTTATCGCATCACTTCTTGTAACTAAACTTGAGCTGCAAGTTGAATGAACTTCGAATAATTTGTCGAAATCTTTTTTCCACATAAAGAACTTGCAGTCGTCTCGCTACAAATCAACATCATGTCGTCAGTTCAAAAACAAGTTAAATTCGATACACATTGATACACAGGACTTACCAGCCATTGTGAGCAACCGTAAAATTCAGCACCACATTGAACACTTCTCCTCCCCGCTACGCGAAGAACAACTCTGATCTCGTGATGACAATACAACTTCCCATCCATGTCTACCTTGAATATTTTAGGGATTCGGTTCGTATTACATGAAGAGTTGGAAGAGGTAAACATGTCGATCAGCCAATATGTAACAATCCTCGGTAAAACCAACACCCTTATAATATTTCTAACACTATAGTATATTTTAGAATGTCCTAATATGTTTTTAATTACACCCCGTATGTGAAAACCGAGCCCGAAATACGTTATAATTTATAAAATAAATTAAAAACAAGAAATAGTAAGATGAGGCGGGCCGCGTAGACCCACCCTAAGCTTTCACGCGGGCGGTATCAATGCTGGAACCTGACTCCGCTGAATTCTTTAGTTCAAGCGGGCCGCGTAAGCTTAAGCTTACATTGACACGGGCCGCGAGAGATCATTAAACGCGGAGACATCCTGAGCCGACACGTGTCGACATCGTGGCGGACCTATACGCTGACCCAGCTAAGCTATATGTTGACCATATGTTGACGCGGGCCGCGTAAGAGGCCCTTATCTTTTACGCGGGCCGCGAGAGGACTAGAATCAGCAACTATAAATAGAACGCATCAGTTTTCGTTTTCCGTCGCTCACAATCTCAATTCTCAATCACCATTTCTGTAGTAGGCTTATAATACACGGGTATTATACCCCTAATTAGCGAGGTTCTGCTCCGTTGTAAGTATTATAACCCCAGTTTCGTAATAGTTACGCTGCCCGATTGATTTAGGGTTCCGTAACAACTGCCGTGGTTCTGCCCGACGTAGTTGTTGGAATGCCGTCTCGGGGAGAGTATCATTAATATTTTCAAAGGGTTATGATACTAACCAATGTACATTTGGATAAATTATAGATTATATCCAGGAAACCCTTACGCGAAGTCTAAGATAGCAATGTGAGTTTATCCTCTTTTTGATAATCTTTTTGGTAATGTTTTACCAAACCTTAAATGTTTTACTATGAAATTTTGTAGTGATTGAGTCTTTGTAGTTCTTCAATTACTGCCGGTATGTTGGGGTTTTGTATACAAAATTTGTACTACTTGCGAGTAGTAAGTCGGGATGACAATACGTTACCATTGGACAATGAGTTAGCCAATGGGTAATATGACCCACAAGTCAGTGGATTGACAGTACTAAATGGAGTAATTGTGTAGACATAAACAATGTGATCGCTCTCAATACTGTTCACTGTGACTTTTTATGTAAACTTGATTAAACTGGGATTCACTCACCAGTATTTCCGACTGACAAATGTTTTTAAAACACGTTTCAGGTAACCCAATGTGACAGCCAATTAGTAAAAAGCCAGCTGGAGAGCACTGAAGGCTTGGGAAAATGTGGCTATAAAAGTTACCAAATAAACGATGTTTTAAAATTCAATAAAATAGGGTTTATCCCTATAAATGTATTGTAATAAGAAACTTGGGTTTTACCCATGTGATTATTAATATTAAATGAGGTGGTTTTACTCTGATAAACATTTCCTAACTACGGTCCTGATGTAAATTCTGTTGCAAGATTAAATAACCTGATACCACCACAACTTAGCTCGCGTCCGCCCGTTCCCGGGACAGATAAGGGATCGGGGGTTGCGACAGAAGGTGGTATCAGAGCCTAGCCACTGGTCTGAGCCAAAGAAGTGTTCTGCTGACACTTAAATTCTATATTTTGTGTTAGGAAATAAATTACGAAGATACGTGCATAACTGTATTTATTTGTTATGTGTTATTTGACTATTTGTTAGTTTACAGTATGAGTGATCAAGGACCCTCAGACATGAGTCGTCAGTTGTCTGAATCACCTTGGAGTGAAGGTACCTCATCACAGCCTGCCCTTTCTGGGTATTCTGCTGATCAGGAAGAAGGAGTATTTGCTTTTAAAGCTCAGTTAGAAGAGCCATTCCCTCATAAGAAACGAGGATGGTTCAGTAAGAAAGCCTTTGCTTGTAGGAAGAGAATGCGAAAGTTGCAACAGTAAAGAGTTTTAGCTGCTGCTAAGCGAAACACAGATGCCCAAACACAGGATATGCTTAATAGAAGCCTAGCCAATTTCCATATCCTAGCCACAACTGCTGCTGACCCAAGTCTGGAACAACTAGTAGCCCCACAACCACAAAACCCAGATCAACCCATGGAGATAGAAAACCCGGAAAACCAAGTGGAGATGCATGACTTTAACCCAGAAGAAATCCCTAGGGTACTTGCACCAAACCCTCTAGACCCAAATTACGACCCCTGGTGGGACGATAATAGGGACTTTGTGCAACGTTACCCTATCCAGGAATACCCACCCATACAGAACATAGAAGCCTACCCAGGTATGGACCCTTTAGATCCCTATTACCATGATGAATATATTAGGGAGATCTTAGAAGATCCTTACCGATTTCAGGAACTATCACCCCCATATCAGGAACCCGCACCCCAGATTCCACACCCAGTCCGAGAACCTGCACCCCCAATGAGTGCAGAAAACGTTCAAGAACTTAGGACTTTTGGGGAGGAAATTTTAGAAAGCAGTGAGAGAATGCGTCAGGTGGGAGAGCGTCTCGTATGGAAATACGATGAGCGTAATATGGATTTTTGGATAAATCCATATCCATGAATGTGAGAATGGAGGAAACGGTAGTAGTAATATAATATAATATAATATAATAAAATAAAAATATGTGTGTACGGATGCATATTACTATTAGTGTGATTATATTTCTGTTGGTATTGTAATCTTTATTTCTGTACTAGTGTGTAATAGACACATAGTATATGAAAATAGAGTACAAGTCGCAATGATCGACGTTTTTGGTTAGATTACGTGTCATGTGATTAACTAGATTACCTATTATTTTGTAATATTAATATGGGGTAAATGTTTAATATTCAGATGGCTGACGAAGGAAATCAAGGAAATCTGAATAACGATAACCAGAGTAACATTAACGTGGTTAATGAGAATCCAAGCATCAATAACAATACCAATCAAGTGGATAATAGTGATATCCAACACATAGTAGCACAGGGAATTATAGATGCAATGCCATCTATTCTTCAAACTGTTAAAGATGCTGATAATAAAAGTAAGCATAGCAGAAAGCGACCAAGTGAACCAGAGAACAGCATGAACAATGGACCTGTACTTCAAATGCCTATTCCCAAAAGAAGAAGAACCGTGCTTTATGGTTGTTCTTATAAAGAATTCTGGTCTTGTAAACCAATGGAATTCTCGGGCAACGAAGGGGCCATTACAACCTTACGCTGGATAGAGAAGACTGAGGCAATCTTAAGGATAAGCAAGTGTGCTGAAGAAGATAAGATATTGTTTGCTTCTAATCTGTTTAAGAATGAAGCACTAGAATGGTGGAACATTGTCCTCCAATCAAGAGGAAGTGATAGAACCTACAATATGGAATGGGAAGAATTTAAGAACAAGGTAGAAAGGAAATTCTGCCCACCCAATGAAAAAGAACAAATAGCAAACAAATTTTTAAACCTTAGGATGACTGGTGTGGATAGTAAGGGATACACTAAAATATTCTTCGAATATGTTAGAATAGTGCCAAACCTTGCTTCACCAGAACCAGTGTTAATCTCCTGTTATATTTGGGGATTAATTGGAGAGATTAGACACATAGTCAAGGCAGCTAGACCTCAAACCATAGAAGAAGCTGTAGAACTAGCAAATACCTTGACTGATGAATTAGTCCGTACTAGAGAAGAAGATCAGAGGAGGAACTTAACCCAAAGGCTTACACAAGAATTCCGTTTTGGAAATTACAATCGTAGGAATATGGGTTCTACCTCTGCACCATACTGCAAGGTCTGTAAGAAAAAGCATTCGGGAAAATGCTCCACTCTCTGCAATTATTGTAAGATGCCAGGACACAAGGAAGAAAATTGCAGGAAGAAAACCAGTAATGGATTATGCTACAACTGTGGAGAAAAAAGTCATATCAGGCCAAACTGCCCAAAATTAGCTCCAGCCACAGATAACAAGAATACTAAAAATGATAGAGCATTTGTTCTGACTGCAGATGAAGCCAAGATGATCCCAGATGTCATAGCTGATACGTTTTTAGTTAATGATGTCTTTGCTAAAGTATTATTTGACTCTGGTGCAAACCAAAGTTTTATTAATACATCATTTTGCAAAATTCTAAATCAATCATTAACTAAACTACCACAAGAATGCTTAGTAGAGACAGCCAATGGAGAAACTATTAGGATTTCTGAAATCTTGCAGGAAGCAAGAATAGAAATTTTAAATCAGAAATTTATTGCAAACCTTTATCCCATGAATCCGGTAGGATTCGATGTTGTTTTAGGAATGGATTGGTTAATAGCCAATAAAGCCAGTATTTTATGTGATCAAAAGTTAATTCAAGTAAATTCACCAAAAGGTAAAATGATCACAATTAAATGAGATAAACCTTCTAGGTTCACTAAATTTATCTCTGTGATGAAAACTGCAAGTTGTATGAGAAAAGGTTCTATAGTGTATTTGATTTCCATAATCACTAACACTAAAGAAAAGAATTTAAAAGATATTTCAGTAGTATCTCAGTTTTCAGATGTATTTCCAGAAGAATTGCCAGGGCAACCTCCAGATAGAGAAGTCGAATTCAGAATCCATTTGATACCAGGAACAGTACCGATTTCCAAAGCACCTTACCGTTTGGCACCTGTAGAAATGCAAGAATTGAAGAAACAATTAGACGAATTGTTAGAGAAAGGATTCATACAGCCAAGTTCGTCGCCATGGGTAGCGCCGATACTGTTTGTTAAAAAGAAGGATGGATCAATGCGTATGTGCATTGACTACCGTGAATTAAACAAGGTCACGATTAAGAATCAGTATCCATTACCAAGAATCGATGATCTGTTTGATCAACTGCAAGGAGCTCGATTTTTCTCTAAAATCAATTTAAGGTCAGGATATCATCAATTAAAGGTACAGGAAGAGGACATTCCTAAGACCGCATTTAGAACAAGGTATGGCCATTATGAATTTACTGTCATGCCATTTGGTTTAACCAGTGCCCCAGCCGCATTTATGGACATGATGAACCGAATATGTAAGCCATATTTGGATAAATTCATAATTGTTTTCATAGATGATATTCTAATTTATTCTAAAAATAAAGAAGATCATGCAAAGCATTTGCACGCACTCTTAAGTTTATTAAGAAAGGAAAAGCTTTATGCTAAATTCTCTAAGTGCGAATTTTGGTTAGAATATGTACAATTCCTTGGACATTTAGTTAATCATAAAGGAATTCATGTAGATCCAACAAAGATTGAGGCAATTATTAAATGGAAAACCCCTGAATCACCAACCGAGGTTAGAAGTTTCTTAGGATTGGCCGGTTATTATAGAAGATTTATTCGAGATTTCTCTAGAATAGCCATTCCCTTAACTAAGCTAACCTGTAAATCTGTTAAGTTTGAATGGGGAGTAAAACAAGAAGAAGCCTTTAGAATCCTTAAACAAAGATTAACCCATACACCCATACTAGCATTACCAGAAGGAACTGAAGACTTTGTAGTCTATTGTGATGCTTCTAGATTAGGTTATGGATGTGTATTGATGCAACGACAAAAGGTTATAGCTTACGCATCTAGACAACTTAAGAATCATGAAGAGAATTATTCAACTCATGATCTAGAATTAGGAGCTATAATTTTTGCTCTTAAAATTTGGAGACATTACCTTTATGGTAGTAAGTTTACCATTTTCACTGATCATAAGAGTTTAAGGTATGTTTTCAAACAAAAGGAGTTGAATATGAGGCAAAGACGCTGGATGGAGATGCTTAGTGACTATGATTGTGATATCCAGTATCATGAAGGAAAAGCAAATATAGTGGCAGATGCTTTAAGCCGAAAATATCATGAGAAGCCAAAAAGGGTACGTTCTCTTAAATTAAATCTGCAAGTAGATTTAAATGATCAGATAAGAGAAGCACAAGAGTCAGTAATCAAGGATGATTCTGAAAAATTAAAAGGTATGTTAAAAGAATTAGAACAAGGAACAGATGGAATTTGGAGATTCCATAAAAAGAGAATGTGGATACCTAAATTAGGAAATCTACGTCATCGTATATTAGAAGAAGCCCATAAGTCTAAATATACGATGCATCCAGGAAGTGACAAAATGTACCAGGATCTAAGGAAAATTTTCTGGTGGATAGGAATGAAAAAGGACATAGCAGCCTATGTTTCTAAATGTTTAACTTGTTCACAAGTTAAAGCTGAACACCAGAAACCCTCAGGTTTGTTACAGCAATTAGAAATGCAAGTGTGGAAATGGGAATTAATAACAATGGATTTTGTTACTAAATTACCCAAAACTAAGAAAGGAAATGATACAATCTAGGTGATTATAGATAGGCTAACCAAGTCAGCTCATTTCCTACCAATGAAGGAAACATTTAGTATGGAACAATTAGCCAAATTATATGTAAATGAAATTGTTTCTTTACATGGTATTCCTTTATCAATTGTTTCTGATAGGGATAGTCGCTTTACCTCTCATTTTTTGTTGAGTTTCCAAAAGGCAATGGGAACCAAGTTAAAGCTAAGTACGGCTTATCATCCACAAACAGATGGACAAAGTGAAAGGACAATTCAGACAATGGAGGATATGCTTAGAGCTTGTGTAATTGATTTTGGAGGTAATTGGGACGATCACTTACCTTTAATAGAATTTTCTTATAATAATAGCTATCACACAAGTATCAATGCTGCACCATTCGAAGCACTTTATGGACGAAAGTGTCGAACCCCAGTCTGTTGGGCAGAAATAGGAGAAAAGCAACTATCTGGACCTGAGTTAGTACAAGAAATAACTGACAAAATCATTCAAGTCAAGGAACGACTGAAAACAGCACGAGATCGACAAAAGAGTTATGCTAATAACCGACGCAAACCGTTGGAATTTCAAGTAGGAGATAAAGTATTATTGAAAGTCTCTCCTTGGAAAGGAATAGTAAGATTCATCAAACGGGGAAAGCTAAGTCCCAGGTATGTTGGACCTTTTGAGATTATTAGAAGAATAGGACCTGTAGCCTATCAGCTACAACTGCCAGAGGAGATGGCAGGAATACATGATGTTTTTCATGTATCAAATCTCAAAAAGTGTTTAGCTGATGAATCACTAATAGTGCCTCTTAAGGATATAGAGGTAAATGAACAACTCAAGTTTGTAGAAAGGCCTCTACAAATTGAAGACAGGAAAATCAAGAATCTCAAGCATAAGAGACTAGTTCTAGTCAAAGTGAAGTGGGACTCCAAAAGAGGACCTGAGTACACATGGGAACTTGAATCTGAAATGAAAATGAAATATCCGCATTTGTTCCAGTAGATCTCGAGGACGAGTTCTAAACAAGGTGGGGAGAATGTAACAATCCTCGGTAAAACCAACACCCTTATAATATTTCTAACACTATAGTATATTTTAGAATGTCCCAATATGTTTTTAATTACACCCCGTATGTGAAAACTGAGCCCGAAATACGTTATAATTTATAAAATAAATTAAAAACAAGAAATAGTAAGATGAGGCGTGCCGCGTAGACCCACCCCAAGCTTTCACGCGGGCGGTATCAATGCTAGAACCTGACTCCGCTGAATTCTTTAGTTCAAGCAGGTCGCGTAAGCTTAAGCTTACATTGACGCGGGCCGCGAGAGATCATTAAACGCGGAGACATCCTAAGCCGACACGTGTCGACATCATGGCGGACCTATACGCTGACCCAGCTAAGCTATATGTTGACCATATGTTGACGCGGGCCGCGTAAGAGGCCCTTATCTTTTACGCGGGCCGCGAGAGGACTAGAATCAACAACTATAAATAGAACGCATTAGTTTTCGTTTTCCGTCGCTCACAATCTCAATTCTCAATCACCATTTCTGTAGTAGGCTTATAATACACGGGTATTATACCCCTAATTAGCGAGGTTCTGCTCCGTTGTAAGTATTATAACCCCAGTTTCATAATAGTTACGCTGCCCGATTGATTTAGGGTTCCGTAACAACTGTCGTGGTTCTGCCCGACGTAGTTGTTGGAATGCCGTCTCGGGGAGAGTATCATTAATATTTTCAAAGGGTTATGATACTAACCAATGTACATTTGGATAAATTATAGATTATATCCAGGAAACCCTTACGCGAAGTCTAAGATAGCAATGTGAGTTTATCCTCTTTTTGATAATCTTTTTGGTAATGTTTTACCAAACCTTATATGTTTTACTATGAAATTTAGCAGTGATTGAGTCTTTGTAGTTCTTCAATTACTGCCGGTATGTTGGGGTTTTGTATACAAAATTTGTACTACTTGCGAGTAGTAAGTCGGGATGACAATACGTTACCATTGGACAATGAGTTAGCCAATGGGTAATATGACCCACAAGTCAGTGGATTGACAGTACTAAATGGAGTAATTGTGTAGACATAAACAATGTGATCGCTCTCAATACTGTTCACTGTGACTTTTTATTTAAACTTGATTAAACTGGGATTCACTCACCAGTATTTCCGACTGACAAATGTTTTTAAAACACGTTTCAGGTAACCCAATGTGACAGCCAATTAGTAAAAAGCCAGCTGGAGAGCATTGAAGGCTTGGGAAAATGTGGCTATAAAAGTTACAAATAAACGATGTTTTAAAATTCAATAAAATAGGGTTTATCCCTATAAATGTATTGTAAGAAGAAACTTGAGTTTTACCCATGTGATTATTAATATTAAATGAGGTGGTTTTACCCTGATAAACATTTCCTAACTACGGTCCTGATGTAAATTCCGCTGCAAGATTAAATAACCTGATACCACCACAACTGAGCTCGCGTCCGCCCGTTCCCGGGACAGATAAGGGATCGGGGGTTGCGATACAATACGTTGAAAGAATGTATCTTGATAGTGAATTAGTGTTTTGATTTGGCCGATTCATGCACTGTATGAGCAAATTAAGGTTTCCATTGAAACCCAATTGTTTGTGCAGGGTTAATCGAAGAAGAACATGGGTTTTATACCCATGAATGTGCCACATCGTCAAAAATAGTCCACGTAGGATGCCAGCTAGGATGGAAGACTAACTCAGTTAGTCATTTTTTAACTGAGTGGTGAAATAACAAACAAAATTAAAAGTTTGGGGTGTCACAGATCAAAGTGGTAATGGGGGGGGGGGGGGGGCAGCGGCCAATTCTTCATAGTTTGAGGTGTTAAAATCAATAGCCCTTTAAAATAAATAGGAATATTCGATTTTAATAATCTCAACTATTCGCCGTTGGTCGAAAACAGTCTCAACTTTAAAAATAACCACTATCAGTCCTAACTTTTCACATATTGGCCTCCAATGGACTCTAACTAACAGAACCCTAACGACATTAGTCTCCGATCGCCGGAAAAACGTTTTTTGGCCGGAAATCTCAACATTTTTGTCCCGCACCTCTTTGTAACCTTATTATGGACCTTTGGGAACCTTTTTCTAGTAAAAGGCTCGATTATTAAAGTCGCCGGAAAACTCTTTTTTTTCGCCGGAAAACTCAACTTTTTGGCCGGAAAACTCAACATTTTCGTCCGAAAACTCTTTGTAACCTTGTAGATCTGACCTTTAGAAACCTTTTTCTGGACAAAAACGGTTTTCCGGCGATTGGAGAATAACGTCGTTAGGGTTCTGTTAAGTCAGGGTCCATCGGTGGCCAATATGTCAGTAGTTGGGACTGCTGGTAGCTATTTATGAAGTTGGGACTGTTGGCGGCCAACAACGAATAGTTGTGATTATTAAAATCCAATATTCCAAATAATAAAATCTAGAGAAAATAATATTTTTTTATTTAAATTATATAGATGAAGATAAAGACTCAAATGAAAATATTGTAGCATTTCAAAATCCTGACGTCTTATCTTTAAATATTTAGTTCTATGAAATTTATGGTAACTCTCCTGCAATTTGTTTTGGTATAATCTTAATTCACTTGTTGTAAGGATCGCAATATAATGTTAAAAAATATTAAACTATCTGCTAAAACTAAAAATATTAATTCTTAGTGTCTAAAATTCAATCACATGGACTTCAAGGACTCGTATAACTTGTACTAAATCTTTCTATTTTCTAAGTCGATCCAATCCGTTTGTTCTTAAAGCTATTTACTTGATCTCAAACATTTCCAGAACACCTCTAACAGATGGAAAAGTAGTCAACTTTGAAAGAACTTATTGTCAACCTCTTCAAATATGAATATAGCCGATTTAGAAGAATTCTAATTCAAACATGGGTTTGATTCACACTCTATATTTTGAGAAATATTTACCATTCGACAAGAGGAAAAATTGAAGTATTTGTCTAAAGAAATAAGTTGAGAAAGGGCAGACGTATAGAGCTTTTCAACGAGATAGTGCTTATTTAACCCTCTCAAAATGGAATCTATTCTAAACATATATGTCATGGATCCTTACTTCGACAGGGTACAAATATCTAAAGTTTTTAGTTTTAGATACTTTTCAGATCAATTGCCGATACTAAGTAGCAGTTGACGTGCTTAAATAGTAACAAATAAATTGAAACAAAACGCATACGAGCTTTAAGGTAAAAAAAACAACTAACTACTAACTACACACGTAACAGACAAGCGTACCCATCAGAAATTTAGTATAGTTTAAGTAAGTTACTAAGTATAAATCCTAAGACACAAAATCTACTAGTATTAAACTTGTCACTTAATATATAATCATCGAATAATTATAACTTAAGCTATAAATTACTAAAACTTTGATTAACTTAGAAACATTACCAAGGGTTAAGAAAATATAACCATCCTAGACTTAGATCAACGAAGATTGACTAGATTGATAACAGATGGAACTTATTTAACTATTCCAAGACTTAACTGGATAATAGCGTATGAAGTGCTAAAATGAACTAATACTGATTAAGGTTAATCTAATCAAACTAGGATTAAGGCTATAAACACAACTCCAGACCCAATCCAATAAAGCTAGTAATAATATGGGTTCTTATGACTTAGGGTTTCTAGACCAGTGCCAAGGTTGAACAACAAACATTGTGGTTTACGTACTACCAAGGTAAGTCGAATATAGAAAACTATAACTAGTTTCTAGACCTTTTTAATTCAGATCCTTTCGATAGGCAGAATATATTTTTAATGGTATGTATTTTAATGGGGTGTGGGTTTTGGAGCCTGGTGCTCTAAAGGAAGCTGTGAAAAATCACTTAAAAAATTATTTGCTTACCCTATTCGAAGGTGCCCCAAGTTCCTTGATTCAGGCCTAAACCCATTATCCGGCACCCAATCGATATCCCTTGTTTCAAGATTCTCGAAGGAGGTAGCGCGGGAGGCCATTTGGACCTGTGACATGGGCTAAGCCCCCGACCCTTATGGGTTCACTATAATTTTTTGAAGCAATTATGGGACAAATTGAAACTTCTTGTAATGTCGGGAGGATTTTTTATGAAAGGGGTAATATTGACGTGTGGTGCAATTCTGCCTTCATCACCCTTTTACCTAAGGTTGGGAACTCAAACGACAAGGTCCTCGCCAAAGTTTTGTCTAATAGGCTAAAACCCTTTCTTGGGTCGATAATTTCAGCTTCTCAATCGGCATTTGTCGAAGGCAGAAATATTTTTGACGGCTCGCTGGTGGTAAGCGAGAGAGTGTCGTGGGCAAAAAAAAATCCAAAAGGAAGCTGTTGATTTTTAAAGTGTGTTTCGCCAAGGCATATGACACGTTAAATTCGAAGTATCTCCTAAGAGTTCTTAAGTGCATGGGCTTTCATGAGAAATGGATCAACTGGCTTGCGTGTTTCCTTAATCTGTCAAGGGTCCAGTCTTAGTTAACGGGTCGCCAACCGGAGAATTCTCTTGCAAGCGTGGGCTCAGCCAATGTGACCCCTTATCCCCATCTTTTGTTTATTATAGCAATGGAAGTTTGGGATGTGTTGATGAGCAGGGCCAAAGAGGGATGGGTTATTTTCGGGGGTAAAGTTACCTAATCACATGTCGTTTATCACTCACTTAAGCTACACCGACGATGCCATCTTCTTGTGCGACTGGTCTATGGGTAATGGTACAAATCTCAGCAGGTTTTTAAGATGTTTCAGCCTACTTACTGGCCTAAATGTCAATTTGCAAATGAGTAAAGATTTCGGGATTAGCGTTGATGTTGACAACCTAAGCGAGGCGGGTGAGAGTCTAAACTATGGGGTAGGATTGTTCCCTTTTGGGGCCAATATGAAGCGGGTTAAGCACTGGGTGTTGATCATTAATAGGTGTCAAAACAAGCTTAATTCTTGGAAGGCTAAAACTCTCTCCTTTATAGGCGCGTGACTAGCAAAATCAGTCTTGGGTAGCCTATCCTCCTACTACATGGGGGTCTTCAAGGAACCTAAGGTCGTCCTCAAAACCATTGAAGAAATCCGAAGATCGTTTGTATGAGGACAATTGGGAAATAAAAATAAAACCAGTTGGATTAGATGGGGAAAATGATTAGACAAAAACACCTTGGGGGTAGGTATTGGAAAGTTGGAAAGCTTCATTGTCGCTATGATGGCTAAATGGTGGTGGAGGATTCGCGACTACCCGTCACAGCTGTGGGCTCGGGTGATCAAGGGCATGCATGGGCCGGACTCGGGTGCGAAATGTATTCCGGTCAAAAGTCCGTGATTGGTTTGGTGGAAAGATATTGTAGAGATTGATGGAACAATCTGAAGATGGGGATTAATGTGAAAGAAAAGCTGAAAGTGGAGGTGGGTAACGACAAGCTCGGGCTCGGAATAAGATTGGGATGAAATAGGGCAGCTTATGGAGTTGTTGCACCCGATACGCTTAACAGAATATAAGGATAAATGGACCTAGGAAAACTTTGAGGGGCAACCTTTTCAACGAAGTGTGTTCGACACGAGATTGCTGTTAAAGGTTTGGTCCCTAGTTGGGGGGGGGGGTCTTCAGGTGGAACACATGGGGTCCTCTCAAAATAAATTATCTAGCTTGACGAGCAGAGCTGCATAGAGTCGTTGTCAAGGACACCCTCATTAAAAGAGGAATGGTTCTTCTAGATTCGACTTGTGCTCACTGTGGTATTAATGAGGAGACGTGAGATCACCTTCTTATCAGTTGTTTATGGGCTAGGTGTTATGTGACGCCAATACAACTAGCGACATCATAAACTTCATTTGTCCCAAATCGGCTCTAGGAGATGGAATTGTCGGTTAGATTCATAAGTAATTTTACCCTTGTATTCATGTGATTGATCTTTTGGCATTAATTTAACAAATATGGGAGGGAGTCATATTTCCCATCCCTCTCATACCTGACACTCTCAAATGTATCAGCACCACAAGTATTTTCATTTCATCCATAATCATCTATGTATTAACCAAGGAAATTTATGCCCATCTTCGCATCTCAAAGGGGCTGTTTGGTAGCCTCTTAATGATCATTCAGATGCTACCTCTTAATGGTTTAAAACCACTGAATGAATAAGAGGTAACCTCAAGTCTGAATAGTTAAGAGGTAACCTCTGAATGGTAAATCATCACATGTCACATTCTTTTACCTTCTCATTGGTAAAATTCTTAATGGTTCCATTAAGAGTAGGGCTGTAAACGAACCGAACGTTCAGCGAACAGTTCGTGAACCGTTCGGCGGGAAGTTCGTTTATGTTCGTTCGTTTAATAAACGAACGGACACGAACAAGGAATTTCGTTCGATTACTTAAATGAACGAACATGAACAAATTCTCGTTCGTTCAATTGTGTTCGTGAACGTTCGGTAAGCTGCTCGTGAACGTGTTTGCGAATATTCGTTCATTTGTGTTCGTTTATGTTCACATGTTTGTGTTTTAATGAAAGATTTTTGTACGTTCATATATTTTATCTATTAAACTTATATTTATTTTATTACCCTAAGACTTAAACTTGGAAAACCCTGTTCACCTTGTTTATGCACCATTTCCCTTTTATTTCTTATTATTTACATCGTCGAATACGATCGACCTCCATTCCGCAATAAGAAATTCAAGTTCTAGTGCTACTCTATGGGTCATCCACCTTTATCCTTCGTCGCATTCGTCAAATTTTTTTGTGTCCGTGAATCGTTCGTGAACACGCTCATTTCCTTAATGAACGAACACGAACATAAAATCTCGTTCGTTAACTGTTCATGAACCGTTCGTGAACACATTTATTTCCTTAACGAACGAACACGAACAAGGCCTTGTTCGTGTTCATTCGGTTCGTTTACAGCCCTAATTAAGAGGTAGCCTCTTAATGACCATTCGGAGGCTACCATGGTAAAATTCTTAATGGTTCCATTAAGAGGTAACCTTTTAATAACCATTCAGAGTCTACCAAACAGCCCCTAACTATCCCTTAATTTTCTAATATGGAACATTTTAATTAACTATTATAATAAATAAAAAAGACATTTCACTAGAAAACACTAGATTGCCAACAACTTTATTGTAAACGTCCATTATATGTTTTTATTTGTTGTATTGAAACTAGTAGATGCCCCGCCCGTGTTGCGGGGCGATGGCCGAATAATTCTAAACCAATTAAAAAAAGACTACTATAATTTTGCTAGGAAAAAAAAACGATGATTAGATCGTAATTTTGGGCTGAGGGAAAAAACTATAATTTTTCAGGACTAATGAGCTAGTGTTAGGCAACTCCTTGACACGAAAAAAAATTAAATCGAGTAAACCAATTAAAAAAAAACGTTTATAGTTTTGGTAAAAAAATTAAAACGATGGGAAAAACGTAATTTTTAACTGAGGGCTAAATCATAATTTTAATTCGGGGACAAACCGTAAACTAAATGGACCAACGGGGGAGTGCCAGGAAGTTGCCGGCACGACTGTAATTTTACACTGGGGGCAAACTTGTAATGTCACCAGGAAAAGAAACAAAAACGATGGGGAAAATGTAAATTTAATTTGAGGGCAAAATTGTTACTTGGCTGTAAGAAAAAAAGCTAATGGCAAAAGTATAAATTTATACGGGGCAAAATTTATTTTTAAGTGAGGGCAAAAACATATTTTTTAACTGATGGCAAAATCGTAATTTTAAAGGGGGATAAAATCGTAAATTTTTTGGGCCAATAGGGGAGTGCCTATTGAAGTCGCCGCCCATTAAGCCCAATGAAGTGCCGGCACTATTGCCTGTCGGTGCCGACTCTTGTAAATGTAGTACTTGAAAATTTTTAAAAACAATATAATATTTTATTGTCTTAACATAAATGATTTTAAATAAATGAAATAGACACGATGATTTAGAAAACACGTTTTACACAAAAAAAATAATAATTAAAAAAACATTTTGGACAGTTGCAAGAAAAAAATTAGAAACTGATAAATATAACTTAAAAATTAATTTAAACATATTGAAAACTAACTAGACACTGTATTTTAAAATAAACAAATTAAATGATTTAATTAGTGACTAAAGGAAAGAATATTTATACAATTAATTAATTTAATTATATTTTACAGTTCGGCTAGCATTTCTGATTTCACCCATCTTTCACAGCGTCACAAGGGAGTGACGAGGTGTTCTCTAGTGATGCCGCGATACCACCTCGGCCATCTCTCTCGCCCCGTTCCCACTCACACCACCATGTGAAAACAAAATTCATACCTTTCTAAAAATACATCAAAAATTCAAAAAACCAACACATAAATTGTGAAAACAAAATCATACCCTTTTTAAAATACATCAAAAATTCAAAACACCAAAACATACATCATATAAACATTCTATATAATAACATTTCCAACAACGAAAAATTCTAATCTTTAATTGGTTCATTTTACTTTAGTTTATTTTATTTGCTAGGGTTATAATAGTATGTTTTTCCCAGTAACTACTTAATTTAAGTTTCTAACCCTTAACTTTAATAGAGTTATCATACGACCCTTATATTTTAATAGATTTATATACGGAAGTTTAATAATAAATCTATTTCTATAAATGATCTACGTTTCGATCCCCAAACTTTAATAGAGTTATCACACGACCCAAGTTTGTTAAAGTTTGTTCTTTTATCTTTTTTGTAATTTTAATTCTTTTTTATTTTAATTATGATTTATTAACTTATTATAATTAAAGCTAATTTTTTAAATCTTTCTTTGAATGGCAATGCTTACTCACTCCTAACTTACACCAAATTAATTATAATTTACACCTTGTTTGGGATTGAACCCAAGACCTCCAACTAAGAGACAAGAGTCTCTACCAAGTGAGTTAACCCCACATTGTCACTTTTTAAATCTTGACATGCTTACTTAATCGTTTAGCTGGCTTATTTTTACCGTCGTTTAGATTAAAGTCTACACGGTTTATATCAACCTTTCAATATACTAATTTGTTAACAAATTTAATTTTTTTTTATTTACCTTATTATCGTTAAAGCTAATCTAAAACTCTAGGCATGTTTACTTAGCCATGTGAATCGCTTATTTTGCCATCATTTAGATTAAAACCTCCATGATATATAATATAGGGTAAAGTTCTTGTACAAATAATCTTAACATACTAAACATACAAATTGAAGGAAAACTCAAAAAGACAATGTGACATTTTTGTAATTATCAATAACTATCAAAGTTACTCTACAAATATACCTAAAAAAACCTAACCACTCCCCCCCCCCAAAAAAAAAGACCTAAACCCCCCACACCCCCCAAAAACCTAAAAAAAACCTACCCCCCCCCCCCCCACCACCCAAAAACCTAAAAAAACCTAACCCCCCCCCCCCCATCCCCCCAAAAACCTAAAAAAAAACCTAACCCCCCCCCCCCCCCCCACCCCCAAAAACCTAAAAAAACCTAACCCCTCCCCCCCACACCCAAGCTAAAATGCTAAAAACTAAACCCCCAAAAAACCTAAAAAAATCTAAAAAAATAAAAAAAAACACACAAATTATTTTATTTTATTTTTTTAACATTTTTTATTAAAAAATCGTTACTTTTAGTAGCAGCAAAATTTTTTTTTTTTTTTTTTTGCTAACGAAATGTAGCGATTTTTTAATAAAAAATGTTAAAAAAAAAATTTGTGTTTTTTTAGGTATTTTTGGTTGTAACTTTGATAGTTGGTGGTAATTACAAAAATGCCACCTTGTCTTTTTGGGTTTTCCTTCAATTTGTATGTTTAGTATGTTAAGATTATTTGTATTTGATCTTTTGCCATATAATATATCATCAATATATCATATAACAAACGCATCTTCACCAGCATCCTCCTACGACCTGCCGCAAATTGCGTGCTCTAGTAATAGTTTTGTACAAATGTATCAAGTGGTTTTCTTGCGAAAAGAAATAGTCTCCAATTTGATTAAAATTCTTCCAACGACCACCACGTGAAATATATGTATCAACCTTTTTCGTTAAAAAAAAATATTCAAAATCATATGTTGTAACACGCGTCATACCGTGATAGGACATATCAATCACCAGATGGCAACACGTTGCAAATCGGACGGCCAGAAACGACTTGGCAGGAAGCAATCACATGAAACGTGTTGCTTGCTAGTGAGTCAACTAACAGAAACGTGTGGGGACCACCAAAATCTTTTTTTTTGAACGGCCAACAAAGATTTTTATTAAAAAACACGGCACCAACTGAATGTTAGCACCGGAAAACATTACACACACCACTGTCTTACAATCTTATACTCGAAAAATCGAAATTACACCAAAGATCCCACGTCAAATCATGCATCTTCGCCCGATTCCTAAGCCAAAGGAAGCCAAGGATTCTAATTTCCTCAAATAATCCATTAAGTTGAACCCGCTTCTGATTGAAAACCACATTATTACGGCTTCTCCAGATGCACCATATAGTCGTCTGCACTAACGTGTACATCACTTTCTTCCATTTGTATGAGCCACGCATGAGCCGAAACATGTTTACCAAATCTCTAACATCAAAAGCATACACTGGAGGAATTCTACACCACTGCGCCACCTTTTCCCATACAGTTTGTGCAACGCCACATGATATAAATAAATGTTCTGTCGTTTCGTCATAATTGCCGCAAAATCTAGTAGAAAAGTTAAAGACACTATGAATGGACCAACAACGTTGTAACACGTATAAATTGTATGACTCCTTGCATGGAATGTCGTCAATGCACCTGATATTTTTTTTTTTTTTGGTAAAACCTTAAATTCAAAATCAACAAATCCTTGTCTCTCGCCGACTCTTCTAAAATTTGACATGTACATGAATGAAAATCTGGATAGACAATGTCAACTAATAAGGTTAAAACGTCGATTAATGCGATGTTAACATGAATATACCTTTATATTACCTATCTCTACAACCGTTTAAACCTTTTTGAAGGCCCTAAGCAAACTATAAAGATGGAGCATTTAGGAATTTAGAGAAAACAGTGATTACGTGATTAGAGAAAACAGTTATTAAGTGAACTACAGTATATAGAGATTACTATAAAAAATAGTTGTTAACCAACCTGGATTATCCTTGTGACACCATTAATTTCCCCTATTTCACGTCTAATTTTTCCCCAATTGACGACATCATTGAGCAAAATGGGCATGTGCGGCGTTATAGTTAGTGAAAATAATGATGACGGTCTAAATTAAATACGAATTGGATATTGCTTGAGTTGGAATTAGGCTCTTTTATTTAAAAACTGGTTATTTATTTGGGCCTAATACATAATACGCATATGCTATATAAAGATTTTTAAAATATTTGGAGGCCTTAGGCTGTTACCTAGATTTAGAAGCCCCTAGGTACGACCCTGCCCGTTTTAATTATGTTAAAAATATCAATATATAGGTTAAAAGTTACCCTAGTATATCTACGTAACCCTCACACAAATAAATATAACCAAATGCAAAAATACAAAAAGAAAACAAAATGGGTAGAGGCGGACCCAAGGCAAGACTTGGTTGGGCGAGCGCCCTTCTTAATTTTTTTTATTTTATATGCAAAAATCTTGATCATACCTCTTGAAAGTTTGGTTAAACCTTTTATTTGCACCCTCAGAAAAATAATTTATGGGCCCGACACTGAAAATTGGTATGAAAGGTTCAGGTTCATTGTGTTTATTCTGCTATCCATTGTGTTTTAGTATATCTTTCATTGTGTATTAGTCTGTTGTTCATTGTGTATTTCATTTGCTCTCAATAATTATGTCTTTTATCTGTCGTCATCAATTATGTTTTTAGACTACTTTCCATTGTGTTTTTAGTTTGATACTCATTGTGTTTTACGTTATGTCCATTGTGTCTTTTATCCGTTGTCATCGATTGTGTTTCTGGTCTCCTTTCCATTGTGTTTTATGTTATGTCCATTGTGTAACAAATCCTTGTCAGTCGCCGACTCTTCTAAAATTTGACAAATACATAAATGAAAATCTGGATAGACAATGTCAACTAATAAGGTTAAAACGTCGATTAATGCGATGTTAACATGAATAAATATACCTTTATATTACCTATCTCCACAACCGTTTAAACCTTTTGAAGGCCCTAAGCAAACCATAAAGATGTACCCCTTTGAATGAGCATTTAGGAATTTAGAGAAAACAATGATTAAGTGAACCACAATATATAGAGATTACTATAAAAAATAGTCGTTAACCAACCTGGATTGACACCATTAATTTCCCCTATTTCACGTCTAATTTTTCCCAAATTGACGACATCATTGAGCAAAATGGACATGTGCGACGTTACAGTTAGTAAAAATAATGATAACGGCCTAAATTAAATACGAATTGGATATTGCTTGAGTTGGAATTAGGCTCTTTTATTTAAAAACTGATTATTTATTTGGGCCTAATACATAATACACATATGCTATATAAAGATTTTTAAAATATTTGGAGGCCCTAGACCGTTGCCTAAATTTAGAAGCCCTAAAGTACGGCCCTGCCCGTTTTAATTATGTTAAAAATATCAATATATAGGTTAAATGTTACCCTAATATGTCTACGTAACCCTCTCACAAATAAATACAACCAAATGCAAAAAGAAAACAAAATGGGCAGGGCGGACCCAAGGCAAGCCTTGGTTGGGCGAGCGTTTTTTATTTTTTTATTTTATATGCAAAAATCCCGATCGCACCCCTTGAAAGTTTGGCTAAACCTTTTTTGCACCCTCAGAAAATAATTCATGCACCCTCAGAAAATAATTCATGGGTCCACCACTGAAAATTGGTGTGACAGGTTCAGGTTCATTGTGTTTATTCTGCTATCCGTTGTCCATTGTTTATTAGTCTGTTGTCTATTGTGTATTTTATTTGCTCTCACTAATTGTGTCTTTTATCTGTCGTAATCAATTGTGTTTTTAGTCTACTTTCAATTGTGTTTTTAGTTTGATACTCATTGTGTTTTACGTTATGTCCATTGTGTCTTTTATCCGTTGTCATCGATTGTGTTTTTGGTCTACTTTCCATTGTGTTTTATGTTATGTCTATTGTGTAATACGCAAATAGGTTTTCTCATTGTGTTTTACGTTATGTCTATTGTGTAATACGCAACTGGGTTTTCGAATTTTTTTCTAAATATAATAGATATGGTACTCATATTAAAGATAAAAATACGCTCGATTTTATGGTATAATTTTCTTTAAAACAAACTACGTATAAAAAAGTTACGGACGTTTAAAAATATGGGGAAATAGCATGTGACTTACATGTGTATAATCATTTTATTCTCTTTGATAAAACTACCATTCTCACTTGATTTCTTTTGGGACACTTGTCACTCTATAGTGGTTTCTTACAGTTATTATTTTTATACTCTTTTACAGAATAACTCAACGCTGTAGAATGATCCTTTAACTTTTACTATTTGTAGCACCACACTTTTTACTGTATAAATAAAAAATATATAATTAATATCATTTTTCATACGCTTAATTTGTATGGTTTTGTTAGGATTTAATTTTATATGTTATTTTAACTAATTAAATCAATGGCAATATGATATTATTCAATTTAGAAATTGTTACAAACTCACTTTTTGCAATATACAATTTTCAAAACACAATAATCTGACCAATGCATGAGTATTAAATTGGGTTGTGGGTAACTTAAGTATATTGTGGGCCGTGTTTGTGGACTGCTAAAGTTAAATTGGTTTAAAGGCACACTGGGCTTATAGACTCAACAACATAAGTGTCATGAAGCCCAATATGAGATTTAAAGGATGTGAGTATCAGTTGATGTAATTGGGTTTCTCCCGTATGTGCTTATTAGGGCATAGCAATAAAAAGAGTAAATTGCTAAAATCGTCTATAAGGTTTGGGCACGTTTGACAGTTTCATCCAAAACACCTTTTTTGTGCCATATTGCCTTGTGAAGAAATGTGTACCCGAGCGGGTCGGTGCTTCTACGTTGATGGATACGGATATGGCCACACCTCGTGTTCTCTGCCTCATCTTGGACCTGTAAACAAGAAAAAGAGAAACGTGGGGGAGTGTAGAGACGGCCGGTAGGGGAAGAATCCCCTATTTCCAGCTACAAAAGTGTTTGCCCCATATGGCATGCCCTAATAAGGAGGTGGAGACCTCCTTATATAGGAGATATGAGAAACCCTAACCTCAATGGGTCAGGCCCAGTTAGGGGTTGTCTCTACAAGCCCACAGCCTAGTGTAGTATGTAAACTACAATGCGCTGGGCTTCGCAGGTTAGTACGTAATAATAATAATAATAATAATAATAATAATAATAATAATAATAATAATAATAATAATAATAATAATAATAATAATATTTAACATAAAAGTGATAAATAGCAGGAAAGTCCGACCGCTCGGGTCGGGTCCAGTACCATAATCGTCCCTGAGGTTTGGGATTGTTTGCCATTTTCATCCATAAATTTGCCAAAAAATTAACCTAAATTAGACATTTGGATATGGCAAAAAAATCCTAAAAGTGAAGAACAATATGGTACAAATAAGTTGTTTTGAATGAAACTAGCAAACATGCCCAAATCTCAAGGACGATTTTGGCAATTTACTCCAATAAAAAGGATGAACGATAAAGAAAACGTGTAATTGGTGGTTAAACCAAGCAAAACCCAAGTCCAGTTCTATAGACTCGGCCTCAGGCCCGAGAAGGCCAGGTTCCGGCCCTAGAAAACTATCGAATCATATACTTGTATAAGAGTTATGTTTGCTTGTAAAAACAATTTAAGACTTGTTATTGGGTTCTATATATATGATGGATGGTGATTTGTATTTACACTGATGGATGTGCATGGGCCATTGGGCCAAGGTCCATAATACAATTACTTTGGTTATATAAAATAAGTTATGTTTGTAAATTACTAATGAAACCAAAAAACTTATAGAAAGTAAGGTCAAGCAAACAAAAGACTATCCAGATTCAGTTTTGCATCGGTGCATTAAAAAGGTCAAATAAACTTGATACAATATTGTAATGCATTTTAATTGCCATTTTCATATTTATAACGGTGTAATAAACCTTAAAACAATTGTGCTTCAGATCTCATACATGTGTATGATTCAAAATAAATCAGTTCTCATAATGGATTTTTGACGCTCAATTTTACAATGATCATCAAATCTCAAACCTTTGTTTCATGTATGATTTTTCATATTTGTATCAATTAAAATGTTAAGTTGTGCATCAAAACATTTATCAAAATTAATCTCTTTAAACTTTTCTAAAATTAAAAAAAAAAAAAAAAAAAAAACACCGATCATTTATTAAAAAAATACGTTTGTAGTTTAAGTTAGACCACCAAATATTTGGTGTGCAATTTTTTTTTTTTTTTTTATTTTTATTTTTTTTGGCGAAAGCTGAAGAAGTTATAATATAATTTTGTCAACCGGTGGTTAAAGATGACTGTTAAATAATAACCTCCACTTTGAGTGAGAAACACATCATTAGGCTGGGTGGTGTGGTACAAAGCCCTTAGGGGGTTTATAATGCTACATCACTGTCACGTAAAATCCATGTTACATAGAGGGCTTTAAAGTCTACCTCCTTAATTTGCATGCAATGATTTAAAGTTTTTATCATGCAATGGTTTACGTCTCGCTTGCGGTATACGCATATAATGTCTATATGTGTGGGCCCTTGAGGGCAAGACTTGATGCAAAGCTACTATCAAGTCAGAGGTCTCACTGGAAGCAACCTCTCTATTCCTACGTGGTAGAGATAAGGTTGTCTATATCTTACCCTCCCCAGACTCTACCTTAGCATTGCTATTTCTGGGATTTAGTGAGTATGGTGATGATGATAATGATCAAGATTACCTAATTATTTGTTTTTTTAATTATACACATTTTTTATTTAAAACAAAATTTAAAAAATATATAACAAACATAATTTCAATAAAATTAAAAAAAAATTACAACCTACTTAAAAAGAAAAACTACATAGTTACTTAAAAAAAACTACATGCTTAATTAAAAAAAACCAACAAACTTAAAAATAAAAATAAAACCAACTAAAAAAACTACATAGATTTTGCTCAAACTTTTGCCTTACGAGCTTCTAAAATGGCTGAGTCCTCCTCCGGTATGTGGTGAAAGTCTTTCTCAAGGAACTTCATATCTTTCTTGATTTGTTTCTCCAATTTAATTTCATGTTTCTTTTCCTTGATCGAGAGAAGTCAAGTGAGTCTATAGTCGAACTCGTCCAACCCTAATGGGCCATCCGATGGCATTGTCGAGGAGGTGCCTCGTGCTCGTGCTACTGCCTTGCGTCTATCACTACCCATTGGTCGTGGTAGTTCTTGGGGTTCCTCAAAATTGAATTCATCAAACTCGCTGTTTAAGTTAACAGTAGAAAGAGCATCGGACGACGATGGTTCGTTAGGCGTTGTTGATTTGGACCAGTTTGACCTACTAGCCGTTGGGTCAAACGGTGGTACAAGATGCCATTTTGGATATTTGAGAAGAAGCTCCCAAAAAGGTATCATCGTAAACGTCGAGCCATGATACAATCTATATTCGGTGTGGGCGGTGGTCATGATGTCCACGTCGTTTGAACCACTTCTTTTTGTGTGATTATTGGCATGGTTATTGTACATGCTGTTGAAGTTGGTGATCTTCTCGCGCATTGCGGTCCACTTGGGGCGAAAAACTTCTCATGTATACGCCTCCAAAAGACGATTATATCTTGGTCGGTTGCTATAATTTGGAAAAAAAATTGAAATTAGTAGCAACAAAATAAAAAAAAATATAGTTTACAATATATATATAAATTTAATGGAGAAAAAATTACAAGTAATCGGATCCTCCGACACATCGAGCCATGCTCGTGCCAATGTTAGTTCTTTGTGAGGCGTCCACCTCTCGATCATTTTGGGTGTAGGTTCGACATTCCCACCCTTCTTACGGTTCCTTCTTACGCGTCCACCTCTTAAGGAAGTGGGTTGGGTTTCGGGTATGTTTTAGGTTTGTTGAAAAATTGTTGGTGGTTGATTTGGTGCGGAATAGTATCCAAAAAATCCGGGAAGTGGTGGTGGTGGTGGTGATTGATGAGGGGATGTTAGTGTGGAAGGGGGTATCGGATAATACCCGATCTCACCCGTTCGCGGGTCTCTTCCGTACCGATTTTCTTGCTCGTTGTTTCCAAAATTAGCCCAAACTAGAGTGTTGGGGTCCCACGCGTTTTGGTTGTTGTTGGGAAACATTGTGTGAAATTGGTGGTTTGAGATTGTATAAAAATTGAAGATAAAAGATTGTATACAATGGTGTGGTTTTGGTAAAAATTGTGGGATATATATAGGGATGAGCACGGTACCCGTTCGGTACCGAACCGGTACCGGTACCGAAAAACAAGGAAAAGTGGTATCGGTACCGGATACACCGGTTCAGTAGCGGTACCGTACCGGTACTTATCGGTGTTTACCCGTAAATACCGATACCGTACCGGTACCGGTACCGAAAAACGAGAAAAATGGGAACCGGTACCGGTATCGAAAATACCCGGTACGGTTCGGTAGCGGTACGGTACCGGTTCGGTAGCGGTACGGTACCGGTTCGGTACCGGTACCCGGTACCAAATGCTCATCCCTAGATATATATAGTGTTAAAAGTAAAAATTAAATACTTTTTTTTTACATATCACCATTTTTCAACGGATAGTTTTTTGAAAGGGCCCACAAAAAAAGCCGTTAGCGCTCGCTAACTGGCCAACGATTGATCTATAGCCTCCCCCTCCTTGTGCCTAAGAAATGGGGAGAGAGCGATATGGTGGCTGATTTGACAAGGGCGCTGAGCCACACCACCAGCCAGTCTTAGACTTGTCAATGAATAGAAGGAAAGAAGTCTTGTACAAAGTGTAGTGCATTGATGGAGATCGAGAAAGAGGTAAGAACATGCAAGAAGACAAAAAGATTGGGATATGGATGAAACAGAAAATGAATGTTTAGCTTCGGATGATAGAAAAATATGTAAGTTACATGCTTTTTATTGTTGAAGAGAAGAAACAAAGAAGTTGTGACAACAAGAAAGAAGAAAAAAAAAGACATTTAGGTTTGTTTAGGATAAGAAGAAAAAAAGACATTAGCTTTCTTTAGGATGGTAAATATATGGGTGTTACCATTTTTTAATTTTTTTTGTATATTACATAACTTTTCATTCATCCAAAAAATTATATTATTTATATACATTATTATATATAATATAATGCAAGAGCCTCTACCATCCAACCAAATCTGAAAAGGCAATCGTCAAACTCTTAATTTTCTTTAAATTTGAAATAAGTATTAGTTCTCAACTACAAATTCAGCCACCAGCACAATTTTGTTTTTGCACATGATGAAGAAGGAAGATTGTAGGGGTTCTGCAATTTGGACATAATTAAACCTTTAGGTTAAAAGTGAAAATTGCATTTTTTTTTTAAACTACCCTAAGCCATAAGTACAACCTCTTTATGCACAAAACTGTTGCAAATTTATAGTGTAGAAATAGGTTTTCTTTATGTTACCTTTTCGTGTGGTTTGTGTTTGATATTATATTTTGTGTGTTTGAAATTATAAATTGAGAAATTGAAGAACTACTTTTTACATGTTTGTTTATTTCTTAGGTAGCAGTCAAATAATTCGTTTGCATATTGTGTGTGTGGTATTATAAATTGAGAAAACGAAGAGCTACTTTTTACATGTTTTTTTTCCTTTATGTTTTAAATTTTGATTAATGTATTTTCAAATAGACATTCCTTGAATTGTTTTTCAAACGGAAATTACATCGAAAGAGAAGGTAAACGGGCAACAAGTTGCGTCGCACCCTTTTTTGAATAGCAAAACCAAGTCTTCTAAAAACTACGTCCATAGATCTCGAGATCATAACGTTACCATGCATGACCTTTGAACTCGACTAAGTAGGTTCACAGCCTCTGGCACAAGGAAACCAAAAGTATCAAAAGCAAATAGGATAAACATGTGCTGGTTGTCAAGGCACGCTTTCTCGTGTTTGATCACTTTGCCTGAAGCAGCTTTTAAAGCAGTCTTATCCACCGTGAAAGTACTACCTCCTAAGCCCACCAGGGGAGAAACTTTTGTTAGATCCACACATGTGTGTTTTCCTCCTATCCATCCAAAGACCAAATTATCGACTGGTTTAAGAGTAGATCTTCCTCACAAGTTTATTTATTTCTTAGGTAGCAGTCAAATAATTTGTTTGCGTATGTATGTTTTTGATCCCCAAATTATAGAATCATAATTATATGTTTATGATCCAAATACTAATGTTATAAGTCTGCCCTTATTTACATGTGAGAAAATAATGTGAAGCTAGTGCTTCTTTTATACGAGTTTTTATTAAAATTAAATATAAGCATAGTTAAATTGCATTCATGAACTCGGTAACATAGTTCAATAAGGATTGTATAGATTGTAATATTTGGTAACTTCGATTTTTCTTGTGAGTTATGTTTTATTACTTACTAATGGGGGTGTTTGCGCGTTGCGAGAAAGATCATACCATTTCAGTTGGTGATTTTAAGGGCATGCACAAGTTGTTGTTCAGTGCAGTTCGATTTTGAGTCATAATCAGTGGCGGATCTAGAAAATTACTATGGAGCCAACGTTCCAATTTTTTTAATGTACTTCATACAATGTAAACGAAAGAAAAATAGTAGCACGGTAATAAATAAGTCTAAACATATACCTAAATGATTTCTCCTTTTCGGTATTTGAAAGCTTGAAACTGAGCCATGACATTCTCTTCTTTTACTTTACAAAAACTTTCTTTTTTGACCGCCCAAGTTAGAGCATTGTTCAAATACTCATCACCTATCCTCTTGGGTAAATCCGTCTTGATAAACTTTATTTTAGAAAAAACATATTTCAACGGTTGCAGCCGGTAAAATCAATGCTAGCTTTCGATCAACCAAAGGAAAATTTTCATTTTTTTCCGGTTTCCACCATTACACGAGCAAGGTCACTTACCAATCAAATTTGCAAGTTTTTCTTCTTCTTGTGAAGTGTGATAAAAGACCGAAAGAACAGCCGCAAGACACCCTCTTTCTTCTTTATTAAAGTCATTCGGATACATCTATAGAAACAGTCGCTATCTTAGATGTGTCAAATTTAGCAAACACATTACAAGGATTTAGGGGTGCAAACGAGCCGAGCCAGAGCTCGACCAGGCTCGAGCTCGATTAACTTGTGAGAGCTCGGCTCGATTCGAGCTTTCTTTTCAAAGCTCGAGCTCGGCTCGTTTGTATTTTCTCAAGCTCGAGCTCGGCTCGGGCTCGGCTCGTTTATGATCCATTAATTAGTATATTAAATAAAAATAATATAAATAATAGACTTTTTAAGCTCGCGAGCTCGATAAGTGAAACTCGGGCTCGGGCTCGTTTACTAAATAAGCTTATTTTTAGGTTCGAGCTCGGCTTGTAAACAAGTTTAAATAAGCTCGGCTCGACTCGGCTCGTTTACACTTAGGCTCGATAAGGCTCGACGAGCCTAACGAGCATCACATGCGATGCTCGAGCTTGGGCTCGATAAACAAACGAGCTTTGTTTTTAGGCTCAAGCTCGGCTCGGGCTCGATAAGGCTCGGCTCGTTTGCACCCCTACAAGGATTTAAACGCGACATATTTTCTATCAAACAAGTTGAGACCTCACTAAATCGGCTTCCAAGTTCTTGAATTTGCCTATCCAAAACCGTATTAAAACTTCAACTTCAAAATGATGTTAGTTAGTAATGACATACTATCGGTTTCTTTGATTACAATAATTTTCCGCCATATCTAACATCTTAATGTTGTTTTTTTTCACAAAAAGATGTCACTTTTGCCAACATCTTTTCAAACCCATTTTGTCTTTAGATGTTTCAAAGCTCGTTTTATCCCGCTTATCAAATAAGACGCTTCTAACAAGTCTTGACTCTTTTTTTAAGATGTTTTGATAGAGCATTTGTGAGGCATAAGATATCGTTCAGCAAGTGTATGTAAAACACAAATTCAAGACTATCAAATATGATAGAATACCTGACGCATTAGATCGTTGTTGAAAGATCTCTCCATCTTCTTTAATAAAAGTACCTCAACAACTTCCCGAAATAATTTCAACAAACTTATGATGGTACTATGATGAGAACCCCATCGTGTGTCTCCAGGTCGGGGAAGGGAAACCTCTTGGTTTAGTCCTTTTCCTGTGTTAATTTCACCCGCTAGAATTTCGTTTTCCACTCTCTTTCTTTGCCTCCAACTTCATATCTTTTCTTTTTTAAGCACCACCAACCGTATTAACAACCATGCCAAGAGTTTCATAAAATTCTTTTAACACCATCATACTTTTTTTGCTACAGCCACAATCACTAACTGAAGTTGATGAGCAAAGCAATGTATGTAATGTGCTTATGGATTGTCTTTCAGAATTAAAGTTTTTAATCCATTAAACTCTCCCCGCATGTTGCTTGAATCATCATAACCTTGACCCCTGACTTGTTTAAACAAAAAACAAACAATAAAATACAATGGTACGTCATATAATCTTTATTAAAGTTTATGTAATGAAACTATGAAACATATAACTTACTTGATCTTGCTATTCAAAAAAAAAAACTTGATCTATGCTCAACTGGTTATCGGCTAATAAAGAAACAATGACTTCTTTAAGAGTTAAAGAATATGTATTCTTCACATGAGCAACTCCAATTAAACTCTCTTTAACAACTCCAAGTCTATCGACATATCTCACCACTACGACCATTTGTTCCTTTAAAGACATGTCGCTAGACTCATCTACTAACAACACAAACACACCGTCTTTAATTTCTTCACAAAGCATTTTGGTTACTTCTTTCACATAGCAATCAATAACCTCTTTCTGAATCGATGGAGCCGTCAACTTATTATTCTTTTTGGCCTTCCCTAAACTATACTTACCGATATCCGGGTTGTTCACACTTATCAACTTTAAAACCAGAAGAAAGATACCTTTATAAAGGGACTTTTCAGATTCGTCATGACCACGACATGGTAAACTATTTTCTAAACAAAATCCAAGACTACGAACAGAACCCATTAATCGATACTGATTTCCAATCTTTTTTTCCTTGTTAAGCCTTTTTTCATTCACATCATAGGATCTCTTTTGGTTCAAGAGATTTTCACATTTTTGTGTCGCATTATTATATAAATTGTTAACTAACCCAACATGTTCTTTTAAGACACCCGATTTACTCCAATTCCAAAATCCTCCACTTAAAAAAGTCTCGCTTCCACCTTTATTACCAACACTTTCATTAAACAAGTAACAACATAAGCAGTATGTTTTTTCTTGTTTAGTGCTATACTCCAACCAATGATATTTATCAAACCATTTTACATTAAAACGTCTCCGGCCACTAGAATAGTTTGTCCATTTAAAGTCATGACCTTGTGGTTGAAAAGTCTTTTTAACAAGATACGTTCTTCTTATGTCGTTTATTTTATTAGGATGATAACCAGTAATAGCTGGTCTATCGAAAGGATCCGAAGGAAGATCATTGATATCAATTTTGTTTCGTGTTGAAAGACTTGAAGCATAAGTAATAACTTGACTTGGAATTGGACCGATATCTTCATTTTCTTGCATATCAATATCACTATTTGAACTTGGACAGATATCTTCATTTTCTTGCATATCATCAACAATATTTGAACTTGGAGTTGGAACCAAATCATCATTTTCTTGGAATTTTCATTTAAAAAGACTATTAAGACCGTGGGGTATGGTGGGGCGGGGGTTTGGGGCATGGGTTGACACATGGACTTCGAGGGGCACCGCTGGTCAGTTGCATGTTGGGTCGGTATGGCGGGGCGTGGCTAGCCCGCGTGGGTTGGCCACGTGTTATAATTTTTTTTTTCAATTATTATAAAAATACATACAAAATTAAAAAAAAGGCCTAGCCAACCCAGCCAATTAGAGCCGGCCACGGAAGACCGCTAGGCCCGCCCAACGCCCGGGCTGAAACCCCCGCCTAAGGGGCCACACCGAAACCCAAGCCCACCAAGGGTGGTGACTTGGGCGTTTTACCCCGCCCCATACCCCATAGTCTAATAAGAGTTTGTTTTTCATCTTTCAACTTCCAAATTCCCTAATTTTAGAAGACACAATAAATTAAACTTAAGCCCTAAATCAATTGCACATAAACCCTAAAAGGCTATAACCAAATGCACATAACTATAACTAGATGAAAACAATAATCGATTGCAATTTGCAATTAAACAATTCTAAATTATTCAATTTTGCATAATCCATAAAGCATAAACAATGGGAAAATTACCAATTACGACAGGGAAATACCCAATTTGGATTAAACTTGAGTTGAGGATGGATGTGGAGGACGACGGAAGGTGGTCAGAACCTAGTGGCGGCAGGGGGCGGAGGCTGGAGGTGGAGTAGGTGGGGCTGCTGTTGTGTGAGCTGAGGATGGAGGATGTGAATGTCGATGTTGACCTGCTACTCCTACGTTTTTTCTTTTGTTCAAATGTTGGGTTGGGACTTGGGCTAATAACTAAATGTTGGGTCAGGCTAATAAGTATTGGGTAGCATATAAATTAGTTGGGCTTTGAAAAAGGGCAACATGTTATTTCTATAGCGGTAACGAAATCCGAAAAACGTTAAAAAAAAATTATACTACCGTCGGCGAGTCAAGGGGCAGCGGGGGCTACCCCTTGACCTATGGTATGTCCGCCCCTGGCCATAATCATAACCAAAACCAAACTTTTGATTAAGGCATTTCAAAAACTGATACGTTTAAATTATTTTAGTTTGGTTAATCGGTTATGAATGGTCCAAAACCAAACATCTGTAGACATCTGTAGAAGAAAGAGGTGGACCAATCCTCGGCAGTCTGAAGAAGGTTGTTTTTTTACGTATGTGGATTTCTAAAATAAATTGGTGGTGGTGTACGGACGGTGGTGGTGGGTGGTGGACGTAGACGGTGGGTGGTGGTGGACGACGGTGGTGGTGGATGGTGGTGGTGGTGATGGACGGGGGTGGTGGACGGTGGCGGTGGACGGTGATGTTTAACCCTCTGCAGAGCATAGAAGATCTTAGAAGTGGTTAGGCCAAGTGTGCACCAAGAAGAGCTCGCACAAAAGTTTTTTAAGGAAACGTCTTCGGAAAAACAAGCAATCTGCAGATTATAATGTTTGTGCATGATATGCCAAATTATATGATTTTTTTACAGATTATATAATTATATCCTTTTACTCATATAATACAAGAGTTTATAACCTATTATATATAATATTCTGTTACCACGTTACCATCGCATGAGATATAATAATTTAGGTTCAATGGTACGTAGAGCATGATCGAGCATCTATTTGTAGCCACTACCAATAAAAGTTCATCAATTGAGTATAAGAATAAATTCGATGAATATGTTTAAATATGTTGCCATCTTAAAAGAGTCTTATATTTTTACCTAACAATGTTTGTAGGAATATTGTAGATTCTGTGAAAATTAATTACGATAAACACATAAAATTATGGTTTTAAAAAAGACAAAGGTAAAACATGATATTAATAGTTCTGAAAACTTGGTCTAGTGGTAAATTGGTTTACCCTCTTTAGTGGAGACACGTGTTCGATTCTCGCTTGGGTCATTTTCAAGAGACATCTGGTTGATGGGACAAATCGGGGCTTTAATCCCGGGTTTGAACCTGACGGGGGGCGAGGGTATAGGGATGCCATCCGATTCCCGCGCATCGGGGGGGGGGGGGGGGGGCACGGTCTCATGGCGGTCGAGAAGACGACCTTAGACATAGCACCAAGTAGAATAGGTTTACACGTGAGATTTTTTGCCATAAAAAAATGATATTAATAATTTAAGTGTATAGAGACAATGGTTGTTATGAGGATTTATTACGTTTTTCAAGTTATTGCAACATTTGTTAAGACAGCCATTCTGTAATACAAAATTGAGAGTATCTCTTATATTTTCTACATGTCGACAATATTGTTGTAGAAAATACTCTCTTGATATCAACTATTACTTGCTATTGCCTATTGCTTTTTAGCCTAGTTGCATTGTGGGGTTGGGATAAGGTTTTGGACCAATAGGTCGTGGATTTGATTCCCATAATGGGGGTTTTTCCATATTTATTGGATTTCCTCCTGAATTAGTGTATAAGCCTTATGCCTAGTGGAGATGCATATGATCGGGTGGTTGGGGTTCCCTCTGAATCGGTGTATAGACATTATGCCTAGTGAAGATGGATATGATCGGGCGGTTCCGCTGGTGGCACGATAATACTCCAGTTGTCCATTGGCACGATGATACTCCAGTTGTCAATCAGTGATCCAAATTTGCCGTTAAAAAAGGGCTCCAAACTCTAAAAATTCACTCCAACGATCCCAACTTGTAAGAATTTGGCCCCCAACGATCATTTTCAAACTACATGTGCACTTAAATCTATTGAGAATGCCAAATTTTTATATGTTATAAAATGATCAATGAAGGCCAAATTCTTGCAAGTTGGGATCATTAGGGAGAATTTTTAAAGTTGAGATTATTATCGACCAACAAGTTTCACTTAGGATTATTAAAATCTAATAAGAAAAAAAAAAGTGAGCAAATATGAGATTTTGGGTATACTTATTAGTTTGGGTTATTGGATTTTAATAATCCTAAGTTTCATCTGTTGGCCGATAATAATCCCAACTTTAAAAATTCCCTCCAGTAATCCCAACTTGTAAAAGTTTGGCCGCCATTGATCCTTTTCTAACATAGGTGCACTTAAATCAATTAAGGAGTCTCTAGGTGTAATTGAATCTATTGAGGAGACCAAATTCTTATATGTTCGAAAATGATCAATGGCGGCCAAACTTTTACAAGTTAGGATTATTGGAGGGAATTTTTAAAGTTGAGATTATTATCGGCTAACAGGTGAAACTTAGGATTATTAAAATCCAATAACCTTATTAGTTATACTTGATGTTAGTTGTTTTAGTCGCATAGATATGAAGTATACAAGTTGTTACACATCCAATTATCTTTGAACTTTTTGCTTTAACCCTTTTACTTTTGGCAGATTTCCACATTTTGTTCTATGATTTATACAAATTATGTTCTTCCTCAGAGTTTATGTTCTATGATTTATACAAATTATGTTATTCCTCACAGTTTAGATTTATTTTTGCGGCAAATTGGATTTAAATAATCCCAACTTGCTCAATTTGGCCGATAATAATCCCAACTCAGTTATTGGCCGATAATAATCCGAACTGGTCCACTTTTGGCCGAAAATAGTCCGCCGTTAAAAATAGCTTAACGGAGTTAAGCTTTTTTCCGAATTACAAACCGATGTTTTATGGATTTTGATCAGAACGAGGATACGAGTTGATTGATATAAAATTTACCTCGAAATACTGCCCCAAAAGACGAAAACGGTGCTTCAATTCGGGTGTTTAAACTTCCAATTAACAAAAATCAAGTTGTTTGAAGCACCATTTCGAGTTAAGTTTTACATAAATCGAATCGTCTCCTCGTTCTGATTAAAATCCATAAAACATCGGTTTGTAATTCGGAAAAAAACTTAACTCCGATAAGCTATTTTTAATGGCGGACTATTATCGGCCAAAAGTGGACCAGTTCGGATGATTATCGGCCAATAACTGAGTTGGGATTATTATCGGCCAAATTGAGCAAGTTAGAATTATTTAAATCCAATTTGCCTATTTTTGCCCTTTCAATTTATATAAATTGTACCCTTTTCGAAACAAATCATGTCATCACGATTGGTCAATAACAATCTTGTATATTACAAACAAGTGTGCCATGAATTGAGTAAATGGTATGACCACCCATAGTAGACTCATGGTTCCACCAACCACGAGCCACTATGAGCTTGTCATCGTCCTGTTTCTCGTGAAAACCCAAAAAAGGCCAGTCCGCGTGGTTCAAATCACGCGTCGAAGAATGGTTGAATCAAGGAAATAAAAAAATCAATTATTCTATTTTAAAAACACTAAATATAAATCCATTTCACTATTTTAAACACACAACCTATTCTCATACACTCATCCACTCTCAAAACTTTTATATTGAAGATGTTTCTATACGATAACTCGTTCAATCCCACATACCGGTGTCACACCCCGATATTTCCACGTTTCACCGGTGGGCCTGGTAGGGGAGTATCGTGACGTAGTTGATATCATCATAGTCAAACAACACAATATATAAATGCACAGCGGAAGCAAAAGATAAATATATTACAATCCGAATATAAAGTAATATCCAGTATTACAACGGAAAGTAAAGGATCCACAGGCGGATCTTAAAACATAAACATTGTTCAACAGACTTTAGGCGCCTAGAACTGGCAAGATTCCTTACTAACGCCCTGAGCTTCCAGCCAATTACATTCAGTACCTGTCACTTAACCTTTTTGGAAAATACGTCAGTTTTCACTGGTAAATACACTCAACCGACTCATTTGAAAAGAGTTTAAGAAAATTGATTTAGATGCACCAGGCACAAAATATTTTGACACTTTGATTAAAATGCACAAGGCAAAATTAATCTTTTATAACTTGGGACAATTATATTTATACAGATTTACAGGTTCGTTATACGTTCAGGGCCCGATGTAGAAACCGAGTCAAGATTAACAGACACGCCACAAGAATAAGCCCACAAGAGAGTGAGATACCATTTCCCTTTAAGCAACTTTCAGTGTATGCCTACACCCCGTGCTTAAGGCGTGGCCATTTTACAATACAATGATGTCAAGGATATCCGGGACATGGTCATTAACCCCTAAAGGCTTTTATTTCAAACAATACAGATTAAAACGGGTTACCTCAATAATTTAATCAGAATACGATTAAACATTCAATACCCGACCAAGCGGTATTATTATAATACCGTATCCCAAGCCCGTATAGGGAAAATAAGTTAAGAGTATTTACCTGAGCCAAATATAAATTCAATCCCAGCCGTATATCAATTCAGCAAGCGCAAGTACTTCTACTGGGGCTCTTAATCTGGAACGAAGGTTTTTAATAACTTATTAGATTTCTAACGGGTCTTTAATTAAGCCTATGCTTAGACCGGTTAGTTTTAAAGAGGAGGATACGGTTCAAACGCATGACAAGGCGAAGACCGGTTTAGAGTGTGGTTTTGACCCGACAAGCTTGTATGCTTATTTAATATGGGTAACTTAAACACATTCTGGATTTTGGGACCAAAAAGATATGGTTTGACCCGTTTCGGCTAATTTATGCAAACTAGTCACATAAGCCGATCCGAACGCGACAAGCGCGTAACGAGTAACCATAAGAGTCATATATAAGTTTCCTAAGTTAATATGCCTTAATTATGTTGTGATATCAGTAGGATACCTTCCAATATGCCCAAAACGAGTTTAATCTCAATATAAGCCCCGAAGGGGTATTTTGGTCATTTACCTAAGGCATATATACTACCTGTCATACAACTAACTAAACGTCGTGACCATAAGGTATAACCTCGGAAGGTTATTCCCTATATACTATGGTCACCTAATGTGTTTGGTCGGATCCTAATGATCGACCAAACGGGTCGGGTTTGAAAGTATAAGCGATTGTTTAGATCGCTTACCTTACGACCCTATATAAGCACTAAACTAAAAGTGACGAGCTAAGCATGTTAAAACATGCTTAACTAAGTTTAGAAAACAGGTTTGGTATCAAAACAAACGGTTTTGATACCCAAGAGTAGTTTGGTTACAAAATACGCAAGAATACGCATTTTGGCCGAAACTACGACTCGTCACTGAGCCTAGATAACGTGGTAATCAGTAGGTATAGTCACTAGGGACTACAACCATCGTGATTACGCTCACGTTATGAAGTTCAAACGAACTTCGCATTGACCATAAACTGGTCAATGCAGAATGTCAAACAAAGTTTGACTTTAACGCTAAAACGAATAAAAGAACGAAGGAACACTTACAAAGGGTCCCCGAAAGCTAATCTGGATCCAAGTAACTCAGGTATGAAGCAATGGCTTCAACTTAGAGCATTCTTAGATCAGATTTATGGGTTTTGTAAGTGAATGGGTTGGGTATTTATAGGATCTTCCATATAGAATATTCCTAGCATATTCCAAGCATATTCCTAGCATATTCCAAGCATATTCCTAGCATATTCCTAGCATATTCCAAGCATATTCTTAGCATATGCCAATCATATTCCTAGCGTATTCCAAGCATATTCCTGACATATTCCTTAGCATATTCCTGGCATATGGCTAAAACGGGTATTTAACTGGGTACCGGGTATTTTATCTAGCGTTTAAATCCCGGTTTATGGCGTTCTAAATTATTTTTATTAGTCTATAAAAATAAACTCGCCAAGATATTACTAAAATAAATTTTAGTTGCCAGGACTGGCTGCGTTGTCTGCGTTTTGCAGTAGAAGCACTGTGTTGCGCAGAAACACACGGTACGCGCTTAAACTTTGAAAAATAACGTTTTAGGCGTTTTAATTTATTTTTCAACACGGACCTGATTAAAATAAGATTTTAATCATAACAGAATATTTGTGGGATTTAAAAATTATCCGGTCAGTCAACAACGTTCGTTTGGTCGTACGATCGTGATGTTCGGTTAATTACGACGGAATGCGCATAAGCGCGAAAAACGATCCAAATTGCGCGACGAATGGATTTTTCTTATGCCAAACACTAAAATAAAATATTTTAGTGCTTACATAAATTTTTGGATGTCCGGATGTATTCAGAACGTATGTTATGCGCGAAAATGCAAACTTATGCACTTTTTGACGCTTTTAGTCCCTGATCCTTCTACACTTGATCTTAACATGATTTCTTGCACTTTGAGCCCTCTAACTTGACTTTTAAGGGCCTTAAGAAATAACCAAACTTTGTTAAGTCCTTGGGTAACTTTATGGTTACCCGAAAAGTCATAAATTTCAACGTTGACGCTTTTAACCCCTCGTATACGAATATTGTCATAACTTTCTCATATAAGAGCGAAACTTGGTGAAATTTTTATCATGTATTCTAGTGAGCATAATTGATCGTTACAAAGCTTAGGGTTTGCTAAAAGGTCACTCAGAGGTATACTTTAAACATGCTGACACATTTAACCCCTGTAGTTTGTAATCTCTCACTTTCTTTCACAATTAGCTTCGTATGATCCATGAATCATTCGTTTAAGGGTATAAACATCATGTAGGGATATTGTAGGGTATATTTATCCATTTTTGACATTTTGAACCCTTATATTCACATATTTTCCATGTTTGTCAACTTTAGTCCTTCTAGAGTATTCTTTCACACGTTCAACGCTTATGACACGTGTCAATACATTATAAGACGTGAATTTTCGAGGTGTTACATCCTCACCCCTTTAAAAGAAATCTCGACCTCGAGATTTTTAAAAATGCTGGAAGTACTTTTTGTCGCATAATGGACTTAACTTCTATAACATATCTGGAGTCCTTCTAAGCTCCCAAAGTGACCCCTATCTTAGGTGCATGTATCCTTTTGGAGCTTATTAACCTTTCGATCCTTAATCGATACAGGATGCTCATCACATCATAAATCTGCATATCATTATGTGATAGTGCTCCTTGACTTATTGGTGAAACACATCCTTCTGTCACTAGTGTGCAATGTATTGCGAGCTCCGCCAAGCTCCTTAAATAGGTTTTAGCTTATGAGCTACTTGATCTTGATACATTCGATTTCCTCTGAATGATTCTATATATTCAGAGCTTAACTAGCCTGATAATTTAACAATTTGGCACACCCTTCCTGGGTGATATCTTTTGTTGAACCTTATTCCTTACCAAGAATTTAGGAGGGTTGCTACTTTCATTAATTCTTGATTTTCTGCCGAATTCTGGCAACTTATAGATGATTAGGGATTTGTATGATCTTATTTGTTGTTTCCAATGCAACTTTCAGATCCTGATAATTGGACTTACCAGTCTATTGTCCTAACAATAGATGTTTAACATTCCACCAATACAAGGTCTCCAAAGGAGCAGCCTTGATGCTTATATATCAACTATTATAGAAAAGTTTATCTTAAGGTGAGATGGTTATTCCAACCACTGCTTAATTAATTTCTAAGGAATAGCTAATCCTTGTCGTTAGTCGAACAAATCGACGATCCTGGGCAGCTGATGGTGAATTCTTAATTGTTGCCTGAATAGGGTTGCGGTAATCAATGCATAAGCAAAATGAATTGTCTTTCTTATTTAACAATATCAAACTCTCGGAATATTGAGTTTGGCTATATGAATCCTCTATTTTAAAAACTTACTTGATCGAGGTTTTGATTCCTCCAATGATGGTACTAGCCGTTTAGGGAATTTCATAATGATACAACCCTAAATGGGATATAAATCTTAATTCTACTTGCCTTTCGGGAGATAAACAGGGTAATCTTAGGAGAAGATAATCAGGATACAAGGAGGTTACAGAGATTTTCCAAATCTCAGGCTCCAGTTCATCCACCCTTGCTTGTGTCAAATAAGTGACACATTTATGCTATGAGTCCACAGATTCCTTTACTAGGGAACACTTATTTTGGACAATTCTATCTTCTAGATATCTTCTTTGAATACCATTAGCTGACTTTAATACCATATGATCATTGGGATATCTTTGTGGTTCCATGCATCAAACCTCCATACTGATCAGGCATGGAAACAATCTATGGAACATATTAAGATACACCAATCCTCATATGGCGCTTTTGTCATACCATTTGGTATTCGTAATCAATAGGGATCAAAGAGTGGCGGATTAAGCCAGTTTTTTCACTGGGTTCCTTTTTCCAAATCATACAAGGTTTACACTACAAAAAAACGTTCTTTTCCAAATCATACAAGGTTTACACTACAAAAAAACTTTTTTTTTCCAAATCGACTGGGTTCCTGGGAACCCGGTAAACCCCTCTAAATCCACCCCTGATCAAAGAGATATCAATTACATATGAATGCAATTATCTGGAGAGAGGGTACTTTAGAATTTTATGTTTGAAGATTTCTGACAGGAACAGAAGAAATGGTTCCTATGATTTTCTATTTGTAAGCTTTACCTTACACTTAATATCTAGGGTTCTTATGGTAGATTTTTAAGAGTCTATTATACTTTCAAGTTATGAAGGATTTATTGGTATCCGAATTAAAACGGAATTCTTAGCATTTATACTTAAAGAACGTACCCAACGTTATTATTGATATGGACTATTCTTGAAACTCTTTAGGAGAGTTTAAGCGCTATCATCTTAGGCTTTCTATCCTTAACCGTATTTCCTTTGACAGATTTGGGGCATGTAGCATTTGGCTCCTTGAACTTTTTCACGGCCTTCTTCACAGCTTTTCCAACAGCTGCTTCTATCATAGTTTGAAGAACATCTTTGGAAATTCTAAGGCTTACAATTTTAGCATCATTAGTATGCGTCGCATCATCAATGGCACAATTGACTGTTGTCTTATCCGAGTTTGTCATACTCAAGATTTGGTTCCTATTACCAAATGAATCATTTGCTTAGTTGCAATTCAACAACTGCTATTCATCACCCTGATGGCCTTAACATGTACTAACCATGGTTTCATTAAACTATACTGGCCAATATGGCACTAACATTCTTAATGAACGTTATTTTACAAACATATCAATATCACTTAGCCTAGGTCACAAAAGACCATCAATGGCATTTAAGGGTTGGACCTAGTCCATCACCTTTTTAACAGGAGATCAAAATGTCACATCTGTCTTTATTATATTGATGAATTTGGACAGCTTGAAAGCTTGCCATAAGGATATCAGAAAAGAGTGTTTCCTAATAGATATAAAATATCAATCTAGGATTTGTTGGAGCATTCTCTAAAGTATCATCGGTCAATTTCTACCTCGCGTTAAATGACCGGAGTCCTAAACAGGCGGAGACAACAGTTCTCAACATTTATCGTTTATCATAGAATCATATGTGCCGGTATCAAATAATTTCTGCATAAACTGCTTGACAAGGAAAGGTACCTGCTATATAGTTATCATTCTGCACCATCTCCTGGGCGTTCATCTGGAAGACTCATGCGTTTGTTTTCTTGGCCTCTTCGGGCTTTTTCTGATTCCTAGGGCAGTTGGTCCTGATATGCCCCTTCTCGTTGCAACCATAACAGGTTGCGTCTTTCAACTTCTTGCAATCCAAGGTTTTATGTTCCTTAGACTTGCAAATCCCACAAGGTAGAGGCTGAGATTCAAATCTGCACTTCCCCAGGTGGTATTTCCGACAGGTTTTGCACCTGGTCTTCTCACCCGACTGCTGGTTGTCTTCCTTAAACCCGGAACTCTTCTTATCCTCAGAGTTCCTCTTTGCCTTCCTATCGGAGCGATGAGAATTTTCATCCTCCCTTTTACGCTTTCCATCTTCAGAGGCTTTGGCAGCCTTGTTCCTGACCACATCGAGTGTGAGAGATAGCGACAGATCTGCTGCTGACCTGAATGTAGTAGGTCTCGATGCTTTCACACTGGCCTTTATTTCTGGGGCTAGACCCCCAATAAAGTGAGCAATTCGCTTTGGTTCCGGTGTGATCAAGTATGGAACCAATCGAGACATGGTATTGAAATTTGTAAGGTATGCTTGGCAATCTAAGTTCTCCATGACTAATGTCAAGAATTCACTCTCAATTTTCTCAACTTCATGTTGAGGACAGTAATTTTCTTTGATAAGAGCAACGAACTGCTCCCAAGTCATGTTGTATAAAGGGATCTTCCCTGTAGCTTGGATCAGTGACCTCCACCAAGCTAGAGCTTCTCCTTTAAAAGATTGTGAAAGAAACTTCACAATGTCTTGCTCCGCACATCCGCTAATATCCACAACAGTATCCATCTCATCGAGCCACGTCATGCAGTCGATGGCTCCCTTTTCTCCTGTGAAGTCTCTGGGCTTGCAGGAGACGAAATATTTATACGAACAGGTTTTAACATGTGGCTCTTGGTTAAGCACAACCTGTCCAGACGGAACACTCCTCTGATTTGACGAGTTATGAACATCGTCTTCCCTTGACTCATGTGATTTAGAAGGGGGCTTACTACGAGCCACAGATAGAGTCTTAGAGTGTGTATCACTTGATTCATCATACTGTCTGTCGAGAGCTCGTGTAACGGCATTATCTATTAATGCCTGCAGTTCCGCACCAGTTATATTAACTCTGGTAGCATCATTATTCTCTCTCTGGTGGCTGTTGACCTCATCCGATCCAGCCATGTAGTTTGATGGCTACATAAATATCGACGATGATTCATTCAGAGGTTATTATGGAATCATCATTTTTGACGATTCATCAACCATGGTAATATAAACCATATTGGTTAATTTGTTTGTTATATTTAATCAGTATTTTCATTATAATTTATCCTAGTTGTAAAACATTAAGGATATTAAGGTGGCGCAAAGGCCTAGTCACAAGGACAGTTTTTAAATTTACAAGCCATGATTTCAGAGAATTGAGGCATTATAATTTATCCTAGTTATAAAACATTAAGGATATTAAGGTGGCGCAAAGGCCTAGTCACAAGGACAGTTTTTAAATTTACAAGCCATGATTTCAGAGAATCGAGGCATTAAGGTTCGAACATATTTCATTACCTTTTCTGGACAGAGAGTCAAAGACTACTACCGTCTTTAGTCTCAGAGGACGTTTAATTATAGCCCGTAGGCACTTCATCCTTAAGGGATGATTATTTCAAATAAGGGAATTTAGATTAACCCCCTTTTTAAAGATGGCCTGTGTGACTTTAACGATTCACAGTTTGCCAAAAATGTTAACATACTTACAGATGTTAACAGGGATTGGAATCCTTTAGATAAGTTTTACCGTCTTGGCCATGTCTACAATGACATTTAGGCTAGGTTTTACCTTTAAGACTCCTTTAATATTTAACGCAGAACAATCCTAAATTGAAATGTTAACAAGGATCTGAATCTAATTGTGGAACTACCATCTTGGCCCTGTCTTAAGGTGACATATGGCTAGGTCTTGTCCTCTTTAAATTTTTGCCATTTTATTATAATGGTAGATCTTATAATATAGGAATGATATCTTAAATATAATCGTTCCATTAAATTTAAACAAGTATATGGTTGCCCTAAACGGGACTTCTACAGAAAATGACTTGCCCATGCAAGGGCTAATCAGAAAATAACAAAAGAACCAAATAAGGACAAATAAAACGAATTAGGATTTGTCCTATGTTCTTGTCTAGACTCAAGAATGTGCAACTGTGTAACTGAGATTAAACACAAAAGGCTAGCGTTTAATTCACTCAGTGTTGGCTCTGATACCAACCTGTCACACCCCGATATTTCCACGTTTCACCGGTGGGCCCGGTAGGGGAGTATCGTGACGTAGTTGATATCATCATAGTCAAACAACACAATATATAAATGCACAGTGGAAGCAAAAGATAAATATATTACAATCCGAATATAAAGTAATATCCAGTATTACAACGGAAAGTAAAGGATCCACAGGCGGATCTTAAAACATAAACATTGTTCAACAGACTTTAGGCGCCTAGAACTTGCAAGATTCCTTACTAACGCCCTGGGCTTCCAGCCAATTACGTTCAGTACCTGTCACTTAACCTTTTTGGAAAATACGTCAGTTTTCACTGGTAAATACACTCAACCGACTCATTTGAAAAGAGTTTAAGAAAATTGATTTAGATGCACCAGGCACAAAATATTTTGACACTTTGATTAAAATGCACAAGGCAAAATTAATCTTTTATAACTTGGGACAATTATATTTATACAGATTTACAGGTTCGTTATACGTTCAGGGCCCGATGTAGAAACCGAGTCAAGATTAACAAACACGCCACAAGTATAAGCCCACAAGAGAGTGAGATACCATTTCCCTTTAAGCAACTTTCAGTGTATGCCTACACCCCGTGCTTAAGGTGTGGCCATTTTATAATACAATGATGTCAAGGATATCCGGGATATGGTCATTAACCCCTAAAGGCTTTTATTTCAAACAATACAGATTAAAACGGGTTACCTCAATAATTTAATCAGAATACGATTAAACATTCAATACCCGACCAAGCGGTATTATTATAATACCGTATCCCAAGCCCGTATAGGGAAAATAAGTTAAGAGTATTTACCTGAGCTAAATATAAATTCAATCCCAGCCGTATATCAATTCAGCAAGCACAAGTACTTCTACTGGGGCTCTTAATCTGGAACGAAGGTTTTTAATAACTTATTAGATTTCTAACGGGTCTTTAATTAAGCCTATGCTTAGACCGGTTAGTTTTAAAGAGGAGGATACGGTTCAAACGCATGACAAGGCGAAGACCGGTTTAGAGTGTGGTTTTGACCCGACAAGCTTGTATGCTTGTTTAATATGGGTAACTTAAACACATTCTGGATTTTGGGACCAAAAAGATATGGTTTGACCCGTTTCGGCTAATTTATGCAAACTAGTCACATAAGCCGATCCGAACGCGAGAAGCGTGTAACGAGTAACCATAAGAGTCATATATAGGTTTCCTAAGTTAATATGCCTTAATTATGTTGTGATATCAGTAGGATACCTTCCAATAAGCCCAAAACGAGTTTAATCTCAATATAAGCCCCTAAGGGGTATTTTGGTCATTTACCTAAGGCATATATACTACCTGTCATACAACTAACTAAACGTCGTGATCATAAGGTATAACCTCGGAAGGTTATTCCATATATACTATGGTCACCTAATGTGTTTGGTCGGATCCTAATGATCGACCGAACGGGTCGGGTTCGAAAGTATAAGCGATTGTTTAGATCGCTTACCTTACGACCCTATATAAGCACTAAACTAAAAGTGACGAACTAAGCATGTTTAAACATGCTTAACTAAGTTTAGAAAACAGGTTTGGTATCAAAACAAACGGTTTTGATACCCAAGAGTAGTTTGGTTACAAAATACGCAAGAATACGCATTTTGGCCGAAACTACGACTCGTCACTGAGCCTAGATAACGTGGTAATCAGTAGGTATAGTCACTAGGGACTATAACCATTGTGATTACGCTCACGTTATGAAGTTCAAACGAACTTCGCATTGACCATAAACTGGTCAATGCATAATGTCAAACAAAGTTTGACTTTAACGCTAAAACGAAGAAAAGAATGAAGGAACACTTACAAAGGGTCCCCGAAAGCTAATCTTGATCCAAGTAACTCAGGTATGAAGCAATGGCTTCAACTTAGAGCATTATTAGATCAGATTTGTGGGTTTTGTAACTGAATGGGTTGGGTATTTATAGGATCTTCCATATAGAATATTCCTAGCATATTCCAAGCATATTCCTAGCATATTCCAAGCATATTCCTAGCATATTCCTAGCATATTCCTAGCATATGCCAAGCATATTCCTAGCATATTCCAAGCATATTCCTGGCATATTCCTTAGTGTAACACCTCAAAAATTTCGTCCAATAATGTATTGACACGTGTCATAAGCTTTGAACGTGTGAAAGAATACTTTAGAGGGACTAAGGTTGACAAACAAAGAAACTATGTGAAAATAAGGGTTCAAAACGTCCACAATGGATAAATATACTTTACAATAACCCTACATGATGTTTATAACCTTAAACGAATGGATCATGGATCATACGAAGCGAATTGTGAAAGAAAGTGAGAGATTACAAACTACAGGGGTTAAATGTGTCAACATGTTAAGATATACCTATGAGTGACCTTTTAGCAAACCCGAAGCCTTGTAACAATTAATTATGCTCACAAGAATGCACCATAAAAATTTCACCAAGTTTCGTTATCGTATGAGAAAGTTATGATAAAATTCGTATTCGAGGGGTTAGATGCGTCAACAATGAAATTTATGACTTTTCGGGTAAACACAAAGTGACCAAGGACTTCACAAAGATGCTATAAGTCTTGAAGCCCTTATAAATCAAGTTAGAGGGCTTATAATGCAAGAAACAAGGTGAAAACGACGTTTAGGAGGACCGGGGACTAAAAGTGCAATAAATGAAAAGTTTAAAACCTGATCGCCACCTTCATGCGGCCCGCGTAAAGGTAAGGGTATCCTTTACGCGGCCCGCCTGCGACTACCAGATGCAGAAAAAACAGGCAGGTGCCTGTCCAGCTTTGTAACCGACTCCAAATGCCTTTGTGTGATACCATGGGCTTCCTAAACTGGTATTGAGGCTATAGGGGGCACTTGTAAGTATCAATGAACATTTATAGACTTACATGTCAACAATCAAATGGGTTTTTGATCAAGTTATAAAGTCACACAAAGTTGCAACTTTGTGTTCACCCATTCCCTTCATCATCTGAGTTTTTCTGGAGCACAAGGATCATCTTCAAGCATCATAAATCGTTCATAGGACTTGTGTAAGTATGTTTAACCCTTCTTAATTAAGTCTTGCTTAGTTATTAGCCTAGAAGTCAAACCGTCGTAATTACGGTTTGACTTATCGATTAATCGCTAACGGTCCAGCGATTAGGCAAACTTAAGGTAGTTATAAGTTGGTAATTATGTGGGCTTTAAACCCTTAAAAGGGCACTCACTGATTCCCATCCTAACTAGGTCATTTGTCGAGTCAAAGATGTTTAGAAAAAGTCAACAGAAATGTAATATTCGATTTAACGCATGATTAATGATGTAAAAGGCGTGTCACCTATTTTATCATTCATATAACCTGATAATAAGCATAAGAACTTGTCTAAGCTTGTTTGATTCGACAACTTTCTGTTTTGAACCGATTCGGAACCGAAAGACGCAAAAGTTTGACTTTTGCTTTGACCTCAGTTCTGACCCGGTTTAGATAGGTTTAGACATGCCTTAAAGTTCCATTAGGACCTAGTTACATGTTGGTATAACCCTCTGCGTTTATACCACTTGGAACCTCGATTGTCCGACGTTTCCGTTAATTGCTTAAATAGTGACCATAATGCCCTTATGACCATACAACGAGAATTTTGGAAATGTGAAAGTACAATAATCTTTGTTACTGATTATAAAACATATCCCTAAATTTTCACATCAGTCGGAGGTCTAGATTAGGAGTTATGCTTAATGACGTAATTATAACGCTTCTTAGTAATTAATCGGCGTCATTAGCGTAAAGCCTATCTAAACCCCATTTTTGACACCAAACCTTTTACCCACTGATGTAATATAATATTTTGGGATTTTTGAAGATTTTTAATTATTTTTAAACTGATCATAAGCTAGGATTATCGCCTTAATTCGGTAAATACCGAATATGCCCTTTTCGGCCATAAAATGAGTTTTACAAATCCTTTTGACACCAATCCAATTGCTACTGTTTTCAAATAATAAATGGAGTATTTTGAACCTGTTGAACTGATCAGAAAACTCAGAATCCTATATTAACCCGTAAATCGCTTAAAACGACATTATACGCGTATTAAAAGCATAGTTAGGGTTTAAAACTATTTTGGCATATAAGACTTATAACCAAATGTTATAACCTGTTAAAATAAGTTATTTTACTGATTTATTCAGACCCGGATCACAGCAGATAAATTAATCCCTTTTATAATCTTTAAAATGACCAAAATACCCCTACGGGGCTTATTTATAGGATAAACTCGTTTTGGGAATAATGGAAGGTATCCTACTGATATCACAACATATTTAAGGCATGTTAACTTAGGAAACCTGTTTAGGACTCTTACGGTTACCCGTTACGCATCATGCGCGTACGGTTCGATTTATGTAACTAGTTTACATAAATTAGCCGAAACGGGTCAAACCTTATCGGTTTTACCTCAAAATCTAGAATGTATAAAATATACCCATATTAAGCAAGTCTTCAAACTTGTCGGGTCTAAATCACATTCTATCCGGTCTTCGCTTTATCATGCGTTTGAACCGTATCTTCCTCTTGAAAACTAATCGGTCTAAGTCAAGGCTTAATAAAAGACCCGTTAGGATTCTAATAGGTTATTTAAAAACCTTCGTTCCAGATTTAGGAGCCCAGTAAAAGCTATCTGTACTTGCTGATTTGATACGGCTGGGATTGAATTTATATTTAGCTCAGGTAAATACTTTTAACTTATTTTCCCTTATACGGGCTTGGGGTACGGTATATAAAATACCGCTTGGTCGGGCATTTTGACCTTAATCGTTTTGGGGGTTAAGTATTATCGAAATGACCGTTTAAATTGTTTTGTTTGCTTAAAGCCTTTGGGGGGTTAATGACCATGTCCCGGATATCACTGGCATCATTTTACGAAATGGCCACGACCTTAGCACACAGGTGTAGGCGTACACCTGTCAGTGTCTCATTTACATAATGTGGTGTGTCTATTGATCTTTAACCCGGCTCGATCCGGCTACTGAACGCATAAGAAACATGTAATTCTTTTACAAGTATTATTTCTACATAATTGTCCCAAGTTATAAAATATTATTTGTGCCATGTGCATTCAAATCAATCATTTTAAACCCTTTTCAAAATGAGTCAGTTGATTGTATTTACCACTGTAAACTGACGTATTTTCCAAAAAGGCTAAGTGCAGGTACTAATCGGAATCGGCTGGCTACTCCTAGCATCATTAAAGAATCTCGCAAGCTTAGATGCCTAAAGTCTGTTGAACAGTGTTATTTATTTTCGATCCGCCTGTGGATCCTTTACTCTGTTGTAATACTTTGATGTTACATTATTTCGGATTGTAATATATTTATCCTTTTGCTTCCGCTGTGCATTTATATATTGTGTTGTTTGACTATGATGTTACCAACCACGTCACGATACTCCCCTACCGGGCCCACCGGTAATACGTGGAAATTTGGGGTGTGACAGGTTGGTATCAGAGCCAACATTGAGTGAATTAAGCACTAGCTTTTTGTGTTTAATCTCAATGACACATTAGCACATTCCTTGACCTTCTGAGTCTAGACTTAACATAGGAATATTCTCAATCCTTATCTGGAAATTCTGCTTCCAAAAAAAAAATTTATTTTGGATACGTCACCAAGTGAAGAAGCCGTAATAATAATTCTCCACACCCTGAGCCTTGAATTGCTGACCTTCGTACAGCGGCTAGGACGAAACATGCAACCAAGGAGAAAGCCTTCAGAAATAAAACGAAGAAGAAACTTCTTTTGCTAAAAATCGTTTCCTTAATTGTCCTTATAAGGACATAATTACCTTTCAGTTCCTTCGAGGACAACATTATTCCTTTCAAGTCTCGTCTAGGGCACATCTGTATTTTTTAAATTTATAGTGGAATAATTAACTTTAAATTTTTTCATTCAAACAGTCATTCTTATTATTGGATTCTTCAAAGATTCCTAACCCAATTTAATGATCTCTGAATCATGGGTTCAGATCATCACTTGAGATGATCATATTTTGACCATACGTGGTAATATAGCGCCTACGGGCCCTGCTCATTTCCATATGAGCCAAAAGACAGTGGTAGCGATGACTCCCTGTCAGATAAAGGTAATAAACTAGGTTTAAACCTTCATGCTTTGATTCTCTGAAATCATAGCTTATAATTTATAATTGTCCTTGTGACTAGGCCATTTGTGCTATCAGTAAAACCTTAATGCCTCGATTCTCTGAAATCATGGCCTATAAATTAAACTTGTCTACGCGACTAGGCCATTTGTGCTATTATTAACTTATAAATTAGGATTATGATAAAAATCCTGAATAAAAATAAATATTATTCCTTTCCTGCCAGTATAATTATTAAAAGAGAATCTTAAAAGGTTTGACCTAGCTTGAATGTCATTGAAGACCTAGCTAAGATGGTAAAATCTGTTAAAAAAAAAAGAGATTCAGATCCTTGTTAACATCTGAAAATGTGTTAACACTCCCGACAACCGTGATGCGATAAAATCACACTTGTCATCCTTATAATAGGAAGTTTCCAAATCCCTTAGTTAGCGTAAATGATCAATAGGAATCTTGGCTGGTAGACGTCGAAAATGATGTACGCATCAAAACATCCATTTGGGATGTATACCTACGGGAAAAGGTGTATACATGAAAAGATAGTTTTTATTTGATAAATTCTTGTCAAGACAATGAACTATGAAATTTTCCGATCCAAAGGAATCATCGATTATGTTTTAGATTTTTCCCTAGTGACAAGGCCCTGTGCCATCAAGAGTCCTTGGGAACAAGCTCTTGTGCTATATAAAATGTCAGTACGACATTGACAGTCGTGATTTATGTCCCCTGTCTAATAAATATGAAGAATTATATTCTGTTTACACGCCAAGGATGGTTTATTTAAAAACCTAGGCAGAACATAATCAATTAACTTAATTACTATCTTTTGGCCTATATGGTTTATTTACACCATAACTATCTAATCAACCAATTCGAAAATTCACCATATAATTAAATCAATTATTATTACTTAGGTTGTAGCCTTCAAAGCTTCACCATGGTTGACTCCTCTGAAGCTCACAATCATCCAATTAATCAGAATGATATTTACAAGACTGAATTTAACGAGCACCGAGTTACAGGCTATGTTGGATACAGCTGTAAACAAGGCCGTGAACCGAGCGTTAAGGGATCATAAGCGAAAGTGCAATAATGCCCCAAATAAAGGTCGTAAAAAGGGTAAGACCGGTTCAAACCATAACCCGTCCAAGCCAAAGGAGGCAAAGCCCAAATGCAATAACTGCAGGAAGCAACATGCTGGAAAATGCACAATCGACCCACGTGCTAAATTATGTGGAATTTGCAAAACCAAGGGTCACAAGACCTTGGATTGCAAGAAATTGAAAGATGCGACCTGTCATGGCTGCGGCGAAAAGGGCCACATCAGTACTAATTGCCCTAAGGCTGCCAAGGGAGAAGCAACTAAGTCTGGGAAGGATTTGAAGAACAACCAACAGTCAGGTGAAAAACCCAAATGTAAAATCTGCAAGAAACAGCACTTCGGGAAGTGCAGGTATGAATCGAACTCGCATACAAAATCGAGAACTTTTGCATGTGGGATATGCAAGTCCAAGAGGCATAAGACCTTGGACTGCAAGAAGATGGAGGACGCAACCTGCCATGGTTGCAATGAAATAGGGCACATCAAAACTAATTGCCCTAATAAAACCAAGAAGTCTGGCGAGGCTAAGAAGACCAAAATCGGAAACTCTCAAATGGATACTCAAGAGGCTATCCAAGATGACAAGGTCACAACTGGTACTTTCTATATCAATAACGCTCATGTTAGAGTATTATTTAATTCAGGTTCAGATAAGTCTCTCGTAGACAATAGATTGTAAATCATTAAATCTGTCTGTTAAAACTCTAAGCGTTAAGTATGAAGTAAAATTGGCCGATAGTACCTCAGAGACTGCTTCAGCAATATTAGATGGATGCTTTATATCCATTAGGAATCATCTTTCCGATGTCCTAGTTTCCGTTAAAATATAAAGACACAATATAATTATAAAATCGATTGGTTGTCTTAAAAATCAAGCCCATATTGTGGGTGATAAGAAGCAATTAATTATCAAGACTCCTTATGAGACAACCCTCATAATTATATGTATCAGTACGATTAATTAATATAAAACAATAAAAATGGTGAAACCGGCCGTCCCCGGAATCGAACCTGGGTCTAGGCCACACCCTTTCGCGCGCCTAGCCAACCGAGCTAGGTGCCTAGTTTGTGAAATTTCCATTTTGATTAAATATAAGCACATGTACAATAACTTCCTTACTTCTTACTATAAGTCACCTACTTATCCTCCTTATGTTGACTAAGTATTAGAATCCAAGATTTTACCTCTATATTTTAATTACTCTTGGCTTGCTTATGTTGACTAAACACTAGAAAGGATGAAGTAGAAACCATTAAGTATATCAGTGGTTATGCTAGAAAGGACATGGTAAGGTATACATCACAGTCATTCGATGGCAATACTTTTAATGAGTAAGGACATTAATGAAATCCTCAAGAAGGATCCTCTTATACATTGTGGAATGGTCCAAGTTTTAAGGACCTTATTAGAAAAACCTAGTACCCGTTTCGCGAAAAGGGAAAAGACGGAATAAGAATTTCTGACTCTCGCCATAAAAGTTCTAGACTGTCGACAGTATGTCGCAAATTTTAATTCATTGGCTGAGATAGTACCCTATTAAAGCACATAATTATTAGTGATTAGCATTGGCAATAAGAGGGCACACTAAGGTTTCAAAACCTACTCATTAAAAATCCATTATGGATCTACCTCAGCTACCCACGTTATAATGATTAAGAAGTAATCAGTCAAAGCTGAGACTGCCCTAAAGTTATCTAAGATTTTACAGCTAAGTTTGGAAGGATTAATAATGGAGGCGTTTAACCCTCCTGTTGAATAATTAGAGACAGCTCACATTAGGAATTTCACCAGATAAACCCTTATTTGTGAATTTATTGCTATAAATTACATGTGGTTTCGGGTGCTGTTAAGTCTCTCACAAGATCATAAACTTAGCAAACTTTTAGAAATTTTCCCGTAAGAACTCCAGATATTAAGCGTAAGATAAAACTTACCTGCGAAATCATAAGAACCATTTCTTCTGTTCTTGTCAGAAACCTCCAGTCATAGAAATTTTTTTTCCTCTCTCAAGAGGAAGTGCGTCAGCACATGTAGTTGATATCTCTTTAATCTCTATCGATTCCGAATACCAAATGGTATGATAAAAGCATCATATGAGGATTGGTGTATCTTAATAAATTCCATAGATTGCTTCCATGCCTGATCAGTATGGAGGTTTAATACATGGGACCACAAAGATATTCCGATGGTCATAGAGTACTAAAGTCAGCTAATGGTATTAAAAGGAGATGTCCAAGTTGGAATTGTCCAAGTAAGTGTTCCCGATAAAGGAGTTCTTGGACTCGTAACTTAAATGTGTCACATAATTGACACAAACAATGGTGGATGAATTGGAGCCTGAGATTTGTAAAAATCTCTTTAACCTCATTGTACCTTGATTATCTTCTCCTAATATTACCCTGTTTACCTCTGAGAGGCAGGTAGAGTTAAGGTTTATATCCCATTTAAGGCTGTATTATTATAAAATCACCAAGACGGTTAGTACCACCATTGGGAGAATCGAAACCCTGATTAACTAAGTTTTTAAAATAAAGGGTTCATATAGCCTAACTCAATATCCTCAGAATTCGGTATAGTTAATTTTGAAAGACGGTTCATTTTGCTTATACATTATTACCGCAACCCTAATTAGGCAACGATTAAGAATCGCCATCAGCTGCCCAGGATCGTCGATTTATTCGACTAACTGCAAGGATTAACTACTCCTTAAGATTAGTTTTGAGCAATGGTTGGAACAACCATCATACTTTAAGATAAGCTTTTCTATAATAGTTGATATATATGCATCAAGGCTGCTCCTTGGGAGACCTTGTATAGATGGAATGTTAAACATCTATTATTAGGACAATAGATTGGCAAGTCCACTTATCAGGATCTGAAAGTTGCATTGGAAACAACGAATAAGATTCATACAAACCCCTAATCATCTGTAAGTTGCCAGTATTCGGCAGAAAATCAAGAATTAATGAAAGTAGCAACCCTTCTAAATTCTTGTTGAGGAATAAGGTTCAACAAAAGATATCACCCAGGAAAAGTGTGCCAAATTGTTAAATTATCAGGCTAGTTAAGCTCTGAATATATAGAATCATCCGAAGGAAATCGGATGTACCAAGATCAAGTAGCTTATAAGCTAAAATCTATTTAAGGAGTTTGGCGGAGCTCGCAATACATTGCACACTAGTGACTGAGGGAGGTATTTCGCCAATAAGTCAAGAAGCACTATCACAATATGGTATGCGGATTTATGATGTGATGAACATCCTGTATCGATTGAGGATCGACAGGTTAAGAAGCTCCAAAAGGATACATGTACCTAATATAGGAGTCACCTTGGGAGCTTGGAAAGACTCCAGATATATTATAGAAGTTAAGTCCATTATGCGACAAAGAGTACTTCCAGCATTTTAACAAATCTCGAGGTCGAGATTTCTTTTAAGGGGGTGAGGATGTAACACCTCAAAAATTCCGTCCAATAATGTATTGACACGTGTCATAAGCTTTGAACGTGTGAAAGAATACTTTAGAGGGACTAAGGTTGACAAACAAAGAAACTATGTGAAAATAAGGGTTCAAAACGTCCACAATGGATAAATATACTTTACAATAACCCTACATGATGTTTATAACCTTAAACGAATGGATCATGGATCATACGAAGCGAATTGTGAAAGAAATGAGAGATTACAAACTACAGGGGTTAAATGTGTCAACATGTTAAGATATACCTATGAGTGACCTTTTAGCAAACCCGAAGCCTTGTAACAATTAATTATGCTCACAAGAATGCACCATAAAAATTTCACCAAGTTTCGTTATCGTATGAGAAAGTTATGATAAAATTCGTATTCGAGGGGTTAGATGCGTCAACAATGAAATTTATGACTTTTCGGGTAAACACAAAGTGACCAAGGACTTCACAAAGATGGTATAAGTCTTGAAGCCCTTATAAATCAAGTTAGAGGGCTTATAATGCAAGAAACAAGGTGAAAACGACGTTTAGGAGGACCGGGGACTAAAAGTGCAATAAATGAAAAGTTTAAAACCTGATCGCCACCTTCATGCGGCCCGCGTAAAGGTAAGGGTATCCTTTACGCGGCCCGCCTGCGACTACCAGATGCAGAAAAAACAGGCAGGTGCCTGTCCAGCTTTGTAACCGACTCCAAATGCCTTTGTGTGATACCATGGGCTTCCTAAACTGGTATTGAGGCTATAGGGGACACTTGTAAGTATCCATGAACATTTATAGACTTACATGTCAACAATCAAATGGGTTTTTGATCAAGTTATAAAGTCACACAAAGTTGCAACTTTGTGTTCATCCATTCCCTTCATCATCTGAGTTTTTCTGGAGCACAAGGATCATCTTCAAGCATCATAAATCGTTCATAGGACTTGTGTAAGTATGTTTAACCCTTCTTAATTAAGTCTTGCTTAGTTATTAGCCTAGAAGTCAAACCGTCGTAATTATGGTTTGACTTATCAATTAATCACTAACGGTCCAGCGATTAGGCAAACTTAAGGTAGTTATAAGTTGGTAATTATGTGGGCTTTAAACCCTTAAAAGGGCACTCACTGATTCCCATCCTAACTAGGTCATTTGTCGAGTCAAAGATGTTTAGAAAAAGTCAACAGAAATGTAATATTCGATTTAACGCATGATTAACGATGTAAAAGGCGTATCACCTATTTTATCATTCATATAACCTGATAATAAGCATAAGAACTTGTCTAAGCTTGTTTGATTCGACAACTTTCTGTTTTGAACCGATTCGGAACCGAAAGACGCAAAAGTTTGACTTTTGCTTTGACCTCAGTTCTGACCCGGTTTAGATAGGTTTAGACATGCCTTAAAGTTCCATTAGGACCTAGTTACATGTTGGTATAACCCTCTGCGTTTATACCACTTGGAACCTCGATTGTCCGACGTTTCCGTTAATTGCTTAAATAGTGACCATAATGCCCTTATGACCATACAAAGAGAATTTTGGAAATGTGAAAGTACAATAATCTTTGTTACTGATTATAAAACATATCCCTAAATTTTCACATCAGTCGGAGGTCTAGATTAGGAGTTATGCTTAATGACGTAATTATAACGCTTCTTAGTAATTAATCGGCGTCATTAGCGTAAAGCCTATCTAAACCCCATTTTTGACACCAAACCTTTTACCCACTGATGTAATATAATATTTTGGGATTTTTGAAGATTTTTAATTATTTTTAAACTGATCATAAGCTAGGATTATCGCCTTAATTCGGTAAATACCGAATATGCCCTTTTCGGCCATAAAATGAGTTTTACAAATCCTTTTGACACCAATCCAATTGCTACTGTTTTCAAATAATAAATGGAGTATTTTGAACCTATTGAACTGATCAGAAAACTCAGAATCCTATATTAACCCGTAAATCGCTTAAAACGACATTATACGCGTATTAAAAGCATAGTTAGGGTTTAAAACTATTTTGGCATATAAGACTTATAACCAAATGTTATAACCTGTTAAAATAAGTTATTTTACTGATTTATTCAGACCCGGATCACAGCAGATAAATTAATCCCTTTTATAATCTTTAAAATGACCAAAATACCCCTACGGGGCTTATTTATAGGATAAACTCGTTTTGGGAATAATGGAAGGTATCCTACTGATATCACAACATATTTAAGGCATGTTAACTTAGGAAACCTGTTTAGGACTCTTACGGTTACCCGTTACGCATCATGCGCGTACGGTTCGATTTATGTAACTAGTTTACATAAATTAGCCGAAACGGGTCAAACCTTATCGGTTTTACCTCAAAATCTAGAATGTATATAATATACCCATATTAAGCAAGTCTTCAAACTTGTCGGGTCTAAATCACATTCTATCCGGTCTTCGCTTTATCATGCGTTTGAACCGTATCTTCCTCTTGAAAACTAATCGGTCTAAGTCAAGGCTTAATAAAAGACCCGTTAGGATTCTAATAGGTTATTTAAAAACCTTCGTTCCAGATTTAGGAGCCCAGTAAAAGCTATATGTACTTGCTGATTTGATACGGCTGGGATTGAATTTATATTTAGCTCAGGTAAATACTTTTAACTTATTTTCCCTTATACGGGCTTGGGGTACGGTATATAAAATACCGCTTGGTCGGGCATTTTGACCTTAATCGTTTTGGGGGTTAAGTATTATCGAAATGACCGTTTAAATTGTTTTGTTTGCTTAAAGCCTTTGGGGGGTTAATGACCATGTCCCGGATATCCCTGGCATCATTTTACGAAATGGCCACGACCTTAGCACACAGGTGTAGGCGTACACCTGTCAGTGTCTCATTTACATAATGTGGTGTGTCTATTGATCTTTAACCCGGCTCGATCCGGCTACTGAACGCATAAGAAACATGTAATTCTTTTACAAGTATTATTTCTACATAATTGTCCCAAGTTATAAAATATTATTTGTGCCATGTGCATTCAAATCAATCATTTTAAACCCTTTTCAAAATGAGTCAGTTGATTGTATTTACCAGTGTAAACTGACGTATTTTCCAAAAAGGCTAAGTGCAGGTACTAATCGGAATCGGCTGGCTACTCCTAGCATCATTAAAGAATCTCGCAAGCTTAGATGCCTAAAGTCTGTTGAACAGTGTTATTAATTTTCGATCCGCCTGTGGATCCTTTACTTCCGTTGTAATACTTTGATGTTACATTATTTCGGATTGTAATATATTTATCCTTTTGCTTCCGCTGTGCATTTATATATTGTGTTGTTTGACTATGATGTTACCAACCACGTCACGATACTCCCCTACCGGGCCCACCGGTAATACGTGGAAATTTGGGGTGTGACACTTAGCATATTCCTGGCATATGGCTAAAACGGGTATTTAACTGGGTACCGGGTATTTTATCTAGCGTTTAAATCCCGGTTTATGGCGTTATAAATTATTTTTATTAGTCTATAAAAATAAACTCGCCAAGATATTACTGAAATAAATTTCAGTTGCCAGGACTGGCTGCGTTGTCTGCGTTTTGCAGTAGAAGCACTGTGTTGCGCAGAAACACACGGTACGCGCTTAAACTTTGAAAAATAACGTTTTAGGCGTTTTAATTTATTTTTCAACACGGACCTGATTAAAATAAGATTTTAATCATAACAGAATATTTGTGGGATTTAAATATTATCCGGTCGGTCACCAACGTTCGTTTGGTCGTACGATCGCGATGTTCGGTTAATTACGACGGAATGCGCATAAGCGCGAAAAACGATCCAAATTGCGCGACGAATGGATTTTTCTTATGCCAAACACTAAAATAAAATATTTTAGTGCTTACATAAATTTTTGGATGTCCGGATGTATTCAGAACGTATGTTATGCGCGAAAATGCAAACTTATGCACTTTTTGACGCTTTTAGTCCCTGATCCTTCTACACTTGATCTTAACATGATTTCTTGCACTTTGAGCCCTCTAACTTTACTTTTAAGGGCCTTAAGACATAACCAAACTTTTTTAAGTCCTTGGGTAACTTTATGGTTACCCGAAAAATCATAAATTTCAATGTTGACGCTTTTAACCCCTCGTATACGAATATTGTCATAACTTTCTCATATAAGAGCGAAACTTGGTGAAATTTTTATCATGTATTCTAGTGAGCATAATTGATCGTTACAAAGCTTAGGGTTTGCTAAAAGGTCACTCAGAGGTATACTTTAAACATGCTGACACATTTAACCCCTGTAGTTTGTAATCTCTCTCTTTCTTTCACAATTAGCTTCGTATGATCCATGAATCATTCGTTTAAGGGTATAAACATCAAGTAGGGATATTGTAGGGTATATTTATCCATTGTTGACATTTTGAACCCTTATATTCACATATTTTCCATGTTTGTCAACTTTAGTCCTTCTAGAGTATTCTTTCACACGTTTAACGCTTATGACACGTGTCAATACATTATAGGACGTGAATTTTCGAGGTGTTACAACCGGCCACCCTGACATGACCCGTCCCAACTCCCAACGCGTCTAGCTCGTCAAACCTCCAAAACCCGAATACGATGAATCCAGATTTTTAGGAAAACAACGACAGCCATATGTTATTTAACATGATTCAAAACATGCCAATGAATGTGTTTGGGTACCAACAAAGTCTAATGGGTTTTCTACAAACGCAAACGCCCCAACCGTTCACTTTTCCTGAATCACAAACCGAAGTGGTGCTCGAGACGCCACCCGACAACGCAGGACCATCACAAAGTCGCAGAAGGTCTAGCACAAAGTTGGAAAGTATACTTTGCAAGAATCTGTTCGTGCAAAAATAAATAAAAATCTTTATTATTAACTTGAATACAACTGTAATAAAGAAAGCTGAAAAATACTTCTGTTACAACTGAAATAAAAGAAAACCAAGAACTGAATTACAAAAAGAAAAACAGGTTCTTGGCTGAGGATCGTGTTAGACACGGGTCCCTTAAAACAAATTTCGTGTCTCCCAAGAGAACACGTTTATTTCCAGGATACAACAGCCCGAAGCAGTTGCACTGCCGGTCTTGACTACAACCCGAAGGTGTACCTTGAATGCTTGAAAGAAGAAGAAAGAATTCTGCAGTGGAGAAGTTTGTAAGAGCTGGTGAATTCGGTGTGTTGAATCTGCTGAAGGAGCCTCCTATTTATACAACAGGTCTTGAAGAAACTGAAAAACGAATTAAATGGGAGAATTAAATTGCATTAAACGTCTTCAATGCACTCTATGTTGGTGTAGTCATCTTTCGTCTTCGTCTTATGTCGAATCTCGGGTTCGTTGCTGTTTTGTTCAAACATGATGTTATGATGACATCATCATGATGACATCATCAATGACATCACCACACAAGAAGACAAATAAGTTTACATGTTTCGCTTGAACAGATTCATTTTTAGGAGGGCTTTCGCTTGAATTGATTATTATATAAGTGTATGTTTCGCTTGAGAGTGTCTTCAAGTGAAAGCTAGAGGCTATATATAGGTTAGCATGTCATTTCATTTGTAACGGTTGCCAGAAAGAGATACCGAGGTGCTGCCGGTTTTCCTTTCGATTGTAAACGCTGTTATATCAATATATAAGAGGATTAAAGTGTTAAACAAGCTGTTTCATCGTCAGTTTCTTATTTTCCGCATCTGAAACTGATAAATCTCTTCTGAACGACTCGTTTGGGTCTCAAACCGATCCTACAAGTGGTATTAGAGCTCAGGAGGAAGAGATTTCGCAAAAACAGCTCGTTTTCGTCACTTTTTCTGTTTCTACTCTATTCTTTCTCAAAAATTAAAAATTTTCACGGATAAAATCGGCTCAAATTCACATATATTATGCGTTAATCATGTTTAAATGAATCATGGAAAGTTTCAGCACTAAAATCAACCTAAAAACTGGTTATATTCATCTGCTCGCTTGAATTCGTTCGACATTTGCTGACATCATCTAGGCTTTCGCTTGAGTTTACACTTGAAACGCCCTTTCGCTTGAAAAAATTGGTGGTGTTTGAAGCGAAACGCAGGCTTTCGCTTGAAATCAGTCGTTTGCTTGAAAATACGTGTACCGCTTGAACAATTGTTTGAGATATATCTGACGTAACTTTCTGATCGAGGTTGTCAGTTTGTTGAGACAAGTTATCACGAGTTCTTGTGTCAGTTTACATGAGGTTGTATCGGTTGATCAGATTATGCATGTGTTTACATCGTTTTTAGAGTTGAAGTTCACGGTCAAATTCATGTGACATTAACTTGTCGGGTCTCGTAAATTGAAGTTCAAGTTGCCTGGTTTGATAATAGTTGTCGGGCATAGTGCATGTGAACAATCAGAATTGAGTAAACATTTAAAATTGTCGGAAACATGTGTATTAACTGATCATTAGAAACACTCGGCCCAATCACATTTTAATATCATATTTGTGTTATCAAATAAGTGTTGTCAGCCCACCATGTATTTTCAGCTCAAACAAAGTGTTGACTGCTTTTAATTCTTGGTCAAATAGCATAAGTGGTATCATGTGATCATAAATGACTAAAAGTAAAGGTCCAATGAGAATTTCCATGTAAATAAAATTGTCAGGTTTTTATATCTTGCATGTGAAGAAAAATTGATTAAATCAAGATATGCATGATAACAATAAATAATTGAATTGGTTGTCTGTCATTTTTGTCACATCAATTGAAGAGGTCAAATAAGATTTTAGAATACATTTAGTTTGTCGGCCACTTTATTTGAAAACATCTGATTTTCTCGTGGATAAATGATGTTTGTTTGCATGTGATGTATTAAAGAACATGTCGTTTATTAATTGCATGGGATATCATAATTGAAGTTTGTATATTTGAAATTTTTTGTCGTATAGTGCTCACAGTCAGGTGGACCAGGTCATTTGGACTTAAATTCAATTCGCAAAGTTTGATCATTTAAAGGTCAAGTTTGTTTGAACCTTGTCAGTTTGTGTTGTGAGTTTTGGGTCAGTTTGCACCAAATTCAAGTTACATCAATCTAATTCGCACAAAGTCGCTTGAAATTGATTCAGTTTGTTTGAGAAATTTCGATACCGAAACATGGAGTTTGAGGAATTGTTGGCATATGTGCATTATGAATCTCAGCAGTATATTCCGATAAAACAAAAAGAAGAAACTGTCTCAGCAAAAGAAGTAGTTGAAAAGGTTTCGGTTTTTTATCATTCGTCTGATGAAGAGAGTGACAATTATGAAGAGGAAATCCGGAAACTTGAATATCTTAAACAACAACTTCCATCTGATCAACGTAGTGGAAAACTATTTTATGCCGATAAAATTGAAAAATTGAAAGAAAAACAAGATGCAAAAAGAAAGAATCAAAAGGCAGTCATTGTTAAAGAAGAGATCAGAGCTGAGCAGATTGAACAAGTTCCATAGGTCAAGATTGAGAAAGAAGAATCTGTAAAACCTATATCTGTGAATCCTGAACCAGAGATAAAGAAAGAGGTTACAGAAGATGCACCTATCTTTGATTATTCATCAGAAGAAGATAGTAAAGATGAAAGTGTTCATGAGGAGAAGAAACAGGTTGAAAATATTTCAGCTTTGAAGGTTGAGACGAAAGCTGAAGAGAAACAGATTCCTGGAAAATGCTTAAACTGTGAAAAATCTGAGACAGACAATGCCAAACTCTTGAAGAATGTAGAGAGTTTGTCATTAGAAAACAAAAATCTTAAAAAATCAGAAAATGTTTTGAAAAATCAAATATATGATTTGGAAAATGAAAAAGTAAAAATTGAGAAAGATTTTCAAAGTCAAATAAAAATTTTAGAAGATGAGAGAGATTTGTTTGGTAAAAACAATCTTGAAAAACAAATTGCAATCAATTCTCATCTTGAAAAGATTATTCGACTTGAAAAAGAAGCAGAGTGTGCTCAAAAGAAAATCAAGGAATGGGAACAAAAGTTGAAGGTTTTTGTGAATACTTCAACTATTCCTTGCCCAAAACCAGTTAATTTTGTTCCAATAAGTGACGATGTCACAAACTTTGACAAAGTCAAAGTTGAAGATTGTGATGAGAAATCTGATGATGAAAATAAAAAATTCGAAAAACAAAATTTTTTTTTGAAATTAAAAGAAAAGTTTCAAGAAACTGTTCCACAATCAACTGAAAAGGGAGAATGCTCTAAGCAAAAACCTTTGAAGAAGAAAGTGGAACAAAAACAAAAAGAGAAAATTTTGAAAAATGTTCAAAAAGATAATAAAAGCTCATCAGATCGATCATCCAATCGCAATGAAAAATTACAAAAATCAAAAAATGAAAACTCTAAAATTGTTGGCAATAAGTGGTGCAGGTCGGACCACAGTGCTCAAAAGTCAAATCCAGCAAACAAGAGGAGCAAGGATTATCACCAAGCCAAACAGTGTTATGATCTGAATGTTTGGACTGAAAATGGTGATTGGTACGATAACAGAGTGTGTTACCGATGTGGTTATCAAGGACACATTGCTGTTAATAGCCAAAGTTGGAATTATGAGACGAGAAGATGCTTTAACTGCAACATCAGAGGTCACATTGCCAGAGATTTCCCAAGGAGATCGAATGATAGATTGAGGGCTAATTCTCAAAAATTGGCAAAGATTCCAGTCAATGCCAAGCCCCATGAATAGAAGGTTCTAAAACCTAAAGTTCAAGAACAGACAGTTCAAGAAAAGAAAGTGAAGCTTTCTCAGGGGCAAAAAGACAGACTGAGGAAGAAGAGGAAAAAGGCCAGAGAGTATCTGGAGAAGATTTTGTCCTCGGGTTCATCTGTTAAAAATAAGAGTTCTGATGAATCGACTCCCTCGATTACAAAGTCAAGCAAGACGAATTCATCAGATACAAATCTGAGGACGAAAGAGGGAAAGAAGAAGAAGAAGAAATTGGTCGGCGATGAATCTGATGTGTCAAAGTCAGACAAGCCACCATCAGGCAATGAATCTGACAGGTTAAAGTCAGACAAGCCATGTGCAGGCAATGATTCTGGTTCGTCAAAGCCAGAAGAGCCTGTTGTTGAGGTAAAATCTGAGAATTCAGGTTTAACAATGGATGATGAAAATTTTCCACAATTGTTGAACAAGAATTCAAAATCACCCAAGGACCGTCAGGCTTGAGTGAATCTGTTTAAATGAAAAACCTGACTTGCCGGAGTTCCCAGGTTGGTAAGCGTGGAACATGAATCGGCATATTTCTTGAGAAATTCACGAAAGTGATTTCGACTTACAAGTGGTAAATCAGGGACAATAAATTGTACTTGATTTTCTACAAGTGATGTTTGTGGATTGATCTTAAAAATGTTAGTTCTTACAAGCGATTAAAGAAAACAAAGTGATGAAAGATCCCCATGTTTGAGAAATGACTCACAAAACTTATTTTCCGGAAAAACCATTTTGATTAAAACAAACTTAAGTGTTTTGAAATCACTATGGGAAAATGTTTTGTTGTCAGGGGGAGTTCTGATTGTTCAAGCCAAGTGAATGGAGAATTGAAGCAATTCTCATCATGTTGTCACATTTCTTGTACAGTTTGTTTTCAAATTTCATAAAATGTGTTTGCATTTTAGGGGGAGTAAGAATTTTCAGAAAATCCAAAAACATTAGAAAATTTGAAAAAGCCAAAAACATGATAAAATTCAAAAATGAGTTTTGTTGTCAAAAAGAGGAAACGATAGTAGATTAGTGGACGATCACAGCATGCTAAAGAATTGGAAAGTAAAAATGTGATAAACGGTCTCACTGATGATGTGCCAGTAGATTTTTGCACATTTAGTAGATTGTGACGAGATATAAATCTAAATTTCAAACTTGCTTATATCGTGGGGAAACATCTCTCGGATATATGGGTAACCCTCGAAATCTCGTTTGAAAGGTCTCATAATCTGATATACTAGGTTTTTATACTCAGTGATGTCTGGGGTATTATTCCAGGACTTCTGCTGAATGGTAGTTTTGACCTAGTCCTCGAATAATACTTTCTGCAATGCTTGAAACATAGCATCACCCTCAGCATATATGATAAGACAATAAAATTGCTTAGCAATGCTGTTGTAAAAAAGATCCTCTAAAGGGGACACACCCAAAAGTTGAGTCATGATCTCTCTGCTGAACGGTAGTTCTGACCTGAGCGCTCATGATTCTTCATAATTTATTAACCCCTTACAGATATCATTTGTGTCATAATTACATGTAAGACTGAATATTGGGATCTGGATACGGGAGTATATTCTGAGGTGGGACACGCGATTGAGTTTAAGTGCTTAAAACATTAATATCGTATCTCGAAACAGTTGAACTTTGTGTGAAAATTTAAGTGGACCAGTATACTGACAATCTAAGTGAATCGTTTAGAACTTAAAATGAAACCAAGCTTAACGGTGTTGGTGATTTGTCTCAAAAACTGATATGATTCTCTTGCACAAACTCACAAAATATTGTATGTAAATATTTCTTTACTGCATTTCATTCTATTAAAAAAAATCCAAAAAGATTTTAGTGTGTTTTAGCATAAATTTTGAAAAATTCAAAAAGATTTTCGACAATTGGTGTTGGAGAGCTAATTTTCAAAATTCTGAGTGCTAAACATGATGAACAAATGGTTTGGGAGAGTGTGTTGTGTTTGAAATGAAAATGATATTTCTGCAACTGGTTCATCAGAGGCTATAAACGTTGAATCATTTTAAAATTTGCTTTTCAAGTTATTATCAGAAAATTTATTGTGAGGTAGAGGATGTGCAGGTTATTTGAATGATAGAAAGCCAGGTTCCGATACCTGAGGAATTTATGATTTCAACATGCCAGACTTCGATCCCAGCATATCGAAAGGGGGAGTCTGAAGACATTCTAGTAAAGATTGTTCGTGGGAAGTTTGCTGGTGATAAAAAGAGAAAGAGAGATGATTTAAGGATTCTTACAGCGTCAGACACTTCAAAGAGTTTGAGAAGACTGATAAAGACTGAAGATGCGAAGACTCGACACTTAAGACTCGTCAACATCTGAGGGGGAGTCTGTTGGTGCAGCCATCTGTCGTCTTCGTCTTATGTCGAATCTCGGGTTCGTTGCTGTTTTGTTCAAACATATTGTTATGATGACATCATCAAGATGACATCATCAATGACATCACCACACAAGAAGACAAATAAGTTTACATGTTTCGCTTGAACAGATTCATTTTTAGGAGGGCTTTCGCTTGAATTGATTATTATATAAGTGTATGTTTCGCTTGAGAGTGTCTTCAAGCGAAAGCTAGAGGCTATATATAGGTTAGCATGTCATTTCATTTGTAACGGTTGCCAGAAAGAGATACCAAGGTGCTGCCGGTTTTCCTTTCGATTGTAAACGCTGTTATATCAATATATAAGAGGATTAAAGTGTTAAACAAGCTGTTTCATCGTCAGTTTCTTCTTTTCCGCATCTGAAACTGATAAATCTCTTCTGAACGACTCGTTTGGGTCTCAAACCGATCCTACACTCTAATTCATCATTTATTTCGCAGTCAAAGCCATTGACTTCGTCAGTTTCGAATGCTGAAATGTAACTGAACTGGCATTAACTGCAAGAAGCTTCTGCGCGCGCAAGTCTGCACGCTCATGCGCGCGTGCGCCATTTTGGCTCACTTCCATGCGCATGTGCGCCACCTTGGCTCAATCCCATGCGCACCTGCGCGCGTGCGCCACGTCACTTGTGAGCCTCTACGAGCACGCCACACAGTCGCGCCGTTTTGGCTCACTTCGGTGCGCCGCGCATGTCACTTCAGTGCCCATGCTCCATGCGCGCATGAATGCCATGTCATGCGCCACTGCGCGCGGACCCACCAGGGTCATGCGCCTGCATGCCACGTCACCAACCACTTGGTCCTTGCAGCCCTTGTGCTCCACCACGCACACGTGGTCAAAAATGCAAAGGCGGCTCTCAAGCGGCTCCCGGCGATGCGAAGTGCAAAGTGCACCATCAAAGCGCTACATTGCGCCTCATCGCCCACTCCACGCGCGCGCGCGTGCGTGCGATTGCGAGCTAGGGTGCTCTGCACCCTTCGCGAGTACATTTAGGGAGTGCTTCCATGAAACAATAAGGATGGAGAGTTCCCACTTAAATACCCCTTTAAGATTCATCTCTCCTCCTATGTGGGACAAGGTGCCACTTTCCCACTTTTTTCAGCATTCAAGTTTCAAACACCAAACTTTGAGCATCGATATCTCATTCATCTTAGATCCGTTTTGGACGTGGTTTAGTTCGTTGCGAAGCTCTTCCAACATAGAACACAAACCCACAAATAAATATATAAAACCCACTCATTTTCTTATATTTATTTCTCGTCCAAAATAGGAAAAAAATCATTTTCCTATATTTGTGAAAAAAAAAGTTATTTTTACAAATTTCTAACAATCCCCCACATGAATAGAAATCGATCTATCAAATTTCAACGATGCATGTTCAACAGTTGAGTATTGCAAGATAGGTATGTGTAACCTTTGAACCTTCTTTTGTGAAGCATACTTAGCCTCCTAGGGTCTTGTAGACGCGGTGTCTTTGAACAGTCCCCCATTTATGTAGGCGACAATATACATTCACACAATACTCTCCCTAGTCGAGTCGAGTTAAGTCCTCATGGTTGTATCCGTTTATGGTCATGGAACACTTTCCTAGTTCTGCGAGAGCCCTAGGATTTGCGCCTCCCCACAAATCCATTCGAAGCGACCCCACTTCTCTCTAACATAGGTGATACCTCTTAATCATTAAAAGCATCATGGTTAATTTTGGATTTCCTCAAAATCCTTAACCTCAACATGCTTAACCTCTCCGTCATGTCACTGATTGGAATGGACTAGGAAGTATACAACTCCCTTTATTAATTTTGGGGCACCCCCCACAGTGACTCCCTTTGGGTTTATGATTAAGTTTGCCTATTGAACCTAGATCTTGGGATCTCCAGTCAACTAGGTTAGGTTTCCCTCATATTCCCTTCTTCTATGGGCTTTAGTCCCATTCCTCTTGACGATTTATACACCTTATCTTTGCTTAAGCCTTTTGTTAACGGGTCTGCAATGTTCTCCTTTGCCCTAACATAGTCAACTGAGATAACACCCGTTGAGATAAGTTGTCGTACCGTGTTGTGTCTACGTCGAATGTGCCTTGATCTGCCATTGTACATCGCGCTTTGTGCTCTAACAAGCGCTGATTGATTGTCACAATGTATGCAAATTGCCGTCAACGGCTTTGGACATCTTGGAATATCTTCCACAAATTGACGTAGCCACTCCGCCTCTTCCCCACTTTTATCTAAAGCGATGAATTCGGATTCCATCGTGGATCTAGCTATAACTGTTTGCTTGGAAGACTTCCAAGCTATAGCTACTCCCGCAAGTGTAAACACATATCCACTTGTCGATCTATGATCTTTTATATCCGATATCCAGTTCACGTCAGTGTATCCTTCGATCACTGCTGGATCACGGGTGTAATGCAATCCATAATCTCTTGTGTATCTTATGTATCTAAGCACCCTCGTGATAGCTTTCCATTGTTCCGTGCACGGATTACTGGCGTATCTACTTAGCCTGCTCACAGCATATGCTAAGTCGGGTCTAGTACATGTCATTAGATACATGAGACTACCAATGATCCTTGAGTACTCTAACTGAGCAACACTCTCGCCTCAATTCTTCCTTAGGCGTTGAGTATTATCAATTGGAGTTCGAGCTATACTCGTATCGTCCGAATTGAATTTCCCAAGGATCTTGTCCACGTAGTGAGATTGACTCAACACAAGACCATTTTGGGTTCTAGTGATTTTTACTCCAAGAATAACATCCGCGAGAACCATGTCTTTCATGTCAAACCTCGCTTTCAACATGTTCGTTGAGTTGATCATGTTATCATCACTCCCAATGATAAGCATATCATCTACATAAAGACATAAGATTACGTAACCTCTTGGAGTGACTTTGAAATAAACACACTTGTCGCACTCATTTATTTTGAAACCATTGTCAATCATGACATGATCAAACTTTTGGTGCCATTGTTTTGGAGCTTGGTTCAAGCTATACAAAGACTTGACCAATTTACATACTTTACCCTCGTTTCCTGGGGCGGAAAAACCCTCAGGTTGTTCCTTGTAAATTTCTTCTTCTAAATCGCCATTTAGAAATGTGGTCTTTACATCCATTTGGTGAACTTCCAAATTTCTTAGAGCCACAATTGCAAGAACCAATCGTATAGAGGTTATTCGTGTTACAGGCGAGTAAGTATCAAAGTAGTCTACACCCTCCTTTTGTCTAAATCCTTTGATCACTAACCTTTCCTTGTATTTATCAATACTTCCGTCAGCTTTCATCTTCCTTTTGAATATCCAACAATATCCAAGTGGTTTACAACCAGGTGGAAGATCTACTAACTCCCAAGTATGATTTTGCAATATATAATCAATTTCATTCTTAATTGTTTCTTGCCATTGAGGTCCTTCTGTGGAGGTAACCGCTTCGCGGTAGGTATTGGGCTCACCCTCAACCATATAGCTCATGAAGTCTGGACCAAAGGATTTTTCAACCCTTTGTCGTTTACTTCTTCTAAGCTCACCCTCCTCGACCTCCGGTCGTTCATGTCTTTCATCTATCCCCGTAGATGAACTAGGACCTGCTTCATCTAACCATGTAGATGAACTTGGACCTGCTTCATCAGCCGCTGTTGATGAAGTCGCATGTGTTTGTCCTAACATAGGAAACACATTATCAAAATATGAGACGATGTTAGAGTTTGGCTCTATGATAGTGTGTCTGTGTACATCGGGATTCTTGGACTCATGTACAAGAAAACGATGTGCACTACTTTGATGCGCATATCCTATGAAAATGCAATCAACAGTTTTGGGTCCTATCCTAAGAGCCTTAGGAGGTGGTACAATCACCTTTGCTAGGCACCCCCACACTTTCAAGTATTTGTATGAAGGCTTCCTCTTTCTCCATAACTCATATGGAGTTTCGTCCCTATTTTTAAGGGTATCTTGTTCAAAAGATAGTTTGCTGGGAGAATGGCGTCCCCCCACATTTCTCGGTTCACTCCCGAACTGATCAACATGGCGTTCATCATTTCTTTCAATGTGCGGTTCTTTCGTTCTGCCACGCCATTTGATTGTGGAGAATAAAGAGGTGTACACTCATGTATAATGCCACTTTTTGCGCATAAATCCGCAAAAGGTGCAACATATTCACCTCCTCGATCGCTTCTCACAGCTTTTATCTTCTTTTTAAATTGATTCTCAACTTCATTTTTGTACAAGATAAACTTTTCTATTGCTTCGTCTTTACTCTTTAGTAAATACACATAGCAATATTTAGCACAATCATCAATAAACGTGATGAAGTACTTATTTCCTCCACGCATGGGAACCGCTTTTAAATCACACACATCGGTATGAATTAAATCAAGGGGTTCGGTTATTCGTTCAACCGATTTAAACGATGATCTCGTTAGTTTGGATTCGACACATGTCTCGCATTTGTGATCGGAGTCTATATGGAATGTTGGTATCAAATTTAATTTAATTAAACGTCGTAATGAATTAAAATTTACATGTCCTAGTCTACCATGCCAAACATTAGAAGGCTCAATCATGTAAGTAGAAGTATAAATTTCATTCATACTTTTCTTTTGGTTTACAACCATTACATTCATTTTAAACATTCCATTAAGGGCATAGCCCTTTCCAACAAACATTCCACGTCTAGAAAGAACAAAGTTGTCCGATTCAAACACTAGACGAAATCCAAACTTGTTGAGCATCCATCCCGACACGAGATTCTTCCGTATCTCTGGGACATAAAGCACATTGGTCAAAGTAAGCTCCTTGCCAGACATCATCTTCAGGATGACAGTGCCTTCCCCCTTGATGCTTGCGGTAGCTTTATTTCCCATATAAAACTTTTTTTCACCCGACACTTCCTTGAATTTAGAGAAAAGAGCCTTGTCTCCACAAACATGGCGGGTTGCACCCGTGTCAACGAACCATCCTTTTGGGTTTTCACCCATCGCGTTGATTTCTTCAATCATAGTCGCTTCCTCGGTTATCATTGCAATCAGAGGCATACCATCCTCATCAACCATGTGCGCACGCTCACGCTTAGGTTTCTTGCATTGGTTAGCACGGTGCCCCGTCTCGTTACAATTGTAACAAGTACCTTGGAAAGGCGCATACTTTTTTTTCACAGCCCATTTTTTGGGTCCAAGGTTGTTAACCTTTGCTTTCCCCTTGTTGTTTTTACCCTTGCCCTTATTGCCCTTTGAGGACTCCCCAACTTCCACCATGTTTGCCTTAGCCGAAGCTTGCAAAATGGTGCCTTTTTAGGCCACCCTGTTGTCCTCTTCTATACGAAAACGGACGACAAGTTCCTCAATCGTCATTTCTTTCGCTTGTGCTTAAGGTAGTTTTTGAACTCTACCCACGAAGGAGGCAATTTTTCGATCATGGTTGCCACTTGAAATGTCTCGCTAAGTACCATTCCCTTAGCGTGGATGTCATGAAGTATAATCTGTAACTCTTGGACTTGGTTTATAACAGTCTTGTTATCAACCATTTTGTAGTCCAAGAAACGGGCGACAACAAATTTCTTTGTTCCCGCATCCTCCGTTTTGTACTTTTTATCCAAGGACTCCCATAATTCTTTGGAAGTCTTGATATTGTAGTACACATTATACAGGGCATCTGAGAGACCATTGAGTACACAACCTCGACATATGAAATCCGAGTGCTTCCAAGCCTCTACCGCGCTCAGAGCCTGAGCGTCGGTCTCCCCTTCCGCAGGTTGGGGAGCGGTTTCAGTCAAGAACCTCGCAGGGTTCATGGTGGTCATATAGAAGAACATCTTCTGTTGCCACCTTTTGAAGTGGAGACCCGAGAACTTCTCGGGTCGTTTAGCATGATTTGTCACTGTGGACGCTCCCACAGGGTTGGCAGGGGTACCGATAACCACGTTGACGTTGGTATTTTCAGTCGACATTCTGAAAAATTCCACAAAACCAAGTTAATAAATCTGTTAAAATAATAAATGTGTTGATTTATTATTTTATTAACAGAATCGATGAGTAACAAAACCAACCGTGTAGCTTCTAAGTCCAACTTTGAAGACTACAACAAAAGATCTTAGACCCCAACGACAAAGAAGGAGTAGAAGAACAGAATCTGTTTTGACAAAGTCGCTACTTTGAATCAAAACAGAGAAAAAAATATGTTTTTTAAAACACAACTGTATGAATTTAAAACTGGTTCGAATTCACAGCAGAATATGTTTGTGATTCTACACGAACGGTGTTTTTAAAAAAAATGTTTTAAGACTGTAAGAATCCGTTCATGCAAAAATAAATAAAAATCTTTATTATTAACTTGAATACAACTGTAATAAAGAAAGCTGAAAAATACTTCTGTTACAACTGAAATAAAAGAAAAACAAGAACTGAATTACAAAAAGAAAAACAGGTTCTTGGCTGAGGATCGTGTTAGACACGGGTCTCTTAAAACAAATTCCATGTCTCCCAAGAGAACACGTTTGTTTCCAGGATACAACAGCCCGAAGCAGTTTCACTACCGGTCTTGACTCCAACCCGAAGGTGTCCCTTGAATGCTTGAAAGAATTCTGCAGTGGAGAAGTTTGTAAGAGCTGGTGAATTCGGTGTGTTGAATCTGCTGAAGGAGCCTCCTATTTATACAACAGGTTTTGAAGAAACTGAAAAACGAATTAAATGGGAGAATTAAATTACATTAAACGACTTCAATGCACTCTAATTCGTCATTTAATTCGCAGTCAAAGCCATTGACTTCGTCAGTTTCGAATGCTGAAATGTAACTACACTGGCATTAACTGCATGAAGCTTTTACGCGCATGCGCCCCCTTGCATGTGCAAGTCTGCACGCTCATACACGCGTGCGCCATTTTGGCTCACTTCCATGCGTGTGTGAGCCACCTTGGCTCAATCAAATGCGCACCTGTGAGCCTCTACGAGCACGCCACACAGTCGCGCCGTTTTGGCTCAGTTCGGTGTGCCACGCACGTCACTTCAGTGCCCATGCTCCATGCGCGAGTGCGCGCATGAATCCATCTATATCATATGGTTTATTTACTTCGGTTTAGTCAAGTTCATAACTTGTTTTCACCTTTTTTATTTAATGCACTTTCCGGGTTTGAGTGTGTTAACACGCTATTCCCATGCATGTCAATTCATGTTTCCTCTTTTATACTTAATAACTCTACTTAGAACAATTAACTCTTACCGGATGCTTGATCAAGCTTGAACCGAACACTTTGTTGACAACCTTGAGCTCTGATAACCAACTTGTAACACTCGTCTTAAAGCTTTGTTATTATAATTATAAAATAAGGGCTTTTTAAAGCAAAACGCATACTTAGCAGAACTTAGTTAAGTTACACATAGTTTAGTGGGTCAACATAAGCGACCACCTAGTTCAAAGTATTCATAACTAATAGAGTTTACAAAACATCATTTTCTAGACAAGTTTAGTTTAGTGCGGAAGCTTCAAATATGGTGTTCGGTTCTTGGTTTCACCCTTGATCGGCATCCGAAGCTAACGAGCATCACCTGAGGTCAAAACCACACAAATAATTAGTTTTGACAATGATAACCGAGCCTAGACAAGCCCTAATGACATAAACATAACAAAAATTGAAAAATCCTGGTTTTTAGTCTGTCGCGCCACGCGCCAGACTCGGTCCCATCCTTCGCGTGCCGAGGACGGCCCCACGTGTCACGCCAGTACCTTATGCTCCCTTTGCGTGGCGCGAGGGAGTGCATTTTCCAGCAGGTCCAGTTTCTGGACCTGCATTTTACCCAGCTCCGGAAATTCACAATTTTCTAACTTTAAACAATCATAACTTTTTACTCGGTTGTCCGTTTTAGTCGATTCTTTTTCCTATGAGTCCGTAATAAAATTACGGATCTAACCATGTAAATTTCACATCACGGAAATCGAGTTACCAGCGATTTGTTCATGATTTCCTTATTTCAATTATCCGACCCATTAGCTATACTTGCATAGTACCACGTTTCAGTTTCTTAATGCTTTTAGACATAGTTACCCAATTCCCCGGGCTTATAACCTTAGCATAATTGCGCCATTCATGGCTTTGTGTTCTCTTAGAACTATAAACTTGTTTCCTCGGAATTCAAGCATTCCGTTTCAAGCGACATTTGCAACTTACTTCTATTGTTTGATCCGACATCCCGGATTCACAAACTTAAAGTATCATAGCCAAATTTATTGGCGTAGTGCAATCCAACACTTAACAAAATACGAGACTTTCAAGTCTCTACTCACGTGATCTTTTTTAAGGCATCAATTCGACCCGTTTGACTATCTAGTAAAAGCCATCACTTTGTTAACAAGCCAAACCCACTTCCAGCCTTTATTTTGACCCGTTTAATTATCGAGTGAACTTCGCCACTTTAAAGACACATCAAACGCATCTATTACACTATGACTCCATTTATACATTAAACCCAAACATGTATGCATAATTTAACGAGACTAAAGTCACGTACCTTAGAGCACACCCTTAAAACGCGTATCCCCTCCGGCGTGTCCGCTTGGCGATCCGGATTCTTTGCTTAAAGAGTTCAATTCACAATAGTTTAGAACTCTTTCATAACCTTTAATGCATAATTCTCTATATTAATCAAATCTGCGTTTTCACCCAACTTTTAATATTGTAATCCTCACTTAGGCGTTTCATCAAACGCCTAGCGTGTTAGATTTTTACATAATCAAAACCAAGTTCATGACTTGTAATTATCATCTAAATTAACTTCAATTAGACAATTCTACACATGTCTTAACATCAATATTTCTGAAATTACCCTTAAATTCAGATTATGCTAGAACAAAATCATAATTCTAGGGTTTATCAAGTTCTCTTCAAGCTCATTAATCACCTACAATGGTGATTATGAACCTTACAATTATCATGCAATCTTTTAACAAGAATTCACCTAGGGTTTAACCCTAGACATCATATCACTTCTAATTTCATCAATACAACACAAAATCAAGCTAAACATTCGATTTCTACCATTTGCTAGGAATTTGAGTTGAATCAAAACAACCTAAATTGGCATACCTTATGGTCCCTTTGACAAGGTGATCACGAATCTATGTTCAGATTTCGATTTTGACTTGATTTGAGCCTTCAATTTGTGAGTTTAGTGAGTGTTAGGGTTTTAAGGGGTGTTGGTCGCCCTGCTCTGATCTTGATCGATCCAGACACATCTATGGATGTGTTTGGATTTTATTTTATTAAATTTTTTAATAATATAAGTTTCCATTTTAACACTTTTGGTCCTCCAATTAAAACCAAGAAATCTCTAAGTGTTTTAACTCAAGTTTCTTTGTTATAACAAGGTTTATGACTAACTGGGTTATTTATCCTAGTTAGCTTATTCTTGTTTATTTTACACTTTATAATTCTAATATAGAGTTTTATATTTTCGGGGTGTTACAAGTCCACCCCCCTTAAAAAGGTTTCGTCCTCGAAACCAAAGTACGTACCAAATAATGTAGGGTAGAGACGTTGCATCTTCTCTTCGGCCTCCCATGTGGTATCCGAACCCTTCTTATGTTCCCATTTGACCTTTATTTGTTTTATCACTTTATTCCTCAAGCTTTTTACCTTACGGTCTAGAATTGCAATAGGCTTCACCGCGTAGTTAAGACTATTAACCACTTCAATATCATTATGGTGAATATAAACTATCTCGTCGGATAGACATTTCCGGAGATGTGATACATGGAACATGCTATGTATTCCACTCAATTCCTTGGGCAGTTCGAGAAGGTACGCTACTTTACCAATTCTTTCAATAATCCTGAATGGCCCAATAAATCTCAGGCTCAACTTTCCTCTTTTTCTAAACCGAATAATTCCTTTCCACGGTGATACTTTCAACATTACCTTATCACCCAATTGAAATTCAATCGGCCTCCTTTGTTTATCCGCATATGACTTTTGTCGATCCTGAGCTACTTTTAAACGAGTTCGGACCAAGTCGATTTTCTCATTCGTAACTCGGATTACATCATTATGTGCTAGTTCACGTGGACCCACTTCTCCCCAGCACACCGGGGTTTGGCACTTCCTACCATATAGCATCTCATACGGAGCCATTCCAATGCTCGCGTGATAACTGTTGTTATATGAAAATTCAACCAAGGGTAGATATACATCCCAACTACCCCCGAAGTCGATAATGCAAGCCCGCAACATATCCTCCAATGTTTGTAATGTTCTTTCACTTTGCCCATCCGTTTGTGGATGGTAAGCGGTGCTAATGAACAGTTTAGTTCCCATTTGTTCTTGTAATTCATGCCAAAAGTTCGAAGTAAACCGAGTATCTCTGTCGGACACAATGGATATCGGTACTCCGTGTCGTGCCACGATTTCATTGGTATACACCTCTGACATCTTTTCGGATGTATAAGTCTCACGAATCGGAATAAAGTGAGCACTTTTCTTCAATCTATCCACGACTACCCATATAGCATCAAAACCGCGGTTGGTTTTGGGCAGTTTGGTCAGCAAGTCCATTGTGATTTGTTCCCATTTCCAAACTGGAATGTCCAATGGTTGCAGCTTACCATATGGCTTCTAGTGCTCTGCTTTGACTTGCAAACAGGTCAGACACCTCTCCACATACTTCACAATATCTCTTTTCATTCCGGGCCACCAATAGTTTTGTTTTAAATCATTATACATCTTGGTTGCCCCTGGATTGATCGAATAACGGGATTTATGGGCCTCGTCAAGTAGGAGCGCCTTGGCTCCACACGAATTTGGAACCTATATTCTCCCAAATCGAGTTTTCAACCCTTGGTTACCATCTGCCAAGTCTTTCAATTGGCCAACTATTCTTTCCTTCTTCATATTTTCTTCCTTCATTGCTTCAGTTTGAGATTTCTGGATTTGTTCAAGCAAACCCGATGTCACAATTAGTTGCATCGATCGCACTCGAATGGGCGTATAATCTGCCTTTCGGCTCAATGCATCAGCTACCACATTAGCCATCCCCGGGTGGTAATGTATATCACAATCAAAATCTTTGACAGTTTCTAACCACCGCCTCTGTCTCATGTTTAATTCCTTCTGATCGAAGAAATATTTCAAGCTTTTATGGTTGGTAAAAATAGTGCATTTTACCCCATACAAATAATGCCTCCATATCTTTAAGGCGAACACCACCGCTGCCAACTCGAGGTCGTGTGTAGGATAATTCTTTTCATGAGTCTTTAGCTGCCTCGAGGCATAGGCTATAACCTTGCCCCGTTGCATCAAAACGCAGCCAAGCCCCGAATGCGATGCATCCGAGTAAACTACCATATCATCAATTCCATCCGGCAATGCCAATACCGGTGCACGGGTCAATTTTTCTTTAAGCGTCTGGAACGCCTTTTCTTGATCTTTGCCCCAAATAAACTTTTCGTCCTTACGGGTTAGTTTGGTCAATGGTGTAGCAATCTAGGAGAAATCTTGTATGAATCTCCTATAATAACCCGCAAGCCCCAAGAAGCTTCTGATTTCCGAAGGATTCTTCAGAGGATTCTGTAACAACTCTCGCTAAAACTATTATTTCTTATTTTATTTTGTCCAACAAGAAACCCAAATTAAGACCCTCAAGTGATCCTGAATAAACCCTAAAATTTTTGAAACAATCGGAATCAGGATCAGGGCTCCTAAAACTCAGGGGGGGTATTTCCCCGTTAGTATTATCTAAACAATTTTACGTGTAAATTGAATTTGCGTGAACGGCCAACTCACCTGAGCTATGCAGAAACGGGGCTACCCTATGCTAGGGTGGCACCCCTCGCGCCACGCGACAGCCCCTCGCGCCACGCGAGGGGACTGTTTTTCAGGTATAAATAGAGGGGGTTGGCAATTGCAATTCTGCGTTCGTTCGACGTTAAAATTCATTTCGTACGTTGAGTTATCGACTGTTTACTATAAAAACACACACAGACACGAAACGCTGCCGCAATAACAGGGTAATAACTAGATTGCTGCTACGATTCAATGTCCGATCGATTGAAACTATTCGATGAATGTTTAAGTGCTGCTCAAAATTGGGTTTATACTTTGTCATTCGTCGTGAATTCGATGGATGTTTAAGTATTGCACTTTGTCATTCGTCATGAGGCTTTAATCTCGTGAGTTATCGTAAATGCTGTATTAGTTACTAACCTAGTTCGTGTGCATTGTTATTTAAATTAGGTTATCAGGCTAATCAATAGGCTAAAACTCTGCTGGCATAAATCTGCAATGTGAGTCATTCTCTTTTTACCAACTCACTTTAAAAATCATGATTGTTTTCAAAGTTATAATTACAGGGATTAAGACTTTGTAATCTCCAAATTACAGCCGGTATGTGGGGTTTTGTATACATTACTTGATAACCATCACCATTGGACAACGGGTTAGCCAAGGGGTGATATGACCATAGTCACAGACACCATTGGACACCGAGATAACCAATAGGTGGTCGAGTGACAAATACCGTTGGGTAGATGGTTGATATATATAAACATTGTAATCGCTCTTAATACTGTAAATTATAACACTGTGTCATTTTAAGCAAAAAGAATGATTCACCAGTATTTTCCTGCTGACAAAACCTTTTTCAAACATGTTTCAGGTGATCTGTTGTGATCCAGGAAAAGTGCCGCGAAGCACTACAAGCTTAAGGAAGTGGCTCAATATAAATAAAGAAACATGTTTTGTAAAATAAGGATTTCCCAGTGAAATCACTTTATTGTAAACTACCGGGGTTTTATCCCAAATGATGAAATAAAATAATCAGGCATTTTCAGTTTTAAAAGAGATCCTCCTAAAATCTTCCGCTGTCAACTCTATTAAATAAATACCACGGGATTTCTGTCCCGCGGCTCCTGAGACGGGTCAAACCGGGCCGGGGGCCGTGACAGAAAAAGGTGGTATCAGAGCCACTGATTTATGCCTATTAAGTATTTAAATATACTTAATTTTCCTGATTGCCATTTTATGATTATGTGTTTTATTAACTGACTAATTGTTAGTTACAGTATGGGTAAGCAAAAGCTTTCGGACATCTATCGTCAATTAGATAATGTACCAAAAGATAAGGGATCATCATCCTCAAAACATTCAGTAAATACTGAGGAAGGAATATTTGTTCGTAAAGCCCAGTTTGAGAACCCACTTTCTCCTAATAAAAGAAGTTTGATTATTAGGAAAAGTCAAGAGAAAATAAGGAAGTCTCAAATTAAAAAGACTCAGGGAACAAGCAAAAACCCACCATGGGAAGATGAGTTAGATGAAAAATGGGCAGACCTTTATATGTTAGCTACTGTAGCAGTAAATGCAAAATTTTAAAATACCCTGACTCAGTGTTAGCACCCATATCATCTACAAGCCAGAAACTCTAAAGAAAATTTTACCCAGCAAATAAATAAGTTTACAATAAACCCTAGTATGTTTTAATTTTTAGTTGTCCTTTGTATTAAATTAGTCACACGGTATGCAATAATACTTGAATGTTTATCTGTGAAATTTTATTATAAAATTTTAACTTAGCATTTTGTGTGCATTTTTGCATATATGCTAAACAGCATGAATGAGTTATCTGAAGCCCTTTAGAATCTCAATCTCTATCCCGTGAAAGTGGAAGTTTCCAAATATTTTACTGGTTACTTACCCGATATGGAGGAACCTATGGAATTTCGAGCTCCACCTCCGGAGAAACCAAAACCTAAGAAAATGAGAAGATTTGTAGGATGGAGGCGTGTGCGCAGGAGGAAACCAGCAACTAGGAAAGTTCTCAAAATAGAAAATCCCATTGATAAAGGAAAAGCGATCGAGATTGAGGAAAATACTAGGCAAGTAGAAATGGAAATTGGGGAAAGTTCTAAGCAAGTCGAGGAGTTACCATTGCAGGAGGAATTGGGTCGCATATTGGCAAGCTGTGATATCATTAGGCCTATCAATAATAACCTCTTCCCTTATCCCACTGAAACCCAACTTCCAATAAACTTAGAACCAGCCATTCCAGACCCTCTGATCCACACCCAACCTCAAGGAGAAATGGACGAGTGGTGGACCAATGATTGGCAGTTTCAAAACCTCCTTAATAATCCTTATACCTTTTTCCCTCAATTTGACCCAGAACCTGCACCAAACCCGCCAATGAGCAATGAAAACCTAGCTGAACTCCGCCATTTTGGCGAAGACTTGATAGATGCGGGAAATAGAATCCGGGGAATAGGAGAACAAATCTCCTGGAAGTATGACGAAAGGGAGCATCATTTCTAAGAAGATAGCTGACGAGAAATAGTGGGGTTGTGAAACTGTGATTGTATAATAATAATAATAATAGTAGTAGTAGTAAGATATAACTATGTACAATAACTAAAAATAAAACTTGTGTAAGATAACGGTGTGTACTGATGCCTAATATAAAATAAAAGAAATGGACGTCGAGAAATCGGCAATTTTGGCTATACGTGTGTTGTATTGTGTGATTGTTTGCATATCGCTATTATTTATTTTATGCTAATAATTTATATATATATTAATTACCAGATGGAACCTGCTAATAATGAACCAGTTAATGAAGTAAACCAATCTGAGTAAAATCAGGAAGATCAATTTATGACTAGGCAAGATATCGAGAATATCGTTGCTCAAGGAATAGCCAATGTTATTCCAACAATCCTTGCTGCTGCCCAGAAACCGGTTGGACCTCAACAAATTATTCCTAGTAAACGTACTCAAGAAGATAATTTCAGTAATAGTGTAAACGGAGGCGGCAACCATACTAATCACGATAATGATCCACGGCAGGCCCCACTCCCTAAGAAAATGAAAACTGGAACGTCTGGTTGCACTTACAAAGAATTTCTTGCTTGTAAACCAGCTGAATTTGTAGGTAATGAAGGGGCGACTACGGCACTGCGTTGGTTGGAGAAAACCGAAGCAGTAATTATGATAAGTAAATGTTCTGAAGAAGACCAGGTTATGTATGCGTCTAATCTTTTTAAAGAAGGGGCGCTAGAATGGTGGAATACGGTACTTCAAGCCAAAGGAAGAAATATGGCCTATGCCATGAGTTGGGAAGAATTTAAACAACTAATAGAAAGAAAATTATGTCCCGAATATGAAAAAGAACAAATGGCGAATAAATTCCTGAACCATCGGATGGTGGGTGTAGACTGTCGAGGGTATACTTCGACATTCTTCGAATATGCTAGAGTGGTACCAACCCTGGCTTCGCCAGAACCGGTACTTATTTCTCGCTATATTTGGGGATTGATTGGTGAAATCCGTAATATCGTTAAAGCTGCGAGACCTCGCACTATTGACGATGCGGTAGAATTAGCTAACACCCTAACTGACGAGCTGGTACGCACAAGAGAAGAAAACCGGAAGAAGGAATTGGCTCAGAAAATTACCCAAGGATTTCGTGTGGGTAATAATAGCAAATTCAAGAAGAGGGGAACCAGGCAATCTTCCACTCCGCCTTTCTGCAAGAATTGTAGAAAGAAACATTTTGGAAAATGCAATGAAACCTGCAACTTTTGCAAGGTTGTAGGACATCGTGAGGAAGATTGTAGAAAGAAGACTAGGATCTGCTATAACTGTGGAGAAGCTGGGCATTTCAGACCTTAATGCCCCAAATTGGTCAAACCAGCAGACAACAAAGCCAAGACGGCCGACGGAGCTACTAAAAAGAATGCCAGAGCATTCCAGCTGACCACTCAAGAAGCAGAACTCATTCCAGATGTGATAGCTGGTACGTTCTTAGTTCATAACGTGTATGCAAAAGTATTATTTGACTCTGGTGCAAACCAAAGTTTTATAAATACTTCATTCTTCCAAGCTCTTAACCTACCCTTAACCAACCTTAGACAGATTTTTACAGTCGAAAGTGCAGATGGAAATTCTGTTAAAATAGATAAGGTTTTGCAAAATGTAGAAATAGAACTTTCAGGCCATAAATTTTCTGCAAACCTGTTACCTATGAAATTAGCCGAATTCGATGTGGTATTAGGAATGGATTGGTTAGTAGCTAACCATGCTCGAATCTTATGTGATAAGAACTCCATAGAAATTCGGGCACCCACTGAAGAAGTAATCATGATTACGGGAGATAAACTGCGAAAACCCATGAAGTTCATATCAGTAATGAAAGTTGCTAATTATGAATGAAAGCAAGGAGTAGTGTATATGATTTCAGTAATCATTAGCACTAAGAGTAAGGAACTTAAGGACATTCCTGTAGTATCAGAATACCCAGATGTATTCCCAGAAGAACTACCTGAATTACCACCCATTAGGGAAGTTGAATTTAGAATTCATCTAATACCTGGAACTACACCGATAGCTAAGGCACCTTATCGGTTAGCACCCACCGAAATGCTAGAATTGAAAAAGCAATTAGATGAATTACTAAATAAAGGATTCATACAACCGAGTTCATCCCCGTGGGGAGCTCCAGTGTTGTTTGTGAAAAAGAAAGATGGGTCAATGAGAATGTGTATTGATTATAGGGAATTAAATTAGGATACAATTAAGAATCGATACCCATTACCTAGGATTGATGATCTATTCGATCAACTTCAAGGAGCTAGATACTTTCTAAGATAGATTTACGCTCTGGATATCATCAATTGAAGGTACAAGAAGAAGACATACCTAAAACAGCCTTCAGAACCAGGTATGGTCATTACGAGTTTACAGTCATGCCCTTCGGACTAACGAATGCACCTGCAGCATTTATGGACATGATGAATCGGATCTGTAAACCGTATTTGGATAAATTTGTAATTGTCTTCATCGACGATATACTTATTTATTCCAAAAGTCAGGATGAGCACTGTCAACACCTGCATGCACTCTTAACTTTGTTAAGAAAAGAGAAACTTTACGCCAAATTCTTGAAGTGTGAATTTTGGCTACAAGAAGTGCAATTTTTAGGGCAAATGGTGAATCACAAAGGTATTCACGTAGATCCTGCTAAGATAGAAGCAATTACCAAATGGAAGGTCCCACAATCAGCTATGGAAATTAGAAGTTTTCTAGGGTTAGCCGGATACTATAGACGGTTTATTAAGGATTTTTCCAAGATAGCTGTACCCTTAACTAAACTAACCTGTAAAGCAGTTAAGTTTGAATGGGGACCTAGGCAAGAAGAAGCTTTTAGGATTCTAAAGCAAAAGCTAACAAACGCTCCAAGTTTAGCCTTGCCAGAAGGAACAGAGGATTTTGAAGTATACTGTGATGCTTCAAAACTAGGATTAGGATGTGTGCTAATGCAACGCAAAAAGGTAATTGCGTATGCCTCAAGACAATTGAAATAGCACGAAGAAAATTATACGACTCATGACCTAGAATTAGGAGCCATAATTTTTGCCCTTAAGATCTGGAGGCATTATCTGAATGGAAGTAAGTTTACTGTCTATACAGATCATAAAAGTTTAAGGTACATATTTGGGCAAAAAGAATTGAACATGAGGCAAAGGAGATGGATGGAAATCCTAAGTGACTATGAATGTGATATTCAATATCACGAAGGAAAGGCAAATGTAGTTGCAGATGCCTTAAGTCGTAAGTATCATGAAAAGCAAAGACGAGTTCGTGCTCTCAGATTAAATCTACAGTTAGATTTAATGGAGCAACCGAAGAACATTCAAGAACCAGCAATCAAGGATGATGCTGAAGGAATGAAAGGAAGAATAAAGGAATTAAAGCAAGGAAGTGATGGAATTTGGAGATTCCATAAGAAAAGAATTTGGGTACCTAAGCAGGGAGAATTAAGGAATAAAATTTTAGAAGAAGCCTATACATCTAGGTATACCATGCACCCTGGTAACCATAAAATGTACCAAGATTTAAGGAATAATTTCTGGTGGATAGGAATGAAAAAGGACATAGCTAGATATGTTTCTAAGTGTCTTACTTGTTCACAAGTTAAGACAGAACACCAGAAACCTTCAGGTCTACTACAACAATTAGAAATGTCTGATGGAAATGGGAACTTATAACAATGGATTTTGTTACTAAGTTACCCAAAACCAGAAAAGGTAATGATGCGATTTGGGTAATTGTGGATCGATTAACCAAATTAGCTCATTTTCTACCTATGAAGGAAACCTTTAGCATGGAAAGGTTAGCCAAGTTGTATGTAGACGAAGTCGTATCCTTACATGGAGTTCCACTCTCCATTGTATCGGATAGAGATAGTCGTTTCACTTCCCATTTCTGGACAAGTTTCCAGAAAGCAATGGGAACCCGACTGAATCTAAGTACTGCATATCATCCTCAGACAGACGGACAAAGTGAACGGACGATTCAAACCCTGGAAGACATGCTTAGGGCATGTGTGATAGATTTTGGTGAAAATTGGGATGACCACCTACCTTTAATTGAATTCTCCTATAACAATAGTTATCATGCAAGTATAGAAGCTGCCCCATTTGAAGCACTCTACGGACGAAAGTGCAGAACTCCAGTCTGCTGGGCAGAAATAGGAGAGAGCCAATTATCAGGTCCTGAAATAGTACAAGAAACTACCGACAAGATCACTCAAATCAAGGAAAGACTAAAAACGGCTCGAGATCGCCAGAAGAGTTATGCCGACAATCGACCCAAGCAGTTAGAATTCCAAGTTGGAGACAGAGTACTGTTGAAAGTTTCTCCTTGGAAAGGAGTAGTTCGGTTTGGTAAGAAAGGAAAGCTAAGTCCAAGATACGTTGGACTATTCCCAGTGATCCAACGAATAGGACCAGTTGCTTATCGTTTACAACTACCCAAGGAGCTAGTTGGAGTACAAGATGTGTTTCATGTATCCAACCTCAAGAAATGTCTATCTGACGAATCTTTGGTAGTACCTCTTCACGATGTAGAGGTAAATGAAAAATTGAAATTCGTGGAAAAACCACTTCAAATCGAAGACAGAAAAGTCAAATTTCTTAAACACAAACGACTAGTGCTAGTGAAAGTCAAGTGGGATTCAAAGAAAGGATCTGAATACACTTGGGAGCTGGAATCAGAGATGAAGCGAAAGTATCCCTACTTGTTCCAGTAAATCTCGAGGACGAGATTTTTTTAAGGTGGGGAGGATGTAACAACTCTCACCAAAACTATTATTTCTTATTTTATTTTGTCCAATAAGAAACCCTAATTAAGACCCTCAAGTGATCCTGAATAAACCCTAAAATTTTCGGAACAATCGGAATCAGGATCAGGGCCCTTAAAACTCAGGGGGGGTATTTCCCCGTTAGTATTATCTAAACAATTTTACGTGTAAATCGAATTTGAGTGAACGGCCAACTCACTTGAGCTATGCAGACACGAGGCTACCCTATGCTAGGGTGGCACCCCTTGCGCCACGCGACAGCCCCTCGCGCCACGCGAGGGGACTGTTTTTCAGGTACAAATAGAGGGGGTTGGCAATTGCAATTCTGCGTTCGTTCGACATTAAAATTCATTTCGTACATTGAGTTATCGACTGTTTACTATAAAAACACACAGAGAGACGAAACGTTGCCGCAATAACAGGGTAATAACTAGATCGCTGCTACGATTCAATGTCCGATCGATTGAAACTATCCGATGAATGTTTAAGTGCTGCTCAAAATTGGGTTTATACTTTGTCATTCGTCGTGAATTCGATGGATGTTTAAGTATTGCACTTTGTCATTCGTCGTGAGGGTTTAATCTCGTGAGTTATCGTAAATGTTGTATTAGTTACTAACCTAGTTCGTGTGCATTGTTATTTAAATTAGGTTATCAGGCTAATCAATAGGCTAAAACTCTGCCCGCATAAATCTGCAATGTGAGTCATTCTATTTTTACCAACTTACTTTAAAAATCATGATTGTTTTCAAAGTTATAATTACAGATATTAAGTCTTTGTAATCTCCAAATTACAGCCGGTATGTGGGGTTTTGTATACATTACTTGATAACCATCACCATTGGACAACGGGTTAGCCAAGGGGTGATATGACCATAGTCACAGACACCATTGGACACCGAGATAGCCAATAGGTGGTCGAGTGACAAATACCGTTGGGTAGATGGTTGATATATATAAACATTGTAATCGCTCTTAATACTGTAAATTATAACACTGCGTCATTTTAAGCAAAAAGAATGATTCGCCAGTATTTTCCTGCTGACAAAACATTTTTCAAACATGTTTCAGGTGATCTGTTGTGATCCAGGAAAAGTGCCGCGAAGCACTACAAGCTTAAGGAAGTGGCTCAATATAAATAAAGAAACATGTTTTGTAAAATAAGGATTTCCCAGTGAAATCACTTTATTGTAAACTACCGGGGTTTTATCCCGAATGATGAAATAAAATAATCAGGAATTTTCAGTTTTAAAAAGAGATCCTGCTAAAATCTTCCGCTGTCAACTCTATTAAATAAATACCACTGGATTTCTGTCCCGCGGCTCCTGAACCGGGTCAAACCGGGCCGGGGGCCGTGACATATTCCATCTCGCCACTGCTTCTATTTTCGACGGGTCTACTAACACCCCGTTTGCACTAATGATGTGTTCGAGAAACTGCACCTCTCGTAACCAGAATGCACATTTCGAGAATTTTGCATACCACTTCTCTTTTCTGAGCGTCTCCAACACTTCACGTAAATGACATGCGTGTTCTGCTTCATTCTTCGAATATATCAAAATGTCATCGATGAATACTATCACCGACTTGTCCAACATCGGCTTGCAAACCCGGTTCATGAGGTCCATGAAAGCCGCGGGTGCATTGGTTAATCTGAAGGACATCACGAGGAATTTGTAATGTCCGTACCGTGTGCAGAAAGCTGTCTTCGGTACATCCTCCTCCTTGACTTTCAACTGGTGGTACCCTGATCTAAGGTCGATCTTGGAGAACCAACTTGCACCTTGCAATTGGTCAAATAGGTCTTCAATTCTTGGAAGCGGATATCGATTCTTCACCGTGAGTTTGTTCAACTCACGGTAATTGATGCACATGCGCATGCTTCCATCCTTTTTCTTCACAAATAGCACCGGTGCGCCCCACGGGGACACACTCGGCCGAATAAACCCCTTGTCGAGCAGGTCTTGAATTTGGGACATCAATTCTTGTAATTCTGATGGCGCGAGCCGAAACGGCGCCTTGGCCACAGGTTTCGCGCCCGGAATCAATTCGATTCCGAACTCTACCTCCCGTTCTGGCGGTATTCCCGGTAAATCTTTCAGAAATACATCGACGTATTCACGTACCACTGGTACGTCTTCAATCTTTGGCGTTTCTTTATCTGGTTCGTTTGCGTATATCATGAATGCTCTACACCCACGCCTCATGAGTTTGTGAGCCTTTAGCATTGTGCACATAACGGGATTACCCCCTTTTTCGCCATAGATGGTAACATGTTTTCCACTTGGAGATGTTAACTTAATCTCCTTGCGAAAACACATGACCTTCGCGTGAAGTCGGGATAGCCAATCCATCCCACCACTACTTGGAACTCTCCCATCGACATTGGAATTAAGTCTATCGAGTATTCTTCACCATCAATATTCATCTTACAGTTTTGGCATACATCGCATATGATAAAGCTTTTATTATCACCTATTTCTACTTCTAAAGGCATAGGTAATTTTGTCAGTTCGAATGAAGGATGTCGAATAAATCCATGTGAAATAAAGGATTTATTAGCACCCGTGTCAAATAACACATGTGCGGGAATTGAATTTATGGTGAATATACCTGAGACCACATCGGGTTCCACCTTTGCCTCGGCTGCCGTTAACTGGAAGGATCTGGCTTTTGCTTTTGGAGTCTCTGTATGTGATTCCTTGCCATCCTTCTTCCCCATTAGTTCCGGGCACTCTGATTTCTTGTGACCCGGTTGATAGCACTTATAACACACCGATACCTTCCCGGGGCATAACGCAGCCGTGTGCCCTGTCTTCCCACATATGGGACATGGCTTATCTTTGAACCGGCACTCACCTTTGTGCCCTTTCCCGCATACCTTGTAGGTTGGCGACCCGCTTTTTCCTTCTTGTTTCCTTGACAACTCTGTTGTACGTGTCTTTTTCATAGGACTGGGATTAACCACTTGTGCCCTTCTTTCACCCCTTTCAATCTGCTTCTTCAATTCAATCTCCCATTCCCGAGCAACATTTATGATCTCGGTGAGGGTCTCAAACTTTGAAGGAGTCATAAACTCCCTATACTCGGCGCTCAACATATTATAGTAATAATATATTTTATGTTCTTCATTTGTTATTAGTTCATCACAAAACTTCATTTTATCCATGAACGTTCCCGTGATTTTGTCGATGGACTCACCTTTGTGTCTAAGTTGCATGAATTCTTCTTTGATTTTGTTAATGACTGCCTTGGGACTTTGATGTTTAAGAAACGGCATCTTAAACTCATCCCATGTCATAGCCTTAGCCGCTTCACTTCCAATTTCTTTCTTCTTGTTATCCCACATGTCTTTCGCTTGACCCCTTAATTGACCCTTACCATAGGCTACATTGTCATCCGTATCACAATGGGTCCTTTCAAACACTCCCTCGATATCACTTAGCCATCGTTGGCATACTATCGGGTCGACCTCCCCATTATAAATTGGCGGTTTGCACACCATGAACTCTTTGTATGAACAAGGCTTTCGTCCTCCGGGCTTTTCCTTTGCTAAATTGGTATTATCCTCCAATTTCTTGATTCTCTCATCCACCACTGATAGTACCGTGTTTTGGATTTTATAGATGAAACCCGACAAACTATTTTCGATTGACTTTCCAACCTCCTCAGCAATCACTTCTCTCATTTGCTCGGTGACTCTCGGCACTGCATCATCGTTATCTCTATCCGTCATCTTTAAAGCTGAAATGTTTACATCGAGTGTTAAACATTTCATCTATAGCATATGGTTTATTTACTTTGGTTTAGTCAAGTTCATAACTTGTTTTCACCGTTCTTATTTAATGCACTTTCCGGGTTTGAGTGTGTTAACACGCTCTTCCCATGCATGTCAATTCATGTTTCCCCTTTTATACTTAATAACTCTACTTAGAACAATTAACTCTTACCGGATGCTTGATCAAGCTTGAACCGAACACTTTGTTGACAACCTTGAGCTCTGATAACCAACTTGTAACACTTGTCTTAAAGCTTTGTTATTATAATTATAAAATAAGGGCTTTTTAAAGCAAAACGCATACTTAACAAAACTTAGTTAAGTTACACATAGTTTAGTGGGTCAACATAAGCGACCACCTAGTTCAAAGTATTCATAACTAATAGAGTTTACAAACATCATTTTCTAGACAAGTTTAGTCTAGTGCGGAAGCTTCAAATATGGTGTTCGGTTCTTGGTTTCACGCTTGATTGGCATCCGAAGCTAACGAGCATCACCTGAGGTCAAAACCACACAAATAATTAGTTTTGACAATGATAACCGAGCCTAGACAAGCCCTAATGACATAAACATAACAAAAATCAAAAAATCCTGGTTTTTAGTCTGTCGCGCCACGCGCCAGACTCGGTCCCATCCTTCGCGTGCCGCTGGCGGCCCCGCGTGTTGCGCCAGTACCTTATGCTCCCTTTGCATGGCGCGAGGGAGTGCATTTTCCAGCAGGTCCAGTTTCTGGACCTGCATTTTACCCAGCTCCGGAAATTCACAATTTTCTAACTTTAAACAATCATAACTTTTTACTCGGTTGCCAGTTTTAGTCGATTCTTTTTCCTATGAGTCCGTAATAAAATTACGGATCTAACCATGTAAATTTCACATCACGGAAATCGAGTTACCAGCTATTTATTCACGATTTCCTTATTTCAATTATCCGACCCATTAGCTATACTTGCATATTACCATGTTTCAGTTTCTTAATGCTTTTAGACATAGTTACCCAATTCCCCGGGCTTATAACCTTGGCATAATTGCGCCATTCATGGCTTTGTGTTCTCTTAGAACTATAAACTTGTTTCCTCGGAATTCAAGCATTCCGTTTCAAGCGACGTTTGCAACTTACTTCTATTGTTTGATCCGACATCCCGGATTCACAAACTTAAAGTATCATAGCCAAATTCATTGGCGTAGTGCAATCCAAAACTTAACAAAATACGAGACTTTCAAGTCTCTACTCATGTGATCTTTTTTAAGGCATCAATTCAACCCGTTTGACTATCTAGTGAAAGCCATCACTTTATTAACAAGCCAAACCCACTTCCAACCTTTATTTTGACCCGTTTGATTGTCGAGTGAACTTCGCCACTTTAAAGACACATCAAACGCATCTATTACACTATGACTCCATTTATACATTAAACCCAAAGATGTATGCATAATTAGCTGACGATGTGTAAAACCGGTTGTCTCCGTAATATATGAAATAAGGTATCATATTAATTATATTATTCTATAGTTTTTTTTTAGAAAATCAAAATGTTTGCAGCCACATATGACCTTAAAAAATTTTTGACTTCCTAAAGTCAAAATGGGAACATTTACAGTTGAAAACCTACCTAAAACATAAATGAAGATTGTCGTAGACACAACGAATCACCACCTCACATGATACTTGAACTGTCCAAAGCTAACACCAACTTTCATTGCTAAATAAAATCCTTTTACAATCAACATTTTAAAGTCAATCATTCTTATAATAAAGATTACAACCTTAGTAAAAACTTATTTTCTAAAACATAGATTTGTCATGTGGACAATAGAAACTAATGGGTAACAAATAAAAAAATTGTTTTCATGAAAACCTGAATATTTAAAAGATAAAATAAAATAGTCGGCAGGGAATACAAGATATCTTGATCTTTATTGATGATATCCAATATTATGTTCAATATGTGACTTTTGAAAACTATGGTGGTGATCTCCTAGATTAGTGGAAACCGTTAAATTATATCAATAAATTTGGAAACAACTCTGGTGATTTCGATGATTAATTCAAATTAGTCCATGTGTAGTGGTAAAGGAAGACCCTTAGGCATTATCCGCTATGTGGTGGTCCAGTCAGCAATGGGGCATTACGGGACGTTTTTCTAAAATGGGTGTAGTGGTATAATGTCCATAATGCCCCAACAATGATTACCTAATAATTAGCTTTTTAGAAAAATAAAACATATAATATAATCATAAATGAGTTGAAAATTTGTTATTGGTTTCTAAATTTTTCATATGGCACTTTAATCTACACGCCCAACCAAAAAAATGCACAACTGGGCGGTGCGCGGGCGTTTTTGAGGCAATTTACGCTCAAATACTGCCCCACTATGGGTGGTTGACGGGTAGTCCGTAGGACAACCCTTAAGTGGTATAAACGATACTAAAATCCTACATTTAATCGGGTAATTGTCTAGAATTAGATAACTACGGTTGTTTGTGTTTCAGGTACAAATGGAGCTTAAAATGGAAGGAATACGGAGAATAAATGAAAAAAATCAATTATTGTAATTGAAGAATTAAGATGATGACAAGATAGAGGATGAAATCACGAGAACGTGGGCGAAAACGGCAAAAACGGCGAAGAAAACGGAGTTGAAACGAGAAAGTTATGAAGAAAACAAAATTGCTTGCTGAAGCCTACCGTAGCTTACGCTAGCTAGCGTAATTTACAGTAGACACTGACAATTTTTTATCATCGTAAGGCAGTAAAGACTGAGCATAATGGTTTTATTGCTACCGTAGATTATGGTAGCCACCGTAATTTACGGTAGACCCTGATGCAAAATGTGTAACTGCCCCTTTTAATATCGTTTTCAAGTGTCTTTTGGGATATCTCATCATTGGAGACGTTTCTCAGAGTTCCAGGGGTGATTTTTGGCTGGGGATAGTGTTTGTGAACAATTTCTAACATTTCGGTTTGTCTTTCGATTCGTATGAACTTTAATCTTGATGTTATGATGATCCACCATACAATGTCCGGCTAAACTTTCGGTGATCATCTTGGGTGGAAGGTTGTCCTTATGACTTTTGTGTGTTTATCTTTATTTCTAGAATAATGAACTTGGTTTGTTTACTATGTTTATTATGGTGCATGAATGTTTGATTGTAAATTGTTAATTGATGTTTTGATCTTAGTCTAAACTGTACGTTCTTGGTGTCGTTGACAATCGAGATGTCACGGGAGGGGTTAGGGTTGGATATTGGTTAATTGGTCATCGGGTAACAACCTCGCGTTTATCTAATCCGAGTACTTAGTTCCCTTTTATCACAACAAACGTTTATGCATGAGTTATCTCTATGTAACTCTTTCTAGTTGGATTTAGGCACAATTGTTAATGGAAACCGGAACCCTAAGATGGTCATTCTCTCTTTATTTGTTTAACAACCAATTTTGATTTGAAATTAGTTAGTAATTTAGTTCTTAAAACAAAACAATCAAACTCTTGAATTTTAATTTCTTCAAATTAGTTTAATTGTAGTTAATTCACAAAGCTATATAATCAACACACTTTCCACAAACTCCATGTGTTCGATACCCATTTGCTGCTATCTATTAGTTGTAATTTGGATTAAATTTGCGTGTGACTACGACCTCACGTCAAATTTTGGCGTCGTTGCCGGGGAGTAGTGCGCAACGTGTGTTAATTTAGTAGTTTTTGTTTGTTATTTTTGGGTTTACGCTGGTTGTGTTTAGTGTGCAGGTACTTCAGGTGTTTGCATACTAGGGGCTCTCACAAGTCATCACCACTATCGTTTGATCCGGAAATTAAAAGAACTTTGCGGCAAAACCGAGTTTTAGTGCGACAAAACAAAGTCATTGGTTCACCTACTTCACCCATTACACCAAGGAACATCATGGATGAATCACAAGTACCACCCACTACGGGTCAACCAACATCATCCTTCATACCTACATCAACACAACCTTCACCAAATACCACCATTCCAAATTCCACTACCAATCCTACTCCACCACATGATGTTACACCAACCAACACCACATCACCAATTACTACTTAAGTTGAACCTACCCTTACCTATAGCCCTTCCTCAACAATTCCACCACTTTCACATTTCTTTCCAGCTTCGGGTCAATCATCCTCTACCTACCCAATACCACCAAGTTCAACTGTCATTCATACTACCTCTACATAACGACCACCGAACCAACCGGGTTTCCACTATTCGTCTTTTCCGTTTGTGCAGTCTTCGGGTATAGGAGGAGATGGATATGATGATGGATATGAAGAAGACTTTAGAGGATACGAAGAAGAGGGATTTTACTATTGGGGTGATGGAGGTAATTTGGGACCTCAAGGAGGAGCGGGTCAACAAAGTCAACCATTGCAACAAGTTCAAGATATGGGTAGGCCACCAACGGCGGTACAACAAATTCGGCTACATGGGCCACAGTTTCAACGGCCAATGCCTTTACAACAAGTTCGTCCTCAATAGGGATGAGATTTTTTACCGAAATACTGGTACCGTACCGGTACCTTACCGGTACCGTACCGATCATAAACGATACCGGTATCGGTAATAGATTTTTCAAATTTTGGTATCGGTATTTAACGGTATCGGTACCGGTATTTTTCGGTAAATACCGCTATTAATACCGAATTTAATAATGGGGATACAAAGAGTTGACATTTACAATATATTGTACTAATACATAATAAAAAAATTGTCTGTTAATAGTCACCATATTTGGTTGAATTAATTTAATCAACATGTAGTTATGGATTTTACGAATATTGATATTATACATCAATTATAAAACTAAGTTTCAGAAACCTTATAGAAACTGCCGTATGTAATAGTCACCATATACATCGATGTTATTAGTTTAATCCATATTTGGTTGGATTAAATTAATCCACAAGTTCACTATATGTTGTAATGATATTCTGGTTGGATTAATTTATAACTTTTATGTTTTTCATTTAGATTTATATTCCACTGAAGTAATTCTTCTAAGTTGTTTATGGCATCTTCATCATCATTAAAAGTCGAAGACATGTATGTTTTCCTTTTGACTTTTTACTACATGCATTTGTCTAGTTTTCGCACTACACATTACTCCAATTCAGTTAATAATGGATGGATGGATTTACATGATATTTTTGTAGGTAAAACAATGGAAAACACCAAAGCGGTACCAATGCGGTAAAATACTGAAATACCGGTACCGATACCGTTACCGAACAGAGAAATTCGGTACGGTATTTGGTATCCACTTTTCCTCAATTTCGGTAACGGTATTTTCGGTATCGGTATCGGTACGGTACCGGTATGATACCGATCTCATCCCTAGTCCTTAATATCAACAACCCCAATTCCAAAGGCCGGTGCAACAACCTCAATTTCAACAACCATTTGCACTTCAAGGGCCGATGCAAGGGCAAATGGGTCGGCCAAGAGTACCATTGGGTGCTCCACGAAGACATCTTCGAGACGTGGTGCGGGGGATCGAAGCTCATTTTAGATCGGTTATTACTAATAATCCTTCACCGGTAGTGATTCCTCATCATCCGGATGGGAGGACTTTTGAGGTTAGAACTACCGCACTTCAAAGTTTGCCAAAGTTTAAAGGGTTAGCAATGGAAGAACCATATTTCCATTTAGAGACATATGACTCTATTTGCAATACTATTGGAGGGCAAGGTTTCTCTTCGAATGATGTCAAGTTGGTTCTCTTTCAATTTTCCTTGGAAGATAAAGCAAAAAGGTGGTTTCATACTTTGCCTTCCGCGTTAATTTATACATGGGCTGAAATGCAACAAATATTCTTAGAAGAGTTCTTCACGGCCCAAAAGACAAATGATGCAAGGAGGAGCTTGAGAAGCTTCCAACAACAACAGGGGGAAATGTTTCATGAAGCATTTGAAAGATTCAATATGATATTGAAAAATTGTCCTCATCATGGTATACAACTTTGGGAGTTGTTGAATGCCTTTCATGAGGGTTTATGTTCCGAGGATGCTCGTGATTTGATATCTATCACGAATGGTACATTCGGTACCAATTATGAGCAAGATGATTGGCAATTCTTGGAACAAATGGCGGTCACATCGAAAAGGAAGGCTCAATCATCAAGGAGAGCTCGACCGGCCATTACCCGAACTCAAGTGCATGTGGTAGATGATGGTAGTGTTCAAACTTCGAATCAAATTATGATGTTTGTGCGCTTTGTAATGAGTTGGGGCATGCGGCCGAAAATTGCCAAGGAGGTGGAGGGCAATATGAAGAAGTGAATGTTATTGAAAGTCAAGGTGGGGGTGGTAGAAATTATAATCTGAACTCGTACACATATCACCCCGGGTTACGAAACCACCCGAATTTTAGATATGGGAACTCGTCAAATCAACTTAACCCGAACTTTCAAGGAAACCAAGGAAATTATACTCCTCACCAACAATTTAATAATCAAGGTTTCCAAAGGCAATTCCAACAACCGGGTAATGAACAAAGAGGGTTTTCAGGTCAGGTTCCTCGGGTGGAAATGAGGTCATGGAGATGTTGAAAGCGATGCAAATGGAGATGCAACGAAGAAATCAGCTTGATGAGGTTCGTATGCAAAAAGATGAAATCCGTGACAAAGTTATTCAATCGTTGACCACTCAAATGGATCAACTTGCGAGTGAAGTGGCGATACTGAAGAAAGCAAAAGGCCAGCTACCGAGTGACACGGTGACAAATCCCAAGAACATAAAAAGCGTTAATATCAATGTGGTAAGCACCGTTCCTAGTACCGAATTTAATGAAAAAATTCTAACCTCTTCGTGTAAAATAAATACAGGTATAGGGAAGGACACCGATGGTGAGAATGATAAAGAACATGGAGCACCAATCGTGCCTATCCGTGTGGGAAAATTAAAAATCCCTCACGCGTTGTTGGACTACGGGGCGAGCATGAGTGTATTACCAGGTGATCTATATGACATGTATGATTTTGGTCCGCTCGAAGATATAGACACCATGGTGAGTTTGGCGGATGAGAGTTGGAGGCGTCCGCGAGGAGTGGTTAGGAATGTCATGATTCGGTTGGGAGAATTCAACTATCTGGTGGATTTTCTGGTCTTAGATTATGCCTCTACCAAATTGGCATCACAACAAAGGGTAATTTTAGGTCGACCGTTTCTTTATATAGCAAATGCTCAAATCAACTATAGAGACGGGGTTATTACTATGATCGAAAAGAACCGTAAGTTATATTTTGATGTTCATACTAGGGAGATTAGTTATGAATCTATTGAAGAGAATGGTAGAGAGCCTAGTGACCATATGAAAAGTGTGCATCAAAGAATAAAAACAAACAAACCATCGGGTGTGAAAAGAAGTATGAGGGTTCGAGCAGGTATGTAGTTGACTCTCCACCGAATGGACATTTGATGGATGCATTTCAACCAACGACAAGCTACAGTGGGGGAGGTGATAGGAACCGATTCTTTGAGCCACCATAAATGGGGGTGGCATGGTCTGGCTGAAGACTCGAAACTTAGCGCTGCTCGGGAGGCAACCCGGGGTTTTATATTGATCTTGCTGTTTTTATCTTTCTATGTTTCAGGGCCATGGCGACATTCAAGTGTGGGGAAGATGTGCGGATATTTGTGTGAAGGTGGTGATAGGAAGTCGGATTATCTACAACATCTGTTGTGTCAAACTTCACCAGGCCAATGTACTATTTCCTTAGTCTTGTTATGTTCTTTAGCTTTGAAATATTGGTAGTTAGTTTGTTTGCTTTTAGATTAAAAAAATAAATAAATAAACAAAAAGAGTTTGGTGTGTTTGGAGCGATCTTTCCCTACAAAGCCATACATTGGGGTCAATGTATCCCAAGTGTGGGGATGGGGGGAAATTTTAAAAAAAAAATTGTAATCAAGCGAAAATTGGTCTAAATTTGAAAACTTAAAGTATTGAAACCGCATAACACAGCGGCAAACCTGTATACCTTTTTTTTTCTTGGTGAGAGTTTGAGCCACTTCTTGGAATTATGAGAATATATCTTTCTTGATGAGAGTGGTAATGGGTGGGGGTGCATTAGAACTTGTGCTTGAATGCGGTTTGAGGCCTTAGCTTGATATACATGTGAAAAGGATTAGGGCAATTAGGTAGCCTCGTCTTGGTGAGTGTGAGTGTGGGATTTGGGGGGGTGGACCTCATAAATTATATATATGAGCATGGTAGCGAGAGGGGCGGGGGTTTGGACTTTAGTAGCCCATTTGAGCTTTGAGCCGATCTTTTGTTAACCCGTGCCTACTTTCTCTTAAAAATTAACCCGTTTTTGACCCGGTCTATTAGTATAATCATCTTGTTCTAGTATGCTTGTTTGTTATGTTTGTTAAATCGAAAGAAAAAAAAAGAGAAAAAAGCAATGAAAAATGAAAAAAAATGAATGAGATAGTTTGTATATAGTTGTTTATGTTTTGTTTTAGTTAGAAATAAAAGACCAGCTTGAATCGTTAGCTACTTTGCATATGTATTTCCATTTCCTACCCATTTTCCTTGCCACATTACAACCTCTAAGTTCCTTTGATTCACGTGCATATTTAGCAAATCATTTAGGCGAAGGACCGATTTAATAACAAGCTTATTGTCGTGCAACCACCTGTTTGCTTTAAGTGTGAGCTAGTTTATCTTTGCTATTTTTTACTTGTCACCGAGAGGAGAGTTATTGTGAGGGGTGTGTTATGTGCGGTTTTAAGAAAAGTTAGTAAATGAGGACATTTGGTTGCTTGGTTTGTGTTTGATCGGTTGAGTAAATTGTGGTTTGTTTAAATGAGTTGCTTGGGGGCAAGCAGCGGTTAAGTGTGGGGATGTGACGAGTAGTCCGTAGGACAACCCTTAAGTGGTATAAACGATACTAAAATCCTACATTTAATCGAGTAATTGTCTAGAATTAGATAACTACGGTTGTTTGTGTTTCAGGTACAAATGGAGCTTAAAATGGAAGGAATACGGAGAATAAATGAAAAAAATCAATTATTGTAATTGAAGAATTAAGATGATGACAAGATAGAGGATGAAATTACGAGAAAGTGGGCGAAAACGGCAAAGAAAACGGAGTTGAAGAGAGAAAGTTATAAAGAAAACAAAATTGCTTGCTGAAGCCTACCGTAGCTTACGCTAGCTAGCGTAATTTACGGTAGACACTGACAATTTTTTACCACCGTAAGGCAGTAAAGACTGAGCGTAATGGTTTTATTGCTACCGTAAATTACGGTAGCCACCGTAATTTACGGTAGACCCTGACGCAAAATGTGTAACTGCCCCTTTTAATATCGTTTTCAAGTGTCTTTTGGGATATCTCATCATTGGAGACGTTTCACAGAGTTCCAGGGGTGATTTTTGGCTGGGGATAGTGTTTGTGAACAATTTCTAACATTTCGGTTTGTCTTTCGATTCGTATGAACTTTAATCTTGATGTTATGATGATCCACCATACAATGTCCGGCTAAACTTTCGGTGATCATCTTGGGTGAAAGGTTTTCCTTATGACTTTTGTGTGTTTATCTTTATTTCTAGAATAATGAACTTGGTTTGTTTACTATGTTTATTATGGTGCATGAATGTTTGATTGTAAATTGTTAATTGATGTTTTGATCTTAGTCTAAACTGTACGTTCTTGGTGTCGTTGACAATCGAGATGTCACGGGAGGGGTTAGGGTTGGATATTGGTTAATTGGTCATCGGGTAACAACCTCGCATTTATCTAATCCGAGTACTTAGTTCCCTTTTATCACAACAAACGTTTATGCATGAGTTATGTCTATGTAACTCTTTCTAGTAGGATTTAGGCACAATTGTTAATGGAAACCGGAACCCTAAGATGGTCATTCTCTCTTTATCTGTTTAACAACCAATTTTGATTTGCAATTAGTTAGTAATTTAGTTCTTAAAACCAAACAATCAAACTCTTGAATTTTAATTTCTGCAAATTAGTTTAATTGTAGTTAATTCACAAAGCTATATAATCAACACACTTTCCACAAACTCCCTGTGTTCGATACCTAATTGCTGCTATCTATTAGTTGTAATTTGGATTAAATTTGCGTGTGACTACGACCTCACGTCAGTGGTCTTATTACATTACATGGATATATCTAATTAATTTTAAGTGAGAATGACTAGGAAAGTGACACGTGGCAAAAAAAAAATAGCTAAAAAGGTGACAAGTGACAATAATCAAAGAAGGAGGTTGAAAACCCGTCAAATGTACTTTATTTTTATTTAGTAGTACAGAGATATTCAATATGATTTTGAAAACAACTCTGGTGATTTCGATGATTAATGCAAATTATTAAATTAAATGGAAAAAGAGTGAGAATTGCTAAGAAAGTGACACATGACAAAAAATAGCTAAAAAGTGACAAGTGGCAACAATCAAAGGAGGTTGAAAACCCATCAAGCGTACTTTATTTTTATTTATTAGCATAGAGGAGAGATGATATTACAAAAAAGTATTTCCTGTTTCAAAATGTATTTATAGAACATCACTTGGGGTATAGATATATGTTTGTGTTATAAAACTGTAACTATAAATCTTTTAGAATCTTGAGAATAATGGAAGTAATAATACACTTAATTGATCTCTAATCATATAACAGGTGGGTACATCATTATATAATAGAGGGTGAGCACATTTAGTCTAAATATAACAACGGTGAGCAATCTAGATGTCATCCACCTTATTTGACTCTGTCATCCATTTTCATAACACTCCCCCTTGGATGACACTTTGCAAACTTTGGGGTAATAAAGTACTGCCTCATTAAAAACCTTGCTAGGAAAACCCAGTGGGACAAAACCATAGCTAAGGGAAAAAGAGTGCAGTGTATAGTCTTCTCCTGATATTTCTGGATCATGTATGTTGCCTCATTAAAAACCTTACTAAGAAAACCCAATGGGATAAAACTTAGTGAAGGGAAAAAGAGTGCAACTTGTATAGTACTCCCCCTCATTTTAATATGTATTATTTATGTGACTTGTCTCTATCTTTCTTGAAAGTTGATCAAATATTTATAGACAACAATTTTTCGCTTGATCCTTAGGTAGGCAATCTTTTTTCGATTAGTGTTATATGATCTTCATATGAGACTTCTGGTTCCTTTTTGGAAACAAATATCATAAGATCCACAACTGTGTTTTGTTACATTACATGCATTTACAAAACTAACCAAACTTGTTTCGATGGGTTAGTAAAAATATAAATTATACCTTACATACCTCAAGTGTATCAAAAATTTCGTTTCACCTTAGGAGAATATGAAAAGGGAAAATATAATTCAGCTTGCAACGTGTTAATGAAAATTTTCTAAAATTGTATGGTAAAAATGGTGAAACTGGCCGTCCCCTGGATTGAACCCGGGTCTAGGCCACACCCTTTCGCACACCTAGCCAACTGAGCTAGGTGCCTAGTTTGTGAAATTTCCGTTTTTGGTTAAATATAAGCACATGTATAATAACTTCCTATTTTTTATTTAATGTTTGAAAAATCAAATGGTCTATTATGCTTCAAACTTTCTATTTCATCTTGATTCCATAATATATGTGTATGACCATAATTGACCGACAATTCTATGTTGGAATCATTTACTTCTAGGGAAGGTATTATCATTCACTCCTTCCTAAGGGAATTGAATTTACCATTTTTTCTTTTATGGTCAATTTCCCTTTCAGTGCCTTTTCCTTTTCGAGGATGTTTTATCCTTTGAACCGACTGGCCTCCCATGTTTCAAACGGGATTCAATAGCCATATTAATATTATCCCTTTGCTTGTCTGTAATATCAACTCGAGCTAAAGCATTAGCATCTGGTATATCCAATTTTCAATATGTCTTTGTCCTTCTTGGACATTAATTTTAACTGGAGCAATTCAAAACCTTTTGGATGAATTTCCTTCTTAAAATATCTTCTAGATATTTTACTCGAGGATACGGATAATACAATGATAACTTCAAAATTTATTTCACTTTCAGTTGTTTTCTATCTCCCCCTCATGTTGGGATTGATAATCAGCAAATGAAGCCCATAAGAAATCTCCCATTTATGGCTATATATTTTATTTATTCCCAACATGTCATTAAAACTCATCTTTGTGCGTTGTGTTGTAACAATTTCAGTATATATATATCGCACACCCAAAGATGATAAATATTTGGTTTCTAAATAACTGTAATGGGGAGTAAATGTTTCAATAATAATACTTGTTCCAATGATCATTGATAATTAAGAATTTATCAAAGAAAAAAAAAATTCAGTATGGAATAATATTCTTGCTATATTAGCTAAGCCATATGTGCAAACTTCAAGTTGCAAATTGATAACCATTTAGACGATGCATCGATTTAAATACTAAATGGTATCATGCTAGGATATGTGTATCCTTTAATCCTATTTAGGATTATCATATGATATGTGAATCCTTTTCATCATAGTATATCCTTGATGGCTTAATCTGTCATGCCATCATATCCTTGATGATATATATATATTCTTGAAACTCAATAAGTTTCTTATTGATTTTTGGGAAAAATAGAGCGTCCTCTATTTAAAAGCTTTGTACTATCAGGTAATTAGCTTTTCCCATTCTTTCTATTAATTTTGAATGTCCCAGGCAAAACCGTTATTTGCATTATTCGTCTAATTTATGAATAATTTATATATACATATGTTTGTCATTGTATTTCCACAAAACATTTGTATGTGTGTATGTATGTACAACCCAAACTTGTATGTTTATCATGCTTCGTCTTTACCATTTAATATATTTTGTAAATATAAACTTGTTTTTATGAATCAAATAAACCTGACAGTTTTCTAACTTCCTAAAAATAACATTTCCTTAATACATCATATATTATATATACATATATATATATATATAACCGTTGTATATATATAACCGTTGTACAACGGATATAAAACGGTAATATAACCGTTACAAAATGGTTATAACTTACCACTATAAATAACCAATTATCAATCTCATTTTTTTTTTCACATCAAACCCTCTTCTTCTCAAAGTTATTCAAGAAAATTTTTTCGAAGATGATTCACCCGGTTTTAATATTAACCGGCATAATGTTAATATTATTGCCGATATTAATGTATGAGCTTCCGCCTCATCTATTTAGTACTTATGTATTCATTTATTTGTTCATAGCTATACATTTGTATGTTATCTCATTTTTAATGAGTATTTAGATTTTAATATTTATCTTATTTATGTTTTGTAACAAAATTGGCAACCTATAACTGAAGTAATTATTAATATGGTGGTGGGATCCATCTAACGGTGATGGGAGTTGCTGTTGAGATGACAATGCTCGTGTGTCATCTTTCATATCAATGTTGTATGTAAACATGTTTCAATTCATATGGCTACTTATCCAGATATGTAGCCTTTAATTTATGTTTATTCACAGACTTACGAATGTTTTAGTTTCAGCTATAGCAAGTAAGTCTTTTAGTTTGTACGTATTTCCCAGATACTTGAATAGATATATTAAAATAATTGAATCGTAGTAAAATGATTCTAGTATATTGTTATGTTTGCAGACCTCTGTCTGTGTATACAACTGAAATTAATCAAAATCAGAATCAGAATCATGAGGTGATGGAGATGGCGGAGTAAATTGTTTTGAGATAATACTAGCTACTTGTCTTAGCCTTTCTTCCTGCCACTCATTCTTTTTCGTCAACCACTCTATTTGTCTGGACATTTTTCGGTTCTTTTTTATTAGTTTAGCAACCTTCATTGGATCTAAAGGTGGATTTATTAGAGGCACCGTACTTGGTCCGGCTTCAACAATTGACGGTTGTTGTTGCTCCGGATGTTGTGAAGACTGTTGCTGTAATAGTGGTGACATGGGTTGTTCTGGTGCTAACAATTCTTGGAATGTCATGGCATCATTAAATATGGATGGTTGCATCATTTCTCCTTGCCCAAAAGGTAAAGGTGAAAGTGCCTGGTAGATGCTTGGTGTTTGTGGTTGAGTATGCGGTGTTTGAGATGTGCTAGTTGAAATATGTTCAAACACGGGTGGTGTTAGCTGCTGTTGAGACAACAAATCATACTGATAAAAAGATGGTGGAGGAAACTGCAACAGTTGTTGTTGTAGATTTTGTGATGTATTTTATGGGATAACCGGTGCTGCCTCAGATTGAAACGATTGTGTTTGTGTAGGAATATCAATAGGTAGTATCTCGATATTTGTAAAATTTATCACTCCAGGTAATCGTGGTGGGGATAATTCTTGAATAATCTGATCGTTTATGACACCTAGAGATTTGGCTATTTTTTATATGTATGATCCTCCCATAATGTTTTTCGGGGGACGTGTTTGGTATTGCTCAAAGTACATAGCAAGAGAGTAAGCAATATTACAATGGACTGACTCGAATATACTGTATAAGTGGAAGAGATCGGTACCACTAACCCTGTGTAGATTAGACGTGCGCCCCCTGATCGTGTTGGCTAGAACACGGTGCATATACTGATAAAGAGGATCTCTAAATGTTCTTGAATTATTATTTTTACTCCATACTGCTCGTGTAAGTGTAGACCAATAATCTTGTATGCGATCAGGATATTCTGTTAATGCGTTTATAAATATAGGTGATCTAACCTCTTCTTCTGTATAAATACCTAAATGTACTGCGAACTCAGATAATGACAATTTAAAAGTTTCTCCACCGAGTCTAAAATCGATAGAGGGCTCAGATAGGTCTTTATTTCGTGTGAAATGAGAAGTAGACCAGAACTCATATACAAGTTCATCGTATGAAAGTTCTAAGATGTCAAAGAAACGACGCCATGGTGAACCAATTGGTAGTAACCTCGTCAGTCGATCATCTTTGTCTAGAATTCCCGTTATGTTCCAGTCGATACTATTAATAGTATTAACTTTAAGCCTCCTAAGGGTTAGACATTTCGTATGGGTGCGTACATCCTTAAACTGAAGAAATTTATGGACTTCGATCTGGGCACGAATTTCTGCTGCGTTTGAAGATTCAGCGTGTGCACGAGTAGAAAATTGAAGACTCGTGATAGTAATATTGGGCTTTGTCTGAGCTCAAAATATAATTTGAGTATGAGTTGTTTTGGGTATGTGTCGAACTATATCAGAAGTTCAGTTGGTTTGAGGATTTACACGAGTGGTGGGTTACTTATATAAATACAAATTAAGTTTACACAATACGCTTGGTTAAGGCTTCCATGATACACCTTGAAAAAAGTTTTACTGTATTAGGTTTGAAAATTTCGGTAACAAACAAAATGTTTAAACTAATATTAGATTCGGTAGTTATCGTGGGTAACGTGCTGATTATTACTGCTAAAATGGTTCTGATAACAATAGTGATGATATTAATAATTGGTAATTTTATAGTAAAATATCCATAGCCTTTTTTACGGATATATATATAACTAGTATGCACAATAATAAATAAATAAACGTTATTAAACATTAGATTTTATAAATAAATGTTAGATAACATAAATGTAAATGTTAGGTGCATAAAAGAAATTTAAATTGTTAGTAGTCCCAAAGTTATTATATATCCATAGTATGAGGTTCTTTGCACTGATTTAGATTGTTAGTAGTCCCATAGTTATTATATTCCCATAGCAATAGATACCTCGTACTCATTTTTATTATTAAGTATGAGATTTATATGTTTTATGATAGGAGTGTCTGGATAACTGGGTCTCCTAAAGGAAAACAATCCCACGGTATAAAAGAAATATTACGTTTATCATAACAATTATAGTTTATATAAATTAATCAAACACTTACTTTGATTACAATTGCTTGAACGTTTCCTTGGCTAGAGCCTCGTGCTTGGCTAGAGCCTCGTGCTTGGCTATAGCCTCGTGCTTGGCTATAGCCTCGTGCTGATAACGTGTTATAAAACTGTAACTATAAATCTTTTAGAATCTTGAGAATAATGGAAGTAATAATACACTTAATTGATCTCTAATCATATAACAGGTGGGTACATCATTATATAATAGAGGGTGAGCACATTTAGTCTAAATATAACAACGGTGAGCAATCTAGATGTCATCCACCTTATTTGACTCAGTCATCGATTTTCATAACAGTTTGCATATATATTAACGTGGATAACATAGAGGGGCGTTCCTACTCATTAGGTTGGGGGCGTCCGTCCTTTCACATAAAAACAATTAGTGTATTTTTTTATAATAAAAGTCTCGATCATACCCACTAAAAGTTTGGTTGAGCCTTCGGCTACCCTCCAAAAGGTAAATCTTGTCTCCACCACTAATAATATAAACAAATTTGCACGAAAAGAAAATAAAACACAAAAATTTACAAGGTTTAGTTAATATATATCAAGTTAAGTGAGAAAAGGCGTTACACCCTCATATACTAGTTGTCATGACGACGATTAAAAGTTTAAAACAATCATGACCATAATCAAAATGATGTCTCCGCAAAAGTTTTTTGTTCTATTTTTTGTTGTTTATAGATGCCTCTATTTTTTTATTTGTAGATGCTTTTATTATTTATATACTACTTTTGAGCCTTTTATTTTATTCTTATTTGTAGATGCTTTTATTATTTATATACTACTTTTGATGAAACTCACAACAAACTTTTACACTTTTTATAGGTCTTAAAATATTAATTATCAAAACCAATTAAACTGACAAGTAAACCGATAATATGTTGTGAGATTTTGAGCGATCCATTTTGATTTTTTGCCTGATTTTGTTTTTTGTTTTTAATTGGAAAATGTTAATCCTATCATATTTTACACATAATATTTGAAGTTATTTTCATTATTAGATTTTAAATACAGGGGCTCGATATAAGACTATGGGGTATGGGGCTTGGGTTGGGGGAAAACGCCCAAGCCACCACCTCGGGTGGGCTTGGGTTGGAGCGTGGTCCTTGGGGCTTGGGTTTGAAGCCGGGCGTGGGGCGAGTCTAGCAAGCTGACATGGTGGTCTCTCAATAGCCAAACCAAACTAGCCGTTGGCCAACGGCTATGTTAAAAAAAAATATTTTTTCACTATACAACTCACATTTTTCTTCCATTGTTTACCACATTCAACCATCTTCTATAATCATCTTCAATTCTCCTTCTACAAAACGAAAAAATGCATCATAATAACCGTGCTTATGACCCGAACAACCCGTTTGCATTCCAAGAAAATAATCCTAGCCCACCACCCAATCGTCCAATGCCTCGTCCATTTTTCATACACTCCCCTATGCCCGTTGAAGCGAGTTATGCATCGTATCTTGGGAATCGTTTGTATACTAACTTCCCACACACCGAGGATTCGATACCTACCCCGTTTACACAAACGCCCATCAACCTTTCACCAACCTCCATCGACCTTTCACCAACCTCCATCGACCTTTCACAAACCGAAACCGTCCCCGAAACTCAACCACCCAACGATGGTCCTTCCGCATCAATAGTTCCCAAAAAGAGAAGCCATAAGAAAAAAACCGAGGCGGAGAAAGCACTTGAAATCGTCAAACGAAAACAACAAAAATGGGTCGTTAATGAAGAACTTGCATTGGCAAGGGCTTGGTGTCAACAATCTCAATATCCAAGTTTAGGTATTCTTTTAAATATTTTGTATATAACTTTGTAATATATTAAATTTTGTTTTTATTAATGGTTATTTTTATATAACTTTGTAATATATTAAATTTTGTTTTTATTAAAATAGGAAATTCTCAACATCGAACCCATTTGTGAGAAGCGGTTAGTAGAGCATTCCATGAAGAATTGGGAAGGGAGGCTTATCGTGAAAAGGATAGCTTATCATCGAAGTGGAGCGAGATTAGCGGCCAACTTACAAAATATAGTGGTTTTTTAAATAAAGCAAAGCAAAACCCAAAAAGTGGTGAAACCGAAGCCGACATTGTGACAAATGCATTGGTTGCATTCAAATCAAATGTGGGGAGCGACTTCCGTTTCATGCATTGTTGGGAGATTTGTAAGTTCCATCCAAAGTGGGCGAATATCCCCAGTGGTAGCGAAAGTAACACGTCTTCCAAAAGGTCAAGGGCTTCGTTCCAAGCCCAATCTGATGCACGCGATCAAGAGTTTGAGGACCTTTTGGATGATTCGCCAAACCGGCCTGAGTATGGAAGAGATGCCGCAAAAAGGCTTGCTCAAAAATCAAGATCTGGTACGGCATCGTCTTCAACTGGGAGTTCGGGATCGCGTAGGGGAATATACAGCGATCAGTTTGTAACACCCCAAAAACGGGTTTATTAATTATAATAAAGTAACTGAAAATAAACGGGTAAAATACGGTAGTGATAAAAATAAACCCGGCAAATATTAGGATCTAAATAAGTAAGCCTAATATTAACTAAAAAGTGAATCAAAGCTTTGGAGGAAACAAAGCTTATAAAAGACCCGAGGTAACGGGGTGTATGTAACACCCCTAAAATATAAATCCTTTTATTATAAATCCGACGTTGATATTAACGAGATAAACTAACTAGTGATAAAACTAACCTAGTTAGATAAAAGTTTAGTGATAATAAATTAGAGTGTTAGAAACACCCAAAATAAAAACCTCATGAAAGTAGGAGGGTTAAAAGTGCCAAATATGAAACAAGTTTTATTAAAAACAAATAAAAGAAAAATCCAACACACACACACTGGTGTGTGGATCGACTTATTCACAGAGGGGGCGACCAGGTTTTTCAAAACCCTAACTCACCCAAAAATTCACAAATTGAAGGCACAAATCCATTCCAAAACGAAATCCGAGCTTTGAATGATGATCTCCACCGTAAGGGGGTCACAAGGTATGTGAATTTCATGAGAAATCTTTAGTTGAATTTCTGGGTGATCTTAGAAAATTCAAAATTTATGGTTGCATGTTTGTTATATGGATGGAATAGGAACAATATAGTGTATAGGAGTAAGCCCTAGACAAGTATATGATGAAATCATGCCTAATTGTAGTAAATTCCATGAACACCATTGAAGGTGATTAGTGGGTTGTTGTGAACTTGATGAACACTAGGATTTCGAATGTTGTTCTAGTGTAGTTTGACATTTATGAAGTGATTTCTGATTTATTGATGTTACCCTTTATATAAAATAGTCTGATTGATGTTAAATTTGGCTATATGACAAGTTATGAACTTGATAATGAATCATGTAAATTACTGCTCATAAGGTGTTTGTTAAAATGCCTAAGAGAAAGCTAAGATGTTAAGTTTCGAATAAAAACGCATATTCGAATAACATTGTGAAATATGTGTTATATGTCATGAATGGAGTTCTAAACAAATCGTTGATTGAACTCTATAGACAAAGGAGTCGAGTTTTCAAGTGGACAGACCGGAGTGGACATGCGCTTGAAGGGAACGCTTTAAAGGTACGCGATTTGTCATCTCGTTACATTTATATAGACAAGCTTAGTTAAAATATGTTTAAGGTTGATATAGCGAAAATGGTCATGTCAACTAAACGGGTCAAATGGTGTGTTAATATCATTTGAAATTAATAACTGACGACTACTTGTTGAGTTTTGTGATTACAGGAAATAACATATGTTGCGTTGCTTTAATTAGAAAATTTAAAGCAAGAGGTATGTAAACGGGTCAATGCTATGACCCGAGCCAGATACATATAGTTAGATTTATAGTTAAAAGTGGTATTGTGGTCAATTAATTAGTGGAAGTCCTTCGTCGTAAATTGAGGGATTAAAAATTGACCAAAAAGCCCTTGATGAGTATATTAGGCAAACGACCCATATGGGTTGTTTGGAAACTTGCATTATGGTTATGAGATATAGGTAGATACCTTGAATGTGAAATTATGAAGTGTGAAAGGAAAAGAACGAGTTTTAGACTAGAATGCTTAATATTCTCTAAATGGGTCGAAATGGTTTCATGTGCATACGTAATTCAAAATAAAATTTCAAACCCGAGCAAAGGATTTTGGGTTAAATACATTGGTGTATATTTTTTTGTTTAAAACCAAGTGAGTGGTTTTAAATACAAACGGGTCAAAATGTTGATTTTGAATAATAAGCCGATTGCTTAAAAATTTGGTATTTTATTAGTTTGAATGATAAATTTTAACTCCATATGATGGAGAATTAAATTACGAACGCGTAGAAAAAAGAATCGCCTAAAACGGACTTACGGATCAAAAGTTATGGTGGTTTTAAGTTTGGACTTGATAAAAGGTTGAGCTGGGAAAATGCAGCAACAAATAAACAACTTGCTGTCAAAAAGGGGGCTAGGTGTAGCGTCTAGCCCCTAGGCGTAGCGTCTGCCCCCTGATTCCGAAAATTGTTTAATTTTTGTTTGTTTGACCCATATAACTTGTTTAAACTTGTTATTTAACTATCAAAGCTAACTTTTAAGTTGGTTTTGATCATAGGTGATAACCAAGAGTGCCCGGATGAAGATCAAGCTCGAAGAAGAACCGAACACGATAAAGTTAAAGCTTCCGCACGGTGTTTCGTCCTAACTCTCAAACGACGAACTCAAATTCATTACGATGTATATAAATCTTCATTTGTAAAAGTTTTAAATTAACCGTATTTTTCAAAGTACATGTAATCAAAATTACATGTTTATTTTCGTAAGCTATACGAAAACCTTAAAATAATAACAAGGGTGTTACACAGTTGGATGACATTTCATGCAAGTTAGATACATTCAACGTATTCCAACAACAAAGGGCCGAAATTCGAAAGAGCAAAGAAGCTAGAGATGCCCAGAAACAAAAAACGGGATGATTTGAAATTTCTATCCCAGCCCATTGATCACCTAGAGGGTGACGAGTTGCAACTAGTCTTGGAGATGAGAGAAGAGATAAAAAACAAATATAAACGTTAGGAACTTTTTTATGTAATTTTCTTTATTTAAAAATATTAAAAAAATTAAATTTGTTGTTTTAAAAAATATTCAAATAGCCAGCGGTTTGGGTCAGCCCAGCGAAGCCCACCAAACCCACGCCCCACCATACCGTGTTGAATGTGGGTCAGCCCATGTCTGCCCCTCCAAGCCACGTGCCAACCCATGCCCCAAACCCCCACCCTACCATACCCCACGGTCTAAGAAGCATATGTCTCTATCAAGAGGACTAGCCTCAAATTTTACCTGATTTTATGACTAATTTTGTTGCACAAAATCTCGCAATAAACCCAACTTTTGGTCCCGTATAGTAAGGTGTAATAAGACCATTCGTAAGATAAACATATCTTTTTATTTTCTATATATACTAACTTACTAGGTGTTTTAAGTTAGATTTATCATGATGTTATGTAAAAGACTTTTATGTCTTACTTTGAAAGCTTGATATATCAAAAGAACATATTTAAAGTTCGCTAAATAGTAAATACAATGACAATTTGTGCCATGCATAATACACATATTGGTGCAATTAACTAGAGTTGAAAAAATGTTTTCAGAAGTATAACTACATTTTTAAAGATTTTTAGATAGTAAAAGAAGTTACCTATGTGAAACTTACTTTGAATAAAAAGAGTTACTTTTCTATTAAAAATCACATATTTTCTTCCCCGAACAACGACTATGTATCCAAATAGAATACAAGGGCCAACAAAGAGTTAGGAGTCCAAAACGTATCAACCAGCAACACAATATGACATTATAAACATTAAACTCACACCATCTATCCCAATCAAGTCTAACAAATGGGGATATATATTTAAGCCATACAAATGAGTCTTCTTTAACGCCAGGGGCGAAGCTTCTTGGGGGGGGGGGGGGGGCGCCCGACCCCGGGATTTTTCGCTCAGTAGTGTTATATATGTAGTTTTCGTATAGAAATTTTTGGATATATACGTTTTTACCCCCCGATTCTATAGAAATTTTTGGGTATATATGTTTTAGCCCCCTCCGTTTTCTCCGGCAAGCTTCGCCACTGTTTAACGCCATCTACCACTTTGTTTTAACACAGAAAGGAATGTTTTTTTAAATCCCATTGTTTTTCGCGTTCCAAATTCTTCACAATGTCAAGTAAAACACCACTTCCAAAGCTTTCTTCTAGGTCTTCAATCCTTAAGCCTTTCGTATCACCTTTTTACTATTTGAAATCACATATATTTTTTTTTTTGAACGACTGTTTTATTCAAATAAAAAAGAGAGACTAGCATAAAGCCCGGAGTCCCAAAACATAATATTTGAAATCACATATACATTAAAATTGTTTATAATATATCAAATTTTGTGTATGATCAAGGTCAGATCTAGATATATACAAAATCTGAGTAATTATATTACCGTCAGGATTTATAGGTAATTGCTTATCAACTTCTCATTTTCTTCTTTTTCTCATTTTTGGAAAAGTCACTACCAATTAACTTCTCATTTTCACAGCATCAAAACTCCTTTTCAACACGTTGCCCAAACATCGTTTTATAAAAAGCTCATTTTTCTAAAAGTTATAAGTCAATAAGGAGCTTGCAAATGGAACCCCAAACACCCAATTAAAGTTTTTAACAAATATAACTTGAAGGGAATATCGCCCTTCATTCATTTCATCATGACCCATACATACTTTTGGTTTCATTGAAACTAATTAAGTAATAAATGCCTATGGCATAAGTTATCTCTTGAATTTTCACTATCTAATATTTCTTTTAATCAAAACTAACATATATAAAACCTTATACGAAATGTATATATAATCTTAATCTTAAAATTA